>CM051835.1:31689001-32915900 GCA_028451465.1 Erethizon dorsatum | reverse complement strand
AGGCATGATATGCCTGTAATCCCAGCCCTCTGAGAAGCCAAGAAAGGAGGATCACAAATTCAAGCCCAGCCTGGGCAATTTAGCAACTGAAAGAGACCGTGTCTCAAAATAAACAAAAAAGGGCTTGGGATGCCACTCAGTGTGAAGGCCTTGGCTTCAGTCCCCAGAGGAGGAGGAGGGAGAGCTAGAGAGAGACACATGGGGGTAGTGGGTGGATGACAGCAGGTTTCCCAAGAGCAGCAGTGCAAGCTGGAAGACCAAGATCCACAGTGGAAGAACAGTGAAGGGAGGCCTCAGATGTCAGCGGCACAGGACAAGCAGTTCCTACTTCAGACAGAAGATGAAGGGCTCTGGAAGGAAATCTCCAGGGGGAAGAACACAGCTGATGTGTTTCAGCATAGTACTACACTCAATCATATAGCAGAAATGTTAGAGCAGTTGGGAGAAAAATCAATGGTATGTATACTGAAAATTAGGTAATAAAAAACACAGCCATTACACTACATTCTTGGTTTGTGACAATGCACTCTAATCTTTGCATCTGTCTTCATATTGTCTTCTCCTCTGTGTGTGTTTAATCTTCCTCTGCCTCTCCCTTAAAAAGTAACCTGGGATGGCATTTAGGACCCTCCCAGATAATGAAGAACAATCTCATCTCAAATCCTTAATTAGTCACATCTGCAAAACCTTTACCATATGAGGTAACATTCACATATTCCAGGGATTAGGCCTTTTATCTTTGGGGGGGGTCATCATTCAGTCCAATGCAGTTAAAATGATACTTCTAATCTATGTGAAAGGGATATGTTATCTAATAAGTAATGTTAGGAAATTTGCTATCTATTTTAAAAAATTATTTTGATACTTAGATATTGTAAGAATGGTTAAAAATTTAAATACTAAAACCTTAAAATGATACTATGTGAAAATGTAGATGAATGTTTTATAAATTTGGGATCAGAAATATTCCTAACATGAGATCAGGCAAGAAAATCATGTAAGAAATGGCTTAGTAGACATCATGAAAATTTAAAACTTATACACAGTATAACAAATGGGTCATAAGTGTTATGGCTTGTGTCTGGATGTGTGCTATGGCTTGGCAAAAAGTTTGTCTGCATTCTGCTTGTGTCCAGAGACCTTGCTTCAGACTGAGATTAAGGGTGATGGACTAATGAATCTAGCAGAAGAAATTTCCAGGCAGTCAAATGCTTAAGTGGTGGCATGGCTATTGCTGGGGGCTTTTAGCCAGATCTATGTTGTGAATGAAGAGCACAGAGCCCAGCAGAATGATTTAAAATGTTTTGAGTGTGGCCAGAAGGGAAACTCCAGTAAAGCTGTGGACTACAAAGATAGAGCTGAGGAGATCTCCATTGCTGAGAAGGAAGAGGAGAATATAAAAGACGGCCTGACGGTGAGACGGCTCAGCGGCTTAAGCGCCTGCCTTGCAAGCGCGAAGGCCCGAGTTCGACTCCCGGAACCCACATACGAAAAAAGGGGCCGGTGATATCGCTCAGCGGCACGGGTGCCTGTTGGCGCGTGAGGTCCTGAGGTCGTCCCCCCGGTACCCACAAAAAAAAAAAAAAAAAAAAAAAAAAAAAGACGGCCTGAGGGCATCACAAGAAGTTGCAAGTCTCCACCCTTTGCAGCCTCAAAACTGCAAAAGTGAATGATTTTGCTTTGAGGTGCAAGCCGCAGAGCGCCATGTTCCAGAATTGCGGCAGCATAGAAAATGTGTTCCTCAGAATTGGCTTCAAAGTGCCCAGTGATCCAGGCACTTGACCCCTACAGCCAAGAGAGAAGAAAGACTGCCTACTGCTCCAGCTGGCAGCAAACCTTGGCATCATCCATGTGGCACTGGTTTTAGGCACATGCAGAATGCAAAGAGTTGTGGGGTTAAGAAGGCTTCTACCCTGATTTCAGAAGGCCTGAGAGGCCAGGCAGTGTGTCCCTGAGAGGGCAGTGTATGAAGCTGTGAGGGTGAAGCCAAAGGTGCAGTGGAGACCCCAGAAGTTTGGAGAAGCCAGGAACATGGATCACCTAAGGAAACCTCCAAGGAGGGAGCAGAGTGGGCCCAAGAGAGAAGCTGTGGGAGCTACAACCACAGGAAGTGCCATACGGGCGGAGCCACCCAAGCCCTTTGGAGCTCGCACTGTGCCACAGATTGCCTGGGATGCTGCATGTGGAACTACAGGACTTAATGTTTGCCCTGCTGGATGTTGGACCTGCTTTGGTCCCAATCCGTTGTATTCCTGTTTGTACCTTTTGGAATGAAAATATTTATCTTGTGCCATTGAATGTTGGAAGTGTTTAATTTTTAATTTGTACAGGGGCTCACAGCTACAAGTTTGCCTTAAATCTCGTAGGAGACTTGGGACTTGGACTTTTAAGCAATACTGAAACTATTAGAACTCTGGCAACTCTTGCAGATGGACTAAATGCCTTTTGCATAAAGGGATGTGCATGAGTCTTTGGGGGTCCAGGGGCAGAATGTTATGGTTTGTGTCTGGATGTCCCCACAAAGCCTCATGCAGTCATGGGGGACTGACTTTTCCAAGACAGCTTGTTAAACCTGGACCTCTTGTTTTCATGCCCTCACCTCAGAAATCAGAGTTAGTATTTCCGACTGGACTCATCAGGGGGCCAGGGTCCTCACTTTGTAAACATCCTCAGCCTGTGCAAGAGGAGGGCAGGGAGATGGTGCCAGTGCTACACCTGGGGCCAGTAGCCTGCTTATAATATAAGAGAGGAAAAGAGGCTTGTTCCCCCCTTTTCTTTTTGCTGTTGTTGCTTTAGCTGTCTTCCTCCATCATGAATGGTTGCCCCTCTGCCATGTACCGCCCTGCCTTGGAGTCAGCCGATTATGCACTGAAACCTCTACGAACTGTGAGCTAAATAAACCTTTCCTCCTTTAACTTTGGGTGTTGGATATTTGTCCCGGCAATGAGAAAAGTAGCTAAAATAATAACTAACTTTTGAAATATCTGTGTACCATAGCATATGCAGGAGAAATAGTATTTTTAACATAGGAAACTACTATAACTCAGTAATGAAAAAACAAATTCACTATCTGAAAAATAAGGACAAAATAAGAATAAGCAATTCACAAAAGAACTTCCAAGCACAAAATGCCCCCATTTCACAGCACTGATGTCAATAAATACATGCCAGATAAAATGAGATTTGCATCTAAGCGCCTGCCTGGCAAGTGTGAGGGCCCGAGTTCTACTCCCGGAACCCACATATGAAAAAAGGGCCGGTGATATCGCTCAGTGGCATGGGTGCCTGCTGGCGTGCAAGGTCCTGAGGTCGACACCCGGTATCCAAAAAAAAAAAAAAAAAAGAATGAGATTTGCATCAAATATAAAGAAGACATCCAAATCTGACACACATATCCTCTAATTGCAAACAAATTCAGTTTTGGCAACTTCAGTAAGCTCTGAAGAACCACAGCAATAATTAATCGCTAACTTGAGAAGATGAGTCATTGAAGGGATTGTAGCCAGAGTTATGGAAGACCACGGAGAAAGGGATTATGATGTTTCAGGTAAGGAATGCTTCCTTGCAACTCTTCTGGTTTCCATAAAGAGGGACTTTCCACAAATAGTTCCTGCCTCTTGTCCTTTCTCCCCCTGTGAGAAACCTGACCAATGAGTTTACCATTAGTTCACAATCCTCAACAGGACAGAATTACCACATTTCTTGACGCTGCAGAGGCAATTCATCCAAAGTCTTAAAACTGGGGAATTTAGTGCCTTTTTATCATCTCTCACTACTTATAACCTACAAAAGGCAAAAAGCCTTATAGAGTCTATTCTGACAACTCAAATGTTCATTTGTGAGGACCATCCCGAAGTCTGAACTGGAAGACAGAAGAACTAGAAGACCACTGATACCATGTATGCTCTCCAACAGCTTGCTCAATAATAACTTTGATATTGTTATGTCCATTTGCCTCAAACTTTTGGCTCCAGTCTGAGGAGGCGGGTGTGAAATAGGAAAGCAATATTGTATAACTGGGCTCCCTAAAACCCATGGTGGTCAGAACATTCTTTATTTTCCATGCCTAGAAACAAAACATGGCTAGGAGGAAAACAGAAGCAGGAATGTGGTAGTCAACCTTGCACATCAGACCAAGGTAAACTAATCATAGATCTACTAGCCTTAGCCTGCCTCTGGAGCCAATGGTTAATGCATGCTATGGAAAAGAGCCTAGAGAAAACATCTGAGAACTGTGGCACCAAGCAGCCAGTCACTGAACAGAGATCACAATAATCAGCATCCAGTCTCCTATCTCAGTTTCCAAGGCAATTATTCCAATTGCCATGTAAATAGGGAGGAGGTTAAGATGACTCTACTGTATACATCATTCTTGGGCAAAGAACAGGCTGGAACAGAATTGCTCTGCTCAATAATAAATAACATGCAGAATAACTAACATGAAAAAGTAGCTCTGTAAGAAAAAAAGGAAGAACCACTATAACCTGAAAAAGAGAAAAAAATAAATACTCAAAAACACTGCTTCATAAAATAGAACTTTAAGAACTTCTCCGCATGCAGATAGAGTATAACTCCATATAACAGATCAGGAAAGGACTAAAAAGAGGTAAGAAAGATTTTTTTTAAATATTGAATTTGAAATTGCATTAAAAGAAAATCAAAAGTAGAATGGATACTTCAGAAAATGAAGTTAATAGCACAGAGAGCAAGACTAGGGAAAGAATTTTGAAAATGAAGATTACAAGGTAAAAGTGACTAGATTTGAACAAAGTGGTTAGATAAAATCAAGGATGACAGATTTGGAAGATAAACAACTGAGCTCTAACGTAAATTATAATCCTGAACAAAGAAGGACAGGAATGTGGAATAGGCAAAATATTTAAGAATACAAAACTGGGGCCAGTGAGATGGCTCAGTGGCGTATGCGCCTGCCTGGCAAGCGCAAGGGCCCGAGTTCGACTCCCGGAACCCACATACGAAAAAAGGGCTGGTGATATCTCTCAGCGGCACGGGCGTCTGCTGGCATGCGAGGTCCTAAGGTCGACCCCCGGTACCCACACAAAAAAAAAAAAAAAAAAAGAATACAAAACTGAATATTAAAAGAGCTCACTGTATTCCAGGAAAAACAGAGAATGATCTAGACTCCAATATATTATGGAATGTTGCTGAATTTTCAGAAAAAAAAAAAAAAGAGAGAATGCTCTCAGCATTTGGGCAGGAGAAACAAGACCATCTTCAAATTATGTAATTTATGCTGGCCCCAGACATCTCCTCAGTAATATTAGGTACTAAAAGTGAGGGCTGAGGGTGCAGTTCAGTGGTACAGCCCTTGTCTAACATGTGTGAGGTCCTGGATTCCATCTCCAACATTACAAAAAAAAAAAAAAAAAAAATTGAGTACTTTATATAATGCTGAGAGAAAAATAATATGACATGGAATTTTCTAGTCAGCTGGAATGTAATTTTAGCGGGTATATAGCATTCTGTGTATGGACTGTAATTTATTTAACTAGTTTTTATTTATTTTTTTTTTTTGTGGGTACCGGGGGGTCGACCTCAGGACCTCAGGCGCCAGC
Source organism: Erethizon dorsatum (assembly GCA_028451465.1). Taxonomy (NCBI): domain Eukaryota; kingdom Metazoa; phylum Chordata; class Mammalia; order Rodentia; family Erethizontidae; genus Erethizon; species Erethizon dorsatum. The sequence goes on along the minus strand of CM051835.1, from coordinate 32,910,324 downwards.
AGGCGCCCATGCCGCTGAGCGATATCACCGGCCCCTTTTTCATATGTGGGATCCGGGAGTCGAACTCGGGCCCTCGTGCTTGCAAGGCAGGTGCTTATGCTGCTGAGCCATCTCACCGGCCCTAACTAGTTTTTAATTGATAGATTATTTTCACAGTATTAATTCAAACCATAATACAATGAATAAACTTGTATATTTATTATTTAAAATACATAAAACTGTATCTATTATGTAAGTTCCTGGAAGTATAAAGGCTGAGTCAAAGGATATAACTTTTAAAAAATGTTTTAATTTTGCTATGTTGCCCTCCATAGCGTCTGTACCAACCAGCACCACTTGTACAACAATAGGTACTCATTTTGTGTCTAGGTCACATTTTGGTAATTCTTACAATATTTCAAATTTTTTCATTAGTATATCTGTGATCAGTCATCTTTGATGTCACTATTGTAATTGTTTTGGGGCACCATGAATCATACCCATATAACACAGCCAACCTAACTGATAAATGGTGCCCGTGTTCTGACTGCCGCACCAACCAACCATGCCCCACCTCACTCTCTCTTCTTGGACCTTCCTCTTCTCTGAAACACAATGATATTGAAATTAAGCTGATTAAGACCATGCAATGGCTCCTAAGTATTCAAGTATTCAAGGAAGACTCATAGGTCTCTCATTTTAAGGCAAATGCTAGAAATTCTTAACCTGGTGCAGAAGGCAGGTTGAAAGCCAACCAAGCTAAAAGCTAGGCCTTCTGAGCAAGAAGACTACCTGTCAATGGAAAAGAAAAGTTCATGAAGGAAATTAAAAATGATACTACAGTGAACACATGATAAGAAAGAAAAATAGCCTTACTGCTGACATGGAGAAAGTTTTAGTGGTTTGAAGAGGTCAAATCAGCCTCAGTATTCCCTTAGCCAAAGCTTACACCAGAGAAAGGCCCTCTCTTCAGTCTGTGAGAGCGGAGAGGGGTGAGGAAGCTGCAGAAGAAATGTCTGAAGCTGGCAGAGATTGGTTTATGAGGTTTAAGGAAAGAAGGCACTTCTGTCTCCATAGCATAGAAGTACAAGGTGAGGCAGCAAGTGCTGATGTAGGAGGGGCAGCCAGTTACCTAGAAGACCTAAGACAACTGATGAAGGTGGCTGCCCTAATGAGCAGGTTTCCAGTGAGATGAAGCAGCCCTCTACTGGAATGAGATGCCAGCTAGGACTACCACAGCTACAGAGGTATAGTTAATGCCTGGCTTCAAAGCTTCAAAGGACAGGCTGACTTTCTTGTTTGGGACTAATGCAGCTCATGACTTTTCCACTCCAAAATCCCCATTTACCACTAAAAAAATCCTAGGCCTTTAGGAATTACACTAATCTACTCTGCCTGGGCTCTGTAAACAGAATAGCAAGCCTAGATGGCAGCACATCTGTTTATAACATGGTTTACTGAATACTTTAAGGCCACTATTGATACCTACTGCACAGCAAAGAAATATGCCTTTCAAAATATTACTGTTAAGCTAGGTACAGTAGTGCACACTTGTAGAACCCCTACTTGGGAGGCTGAAGCAAGAAGATCTCTTAAAGAGTTGAGCATGATGATGCATATCTCTAATCCCAGCACTGGGGAGGCTGAGGCAGGAAGACTGCCCTGAGTTCAAGGCCAGCCTGGGCTACATAGTAAGTTCAAGGGCAGCATGAAATAGAAAGCAAGACCCTGCCTCAAAAACAAAACAAAATTATTTGAGTCCAGGTCTCCATCTCAAAATATGTATTACTGCACACTGATAATACACTTAGTTGCCCAAGAACTCTGATGGAGGTAAATGAGATTAATGTGACAGAACTGCTAGAATTTCACGATAAAATAGTGGATAAGAAGTTGCTTCTGGATTAGGAAGGCAGAGTGGAGTAGAGTTGTTTCTGGATAAGCAAAGTGGTTTCTGAGATGGAATCTACTCCTGAGGAAGATGCTGTGAACACTGTAGAAGTGACAACAAAAAGATTTAGAAAATTACATAAACTTAGTTGATAAAGCAGCAGCGAGAGGGCTGACTCCAATTCTGAAAGAAATGCTATGTGGGCAAAATGCTACCAAAGAGTATTAAAGAAAAATCTTGTTACAGAAAAATGTTACAGAAAAATCTTTCCTGAAAGGAAGAGCCCATTTGAAGGGGCAAACTTCACTGATATCTTATTTTAAGAAACAGACACCCCAGCCTTCAGCAGCTACCATCGGATCAGTCAGCAGCCATCCACATCAAGGCAGCACCCTCCACAGCAAAAGATTACAACTTGCTGAAAGCTCAGGTGATTGTTAGCACTTTTTTAAACAGTAAGGTATTTTTAAATTAAGGTCTGTATAATTTTTAGACACATTATTGCACACTTAATAGACTCCAGTATACTATAAACATAACTTTGCTACGCACTGGGAAACCAAAAATACTGTGCAACTCGATTTACTGTAGAGTTCCGGGAACTCAATCTGCAGCATCTCCAATGTATGTCTGTCCAAAACTGGATTTGAGTCATCCCCAGACAATCCCAAACACTATAATCCAGAATGTTGAAATCCTCAGAGATCAAAATCCTTGGGGTCTAAAATCTCTAAAGAATAAATTGCCCAAAATATAATTCTGGAAAAAATAATAGTAAAACATTCTTTGGGTTGGGGATGCAGTTCAATAGTAGAGGGTTTGCCTCACATGCATCAGGCCCTGGGTTTGGTCTCCAGTACAGAAGAGGAGGAGCTGGGTGTGGTGGCACACACGGTGATCCCAGCACTCAGGAGGCTGAGGCAGGAGGACTGCTGTTAGAAGCCAGCCTGGGCTACATAGTGAGTTCAAGGCCAGCCTGAACTCCATAGCAAAACCCTGTCTCAAAAAAAAAGGAAGAGGAAGTGGAGGAGGAGGGGGTTAGGCTTAGGGGAGGAGGAAAGGAAGAGGAGAAAGAAGAGGAGGAGGAGGAAGAAGAAAAAGAACAAGAAGAAAGGAAATATGTGACAAAGTATTAACAGCTGTTAATGTTAGCTACTGTATATATATGAATACTTTGTCCTTTTTTAACTATCTTAAATAGATTAACAAAAAGAGGATTTAAACACTAGTGTTACATGCAAATGAGTCAACAATGGCAAAATAAGAAAGTGACTAAACTTTCAATGTTGAATACTGGATCTAAGCAGAAGTCTGAAAAGTATGACCTGGAAGGCAAAGCTTATGGCATGAATGAAAAACTGACAAAATGAAAAAAGAGAAGGAATATATTAAATAACAAAGGTACTGAAAAAGTACGAAAGTAAAGAAAAATTTAGGTTTTAGGATGTAGCAGACTATAAAACCAGAAAGTTTGTCAGTATAGAACAAAATAGGATATTATCTTTTATTTTGACATTTGGTTTTACTTCAGGTATTGGTATAAATTTTGTCTATTGCTTATGATAAAAATTCAGTATAAAAATATAGTTTCCTATTTTTTCCACCAGTCTCATGTTACAGTTTCTGCCCTTTGGATAGGTTGATTTCCGAGCACCCTTCTAACTCTAAAATTATAATGCTTTGCCTGATAATTATAATTACCAGTAATTAGAACAGTGCCTTGAACATGTTTCCACAGCGATACATACAGTACATTTTGCGCTATTAAGTACACAGTTAAAAATATTAAGTATGTTAGGCATGAATAACAAATATAAAACGATTTTAAAATTTTGTCGTAAAATATATACATGCCATTAAAAGAGGTTCATTTGGACAATAAATGTATAATTAACTCCTATTGAGAGGAAGGCACCTGTGGCTATCCCACGTGAAGAGAATTAAAGTAATACCGTCTCTCAGTGCGTTGCCTGAGTCAGAATCAAATACTGAGTCAAATGTAAATCGAAGCATACTTAGGAAAAAAACCAAAACCACGGAGCGACGTTATCTTTCCAAGGAGCTATTTTTTATAACAGCTTTTATGTTCTGTGCAGCAAAACCATCTATTAGATGACATACTACCCCACCCCCTCTACTGGTAAACCCACGGCATGGCGGGCGAGGCGCGGGCTGGGTTTTCCTCTTCCCTTCTCCATCTTTCCTGGGACTCAGGTGTCTGACCGCGGCCGGCACCGCCCGGGTGATGACCAGAAGACCGCATTTCCAGAAGCCGCAGCCCGGGCGCCCCTGCACCAGCCGGTGCATTCACTCCGCAGCCGCCCGGCCGGCGCATCTGCTCAGGTTTCACCGGGTGGCCGGTTTCTAAGGACGATGTTCCCACGATACAAAATGAAATAAAAATAAGCCCAACCTGCAGATGAGGCCAGAGGTCCAGCACCTGACGGCCGTCAGCACCCGCGCTCTGAGACGCGCTCTCCTCGCGGGAAGAAAACACCTCAGCAGCCTCGGCCGCCGCGCCGGCTCCCGGGCGGCGTGCGCAGGAGCGCCGCCCGCCCGCGAGGATCGCCCGCCTGGTCTCCGCCCTCCGCGCGCTTCGCCGGAGCCCAGGCGCCAAGGAGGCCGGCGAGGCCCGCGCCCCAGCGGCGCCCGCTGCCGGCGTCGCCAAGTGAACTTAGGGCTCTAGCTCCGGCCGGACCGCCCCCGGGGAGAGAGGCCCGGACGCTCACCGCGGCGCGGCACGACGCGACGCCCCTCGGCCGCCTCGGGTGGCGCTCGGCGCGCTCGGCCCCTCTCGGCTCCCGTCCCGTCCCGGCTGCCGTCCCGTCCCCACTGCTGTCCGGTCTCGGCTCCCGTCCCGCCGCTGCCCGCGCGCCCTCCTCTCCCAGAGCCCACGGGGTCGTCGCGGCGGCGGGGCGGGAGGTTCAAATCCTGGCTGCGCCCAGTGTTTCTCGGATCGCTAGGGAACGAAGGCCGGCGCCCTCGCTGTGCCTCCCTTCCCCTAGTCCTCTTTACCTAACCGGGAACACCGAGCCGGTCGGAACGTGGGTCTGAGGACGGGCAGGGCGAGTGGGAAGCCGCCCGCGCCCTCCACCCGGTCCGTCCCTGCGTCCGCCCGGCCTCGCGCATCCGCGGGCTCGGAGCCCAGGCGCCCAGATCTCCATGCGGCTCAGCCTTCTCAGAGCCAGGCTCGCACCGGGAAGGGCTCATACCCTCGTTTTTCTTTATTTTAAAGTTTAAAGAGAACTAAATGGGGCCGGTGAGATAGTTCAGCGGCATAAGCGCCTGCCTGGCAAGTGCGAGGGCCTGAGTTCGACCCCTGCTACCCACGTTAAAAAAAAATAAAAGAAAACTAAGTTAACTATTAATAACTTACCTCAAATGCACATATTGTGAAGGAGATTGTAAAGGAAATCTTAAAACTTACGAGTGCCACTGTATTCAAGGATGGAAAAGACAAACACAGACTGCTCCCGTAATTAGAAAGTGGCAGAATTCAGCTGGCCTTGGCATTCCAACACCAGCTGCAGCATGTAAGATAAATATATCTCAGACAAAGTGCATCTTGTTGTGTTAACCCCATCCAAGGTTTCAGGGACTTATCACTCTGAGACAGCTTGGCTCAGTCTAGGACGGTGATTCCTCCTGCTCACCCTAGCCCTGACCTCCCTGTTGTAGGATAGAAAGCGCCCAATTAACTTGCCTGAACCAAACCTGCCTAGCAATGTATGACAAGACAGTAGATAGCCAAGTATAGAGTATCCTGTTATCAGCCTTTTGTGTTTACTGCTATCAACCTATATAAATGACTGTTCAACCCCAAGAAGGGGCTGGTGATGTGTCCCCCCCCCAGCCTGCTGGTGTAAATAAAGCTTGCCTTCTAAGTTCCTCCGTGCTAAGTGTTTTCCATCTGGCTCCCTCCCGCTTGTTTTCCGCAACAATATAACCATAATTTTTTGTGATAAAGGAGTCTTCAAGAAGAGTAAATTCTGAACCTCAAAACTTTAGGAAAGGGGCCGATGAGATGGCTCAGCGGCGTAAGCACCTGCCTTGCAAGCGCGAGGGCCCGAGTTCAACTCCCGGATCCCACATACGAAAAAGGGGCCGGTGATATCGCTCAGCGGCACGGGTGCCTGTTGGCGCGCGAGGTCCTGAGGTCAACCCCCCGGCACCCACACACAAAAAAAAAATTTAGGAAAAATGTAAATAGAATTAAAACTATGTACTGGTGGAAGATAATTTATCAACTCAAAGTGCTTTCTTTTTGAGGGGGGCTCCAAAATTTTCAACAACCTTCCTAACACTTTGCAAAATACAAGTTCATTACAACTGTGGCAATCTAGCAAGGAAAAATGCTTACACTTGAGGCAATAACTAAAGGTCTCTAATATCATGAAAGACAAGTTTGGGGTCAGAATCTAGAACATTAGTACTACAAAGTATCCTACAAAACAGAAACAGTCGTTTCAGGATGGGGGAAAAGTGAGCTATTTATACGACAAAGGGTTAATTTAGACCGACAATATTAAGATGAATTTAGGTTCTTGTACTACAACATTTAGACTTCAAAGAACGAGTAATTTTTTTTCTTTTTTTTTTTTTTGTGGATACCGGGGGTCGACATCAGGACCTCGCACGCCAGCAGGCGCCCGTGCTGCTGAGCGATATCACCGGCCCCTTTTTCGGATGTGGGTTCCGGAAGTCGAACTCGGGCCCTCGCGCTTGCCAGGCAGGCGCTTACTCCGCTGAGCCATCTCATTTTTGGAAAGAGTCCACCGCTCTCTTCTCTTACAATTTGCCTTACAAGGTTAAGACCCTTAGAAGGTAAGTACTTGAATTTGATGAACAAGGATAATTACTGAACTTCTTCATATCAAGTTTGGCGTCCTTCCTAAGGGGCACATCACACTGCTTACTCAATACCTGTACTGTATCTGCTGTCCTTCCCCATTAAATGCTGAGCTGCTACAAAGCTCTTCCAACTTTACACATTTCTACAGCCTTTCCAAGTCCTGAATGAATGTTCATTCCATCAGTGAATGAACTGAAACAAAGAGGGCTGACAACTGAAGGATTGAGTATAAAATATCTAAAAAGAATCCTATTTCTCTCCAAGGAATAAAGGAATCTAATGTAGGAGGCAAAATAGCCTTCACAGTGTTACCATACCCCATGGTAAATTTCTTGGGATAGTTTAGGCAATGCTTGTTCCAGCAGGTTGCAACTTAATTCAAGAGGATTAAAAAAAAAAAGGATAAAAAAAAAGAGGATAGCAGGCTATCTTCTTCAGCTCCATCTGAAACAAAGGTCCTACAAGAACACATCAGAAAAGTCAGAATAATGGCGGTGGGCCAGGCCTGTTGGCTTTATTCACTTAATTGGGGAAAATCACAGAAAGATACACCATTGTTTTCAATCTACCATAAAATGTAGCATTTATGCATAATACCACTTTTTTTTTTTTTTTTTTTTTTTACACATAGCACCACAGAGCTCTAAGAAAAGTGTCCAAGTGGTGACACAGTGTGGGAATGGTTTTGATGAACAATGCAGAGCTCCTGATGCTGCTCCTGGGCAGGATTCAGATCTTACCATTTGTGGGAAGAATGATTTCCCTTTAGCCGGTGGATTGCTAAAGATGTTTAAATGGCTTGTACTAGTCTCTTAGCAAATAAATGAGGAGACACAGTAGTTAAATTTTAGTATAACAACATCTTTTAGGAAATGAAAGGATTCAACACCATTAAAATACTTTTTTTTTTTTGTGGGTACCGGGGGGTCGACCTCAGGACCTCGCACGCCAGCAGGCGCCCGTGCCGCTGAGCGATATCACTGGCCCCTTTTTTTTTTTGTATGTGGGTTCCGGGAGTCGAACTCGGGCCCTCACGCTTGCAAGGCAGGCGCTTAAACCGCTGAGCCATCTCACCGGCCCTAAAATACTTTTATATGGGAGGATTTAATCTTGTTTAGAAGTACAAACATTTGGGCCAGGGATGTAGCTCAGTGGCACAAGTGCCTGCCTGGCAAGCACAAGGTCCTGAGTTTGATTTCTGGTACCAAAAAAAAAAAGAAGTACAAACATTTATAGGATAGCCATTTCACCTTCTATCAACATGTAACACACTTATACTAGTACACAGTGTTTCCTTCCATCATAGACTTCTACAAGCTAACTAGAAAAGAACATTAGATGACTGAAATATGAGGGTCCACAACTGGGATCCAAACTTGGAGTCTGAATTTCTTTGAAGAGTAATGATATTTGTTTTTACATTTTATGGCAAACCTCTGTTTAGTCTCCTAAATAAAACCACAATTGATATTAGAAAACATATTTAAATTATCTTACTATGTGTATGGGTTTTAGTACACAAGGAATATATTATACTTTATGTCATCGAAATAGCTCCATGTCTTCAAGTTGTTCCCCTTCCTTTGTAATCGGTTGGATCTTACTTAGGAAGTCAAAAGCATTACAAGTCAGTGGCAGTGGGGTGTGGAGAGCTACGTTCCCAGATGCTCACACTAGTAACTACTTTAATGCAAGCTGAACATGCTCTCTCTATCCTACATTTTCATTCAAGGCTAAAAAAAGACACAGTATTAAGATGGCTTTTTACAAATATTAAGTATTACGGAAATATTTTTAAAATATTTCCTCCCCCTGAAACACTCACTGAACTTAACCTGGAATTAAGTCCCAGTCATGTCATTTATTTAGAATTGTTTGACATGTTTCTAAACTCTCTATCAGATTCTATCTGATAAGATCAGTTCTCTGTCTTTACTACTGAGAAGCATGTCTCTTAGTTCCGTCATTAATTGGCTGTATACCTTATACTATGTACTTAACCTCTGGATTGTGGTCTCTTACTGTGGATAACATAATTCAATTATATGAATAAACAAGAGAATACTTTCTGATGTCCCTTTTTGCTCATATACAATTCCTATATGAAAATATAGAAATGGATCTTTAAAGTGTGTGCTTACATAAAGCTGGGTATGGTGGTGCACACCTGTAACCCCAGCACTTGGGAGGCTGAGGCAGAAGGATTGCTGTGAGTTGGAGGCCAGCCTGGGCTACATAAGTGGACCCTGTCTCAAAAAACAAAAACAAAAACAAAATAAAGTATGTGCTTATATAATAATCTCTTTAGTGTTATACTAAAATTGAAATTAAATTTAAAAGTAAAAACATGCAAAGCTGAATGTATTACGGTAAGTTAGTAACAATAAATGGCGGTTAAACTTATAACATTTCCTTTACATACGTGAAGACATTTTCACACTCATTCTTTACACTTATGAAAACATCATTCTTGTGCATAAGAATTGTGAAAACTGCGAGTATAGCTCAGTGGTAGAGTGTTTGCCTAGCATACATGAGCTGAATTCAAACCCAGCACCAAAGAAAAAAATTTTAAATGGCCAAGTATGTACAATTAGCCTGGCTTTCTATTAGTTGCTTCTACATATGTGGATTCAACCAACTTTGAAGAAAATATTCGGGGGGAAAACTGCATCTATACTAAACGCATGCAGACATTTTTTTTTCTTGTCATTATTCCCTAAACAATACAACATAACAATTATTTACATAGCATGTACATGGCATTAGGTATTGTAGTTGACCCTTGAACAAAACAGGTTTTAACTGTAGGGTCCATATGGCCTTAAAAATTTTTTTTTGGAGATTTACAATAATTTGAGAAAATGGAAACACCACATAGCCTAGAAATTTTTAAAAATTCAGAAAAATTAGGTATGTCATGAATGTATAGGATATATGTAGATAAGTCTATTTTAGCATTTACTACCATAAATATATAGTATTCTAAGTTACTTCCTCAAAACTGACACAGTCACCATACACAGTACCATATGCAATCAAGAGGAATGTAAACAAACAGAAAGATATAGTATAAACACATTCCTGCTGCTTGAACCTTGCAGTGGCACATGCATCATTGTCCCATTGGGCTGCTTGTACCACCAGTGATACAAACAGATCTAGTACTTTTGCTGGTCTTTTTATGAATAAAATTAATTAAAGGCCACTCAATGGGACAATCATACATGTACCACCAATGGTTCAAGCCGCTTGGCAGCAAGACATATGATGTATAGCCCCACTGTGAACATGTTACATCATAATTGTGTGACACCAACTATAGTGCACATTATGCTACTGTCATCATTTCATAGCCATCTCCTTTGCTATTGCAGGGAAATTAAGTGTTGGAGACACTTAAAATAACGTGATGCTAACCATTTCCACATGTTCATCTTGGTAGTAAATTACACCTCTGGTAAAAAGTGATTTCTTGCGGCTCTCATGTAGTTTTCACCATATATACTACAATGTATAAAATATGCATTAACCTACTTTTATGCTCCTGGTAAGGCTTCCAGTCAAGAGCAGGCTGTATCAGTGGTTAAGTTTTGGGGAAGTCAAAAGTTGTATGTGGATTTTTTGACTATGCAGGGGTTGAGGCCCCTAACACCCATGTTGGTTAAGGGTCAACTATACAATATAACTAATCTTGAGATGACTGAAAGAATACAGGAGGATGTACATAGGTTATATGTAAATACTCTACCATTTTATATAAGCAACTGACATGTTTATCAGAGGATGGAACCCAGGGCCTTGAACATGCCAGGCAACTGCTCTTCCACCGAACTACAGCCGCAGCCTGCTACCTCTCCTTTAAAATGCAGATAATAACCTGGTACCTATGTCAGCTGATTGTTATGATGAGATAGTTTTATTACCATTTTTACAAATATAAGAAAATAATTTACTTCCTTAAATCTGTATCATCAATGGAATTGATAATAGAACACAGCCTAATTCTATTAAGCCACGCAATCAACCAACTAACTACTGTTTCATTAAAGATATATTTGGTCCATATAAGAAAATATTAACATTATTATATTTGATATTTGAAGTATATAATAATGTCAGTATTAAAAGCGACTAAAAGTTCTTGTTTTTGTTGTTGTTGTTTTTTTTCTTTTTGAGATAGGGTCTTGCTTTCACTATGGAGCAAGGCAGGCCTCAAACTTGCAGTGCTCCTCCTGCCTCAGCTGGGATTATAGGCATCCTGCTGTTTTCATACGTGGCAGTTTAGCAAAATGGATTTCATGTGCCTAATGAAACCTGATTCTAATTAGTGGCTATTAATATTTCTAAAATGGTATTAATTGGATATTGTTATGGTTTGTGTCTGGATGTGTCCCCCCAAAGCCTCATGCAGTCATGGAGGAGGGCTTCTAGAGTTTATGACTGATTCTTGGTCTAATGCTGGGATTATGGGTGTGAGTGCTACACCCACCCTGGGGCGGTAGCCTGCATGTAGTATAAGGGAGGGAAAGAGGCTTGCTCTCTCTCTCGTGCTCCTCCCTTTTGCTCTTGCTTGTTTTTGCTGCCTTCCGCTGCCATGAACTGTTGCCCTCTGCCATATGCCACTCTGCCTTGGAGCCAGCCGTGTATGGACTGAAACCTCTACAAACTGTGAGCCAAATAAACCTTTCCTTTCCTAATTTTGGGTGTTGGGTATTTTGTCTCAGTAACGAGAGAAAAGTAACCAAGACAGATATCCCTTGCACATGGTCTTTTTTTTTTTTTGTGGGTACTGGGAGTTGAACTCGGGCCCTCATGCTTGCCAGGCAGGCACTTACACCGCTGAGCCATCTCACTGGCCCTGCATATGGTCTTAAAATGTCATACTTTCTCCTTTTTTTTTTTTTTGTGGGTACCGGGGGGTCGACCTCAGGACCTCGCGCGCCAACAGGCACCCGTGCCGCTGAGCGATATCACCGGCCCCTTTTTCGTATGTGGGTTCCGGGAGTCGAACTCGGGCCGTCGCGCTTGCAAGGCAGGCACTTTCGCCGCTGAGCCTTCTCACCGGCCCTTTCTCCTTTAAAATCAGAGTTATGTTGGGTGTGGTGGCACATGCCTGTAATCCCAGCACTTGGGAGGCTGAAGCGGAAGGATTGCCATGAGTTTGAGGCCAGCCTGGGCTACATAGTGAGCATAAGGCCAGCCTGAACTACACAGCAAGATCCTGTCTCAAAAAATAAAAACAAAGTCAGAGTTATAGCTGAACGTGGTAGTGCACACCTATAATCCCAGCACTCTGGGAGGCTGATGCAGGAGGATCACAAGTTGGAGCTCAACATGGGCAACTTAACAGACTTAGTGAGACCCTGTCTCAAAAAGGGGATGTGGGGGCCGGTGATATAGCTCAGTGGCATAAGCGCCTGCCTGGCAAGCGCGACGTCCTGAGTTCGACTCCTGGTACCCGCATAAAAAAAAGAGGGTGGGATGGGGGCCTGGGGATGTAGCTCAATATATGAAGGGCCTGGTTCAATCCTCAGTAACCTCCTCCCAAAAAAGAATGTTATGGTAATATCTATTAATACTATTTTTCCTATATATAAGCAACTGTGATTTCTCAAAACTAATGTCCATCAAAAGGAACAGATTTCGGTGTTACCAGAAATGCATAGATGGTACTTAGAGTATAGGGCTGTTTGTTCAGTTATGCAATTAGGTACATTTTAATCAATTAAACATTCATCTCTCCTTTCCCCAATAATGTCAGGACATACTCAGATATATTATTAGGCATTGTTGATAACAGTTCCAAAATGGAATCCTAAATTCAAAGGAAAAGGATATACATAGCAAATATTGCTCATTTACTCAGGAAATATTTTTCTATATTCCATGTAGAATAAAAATTTTTAAGTAACTGAAGTTTTTACCTTGATAATCTTTGAGTAATCATCACAGCAAGGTTTTGTTTTCCTTTTTTCCAATGTAAAAGAATCATCTGTCTTACAAAAAGACTTTGAAGAGGAAAATAAAATTTCTCAGTGTATGAAGAAACATATCCACGTCCTCCTCATAGTATTTGAGCAACTATTTTGGATGCTTCTTCTATGCCTCTCCCTCTGCTAGAAATAACCTACATCTTCACTATGCCCCCAACTATTTGCCCAAATCTTGCTCAAATGTCAGTTTTCTAAGATGTGTTTCTTGATAGCCAGCTTCCTGCAATGCTAACTGCTGCCTTCTCTATGCTACATCTCTCTTTGCATTCAGGATACTATTGTAACTAAAATTTTAATGAGTATACACCATGTATCATACTTTTTCCTATTATCTTTTATTTTGTACTTTACATATTGGGTTTCTCATATGAGAAACCATGTGATATTTAAGCTTTGTGACTGATTTACTTAAACTTATGGTCTCAATGTGTATCTATTTTCCTACAAATAACTCATTTATCCTTCTTTATGGCAGTGCAGTACTCCATTGTGTGTGAACACCACATTTTCTTTATCCATTCATCTGTTGATGGACACTTAGGCTGCTCCCAATACTTAGCTATTATAAATTGTGTCTTTTTGAAGATTGTGTTCACACGTCTTATACATTTTTGTGGTTTTTCCCTTTCCTACACCCCAGCAGACTCTGGTATATAACAGTTCAACTTTTTTCCTTGATTTGATTTATCCTATTAGGTATACTCAGCCCATTTTATTTAGTAACTTATTGGTGGTGAGGATCAAACCCAGGGCCTTATAACATCTTAAGCAGCTGCTTTTCCACTGAGCTCTACCCTCAGCCCCTGAGCCTAAGTTTAAATTTAGGAAGTTTGTTGTTAAACAGTAAGAAATGGCATTTCTTTGCTAGACGCACCAAGAGACCAGGTATCAACATACTTATGAACTCCATTTCTATGGCAAGGCAGCATAGATTACCCCCAGGTCAGTTTCTCCCAGGGCTGCGAAAACAGCTCCGCTTACTTCTCCAAGTGAATCTTAGGAGCAACTGAGTGTAAAGCCCCTGCCTCTGGCGTAGCTGCAGCCTCTGCTGGGAGGAAAGGGACTACTGAAAGGGAGACTCTGGATTTTTGAGAAAAAGGAGCAATATATTTCCTTGAGGACTGTAGCCTCCAGGGTTCTGTAGGCATCTCCTGTTCTTCTTGTTCAGGAAATAAGATCTCAGCTCTTGAGTTTCTGAAGAAGAGAAGTCTGGCAGAGACGGATCAGAGGCGATCCTTGTCTAAGTGACCCGGTTACTAATGTTGTACCTGTGCCAAGGGAGAACGCCTGAACCGTCCCCCTATCTTGCTGGGGAACTAGGACTGACAAAGATGAAGGATCAGCTGCAGGTAACTTTCTTCTTTTCCATTGCATTTGATAAGTAAGCCTCTATCTTTACTTTAACCACCTAATACATGCATATCACATTTAATCAGACCAGGTTGGGTTAGTTAAGGCCTTAAGGCCCAATCAGAGACCATCCAAAACAGGAGTATGAATTAATCTTTGTTCTCTGACAAAGACTAGAGTCCAGACACTAGAGATGTGATGAAATTTACACTAGTAAGCACAAAATGAGAAAAGCAAGGACTTTGTGAATTTTAGCTACTTTTATTCATTTTTTTGGCATTAAAATACATTTTAAGAAATGATTTGATAACTGGAGCTCTTGGTTATGTGAAAATGAGGACCGCTGAAGGGAGCCTAGGGTTGAAGGGAGCCTGGGTCCTTTAAAAAGGTAGAAAAAAGCTGGACATGATGGCACACGCTTGTAATCCCAGCACTCGGGAGGCTGAGGCAGAAGGATTGCTGCAAGTTCGAGGCCAGCCTGGGCTACAAAGTGAGTTCAAGGCCAGGCTGAACTGCATAGTGAAACCCTGTCTCAAAAAGGCAAAAAAAAAAAAAAAGGTAGGAAAAAAAAAAAAAGCAAAAAAGTCCCCTATTCCAGGCATGAACTGCCTCTGGGCTTCTACATACCAGAGAACTAAAATCCTAACTAGTTCAACCCACTGTTAATTTCGTTGTCAACTGCAATCAGACGTAGATGTTTCCCAGACTTCTGTGGCAGGAACACCATTTGAGATATAGTACAATGTATTATAGTACAATGATAAGACCAAACTTATTTCCCATATAAAGATGTAAGAGCTCTGCTTAAGGAATATGGATCCATTAAAGATGGAAGTCACATTTTAAAAGATATTTACTTTAAATATTTTGTTTACAACATGTGCATAAATACAAATGCTAATGTTAAGAAATTTGTAGGCTGTTTAATACTGACAGGCTTGGTCTAAAGAATTTATTCTTACATACACATGAAGGTAGGTTAGTGAGAGAGGCGATTCCTAGTTATCACGAAATTTGTATATATTTTCTAAAAGATCTGACCTTTTTTTTTTTTTTTTGTGGGTACCGGGGCGTCGACCTCAGGACCTCGCGCGCCAGCAGGCGCCCGTGCCGCTGAGCGATATCACCGGCCCCTTTTTCGTATGTGGGTTCCGGGAGTTGAACTCGGGCCCTCGCGCTTGCCGGGCAGGCGCTTAAGCCGCTGAGCCATCTCACCGGCCCCTGACCTATCTTTAATATGAAGTATTTAATTTAAAATAGCTAAATGAAATTTTTTGTGTGTGGTTCTGAAGGTTGAGCTCAGGGCCTCACATATGCTTTTTCAAAATTTTATTTTGAGACAGGTTCTCATTAAGTTGCTCAAGCTACCCTTAAACTTGTGGTCCTCCTGCCTCAGCCTCTTGAGTAGCTGGGATTACAGGTGTGCACCACCTTGCCCAGCTTTCAATGACTTCTTAATAAACTGGCAACATCTTTTAATGTTCTGAATGCCTACAAATTCTTATCATTAAGCATTATTTTACCAAAAGGAATTTTGATTTCTAATTTTTTTCCTCTAACAGTTTTTATTAATCTTTTCTAGATGCTTAAAAGAAAAAAAAATAGCTAATAGAAAAACCCAAATTTCTCTAATAGAAAAATCTGGAAAACTGATTACTGTATTTCTAATACATTCTTTCATAGTATTTCAAAAGCAAACCTTGGGCCGGTGAGATGGCTCAGCAGAGTAAGTGCCTGCCTGGCAAGCGCGAGGGCCCCAAGTTCGACTCCCGGAACCCACATACGAAAAAAGGGCCGGTGATATCGCTCAGCGGCACGGGCACCTGCTGGTGCGCGAGGTCCTGAGGTCGACCCCCAGTACCCACAAAAAAAAAAAAAAAAAAAGCAAATCTTAATTCAAACTAATATCTTTAAAGTGAAATTGTAAAACTCAGTTTAATTTCAAGAGTTTGTAAAAGATAGAGAATGCAGACTACATACATTTTATAAACACAAAGAAGACAAAGATAGTGATGGTAGCCATTATGAAGGGTGAAAATATTATGCAAGCTTTGAAAGGCTACTTTCTGCATCTGTATAAATAATCTGAGGCTTCTGTACCAATTTTATTTATGGAGTCTCCATAATTAAATTGTCATTCACTTTCAAGCCCCCACATGGGAAGTGGTAGGTGAATATCTGTACGAGTATAATTTATTGTCTGCTCCTCCGCTCAGAAGTAGCTGTGCAAAGAGAGAAAAATATAGAAAAACGTAAGTATAATTATTTCATATAATAGTCAAACCTAATTAAATACTCATGATTACAAAAGGAACTATAGGTGAGCCGGTAACTAGCATTGAAAGTTAGTATTAATTCCAGTAAGTTTCACTTCTATCAGGCTGAGCGTCCCTGTCCCAAAAATCTGCAGTCTGGGCTGAGGATGTAGGTTAGTGGTAGAGCACATGCTCAGCACTTGAGGTCCTTGGATTCAATCACCAGCACTAAAACAAAACAAGCAAAACCCACAAATAAAAATGCTCCAAAATCCAAAACCTTCTGAGGGCCAAATGATGCCACAAGTGGAAAATGATACGTAAGACCTCATGAGATGGGTTACTGTTGCAATGCAGGAACACTAAAAACATTGTATAAAATCTCCTTAAGGTTATGCCTATAGGGTGTATATGAAAAGAAAAAAAGATTCAATACACATATGTACGAATTCCCCAAGATGGATATAATTAGTATGTACTGCAAATATACTAATAAAAACATTTTTAAAAAGTAATTTCATGTTTAGATTTGTATCCCACCTCCAAGATATTTCATGTATATGAAAAAAATCTGAAAAAAATCCAAAATGCTTCTGCTCCCAAGCATTTCAGATAAGGGACACTCAATCTGTATTATGACATAGTACATTAAAACATAAATAAAAGTGATCATTCGAATTTGGTTGAGGCACAGTATGCTATTGTGCTTTCTATGAAGCATCTGCTAAGATATATAATAAAATAGTTGGAAAATAATTCAGTTTTATCTAAGAAAATCAAGTTTTTAAAGGATAGCGTGTTAACTGTTTGTAGACAATGAGTATGCAAATTATTCAAGTGGCCCAAGAACTTGTATGTGGAAAGAGTTCTTAGGCAATAAGAGCTTATCTATATACATTTTTAAAAGTTAAATTGTAATTTTTTTTTTTTTTTTTTTTTTTTGAGACAGAGTCTTGCTATGTAGTTCAGGCTGGCCTGGCCTCGAACTCATGGCGATCCTCCTGTCTCAGCATGCCGAGTGCTGGGATTACAAGTGTGCACCACCACACCCAGCTATAAATTGTAATTCTTTTTTTTTTTTCTTAAATGTAGGTACCGGAAGTCGACCTCAGGACCTTGCACTTGCTGGCAAGCGCTTGTGCTGCTGAGCGATATCACCGGCCCTTTTTTTCCTTTATGTGGGTACCGGGAGTCGAACTCAGGACCTCGTGCTTGCCAGGCAAGCGCTTATGCTGCTGAGCTATCTCACCGACCCTAAATTGTAATTCTTAAAACTGATTTTTGTTTGTTTTTTATTTTTTCTGACAGGGTATTGCTATTTAATTCAGGCTGGCCTCGAAATTGCTATGTAGCCCATGCTGGCTCAAATTCAAGATCCTCCTGCCTCAGCTTCCTGAGTGATAAGATTACAGACATGTACCACAACACCCCAATTTAAACACTTTTTTTTGTTTGTTTTTGTAGTACTGGGGATTAAACCCAAGGCTCTTGCACTGAGCTACAT
Organism: Erethizon dorsatum; assembly: GCA_028451465.1. NCBI lineage: Eukaryota > Metazoa > Chordata > Mammalia > Rodentia > Erethizontidae > Erethizon > Erethizon dorsatum. The sequence goes on along the minus strand of CM051835.1, from coordinate 32,892,497 downwards.
CCCCAGCTTTTCCTGTTTGTTCTGAGAAAGGTTTTCATTAAGATGCCCAGGCTATGCTCAAACTTGTGATCTTCCTGCCTCGGTTTCCCACAGAGTGCTAGGATTATAGGTATATGCCACTATGCCCAACTTAAACACATTTTATAATCCACAGTTATTATAAAAGATGTTCTAATTGGGAATTACTTTGATCTGGTTAATCTGAAGTAGTTTATGCACTTAAAATGTTTAAGACATTCTCGAGAAAAGACTGCTTACTACTCCTATTATTAGAGAATAGATTTGTTTCTTCTTTGAAAAAGGTGAGGTTTTATTTATTTTTTAGGTACCAGGAATTGAACTCAGGACCTTAAACTTGCCAGGCAGGCGCTTGTGCCACTGAGCTATATCCCTGACCCAAGGTGAGTTTTTATTGTAGAATTATAAAAATTAGAGTATCTTGAAACTGATGCCTTTATAAACACAAGTACCAGATTTATTCGAATAATATACTTGACTTTTCACCAAATAACTAAGAGATTCTTACCCCGGTGTCTGTCCAGTCTACACTTAGAACTTTGTCTTCATGAGCAGCCAGATCATAGAGAGGAGCTTTACAACTATAAGATTAAAATATCGACATGTTACATGCATTCACAGTATTAAACATATGAATAATCACTTACACTCTTCTGAAAACCATACAGGGTTATCACCATTTCATCCAAACATTCTTTTTTTTCCTTTATGTGGGTACCGGGAGTCGAGCTCAGGACCTCGCGCTTGCCAGGCAGGTGCTTATGCCGCCGAGCCATCTCACCAGCCCCATCTGAACATTCTGATGACTGCCCACTTCACCTGTTTTTTCCTATGTCATTCATAGACTACAGATATCATAATAAATATATACAAGAAAAATGTTAATTGTAAAAATGTATTCATAATTAGGCCCATTTTCATACTTCCCTCCCTTCTTTTACGCCCAAAGCACAGCTTTACGTACTCTCTATCCAGTCATACGTATGACAACCCCTAAACTTATATTCTCAGCCCAAACTTCTCCCCTGAGCTTGATATGTACATCCAACTGCTTTACAGCTAAATGGAGGGCGGGTGTGGTGGTGCACGCCTGTAATCCTAGCACTTGGGAGGGTGAGGCAGGAGGATCACCACGAGCTCGAGGTCACCCTGAGCTATACAGTGAGTCCAAGGCCAGCCTGAACTACATAGTGAAACCCTGTCTCAAAAAAAAAAAAAAAAAGAAGAAAGGGGGCCAAGGATATAGCTCAAGTGGCATGGTGCCTGCCTGGCAAGCACAAGGTCCTGAGTTCGATTCCAGGTTCCAAAAAAAAACAACCACCAACCAAACAAAAAAAGTTAGACGGGCACTAGAAATTTAAACGACAAATCAAAGCTCTTGATTTAACTTTACACACCTGTTTATCTATTCTTTTCCATCACAATAAGTGGCATCACCAATTACCCAAATGCTCAGCTATAAAATGCGGACATTACCTTTCATTCCTGTCTCCACGCTTAACCCCTAGGAATAAAACCTGCCATTCATCTCTAATGCCACCACTATCTGTATTTAGAATTCCAATAGGCTTTCTGCTTCTGCTCTTGTTCCCTGTTCACAACCCTGGAAAGCCTTCCCATCACGCTTAGAATAAAACCCAAACTCACCAGCACAGTCATCAGGCACTGACCACTACCTGCCTCATGTCCTGCCATGTTCTCCCTTGCTCACTCTACCAATAGTGGCTTTCTTGCTATTTTGCCACTATGCCAGAATTATTCCCACTTTATCTGTTGTTCCCTCTGTCATGGTATGTGTGTGGCTTGCACCTTCACATGAGATAATTCACTACTAAAATATTTTCAAAGAGAGACCTGCCCCAAAGAAGTATCCATTTACCTTGTTTTACTTTTTTCATAGTACTTATTATCGGGAACTATATATTGCTACATAAAATGTCAATTAAAATGTATACACCTTCTAAATATTAACATTGTGTATCATAAGGTAGTGTAAGGCTGTTAAAAGCCATATTTAAGGTCAACAACAACAGCAATACACAAACAAGTATGTTAACACATTTCCTTTTTGTAATGGAATATAATTAATTTGAGTACACATTTTATTTGGGCATTCTATATATACATATCACAGCACTAAGCTTGTGAGTAAGAAGGGCTCCTTTAATATCTTCAAAAATATTTTTAAAATTTAATCCCCTATTATATAATTTATATGAAGGTCAGGATAATCTTTCTGAAGTCTATTTTTCTCCTGTCTTATAAGAAAGTCAGAAAGATGGATTTTATAAAGTGTAGGCTTTTAAATTTTGTTTTTGTTTTTTTCCTAAAAGATAACATAACATGGACTTAGGTTTTTTCAGGATGCTAAAAGCAACAGTATCCTTTGATCCTGCCTTTTTTCAAATAACTATATTTATCAAGTTTAATTGAACTTTTTTTTACCCATCTGAGTTTGAATAATCATTTCAGTATTCCTTTCTTCTTTTTTTGGTACACAACACTAATTGGTATCTTTTTGTTTTATAGAGTATAATTAGAATTTACCTTCTTGTATCCCACAGCTTCACAATGTTATCTAAAGAGCCTGAAATCAGCTGTTGTTCATGTGTTGGAGACCACTTTACTGATGTAACCCAGCCTGTGTGTGAGGTTAGAGACAGCGACACCAAAGAACCATCTAAACAAAGCAAAAAAGGTAAGTTTTAAATTTTAGAGAAGTAAGCAGAACAAACTAAAAAGTATCTGTAGAAAGAAAATTTTACATCCCTCAGTGGATTACACAACTCACCTTTAGTTCGGGGATCCCACAGTCTGATATGCCTGTCTGTGCTGCCAGATGCTAAACGTTTACAGAGTGGAGAATAGGAAATACAATTAAACACTTTATTACCTGTCTGAAAAAGAAAAGGAAATAACATTTAACCACAGAGGGCTAACAACAGCCATTTTTAGAAGTTTATCACTTAAAAGACCAAAGTTAACAGGACTGCTGAAATTAAGTCTTACCAAAGTTGACTTAAGACCGCCAGACTCCACATCCCACACTCTAATTGTGTGGTCCCAAGATGCACTGCAGATTTCTTCAGCATCTGACCACAGCACCGAGGAAACTGCTTCCGTGTGGCCAGAGAGGGTTACCATGGGAGTCTAGAAAGAAAAGAAAGCATTTTCACTTCAAAATAATTAAAATAATAACAGTAGTTATTAACTTCCAAAGTCCATATGTCAGATATTTTGCCAAGTGTTTTTGTTTTGGTATCTTGCCTTCTTTCTCCTTTTCAACAATCCTCCAAGATCGATACACATGAAGCTGAGAAAGATAACTTGCTCCGCATATTATTCCAAAGTGTCTAGTCTTTCCACTACTTTCTGATGCTTCCTTATCTCTTCTATTTTTCATTTTGAGGAGTATTAATGTTAACACTAACTCTCTCAATGGTCGAAAGGTTCGCACTGAACAGTCCTCACGTGACCTCAGGCTGACTCTTCCTCTTGTAGTTCTCAGAACGGCTTGTACAATCTATTGGGAATGCAACATCCTGAGATATGGAAGGCCTGACCAGAACAGCCTGGCTCTTGCCAGGCCCCCAGAGAAACAGGACGTCCTTGAAAGTGCTGCCCAGTGAGTCCCATGACCCAGGGGTATAAAACCCAGGGCTGACTGCTTTCTGGAAACCTGCTGCTGTCATGCAAGGTGGGCACACGCAACCAACTTACGATGGCACCTCGGCTTCTGTTGGCCTTGGTGCTCCTCCGTAAGTGATAGTTCTACTTCCTGTCACTTGTCCTATGTTAATGTGTTACGTCTCACTGGACTCAGGCAATGAGCAAAACTACAGCCCAGGACACCGTGGGTGGAGGCGTTTTAACCCCTATTCCTGACCGCTGCGATTTTGATATTTGCTATCCTCCACACAGTGGGAGTCCTCCCTTGGGATCGGTTACTAGTGAATCTGTTTCTCAGTAGCAAAAGTTTTCGGGTCAAACAGATCCAGGTTTGAGTCAAGGTGCTGCCAATTGCTATATGACTCCTTCAGGTAAATTAACCTCAATATGCCATGCTCATCATCCCATTTCCTCAGCATCTTTAAATCCTATTATTTAATTTATTTTTTTTGAGACAGGGTCTCACTATGTAGTTCAGGCTGGCCTTGAACTCACTATGTACCCCAGGCTAGCCTAAAACTCATGGCAATCCTCCTGCCTCAGCCTCCAAAGTGCTAGGATTACAGGCATGCACCACCACACCTGACTATTTAATCTTTACATAATGTCCACAGTTCATTTTTTAATATTCCAGAATCTCTAATGTCTTTCCCAAATTAAAAGTCTCAAACTGGGTACAGTGCCTGTCTTAACTATATAAGGAACTTGTAATAGAGGAAAGAATTCCAGAATGGGAGACTTTTATAACTGTTATATTTAATCTCCTTAAATATTAGCTCATCTGTAACAGAGGGGGGAGGCGTTATGCTAGATTAGGGAGCAAACTCTTTCAATGAAGAGCCAACAAGTTAATACTTTAGCCTTTGCAGGCCACATGCAGTTTCTCTAGCATATTCTTGTTTGTTTTACAACCCCTTGATAATGTAAATGCATTCTTAACTCTCTATGGTATAAGAATAAATGACAGCCAAATTGGCTGGTAAAAGAAAGGTAATCAGAAGCCTCTAGGACAGAAAACAACAAGGTAGAAACAATAGACAATGTCTACGAATAGGCTATCACATTCTTAGGTAGTAACCCAAGAGAAAGGAAAACAGATTCACCCAAAAACCTGAACATCAATTTTGATTGCAATTTTATTCAAAACTGTCAAACTGTAAACAACCCAGGTACTCTTCACCTTGTGAATGAATGAACCAACTGTGGTACATCCATACCCTAGAATCCTACTCAGCATCCAACAGGGACCAAAAACGGATATCCTCAACAAGAGTGAAGCTCAAACACTTCATGGCAAGCGAAAAGGCTGATGTGAAGAACTCTACACTGTGTCATTCCACTTATATGATGTTCTGGAAAAAGAAACCTTATAGGAACAGAGAACAGGTCAGTGGTTGTAAGGAAACAGATGTGAGGCAGTGCTGACTACAAAGTGGAAACCTGAGTTTCGGGGGCAATGCGCTGCTCTGTATCTCATTTTTTTTTTTTTTTTTTTTTGTGGGTACCGGGGGGTCGACATCAGGACCTCGCGCGCCAACAGGCACCCGTGCCGCTGAGCGATATCACCGGCCCCTTTTTCGTATGTGGGATCCGGGAGTCGAACTCGGGCCCTCGCGCTTGCAAGGCAGGCGCTTATGCCGCTGAGCCATCTCACCGGCCCTGTATCTCATTGTTATAGTAGTTACACGATGCTGAGTTTATCAAAACTCAAGAGCCATACAACAAAGAAGAATGAATTTTACTCTGTGAAAAAGCCAACACTGGCACTGTTACTATAAACAAACTAAAGTGGATTAGTATTTTAGGGGGGAAAAAAGCAATTTTGAGAGTAACAGAGGAAGAAATCTTACTGTATGTTAACACATGAAGCAAATGACGGGTAAATTAACTGGCAGCACGACTCATGTTAGTACAAGTCAGGTACTGTAAAGGAATGCAGAAAGAAGACAACTTTTGATACGTGTCTTATCTCATTTTCCTGTTATTTTTCTAAAGTCCACATTTTTCTATTGTTTCTAATAATGGCAACATTTTCACTACAATTAGAACTTCAAGGGTTTCTGGCATGATTTCAACTAATAATAAATGAACACATGAGTTTAAGCGCCATAAAAAGCTAAATGGTAAAATGAAGATACTATTATTTCTCTCAAATAATAAACAATGGATGCAAGCTTATGGAAGTGCATCTCTAAAAATAAAAGGTATTAACAAGGTACTGAGTAGAAGAAAACACTTTCTGTATATATCCAGCAAAGAACTTGAATCCAGAATATACAAAGAACTCCTGAAGGTCAGTAAAAACACAGGCAAAATACTTTTAAAAATAGACTAAAAAAAAAAAAAAAAAAAAAAAAAGGACTAAAGCTGTGCACACTGGCACATGCCTATAATCCCAGCAACTTGGGAGACTGAGGCAGGAGGATCACAAATTCAAGGCCAGCCCGTGTCTCAAAATAAAAAAACGAAAAGGCTGGGGGTAAACATCTCAGTGGTAAAGTACCTCAAAGTACTATCCTCAGTACTGAGAGGAAAAAAAAAAAAGGATAAAACATGAACAGGCATTTCATAACTGAATATCAGAGATCTGGGCTTAAATTAAATTCATCACTGAAAATAGATGAAATGATACACTTTTTAAAAAGTAAATGAGTTGCCAGATGCAGTAAGACACGCTATACTTGGGGAAGAGAATCACTTGAGCTCAGAAGTTCAAGCCCAGCCTGGCAAATTGGCAACTTAGTGAGACTTTATGTAATATTCTCACATGTTATAAAATAGAAGTGAAAACTGATATAATCCATTTTGGAGAATTTTTAGTCATTGTCTTAACATTCAGAAAGCAAGCTGGGCACAGTGGCACATGCCTGAAGTTCCAGCTACTCCAGATGCTAAGGCAGGAGGGTTGCAAGTTTGAGACCAGCCTGGGTAACTTAGTGAGACCATGTCTCAAAATTAAAATTGAAAACAGGACTGGGGATGTAGCTCAGGGGTAGTCTACTTGTTTAGCATGGGTTCAATCTCTAGCACCACTTAAAAAAAAAAAGCCAAATACGTGTATGCTGTGTGACCCAGCAATTTTACTTTTGTATTTCTGCATATGCAGAATGATTGCAAATATAATCCAAAAGACAAGAAAGAACTATCTTAGTAGATTTATTCACAGCAGCCAAAAACTAGAAACAACCTAAATATCCATCAGAAGAATGGAAAAATTTCAGTATGTTCATGCAATGGAATGCTACATATTAATGAAAAGAACTGCTATATTACATGTAACAGAATGAATGAATCTCATATGTATATGAAATTTAGAAATAGGTGAAATTAATCCAAGGTGGTATAAATCAGAGGATTTAATTAAAAAGAAAACTTGCCTCCTCAGTAAATAATTATTGTAACTCAAGAAGTCTTTTTCTACTCAGATAATTCTTTAGAGGTCTGATCAGAGTTATGCATGGATATAAACCACTGCTGGTGTATACAATATTTTACTGTAAGGTACTGCCAGCTTCAACGTGTCCTACCAAAGTAAGGAAACTGAGTACCCGCCAGATCTTTTTCTCTTGTGTATCAGCAGTCTGTGTTTAAATGTACGAAGAAGTATAAATCACTATTTTCAGTTGGAACCAGCAAGCGCTATGGTTTATTGCATCCTACGTGAGTTTGATGAATCATTTATTATACTTTAATCCTCATTTCAACAATTTTTATCTCACTTGTAACTACAAGAACTAATACACAAACATCGCTTGATTATGCCTCATTTATTACGAACATTAGAAAACAAATGAAAAATGTTTGACTCAGTAAAATATGTTTGACTAAGACTGACGCAGCATTGTCCTCATCAAGTATATAAAAACACATTATATCACTTTTGTGACAGATATCTGCCTAACAAAACAGGATGAATAAGAATACTGAAGAAGAGGGCTGGTGAGATGGCTCAGTGGCTTAAGCGCCTGCCCGGCAAGCGTGAGGGCCCGAGTTCGACTCCCGGAACCCACATACGAAAAAGGGGCCGGTGATATCGCTCAGTGGCACGGGCGCCTGCTGGTGCGTGAGGTCCTGAGGTCGACCCCCCGGTACCCACAAAAAAAAAAAAAAAAAAAAAAAGAATACTGAAGAAGAGTCAAACTCATGGAAACAGACAAGTTGATCAGTGGTTGCCAGGGACTGAAGGGCAGTGAGGGGAGATATGGAGAAATGTTGGTCAAAGGGTATAAGATGACCAAGTTCTGGGTATCTAATGTACAGCGTTTATGGTGATGGATGTATTAATTTGATCATAATAATCATTACCCAATGTGTATATATATATCTGATCATCAGGTTGTGCTCCTTGAATATATTCAATCTTTGTCAATTAAGCATTTTTTAAGAGGATGAGCTTTTTGAATTGGATTTAATGGGATCTAATAGCTGGATGACCCCGGCGTGATGCTGCACACCTGTAATCCATGTACTCAGGAGGCTGAGGCAGGAGGATCACCATGACTTCAAGGCCAGCCTGGACTACATAGTGAGTTCAAGGTGAACCTGAATCACATAGTGAGATCCTATCTCAAAAACACCCCCCAATAATAATAATAATAATAATAATAATAATAATAATAAAATAATAATAATAGCAATAATAGTTGAATGATAGAACTGAATCCCAAATAAAACTTTTGAGCCGGGTGTGGTGGCATGTGCCTGTAATCCCAGCACTCGGGAGGCTGCGGCAGGAGGACTGCTGCAAGTTCGAGGCCAGCCTGGGCTACAAAGTGAGTTCAAGGCCAGCCTGAACTACATAGGGAAACCCTGTCTCAAAAAGACAAAAACAAAACAAACAAACTTTTGATTTGGGAGATAAAACTAGCATCTCTAGTAAGAATTATATCATCAGTATATGAAACAAGTAATATTAAACATGTAATTCGATGTTTCACTGAACTGTAGTGCAAGCTTTAATAATTAAAAGATTATTCAGAATATACCATGAGATCAAATACAATGGCTACTGTCAGGCTACCAATCTGTAAGCCTGGCCTAATGCTGCCACATCAGAGAGTCAGAGAAATGTAGCAACAGTATAGTGTTTAAAACAAAATTCACAAACCTATTGAGAAAAAATATAATCATGGTTGAAGAAATAAGGCAAGACAAAAGGAAATGTAAATAAAAAAGACTATATTAAATTCCCTTATATTCATCAATGTAGACCTAAGCAAAGTGCAGTCAGTTCTCATTAATACCTACCCTTGTGAGTCCTAACTGCTCTGTTTTCTGTTTCTTTCTAGGTCGATTTGTGGATTCCTCCATTTCGTCTTCTTCATCTGTTGGGACTGCATCAAAGAGAATTAGATTTGATACTTTAACAATGTAATGGATATTAACTGCAAACTTTCTGAAAGAACTTTCTGTATTTTGAGTATATAGTTTTTCTATGCAGTTAATAAAAAGTTATATATAAAAATCAATACTTGGATTACCAATCTTCAAAAACAAAAAAGCAAAAAATAAAGTAAAAAAACTAAAACCTAACCAGTTTGAAATCTTGTTATGTCTTCAAGATGACCATTGTGAATGTGGATCACTTTACCACAGGTGTAAAAAAACAGCTTCCGGTTAGCTCTGGGAGTTATGACCAGGTTGCATTTATGTTAATGTACGAGATAAAAAGGTAAACACATGTTAAAAGGAGACACTCCAGCATATTCATTCCCCTTGGCTATTTCATCTTCTACCAAAGCAGTCTTCCTAAGTTATTTTGTTTCTGTGGTACTGGGGATCAAATACAGGGCTTCCTGCTTCACCACTGATCTACACTCCAAGCCCCACAGTTAGTTTTTTATTTTTAAAAATCCGTGTCACACAGTATTTGATTAGGTAGCACATCCCAAATGAAAACTACAGATTTTTTTTTTTTTTTTTGTGGGTACCGGGGGTTGAACTCAGGACCTCATGCGCCAGCAGGCACCCATGCCGCTGAGCGATATCACCGGCCCTTTTCTTGTATGTGGGTACCAGAAGTTGAACTCAGGACCTCGTGCTTGCCAGGCAGGCGCTTATGCCACTGAGCTATCTCACTGGCACAAAACTACAGATTTTAATGCTTTATAACTTTTATCAACATTAATCTGATTTCCTAACTAGATTATAAACCCCTTAAAGGTAACAGCTAATCACATATGATGTGTCATATATACGGCATTCTCAAAAAATAAAATATTCTACAAAAGGAAAATTTTCTAAACTGCTTTCTTCCTCAAAGGTATTTGCTCTAATAATTTTTGTAAAATCTAAAATGAGTTATATGTTTTCTGTCATCTGACACATAATTATTCAAAACTGGTTAAACTTTTCTTGATCCTTCTCAATTTATTTGTAAACTGCTTGTAGGGTATTACACAATACAGCAAATCCCTCAGAAGTAATGGAGATATTCTAGTCTGTTTACCTGTACAATAAATAGCTCTAGCAACTGTGTTTTAAGGTTTAAATATTTCTGTTTTCTTCCCCTTTTCTTCGCATCACTGTCTCTTACTAATAGCAAGGCATTTTCCTGTAAGAGTCCTTCTTCCTCTTTCCTCTCTCAATTGTTCCCTTTAATCCATATTTTCAAAGTAAGACTATTGGGGGCCAGTGAGATGGCTCAGCGGCGTAAGCACCTGCCTGACAAGCGCGAGGGCCCGAGTTCGACTCCCGGAACCCACATACAAAAAAAGGGCCGGTGATATCGCTCAGCAGCACGGGCGCCTGCTGGCGCACGAGGTCCTGAGGTCAACCCCCGGTACCCACAAAAAACCATAACAAAACAAAGTAAGACTATTAACCTTGGTAAAACTGCATTGAAAAACAAGTTTTTAAAAAGTAAACTAGATTGAAAAATCCATCTAATAGTAAAATGACTCAAAATCATTTTTAAATGACTTAAGTCAAAATTGTTCAAAAGGTATTTTTATTTCCAGGTTCCTGAATAAGTGAGCTCTGAGAAGTAAGGTTGTTACATTCCAATACATCAAACATTTTGTTCATATTTGCAGCAATTCAGTGACCTTGTCCAGTGAATAAGAGGTTAAAAAAAAAAAAAACTCTTAAAAATGCATAAAAACTACTACTTTGTCACCACACTCTGTACTTTTATGTATGTCCTAAAAAAGCTGGTGCATTCATATGGCAAAATGTGGGTTAAAAAAAACTTCTCATCACTGGGCATGGTGGTGCACACCTGTAATTCCAGCACTTGGGAGGCTAAGGCAGGAGGATCACCGCAAGTTTGAGGCCAGCCTGGGCTACATAGTTCAAGGCCAGCCTAAACTACATAGCAAGACCCTGTCTCAAAAAACAAAACAAACAAAAACAAAAACAAAAAAACAAAAGAATCTTCTCACTGGAAAAAAAAAAATTCTTTTTTTGGTACCCAAAATCAAACTCAGGACCTTGTGCTTACCAGACAGGTGCTATGCGGCTGAGCTGTAACACCAGCTGAAATTCTTGAAACATCATTAATAAATCAAAGAAATATTTAACTTACCTGCAGACCAGATCTTTAGCATCTTATCCCAGGAGCCACTGCAAAACTAAACAGATACATATGAAAAGAAAAAGCCTATGTAACATAACTCATATTATTAGCCCCTTTTTTCCTATTTGATTTTAAAACCTTTACTTTGCTTGCTTAGTCTCTGTGCATTGGCTCTGAAATCATTTACTACCTGGTATCGTCTGCCCAGCTTCCTACTCCCCTTACTCTGCATGGCAGCTGAGGAAGCTGCTATGCTTGTGTTGCCCTGTGCCCTGGCTATGGCTGGTTAGATCAGGATGGGGAACTGACCTATACTGCACCAGTAGGCCTTTTCCTCATTTAGTACCTTAAAAAAAAAAAAAAAAGTGTTCCAGAAAACGGAAGTTAGTTTTTTTCCAGGGACAGATAGTATAGGACATAAAACCTGGGAATTATTGAAGTCCAGGTCTACTGCCATGTGGAGAAGGCCAGTCTGAGGTGAGAGAATAAAGTTGATCTGAGAGATAGAGAGGGCTACACTCCACGGTCCTGGAGGCCTAAAGGTATCATCACTCTTTGCATGATGTGGTTGGTTGTTCATTTTTTCTTTGGATATCACACCACAATTAAATTTTCTCATCTGAAGCAAATTCAAATGACCTTCTGCCTCTTATAACCAAAAGACAAGATATATTAATTCACTTAAACAAATACTTTTTGGCTAAATATGAAATATTGAATGCATCAAATGGCCTGTTATCCTCACTGCCAAAGTACAACTAAGGAAACACTGCTAAATCCGGAATACTTCAGTATGGCTTGGGAACTTTCGAACTGTAAGAGGGTTTGAAACAACTCACAAATCAATACAGTAATTGTCTCAGGTCTGTGTCCTTTTAACTTTTACCATTTTGTCCTGATAAAGAATAGATCAACACTGGTAGTAAAACGAACTATTAACATTATCGTTAATGTATGCTAAAACTCAGATGATTGCTTAACCATTTTAAACTGATGACAACAGTTAGAGCAGCTGATGGATTAAAATTTTGCAATTTATATAAGGTTTTGAGTCAGAAATCACCAGACTCTGGAATTTAAATCTTTATGTCCCTTATTGTATGAGTGCAGTATTTACTTTGTGTTTGAAATCATATTCTTTAGGTACTGACTGACTTTAAAATAGGACAAAAGCTGGGTGTAGTGGCACACGCCTTTAATCCCAGCACTCGAGAGGCTGAGGCAGGAGGACTGCCTCAAGATCAAGGCCAGCCTGAAGTACACAGCAAGACCTGGTCTCAAAAAAAAAAGTAGGACAACCATTGGACTATACACAGAAAGAAGTTTTAGTAAGATGCTTAAATTCTAAATTAACACACTTACTTTAGTTCCAGAGCTATCAACTGCTATAGAATCCACGCTTCCAGCATGGCCTCTACAGCAATGTAGAGCTTTTACTTTATTTCTCTCTACGCTCCACTCCCACAGGAGAACGGTCTGATCCATAGAGGCACTCAGGAGTAAGCAAGACAAACTGTCTGGGAAAGAACCAAGAACAAATACCAAATTAGTTCAAAAGGGTAAATTTACACTGAAGAATTCAAACTTTTTGCAGGTGCTAAAAAAGTAAAAGAGCTCATATGGCCAGCTTTTGTAAAAAAAGCTAAGGATACAAAGGCAAATTTCTTCAAACGCAGAAGATAATGTTGTGGCGCACGCCTGTAATTCCGGGACTACCAGCTGAGGCAGGAGGATCGCTACAGAGTTCCAGGCCAGCCTGGGCTACACAGTGAGTTCAAGGCCGGCCTGAACTATATAGTGAGATCCCGTCTCAAAGAGACAAATATAGGGCCGGTGATACAGCTCAGCAGCATAAGTGCCTGTCTGGCAAGTGCAAGGTCCTGAGTTCGACTCCCGGTACCCACATATAAAAGAAAAAAAAGACAAAAATAAATCCAAAAAACAACAAAAAAAAAGATATGCGTGTAACATAATAAATTTGAAAATATACGCAGTATTATATAATTTTAGTAAAGGTTAATTTCTATTAATCTATACATTTTTAAAACATGATCTTTTTCTTTTTGAACACTATATTTTTGAAAGGCCCCACAATAATTGAGGCATGAGACAATTCTTACCCACTCCCCATCCTCCTCCTGCATTTGGAAATGGCTGACATATTCCAAATCCCTACCTAGGATTCCTCTTGGCTTAAGCAAAGAGTTCTACCTTTTTTCACCCAGGCCACATCTTTTACAACGTCTGTATGTCCCACAGTTGTCATTATTGATGTTCCTTCCAAGGACCAGATCCGAGAAGTCTTATCATAAGAACCAGTCAAAATCCTAGAATAAGAAAAAAAAAAAAAAAAAAAAAAAAAGGAAGAAACTCTATGAAATACAAAAAGGGCTGAAAATCAATTGTGTTTCTATGGCAATGACAACAAAAACCTTGGAGATTATACTTTTAAACTTTTTTTTCACGTATAAATCAATATTTCAAAATATACCAGACTAGATCGGATGTTACACTTGAGTTTTCCTGACCTACTAAAAATAATAAATGGCGATCCCTAGATTTAACTTTTACTTTTGCCCTGACTACAAATCTCAGGGAAGCTATGCAAATTGCTTACAAAGCCTAACAATCCTTTGTAATCAACAATGAAAACAATTAAAAGAGAAAAACAGGGATGGGGTGCAGCACAGCGCTAGGGTGGTTGTGCAGCATGCACGAACCCCTAAGTTTGATCCCCAACACCAGAAAACAAAACGAAATTTCAAAAAACAGTAAAGCCATTTAAAGTAAAAGTATAAGTAAGGGCCAGTGAGATGGCTCAGCGGCGTAAGCGCCTGCCTGACAAGCGCGAGGGCCCGAGTTCGACTCCCGTAACCCACATACGAAAAAAGGGCCAGTGATATCGCTCTGCGGCACGGGCGCCTGCTGGCGCACGAGGTCCTGAGGTCGACCCCTGGTACCCACACACACACACACACACACACACACACACACACACAAAGTATAAGTAGAAACAACTTTGTGTAATAGTTAGAGACTCATTCGTTGAAAGTAAGGTCTTCTTCTGATGCACTCTTGAGGTGTTTTTGTACAAGGCGAGCGGGGATTTGTTCCGAGACATTCATACCTTCTTACTTCATTTCCAGCATGATCATTTTAGCCCTAAAATAGTATGATCTACATCTTCAGGTTAGAAGGCCAGGAGATCTCTGGCTATAAAGTTACTCTTTCCTTTATGAAATAAAGTATATATTCAACCAATTATACAAACCAAATAAATTAAATGCTTTGTGACATTTGACTTTTACAGAGTACAAATGTCACTACAGTATTTTGAAACAGAAAAGAAAACCTATGTTGAACCCTGGGCCTTTGCACTAACCTACACCCCAGCCCTTTTTATGTATTTATTAAGAGACAGGGTCTTGCTGTTTCCCAGGCTGGCCCTGAACTTGCAATCCTCTTGCCTTAGCCTCTTGAGCAGCTGGGATTACAGGCATACAACACCATGCCCCGTACTTGTTTTCTTTTTGAATAAAATGAATGCAAAGATCATTCTGTTTGGCCCAATCACATATCACAAAATTACTTTTACAAAGAATAGGGATTCACAGAAAAATATTCACATAGTGGATTAAAAAGACTGAAGAAGTGCAGAAGAAAACGAAAGAATATTCATCTGGCAGTACCATTCCTCTGCCCCTTTAACCGAGCTGATCCAGTCATCATGGAACATGCACTGCTCTGGTTGGGGGGCGGTATACTTTTCCACATATTCTAGTTCCACAACTTCTTCCTAGTCAGAGAAAGGAACCAGAAGTCAATCAATCAAGTGGTACAGTTTTAAAATGTTACTGTGCAGATAAAGCATTGAATCTGCAATAGTATTCCAATTCAATGTATCTCCTTCATAAGTTCCCTTTATAATACAGAAAATTTGGAACCATTCAAAAAGTCATAGGGCCGGTGAGATGGCTCAGCGGCATAAGCGCCTGCCTTGCAAGCGCGAGGGCCCGAGTTTGACTCCCGGAACCCACATACGAAAAAGGGGCCGGTGATATCGCTCAGTGGCACGGGTGCCTGTTGGCGCGCGAGGTCCTGAGGTCGTCCCCCTGGTACCCACAAAAAAAAAAAAAAAAAAAAAAAAAGTCATAAACTTTTTTTGGTCTAACAGTACGCTAAGAGTAATATGAAGAAATAGTAATAGCCTTGGAAAACTTATGCTAAAAGAGTGTTTGGGGAGGGCCGGTGAGATGGCTCAGCGGCTTAACCGCCTGCCCGGCAGGCGCGAGGGCCCGAGTTCGACTCCCGGATCCCACATACGAAAAAGGGGCCGGTGATATCGCTCAGCGGCACAGGCGCCTGCTGGCGCGCGAGGTCCTGAGGTCGACCCCCCGGTACCCACAAAAAAAAAAAAAAAAAAAAAAAAAAGAGTGTTTGGGGAGAATATAAGGAAACTATAAACTTTTAAAAAAATCATAAAAGCATATTGTTCAGTGGGTACAGAGCTTCTGTTTAAAATGCAGCAGTTCTGGAAATGGGTAGTAGTGATGGTTATACAATACTGCAATGTATTTCACGGCACTGAATTATTTACTTAAAAATGGTAAATTTTATGTTGCATATATTTTATCACAATTTGCTCTTTCCCATACCTGCCCCTCCCTTACTGGGCACTGAACCTAATGTCTCTGCATTGAGCTATGTTCCCCAGCTGCTTTTTAATTTAGATTTTGAGAGAGGGTTTCACGAAGTTTATTTTAAACTTAAACTAATGCTAGCTCATTTTATTTTTGTTTATTTTTATTTTTTTGTGGGTACTGGGGGTTGACCTCAGGACCTTGTGCGCCAGCAGGCGCCCGTGCCGCTGAGCGATATCACCGGCCTCTTTTTTGTATGTGGGTTTTGGGAGTCGAACTCAGGACCTTGCGCTTGCCAGGCAGGCGCTTATGCCTCTGAACCATCTCACCGGCCCTATGCTAGCTCATTTTAAAGCAAACCTCAGAAACATTGCCCAGGCTGGGTTCAAACTTGTTATTGACCCTCCTGCCTCAGCTGGCCAGAGTACTGGAATTACAGACATGTGCTATACTCAGCTTGTAAATTATATACATACATATATATATATTTGTTTGTTTTTTGAGACATATAGTTCAGGCTAGCCTTGAACTCTCAGTGATCCTCTTGCCTCATCCTCCTAATTACTGGGAATACAGATATGTGCCACCATGCCCAGCTTGTAAATTATATTTTTAATTATAAAAGCAGTAGTAAGGGAAGTTTGAAAATTAGAGGAAGAATCACAATAAATCACAATAATCTAGCCCCTAGTTTTTATATGTGCACAATTATTTTTTACTCCTGTCAAGTAGTATACATATATTTGCTATTCCCTTTCTTGCACATTCTTTCAAAAATATGAAGAATGTGTTTATTTGCCTGTATTTTATTGAATAAAATACTCTCATTAAGAGAGATTTTAAAATTTAATATATAAACTGAAGTTCAAATTTCTAGAAAAAGACTAATCAGAGAATGTTGGTTGCTAAAGATAAATTCAGGCTGATTATATAAGGTCCAGTAATTGACAAATGAAAATACAGAAGACAGTCATGAACTTACTGATGAGATGTTTTCCACTTCCATGTGCTTGGCTAAAGGCATTCGTAGAAACTGGCCTTTGATAAGGAAATCAAACTCCACATATTTGTGGAACTCTAAAGAAAACAGTAAAGTTATTATCACTCTTAAGAGTGAAACGTTATTGGCACAGACATAGAAGAACTCTTGAAATTAACAGGTACCTTCTATCCCACTGTGGCCTCTGAGTGTCTCCAGAATTTCTCTTGGCATATCAGACAAATGCATTGCAGTACACTATGTGATTTTTTTTTTCTTTTTTAGAACAGAAATATGTTGTTCTGTAAGTATAAATTTATTGTCGCTAATGTAGCTTTTTTTTTTTTTTTTTTTTTGGTACTGGGGATTGAACACAGAGCCTTGTACTTGCTAAGCACATGCTCTACCACTGAGCTACATCCCTGGCCTTATTTTGATTTTTGTTTGTTTTTTGAGACAGGGTCTCATTATGTAGCCCAGGCTGGTCTCCAACTCACAATCTTCCTGCCTCAGACTTCGAGTGCTGAGATTATAGGTGTGTGCTACCATGTCTGGCTCCTATTTCATTTTAATTTTTCAAAAAAGTTTTATTCTATAGAAAGTTCCAAACATATAAAAGTAGAAATAACAATGAATCACCATCACCCATTTTGACATCAACTAACTCATGAACAATCATTAATAGTCTCCTCCATCCCCCTGCTGGTTTATTCTAAAGCAAAACTCAGAAATTATACCATTGCTTAGCATTGTATCATTTCTTAGTATCTTACTGTATATCTCTAAAACTTAAAGACTTAAAAAAGTTAGTTTCAAAAGGAAAATAATCTTCAACCTAGATTGATGTACCCCGCAAAACTATCTTTCAAAACTGATGGAGAAATAAAATACTTCCATGACAAAGAGCATCTGAGAAAATTTATAACCACCAAACCAGCACTCCAAAATGTTTTGAAGGACATTCTAGAAAGGGATAACAAGGACTACAACTCCAGAAACCCCAACAGAAGAAATCCACCAGGCAGAGCAAATGATTAAAGAGAGGGAGGAAAAAATAAACATTAAAAGAGGGGGAGCCAACAACAAGAAAATAACATGACAAGGATAAGTCAATACATATCAGTTTTAACCATTAATGTTAATGGTCTCAATTCATCAATCAAAAGGCACAGACTGGCAAATTGGATCAAGAAGCAAGATCCAACAATATGCTGTATACAAGAAACACATTTAATTCAAAAAGAAATTCATAGACTGAAAGTCAAAGGATGGAAAACAATACTCCATGTGACAGGAACCCAGAAAAAAGCAGGGGTAGCTATTCTTTTTGCAGACAAAGTGAATTTCAAGCCAAGAATGATTCAGAGAGATAAAGAAGGTCACTACATCCTTGTAAAGGGAACAATCCAAGAGGAAGTGATAAAAATCATAAATATATATGCAACAAATACTGGTGCAGCCAACTATATAAAACAAATATTAATGGACATGAAAAATCAAATAAGCACTAATACAATTGTATTGGGGGATCTCAATACTCCACTGTCACAAAAAGACAGATCAACTAGACAAAAAATCAACAATGAAATATTAGAACTGAACCAAACTTTGGAACAAATGGACTTAGTAGATGTCTACAGTGTTCCACCCCACCACATCAGAATACACATACTTCTCAGCTGCACATGGGACATTCTCCAAAATAGACCACATACCAGCTCATAGAACCTGCTTAAGTAAATGCAAAGGAATTGAAATTATCCCATGTATATTATCAGACCATAGTGCAATGAAATTGGAAATCAATGGCAAAAGAAACCACAAGAATTTGCTAAACACATGGAAATTAAATAGCACCTTACTGAACAACCAATGGGTCAAAGATGAAATTAAAGGCGAAATTAGACAGTTTCTGCAACTGAATGATAACGACAGTACAACATACCAGAACTTATGGGATGTAATGAAAGCAGTCCTAAGAGGGAAATTTATAGCATTAAATTCCTATATCAGGAAAACAGAGCAAGCACAAATAAACAACCTAATGGTGAACCTCAAACTTCTAGAAAAAGAAGAGCAGGCTAAGCCAAAAGCTCGTACAAGGGAGGAAATTATAAAGATCAGAGCAGAAATTAACATATTGGAGACTAAAAAAAATTACAAAGAATCAACGAATCAAAGAGTTGGTTCTTTGAAAGATTAAATAAAATTGACAAACCCTTATCCAAATTTATTAAAAAAAGGAAAGAAAGTACTCAAATCCACGCAATTAAGAATGAAAAGGGTGATATCACAACGGACCCTGCAGAAATACAGAAGATCATCTATACCTACTTTGAAAACTTGTATTCTAATAAGATGGAAAATACAGAAGAAATGGACAGATTCCTAGATACATATGAATTACCAAAGCTCAACCAAGAAGATATAAAAATCCTAAATAAACCAATAACACTCAATGAAATCGAAGATGTAATTAAAAACCTTCCAACAAAGAAAAGCCCAGGCCCTGATGGATTCACTGCTGAATTCTACAAGAAATTTAGAGAAGACCTAACACCACTACTTCTCAAACTCTTCAATGAAATTGAAAGGGAAGCAATACTCCCAAATTCATTCCTGGAAGCAAGCATTACCCTGATACCAAAACCAGAGAAGGACCCAATTAAGAAAGAGAACTACAGACCAATCTCCCTAATGAACATAGATGCAAAAATCCTCAATAAGATACTGGCAAACAGAATGCAGCAAATCATCAAGAAGATTATACACCATGACCAAGTTGGATTCATCCCAGGGATGCAGGGATGGTTCAACATACGTAAATCAATAAATGTAATACACCATATTAACAGAACCAAGGACAAAAATCATATGATCATCTCAATAGATGCAGAAAAAGCTTTTGACAAAGTCCAGCACCCATTCATGATAAAAACCCTACAGAAAATTGGAATAGATGGTCTTTATCTCAATCTGATAAAAGCTATCTATGACAAATCAACAGCCAATATCATACTAAATGGACAAAAACTGAAAGCCTTCTCTCTAAAATCAGGAACAAGACAAGGATGTCCACTGTCCCCACTCTTATTCAACATAGACCTGGAAACTTTAGCCAGAGCAATTAGACAAGAGAAAGAAATAAAAGGAATTATGATTGGAAAGGAAGAAGTTAAATTATCATTATTTGCAGACGACATGATACTCTATGTAGAAGACCCCAAAAACTTCACTAAAAAATTGCTAGATTTAATAAGCAAATTCAGTAGTGCAGCTGGATACAAAGTCAACACTCAAAAATCAATAGCCTTCCTGTACACCAACAACAAACTCACGGGAAACAACACCTTTCACAATCACATCTAAAAAAATGAAATACCTAGGAATCAATCTCACAAAGGAAGTAAAAGACCTCTACACTGAAAACTACAGTACTCTGAAAAAGGAGATTGAAGAGGATATCAGAAAATGGAAAGATATCCCTTGTTCTTGGGTCGGAAGAACCAATATAGTGAAAATGGCCATACTTCCAAAACTGTTACACAGATTTAATGCAATTCCGATCAAAATTCCAACAACATATCTCACAGAATTAGAGAAAACAATCCTAAAATTCATCTGGAACCAGAAGAGACCTAGAATAGCAAAGGCAATTCTGGGCAACAAAAGCAAGGCAGGGGGCATCACAGTCCCTGATTTGAAATTATACTATAAAGCTACTGTGATAAAAACAGCGTGGTATGGGCAAAAAAAAAAGACCTGAAGATCAATGGAATAGATTAGAAGATGCAGAAACAACTCCAGACATACTAAGCCACCTTATCTTTGACAAAGGTGCCAAACACATGCACTGGAAGACAGACAGACTCTTTAATAAATGGTGCTGGAAAAATTGGCTCTACACAGGCCAAAGATTAAAATTAGACCCATATCTTTCACCATGCACTAAACTAAATTCGAAATGGATCAAAGAACTAAATATTAAAACAGAAACATTGAATCTCCTGGAAAATGGAATAGGTAAAACTCTTGAAGACATTGGTGTAGGCAAAGACTTTATGAATAAAACCCCCATTGCACAGCAAATATCACAAAGAATCAACAACTGGGATCTCATCTTATTAAAAAGCTTTTGCACAGCAAGACAAACCACCAACAGAGTGAAGAGACAACCCACAACGTGGGAAAAAATGTTCACCAGCTAGTCCTCAGACAAAGGATTACTATTGAGAGCATACAAAGAACTCAAAAAAGTCAGACCTCCCAAATTTAAAGACCCAATCCAAAAATGGGCATCTGAGATGAATAAACACTTTTCAGATGAAGAAATACAAATGGTAAATAAATATATGAAAAAATGTTCAAAAAAAAATTAGTTTCAGTGTTAGAAAACTAAAAAATTATTCCATCTAATATCAAATACCCACTTCTATTTTATTTGTTTTAGAGTAGGCTTTTTAAAATCACCATTTCAAAGTCCATACATTGTATTTGGTTAATGTTTCTTTTAATCATTAACAGTCCCCCTCCTTTTTCTCCTTGCCATGTAGTCTTGAAGAAAGTGGGTCATGTTTCTCATAATTTTTTCTATATGTTGGGCGTGGATAGTCACATATCCAAGCTGTTGTTTTTTGGCGGGAGGTGTACCAGGAATTGAATGTAAGGCCTTTGCACTGAGCTACATCCCCAGCCTTTTGTTTTGTTTTGTTTTGTTTTTTGAGGCAGGGTCTCATTAAATCAATAAAGTGTCCAGACTGGGCTTGCAAACTTTCTGCCTCAGCCCTCTACCGTGCTGTGATTAAAGGGATGTGCCATTACACTCAGCTTCCATGGTGTCTTTTAACATGCTCCTTATTACTTATATACCCTATAAACTAGTCAGATAAATGCTCAATAAGATTTCAGATTTCACTTTTTTTGGCAAATGTAGGAAATACAGGCTTCTCTGTATTTCCTATGTATCAGGATGTATATATCTAATTGTGTCTCTTTTTTAAAACATTAAGATCCATGCTTGTTGGCACTCGCCTGTAATCCCAGCATTCCCGGAGCCTGAGGCAGGCAGATTGCAAATTCATGTCTAGCATGCACAACTTGCAACTTAGGGAGACCCTGTCTCAAAATAATAAAAAATAAAACGTTAAGATTGGCCTATGTGGTCAGTTGACGTCAGACTGATCCCATCTACCATGCTCCCTGTCAATCATTAACCTGTCTAATGACTGCAGCAACTATTGGTATAATCACTATTTATATTCACTGTTTGATCTGGAGTTGGCAATTGGTAATATAGTAGTCTAATTCTATTATTCTACATTTATTAGCTATACTCCTTCTAAAAGAATTCCCTCAACAATTATTTGGTTTATTATTATTATTATTATTATTATTTTTTTTTAACGTGGGTACCGGGAGTCGACCTTAGGACCTTGCGCTTGCCAGCAAGTGCTTGTGCCGCTGAGCGATATCACCGGTCCTTTTACCCTTTATGTGGGTTCCGGGAGTCGAACTCAGGACCTCGCGCTTGCTGGGCAGGTGCTTATGCCACTGAGCTATCTCACCAGCCCTGGTTTATTCTTTTTAAAAAATCTGAAGTCTGAATCAATTGCCATCTTTAACTCAAGCATAATGACTCAGTTCTTTAATTTATACAAAATGATATTTAGTCTATAAATTCAGAAAAATTGATAAAGACAACTTTGCATTAGTTATCTCTATGAATCCACAATGAAAGTAAAGATAAGGACCAATTGCAAACGTTCAGTGATTATCTTTGAATCAAAAACTGCAACTTGCTAGCTAGAAACAGATTATAGGCCCTGCCAACTTCTCTCTCCCCAAATTAAAAAAAAAAGTGATCACCAGGCATGGTGGTGTACACCCGCAATCCCAACACTCGGGAGGCTGAGGCAGGGGGATTGCTGCAAGTTCAAGGCCAGCCTGAGCTGCACAGTGAGTTCAAGGCCAGCCTGCACTACACAGTAAGACCCTGTCTCCAAAAAACAAAGCAAAACAAAACAACCAAATTTTGTTTTCAGAAGTCATATTTTGTGTTATTTTCAATTTTTCATGTTTAAATTTTTTCTATTTTATCTAATGTTTCATTAGATTTTTAAAAAATTATAGAAAATTCCAAACTTACAAACATGGGAAATAATACTTTCATATACTTACCCAGCTTCAACTATTATCACCTTATGAGTACTCTTCATCTGTATTTTTAGGTACATTGTTCATATTTATAGGCAGAGAGTCTATTTTAGCATATATAATAGTACATATATGCTTAATAATTTTTATCTTTCTTACTTGATACTCTCTTGTGTTTATAAATTTTTGCTATATTCATTACTTTAAAAATTCTGAACATAAGAAATGAAATACCAGTATTAACACTAGCATTTTGTTATTAGATAAAATAACACTTAAATTCAGATACTGATACATCATGCTTCACTAACAAGTAGGGACTAAGCACCAGCTGCCTGCTTTATGCCTATATAACCCAGCCTTTCACTGTACAATCACAGTGCCTGTATTACCACTAACATCACAGTTAGTATCCTAAACTCTTTATTCCTAATTTACAACCTCTTTAGCTGTATATTGACTTAAAAAGCAAATTAAATAATTTTTTCTGAACACCTTTCTTTCAGAGCATCTATGTTATAATTTATAAATTTCACTGCTATGAAACTCATATATTGAGTGCAAAAAATGTATTTTAGTGTGGTCAGTGGCTCTGTGCCTTCCGGTAACTCCTCAGAACATATATACCCACCATTTTTGGCTTCCAGCAATTTATTGATGATGTTGCTAAGGTCAGCAATTTCAGAGCTGGCAGGGATTGAGAAGGGAACATCATCTACTGTATATCTATAAAAAAGAAATGGTATGTCAAGATAGAATCTAAAGATATTTTAACAAATGTGTATTTATTCATTCAACAAACATTTACTGGGTACCAACCACACGTCAGATATTTTGGTACATGGAGTAAACAAAATGAATTAAGACGTATTCCTTCTCAAATACAATAAAGCTACATAATGTCATAATAAAGCTAATAGTTTTATTAATAAGCTAATGTATATTAATATATTATTAGCATATTAAGCTAATATAGCTTTATTAATAAAGCTATGTAATATCATAATAAAACTAGGTAATGTCATAAATGATATGTATATACAGTGACAGAAGAGGAAGCGATAGGTCATATTTTTTTTTTTCTTTTCAGAGAGGGTCTCACTATGTAGTTCAAGCTGGCCTTGAACTCACTATGTAGTCCAGGCTGGCCTCAAACTCTCAGTGATCCTCCTGCCTCAACACCCTGAGGGCTGGGATTACAGGCCTGAGCCACCACACCCACCAAAAAGATCAATCTTAAACCACATCCAGAAAAGTGATTTTTGCCAGGCAAGGAAGAGTTAGATAGGAAAAAAGGGTGTGAGAAAGCAGGGAGAACAGCAAAACAATAGCTATTTCAGAAAGTGTAGTTTTTGCTTTAGACAGTGACCAAAAATGAAGCTAAAGAGACCTGTAGGGAGCATTTTATGTACTGTGTTGTATGAAATAGTTTTTACTTCTTTCTGTAGACAAGCAGTCCAAGTTAAGGAATAACATCACCCAAAGTTTGTTTAGTTAGATCTTTCTGGCTGTGCAATGGAGACTATTAGAGGAACACAGGAGGCAGATTAGGAGTCAGAGAATGTGAGAAAATATTTGCAAATCATACATCTGATAAGGAACTTGTACCTAGAATAGGACGCTTACAACTCAGTAATAAAAACTCAAATTTCTGGGCCTGTGAGATAGCTCAGCGGCATAAGCGCCTGCCTGGCAAGCGTGAGGTCCTGAGTTCAACTCCCGAAGCCCACATAAAGGAACAAAAAAGGCCCGTGATATTGCTCAGCAGCACAAGCACTTGCTGGCAAGCGCAAGGTCCTGAGGTCGACTCCCAGTACCCACGTTAAAAAAAAAAAAAAAATCAAATTTTTAAAATGGGCAAAGGATTTGAAGATGCAAAAATGGCCAATTAGGCAAATAATAAGATGCTCATTCATAAGTCAACAAAGATATGCAAATGAAACCGCAATGAAATATTGCTTTACACCCGTTAGGGTGGCTATAATAAAAACGACAGATAATACCATCTGACCCAGGAAGTCCTTTTAGGTATATGCCAAAGAGAAATGAAAACATGTTCACACAAAAACTTGTACACTGATACTCACATAACCTCTATTCATAATGGCTAAAAGGGGGAGAAACGATGTAAACGTCTAACAATTGGACACCAATAGGAAAATGCAGTATATCCACACAATGGAATATTATTTAGCTGTAAAAAGGAATTAAGTACTAAGCCAAACTACTGCATGGACGAACCATGAATACACCATGGTAAGTGAAAGAAGCAAGTCACAAAAGACCATTTATAATTTCATCAATGCAAAATGTCCAGAATAAACACATCTACAGAGACAGATAACTAGGCTAGGTTATCAAATGGATGAGGGGACCCTAAAGGGTAATGAAAATGTTTTAAAATTGACTATGGTGATGGTTGCGAAACTGCTAACATAATGCCGCTGGTTCTCAAAATACACTTTGAATAATAAGTGCTGTATATTTGTCATGACTCCCCCCCAAAGTAAGCAGTTATTTTAGTTCTCCAAAAGGTAATAAGCCTAGAAATTAAAATGTTTGCTTCTTTTTTATTTAACTTAATACTTTGGTCAATAAAATGTGAGGAGGAAAATAGCATAGCTCTCTTTCACACACACACATACACACACACCATCACAGTATATGTCAATTATATACGTATATGTGTATAATACCCATTTTACTGATCAAAACATTAATAAGAGGAAGCAAGAACCTTAATGTCCAAGTTTTGTCACTTTCGGAGAACCTAAACACACACATGAACACATTTACCCTTTTATTTCTGGTTTTAAAATACAGTGGTATATTACTTTTTTAAACTTCAGGTGAATCATCAACTCTTTCACAAATTTTAACACACACATACACACTACACATTCAAATTTGTAACCGAATTGACTTAGCATTTTCATCAAAACCCAGTTCCACCAAACGTCTATTTTGAAATCCATTTGATATCCTGGTTTAGAAAAGCATCTGCTATCACCTACTTAAGAAAACGAAGGGTGCTTTCAGAAAACAGGAATACCACCACCAGCGCACTGGCCTGTAATGACAGGGCCTATTGTTCACTGTTCAGGCTGCGCACCCAGTACGCATCATGCAGAAAGCAAACTCGAAGCTCTGCAGTTTCCTCCGCACACATATCTAATTATATGCTGCCCAGGAAACGGGGCATAAAAGAGGTGATGTCGGAGTAGGGGCGAGAGGTCCCTGAGAAACCCTCCCAAGGCACCTCTGGAAACAGCAGGCGAGGGGCTCAAGAGAGGCGGCAGCCGTGGGGGGGGGGATGAAGCTGACAGCAAAGACAACCGGAGAACCACAAGGTCACAACGGAGGGGCCCCCAGGTAAGACCCCAGAGAGGGAAAAGAGGTGAGAAGGCTGGGACGCGCACTTACTTCTTGTTGTCTGTGAAGAAGCGTGTCTGGAGCTGAGCCATGGCGAGGAGTCCACTCGAGCCTTGCCCCCCAAAACGTCTAGGGTAGTACACAGAGAACGGAGCACTCGTCTCTTCAGGCTACAAAAAGAGGTAGCTCAAGGTTAGTCTCCACAGGTAAGCGAGAGCTGCAGGTGAACCCGGCTTCCGTTCTTCCCTGGCGTGGGTCTCCAAGCAGAGGTACCACGAGGTTTCCGGCCACACGGCCTAGGCCGCGAACATCAACTACCTATCCCCAGATCAGGAATCATCGATGAGTAGAGCAGTCTTGCAAGCAGCTTATCCCCTTATTCCCGTTTAGATTTCTTCCATACGTTTGGCCTGGGATCGATTAGGAAGATACAGAAAGGCTCCGCTCCAATCTGTCTAAAATTAAAAAGAAAAAAAAAAAAAAAAAAAAGCTGTGGATGGACGGTCGACTGCAACTACAGCTCCTGGATACTACAACGCCCAGAAAGCAGCGCGTCTCAAACGCTGTCATCACTGGGAATTGTAGTGTTTTTTTTTTTTTTACTATGCGCACTCAGGCGCTCTTCGCATTAAATCCTAACTCCAGCCAGCTCTTTATTAAATTTCGTTTGCCCTCAGCCTTGATTGACTAAAGCCTTCCCCGAATTTCCTTTTTATGCCTTTTCCCAACCAGAACCTGACTCAGACAAGATCCCCCACCCCCTAGAGTCTCACCTCTAGCTCCAGGTTTTAGATTCCGGAAGAGCACGGGCGGAAATACGAAAAGCAGAAGAAACGAAAGGGAAACGAGCGACGGTGGCCGGTAGGGGCCCCACTTCAGGGGACTGCGCTGAGTAGCGGAGAGAGCTGCGCCTGCGCATTGTGCTGGTCTCCATGGCGGGGCCTCGGAGCCAAGACGAGGTTGAGTAGACTCGTTTTGAATTTTCTCCCCTTTGCTCCGGCGGACTTCCTTCCTCGCCTTGTGAGGCTCTCCGCTGCGACAGGGCTGGGGGAGCCGGAGGTTTGGCAGAGCTGTGCGCGCCGACCTACCGGACGCTAGCTCCCCACCCCCTCTCCTCCATCCTGCTCAGTCACCTCCTGACCCCCCGCCCGCCGCGGGGCCTGCACTGCGCGCCTCAGGGCCGGCCGGGCTCGCGGGCCCCCGGGAGGCAGGTTGAGGAGGAGGCCAGGCGTCTGAGAGGGGTGCCGCGCCCGAGAATGCGCCGCTTCCGCAGAGAAGGACTCGGACCCTTGCGCCCCGCTTTTGAGCCCCCCTTTCTGAGCGCTTCCATACTTTAATACTTAGAAAAGGAAAAGCGTCCTCGCATGCCCGTTCCCGGGCTTTTTGGTTTTTTTTTTTTTTATTGACTTTAACCAAAGGCGTGTCTTGGCCTCAGTGGACCCCCTAATTACTCTGTTTCAATACAGTTGTCTTTCTGAGGGAGGATGGATAGAGATAACATTGTCCAGGTCGCAAAGTCACTTTTCTGTTGTTTTCGCCAGGAAAGCTCCCGGAGGGGGGTCTCCAAGCGGCAGCAGTTTAGAATCCGGCAGAACTGGATTGCAAAATTTGTGGGCAGAACGGTATGGGTACAGGTGAAGACCGAAGTGCTCCTTTTATACCTTGCTTGAAGATATAGTGTGATTAAGTAGATGGTTAATATCTAAATCAGCTATAGAAAGTTAGAGGTGATTTAAATAATTGGAAACGAAGAGTCTTTTATTAGAGAGCAATGACAATAAAAATAGGAGTGTTTTCAGTTTATTATATTCACCTTTATAGAATGAGTGCCCTGGAGTCAGAACGCCTGCGTGTGACTTTGCATCTGCTACTTAACGAATCTGACTGTTCCACGCTTTAGGCAGCTTTTTTTGAGGGGGACCGGGAATCAAACTCAGGACCTCTTGCTTGCCAGGCAGGCGCAGCGCCACTGAGCTACATCCCAGCCCTGCTTTAGGCGACTTTGGGAATTTAATTCAATGTAAGAAGCATTCAGTAAATGTTAATATTTTTACCGTCATAATAGTTATCAATTCAAGTTTAATTAGAAGCGTTGTCAAGGTAAACCAATAAAGGAGATAGTCACATGGGTGGAGGAATAAAACAGGAAAACCCACAGGCTGAAGTGCAAGTGAATCACTTCTTGTTAGGGTTGAGCTTGCTAAAATAGAGGTGTGGCTATTTAAATGTGAATCATGCAATAGCGAGTGTTTACCTATTGAATAAATGGGGGCATGTGACACTTGAAATACTTCCTTAACTGAAGTGCTATTGAATTCGTATTTATTAGACATATCATTGGCTAAAAGATCTTTTGAAAATATGTAGTGAGCAGGTTAATACATTTTTAACTGTCATTAATTTGAGGTTTATCAAATTAAGAATATATAATACCTGGGTTGGGGATATAGCTCAGCGGCACAGCGCCTGCCTGGCAAGCGCGAAGTCATGAGTTCGATTCCCGGTACCTAAAAAAAAAAGAATATACAGTACCAGAGAGTTGATACAGTTTTGATTAGAAAAATGTCAGGAAGATACGAAACCTCAATATTAAGCAGATAAGACTTTCAGTTTGCAAGGCAGAAATCTTGAACTCACTAAAATACAGTTCATTTGACCAAGACCGTTACTTAAGGAAGTTAGTAAGTGTTCCGAAATAACAGAATACCCAGTGTGATGGATTTTTTTCTAACAGTGACTTATGTGTCATGTTTGGTGTTGCCTCCCGGCAGTAACCAGGATGGATAATGCTTTTACTCTGAATGTTTTTGTTTAGTTTGAACATTAACTGCAAGCTTTTGGTTAATAATTTCCTATGGGATTTATTAACTGTGGTCTTCATGAAGACCCATTGCTGTGTGGAGAACCATAGCTTGGAACATATAGTTTTTTGATTTTTTTCCTGTTTATAATGGCATAGTATGGTATGGTATAAAGACCACGTTTGGGGTTTGGAGTCCTCGTTTCCCCCCCACCACTTGGTTTTGAATCTGAACATAATACTCTGTGATTGTAAACAACTTACACTAGAGCCCCTCCCCCAAGGGTTTGTATTTCTCATTTTCAATTAACTATGGTCAGAAAATCCAGAAACAAACAATTCAAGAGTTTTTAATTGAATGCTGTTCTGAATAGCATACTGTCTCCCTTTGCCCTGCTTGGGGTGTGAGTCATCCTTCTGTCCAGGCAGTGTGTCCTCTATATACCCTACTTACGCATTAGTCACATATTAGCCTTTTCAGTTATCAGACCAGTATCACAGTGCCCTTGTTCAAGTAACTGCAAGAGTAGTGCTAGCATTTCAGATATGCCAAAGAGAACCTGAAAGTACTTCTATGAAGGTTAAAGTTCTTGATTTAGTAAGGAAAGAGTTGTATGCTGAGGCTGCTAAGATCTACAATACAGTAAAATATTTTGAGAGAACATTCAAATAACTTTATTATGGTATGTTGTTACAACTGCTCTATTTTTAATCTCTTACTCTGCCTAATTTATAAATTAAACTTTATCATTGTTATGTATGTATAGGAAAAACCTGTATGTATATAGGCTCTGTTCAGTCATGGTTTCAGGGATCCACAGAGGGTCTTGAAACATATCCCCCAAGGAGAGCAGTGGGGTGCACTACTGTACTTGATAGCTTTGGTTGTCTTATCTATAAACATACTAAACTGTTCTCAGAGTCATAAGCTCTCAAAGAGCAAAGGGGTAAAAATATGTATATATGTGCATGGTAAGAAATGGACAGAAACAGATTATGGGGAAGATTTTAGGGAAGGGGAATTTTAAATAAGAGAAAAAAGAGATTGTGAACACTAGCCAAAGATTTTTTTTAAACTGAAAACAAAAAGGGCTGGGAGTGTACCGTAGTAGTACGTACTTGGCTAGCATGTGTGGGGCCCTGGGTTCAGTCCCTAGTACCAAACAACAACAACAACAACAAAATCCAGAAATAAAACACACGTTAAGATAGGGCCGGTGAGATGGCTCAGCTGCGTAAGCGCCTGCCTGGCAAGCGCGAGGGCCCGAGTTCGACTCCCGGAACCCACATACAAAAAAAGGGCCAGTGATATTGCTCAGTGGCACGGGCACCTGCTGGCACGCGAGGTCCTGAGGTCGACCCCCGGTACCCACAAAAAAAAAAAAAAAAAGATAAAATGGAAGCCGGGCGTGGTGGCACACGCCTGTAATCCTAGCACTCAGGAGGCTGAGGCAAGAGGATCAGTTTGTGAGTTAGAGGCCAGCCTGGACCACAAAGTGAGTTCAAAGCCAGCCTGAACTGCAGAGCAAAACCCTGTCTCAAAAAAAAAAGATAAAATGGAAATATATATAAGCATACATTTAAAATTTTGATGTAGATTTAGCACATAAGTTCCAAAACCCTTCTTTTAAAAAGTAATGCTATTAAAATATTTGTAAATTTAGTAGTCTTTAATTTTGACGCCAGTGATTCTTAGTAGTTTATGCTATTTACCTTATAGCTACTAATAAAATCTGACACTGATACTGAATAGATTTCAAAATTTTGAAATCTTGGGACATTAACCAAGGTATATACTTGGAATGGGAAGAAACCAAGTCTAAGTTTCAAGTGGCTTCATCCTGTTTGCGGATTTATTAGGTTACTAGTTTTAACAGATAAAAAAAAAATTTTTTTCTTTTTTGAGATAGGATGTTGCTATGTAGCTGGCTTTGAACTCACAGCAGCAGCCTCCTGCCTCAGCCTCCCAAGTGCTGGTATTATAGGTGTGCACTACCATACCTGACAACAGATACTGCAGAGAAGTCTGGGGGGAAATTGAGCGACATAATCCAATGTTAAGACATTATTTTAGAAGTTACACCTGAGGGGCCGGTGAGATGGCTCAGTGGCGTAAGCGCCTGCCTGGCAAGCGCGAGGGCCTGAGTTCGACTCCCGGAACCCACATATGAAAAAAGGGCCGGTGATATCGCTCAGTGGCACGGGCGCCTGCTGGCACACGAAGTCCTGAGGTCGACGCCCAGCACCCACAAAAAAAAAAACAACAAGAAGTTACACCTGAGAAATTACCTCTAACATTTTGAACAAATAGAACTGCTATTGAACAAAATAAAAACAGCAGTATCCCAAGTATGTTCCTTTACAGGGAATTGAGTGATTAAAGCCTTCATAGTCTCTTCCTCTTTGGCATGCAGTCACTATGTAAACAACAAAAAGGCCTTTCTTCCTATAAGTAAAAACATTGAAGCACTAATTTTACAGTTTCTTCCTAATCTTTTAATATAAAATTTACTTTTGTAGTGTGGTAGGAAACATTCTAGAAAGCAATTTGTGAAAAAAGTTGAATGCCTAATTATTAACTGTTTTGACTCCATACTTAATACTTTCTTCTTTCTTTTTCCTTTACCCAATATGAGTACTTCTTGCTTCAGAAATAAATTTGTTGGGCTAGACTAGTGATAGACTGTTTACCTAGCATGTATAAATCCATAGGTTTGACCCCCAGTACCACAAAAAAAAAAAAAAGGAAAGGAAAGAAAAAATTTTGTTTAGTTTTAGGATCGGGGGTATAGAAAAAGGAGCTCTTATTTTTAAGCTTTTTGTGCTCCAAAAGATCTTCTATTAGTAAATATTTTCATTGAGAAAAATATGTTAAGTTGCTACGGAGGGCTTTGTATCAGTAGTAGTTATAGAATGTGAATGTTGAATGAAAACTGTAGTTCAAGTCCTTAATTTTTAGGTAAGGAATCTGGCAAGGAGAAGTTAAGAAACCTACCCCAAGACATCTGCGCTCTCCTGTAAAGTCAGCCTTAGTCTTTAGGTCTCTTCCACTGAGTGATTGATGGTTCTACCATATAAGGCTGGTAATGGCTATTTTTAAAGTAAAACCTATATAATGAAATCTGGTAGTTTTATCTGTGTGTAGAAAAATAAAATATACATTGAATACCTTCTCATTACAGAGAAAATGCTGCTGTGAAGACACAGTTATAGCTTTCGTATAAGTGAAGATACACTTATTATGATTTAATGCCCCGAAAGGAAGAACTTCAGTGAAAACAAAAGGCATTTCTGGGGCAGTAGAATGCTTGAGGCCTGGAAGTTAAACTTGAGCCACTTCCTGAAGGTAATAATTTTATTTTTGTCTAATTGAAAGTAACATCTTTATAAAAGTTAATTATTATCCAGGCATGGTGATGCACCCCTGTAATTGCAGCACTTGGGAAGCTGCAGCAGGAGGATCGCTGTGAGTTCAAGGCCAGCCTGGGCTACATAGTGAATCCAGGTCAGCCTGAACTACAAAGTAAGAGCCTGTCTCAAAAAAAAAAAAAAAAAAAAAAAAAGATTCACTCTGTTATTCAGTTCTGTGTATTTTGATAAATGCATAATGTCACGTATTCCTTATTACAGTATCAAAAAGAATTATTTCACCACCATAAAGTTCCCCAGTGCTTCACCTATTCATCCATCCCCTCTGCCCTCCACAAATCCCTAAACTCTGCCAACTACTAATCTATTACTGTGCTCCTTCAAGTTAGCTTCTTTCACTTAACAGTAGGCATTTAAGATTTCTGTGTCTTTTTGTGTGATTGATGTGATTTCTTTTTATCACTGAAAAAAATTCCATTTATGGACCTAGAGATGTAGCTCAGTGGTAGAGCGCTTATCTAGGACGCGTGAGGTTCTGGTTTTAAGCCACAGCACTACAAAGCAAGCAAACAAAATAACAAACTTCCTTTTGGGAATGTACCAGTTTCTTTATTCATTTCTGTTGAAGGACATCTTGATTCCTTCCAACTTTTGGCACTTGTAAATAAAGCTGTTATATCTGTATACACATTTTTACGGGACATAAATTTTCAACTCCTTTGAGTAAATACCTAGTAATGCAATAGCTGCACTATGTAATAAACCCATTTTAGTTTATGAGAAACCACCTGTCTTAGTTACTTTTCTTGTTGCTGAGACAAAACACCCAACACCCGAAGTTAAAGGGGAGAAGGGTTATTTGCCTCAGTTTGTAGAGGTTTCAGTCCATAATCAGCTGGCTCCAAGGCAGGGTGGTGTGGCAGAGGGGCATCACAGAGGAGAAGCATTCATAGCAAGTGGAGGACAGCAAAAGCAAGCAAGCAAGGGACGACCACAGCTCTTTCTATCCCTTATATCTTATCCAGGCTACTTAGGGCAGGTAGCAATCACACCCTTAATCCTAGTGCTCTTGAGCTTAGCATTGCACCAAAAATCAACCCGAGTGTCACACACTGTAGATCAGCCACTTCTGAAAAAGCCCCACCTATGACTGCGTGAGGCTTTGGGGCGTCATCTAGATACAAGCCATAATGCCACTAAACTGTCTTCCAAAGTGGCTGTACACATTTTGCATTCCTAAAAGCAATAACAAGAGTTCCTGTTTTTCTGCATTCTTGCCAGTGTTTGATACTGTCAATTGTTTTTATTCATTCTAATAGGTGCGTTGTAGTATCCTTATTTTTATTAGTACCTGTTTGCTGTACATAATGATTACAATCATCTTGGGGAGTTGGTACATGTACATAACATTTTAATTCTTTTTACTTGTAGTACCTCATTGTTCAGATTTTGTTTGCAGTTCCCTTATGCCATATGATATTGGGCATCTTTTCATGTGTTTGTCATCTGTATATATTCTTTAATATATTTTCAGATCGTTTGACTATTTAAAAATTGGGGTTTTCAAAACTTCTGAGTTTTCAAAGTTCTTTGTATATTTTGGGTACAAATTCTGTATCTTTTGCAAATATTTTCTCCCAGTCTCTGGCTCATCTTCTTTCCCATTCCTTTGACATTGTCTTTTGCAGAGGTCAGAAATGTTTAATTTTAATGAAGTCTAGCTTACCAATTATTTCTTTCATATATTTTGCCTTTGGTGTTGTATTAAAGAATCTTTGCCAGCTGGACGTGGTGGCACTGCTAGCTTTTGGGAGACTGAGGCAGGAGGATTAGGAGTTGCAGGCCAGCTTGGGCTACATAGCAAGTTCACAGCCAGCCTGGACTACATCACAAGAGCTTGTCTCGATTTGAAAAAAGTCATTACTGTACTCAGGGTCACCTAGGTTTTCTTCTGTGTTATCCTTTAGGAATTTTGTACTTCTGCATTTTACGTTTAGGTCTATGATCCATTTTGGGTTAATCTTTTTTTTTTCTTTTTTTGAAGGCTATAAGGGTCTAGGGTCTATCTAAGGTCTTTTTCTTGCATGTATATGAACATTTTATTTTAGCACCATGGGTTAAAAAGACTGTCCTTGCTCTACTGAATTGCCTTTACTCTTTTGTCAAAGATCAGTTGACAATATTTGTATGCATCTGTTTGGCTCTTTATCCTGTTCTGTTGAGCTGTTGGTCTATTCTTTGTCTCTTCTGTTTCACTGATCTCTTGGCCTGTTTGTGTTGTCCTGATTACCATAGGTTGATAGTAAGTCTAATCTTGAAGTTGGGTTGTGTCAGTCTTCCAACCTTGATCTTCATTATTGTGCTATTTTGGGTCTTTTGTCTTTTGCGTGAACATTAGATTTACTTCGTTAATATGTAAAATGTAATTTGTATTTTGGGATTAAGTTAGGAAGAATTGGCATGTTAACATATTGACTCTTCCCATCCATAAATGTGAAATATCTCCATTTATTTAGATCTTTGATTTCTTTCATCAGAGTTTTGTAGCTTTCCTCAGATGGTTCCTGTGTTTTTAAAATTTGTGTGTTTCCATAAAGAAGGATAAACGGGGTCATTTATAGGAAAATGGATGCCCCTTGAGACCGTAATGTTAAGTGAAGTAAATCAGATACACAAGCTTAAATATCACATGGTTTCTCTTATATGAGCAACCCAATATATAAATAAAGTACAAAATAAAAGATAGACAACAGGGAATGGCGAGATAGATCTTTGGCATATGGGAAGGGAACCAGGAGATGGAGTGGGATGGAGGGGAGGGAAATGAGATTAAAAAGTGGGGAGCAGTGTGAAGTGCTGTGTACATGGACCAAGTCCTACAAGGAACATGATCATCATGTACTACAAACATGTATAAAAAATATATATACATATACATGTGTCTCTATATACATATACATGTGTGTATGTATATGTATACACATACATAGATAAGAGAAAGGGAAGGGAAGGAGGAGAGAGGGTTAGAAAAAAAGAATTAAGAAATGTCACCTTACATGTATCAACTCCCCATGATGAAAATAATCATTATGTACTATAAACATGTACAATAAAGAAAATACAAATTTAAAAACCAAAAAAAAAAAAAAAAATTGTGTGTGTGTGTTACCAGGGATTGAACCCAGCAAGTGCTAAGCTACATCCCCAGCTCTTTTTTAAATTTTATTTTGAGACAGGGTCTCACAAAGTTATCCAGCCTGTCTTGAATTTGTGATTTTAAGTAGCTGGGATTACAGGAATGCACTACCACACCCAGCAGCAATTGACTTTTGTGTCTGCAATATTGCTTATTCCAAGAGTTTCCTAACTTCTTTCCTAGTATGTCTTTTACACCCCCCACCCCCACCCCATCCCATTGCTTTTTCTAAGACTTCTAATGCAGTGTTGAATAGGAGTGTTGAAAAAGGACATCTTTACCTTGTTCCCAGTCTTAGGAAGAAAGCATTTTGTTTCTCACAACTAAAACCTGAATAATATTAGCTGTAGGCTTTTTGTAGAAGTGCTTTAGGTAGTTGAAAAAGTTCAGGGCCGGTGAGATGGCTCAGCGGCGTAAGCGCCTGCCTTGCAAGCGCGAGGGCCCGAGTTCGACTCCCGGAACCCACATACGAAAAAGGGGCCGGTGATATCGCTCAGCGGCACGGGCGCCTGTTGGCGCGCGAGGTCCTGAGGTCGACCCCCCCGGTACCCACAAAAAAAAAAAAAAAAAAAAAGTTCAGCTAGTTTGAAGTTTTTGTCCAAATGGGTGTAGAATTTCATCAAATGCTTTTTCAACATCTATTGATACGATTATATGTCCACCTAATGTGATTAGGCAGATATGATGCTTAATGTGATTCTGATCCTGTTGATATGGATTACTTATTTTCACGGCCTGTACCACACAGCAAGACCTTGTCACAAAAAGACAAATTTTTATATATATTTGGTCTCTGTGTTGGGTTTAATTTTGCACTACATTTCATGACAAATTAATTTCTTTTTTTTTTTTTTTTTTTGGCTTTTTGAGACAGGGACTCGCTGTATAGTTCAGGATGGCCTCACAGCAATCCTGCCTCAGCCTCCCAAGTGCTGGAATTACAGGCATGCGAGACCATGCCCAGTGTATTTCTTATAGTAAAATACATCTATTAGGAAATCTTTGTGTATGTACTCCTTTAATTGTTTCTTAAAGTTGATTTGTTCTCAAGATCAGCTGTATTTCTCTGATTGATCTAGATGTTTTGTAGTAATTCTGAAAAAGAAATAGGTGGGTGTTATGGTGCACACCTGTAATCCCAGCACTTGTGAGGCTGAGGCAGGAGGATCACCAAGAGTTTGAAGCCAACCTGGGCTACATAGTGAGTTCAAGGACAGCTTGAACTACATAGTGAGAAAGAAGAAAAAGGAAGGAAGGAAGGGAGAGAGAGAGGAATCTTTGAACATATAAATTTATTTATACTTCCTTGTAAATAGTCTATAAATTTGTATTACTATTTCCTTGTAAATAGTCAATAAATTTTTGTTTATTTATACTTCCTTTCATTATTTAACACGTTGAATTTTATCAAATGAATTTTAATTTTAGCTAATTGAAATTATGTTTTTCCTTAAGCTGTTAATGTGATGATGCCATGTATGGATTTTCTAATTATCTCCTTGGTAATTCTGTAAATATCCTAAACTGGTCATGATATGTTATTCAAGTTAGTAATTTTAGAATGCACATTTTCCCACACTTACTGTATTTCTGAAATTAACATATCTTATAACCGATGGTATCTTATCATCATTGTTGACCAAAGAGCATGTGCACTTATAGCTTTGCCCGTACACACAGTCAGGAGCATCAGAATTTAAAGAATGCATGTCAGCAGCTTAGAGATAGCAGTGGAACATTATTTCAACCTCTTGAACCCTGATGGCCACAGGAAAGGGTTTTGGATGGGAGAAGGCAGATCTCAGCCATGTTTCATCAACATATCCAAAACTAAATTAAAAAATGGACTTGTTCTGTGTAATCCAAAACCAGTTTAGGAGTTTGGTTCTTATGTTTTTAATGCATTTTCATTTTTTCTCTTTTGTTCATTAATTTTCTATGGTTTTTTAAAAGAGAAGATTAAGCCCTTTGAAAAAGTATGAACAACAGTAACTCTGAATGGGAAGTGATTCCAGGAAATCAGATTCTAAATACAAAGGGATAACTTAGTAGATGTATATTTTGCATGTATTTTCTTTTTTATCTATGTATAAGAATTTTATGTTCTAAAACTGTTTAGAAGAACCTTCCAGTAAGTAAGAAATAAAAATTCTAAATGAAAAGAAAGCATATATCATTGTTTATTATTCATTATTTTTCTTTCTTACTGGTCCATAAAATAATGGTAAACATAAATTTAGTGGCTTCTTAGATTGTACATTGCAGGATTTTTGTATTTACATGTTATAATTGTTTTTAAACATAGGTTTTATTTCTGTATAGGTATGCTGAGGACTACAGAGCAGGAGATAATTGCCACTGAAGAGACAGTTTGTTATTCACAGTTCCCAAGAGGAAGAGGACATGCTGTACCCCACAGGGCCACACAAAACACCACCAAGGTTGGTAGTTGGTGGGGGAGGGACTGGCTGCAGAAGAGCCTTTATTGTGGTTTCTGGGAGAAAGAATGGACATAGCAGTGTAAGCAAACTAAGCTGGTCTAGAGCTGGCTGGTTTGAGTGATCTTAGTGGACCGCAGGGTGTATTGGCCCTGGTTGTCTGATAGCTGGTTCTGTGGTGATTAGAGGAGGAGAACAGTGACCCAGAGGGTAGGAGTCCCGTAGAGAAGGGGGTTGGTGGTATTCTGGGGACTGGGTTATTGTACATAGGAAGGGCAGGTTTGCAGGAGATTCTGCTCTCCAGGGACTGCTTAATTCCGGGAGGAGCAATGTTTTCTTGGTCAGCAAGGACCCGGAAGTGAAAACATCAGATGTAAAAACCAGAAAATACATTTACTGTAACAATTAAAATTGAGGGGCCGGTGAGATGGCTCAGCGGCTTAAGCGCCTGCCTGGCAAGCGCGAGGGCCCGAGTTCGACTCCCGGAACCCACATACGAAAAAGGGGCCGGTGATATCGCTCAGTGGCACGGGCGCCTGCTGACGCGCGAGGTCCTGAGGTCGACCCCCCGGTACCCACAAAAAAAACAAACAAACAAACAATTAAAATTGAACTATATATTTTCTTGCTTATCCTATCCTTGTCCATTTTGGTGTCTAGTTTATACTATCCTCTTAGAATGAGTTGGGCGCAATCCCTCTTTATACTATAGAAGAGTACATATAAACTTGAAATTATATGTTTTTTTTTTTTTTTTTTTTTTTTTTTTTGTGGGTACCGGGGGGTCGACCTCAGGACCTCGGGTGCCAGCAGGCGCCCGTGCCTCTGAGCGATATCACCGGTCCCTTTTTCCTATGTGGGATCCGGGAGTCGAACTTGGGCCCTCGCGCTTGCCAGGCAGGCGCTTAAGCCGCTGAGCCATCTCACCGGCCCTTGTTTTTTTAAAACATAGTTTTAAAAAACTTATAAAATGTCTTGCCTTGGTATTTATTATATGGGAAGAATTTTCACTTTCAATTCAGTTTTTTTCCGGAATTTGTTTTGGTAAGTTGTTTTTTTCTAGGTATTTGTCCATGATATTTGTCCATTTGGCTTTTAACTTCCAAATTTCACTTATTTTAGTTTTTAGTTGTTATTAGTACATACTGGCAGTACATGACGGTCACATTCATCATGGAGAACTGTACATAATGCATCTTAATTCTTTTTACTTCCCCTTCTTCTCCCTTCCCTTCCCTCTCCCTCCATCTCTTGGTCCCCTTTCCATTTGCAAAAGATCTATCTCCCTGTTTCCTATTATTTTTTATTTTGCTCTTTAATGTATTTATAAGAAAAGCCATTCAATGTTTAAGCTTCTGTGTCTGATTTATTTCACTTAACATTATGGTCTCAAGGCCCATCTATTTTCCTACAAATGATTCATGTTTATCCTTCTTTATAGCAGAGTAGTCCCTCTGTTGTGTATAAACACTACATTTGCCTCATCCATTCATCTGTTGATGGACATAAAGGCTGCTCCCATGATTTAGCTATTATGAATTGTGCTGCTATAAACATGTGTATACACGTATCCCTGTAATATGATTATTTTAATAGTAATCATTATTGTTTTAATTTGCATTTCTCTAATAGCCACAGATGTCGAACATTTTTTCATGTATTTATTGGCCATTTGCACTTCTTCTCAGAAGTGTCCGTTCATTTCAATGACACATTTTTTCATTGGCTTTCATTTTGGGAAGTCTTGGTTTTTTGAGTTCTTTATTTATTCTAGTTATTAGTCCTCTGTCTGAGGTATAGCTGGCAAAATTTTTTTCCTACTCTCAATCATGGTGTCCTATTGACATCCAATTTTTATTTTTTCTTTTGACACATATCCTTTCTGTGACACATCTAAGAAACCATTGCCAAATCCAAGATCACAAGGATTTAGCCTTGTGTTTTATTTTAAAAGTTGTATAGTTTTAGTGTTTATATTTAAATATTTGATCCATTTTTAATTTTTTGCCCAACTTCATTCTTTTTCATGTGGCTCATCAGTTGTCCTGGCACCATTTGTTAAGAGTGTTCTTTTCCTAGCAAATGCTTTTGGTACTGTGTCAAGTATAATTTAGCAATAGACATGTGTATTTATTTCTGAGCTTTATTTCCATTGGTCTGTGTGTCTATCCTTATGTCGTTACCAGACTCTGTCTTTTTTTTTTTTTTTGCAGCGCTTGTGATGAAGTCCAGGGCCTTGCTCATGCTAAGGCAAACACTCTGCCAGTGAGC
Source organism: Erethizon dorsatum (assembly GCA_028451465.1). Classification (NCBI taxonomy): domain Eukaryota; kingdom Metazoa; phylum Chordata; class Mammalia; order Rodentia; family Erethizontidae; genus Erethizon; species Erethizon dorsatum. The sequence continues at coordinate 32,852,076 of CM051835.1, read as the reverse complement.
TACATCACCAGTCCTCCACTCTTAATTACCGTAGCTTTAGAGTAATTTTTAAAATCTAGAAGTGTGAAGCTTCCAACTTTGTTCTTTTTCAGAATCCTTTTGGTTATTCAGAGGCCCCTGAAATTCTGTATGAATTTTAGGATTAGCTTTTCCATTACTTCTTAGAAGGCCATGGTATAATAGTGATTGCACTGAGTATAGGTTGCTTTGTGTATTGCCAGCATAACAGTATTACTTTCTGATCTGTGAGCGCAGTATGCCTTGTCATTTATTTAGGTCTTCTAAAAAGCATTTTGTACTTTGTGTACAAATATTTTCCTTTTTTGGTTAAATTCATTCCTAAGTATTTTATTCTTGTTGATGTTCACCACTTTCGATTTTCTTTTTGGGGAATACATGGAAATGAACAGTGGTCTTAGATTTTTGTAATTTCCAATAGCAGACCCCCGCCACAAAATATTTTGTTTATTTATTTATTTATTTACTTACTTACTTACTTACTTATTGTCTTTGAGACAGGGTTTCACTCTTCAGTTCGGGCTGGCCTTGAACTACTTTGTAGCCCAGGCTGGCCTTGGACTCAGAGCAATCCTCTCAAGTGCTGCATCAGCCACTGCGTGCTGGATTACAGGTGTGTGCCTGTCCAGCAAAATATTTTATTTTAGACCAACTTTGTATTTTCGTGTCTTAGCAAAAGAATCTTCTACAATGTCTAGTATCCCATATTGCCATTAGTGGAAGTATCTTTTAAAAAAAATTTTATTAGTACATGCTTGCAATACATAATGATGAAATTCATAGTGGGGAGTTGGTTCATGTACATAATGCATCTTAATTCTTTTTAAATCCCTTTTCCCTCCCTTCCCTCCATCCATTTCTTAGTTCTTTTCCAATTTGCTAAGGATTTCCCTGTTTCCTATTATCTAGCTTTTATTTTGCTCTTTATTTGTACTTTGGGTCTCTCATATAAAGGAAACACCATGCGATATTGCTTGGCATGGTCATTCAGTGGTGTGCACCCAAGGGCTGCCGTCACTTTGTGTACCCCAAGTCATGGCTTTCTTTGCCTGGCTTCATGGCCTGTGGGTTTGTGAGGTGCCCTCCCTACTCCAGAAGACCCTTTGTCCACACGTCCCAGGCTGTGGCAGTTGTGCAGGCTGAGGCAGATCCCTGATCATCCTGACAGATGGAGAAAACAAACCAGACCACTGAGCTTTGTAGGCAGTGGGGCAGCGGGCCGGGGCTCTAGCTGCCACCGGACTTGCTGCCAGCACTTTCAGACTTAGCTCCCTCCAGAAGCCACACACAAGCAGCATGGCTTCTCAACCCAGAGGGCGGGACCCCTAAGTCCTTTCTGGCCTGAATTTAAACTTCTCAGGGAGGGATTCTGTGTCTGCCCCACACCCTCTCTGTGACTGTCTCTTAGGCCTGTCTCCTACCCAGTCACTGAGTGACACCAGGTACCCTGAAGTTCAGTTGTTCTGCAGCTCCATCTTGAACAATTAACCTCTTGCCCAAATAGCTCTTGATTAAATCCTCTCAAATATGGCAGGCACTGCCCTGGATTTCTACTCCAGTCTGCCATCCAGAAGGAGTCACTTTCAGAGTAAAACCCCATGCCTTTTTTTGCAGTTTACTATAACTGTGGGCTTCTCTTGGGGCTAGCACTGCCAGCCAAGTCTGTTGTTTCTCCCCGGCACCACTGATTTTCTCCAGGCTTACCTTGTATCAGTGGAGACAGGTTCTCTCCCCTGAGAGAGAGGGCCCCTTTCCCAAATGCTTCCTTCCTTTTTCTTTGCTGTGCTCTGTTTCTCCAGCTGCTCTGCAGTTTCCAGTTTTCCTGTCAGCTCCCTCCTGATTCCCACAGTTCTTTTTTTCCTCTTCAACAAGTTGTTGTTTTGCAGGTGTCTCCATTCCAGGTTCTGGAGAGGCTGTATTTTGTTCTCAGTCTCTACTCTGACTCTGAGGCCAGCCTGAGCTACATAAGCGAGGCCTGTCTCAAAAAAACAACAAAAAACCCCTCCAAAATAAGCAAGAATTGTGTACAGTAGTTCTCTCTTACCTGTAGTTTCTGTTTCTATGGTTTTAGTTACCTACAATCAACAGTTGCCTGAAAATATTAACTGGATAATGGAAATTTTCAGAAATAAACAATTCCTAAGTTTTAAATAACTTATTACAGGATGCTATTGTAAGTGTTCTATTTTATTAATAATAATTATTATTGTTCTCTTACTAGTGTATAAATGAAACTTTATCATAGACGTGTATGATTAGGAAAAACCAAAACCCATAGTGCGTACAGGGTTTGGTACAGTCTGAGGTTACAGGCATCCACTAGAGTATTTGGAATATATCCCCTACGGATAAGAGGTGATTGTTGTATACATAATCCCCATCTGTAGTGACACATCTTTTCTTAAACTATATATTGTTACCGTAGGGCACACCCGACTCATAAAATTAAAAACCTTTATTTGGATTAAATCATTGTGAAATGAGTAATTTAGAATTATTTATAAAGATATACCATTACCTTGTCACACAAAAGCAAGTTTAATCAGCCAGTGTAAGAATGTAATTAAAGATAGTATGAAGGAACTACATAATGTTTGCTTTCCCTTGAATGTATTCCAGGGCCTTGGCCAGCTATCTAACAAAACGTTAATTTTCCTATCTTGGAAATGGTCTTACCTAAATTTTATAAGGTACCACAGTAGAAGAGATAAGAGATTTAAGGTAAAACATGTCGTGAATATGTTCAGTGCTTTAGTTTATCAGACATTTGAACTCTTGCAGCTATTAAATAATAGGAGAAAATGGAATTGAGTCCGGTGCCAGCATGGAAGAGTCTAACAATTCATTAGAAGCCAACTGTAATGATGACGAAGCATCCAGAACAGATGTGCAGGAATTTGAGGTAGAGACTCAGCTGGGAACTTCTTTCTTTTCTTGGGAAAACAGCATGCTGTTTGTTAAATGACTTTTTATAACTAAGGAATACTTACTATATTTAATGATTTAAGATTTTAATACTTAATCATCTACGTAGTCTATTATATTTCATTTTATAATACAGAACTTTACAGAAAGTAAGACTTAGATATATTCGTAAAAATTTATATACAAAATATCCCAATATTGAATTATATTTCATCACTTTAGGATGCATTCCAATGGCCAATTTTATTTTTATAAAATTTAGGTAATATAATATAAAATAAAAATCAATAGTTTCACTTAAATATTTTCTGCCTTATAAATTGACACTCTTGGCAAAGTAAAATAAACTAGCTTTAAAAAAATGTCTTACCATTTTTATTATACATGTTCTATTTTTTGGATAAACTTCACATTTTCTTTTTTTTTTCTTTCATTTTAGTTTCATTAGTAAGGCATGTAGTACATAATGTTTACATTCCTTGTGGGAAGTTAATACATGCACATGACACATTTTAATTCACTTCTCTCCCTTCCTGCTCTATCCATCTCTTGATCCCCTTCCTTTTTTTGTGTGTATATACATATTGGAAGTATGTAATGTTCTATTTTAAAAAAAACAGTGGCAACATATTTTACAAAGACTTAAGTAGGATTTTTTGTTTTGTTTTGTGTTTTATTTTGTTTTGTTTCATTTTTTTACAAAAGCATCTAGCCTGTATGGACACTAGGGATCCTTCCTTTGGACAAAATGATTCTCCTGCGGTTTTGGCCATCACTACTCCTGAAGCAAATAAACCACTTGCATCACAGGATATCCCAGGACCTCTAACTCAGACCCCAACTCTTTCTGCAGAGCAGTTCCATCTAGTGGACCAAAATGGGCAGCCTGTTCAATATGAACTTCAGTCACTGGGGGATTCACAAATGGTGAGTATACTTTATAAATAACCAGTTTATGCTATTTAGCAAAATGTATTAGTCTTACGAGATGACCTTAATTTCTTGATATTATTGGCTTACCTTGTGTTGAAAATTCTGTTTCCATGACTTTCATTTTTATGTAAGGATTTTAAAAGGTTCTTTTTCAGGCCTACAAGTAGCACTTTAAACTAGTTTTACTAAGCTACTTACATGTGGGGACATTGGTGTTTTGAGATGAATTGGAACTGTAACATAATCTGTAATAAGTGCTGAAGTTTACATGTAATTTACATGTTTCTCAGTATATGCAATAGACTGAACTAGTGACTTGCATGTGACATGCCAGTATCCTCTCTTGAAAAGAATGCATTTCTCTAATGGCCTTCTTCTGAGAAGTGCGTCTATTCATTCCAGAAAATTGCCCATTTTTTGATTGGGTCTTTTATTTTGGGGGAGTCTAACTATTTTGAGTTTTTAATATATTCTAGACATCAGTCCTCTGTCCGAGGAAATATAAGTATCAAGTAAAATAAAGATAGATAATAGGAAGTAGGGAGATCTTTTTCAAAGGGAAAGGAGAACAAGAGATAAAGAGAAAGGGGATGAAGAAAAGAATTAAAAGAAAAAGGTGAAAATAGAGCTTTTGCAGATGGGAAGAGGACCAAGAGATGGCAGGAACAGGGAGGGATGGGAGTGGCAGAGGTAGGGGACAAAAAAGGAATGAAGATGTGTTATGTTAATGTACCAACTCCCCATGATAAATGTAGTTATTATGTACTACAAACATGTACTAATAAAAAGTGTTTTAAAGAAAAGAAAGCAATGGAGAGAAAGGTTCCACAGGTTTATCCTTTCGATCTTGAAGGCAGATAGTATATATTGTGTGAGTAGCAGTGTGCACAGGTGAGAACAGTGAGAACGCACATTCAAACTCTTGGCTCAGGGTTTTTATGAAGTTTCATAGTTTGATTAAAGGAGATGAAAGATGATTTTAATTGAAATAGAATTACTGAAAAAACTTCTAAGGCACTCTCTAGTTAATAAAGAGTACGTGTACATAAATAACACTGTGAAAAATAATATGTCTCTTTTTGTTTACCTGATTTTCCCAGCTTTTCTACAGTGCATATTTACAGTATTACTTTCATAATAAAAATTATTTTTAGAAGCATAATAATTTCAATTATAAATTATACCACAAGTAAATAACCATTTTACCTAGAATTACCTTGTTGCTGTTTTTAGTCTAGAGCCTTCTAGAGTTAATCTATGCCCTTTTGTTCTATTATATTTAGATTCTTGAGCAGAGAATAGTTGGAGATGTGCCTAAGGGAAGTGTGTAGGGAAGTCTTTTCTTTTTCTTTTTTTCTTTTTATATAATTTTATATAATAAAAATTTTATATATTATGTAATTAATATATAAATTACATATGTATGGGGTTTTTTTTATTGCTAGAGTTTGAGCACAGGGCCTTGTACATGGTAGTACACTACCAAATACACTCCTAACCCAGGAAATCTTTTTGGTTTTGGCTTAGGCTAGATGTATTTCTGGGCCTATCCTAGGACTGAGAAGCAAAGAAGGCTAAGCATCTATGACCATATTATCTAGCAGAGGTTCATATACAACAAATAATTTAGATTTGAAGCAGCGACATGTTAATTTTTTTTTTTTTTTTTTTTATGTGGGTACCGGGAGTCGACCTCAGGGCCTCGCACCTGCCAGCAAGCGCTTATGCCGCTGAGTGATATCACCGGCCCCTTTTTTTTCCTTTATGTGGGTTCCGGGAGTCGAACTCAGGACCTGGTGCTTGCCAGGCAGGTGCTTATGCCGCTGAGCTATCTCACCAGCCCTACATATTAATTTTTCATTCCCAGAATTAATTACTTTTGTAGTTTGCCCTTCTATTTACTGTTCACCCAACAGAAGAATCCAGAAGTCCAAATGTATAAGGGCTATCATGTTATACATGGTACCATGCCTTAAAAACAAAGTTGTTTGATTCTCCTTGTAATTCTTCTTGTAATTAAACTTTTTATACAAAGTGATATTAAGCACCGGTACTAGAACAGAGAGCAGACTCCGAGTAGAATAGTAAAACTGTGTTGATAGGAGACCAGTAAATCAGATAAAGTATGTAAGAAGTCCAAAAACTTACTTTCCTTTTTTGAGGGGGGTACCGGGAATTGAACTCAGGACCTCACACTTGCCAAGCAGGCGCTGCGCTACTGAGCTGAATCCCCAGCCCCTAAAAACTTACTTTCAAGTCATATGTTACTTATGTTTTCAAATGATAGTTTCAAAATATTTTTCTTCAACTTCAGATGCCTTTTTAGTTGATTATCCTCTAAACTTGGGACACTGGATTGTTGAACTGAAAAATATTACAGTAATTCCTTGTGGGTTCAGGCTTTTTGGACATTCCATAGTTGTCTTTATGGAACAAGACAGATACATAAATGCAGAAATATAAAAATAAATCCTGTTTAATCAGACAGTTAACAAGTTACTATTTTTAGCTAATGCCAATGACTTAAAATATGGGACAAATGATTGCTACACAAATAAGTCAAACATATATGGATAATACAAGTGGCAGAGCATACATGTATTAAGTTCAGTTATAGCCATGTTCAGATTACTAAGTAATTAGACTTCAGGCATGTATTATAATGATTAAGACCATGAGTAATAGCCAGGTATGGTGGCACATGCCTATAATCCCAATACTTGGGAGGCTGAGGAAGGAGGTTCGGTGTGAGTTCGAGGCCAGCTTGGGCTACATAGTGAAACCCTGTCTCAAAAAACAAAACAAAAAAAAGACCATAAGTAATTAAGAATATGGTCTGTAGAGTTAAACTGACTTGTTTTGAACCCTGGTTTTGCCCCCTATCAATTGTGAGACCTTGGAAAATACTTTTGTGTGTCTCAATCTTTTCATCTATAAAATGGGGAAAATAATATCCTTTGTAGAGATAGGTATATGTTTTGGTTTTGGCTCAGTATATTATGTTAAATCATTGTAGGCATATGCATTTAATTGTTTTTTAATGCTTCCAAGATGATCGTTGCTAGCCCATCAGAAAACGGACAGGTGCTTCATGTAATTCCATCTACCCAGACAGGAATGGGACAAGTGATTGTACCTCAGGGGCAGCTTGTGGATGCAAATAGTCCTCAGGGTGAGTAATAATGAGATACTGGGGATTTGAGAACGTTTGGAGATAAATACATATTCTGGAATATCACCTTATGAAAGCAGTGTTAACGTTCATTTCTTTAGGTGAAATTGTGAACTGAATAATTAGAAAAAAAATCTCAGCCCAAATAAATTTCAAGTTCATTTTTCAACTCCTATCTAGGTTAGCTGTCTATTTCATTTTGGAATTCTATGAAGCTGGTTGACTCCTGCTTCTTCTCAAATGACCAGTGAGCATAAAATAAATTCTTCTTAATTATAATAACAGTAATAATAATAGCAACAGTAACAAGAATAGAGTGCTTAGCTTTAGGAGTTTTTTACATTTGCATTTTTATTAATATTTTTGTTAGTCCTGTGGCTCATTACCTTTTTAAACTATCATTTTTATCCTCTTGTCTTTTACCTCTTTTCTGTATTCCTTCAGATTCAAAAAGAATAATAATTCCCTCATTTCTTTTCACCTATTCTTTCTTTACCTGTTTGATAATATCCCTATTCTCTTGTTTTGCTTCCATCCCTTTCCATCTATTTGAATCTTTTATTTGTTTGTTTGTTTTTGTACTGGGAATCGAACTCAGGACCTCGTGCTTGCCAGGCAGGCGCTGTCATTTTCTAACATTATATACAGTATTTTGTTGCTCTTTCATAGGTGATGGCTTAAGGTGATGGCTTATATGTTCATTTTGTTATTCTTTGTTAGCAGTCACTAAAAAGAAAAATGAGTTCCCAGAAAACCTAAATGCAGTATATAAACAAAAAGTTCTACATTTTCCTATTATATAACAATTAGTATAACAATTATTTCTGCCATGTTTATATCCTAGCCTTTCAGTATAAGTTCCAAAAACTTAACTACAAAATTTCAGTAGTCAGTATTATAATTTAAAAGTAACCAAGTTTATTGGAGATATTTTCAATAAAGCATTTTAAATTTTGTTGTCTTTGGCTTCAGAACAATTCTGTCTTTTCTTATTAAAAATATAGAAGGTCTAGTTAGATACATTTTCATAGTATTGTCAAAATACTGATGTTACTTTGTTCTTATTCTTACCTTAAGATATCTCTGAAGAGAAATCCAGTGACAGGAACGTACCAACACTAAGAGTGGATGCTCTGGCAGACAGCACCAGTAGTTACGTCCTTCATCCACATGCGTCCCTCACATTGCCCAGAAAGTCCACGGCCAGGTGAGTCGGTGGGAAGGAGAAGCTCTCTTTTGACATCATCATGGAAATCTTTTTTGAAATTATCACATCTAAAAGTGACTATGAAAAAGATGAGACATTCAGAAAATGGAAGAAATTATCATCAAATATATATTTAATTATTTTAGTGGCATCTTGAAAATAAGGCTACTCTAGAAACTGTACATATCAAATGTGCTGTTACATGGTGTCACTTGCCTAGGGATCTTTTGAGGCTATAGAAAGGCTTTATTATCTTTAATAGATTTTTTTTTTTTTTTTAATATGCAGGTACCAGGAGCCAAACTCAGGACCTTGTGCTTGCCAGGCAGGCGCTTATGCCGCTGAGCTATATCACCGGCCCTCTAATAGATTTTAAAACAAAGGGACATCCATTCTAGTTCCTAAACATTTTTCATGGTTTCATCACTTTTTTTTTTTTTTTTTTTTGTGGGTACCAGGGGTCGAACTCAGGACCTTGCACACCAGCAGGCGCCCGTGCCACTGAGCAATGTCACTGGCCCTTTCTTTGTATGTGGGTAGCGGGAGTCAAACTCAGGACCTCGTGCTTGCCAGGCAGGTGCTTATGCCGCTGAGCCATCTCACTGGCCCTCATCACATTTTTGTGCATATAATTCTTCTGTGATAAAATATTTTTGCTACCTTCTGTTTCAGTTTTTTTGTTGAAATAACTCTGTTCAGATAATTTAGAGAAATAATCTAGAAATCTTTTCATACAAAAAAAAAAAGAAAGAAATCTTTTCATGAACTCAATTGTTTTTTGTTTTTGTTTTTTAATTTTGAGACAGGGTTTCACTATGCAGTTCAGGCTGGCCTTAAGTTCACTATGTACCCCACACTGTTCCTTGAACTCACAGTGATCCTCCTGCTTCAGCCTCCCTTATACTGGGATTATTGGCTTGCACCTCCATGTCCAGCTATGTGTGTTATTCTTTTTTTTTTTTTTTTTTTGGTGGGTACCAGGGGGACGACCTCAGGACCTCGCGCGCCAACAGGCACCCGTGCCGCTGAGCGATATCACCGGCCCCTTTTTCGTATGTGGGTTCCGGGAGTCGAACTCGGGCCTTCGCGCTTGCAAGGCAGGCGCTTAAGCCGCTGAGCCGTCTCACCTATGTGTGTTATTCTTAACAAATCATCTGACATTGTTTTATTAGCTCTTGTTTTGATAAATAAAAAATAATTACATAATAGGAAGAATATAGTTGGCCATGGTGTAATCCCAGCGCTCAGCAGGCTAAGGTAGGAGGATTGCCATGAGTTTGAGGCCAGCCTGGGTCTCAAACTATGAGCTACATAGTGAGTTCATGGGCAGCCTGAACTACACAGAAAGACCCTTGTCTCAAAAAACCAAAAAAACAAAACAAAACAAAAAACAGAAGAAGAATACAAAACAAATTTTGAGAGAGACATAAAAAACTTAAATAGTTTGAGAGTACATGTAACCCAGAACAAAGTTATACCTTTAATTTAGTAGTGAATAAAATAGTAATGATTAAAGCAAATGATAATAAACCATCTGATCAATCTATAGTTAAAGTTTTTACTGATGGTCTCAATATATTGTCTTTGACACTGGCTAAGAAGATAGAGCAATTAAATGCCTTTCATGTGTGTAGAATCATGTGTTTACATTCATGTTCCTTCTCTACCCCAGAATGCTTGATGAACCTTTGCTGGCTCCTCTCCAACCTCTTTCTTCTAACACACCTATATGGGCCTGCCGTCTTAGAAGTTGTGAGGTGAGTTGAAATAACCCTTACCAAGAATCATTGAACTGATGATAACCACAGTTCATCTCAAAATGCCCTCTTTTGAGCATAACTAATACAGGATGTGTCTGTAGTGCTTTCTATTTCACTAGATCTGACCTTATCTTTTTCTTTTATTCTTTTTTTTTCATGTGGGTACCGGGAGTCGACCTCAGGACCTCACACTTGCCAGCAAGCGCTTGTGCCACTGAGCGATATCACTGGCCCTTTTTTTTTTTTTCCTTTATGTGGGTTCCGGGAGTTGAACTCAGGACCTTGCGCTTGCCAGGCAGGCGCTTATGCTGCTGAGCTATCTCACCAGCCCTCTTTTATTCTTTAGAGACTGTAAGCTTTGCTAGAGCAGAAAGTTTTTTGTTTTGTTTTGTTTTTAATTTTTAACCTTTATTTCTTATAGTGAAATATACATAACATAAAATTTATTATTGTACCCATTGTAAGTATACAGTTTGGCAGCATTGAATACATTTGTACTATTGTGGAGCTGTCACCACCATCTGCCCACCTTTGCAACTCTTAGATCCAGTTTCCGACCCAGAGCTGTTGCACATTTCCAAAGAGGGCAGGAAACTTGTACTTCTTCACCAGGAGGTGAAAGTATCAGCAGAGCGTTTCTGATGGCTCCTGGATCCTTTGTTCCCCTCTCCATGGGGAGGTGAATGACTAATTGGTGATTTGTCAGCACTGAAGTTCAGCCTTTTCCAGTTTTCCCTTTCATAGTGTCCTGCTAGGGACTGCGATTCTAGGCTGCAGTTCTAGGAAAGTGAAGATTTGGGAAGCAGCAGTAGGAAGCTCCTTGGCATGTGGGTCAGAATTGAAGACCAATTTTCAATCCTTAGTCTTTCAGAAGAGGATTGGATGCAGTGTGTTAAAGCTGAAGTTATTCCCACTTTACTGTCGTTTCTTCTCTTGCAGGTTCCTTCCCTTGTCTTCCTTGAAACTTCACTATCATGTCTCTGCTTTATTTTTGGACCATTCCTTCTCTTCTTGTGCTTGCACTTCTTTTCATATTTTCAGTAGAAATTCTTCAGTTCTCACTTTTGACCGCATCTTCTTTTTCTACATGGTTTGGTTTGGTTTGGCTTGGAGACAGGGTCTCTCTGTATCTCCCAGGCTGTTGTTGAACTCACAGTAACCCTCCTACCGTAGCACCGAGTGCTGGGATTATAAGCATGCACCACCATGCCCAACCGCTTTCTACATTTATCTCTTAGAGGGATTATCTAGTTTGTTGACTTTCAACTCTCACAACTGTAAAATGATTTTCAGATCGGTATTACCAGTTCCTTAATTCTTACTGTTTTCCCAGATATCCAGCTACTTACTAGAAGCTTTACTTGAATTTCCCATCATTATTCACTTTGTCCCAAATTGAAATAATCTACCACATAGTAACTAGCTCTACTTCCTAAATTCCTGGTCTATGTAGTGATAAATACCATTTTCTTAGACCCCAGGCACAAAGTTTTAGACTAATTTCCTTTTCTACATTCAAATACCTGCCTTGTTTGTTTAAATTTTTCATTTAATGTTATCTTCCCCCCCATTCTCCCATAGACCTTTGTTATTTTACACTTAATTACAGTAAATTTCTCCTTAAACACCCCTGCCCCGGCTCAGAGGTGAGGTGTTTTTTGAGACAGGGTCTCACTACGTAGTTCAGGCTGGCCTCGAACTCACAGTGATCCTCTTGCCTCATCCTCCCAAGTACCAGGATTACGGCATGTGCCATTACACCTGGCATCTGCTAATCTCTTTGACACTTCCATTTCTGGACCCTAATGTGTATTTTTATAAAACTACTTATCTTTAAATACTGTTTTCATTGTCTTTTCTCACTGCCCAATAAATTCAGTGTTATATTTTCCACATTATTTAGCCAGTTAGTTAGCTTTTAAAATCTTCCATAATCTGCTGGGCATGGTGGTGCACACCTGCAATCCCAGCTCTTGGTAGACTGAGGCAGGCAGATCGCTGTGAGTTTGAGGCCAACTTGGATTACACAGTGAGTTTAAGGACAGCCTGAAAAAACCAAAAAAAAAAAAAAAAGTCTTCCATAATATGGTATCATCTTATTTTGTCTTATTTTATTTTCTACTTTTTTCTAGTTCATCTTCCATTCTTGTTAACCTAGTTCTCTTACTTTCTACAAATGTGCTAGAATCTTCCTTTAGTCCTTCACTTATTTTTTTCCATGTATTACCATTCTTAATTATTTACTAGCATGAGTTGTTCATTATTATACAACTACTAGATTTTTTCTGGGAAGAGACCATGTCTTCTCTGTATGTCAGCCTATAGATGATAATGAGTATGTAACTGTTAAAATGCTTCATTGTTTTAAGAATCTTAAAATATGGGAATGAAAAACATTTCTTCAGATTTAATATTTTAAGAAAAATTCTAATAAAAGAATTCACAATGTGATATATTGCCTCTGTTAGCCCTTTATTGATTATTCTTGTTTTTCTAAGTTATGTATGTGTGTATTTGTGTTAGATTTTTTTCACCCACACTTTTTGTTGGTCATAAAGTGGTTTTTCAGTAGTTTACTGAAGTTGTTGTTTGATTGTTTCATGAGGTGTTTAGAAGTCATTATTATAAACCTCACAGAATGCTATGGATATTAGCATATTCACAGCCACGTGGTCAAATCACCTTATTTTACAACTATTTTACATTGTATGGCTTACCTTAAAGTCATATATCTTGTAAAAAAACAATGGTTAAAAGTGTTCAGGGCCGGTGAGATGGCTCAGCGGCTTAGGCGCCTGCGCGGCAAGCGCGAGGGCCCAAGTTCGACTCCCGGAACCCACATACGAAAAAAGGGGCCGGTGATATCGCTCAGCGGCCCGGGCGCGCAGGCACCCGAGGTCCTGAGGTCGACCCCCCGGTACCCACAAAAAAAAAAAAAAAAAAAAAAAGTGTTCAACAGACTGAGTAATCTTTTCCATTAAAGGATTCTTTCTCTTCTCCCAAGCTATATCAGTAGTAAAAACCATTTTTGCTTAATAGCCAAAGAAATGTTTTCAGGGCCGGTGAGATGGCTCAGCGGCATAAGCGCCTGCCTGGCAAGAGAGAGGTCCTGAATTCGACTCTGGGTACCCACATACGAAAAAAGGGCCGTGATATTGCTCAGCGGCACTGGCGCCTGCTGGCACACGCGAGGTCCTGAGTTCGACCCCTGGTACCCACAAAAAGGAAAAAAAAAACAAAGAAATATTTTCTTCATTTGACTTTAAATTATTGTTTGGTAATCCTTTTTACTTTTTGATTTCTCATTTAGTGACTCATGTACAGGCCTGTCTCTAGGCCTGATTATATTATATTAATTTTAAATTTTTCCTTAAATATTCTATTCACTTTATTTATATAAAAAGATTACAGGTAGGCTTTATATTCCTACTTTTATTTGTAGAAGTATCTTGATGAAGAACTATCTAGGTCAGAAGCAACTTTGTAAACATAGCATTTTTATTATTTTTAGGAGAAAGTGCAGGTAATATCTGGTATCAGGTTATCTCTTTTTATTATGGGCAAAAGTACAGCCATAGCAGGTTTTTCTGTTTCTTTGCTTTTGGCTGCTCTTGGGCTGGGTGGGGTACTAGAGATTGAACCCAGGACCTTCCCGTTGAGCTACATTCCCAGTCCTTTTTTTATTTTTTATTTTGAGAGAGGCTCTAAGTCACTAAGTTGCTCAGTCTTGTCTTGAATTTGCATTCCTCCTGTTTCAGCCTCCTAGAGTGCTGTGATTACAGCTATGAGCCACCATGCCCAACTCTACAACAATAGTTTTATGTCTTCCTTTTTGTTAGAGCATCTGCCAAGATAAAATATTTAGTCTAATGAGAAAGAAAAGATCTCCATGCCTACATATTTGCTCTTGTTTTCTCTAAGGAGGAAAGATACATGAAGTCAATTCTAGATCTTAATGCAGTTTAAGGGACCACAGTTAACAAATTTTCTCTTTTGAAATAAAAAAACAAATGATGTGTGTTGATAATATCAATTTATTTGATTTGTTTATACTTGGCCTTGTTTTAAATGCATATCTGAATGAAATACATTTGTGCATGTATGCATATACACACTTGTTTATAATCTAAGTATATGCATTTCGAAAGGCAAAAACTAGTTAGTTACTATAGTCTGAGTCCGTTAGGCAAGGAAACTATGCTAATTTCCATAAGATAAACATGAACTACCAACTATTGTTGGTACTAAGACCAAATAGCAATTTCTCTTAGAGAAGAATCTTCTAAAAGTGAATATTGATATATTGAGCCAATTCTTCTGCAGCATTTTTGTAGGAGGCACAATCACAATTTTCATTGGGTTTCAGATTGATTCATAGCATCATATTAAAATTAATCTTAGTTAAAAGAAGCCTCACCAGGAATCTGTACTTTTTAGCTAGTTTTATGCTGATCTGAATTTGATCCAGCAGAATTTTAAATATCTAGAATGGATACGTCAAATGTTCTTCACTCCTTTCTCAATATTATTTCTCGTGAACAAGATTTTGATAAAGATAGAATAACAGTAAATCTGGCATTAAATTCCCTAACAAATACATAGAAAATATCTGTTTGATGATACTAGTTCAACTCAGATCCGGCCCACTGGTTGTAATAGACCAGTGATCTGAGGGAACAGTTGACATTCTCTTTTGTCTTTGGTTTTGGTTTTGGTTGTTTTTAGGCAGTGTCTCACTACGTGGTGCAGGCTGGCCTTGAACTCACTTACGTAGCCCAGGCTGGCCTCAACTCACAGCGATCCTCCTGCCTCAGCCTCCTGAGTGCTGGAATTATCGGCATGCACCACCACACCCAGCCGACATTCTCCTTTGAAAGCTGAGGAGTTTTTTTTTTTTTTTTTTTTTTTTTTTTTGTGGGTACCGGGGGGGTCGACCTCAGGACCTCGCGCGCCAGCAGGTGCCCGTGCCACTGAGCGATATCACCGGCCCCTTTTTCGTATGTGGGTTCCGGGAGTCGAACTCGGGCCCTCGCGCTTGCCGGGCAGGCGCTTAAGCCGCTGAGCCATCTCACCGGCCCTAGGAGTTTTTCATATTAGACAACCATCTCGTTGAATTTATTGTACAGTAAAGGAAATTTGCTAATAAGTTTATTATTCAATTTCTACTACATGCAGAAAATTGGAGATTCATATCGTGGCTACTGTGTAAGTGAGACTGAATTAGAAAGTGTCCTAACATTTCACAAGCAGCAGACACAGAGTGTTTGGGGGACCCGTCAGTCTCCAAGCCCAGCCAAGCCTGCTACACGCTTGATGTGGAAATCCCAATATGTCCCATATGATGGAATCCCATTCGTCAATGCAGGTACTCTTTTATTTATTTTTTTTTTTTGTGGGTACCAGGGGGACGACCTCAGGACCTCGCGCGCCAACAGGCACCCGTGCCACTGAGCGATATCACCGGCCCCTTTTTCGTATGTGGGTTCCGGGAGTCGAACTTGGGCCCTCGCGCTTGCAAGGCAGGCGCTTACGCCGCTGAGCCATCTCACCGACCCAGGTACTCTTTTAAAGAATTATTTTAAAAGGTTCATTAGCAGCCATTGTCCATTGTAAAAATGCGATTTTCCTAAGGTAATACATTTTCATTTTGGTAGATAATAACTGAATGTTAATTGATTAAAATACATACTAAACTAAAAAAACTTACAGTAAATATAATCAATTACTTAATGGCATAAAATTTCATTTTAATATATCAGAGTGAATAAATGGTGCTTTCTTTATACTTTATACTTATGAATAGAAAATAAAAATATTGAAATTCTAGGTATACCTATTTAATAAAGTATAAAAAGGGAAATTTTATTTTTAAAATATACATATCCAGCTGGGCATGGTGGCACACACACCTGTAACCCCAGTGCTCGGGAGGCTGAGGCAGGAGGATCACCGTGAGTTCAGGGCCAGCCTGAGCTACATAAGTGAGTTCAAGGCCAGTCTACACTACATAATGAGACGCTGTCTCCAAAAAAAAAAAAAGAGGTATACATGTCCACTATGCCCCACTGCCAATCCAGATATTCTCTCCTTTCTTAATTTGTTTTGTAGGTCAAACTTGTGTCCATTTTAGGTAGCTTATAACTCTAGTTACTGTACAGAATTTGTATGCAGTCTGGAGTTAATATATAGAATTCTGATATTAAAGTTTTCAAGCACTGGATATGTTACATATAATATTCTCAGACACCGGGTTAGTGTTTACTGCAGTAGAAGAGTTTCAGGCAATCCCCAGAAGTCTACTGCAGGACTGGTTACACCCCAGAGAAGCTAACAATAAATGATTTATTTCTGGACTATGAGGGCACTAATTTAGCTGGAAGAATTATGGTCTCATCCTGGACCTCTGAGGTTAATAAAAAATATTTAAGGTTGTGGCTGTAGCTGAGTGGTAGAGTGCTTGCCTAGCATGGATGAGGCCCTGGGTTCAACCCCTAGCACTGAAAAAAATAGTAATAGTAAAAAAGAAAGGTTGATTTAAAAGATTGTAAGATAAATGTAACCCCTTTTGCCTAGGTTTCATCAGTGTTCTATAAAAGAAATGCAGTCTCAAAGGTAAGTGGAGGGGCTGGGGGTATAGCTCAGAGGTAGACCATTTGCCTAGTATGTGTGAGGTTTAGATTTGGTCTCCAACACCACAAAACAAAACAAAAAAACCTTGATCCCCTGAATTTCTCATTTTTCCTTCCCTTGTTCTAATCCCCTTTTTAATTCATCATAGATAGCCATTAAATGCATTTGGTGTGTATCTTTCCAATCTGTTTTTATTTCATTTTATCTCTTACAGTATTGGGGATCAAACCCAGAGCCTTGGACTTACTAGGCATATGTACCAGTCTGTTTTTTATTTAATTTTTAAAAATATTTAAATGTGATACATGTAGATATTAATAAAGAAAACATAAAAAGCACTTTCTTTCTATAAAAAAAATTCCATAACAAAATAATTAGGGAATAACAATAGTTAATATACTGTGTACTATCTTCTTAAAAGAATGGCCGAAATGTTACTCAGAGTACAAGTCACGGACATAAAACTCTCTTACAAAAAAGAAACAAATAGGGCTGGTGAGATGGCTCAGCGGCGTAAGCGCCTGCCTTGCAAGCGCAAGGGCCCGAGTTCGACTCCCAGATCCCACATACGGAAAAGGGGCCGGTGATATCGCTCAGCGGCACGGGTGCCTGTTGGCGAGCGAGGTCCTGAGGTCGACCCCCCGGTACCCAAAAACAAAAAAAAAAAAAAAAAAAGAAAAAAAAAAAGAAACAAATAACAGCACATAACTGTCTTTTCAATGAACTAAGAAGAAACTAGAAGTATAAATGAAACAAAGTAGCATATATATTGAAATATTTTTGAAACAATGGAATAGAGAACTGCCCTAATTATTTGAACTTTTCCCTACTTCCTGTATCTCCATCTTTCTATATTTCTAATTAAAATGGTATATTTTATTGTTTTGAATATTTAAAAATATACCTAAATAATAAACTAAATAGACATCGTTTTGCAAATTTTTCACTCATTCATATTTTTAAATCTATCCATATTTATACTTATAGGTCCTAGTTAATTCAGTTTGACTGTTGTATAATAGTCTAGCATGTGACCAACCATGATTACTTTTCCATCAACTATATTTTGATTGTTTCCAACTTTTTTTTTTTTTTTTGTGGGTACAGAGGGTTGACCTCGCTGAGCGATATCACCGGCCCTTTTTTCGTATGTGGGTTCCGGGAGTCGAACTCGGGCCCTTGCGCCTGCCAGGCAGGCGCCTACGCCGCTGAGCCATCTCACCGGCCCACAGCTCTGTAGTTTTAAAATGTAACATAGTAAGATTAGAGAGCACGCCTTGTAAGTATTGTGTAGACAGCATCATATAATCTTTTGGGTAATCTCACTAAGAGCAATAAAGACAGTCAATAGCTTCACACAGTTTAGATCCGATGATGTAGCCAAATGAGTTCCAAGAAACATTTTTTGCTGAGCCTTTTAGATTTCAAATTTGCTTATAAAGGATTGAAGACCTCTTCTGATATTCGCTCCTTTCAGCAATGTGTGAAATTTTCTCTTTCCCACATTCACTTCCCCAGACTTTTCTTTTGGGTGGAGGATGAAGGGGTTGCTGAGACAAGGTCTCACTATGTAGCTCAAGCTGACCTTGAACTCTTCGTGGCCCAAGATAGCCTTGAACTCATGCAAGCCTCTGGCTAAGTGCCAGGATTACAGGCGCGTGCCACCACACCTAGCTGCATTTCCAGACTTTTAAAAAATCTCTGTATTATGGCAGTTTTCTTTTCTTTTTTTTTTTTTAATTTTATTTTAAAGAGAAATAAAATAGAACAAAATTTCAAAACAACATAATAGGAGGGGAACAATGGTTAATACATCATGTATTGTTATCTTTAAATTAGTTACTCAGGGTACAAGACATCAGCATTCAATTGTCTAAAAAATATTAGCACAAACCTTTCTTTTCAATGAATATGGCAGTTTTCATATGCCATAATATGTAGAGGTAACAATATAAGAAAGTAGAGGTAATAATATAAGAAGCTCCGTGATTACAGGTATCTCTCATAGAGCTTCAGCCTCTTACCAGCATATGGACAATCTTGTCTCGTTTATAACCCTACTTCTTCATTCCCATCAGTGGTTTTACAACAAATTTCAGATATCACATCATTTTATCTATAATTGCTAAAGCATATACTATGTACTAAAGAATATACCTCTAAAAGATAAATATTCTTACCTTTTAGATAAGGATGTATACGCATACATGTATGACAGTCCCATTTTATGCTTCGAAAGAATCAACAGTGATTTTTTTTAATGTTAAAAAATGTCCTATATTTACGTTTTATCACTCATCTCGCAGTTTTTCCCCCATAGGTTTGGTAGACAAGGTTCAGACATTGTATTTGGTTAATATATTTGCCTTTTTTTTTTGGTACCAGGAATTGAATTTAGGACCTCGCAGTTGCCAGGCGGGCGCTGTGCCACTGAGCTATATCCCCAGCTCTGTATTTGTCTCTTAAATTTCTTTTCATCTGAAGATTTCTCACCTCTTTTCCCTCAGGTAGTTTGTCCTGTAGAATTTGCCTGTTCTGGGTTTCACTGATTCCATGTCTGTGCTGTAGTTTAACAAGTTCTTTTATATCCTGTATTTCTTGTAAGCTGTTAGTTCTAGACCCTTGATTAAACGCAGATTTGAATTTTGGAAGAATACCTCACAGGTTTACTGTGTACTTTATATTGGTACCTCTTTTATCTATAGCTGTGGTATTCAGATTGATCAGTGGAGTCAGTTGTTTTAGAATATCGTTAAACACTTTCGTGTGTGAAGAGTGTGAGATAATTATTTTGATTTGTATTTCCCTGTTTGCTAGTGAAGTTGAACATCTTTTATGTGTTTATTTACTAGCATTTTTCTTTCTTAATCACCTAGTCTTAGCCTTTGCCCAGTTTTCTGTAAGGTAATTTCTTTAATTAATTTTTAAAAAGAATCTGTGGTTCTTTATATTCTCCATAGAAATACTTTGTGTTATGTAGTAAATAATGTTGATTCTCAGACTGGTACTTTTACTTCTGTTTATGATATCTTTTAAACAGAAACTGTAAATTTTAATGTCAGGTTTAACAATATTTTTATTTATGATTGGTATTTTTAATTTATTTAAAAAGTTTGCTATATCCTACAGTAGAGTAGTACATTCGATTTAAACTTTTTAGCTGTATAGTTTTTACATCTACTTATTTGTATTATCTATCACTATGTAACAAATTACCCTGAACTTCGTGGCTGAAAACTACAAACATTTATTACCTCACAGTTTCTAAGCATCAGGAATGCAAGAGCATCTTAGCAAGGTGGTTCTGCCTCATATACTCTCACAAAACTGAAATTAAAGTGTTGGCTGGAGCTATAGTCTTCTCACAGCTTGACTGAGGGAGGATCTGCTTTGAATCTCACACAGTTGTTGGCAGGCCTTATTCCTTGCCACATGGACATTTCCACAGAGCTCCTCACCATGTGGCATCTGATTTTGTCCAGGGAGAGCAGTCAATGCAAAAACAGAGAGTTTACCCAAAATGGAAGTTACATCAGTCACCCAAAATAAAAAATAATATCCTATCACCTCTGCTGTATTCACTAGAAGTAAGTTGATTAAGTATAGCCCATGCTGGGAGGGAGGCGATTACTCAAGGAAATGAAAGCTGGGATGCAGGGATCATTGGAGCATGTTAGAGTTTGGCTATATCATTCTAACAGCCCAAGTAAAAATAAGAAAATAAATAATTATAAAAGGAAATGAGGGCCGGGCGTGGTGGCACATGCCTGTAATCCCAGCACTCTGGAGGCTGAGGCAGGAGAATTGCTGTGGCTTCGAGGCCAGTCTGGGCTACAAAGTGAGTTCAAGGCTAGCCTGAACTACATAGTGAGACCCTGTCTCAAAAAGACAAAAAAAAAAAAAAAAAAAAGGAAATGAGGGCCGGGGATATAGCTTAGCAGCACGGTGCCTGCCTGGCAAGCACGAGGTCCTGAGTTCGATTCCCGGCTCAAAAAACAAACAAACAAACAAAAAAGGAAATGAATTTTAAAAGATAAAATTGTTAACCAAATGTAGCATTTGCTAATTTCTGTTTATAAAGTGATACTTTTTTTAATTAAAATCTTATGTCTATTAGTAGATATTCAGTCAATGTTTTGTTTTCTAATTTCTTTATAATTAAGGTACATTTAGTAAACTTTACGATAAACTTTTAAATTTGTGTTTGTGAATCTTAGACATTCCAGTGTTTTCTTTCCATAAACATGTGTAATTACATTTTGACATCGCCATCACAAAGTTATTTTTAATCTGATGTCTATAATAAATAAGACACGTGAATTAATATCAATAGTTGGTTTTGGCCTGCAGGGAGTAGAGCTGTGGTGATGGAGTGTCAGTATGGGCCAAGGAGAAAAGGTTTCCAGTTAAAAAAAACCAGTGAACAGGAAAGCAGGTCATATCAGCGCTACAAAGCCACCTGTCCAGCCAGGTAAGCCTTCTTTCTTTTTCATCGTGGTCTTATTTTTAATAGCAAATATGGACATATTTTATTAAGTTCCAAAAAATATGCTGTGAATTCTAAGTTTTCTTTCATTCCTGCTCCCTGTGTCCCTCTTTAAGGCTACAATGCTTACCAATTTATTGAGTCATCTTATAACATATTCTGTATATTCATGCTTCCTCTATCCCCATAAATGTATTGAAGATTTCAGTAAAGCTCACTAATATTTTCTTTCCTTAAAGTTAGGTAATAGTATACCTTTCCTGCTATGAATGCAATAGTTATATACAACATAGATGTCTTGCTACATGCTAGTAACCACATGGACTAATACACACTTTGCTTTTTTGAAATTCCCACTATAGCTACAGCCTGACTCCATATTTGTATATAAGTATTTTTAATAGCTATGTAACACTCCATTTATGGATGTAATTGAGTGAGTGTGTGTGTGTCTGTGCGTGTGTGTGTGTGTGTGTGTGTGAGAGAGAGAGAAAGAGGCAGATAGAAGGGGGAGAGAGAGAGACAGGCAGACCCTGGAGATTGAACTCAGGAACTTCACACTATAAATATATATATATATCCCCAGCCCTTTGTAGTTTTTGACACAGGGTTTCACTAAGTTGTCCAGACTGGCATTGAACTTGCAAGTAGCTGGGATTATAGGTGTGCGCCACTGCAGCAGGCTTAATATCTTTTTAAAATTTCACCAACTCATTTGTTGTATCTCTAAAGCACAGAAGACCAATATACCTGTAGTTAGACTTACAGACATTGTCTTCTAGTTTTTGTACCCTAAAATAAAGCCCATACTTCTGTACTGGCCAGCACTTGCTCAAGGTCCGTGAATGCATTCAAACGGTGGTCCTGCAGCATCACAGCGTTTGCTAAGCAGCACTTAGAGCAGTGGGTCTCAGCCCAGGTAGTTTTCAGAGTTGCCTGTGAATTGTTTAAACATTATCAGTATCCAAATGCTAAGGCATGATGTCTGGGGTGGTTTTGCTGAATGCAGAGTGTAAAGCCAGGAACAAAAGTGCCAGTGTTGCGTGTGACTGGACCTTTCGGCCCGTATAGCCGTCCCCCTTCCAAGTACTGTTGGGAAAGGCTGCAGGCTGGCTTCTCTGCTGCCCTTTTGCTAGTGGAAGATGGTGATGGGAGATTAGGAGAGGAGGAGTGCCCAGGCATGGCCCTCGTGGGCTGCAGCCCTAGTGGTGATGAGCCTTCTCAGCCCCATCCGTGGGACAGTCAACTCCGCTGAGCCTAACTCCAGCGAATGGACCTTTTGCACCTTGGCCTGTGGGTAGTGAAAGTTTCTTAGCAGTCTCCAGTTCTCTCCATTGAAGGCCATCTGCTTTCTTACAGTGGTGTGGAAGCCCTTGCTTGGTTGGATTCCCTTCACACACACCCCCATAAGTACTTTCTGTATCTGTGTCCATTTGCATGTGCCCACTGTGCGCAATTACCATATGCATAGGTCAGCACCAACTGCTCCTATTTGTTGCTCGTTCAGTATTTGATCTCTATGATGCTTCTCACTGTGCTACAATCAGGGCATATTGTCACATTTATTAACTCTTGGTTTTTATCACCAAGCCAAACTGAGCCATCAGAGTATTTTGTGTATGGACAGTATTGCTTATTTCCAAAAACAGCAAGAATAATCTTTATTCCTCAGAAGCACACTTGAAAAAATGTTAAAAGTAAAATGAAAGATTCAGAACATATTTATTTGAATGCAGCACATACACTGAGGATCAAAACATCTCCTTCCCAAGATCTCAGGGAATTTTTTTGTTAGTCCATGTTTGCAGTACATAACATTTACATTCCTTGTGTGGAGTTGGTGCACATACACAGCACATCTTCATTCCTCTTTTCATCCCCTGTCCCTCCCTTCCTTCTCCCCTTCCTCCATCTCTTTATCTACTTCCCATTTAAGAAAGATCTATCTCCTTACTTCCTATTATCTTTTATTTTGCTCTTTATTTATAATTTGGGTTCTTATATTAGAGAAACCACACGCTATTCAAGCTTGTGTGTCTGATTTATTTCACTTATCATCATGGTCTCAAGGTGCATCCATTTTCCTACAAATGATCCAAGTTTATCTTTCTTTATGGCAGAGTAGTACTCCATTGTGTATAAATACTACTATACCATGTTACTTATTGCAGCATTCTTTGTAAATGAAAATATTGAAGCGACTCCAACTCCTTCACCTGTGAAAACCCTTGTATACATTGCCACAGGTCCATGCAGCAGAGTGCTGTGCGATTTTGGGAAAGAGGCTGAGTTCTGAGCTGACTTCATGCCATGACACACCATTAAACAAGAAAAAAGTGCACAAACGTGTCTGTTGTGTGTTTTAAAGTAAGAGATACAAGAAACTACATGAATATCTGCTTATTTGTATAAAAAATAAATTTAGGAGGGATAAACCAATATACTTGTGTTAATGGCACCAACAGTGTGGATGGCCTTGGAGTGACAACTCTTAGAGTTCCTTGTCTTAGAGTTTTGACTATGAACACAAACCAACCAGGATGGGAGGGAACCCAGAATATGACAAAACAATAACAACAGTTAGCATTTAATCCTCTAAGGGCACAAGCTGTGAAAAAAGATTCTTTATCATTATTTACAAAGCTGTACATAACAACATTGTACATATTACACTTATGCAAGTTTGTTAGTAGGATAAACTCCTAGCAATTAAGTTGATGGTAAAGCAAAGGTTTTATCCTTGTTAATTGTTGGCAAGTAATGCAAAGTTGCTTTTTAAAGAAATTTAACCAATTTAAATTGATATCAGCCAATCATAGAGAGGACTACAGTATTGTCATCGTGCTGAGTGGGAATGAAAAATGGAAAACAATGAAAGATTTTAAAAATATCCTTTACTAATAGTCTTCTTTCAAATACTGAAAGTGTTTAAAATTATTAGTAACATAAATATTTAGAAGATAATACTAGCCAGTGTAGTGGTGCGCCTGTAGTCCCAGGTACTCAGGAGACTGAGGCTGGAAGATTGCAGGAACCCATGAGTTCTAGACCAGGCTGGGCAACATTGCCAGACCCTGTGTCAATCAAAGCAAACAAAAGATCATATGAAATGATTGGATTTGACTTGAAACATTACATTTTAGTATTACATTTCATATCACAAGCATCAACAGTCTCCAAAAGTTTTAAAAGCCCATTCCGAGGCTTTTCATAGTTAATTTAATAATGTTAACTTTAGGCAATATTTAAACCTGACCATGGGACAAAACTTTCAACTGCCTTTTACATACAAGCAATATAAAAATGTTAGGTATAAAATGGGAGAAAACTTCTATATGTGGATAACTAATTACGCTTTATCATTCTACAAGTACTTTTTGAGTATCTGCTACTGTGTGCCCAGAAACTGCTGTGTAGCACAGGAAGAAAGGAGCTCCAAAGAGGAATATATTTCACTTAATCTTGGGCTATTTAAAATATTGTTGGGGAGGATCAGAAAACAAAACACTAGTAGAGAACAGGATAGTGTAGTATAGTAAAAAAACCTTGCAGGGGGCCGGTGAGATGGCTCAGCGGCATAAGCGCCTGCCTGGCAAGCGCGAGGTCCTGAGTTCAACCCCTGGTACCCACAAAAAAAAAAAAAAGAAGCACCTGTGGATTAGCTACCTATTACAGATATTCAGGAAAGGAATATATCCATGTAAACTCCTAGCAGGAAAGAAAGTACAAGTTAACCTAGGTTCTGAAGTTTAGGTTGAATTTAAATAGAGAGTTAGAGGGAAGATGTAGTAGTCTAGGAGAACCATATAAATAAAGATTTTGGACAGTTACATATTTGATATCACAGAAGGACAGGACATGGAAAAATTAAACTTCACAGAAAAGGAAATTTTATATTTGAAGCGAGATTAGACAAGTAAGTTGGAATCATATGGGATGCCTTGAATGCTCCCAAGGAACTCGTACTTGACTTTGAAAGGGAATCTTCTGCAGAGGAATACGAATGTGAACAGTATCGTGGCATTGATGTATCAAGTGAATTTAAGTAATGAAAGATTGAAGGCACAGCAGCCTAGAAGAAAGCTCTTAATCCAGGCATGAGGTGATTACAGCTTCCAGGGAAGTGGAGAAGAGGCAAATTCAGAAGAATTACCCACAGGTATAGTACTTAGATATTTTTATTCAAGTTAAAATTATTGCTGGGTGTGGTGGCACATGCCTGTAATCCCAGCACTTGGGAGGCTGAGGCAGTAGGATCACTTTGACTTTGAAGCCAGCCTGGGCTTACATAGTGAGTTCAAGGCCCGCCTGAACTATAAAGCAAGGTCTTGCCTCAAAAAAACCAAGGAAAAAAGAAGATTATTGTTAATTCACTAAATATTATCCACTGAGAATATGGCTTATCTTTCATATGCCTCTGAATACTTTCTAGATAAACGGAATTTTCTGTAAATTTAAATGCTTAAAGTACAATTTGGTTGGTAAGTTCGATTTTCTTGAGATTATAATATAATGAAATAAATTCTTCTTTATCTTGCATTAAGGATTTACATTAAAAAGGTGCAGAAGTTTCCTGAGTATAGTGTACCCACAGACCCCAAAATTGACAAGAAAATAATCAGAATGGAACAGGAAAAAGCCTTTAACATGCTAAAGAAGAACTTGGTAGATGCTGGTGGTGTTCTTAGGTATGACATTTATGTAATTGTTTTATTTTACAATTAATTAGCACCATAGATGGGAATTAGCACCATATATAAAAATTCATATATAGGAATATAGGAGAAATTATAATTAAATTTTTCAGTTATTTCATTAAAATGATTTATAAGGTATCTCACTAGTGTTAAATTTGTCACAATAAATTACTGAGTTTATTATCAAAGAATTACTATATATGCCACATATAATAAGCAATACAGTACGTAGAAGGCTTTTCCTCAAATGACAAATACGTATTTATCAACATTTTATTATATATGTTGTACTTTGCTTCAGATACTTAGTAGCAGAGCTTTCAGCCACATACATGTTTTTAAAACGCATCTCTGATTACTATAGCATCCAGAAATGAACTGTAAGTCATAATAAAATTCCATTTTGTGCTCAAATTTTGAATAGGAAGAAATATTAGCTTTCTTGTGTACTTTCCTTTATATTCAGTCCTGGTAAGAACTTATTATTGTCTAATGAGGTTATATGTAGGGAAAATAGTTTTTGTGTGACTTTTTTTTTTTTTTTTTTTTTATGGGTACCGGGGGTCGACCTCAGGACCTCGTGCGCCAGCTGAGGTGCCCGTGCCGCTGAGCGATATCACCGGCCTTTTTTTTTTTTCGTATGTGGGTTCCGGGAGTCAAACTCGGGCCCTAGCGCTTGCCAGGCAGGCGCTTATGCCGCTGAGCCATCTCACCGGCCCTTTGTGTGACTTTTAATAAAAACTTTTAGGTGTATAAAAAATGAATTGAGTCAATAATTAAATCCTTCAGTGCACAGGCTCCATTTTATTTAATATTAACCATTATAATTTTGTGCTAACATAGTATCCTACCAGATGAATTCATTTCCTGATGCCTGTTTTCTGTAGTGCTGTCCAAGAGACCTGTCTTCGCCTTTAGTTGGTTCTCTTGCTTACTGGGCCAACAGGAGCGGAAATGCTTTACAGACTCTCCTGTTAGGGGAGAGTCTCCCACTGTCGCTCGATTGTGACAGGCTCTGAATTGTGATCCACTGTGGTTGGATGGTGGTAGGTGCATCACAGAACTACAGTGTGAGGCAAATGGTGAGAAAATTCAGAAGATGATGATTTACAACGTTGTCTCTTTATTTTGTGGTAAAATTTACTTAATACAAAATGTAAAATGCCCTTTTCAGGTATACTTAAATCCCTGCCTCACCTTCAACTTTAGAGCCATAATAAAATTTATAAAGGTTTATAAAGTCAGTGTTAGAAGAGTTGAATGAAGAGCATTTTATTTTATTTATTTATTTATTTTTTTGGTGGGTACCAGGGGTCAACTTCAGGACCTCGCGCGCCAGCAGGCGCCCGTGCCGCTGAGCGATATCACCGGCCCCTTTTTCGTATGTGGGATCCGGGAGTTGAACTCGGGCCCTCGCGCTTGCCAGGCAGGCGCTTACGCCACTGAGCCATCTCACCGGCCTGAAGAGCATTTTAAATTTTATTAAATATAACAAAATATTTTTTCTTAAAATTTTATTCCTTCTCTTAAATATTAACCTAAGTAATTGATTCTAGCCCTTGTCTAGTATTAGATAATTTTAATATTTAAATTTTAATAGTTTTAAATATTTTCTCTTATCAGGTGGTACGTACAGTTACCTACACAGCAAGCTCATCAGTATCATGAATTAGAGACGCCTTGTCTCCCTGTGTCGCCTTCCCCTTTTCCTATTTCTTCTCTTGAAGAAGAGGAAACTGCAGTCAGAGATGAGAATTGTGTATTACCCTCACGTTTACACCCTCAAGTAGCACATAAGATTCAAGAGTTAGTATCACAGGGCGTAGAACAAGTATATGCAGTGAGGAAACAGCTAAGGTACAGTAGAAGCAAATTGTGCTTTATGTTTTCCATTTTTGCTTATTGGTTTAAACAGTACACTTAATATTATAGATATTTTCCAGGATGTATACTATCAGAATAAATAAAGAATTTAGATTATTAGATTATTATAAGAATCTTATTTACAAACCAATAATTTTCTAGCAAATGCTTCTAACAAATAAACTGTTACATAATACGAGTTATTATAATCTTGTTACTCATTTGGGACATTCCATATTTGGCACATTGGACTGTTTCTTTCTTTTTTTTTTTTTGTGGGTACTGGGGGACGACCTCAGGACCTCGCGCGCCAGCGGGAGCCCGTGCCACTGAGCGATATCACTGGCCCTTTTTTCATATGTGGGTACCAGGAGTCAAACTCAGGACCTCGCGCTTGCCAGGCAGGTGCTTATGCCGCTGCGCCATCTCACCGGCCCCTGGACTATTTCTAAATGGTATATGTGTTTAATTATGTAATAAATACCTTTAGAAAAAAACTTGAGGAACCAAAGATTTCAAGATACTTATTTCATATTATTTGAAAAACAATTAAATTTATTAAAACAAAAGCATTTGGATAGTTCTTTGTGTAGTGAAATTGTATTTGTAGTACTCTGGTCTGATTTTATTGATTCTAAATAATTAAAGTATTTAGCAAAATGATACCAAATATCACACATATTTTATTTATATTTTATTGTATATAATTGTGTATATTATATATAATATAATAAATGAATACAATATAATAACAATAAATTATGTTGAGTAGCAATAAACTTAGACTAGAGTACTACAAATAAAATTTCATTAAAGGACTATCCAAATTTTTTTGTTATAATTTATAATTTAAGATTTTTAAATTTAAGGTAATTTTAATATTATTATGTGGTAATGCTTCCTGTGTTCGTGCCATGTCCTGTGCCAAGTTCTTTACATCCATCATCTTCTTTAGTCTTACAGCAGCTGTATAAAGCTGGATACTTATCTCCATTCCACACATGAGAAAATGCAAACTCTTAAAAAGCAGAGTCAGAACTGAAATTTAGGCCTAATTCTATATCCTTCGCATATTAATATGATTTCTAGTACTTCACCTTGCTCCTACTGGCCATTATATAATATTATCTGAACAATGAAATGAGTACCTCCTAGTATTATTTCTTAACTAATACATGATTTTTCTATTTAGCCAAATTCTTTGACTTTGATATTTATTTCCATTGGGCCATCTTTAAAGCCAAAATTTGATGAAGCCATCTACAGTTTACTAAGAATCCTAGGCTAAGATACTTAAACTATTTGCAGTGAGGTTCATTAACAACAGAGGAAAGCCGGACATGGTGGTGCACAACTATAATCTCAGCACTCAGGAGGCTGAGGCAAGAGGATCACTAAGAGTTCGAGGCCAGCCAGGGATAGATAGTGAGTTCGAGGCCAGCCTGAACTGCATAGTGACACCCTGTCTCAAAAATAAAAATAAAAATAAAGAAAAGAAAAAAAAAGAAAAGGACCCAAGGAATAGTGTACAACTCTGCAGTCTAGTCCATTGAATGTAATGTACAAAGCATATATTTTAAACTTAATGATTTATGTATTTTTTATATAGTGATGTAGCAATGTTGCCTTCTGTTTCTCTTTTGTTTACTTATGAAAGTCAAATACATCATATTTCATGTCATGTTAATTGATGCCTTTCAGAAATAGTATAACATTTGCCTATGCACATAATTTGGTTATAGGGCCAAGCTCTCCTTTTTACTGGGTAGATATATCACTTTGGAAAAATTATTGAACTTCTGCAAGCCTTCAGTCCCTCATCTATAAAGTGAGAATAATAATTGTATCTATGTCACAGGATCATAGTAAGAGTTAAAGGAAATATGTTAGTGTTCAGTACTGTGCCTGACATAGCATTTTAAAACATTAAAATGAAAATAACTGGTCCTTTAAATTAAATTTATAAAAATGTCAAATTTCACTCTAATGTGTTTATCCAGTGAAAAATTACATTTCTTTAACCTGCATTAATTCTATGATTTAATGTATGAAAAAATTAAGCTGGGTGTGGTAGTGCACATCTGTAACCCCAGTGCTTGGGAGGCTGAGGCAGGAGGATCACTGCGAGTTTGAGGCCAGCCTGACCTACATAACAAGAGACTGTCTCAAAATAAATAAATAAATACATAAATAAACTAGAAAAATATAAATTATTTACAGAGCTGTAATAATTTACTGAAATTTATGCTAAAAAAGAAAGTTTCTCTCTTTTTGATCTACCAGATGGTTTATATTTTTATTCTATTTTATACTCTTCACAGAAAATTTGTGGAAAGAGAACTTTTCAAACCTGAAGAGGTACCTGAAAGACATAATTTATCTTATTTTCCGACCGTAAATGATATAAAAAATCACATCCATGAGGTACAGAAATCCTTGAGAAATGGAGATATGGTGTATAACTCAGAGATTATTCCAGCCACGGTATGATTACAACCATGATTCTTTGCTTTATTAGAGAATCTTTCTTAGCTTCTATTAATATTGGAACAAATAGAGTTACTATTAAAGCATCAGAATAACTGATATAAGAAAAGTAATGACAAATTGCCATTAAAATGTAAATACTATGAAATTTTAGATGATTTAAATTTTATTATTGTCGGACCGGTGAGATAGCTCAGTGGCATAAGTGCCTGCCTGGCAAGCGTGAGGTCCTGAGTTCGACTCCCGGTACCCACATACGGAAAAAGGGCTGGTGATATCGCTCAGGGGCGCGGGCGCCTGCTGGTGCACAAGGTCCTGAGGTCGACCCCCAGTACCCACAAAAAAAAAAAAAAAAAAAAAAAATTATTATTGTCAAAAGGAGAAGAAACAGTGAATTTCTAAACCTGGCTATAATCAAAATTCTAGTCATCTCTTTAAAATCAGTATTTTTTCTCTATGTTACTTCTTATTCATTTCTAGCAGATATTTATTGAGTACATATCAATCCTCTCCCTTTTATTTTTTATTGGTTGAGACAGGATCTTACTTCCAGTGTTGCCCAAGCTGATCTTAAACTCCCAGGCCCAAGCGATCCTCCTGCATCAGTTCCCAAGTGCTGGGACTAAGGCTGTGTCCCAGTACATTTGGCTCCCACACACCCTTTTTTTTTTTTTTTTTTATGGTGGGGATCAATCCCAGGGCCTTGAAAGTGCTAGGCAATGCTTTAGCACTGAGCTACATCCCCAGCTTGGTCCCCTCCTTTAAAAAAAAATACGTGGGCAAAGTTAAATAGTTCAGACTCAAATGCACAAAGTGATGATGTTGGTTCTAAATGCCAGATACGAATATCAGTGTTATCTCATACTTCAATACCATAATTTTCACCTAAGTATTAAGAACATTTCTAAGAAAATTTTGCTATGATTACCTAGAAACTACTGCTAATAATGCAAGCAATTATTATAGCATTAAAATCTGAATAGCAGTATTCTTCGATCTCTTAATTTTTACTGTCCAAATTCACTTAGTATATTTGAATTTTTTTTAAAGCTAGAACTGCTATTTTTTGTTGTCCAGAACTCTTAATTATTCACTATTCAAAATTCAGAAAATAAAACAGATTTAGTTAATAATGATTATTGTCATCTATACTTGCTATCCAAATTCTTACTGTCTGAACTCAGGAACCTAACGTATTTGGATTACTGAGGTATTACTGTGCTTTGAGAATGTGAGCAAGTAAAAGAGAGTAATTACAAAATAAAGTATGGTGTGATAATAAAACATGATAGTTACAGGATGTTTTAAGATTTGTTGGGCCAGTGAGATGGCTCAGCGGCGTAAGCGCCTGCCTGGCAAGCGTGAGGGCCCGAGTTCGACTCCCAGAACCCACATATGAAAAAAGGCCGGTGATATCGCTCAGCGGCACTGGCGCCTGCTGGCGCGCGAGGTCCTGAGCTTGACCCCGCATACCCACAAAAAAAAAAAAAAAAAAAAAGATTTGTCTTCCACATAACTGCTTTTTTTACTGAAATGAATGTTCCCATTTCAGCTTCAGTGGACTACAGATAGTGGAAATATTCTCAGAGAGACTGTGACAGTTACATTTGAAGAAGGTAGGTTATCTTGAATACCTATAAAATATCAAATCAATGTGAAAACTGGAAGGAACTTAATATATAATCATTTAATCAATTTATAGCTAAGGAAACTATGACCCAAAGAGACAACTATGTTAGGGTTTATCAAAACCTTTCCAGCTGTTTAAATTTCTCCTATATTCAACTTTTGTGCTTTTTTTTTATGGCTGAAATTTTAATGAACAAGAGAGCTGGTATTGTCTATTTTATATTGTTTGCTTTTTTTCAGAGGTCTTACTCCTATTTTCTCTCAGTATTTCCATCTTATCTCAACCCTTTTGCATGTGTTCTGTCTTCTGGAAATGTCTTTTCTTCTGCAAGGCAGGCTCCTCTTACTACTCAGATAGCAATCTCTGATTTTAGGTGCTTTCTTAACTTTACCTCTTGTATTAAAGAAGCTAATCATTCCCCATTTAACATGGTGACCTTATTTGAGCTCTTCAGAGGCAAGGATTGTTTTATTCATATCAACATAACTAGAGCCCAGGATAATGCCTGCTAAAATGTTAATACCTGCTAAAAGGTAAATGCTTTAGAATCAGTTGAACAACTGTACAGTATAGTTTTTAATTCTTCCACTTATTAACCTCTAAGAGTCACTTTACCTAAAAATAGATTTTAAGGGCTTTAGCATTATTCATTATACTTATTCAATTCACTGTGCTAACTGCTGAGCATAGAAAAGAATGGGTGACTTTTCTACTTCATGGAACTTACAGTTTAGCAAGGAAAAAAGAACATTAAACAAATGTATTCTAATGAACTGGTATTGGGAAAAGTATCACGAGAGAGTTTTGCAAAATTATGTGGGCTAGTGGTATAGAGACACATAACAGACTAGAGAGCAGGGCTGTGACATGTGAAAATTCTACTTTTAAACTAAGAACTAAAGATGAACAGGGATTTTCCAATCAAAAGAATAGCACTTGTGAAAGCCAAGCAAGAAAGATCTCGTCCTGTCAGCCGGGCGTGGAAGCGCACGCCTGTAATCCCAGCACCGGAAGGCTGAGGCAGAAGGATTGCTGCAGGTTTGAGTTTGAGGCCAGCCTGAACTACATAGCAGACCCTGTCTCAACAAAACAAAACAAAACAAAACAGATCTTGTGCTGTTTAAGGAAGTGTGAATTTAGCATAGATAGTGCTTGGAATTAAAACTAGATAAATTAAACAGTTGAGAGGCCATTTTACTGTGTAGATGAAGAAATTGTTAGTGGTTTAGACAACAGTTGGTAGCATATATACTAGAATTAGATAAATTTTAAGAGTGATTTTAAAAATAGTTCAGAGGCCTTGGTTATTGATTGAATGGGTGGTGCTTGCTTTGGTAGGACATAAACTAAAATTGATTGGTGTTAGGTGTGGACTTGGAATGATCTAATAAAACATCTGAATTTCTGCTATGACCAGTCAACTGATAATGGTATTTACTGATCTCAGCAACTTGGCAAAAGAATAGGGCTGGGTGTAGTGACACACATCTATAATTCTAGCACTCCATTAGGTTGAGGCAGGAGGCTCACAAATTCAAGTCCACTCTGGACAATTTAGTGACTTTGCAAGACTCTGTCTCAAAATAAAAAGAGCTGGGGATATAACTCATTGCAAAGGCCATGGTTTAATCCCCAGCATTGAAAAAAAATTATGTAAGAATGACTCATTCCCTAAGGACAATTACCTTAAAAATTAAGATAATAAGAAAAAAGAGAGCCAGTGAGATAGCTCAGCGCCATAAGCGCCTGCCCGGCAAGCATGAGGTCCTGAGTTCGACTCCTGGAACCCACATAAAGGAAAAAAAGGGCCGGTGATATCGCTTAGCGGCACAAGTGCCTGCTGGTGCATGAGGTCCTGAGGTCGACTCCTGGTACCCACATAAAAAAAAAAAAAAAAAAGAATTTTTTTATTTTTAGTCATTCATTCCAAAATGAATTAAGGAAAGAAATTTAATATTGTTGTTATTGAGGACCTACTTTGCCAGGCATTCTCGTAGGTATTAGAGGTAAAAATGATGAATTAACTTTGGTTTTTGTTAATTGAGAAGCTCTGTAAGTTTCACAAATGTAGAAGAGTTCAGGTATTGTCTGGCACTATAGCATGGAAAACAGACTACATTAGAGTTACAGATATGAGTCTTTCAAGGAAAAAAAAAAATATATTCCTGAATCCTATTCCAGATCTACAGAATGAAAATTAGTAGAGGTTGGGAGTAGGAGTATAGCTCAGTGGTAGAGCACTTGCCCAGCATGCACAACACTGGGTTCTAGCCCCAGTAATCCATTGGAATGTGGAAGAGGTTGAACCTAGGATTCAAAAACAATTTTTTTTTGGCAGTACGAGGAATTGAACCCAGGGCCTTCATAGCTCTTTTTACTTTTTATTTTGAGACAGTCTTGCAAAGTCACTAAGTTGCCCAAGCTGGGCTCAAATTTGTGATCCTCCTGCTTCAGCTTCCCAGAGTGCTGGACTACAGGTGTGTGTCACCACACCTGGCTAGGAATCTATATTTAAAAAAAATTTTCCTTAGAGAGTCTGATGACCTGCCAGGTTTAGAAATAACAGACTAGGGCCGGTGAGATGGCTCAGCGGCGTAAGCGCCTGCCTTGCAAGCGCAAGGGCCCGAGTTCGACTCCCGGATCCCACATACGAAAAAGGGGCCGGTGATATCGCTCAGTGGCACGGGTGCCTGTTGGCGCACGAGGTCCTGAGGTCGACCCCCCGGTACCCACAAAAAAAAAAAAGAAATAACAGACTAGATGACATTATTTGGCTGATAATTTCTTGAAATTCTTTCAAACCTTTGATCTTTTTTCCTACTCCAGTTCTGATTAAAAAGGTTGTAATAGGGCCGGTGAGATGGCTCAGCGGCTTAAGCGCCTGCCTGGCAAGCACGAGGGCCCAAGTTCGACTCCCGGAACCCACATACGAAAAAGGGGCCGGTGATATCGCTCAGTGGCACGGGCGCCTGCTGGTGCGTGAGGTCCTGAGGTCGACCCCCTGGTACCCACCAAAAAAAAAAAAAAAAAAAAAAAAGGTTGTAATAAAGTTGTATCCTAAAAGCCATAAAAATAATTTTTTAATAGTTGTATTTTATGTAATTTAGGAAATTCATCAGGAGAATCAATTCCCACCAAAGTGGAAACAAATCAGACAGGGACTTCTTTGTCTCCAGAGCCAACTCACTTGCTTTCCTCACTTTCTTCATTTCAGCCCAAAATATTTACACAGCTACAGGTAGGTCCCCAATAAATAGCTGAATTTGGGGCTCTTCTTCTTCCAACACCCTCTTATAGGTATTTTAGAGAATTATTACAGAATTACAGTAATGATCAAATATTTCTTTATTATTAATTTCCTGATCTCTTTGTGTCTTAAAATGATAATTTAAATAGTGTATTTTTTAAAAGTTTGACATTGACTGTGAAAGCAGTGAAATTTAGTTGTACTACTTTTACCTTGGTTGTTTCTATATGCATTTAGTATTTTTTATACACGTGCACTTTATTTGTTCCAAGGTTTTGTTGAAATAGCTGGACATGGTGGCACACACCTGTAATACCAGCACTTGGGAGGCTGAGACACAAGTTCGAGGCCAGCCTGGCCTACATAGTAAATTCAAGGTCAGCCTGAAGTACATAGCGATACCCGGTCTCAAAAAAAAAAAAAAAAAAAAAATCCTATGAGAATATCATGTATAGTAAATCCAAGCCTTTGATGTAACCTTTCTTTTCAAAAGGGTTTGCAGTTACAACCAAGATTCACCTCTCCAGATGGGTCGCCAGCTCTGTTATCAGGAAGTGAACACCCCTCCTCCAGTCCTTCAAGACTTCTGGATTCAATAGAAAGTACTTCAGTGAATGATAATTCTCTACTGTGTGGTCAAAGTTGTAACCTTCCAACAGATACATGCCTAACCGAAAACAACAGTACTGCGTCTACTGGGGGTAACCTCCAAGGACCAGACCAAAATCTAGTGGCAGTGGATCAGCTGATGGAAGTTGGAGATGTTGAGGATGCAGGGAATCTGGAAGGAAGTGTTCATCAGATATTGTTGGGAGATATGCAGACCATTCCGATACAGATCATAGACAATCACCCAGCTCTTAGTAAGTTAAAAATCAACTTACCGTGTTATTTTTTAGCCTTTATGGACTAGCATCAATGTGTCACACTACTGAAAAAAAATCATTTCTTCGCAGTGGGTTTATAACACTATATAACACTATAAAATTTTAAGAAGGGAGAAGTTTCATTCAAAATTATGAGAAGGGGAGAATTTCAGTAGTTTAAGAACTTTTAAGCTTTTTCTCCCTTATTTCTAATTATTTAATCCCATTGAAATTATTTATTCTCCAATGATCTATTTTTCCAGGGATGATGATGTGGTAATGTTAAACCAAGAAAATTATTCTAGAATACACACATTTTAAATTGATAGCTGCACATAAAGTAAGGAAGCCTATTTTACTGCCAAGATTATGGAAAACTTGATATATGCATCACACACAGAAAAATGGAAAAGCAAACAGATACAAAGTTTAAAGAGAAGATTTTGAGTTATAAATGTAAATCATTGCATTCTGTGGAAGTTAAGCGGGAGCTAATAAGATTTGGGCACTTGAATTTGACCAAAGACCTTGTTATCTTCACTTTATTACTAATCCAGTCAACATAGTAGTAAACTCTGTTAACGCTTATTTGATCTGTTTCTCTTCTTTTCACATAAATTGTTCTGGACTGTGCACACTTGAGAGAAAGGATTTTCAGTTTTCTTTGAAGAACAAAAATCTTCACAAAAGTTATTCTTAGAACATACAATTACCCTTCATTTTAAAGATCACTCTTATAGATAAGGAGAACTGGGACATAGCTCCATCCAGAAAGAATGGTTTTCTTTTAAATTTATTGGAAACAGTACTTTTAAGAAAATGTGTCCAGGGGCGGTGAGATAGCTCAGCGGCATAAGCGCCTGCCTGGCAAGCGCGAGGTCCTGAGTTCGACTTCCGGTACCCACATACGAAAAAAGGGCCGGTGATATCGCTCAGCAGCACGGGCACCTGCTGGTGTGCAAGGTCCTGAGGTTGACCCCCGGTACCCACAAAAAAAAAAAGAAAATGTGTCCAGAGGACCGTGGCCGTTGTAACTACTGAATAACTTTGGTAGATGAAAAGGGAAAGGAATAGATAGGAATTAATCCTCATAACTGCATGGTATAATTCGGTGGTGGCGAACCTACAGCACACTTGCTGTAGTGGGCTATTTGTGCCATCACTAGTATAGTTGGTGGTGTCCCCCTTCCATAGGTGGGGAAACTAAAGCCCACGGAGGATAAGTTATTGGCAGAAGCTCGTATCTGTTAAGTGACAGAGCAGATATTTAAATCCAGATTAGTCTTGCCTTCCAAAACTTTCTTCCCTTTTAACATGCTGCATCCCTGTGTTTTGTGTCACAGTATTTCTGGGAACAGATTGCTTTAAAGAAGACTCTCTTTGGATCCAAATCTGCATGATTTATCATGTTATATCTTGCCGAAGGACTGTTTCACCTGCATGAGTTCTTGGGGTTACTCAATCCATCTTCTGCTAGCTCTCTGTCTCTGGCTAAACTCCAGTCTGTGACAAGCATTAGATAAGTTCAGCACACTTCTCTGAGCAAATACCTCTGTTTCCTACTAACAGTTGAAAAACTGATATTTTGTGAAAGACAGATGAAGATTTGAAGTTAGACTATTTGCCAGTTTACAGCAGTGCTGCTGGTGTGTCACCTTTAGATTAATTTGCTTGTAAGCTCTTTAAAATCAGAATTGGTAAGTACATTCCAAACTGTTTCAGATAAGCAGATGCATAG
This sequence comes from Erethizon dorsatum, assembly GCA_028451465.1. NCBI lineage: Eukaryota > Metazoa > Chordata > Mammalia > Rodentia > Erethizontidae > Erethizon > Erethizon dorsatum. Next base: position 32,814,417 of record CM051835.1, on the reverse strand, counting down.
CTCACACAGCTAAGTCAGAGGTAGGATTTAAGAGATGACACAGTTTTCAAATATACCGGCTGTTTTTCTTAATTACATCTTCTTTTTCCAAACTACCAATTTTTACTTTTCTTTTAAATTCATGTAATTCTAAAGATTCTACTGCCAAAAAATATACTAACCTTTTGGATTTTTCTTTTGTGTTTGGTTTTAAAGTTGAAGAAAAGCCAGAATGTACTATTTCTGTGAATCAAGTTAAGCAAGAACCCAAAGAACCAACATTGTCTATGACACCAAAAAAGAATTTAGACTGTAAGAAATTATCTGCTACATAAATTTTTGAAGCTTTCAGAATTTACAACTGTGATGACTTCTGATGTCTTAGAAAAGAAGGTGAATATTAACAAAGCACAGCGTGTGGTAACTGGACTGAAGACTGGTTTAATGAGCAGCTTTGATTTAAAACTGGTATATTTGTTGAAAATTTCGTATTTTTGCCTTTGTTAAGAGATACTTTACTGTTTTTATTTTATATAATTCTTAATGCTTTTTGATTATCTAATGTCAGTATTTCAAAAGACCATCTGAACTTATTTGCAGTAATTTAGTCTGAACACAAATGGTTATCTAACTCATGCCTGGAAATACCCAATTTTGGTTCTTATGAGACACAAAAGCAAAAACAAAAACAATATGAGTGTATATGTGTACGGGTCGATATATGTTATAAGTTTTAAAGTTGTAAAGAAATTTTTAATTAGCAGACAGGTGAGAAAATATTTGTAGTCTGTCTTATTTGGAAAGGTAAAGCATTTTACATACTAACACAAAGATTGGCAGTTACATCTGTGGAGACTGCCCTTCTAGTTTAGCCTCTTCTCTTAATTTTTGTTCTTTTAACAAACCACTAGCACACTAATGGACATCTAATTGAAATTTAAGTGTCTTGATAAGTACTGAAAATTTTAACTTGAATTAATCAGATGAGCAACAGACATCAGTACATATTGCCTGGAATTATACTATATTGGAGGTAAAACACTAATTATAGGTGGAAAGATGAAGAAATTGAGAGAACACAAGTAGAATAATAGAATTTCCTGGTCTTTACAGATAAGTTAGGCAATTTTTTGATGATAGCAGAGGATTTTTTTTCCTATTTTTTGTTTTGAAGATTCTGTTCTAGTCAGAAAAGACTGAGTTATATTTATATTTTTTTATGTCAGAGTTCTTACTGTGTTGAAGTATTAGGATTTATAATTCAAGGTAAGTATTTATAGTTCAGAATATCCAAAACTTTTAAGAAGTGTAATCTTGTATATTTGCTTGTTAAGAAAGTATATTTTCTTCAAATACCAAATAAGTACTTATCAGTATATTCATTGTAAACTTCTGTTTTCTGGAAGATTGGCAAACTAGAAATGTCAACTGTAACTGTCAAGAAATCACCTTATAGGCTTTGTTTTTTCCAGAGACCGTTTCTGGGTATATTTTACATTTTATTTTTTAAAAGTAAAGATTTCAAATGGATATTATTAATATTGAAAGCATGTACAATACAATATGGACTTTAACCTCAATATTTTACATGTGTCACTTTTGGCTTCGCGTTGAGGTATATCCCCAGCTCTTTTTTATTTTTTATTTTTTATTTTTTATTTTTTGAGACAATGTCTCACTAAGCTGCCTAGACTTAGTGGACTAGGTATTGTGATCCTCCTGCCTCAGCCTCCCAAAGTTGTGTGTGCCACCACACCTCACTCAGTCTCCCATGCTTAAGTTACTGTTTCAGGTACATAACGTGTATCTAAATATAAGCACTGTTACATTAGAAATGGAATTCTAAAATCTCTCCCTCTTTAGATTTATAGCGTGTTGAATATAAAGTTTATTATTTATATCCCATTTAATGAAAAGTTAATATTTAGCTGTATCTTATTTTTAATAAGAATTGGTTTTCTTTGCTTAGGAATTAAAAATATTTGATGGCATCATTTGTACAAGTAGGCTGCTAAATTTGATTTTTAGGCAAACTTAAACACAACTCTTAGTTATCTCAAACCCACATTTCTTAGTCCATGTGTACTTAAGAGGGATAAATCTAAATTAATTTACAGAGTTACACTGTAGGTAATATTCTTTTCATTTGTTATTTCTACTTTTTATGGAAACCTTTTTAAGGTTTTAAGTAACAGATTTGTATCTTCTAGTAATGATAAAAGTTTATTAAAAATATTTCACCAGTTGAGCTGTATCATTTAAGGAGACATTCCTTTCTTTTTTGATGTTGAGTTGCTAAGGAGAAATGCTTGTTAAGATGCAAAGATCCCCTGGGCCAGGGATATAGCTCAGCGGCACAGCGCCTGCCTGGCAAGCACAGGGTCCTGAGTTTGATTCCCAATACCAAAAAAAAAAAAAAAAAAAGATGCAAACCCCTGTTAGGTACCTGTGAAGATGAGTGATGTATGAAGATTCAGTCTTTGGTACTTGATCTTGAACAAAACATAGTTAAGATATATTTTTTTTTACTTCTTTCATGAATGTCTCTTCTATTACTGTTCTTTATCAGAAGGACAGAAAGTTACAGTGCATCCTTCCTACTAACAAACAAAATTCCTACAAAAGCCAAGTGCATGAAGGAAGGTTTAAATGCCTAATTGTATACTCTTTTGGTTTTTAGGTAGAAACTGGAGCTATCAATATTTTCATGTAAGTATTTCAATGAGTAGTTCTTTAAAAATGGTTTGTAAATGAGTTTTTAAAAATTCATTTGTTCTCTAAATGCATGTTTTGTCACAGTGTGTCAGTATTGTGTTTAAAGATGCGTAACATCACCTTTTGAAAACTATGTTTACATATTTAAAATGTTTATTTTTAAATTTTTTAGTAACGGTGTTTGGCTTTCTCCTAACAGCTTTACAGCAAAGTTTGGCATTTATTCCTTTGCATTATTATGTATTACAAGGTGTAATATCTGTAGTATTGAGTTGGACATTCGAAATAAGCAGTTAGGATTTCACAATTACAGTTCAGCTTGTTTCTTCATAGTAGTTTTCCTGTTCCAAACCTCCAAGTGAATTTCATATATACTCTAGTGCATTATAGATAAATACAGTCATGGTAGACTTTTTCTTCAATAGCATTTTTCTGTGTAAGCAGTGAGTATACTTAAAAGAAAAAAGCTTTAACATCTTGTACAAGGCATATGTTTCCTAAAAATCACAAAAATGATAGAAAACACAGATCTTGGGATCTGGTTCTGCATTTGAGTTCTCACTTTGAGGTCTGTCCCCTTGTTTTTTGTCTTCTTTATATCTTATCAAAATATATACTTGATCATGTGGGTATGAAAAAAATGTTTACTTTGTACCAGATTTTAAAAGATGTTTAAAAATCTGTGTGTGTGTGTGTGTGTATATATATATATATATATATAAATATATATAATAGCTTAATGTATAGTGTCTTTGTTATAATGTAATTTTTTCATTTAAAAATCTGTGGGTTTTTTCCTTATATTCTTAGGGTTTTTTTTTTTTTTTAATACATATGTATTTTTTCCCTGGATGTTTTTCCTGGAAATATGGGGAGTTTTGTTCATCTTAAATAAGATGCTAAATAAACACTTTAATACCTAAGAATTTTGGCTAGAGATTTATGTTCAATTTGGAACCTGAAAATTTCTAATTATAACTACCAAGAGCTATTGCTAGTGTTAAATTTGGGGATATGCATTTAGTACTGTGACTTAGCTAAGCATCAAATTTTAAAACAACATGTGTAATAAAGTATAAATAATTCTTTTTTCTTTCCACATTTTGACATCATGACATCTTCAGATACCTTTTGTATTCAGTATGATGACAGAAGGATGTAATTAAAAGAGAAGAGATTATTATTATTCTTATTATTATCTTTCATCCCCTCCCTTTGCTTTTCCAGTTTATGCCTGATTTTAAGGTGTATGGAAAAATCTTAATCTCCCAGAAGGGTACCAAATTGACCATTCTCCATCAGCTGGTTTAGGCTTCAGAAGTCTTAAATGGTATACTGTTTTGATATCTAGGCATCTGTATTTCTACTTAATTAGTTTAACCATAAGAACAAGCCTTAAGCTGGGCTTGATGGCGCATACGTATAATTCCAGCACTCTGGGAGGCTGAAATAGAACGATCATGAATTTGAGCCCAGCCTGGGCAATTTAGTGATTTAGCAAGATATTATCTCAAAAACTAAAAAACAGCTGGAAATATAGCTCAGTGTAAAGGCCCTGCATTCAATCCCCACTACTGAAAACAGAGACAAAAACAAAGGCTTAGTATACTTTTGCCATATACAAATAGCTGTGAATTCTATTGTTAAATAATACAAGTATTCATTGCTGACTGAATTCTTAAAACTTTAGGAATAAGATCAGAATTTAATGCAGGGTGTGGTGGCCCATGCCTGTAATATGAGCACTTGGGAGGCTAAGGCAGGAGGATTGCTGTGAGTTGGAGGCCAGCCTGACTGCATAGTGAGTTCAAGGCCAGCCTGAACTACATATAGCCAGACCCTGTCTCAAAAAAAAAAAAATCAGAATTTCTACATAGCCAGACCCTGTCTCAAAAAAAAAAAAAATCAGAATTTCTTTTTTAAAAAACTAATTTATTAATGGATTCTAATGGGATTCCTAAGAAAAATAAATTATATGGCAAAATGGAAAACCTTTCAGAATATGATATGGTTATAAGAATAATAAAACCAGAGTAGTGTGGGAATCATATCAGGAGGGGTTTTATTTTTAAATATCTATATTGAGGTACAATTAATATACCATAAATTATACATATTTAAAGTGCACAATTTGATATATTTTGACATATACACAGATACAAAACCATAACCATTATCAAGGTAATGAACTGTCATCCCCAAAAGTTTCATATTTTTCCTTGGTAATCCATCATTACTCCTCTGTATCTCCCTACCCACCATTTCCAGACAACCACTGATACACTTTCTGTCAGTAGAGATAATTTACTATACATAAAATTGTATAGTATGAACCGTTTATGATCTTTTATAGTAACCTTTTATAGTTATTCTGTGGTTCCTCTACATTAGAGCATGTATGATTAGTTCATTCATTACTGCTAAGTAGTATTACCTTGTATGATTATACCGTAATTTGTTTATCCATGTGGTAATGAATATATGGATTGTTTATAGTTCCAGGCTATTACAAATAAAGCTGCTGTGGACATTTGTGTACAAGTCTTTGAATAAACTTACATTTTCATTTCTCTCAGGTAAAATATAGCAGTGGAATGACATAAAATATGTAAATATTAAATGAGCATATAATATGTAAATATATTTGACTTTTGAAGAAACTGCCAAATGATTTTTCAAAGTAGTTGTACTATTCTGTTCCTATCAGGGATGGGTAAGAATCTCCACATTCTCACCAGTGCTTAGTATGGATAGTTTTAGAATTTGGAGATTCTAGCAAGTGTGTAGGAGCATCCCATGGTGGTTTTAATTTCAGTTTTCCCAATGACTAGCACAATTGAGCATTTTTATGTTCAATATGACATTTATATCTTCACATCTTCTTTAGTGAAGTATTACCCATTTTTAAACTAGGATTTTTTTCTTATGGAATTTTGAGAGTTTTAAAAAATATATTCTAGATATAAGTCCTTTGTTAGATATGTGATTTACAAATATTTTCACTTTCTTACTAGCATCTTTCAAAGGGCAAAGTTCTTAATTGTGATTAAGTGCAACTTTTTATTTTTCTTTATAGGTCTTGCTTTTGTGTTGTATCTAAGAAATCATTGTTTAACCATAGATCACAGAGATTCTCTCCTAGATTTTACATTTAGATCTAGATTTAAAATAAAATGGGGGGGCCTCACTATGTTACTCTGAACTCCTGGACTCAAATAGTATTCTTGCCTGTCTGCATCCTGAGTAGTTAAGACTACAGCCATGTGTCACCACACTTATGATCCATTTTGAGTTAATTTTTATATATTGTACTTAGTCCTGAGTATGTATGATTTTTTCATTGTTGGCACATATTTGCAATACATGATTATATTCCTTTTTTGGAATTGTTACATATACAACATTTTGATCATCTTGTGCTAAGTATATATTAAAGCTTTGGTTTTTGCATATGAATATCCATCTGTTCTAGCACAATTCTTATTTTATTTTTTATTTAAAAATTTTTTATTTTATTGGTACATGTTTGCAATTCAGGCAGTTCTCAGTCTTTGGGAGTGGTTACATGGACATATTAAGCTTGGTTTTTTTTTTTCCTAATCCCCTTCCCCCTTCCCTCCCTCTCCTCCTCTGGTACCTCTATTACCTTCTTCATACTTGTTGATATTACTTATCTTAGCTTGTGTTATGGCATATAATGTTTATATTAATTGGGGTTATTAAGTTCCTGTACGTGGCACATCTTTATTCCTCTTATATCTCCTTCCCCTTCTCCTCACCCCTCGCCCTTGTTCCCCTGAACCACTTCCCTATTGCAAGAGATCCATCCCCTGTCCCTTTCTATCCATCCTTTATCATTTTTTTGTTTGTACTTTGCTTCACTCAAATGAGAGATACCATATAGTATTTAAGCTTGTGTGTCTGGTTTATTTCACTCAGTATTATATTTTTGAGGTGCATCTATTTTTGCAAATGTCTCAAATTTGTTATTCTTTATAGCTAAGTAGTATTCCATTATATATAGATCCTACATTTTCTTATCCAGTTGTCTGTTGATGAGTATACAGGCTGCTTCCAGGATTTAGCTGTTACAAATTATGCTGCTATAAACATTGGTATGCATGTTATCACTGTAGTATGATGTCTTAAACTCTCTGGGGAAGATACTTAGCAGGGGGATAGCTGGGTCATATGGAATTTCTAGTTTCAGTTCTTTGAGAAATCTCCATATTGATTTCCATAATGGTTGTACTAGTTTGCATTCCCACCAACAATGCAGGAGGGTTCCTTTCTCACCACAGCCTCGCCAGCATTTGTTATTGTTTCATTTCCTAATGATTGCCATTCTTTCCAGAATAAGATGGAATCTTGGCATTGTTTTAATTTGCATTTCTCTAATGACAGAGATGTTGAGCATTTTTTCATATATTTGTTGATAATTTGTATTTCTTCCTTTGTGAAGTGTCTGTTAATTTCCCTAGCCCGTTTTTTAATGGGTCTTTAATTTTAGGTGGTTTAATTTTTTTTTTAAATTCTTCGTTTATTCTAGATATTGGTCCTCTGTCTGAGGAGTAGCTGGCAACATTTTTCCCATTCTGCAGGTCATCTCTTCACTCTACTGACTCTTTTGCTACAGAGAAGGCTTTTAGTCTGATATGATCCCACTTGTTGATTCTTGTTGTTATTTCTTGTGCGATTGAGGTTCTTTTAGAAAATCCTTTCTTACAGCTATATCTTTAAGTATTTTACCTATTTTGTCTTCCAGTAGGTTTAATGTTTCTGTTTTAATGTTTAGATCTTTGATTCATTTTTATTTTAATTTAGTATATGCTGAGAGATAAGGGTCCAGTTTGATTCCTCTGCAAACAAATAACCAGTTTTGCCAGAACCACTTGTTGAATAGGCTATCTTTTCTCCAACATATGCTTTTGGCCCCTGTGTCAAAGATTAAATAGTTGAATGTGTCTGGGGAGGTTTCTGTACACTCAATTCTGTTCCATTGATCCATGTATCTGTTTTTGTTCCAGTACCATGCTATTTTTATCACTATGTCTTTGTAGTATCGCTTGAAGTCAGGTATTGCAATGCTGTCTGCTTTGCCCTTGTTGCCCAGAATTACTTTTGCTAGTCTGGGTTTCTTCTGGATCCATATGAATTTTAGGATTGTTTTCTCTAGATGTGTGAAGCATGCTGTTGGTGTTCTGATTGGGACTGTATTGAATCTATATAACACTTTTGGGAGTATGGCCATTTTGACAGTATTGATTCTGCCTATCCAGGAGCAGGGGACATCTTTCCATTTTCTGATGTCCTCTTCAGTCTCCTTCAGAGTACTGTAGTTTTCTTTGTAGAGATCTTTCACTTCCTTGGTTAGGTTAATTCTTAGATATTTCATTTTTCTTGAAGTGACCATGAATGGTATTGTGTTCATAATTTCCTTCTTATCCCATTCATTGGTGTACACAAATGCTAATGATTTTAATCTACCACAATTATTTGAAAAGACTATACTTTCTCCACTGAATTACATTTGTAATTTGGTTAAAAAAAAAAATCCATGAATTCTTTGTACATGAATCAGTTGCTGGACTTTCTTATTTCTCTTCCATTGGTCTATTTGTCTATTTTAGTGATTCTCAAACTAGGCTGTTTTGCTCCTAGGCCATATATAGTTATTATAAATAGGGAAATACTACTGGCTTCTAGTAGATAGAACCAGGAATAGGACAGTCCCTACAACAAGGAGTCGTCTGGCTCAAAATTTCAGTAATACTGAGATTGAAAGACTGGTCTGTCTTGATGCCAAAGCTAGTCTTGATTACTGTACCTTTATAACGAGTCTTAAAGTCAGGTGGTAGTATCAGTGCTTGACTCTTATTCTTCTTTTTAACGTTGTTTTGGGTGTTCTAACTCCTTTGTATTTCCATGTAAATTTTAGAATCACATACCATTCTTTAAAATTTTTATTTATTTGTTTGTTTAGAGACAGCATCTCACTATGCAGTTCAGGCTGTCCTTGAGTTCACTATGTAGCCCAGGCTGGCCTCAAATGCATGTCCATCCTCCTGCCTCAGCCTCCCCTCCTGAGTGCTGGGAGTGTGCCACCATGCCCAGCTCCCATGAGGGTGTTTTTTACTATGATTATGTAATATATAGGTATATGACTTTGGGGGTAATTTAAATCCTAACAATATTGATTCTTTAATTTTTCTCTGCATTAGTTTATAGTTTTTGTGTACAGATCTCACATATCTTCTATCAGATGTATCCTAAGAACTTATAAGTAGTAGTATTTTTAATTTCAATTTCTGATTGTTTATTGCATTGTTTTATAGAAATATAATCAATTTGTATATTAATCTTATAATTCTGTACTACTATACACTATCACACTGTACAATAGCACATAGCAGCACAACTGTGACAATGTCAGGCAGACCTGTGAGCTTCCTCTACAATTTATTCACATCTATGAGTGTTTGTAATATGAGGTCCATTTGTGTCTATGAAAGATCACAACTCAAATGTTTGTAAGTCAGGATTTACTGTGTTTCATTTTTCTTGGTGCTGTTGTGAAAGGTGTGGTTTCCCTAATTTCTCTCTCGGTGCGTTTGTTATTCATGTACAGGAATGCTATGATTTTTGAGTGTTGATTTTGTATCCTGCTATGCTGCCAAATTTGGTTATTAAATCTAAGAGTTTTTTGATGGAGTTTGGTGTCTTCTATGCAGAGTATCATGTTATCCACAAATAATGATAATTGAACTTTTCCTTTTCTATCCATATTCTGTTTATTTATTTCTCTTGTCTAATTGTTCTGGCTAATGTTTCCAGAACTATATTGAATAGGAGTGGAGAAAGTGGGCCTCCTTGTCTTGTTCCTGATTTTAGAGTGAAAACTTTCAGTTTTCGACCATTTAGCATGATGTTGGCTGTTGGTTTCTCATAGATGGCTTTTATCAGATTGAGATAAGGTCCTCTCTTCCAATTTTCTTTAGGCTTTTTATCATGAATGGGTGTTAGACTTTGTCTAACGCTTTTTCTGTGTCTATTGAGATGATCATGTGGTTTTTGTCCTCGGTTCTGTTAATGTGGTATATTACACTTACTGATTTGTGTTTGTTGAACCATCCCTGCATCCCTGCGATGAATCCTACTTGCTCATGGTGTATAATCTTTAGGATGATTTACTGCATTCTATTTGCTAGTACCTTTTTTTTTTTTTTTTTGTGAGTACCGGGAGTCGACCTCAGGACCTCACGCTTGCCAGCAAGCGCTTGTGCCACTAAGCGATATCACCAGCCCTTTTTTTCCTTTATGTGGGTTCCGGGAGTTGAACTCAGGACTTCGCGCTTGCCGGGCAGGCGCTTATGCCGCTGAGCCATATCACCGGCCCCGCTAGTACCTTATGGAGGATTTTTTCCATCTATATTCATTAAGGAATTGGGCTATAGTTCCCTTTTTTGGTTGGATCTTCCCTGGTTTGGGCATCAGGGTAATGCTTGCTTCCAGGAATGACTTTGGGAGTATTGCTTCCCTTTGAATTTCATTAAAGAGTTTGAAGAATAGTGGCATTAGATCTTCTCTAAGGTTCTTATAGAATTCAGCAGTGAATCTGTTAGGACCTGGGCTTTTCTGTTGGTAGTTCTTTTTTTTTTTTTTTTTTTTTTTACTTCTTCAATTTCATTGACTGACATTGGGTTGTTTAGAATTTTTATATCTTCTTGATTCATTTGCATCTAAGAATCTATCCATTTCTTCTGAATTTTCTACCTTATTAGAGTACAGATTCTCAAAGTAGGTATAGATGATCTTCTGGGTTGCTACAGGATCTGTTGTGATTTTGCCCTTTTCATTCCTAATTACGTGGATTTGGGTCTTTCCTTGTTTTAATAAGGTTGGCTAAGGTTTTGTCTATTTTATTTAATCCTTCAAAGAACCAACTCTTCTTTGATTCTTTGTATTGTTTTCTGAGTCTCTATTGCATTAATTTCTGCTCTGATCTCTATAAATTCCTTACTCATAATAGCTTTGGGTTTAACTTTGTTTTCTAGAAGCTTGAGGTTCAACATGTGGTTATGTACTTGAAATCACTCTGTTTTTCTCATCTGGGAATTCACAGCTAAACTTCCCTTGTAAGACTGCTTTCATTGCATCCCATAAGTTCCAGTATGTCGTATTGGCATTATTGTTCAATTGTAGAAACTGTCTAATTTCTTGTTTAATTTGTCTGTGACCCACTGGATGCTCAAGAGGGTATTATTTAATTTCCGCGTGTTTATATAGTTTCTGTGGTTTCTCTTGCCATTGATTTCCAATTTCATTGCGCTATGACCTGATAATATGCATGGAGTAATTTCAGTTATTTTGCATTTACTTAAGCACATTCTGTGAGCTAGTATGTGGTCTGTTTTGGAGAATGTCCCATGTGCTGTTGGGAAGAATGTGTGTTCTATTGTTGTTGGGTGGAACACTCTGCAGATGTCTAGTAAGCCTATTTGTTCAAAGGTTTGGTTCAGCTCTGCTCTCTTTCTTGATTTTTTTTTATTTATTTGTGATAGTGGGATGTTGAGGCCCCCATTACAATTGTACTAATGCTTATTTGATTTTTCATATCTATTAGTGTTTGTTTTATACAGTTGGGTGTGCTAGCATTTGGTGTATATATACTTATGATTGTTATCTCTTCCTCTTGGATTGTTTCCTAAACAAGTATGTTGTCTCTTCTCATCAGTCTTAGCTTGAAATCCACTTTATCTGCTAATAGAATAGCTATTCCTGCTTTTTTCTGTGTTCCTGTTGCATGGAGTATTGCTTTCTATACTTTGACTTCCAGTCCGTGAATTTCTTTTTGGGTTTAATGTGTTTTATTTGTATGTGGTGTGTTGTTGGATCTTGTTTCTTGATCCGTTCTGCCAATCTGTTTCTTTTGATTGGTGAATTGAGACCATTCTCAAAAAAATAAAATATAGGAGTAACTTCGGCCTTTTGTTGAGAAAACATTTGTGGTGTATCTCCTCCTTCTAAAAGATAACTCTGGAAGAGCAGGGGTATTTTTCCTTTTTGTTCGCTGATACAACTTAAAACATTTTTTTGTATTGATAGTAGTTATTATAGTACAGTTAGATTATTGTATAACTGTCTGTCCCAACACTGTGTGTCCCCATGGGTAGGATTAGGTCTTACTAATCTTCCTACAGCCAACACGTAAAACAATATCTATCTGTCAATAAATTCTCAATCACTCTTCATGAGTGGAGAAAAATATACAACCCTGTTGGACAGTCTTATTTTCAATTTATAAACATGCGCTTCAGATAAATTCTTAATCTGTTAGGCCGTATTATACTTCCGTACTATATTCCCTCTCCTACTTTCCTGGATACCTTCTTACACCTCTGTTTCTCTTTGACCTCCCAAGACCCCTCCTCTACACACACCTTTACTCTTACCTAAAGACCTTGCTTTTTATTTCACAAGAAAACTGAAGCAATCATAAGAGAATTTCCACAGACTCTCACTTGTACTCACTGCTACCATCTTTACCATGTAAACTGCTTTGTCATGTATCCACATATGAAGTATCCATGCACCTATGCAAAGCCAAACCCTTTACCTGGGCACTGGATTCCTCCTTTTAAAAACACATTTCTCCAGAAATTCTCTCCCCTCAACTACATTCCCATTCTGTTTTTTTTGTTGTTGTTGTTGTTGTTGTTTTTAATGTGGGTACCAGGAGTCAAACTCAGAACCTCGTGCTTGCCAGCAGGCGCTTATGCCGCTGAGCGATATCACCGGCCTTTTTTTCCTTTATGTGGGTACGGGGAGTCGAACTCAGGACCTCGCGCTTACCAGGCAGGTGCTTATGCTGCTGAGCTATCTCACTGGGCTGGTTTTTGTTTATTTTCTATTAGGTCATTCTACAGTCTTAAATGGAGATGGTCATTTATTCAGAATTATTTTCGAAACCTCTACCACTGTGAAGTGCAGAGTGGTGAGCAGTTTAGGATGGCAGAAGTATAGGATATTATGGAGGGAATGGCAAATTGTTTAGTCTGACAAGTCAGAAGTCTTTGAAGGACTTCCAAGCTCTTACCTCCATCTGTCCAATCATAAATATCAAGAACTTTGCCCAAGCCCATTTGGGTCACCTACTTTGAAACTACTCTTAAACCAGATCCCAAAATAACTTACAAATATTGTACATCTGACATCCAGCTGTGAGACACTGCTAAGACTATCAAGGTGGTATTTTTCCTCACTGCATTGAGCCAAAATTTCAACATATTGCTTTATCAACAGGTTATTTGGGGGATATATTAAGGGAGCCAGCATTTAATGATCATGGAGGTCCCATCAGATCTGATCAAGAGCTCCTAAGCCCTCAACTTGGAAACTGTTTTTTCTAAGGTTTTTGAGCCTCCTACACAGGGTTTCTCCAATGACAATGATGAGGTAAGTTCATATTGAATTTGAGCTCTGATTTCTTCTTTTTCTTTTTTCTTTTTTTTTGGTACTGGAAGTCAAACTCAGGACCTTGCACTTGCCAGGCAGGCACTTGTGCCCTGAGCTATATCCTCGGCCCTGATTTCTTCTTTTTCATCAAACACCCCAAATGTTAAGTTTCATTCATGAATACTACCTAGGAATACGAAATTCTTTCCTTACACAGAAACAGATAAACAGAGTGGTTTCCAGTGGTGGGAATGGGCTGGGGGAGTAGGGAAAAGGGTATAAAATTGCAGTTATATAGGGTAGATAAGTTTTGAAATCTGATCAATAAGAGCACTATAGTTGATAGCATTACATACTGTTAATTTGCCAAGAGAGTAGATTTAGGCATTCTTACTTTACCCAAAAAAAAAAGTGAAATGAAAATTTTTTTAAAAACAAGGAAAGAGAAAAGAAAGGTAATTAAATGAGATGATGGGTATATATGTCAGTTTCCTTCACTGTTACAATTATTTCACTATGTATATCTATATCAAGATAAATGTAAAAGAAAAAAGATAAATGTGTAAAAAACCTTTTATATCTTAAGTATATACCATAAAAAAGAGACCCTCTCAAAATCCAATGAGTAATTGATCAGGTTTGAAAAATTGGTTTTGACAAAAATCTGCATTGTTACTGAGGACACTATCGTTCATGTTTGTTCTTGTCATTCCTTCATTGTGCATAGGGATGAGGGTGGTTATAAGTATGGATATTCAAGTGGTTTCTCTTCAAAGTGACATCTCAGGTCATTTATGAAAGTCTCATCAGAACTTTCTTCAGTCTTGTTTAATTTTGTCCATGAAATTCTATTTCTCAAGGTAAGATAGGCAGGTGGGAGAAGTCCCCAAAGGACAACATGCCCAAGATTTGTCTGTTGTCACACTAATGGGTTTATCTTTAGTCTAAGTCTGTACTCTGTCTGTACTGGACTACAGTATTTTATATGTATTTATACAGGAATCAAAATGTGTCATCTTGACTTTCTAAGTGATATTGGAATGACAGTGGTTACTTTGGGAAAATTTTGATAATAAATTTTGGGAGGTAACTTTGAATAAAATGAAGCAAAATGATAAACATCCCATTGTCTACATCTTAGGCAACAGAAAATTTCCAAAATAAATTTAGATTATGAAATTATCTCTGGAAGATTACTTGGCCAAGGTGGGAGAAATATGTGAACTATTAAAGCTATTTCTACCAGAGGAATTAGAAAAGAAAAGGAAATAAAAGGGATATGGATAGGAAAGGAAGAAGTTAAATTATTATTATATGCAGATGATATGATCCTCTTCATAGAAGACCCCAAATCTCCACCAAAAGACTCCTTAGAATTAATAACCACATTCAGTAGCATAACAGGATGCAAAGTCAGCACTAAAAATCAGTAGCGTCCCTGTACACCAATAATAAGCTCACAGAGAGAGACATTGAGGAAACAGTACTCTTCACAATAGCACCAAGAAAAATGAAATACTTAGCAGTTAACCTAACCAAGGAAGTGAAAGACTTCTACAATGAAATCGATTGTACTCTGAAAAAGGAGATCAAAGAGGATGTTAGAAAATGGAAAGATACCCCTGTTCCTAGGTAGGCAGAACCAGTGTAGTCAAAATGGCCATACTTCCAAAACTGTTGCACAGTTTAATGCAATCCCAGTCAAAACACAGTGGACCCTGGACTTAAGAACTTAATTTGTTCCTGAGGGCTGGTTGTAAGTCAAGCCTATTTTTCCCTTAGAAAATAATGGAAATATCCATAATGCATTTCGAACTTCCCAAAGCACCCCTTAACCTTTCCTTAATAAAAGAGGGTTGTATAATGTGCGTAATTTACCAGAAACACCAATAATGTTCCTAATGTATTCATCAAAAAGTTATAAAATGTGCCTAGTTTACCAGAAACAATTTCACACTGTACTCACCATTCAAGTTGAGATCTTTGGCTTGCAGGAAGGGAAGATGAAATGGAAAGGAGTTATTGTTTGGAAGGAGAGTCCCCTTCCATACGAATATCAGGAATCTGTCCTTTCCCTCCTTGGGAGAGCCTGTCCCACTAGGACCTGCTTCTGGCTCACTGCGTGTCAACCTTTTCAGGACTAAAAACTGGTCTAAGGTTGTCTGTTTCTGTCTTTTCTCTTTTTTTTTTTTTTTTAATGTGGGTACTGGGAGTCGACCTCAGGACCTCGCGCTTGCCAGCAGGCACTGGTGCTGCTGAGCAAAATCACTGGCCCTTTTCTTCCTTTATGTGGGTACCAGGAGTCAAACTCAGGACCTCGCCCATGACAGGCAGGCGCTTATGCCACTGAGCTATCTCACTGGCCCTGTCTTTTCTTTAACACTGTACTGTAGTATGACATGATATTGTCATTAAGCAAGTGAATGCAATGATTGGCTTTTCCTCTGTCTGGGTGGGTCTTCTCTACAAATGTTTGTGGTTCCGTCCATTTTTTCAGGATTTCCTTTATTTCAGAAGAAGAACTTTGCTGCACTGATTGTTGATACTCCTCCTCCTCTTCAGAAAGCTCCTCAGCTGCCATTCTGTGTTGCTCAGCCAAAAGTTGCTGAAGTTCCTCTGTGGACAGTTCCTCTTAGTGTTCCTCCACCAGTTCCTCAGCATCACCACTGTCTACCTGCAAGCCTATGGATAATGTCATCAAGCACAAAGTTAGTTGAAGGCTCAGGCTCCTCTATACAGCCTTCAAAGTCTCTCTCCTGTATATAGGCAGCTCTCAGTGTCCTTAGAGAGATATTAGCCCAGGATTTCTCAGCCCCACACAGGAAAGGATGTTGTAATGTTCCTTTCAGAACTTTTTAGTGGTTAAGTCTGTATCTGAGACCATCTGGAAGCACTTCAGGAACAGTTCCTTGGTGTGTAGCTTCTTAAAGCTAGCTATAACCTCCT
The DNA here is from genome assembly GCA_028451465.1 of Erethizon dorsatum. Taxonomy (NCBI): domain Eukaryota; kingdom Metazoa; phylum Chordata; class Mammalia; order Rodentia; family Erethizontidae; genus Erethizon; species Erethizon dorsatum. The sequence goes on along the minus strand of CM051835.1, from coordinate 32,798,322 downwards.
GGTCCATAGGCTGCAGTAGAGGAGTCATATTAGGTGGGAGGAACTCAACCGAGAGCTTATGGGGATTCTTCAGCCAATTCTTCCAAATCGCATGGTTGAGCAAGAGCATTGCCCATGATGAGGAGAGCCTTGAGTGGTAAACTTTTGTTCTCTAGATATTTCTCTACAGTAGGACAGAAAGCCTCCCTGATCCACTCAAGCAAAACTACTCTTGTTACCCAGGCTTTTGCGTTATATCTCCACATGACCCCTAGCCCATTCTTCATGACTATGTTTTCTGAACACTGTAGGGGTCTCAGAGTGATAAACCAAGAGAGGCTTTATCTTGAGGTCAATACTTACATTGGCACATAGCAACAAGGTTAGCCTATCCTTCATAGGCTTGTGGCCTAGCATTTTCTTCTTTTCTTGGGTAATGTATGTTCTCCTAGGCATTTTCTTCCAGAAAAGGCCAGTTTTATCACAGTTGAAGACTTGATGAGAGCCAAAGCCATTTCTCTGTGTCATTGTTTTGAAGTGGTGTATGTAATTTTCAGCAGCCCTTTTATCAGCACTGGCTGTTTCACCATACCTAGTTACACTATGAACCCCAGTTCTTGCTTTAAAATTGTGAAACCACCCCTTAGTGGCATGAAATATTTCACCATTGTCACTTGTTGATGGATTGTCCTTTATGAGATCCTCACATATAACCCTAGCTTTTTCACAAATTACAGACTCAGGTAAGCTATAACTTGCCATCTGCCTTCCATTTATCCAGACTAATAATAGCCTTTCTACCTCATCTAACACTGTTGATTGTGACTTACTAATTTGCGTAACACCTTTAGCAACACTAGCTTCCTTATACAAATCTTTTCTCTGTAAGGTTGTTGAGATGGTGGATTTTGATATGCTGTACATATTAGCAAGATTGGTCATATGAATGGCACTCATATTTCTCCACAATTTCCTTCTTCTTTTCAATTGTGATTGCTTTCTTTACCTTCCCTTCCTTTTTTTTTTTTTGGAACTGGGAATCAAACTCAGGACCTTGTACTTGCCAGGCAGGCACCATGCCACTGAGCTATATCCCCGGCCCCTTCCCTTCCTTCTTTAAGCTTCTTTTCTAACGTTTTTGGGGCCATTTTGATAGCAGAAATTTAGCTATTATATAAAGCGCTGACTGAAATCATGTCCACAAACATGCATCTGGGCTCAGATTGATGCTTACATATGCTTACATACACTTTTTGGCATTGTGAGTCTTTGTTTACAACCACACAAGCAGCCAACATTCGGGTCATAACTCAAAACTTTGGTTGTAAATTAAATCTAAAATTCCAGTCATAACTCAAGTTGTTCATATGTGAGGGTTCACTCTACCAATAGCATTCCTCATAGAACTTAAGAAAATCCTAAAATTCATATGGAACCAGAAGAGACCTAGGATAGCAAAAGCAATTCTGTTCAACAAGGGCAAGGCAGGGGGCATCACAATCTCAGACTTCCAAGTTATTCTAGAAAGCTACAGTGATAAAAACAGCATGGTATTGGCAAAACAGATTTGTGGATCAATGGAACAGAATAGAGGATGCAAAACCAACTTCAGGCACACTCAGTTACCTTGTCTTTGACAAAGGGGCCAAATACTTTCCCTGGCAGGAAGACAGCTTCTTTAACAAATAATGCTGGAAAAACTGGCTATCTACATGCCAAAGATTGAACCTAGATCTCTCTCTCTTATCTTGCACTAAACTAAAGTCAAAATGGATTAAAGATCTAAATATTAGTACAGAAACAATCTACTGGTAGACAAAGTAGGTAAAACTCTTGAAGACAGAGGTTTAGGCAAAGACTTTCTGAATAGAACCCTGGTTGCAGAAGAAATAATACCAGAAATCAACAAGTGAAATCACATCAAATTAAAAAGCTTCTACACAGCAAAGGAAACAACTAACAGACTGAAGAGACAGTGTACAGAATAGGAAAAACATTTTTTCCAGGTACTCCTCAGACAAAGTACATATATTCTACTAATATGTAGAATATATAAAGAACTCCAAAAAATTAGACTGTACAAATTTAAAGACCCAGTCAAAAAATGGGCATCTGAAATGAATAGACACTGCTCAGATGAAGAAGTGCAAATGGCCAGTAAATACATGAAAAAAAGTTCAATATTACTGGCATTTTGAGAAATGCAAATTAAAACAACACTGATTCCACTCACTCCAAGAATGGCCATCATCAAGAAATCAAAGAATAACAAATACTAGAGAGGCTGTGGGGAGAAGGAACCCTTCTTCATTGTTGGTGGGAGTGTAAACTGGTACAGCCCCTATGGAAATCAGTATGGAGATTCCTGAAAAAACTAAAAGAAATTCCATTTGGCCCAGGAATTCCCCTTCTAGGCATCTTGTTTTTTTGTTTTTTTGTTTTTTTGTTTTTTTTTATGTGGGTACCAGGAGTCAAACTCAGGACCTCGTGGTTGCCAGCAGGCACTTATGCTGCTGAGCAGTATCCCCAGCCCTTTGTTTCCTTTATGTGGGTACTGGGAGTCGAACTCAGGGCGTTGTGCTCGCCAGGCAGGCACTTATGCTGCTGAGCTATCTCACCGGCCCTAGGCATCTTCTTGAAATAATTAAAGTCATCATATTACAGTGATACATGCATGCCCATGCTTATAGACGCACAATTTGTAATAGCTAAATCTTGGAAGCAGCTTGTATATCCATCAATGGATGAATGGATAAAGAAAATATTTATACACAATGGAGTAGTACTCTGCCATAAAGAAGGATAAACTTTGTCATTTGTAGGAAAATGGGTGGAACTTGAGACCATAATGTTAAATGGAGTAAATCAGATACTCAAGTTTAAATATTGAATGGTATCTTTTATAAGAGAAACCCAGTATATAAATAATGTATTAGTCTGGGTTGGAAGTTGTTTTAGAGCTTGAAACACTTTTCTGCAAGCTCTCCTGGTTTTTAAGGTTTGTGTTGAGAGGTCTGCTGTGATTCTAATGAGTTTTACCCTTGCAAGTGATTTGTTGCTTTTCTCTAAAAACTTAAGATTTTGTCCTTGTATTGGACCTCTGGGATTTTGACTGTGTTGTGTCAGGGAGTTCTTTTCTGATTGTGGCTATTTGGTTTTTTTAAAATACCATTTGTGCTATCTTCTGATTTTTCCCTAATTTCAGTTAATCTTAGGTTAGTCTTTGCCTCATCTAGCAGCTATTTGATCCACCATTCATGTTTTCTTTTTTTTTTTTTTTTTTGTGGGTACCGGGGGGTCGACCTCAGGACCTCGTGCGCCAGCAGGCGCCCATGCCGCTGAGCGATATCACCGGCCCCTTTTTTCGTATGTGGGATCCGGGAGTTGAACTCGGGCCCTCGTGTTTGCCAGGCAGGCGCTTACGCCACTGAGCCATCTCACCGGCCCATGTTTTCTTTTTTTAAAGGTATCTTTAAGTATATGGTCACCTTCATCAGCCCTATCTTCTAGTTCTAGCACTCTGTCCTCATATTTGTCACTTTTGCTGCCCATACTTTCAAGAGAATTTTTTTTTTTCAAGACATGGTCTTGCTGTGTATTCCAGGTTGGTCTTGAATTCACTGTGGAGCCCAGGCTGGCCTCAAACTCACAGAAATCATCCTGACTCAGCCTCTCAAATGCTGGGATTACAGGCATGCACCACCATACCCTGCTCAATAAAATTTTTTACATGCTGGATTTTTGTTTGGTACTTTTTCATGGGCTCTCATTATTTGCTAAACTGGTCATTCATGTCTTGTATCATTTTGTTTAGATCAGCTAGTTTTTTATTAGTTTCTTCTGTAAGCTGATCATTTTGTGATGCACACTGGGCATGGATCTTTATAGACTTTTGCCTCAATCTCAAAATCGAACCACCTCCCTTAATTTGGGAGGAAATGGTATAGTGTAATTGGCCCACCACCCAATTCTCTGGAAACAAACTGCAGTAAAGTTGAGGACAGAAAGAGAAAATAGATATTGGCAAACAATAAAAACCAGTAAATAGCAACAACTATTATACCATTGGCAATAGCAATGAAATCAGCAAAATAATAGAGTCAAAGGCAAACTGGATATTGACACACCATAAGAACCAGCAAAAAAGTCTGGAAGGTGCGGGGCGAGCTGGCCGGGAAAGATGCCAGTGGTCGTGATGGCAGAAAGTGCATTCAGTTTCAGAAAGTTGCTGGAGCAGTGCGAGAACCAGGAGCTAAGGCTCCTGGAGGAACTGCCACACTCCCAGTGTATGGTCGGTCAGTTTCTAGCATTACATTTGCCCCACAATGACATGAATAATGCAAGATATCGTTGGAAATGGATACCACCTGCAATTTCTATAAATAAAATATGCAAATTCTGAACTTGGGGGAATTTGGTCAGTAGGACAGTGAATCTGGCAGAGAGATTTCCCTGGGAGCTATAGGACTATCAGTGCCCACCAGTGGTCTGAGATGGTGCAGCCAATCGTGGAAGCACTCAGAGAATCCTTTGCCCTGGTCTCTCAAGCAAACACCACCATCGCGGCTGACTTTGTGGCCTTTGTTGGACTTCCTGTTTAAGAGGCTGTGAAGGTACCTTAGAACAAGGATGACCAGCAGACTCCACCAAGAGAATGGTTCTGCCCAGAAAGCCAGTTGCAGGGGCCCTAGATCTTTCCTTTAACAGAATTAATCCCTTCTCAGAGCCTGCTGCAGTTCCCCGATCCCCAAGGAGCAGCAGTTAGCCAGGCGGATGGACTATGTGGCTTTCCTTGAAAACTGACTTATTTTTGAGTTTAAGATCCCCCTTCAGAATTCTATACACTGACAAATAGAGAAATGTAAAATTTTTATTTTCCATTTATTGGATGGATTAAGCACCTCAGCATTCCTTATGGAATATGTGATAAAATGCATATATAATATGAAGTATATTATATATATATATTTTTGTCCTTAAATATTATGCTGCATAGGTGAGGCAGTTCGCATTTTGTAATATGTAACAATGTGGTTGGTGCTGTCGGTATTATGCAGGTAGTTTACATTCCCTAGTGACATATGCATAAGCTCTCCTGCCCCAGCACACACTGCTCTCCCCATCCATGCCCGAGTGGATAGTGGTAGTGGTGCATGTGGGGCTGGAGGAGGACTGTCCCAGGGCAGTACCTGAATTTCTGGAAGTATGATTGACCCTTGGGAGAATAGGCTGTCTTTTATCCCTGCCTCCCAAGAATCACTAAGGTAGAATACTGAAACTTAGTTGAGGAACAAATGGACATTTCCTGAATAAACCAGTTTGTTACTGTTACAATTTTTTCCAGTAGTATGAATATATCCATTGCTGGCAGAGGAGGGCTTGCCGTGAAAGTGCAATTTAGGGTGTTCATGAGAAATATTAAATTCTACCATCTCCTTTCAGAGGAAGAGACAGGTTAAGTGTGGAATGCATTATGTGGGGAAAGAAGCTATTAAGATAAGTGATAACACTTTGTACAGCTCTCCTGCAGCCTGTTGGTTGCCTCTATTTTCCTTAGTTTCAAGTTCTACCTTTTTCAGAAATGCTGAACAAGTCTTCATTCTTTGTGTGACAGCCCTCTGAATGTTTGAAGTTACTGTATTTTTATATTAAAATAGCCCTTAGATCATTTATTCTGCATTTGTTCAATAAATATTTAATTGTTGTTTTTTGTTTGTTTGTTTGTTTGTTTTTGAGACAGGGTTTCACTATGCAGTTCAGGCTGGCCTTGAACTCACTTTGTAGCCCAGGCTGGCCTCGAACTCACAGCGATCCTCCTGCCTCAGCCTCTGGAGTGCTGGGATTGCAGGCGTGCGTCACCACACCCGTCTTAATTGAATTTGAAAAAGAATGACTATAGGCTACCATTATACCACCCTTAACAATGGAAAAGAATTCTGCAGTACTAATATAAACATCAAGACAAGCCAGATATTGATATTCAGTAAATATCTGCTAAATGCAACAACTGTTATCAGTAGGAAAAAGTTAATAATAGCATAAATTACATCTCTAAAATTAATAAAGCTTAATAGTAATACTAGTAAAGATGAAGGGGTAGGGAACAGGAAAATGAAAGAAATAAAATTTGAAAAATAAAGTTGGAGGAGGAAAGTTGAGGTCAAGCATCTTAATAAGTATAAGAAAACAGAATAGATAAAAGTAACAGAAAAGAACAAAGAAGAAAAAAGAAATTAGAGCAAAATAAAGAAAAAACCCAAACCCACACACACACAAAAAAAATCAATGAATAAAAAGAACTAAAAAAAAAAAAAATCCGCTGTGTGTTTGCGTAAGTGTTTTCTTGCCAGAGTCTGCAATATTAGAATCCACCTGTTACGGGGGAGGCAAAGCAAGTCACTGCTAGGACCTTCTTTGTTTCCATGTCCATGTTTGTATGTGTAAATGCTGGATCCTGCCCTGCTTTCCTGCTGAGCATGGTCTGATGTGTGTAGCCACTTTGGCCACTATCAGTATTCATATCCCTCTGTGTGCTCCAAGTCATGACTTTCTCTGCCTACCTTTATATTCTGTGGGTTTGGGAGATGCCCTCCCTCCTCCAGAGGGCCCTCTGTCTCTATACCCCGGGCTGTGGCAACCATGCAAACTGAGGTATATCCTTGATCACATTAGCAGATAGGGAAACCAAACCCACCACTCATCTCCCTGCTGGATGCAGGCAGAGCAGGGGGATCAAGCATCCACTATACTTAATGCCAGCAATTTCAGACCCAGCCCCCTCCAAAAGCCACACACAACAGGCCTGGCTTCTCAACTCAGAGAGCAGGACCCCCACGTCCTTCCCAGCCTGAGCTTAAAGTTCTCAGGGCATCTATGGAGAGCCTATGCCCTCTCCATGACTGTTTCTCGTGCCTGTCTTCCACCCGGTCACAGTGGTAGGGTGATTCCGGAAGCCCTGAAATGCAGTTGTTCTGTACTTTACTCTTAAACAATTAACCTCTTCCCTAATGGCTCCTGATTAAACTCTCTCAAAGGTGATGGGCACTGCACTGGATTTCTTCTCAACTCCACCCTGCTATGTTGAGGGACACAGGAGCCCTGGGCTTTTCTTGGGGCCAGCACTACCTGCCCAGTCTTGTTTCTCCCTGGGGCTGCTGACCCTCTCTGGGCCTACTTTGTTTTAGTGGAAACAGGACCCCCTCCCAGGGGTCCTTTTCCCAACAGCATTGTTCTTTTTTTCTGAGTTGAACCTTGTTTCTCTGGCTTCTCTGTAGTTCCCAGGTTTCCTGTTAGTTCCTTCCCAATTACCAAATATCTACTTCTATTTTTCTCTTCAGTAAGTTGTTATTTTCCAGGTATCTCGATTCCAGGTCCCAGAGGGACTGTGTTTTGCTGTCATTTTCTACTCTGCCATTTTTAATCATCCAAATTGTTTTAAAGGTTTTAAAATAATTGATCTTATTCCTGACTAATATATTAATGTCAACACAATATTCTAATTTATACCAAAAGGTTGAATGTCTCATTTCAACCTCTATATGTCTTACATTAACTTTATAGGACAAGCATGTTATCATTATTATGTTGTTCAACAATTTAAAAATTTAGAATCATAACTAAAATTGTAATACTGGGTAATTTAAAAAGTTTTATATCTCATGATATTCCTATAATATTAAAATTCTTAAGAACTTTATGTTGGCGGCCGGTGAGATGGCTCAGCAGCGTACGCCCCTGCCTGGCAAGTGCGAGGGCCCGAGTTCGACTTCTGGAACCCACATACGAAAAAAAGAAAAGGGCCGGTGATATTGCTCAGCGGCACGGGCACCTGCTGGCGCACGAGGTCCTGAGGTCGACCCCCGGTACCCACAAAAAAAAAAAAAAAGAACTTTATGTTTAACTAAAATTGTAATTTCTGTATATTTAGATAATTTTAAGACCCTACACAAGTGATCACAAATCTTTTTGAGACCAAGTAACTGAACTATAACCCAAAGCTCATTTATTGCAGAGTGGCAACACTGCAATTAATGCTGAATACTGAGGTTTTAGTTTACAAAAAATTCATACACTGGGCCTATGTGCCAACAGAGGGGCTCTGTGTGTCCACTGCAGCACACATGCCATAGCTTTGCCACCACCGCCCAAGACAAATGTTAAATAGATGCATAATCTCTGTATACTTGGACAAAATCTAAAGGAAAATTCTGAGTGACAAAGTACTGGTCATGAAGCAGTTTTTGTATTAGTAAATCTTTGTTTTGTTTTTTGTTTTAGTTCAAGCTGGGCTTGAGCTTACTATGTAGCTCAGGCTGATCTTGAACTCATGGTAATTCTCCTGTCTCAGCCTCCCAAGTGCTGGGATGACAGACCTGCACCACCATACCTGGCTGTGTATCCGTTAATCTTAGCTGTCAACTTGACTGGATTAAGAGACTCCTAGAGAGGTGATCGGATCATGGGGTGATATACTCCTTAGTGGATTAATCCATTGTTACTCATAGCAGAATGTGCTGTTAGATGTAGCCCAGTGGAGGCTGGTCACCGGAGGTGTGCTTGGAAGATATATATCTCTCCCTGGCACTGTTCCCCTGTGCCCTGGTTCCAGCTGCCATAAAGTGAGCAACTGTGCTCTGCATATCCTTCCACCATGATGTCTGTGCCTGTAAGTCAGCAAACCATGGACTGAAACCTCTAAAACTGTAAGTCAGAATAAACTTCTTTAAGGTGTGAGTGTTTGATATTTTCCCCTAGCCACAGGACAGTTGGCTAGTACAGTTTTGTTTTACTGTTACTATTATACATTTAAAAGTGGATATGATTTTATAGGATATAAAATGCCTTTGGATTTGGTTTATATGTAGATTCCTTAAAGAATATAAGGATAATATGAAAGGTACACTCATGTAGAAAAAGAAACTTTTCTTGGTTTTCTGTCTTCTAGCCTTGCCTAGGGGGAAAATGTTGATCACATTTGTTAAAAGAAATAAGACTTACAATAGCCTTCCTGTACACAAATAACAAACTTACTGAAAGAGAAATTAGGGAAACAATACCTTTCACAATAACATCCAAAAAAATGAAATACCTAGGAATCAACCTCATAAAGGATGTAAAAGACCTATACACTGAAAACTACAGTACTCTGAAAAAGGAGATTGAAGAGGATATCAGAAAATGGAAAGATATCCCTTGCTCCTGGATAGGAAGAACCAATATAGTGAAAATGGCCATACTTCCAAAACTGTTATACAGATTTAATGCAATTCCAATCAAAATTCCAACAGTATATCTCACAGAATTAGAGAAAACAATCCTAAAATTCATTTGGAATCAGAAGAGACCTAGAATAGCAAAGGCAATTCTGGGCAGCAAAGGCAAGGCAGGGGACATCACAATCCCCGACTTGAAATTATACTATAAAGCTACTGTGATAAAAACAGTGTGGTACTGGCAAAACAGACCTGAAGATCAATGGAACAGATTAGAAGATGCTGAAACAACCCCAGACATACTAAGCCACCTTATCTTTGACAAAGGTGCCAAACACATTCACTGGAAGAAAGATAGCCTCTTTAATAAATGGTGCTGGAAAAACTGGCTCTACACATGCCGAAGATTAAAACTAGATCCATATCTTTCACCATGCACTAAACTAAATTCAAAATGGATCCGAGATCTAAATATTAAAACAGAAACATTAAATCTGCTGGAAGGTAGGATAGGTAAAACCCTTGGAGACATTGGTGTAGGCAAAGACTTTATGAATAAAAACTCAACCGCACGGGAACTATCCCAAAGAATCAATAACTGGGATCTCATCTTATTCAAAAGCTTTTGCACAGCAAGAGAATCCACCAACAGAGTGAAGAGACAACCCACAATGTGGGAAAAAATGTTTGCCAGCTGTTCCTCAGACAAAGGATTACTATCGAGAACATATAAAGAACTCAAAAAAATCAGACCTCCCAAATTTAAAGACCCACTCCAAAAATGGGCATCTGAGATGAATACACATTTCTCAGATGAAGAAATACTAATGGCAAACAAATATACAAAAAAATGTGCAACATCACTAGTCATTCGAGAGATGCAAATTAAAACAACACTGAGATACCATCTCACCCCAGAAAGAATGGCTACTATTAAGAAATCAACTAATAACAAATGCTGGAGGGGCTGTGGGGAAAAAGGAACCCTTCTTCACTGTTGGTGGGAGTGTCGACTGGTACAGCCACTGTGGAAGTCAGTGTGGAGATTCCTCAGAAAACTAGGGTTGGAGGTCCCATTTGACCCAGCTATTCCCCTTCTGGGCATCTTCCCAGAAGAATTAAAAACATCGTACCACAGCGATATATGTGCACCCATGTTTATAGCAGCACAATTTGTAATAGCCAGATCTTGGAAACAACCCAAATGCCCATCAACTGAGGAATGGATAAGAAAGATGTGGTATTTTTATACAATGGAGTACTATTCAGCCATAAAGAAGGATAAACTGGAGACTTTTATAGGTAAATGGATGCAACTCGAGAAAATACTCATAAGTGAAATAAACCAGAAGCACATGTGTAAGCATCGTATTATCTCTCTAGTATGAGAAACTGAAAGAGTAAATAAGATCCAAAATGTACAATAGATATGGTGAATCAAAAAGAAACTGGTCAAAAGGAAAGAGAGACTGGAATAGGGAAAAGAAAGAAGGGAAAGGGAAAAAAAATTGTATATATATATATATAAGATGGTTAAGATAGATACACTACCATTTTTACTTAGTTCATTGAAGAGTAAGGTTTGTGCCAATAATGTTTGGACAATTGAATGCTAATGTCTGGTGTCCTGAATAACTAACTTAAAGATAGTAATACGTAATGTATTATTGTTACCCTCCTATTATGTTGGTTTGAAAATTTGTTCTTCTTTTGAAAAAAAAAAAAAAAAAAAAAACAGTGTGGTACTGGCAAAATAACAGACCTGAAGATCAATGGAACAGATTAGAAGATGCTGAAACAACCCCAGACACACTAAGCCACCTTATCTTTGACAAAGGTGCCAAACACATTCACTGGAAGAAAGATAGCCTCTTTAATAAATGGTGCTGGAAAAACTGGCTCTACACATGCCGAAGATTAAAACTAGACCCATATCTTTCACCATGCACTAAACTAAATTCAAAATGGATCAGAGATCTAAATATTAAAACAGAAACATTAAATCTGCTGGAAGGTAGGATAGGTAAATCCCTTGAAGACTTTGGTGTAGGCAAAGACTTTATGAATAAAAACTCAACCGCACAGGAACTATCCCAAAGAATCAACAACTGGGATCTCATCTTATTAAAAAGCTTTTGCACAGCAAGAGAAACCACCAACAGAGTGAAGAGACAACCCACAACGTGGGAAAAAATGTTTGCCAGCTGTTCCTCAGACAAAGGATTACTATCGAGAACATATAAAGAACTCAAAAAAATCAGACCTCCCAAATTTAAAGACCCACTCCAAAAGTGGGCATCTGAGATGAATACACATTTCTCAGATGAAGAAATACTAATGGCAAATAAATATACAAAAAAATGTGCAACATCACTAGTCATTCGAGAGATGCAAATTAAAACAACACTGAGATACCATCTCACCCCAGAAAGAATGGCTACTATAAAGAAATCAACTAATAACAAATGCTGGAGGGGCTGTGGGGAAAAAGGAACCCTTCTTCACTGTTGGTGGGAGTGTCGACTGGTACAGCCACTGTGGAAGTCAGTGTGGAGATTCCTCAAAAAACTAGGGTTGGAGGTCCCATTTGAACCAGCTATTCCCCTTCTGGGCATCTTCCCAGAAGAATTAAAAACATCGTACCACAGTGATATATGTGCACCCATGTTTGTAGCAGCACAATTTGTAATAGCCAGATCTTGGAAACAACCCAAATGCCATCAACTGAGGAATGGATAAGAAAGATGTGGTATTTTTATACAATGGAGTACTATTCAGCCATAAAGAAGGATAAACTGGAGACTTTTATAGGCAAATGGATGCAACTCGAGAAAATACTCATAAGTGAAATAAACCGGACGCACATGTGTAAGCATCGTATTGTCTCTCTAGTATGAGAAACTGAAAGAGTAAATAAGATCCAAAGTGTACAATAGACACGGTGAATCAAAAAGAAACTGATCAATAGGAAATAGAGACTGGAATAGGGAAAAGAAAGAAGGGAAAGGGAAAAAAATTGTATATATATATAAGATGGTTAAGATAGATACACTACCAATTTTACTTAGTTCATTGAAGAGTAAGGTTTGTGCCAATAATGTTTGGACAATTGAATGCTAATGTCTGGTATCCTGAATAACTAACTTAAAGATAATAATACGTAATGCATTAACCATTGTTACCCTCCTATTATGTTGTTTTGAAAATTTGTTCTTTTTTTGATTTGTTTTGTTTTTTCTTCTCTTTAAAAAAAAAAAAGAAAAAAAGAAATAAGACTTAGAAAAAGATAAGCTGTCACATGCGTGTAATCTCAGCAGTTTAGGAAGCTGAGGCAAGAGGATCTCAAGTCCATGCTAGTTGAGCAACTTGTGAGTCCCTGTTGCACACTAATAATGATAGAAGTTTGGGGTGCATTGTGGTTGTAGAGTGCTCGGCAGGTGTGTGAGGCCCTGAGTTCAATCCTCGGTACTGGAAAAAAGTCAAAACACTGAGAATGCTTCAGACTACACAGTTGAGTCCACTTTAGAATCTGTGAGGGGATATAGATTAGCAATCTCTTCCACCCCTTAGTCAACAAATGTAATTCAGGGTATTATAAAGAGGAATTTCCAAGAAATATTGTGATACAAGGTAACTCTAGTTTACCCCATGATATAATATATAAATCACTCTCCTTTTACACGAGGACATTGGATAACTAGGCTTGATTATAAAACTATTTCAGAAGCGTGTCTTTCTGCTTTCTAGTCTTTTTTGTCACCTACCTTAAACTCTCAAAATTTTTTTCTTTTTTTTTTTTTGGTACCAGGAATCAAACTCATGACAGGCAGGCGCTGTGCTGCTGAGCTATATCCCTGGCCCTAAACTATCAATTTTAACTTTTTTATATATTATTAAATTTAGAGATTGAATAAATTATTAAATTATTTGACTTATTTTGCTTTTACCTAATATATAGTTCAGCAGTATAAATTCTGGAGTTAAAAACATAATTAAAATAAGTATATTAACTGTCTGAAGGCGATCTTTCCTATCATTTCGTTTCATTAATTTTTGAAAATATTTTATAATTCTGTTGTTGTTGTTGTTTTATTTAACAAGTATTTATTGAGTATCAACTAGCAATCTGTGTTTAACACTGTTGTAGGTGTTAAGAACACCACAATGAGCAAATAAAAAGTCCCTGTCATGGAATTTACATTTTACTGGGCAAGACTAAAAAAGACAAGCAAATAAAGTAAATGATAGGTTTTGTTGTTGTTGTTGTTTTTAGACAGGGTCTCGCTCTGTAGTCCAGCTTGGCACTATATAGCCTAGGGTGGCCTCAAACTCGAGGCAATCCTCCTGCCTCAGTCTCCTGAGTGCTGAGATTACAGGCATGTGCCACCACGCCCAGCTTGCAGTGTTTTTAGATCGAAATTATATTCATCAGAAATTTGTGCATATTGAGATCTTCAAAAAGAATATAATAAGGAGCTATGGTATTGCACAGTGGTACAGCGTCTGGCTAGCATGAATGAATGAATGGGTTTAGCCTGCGCATGTGAGCATGCTCACACGAAGAATTTAAACAAAAAAAAATAATAATAATAAATAAATAAATAAAGGGAAAATCAAGAAAAAAGGAAAAGCATGTAGTTCCTAGTCATGATAAAACAATGGTGACTTTCAAAGTAACAGACCTCTATATTGGTTGCCTAATAGTTCATTATTCATGAGATCTCTTTATTTCCATGGAAACACTGAGATCATGTTAATATTTAATTACATTGACCAGAGTTTACAGTTCCATAGTTTTAACTGTAGTGGTAAGCACAGAAGCTAGTAAACCTTTACTCATTTGCAATTTAAAAATCAAAGGAAGTCAGGTGTAGTGACACATGCCTATAATCCCAGCAATTTGAGATGAGGCAGAAAATGCAGCAATGGATTCTGGTAGGATGCGTACTTTGTGAGATATGTGAAGTCACTGTGTGTAATAGGAGAAGCAGTGAGCCAGCTCTGTCACTTAGCTGTGTGGTCTTGAGAGAATCACTGTGCTTCTCTGGCTCTCCCTTTCTTCTTCTGTAGCCTGAAGGCATGAGGAAGAATGATCTAAGATCCCTCTAAGCTTCAGAATTTTAGGGTTCCTTGAAATGTCTTGGCTCTATGGAGCCCGCAATTTATGAAAACTACCCACATGAGCATTGTCAGTAGAGACATGTAGATCAGTGACAGAGCTATTAAATGGAACAAATCATTCACAAAGTAGGTCTGCTGCAGATTTTAGACATAGGAAATCTATTTTCCCTTTTTTCTGGATCATTAGATTTCCTGATATGCAAGTTTTACAGGTTCTGTTTCTATTTGATCATGGTAATTTTCAGAATGCAAGGGGCAAAGGGAAAGGAACTGATTTATTGATCACTACTTACGCATTGTGTTTTTGCATAATTATCTTTCAGTCTTTACAACAGTGTACAAACAGCAATTACTATTCTCATTGTATAAATGAGAAATGGAAGCCAGGAACAGTGGCATGTGCCTATAGTCCCAACACTTGGAAGACTGAAGCAGGAGGATCCCTTGAGGGCAGAAGTTTGAGGCTAGCCTGGGCAGTATAGTGAGACTGCATCAAATTGAATCTCTAAGGTAATTCAGTCAATTGCCGTTAAATATTTGAAGATACAATTTGGTATCACTTTGAACTTCAATGTGAAGTGATCTTTCTCTTCTTTCCTATTTGTATTTGACAGTCTATATTGGTAGTTTCTTACCTGTTAATTAGACCCCTAAGGGTTTGTAGAGTAACCTCAGAGAGAACTGAGAATCATTGTATCTAAATAAATATAACTTGCATATATAGATAACCGCTCAAAGCCATTAATAGAAATATGTTTTTATTTTAAAGTATTACTAGTTTAATGACATTTGCTTTTTTTGTTTAAGTTGTCTCAAAGAAATGTTTTGAACTGGGTGCAGTGGTGCACACCTGTAATCTAGCACTCTGGAGGCTGAGGCAGGAGGATCTCCATGAGTTTGAGGTCAGCCTGGACTACTTAGTTCAAAGCCAGCCTGCACTACATAAAGAACCTGTCTCAAAATACAAAACAAAACAAAACACCAGTTTTGGTGTGTAGCGGCCCTTTGTGAGTAGTCACTTAGATTTTTAAGACACTGTTAAAAACAAATATACAGTTCATGATCTTAAATCTTAATCTGTGAACTTGCCAGTTTCTTTGTTACAGTCATTAATGAAATGTCTTAGTCTATGAAAGTTATTAATGTTTATCTATTTGCCAGGTACCTAGAATGAGAGGGTGTTTTATATATACATATATATATATTTTTTTTCTTTTTCTTTTTAATATGCAGGTACCAGGAGTTGAACACAGGACCTCATGCTTGCCAGGCATGCACTTATGCCGCTGAGCTATATCACCGGCCCAGGGTGTTTATATATATATATATATTTATTTATTTTTATTTTTTTTTTTTGTGGGTACCAGGGGTCGACCTCAGGACCTCGCACGCCAGCAGGCACCCGTGCTGCTGAGCGATATCACCGGCCCTTTTTTCATATGTGGGTACCGGGAGTTGAACTCAGGACCTCACGCTTGCCAGGCAGGCACTTATGCCGCTGAGCTATCTCACCAGCCAGGGTATTATATTTTTAAGAAAATCTTTTTTTATCTCAATAGAAAGTTAAAAATAATAAATTTAAAAATAAGTGATAAGTTTAATGAAAATACATTCCTGATGGCTTTTTAAAAAACTATACTTGAGGGACTAGGAATGAACTCAGTGGTAGAAAGTTTGCCTAGCACATACAAGCCCCGGGTTCAATTTGTGTGTGTGTGTGTGTGTAAAATTTAGCTATTTTTTTTTTTTTTTTTGTGGGTACCAGGGGACGACCTCAGGACCTCGCGCGCCAACAGGCACCCGTGCCACTGAGCGATATCACCGGCCCCTTTTTCATATGTGGGTTCCGGGAGTCGAACTCGGGCCCTCGCGCTTGCAAGGCAGGCGCTTACGCCGCTGAGCCATCTCACCGGCCCAAAATTTAGCTATTTTTAAAAATCAATACTAGTATACATATATTGCTATGGTAAAACATTTTGTCCATTTCTACATAATAGTATGTGTGACTTTACTAAGTAAAACTGGATATATTGGGGTTTTTTTATATTTACAAAGTAATTTACTTATGACACTATTGCATACATTATACAGATACCTCTACACACTGATTTTTGGCATTTGTCTTCCTCTACATGCTATTGTATTTGACTAATGCCTTACAGCTAAGTAGTAATACTTTATACCATGTTACACAATTTGCAGAAAAATCTCACTGTATACTCCATATTTCATTTGAGCCTTACATTTCCACGAAATAGGTAGGATTTACTAATCATTTTATTTCAAAGTATACACACATTTCAAAATATACACACATTTTGCTCAACTTTTCACAAAATTTTTAAGACAGCCAAGTATAACTATTATTTTTCTATCCTTTGCTGAAGACACTAAATTATGGGCAATAAGTGACATCTTTTTTTACATTACATATTTAATAATTTGGAGTTAAATGATACAGACATAATTACTTGGAGGTAGTTTTCTGATGCTTAGTTGAATACTTTTTATATTTGATATTATCTAAGCCATAATCATTAAATTATAGAATTCTTAAATTTTCTTAGTTGCTCTCGCTTGCAGTAAATCTGCTCACAAAAAGATCCTGAAGCATTTGCTTTCAAGAGGAAATAAGCGGAAATGCACTGAGTCCCTTGTTATAAGAGAAATTATATTCATCTATGAAATATTACATGAACTTTGGTCATAGACATGAAATTAAATGCACAGTGAATGACAGTATGTTTAATCATTTATTTCTTTGGTAAGTACACAGAGTCTACAATAAAACACAATAGTGTTTCAAAAAGAATTACCTAATGACTTGCTACCTAGCAACATGGACTTCTTTTTTTTTTGAGACTAGCCTTAAACTCACTGTGTAGTCCAGGCTGGCCTCAAACTCGCAGCAATCCTCCTGCCTCAGCCTCCCGAATGCTGGGGTTATAGGAGGTGTCACAGTGCCTGGTGTGACATGGGCTTTTAACTTGCCTGCTTTTCCTTTTCTGTGTAGCATTTAGACTATCAACATTGCTGGAAAATAAAAATGTTTGTCACTTAATATGTATTCACTTAGTTCCAAAAAATGATAGTAGCTAATATTTATTGAGTGCCAGATACTTTATATTTATCAGGTAATCCTTACAACCGTCCTAGATACTGTATGATGATCCCAATTTTGTAGGAAAAAAAATAAACTCAAAGATTAAATACCTTGCCCAAAACTATCTAGGAAGCAAAGAGCATAGAATCTGAACTCTTATTCCAAAGTCTGTTTTACAGTCAGATTTAACTCTCTTTAACAATTTATGAGCCAGGC
Source organism: Erethizon dorsatum (assembly GCA_028451465.1). Taxonomy (NCBI): domain Eukaryota; kingdom Metazoa; phylum Chordata; class Mammalia; order Rodentia; family Erethizontidae; genus Erethizon; species Erethizon dorsatum. Next base: position 32,780,691 of record CM051835.1, on the reverse strand, counting down.
GTGGTAGTGCACACCTGTAATGCCAGCACTCTGGAGGCTGAGGCAGGGGGATCACTGTGAGTTCCAGGCCAGTCTAAGCTACATAGCAAGACCCTGTCTCAAAAAACCAAAAACAAAATTATGAATTATCAAAATTCACCATAAGGAAGATTATACTTCCTGCCAACCTAGCAAATTCAGAAAAGTGACCATGGGATATAGATCAATATATTAACATAGGAACTAGTTTATTTCATCCAAATTAGCATCAATACTTTTATTTTCAACTCATCTTGATGTTTGAGATTCCTTTTAACAAAACATTTAATTTTAAAGATGTTATAAAGATGTAATAAACACAGGGACAATACTTAATAAGAAAGTCTGGCCTTGAGCTACTATTTTAAATTTAGTATACCAACTGGTTTGGCTCTTTTGATTGGAAAGTGAGTATTACATTCTATAGTTATACACATTTGGAGCTGATCAGATTTCAGATCTTAACTAGTTTGTCAAGAGTTTATATTAGGAATAGGTGTTGATTTTTGTATAAGTCTGTGGTGCTAGAGATAGAACCCAGGGCCTGTGCATGCTAAGCATATACTTCTACCCTAGAGCTATACTCTCAGCCCCTCATAATCTCAATATAGCTCGTGTTATCATTTTTTTCCCTTTTATGACTAGTGCTTTTTGTTTCTTGTTTAGGAAATCACTCTCATTTGATGGTTCCTCAGAAAATTAAATACAGGATTAACTATACAATCCAGCAATACCACTCCTAGTTATATACCCCAAAGAATTTAAAACGGGGACTCAAAACAGATAACACATATGCCAGTTTTCTTCATGGCATTATTCACAATAGCCAAAAGTGGAAACAACCCAAGTATTCATCAAAAGATGAATGCATAAACAAAAATGGCATATGCCTGCAATGGAATATTACTCAGACATAAAAAGGAATGAAATTTTGATGTATCCCTTGACATGGATGAACCTTGAAAATATTACATTAAGTAAAGTAAGCTAATCACAAAAGAACAAATATTATATAATTCCATTTACATGAAATATTCAAAATAAGAAGATTGATGGAAACAGAAAGTGGCTTAGAGGCTACCAAGGGCTAAGTGGGGAGAGGAATGGGGAGTTACTGCTAAATGGTTACAGAGTTTCTGTTTGTGATGATAAAAAAAACTTTAGAAATAGTGGTGGCTGTTGCACAACATTGTGAATATAATTAGTGATACACTTAAAATGGTTAAAATGACATAGTTTATTGTGTTACATATTTTACCAAAATGAAAAAATCAGTGTCTATCCAGAGGTTATGAAGATACTATCTACTAAAACTGCAATTTACCCAGCACCACAAAAATACAATAAAGCTTTGTAGTTTTGACTTATTACCTGGATTTGATAAGATGGGGCCAAACTTCTTTCTCTTTCATGTTGCCCGTGGAGAGTTGGTTATTCCAGTACTGTTTCATGATCATTCATTCCTCTTTGTAGTGTCACCTCTGTCATGAAGTATATGACCATATGTGTATGGATCTGTTTCTGAACTGTGTTCTAATCCACGAGTCTATTTTATTGTCTAGCTTTGCGTAAACACCACACTATATTAATTACTGTAGTTTTATAATAAATCTTGATACGTGCTAAAGCAACTCCTGTTATTGAAGGTAAGAGTGACCAATGAGGGGGCTGGTGAGATGGCTCAGCGGTGTAAGTGCCTGCCTGGCAAGCGCGAGGGCCTGAGTTCGACTCCCAGAACCCACATACGAGAAAAGGGCTGGTGATATCGCTCAGTGGCATGGGTGCCTGCTGGCGCACGAGGTCCTGAGGTCGACCCCTAGTACCCACAAAAAAAAAAGTGACCAATGAGATACAAGTTAAAAATCACTGAATTTCTACAAAATATCTTTAAAAGGTCCTCATTTAAAACTAGGAAGCAAGTTCCTTTTCCCCTTTTTCTTCTTTAGTCTGCCAGAAATTCAGATGTTAATACTAGAGCTCAAGCAGTCGTCTGGGACCAGGAGGAAAAGCCCAAGAGAACTGCATTTTTATTTATTTTTTATTTATTTATTTATTTATTTTTGTGGGTACCGGGGGGTCGACCTCAGGACCTCGCGCGCCAACAGGCACCCGTGCCGCTGAGCGATATCACCGGCCCCTTTTTCATATGTGGGATCCGGGAGTCGAACTCGGGCCCTCGCGCTTGCAAGGCAGGCGCTTACGCCACTGAGCCATCTCACCGGCCCGAGAACTGCATTTTTAACATGTATGGACCCCTGAACAAATGCCACACTAAATCCCAAAGGAACACCTATCTCTGGACTTCAAGTTATTTAGAAGAAAATAAAACTTTATCTTTTTTTCTTTTTTATGTGGGTACTGGGAGTCGACCTCAGGACCTCACGCTTGCCAGGAAGCGCTTGTGCTGCTGAGCGATATCACTGGCCCTTTTTCTTCCTTTATGTGGGTACCAGGAGTCGAACTCAGGACCTCACGTTTGCCAGGCAGGTGCTTATGCTGCTGAGCTATCTCACCGGCCCAACCTTTATCTTTTTTAACGCCACTATCTTAGACCTTCTCTGTTCCAGTAGGCAAATGTAATTCCTAACTGATACTAATATGGCTAAAGTGACTCCATTTTCCTTTTTAGATGCCAGTTTATCTTCACTTAACCCCTAGATGCACTCACTCCCCAACCCTGTTAGATATTAAGGCACTAACCCACAGATAAACTCATTCCTCAGACCCCTTCCCAGTTAACCATAAAACCCATAAAAGGGGAAACAAACAGTTACAGCAAACAATGGTCAGGCTGACTGTTGCCCGCATCCTGTGTGTCAATTAACCTGATATTTTGAGAAGGATCTTGTGACATTCCAAAGAAATGATATAGTAAAGATGTAGTCTCTATGGCAACCAAGGGATTTTTTTTTTTTGTAAAACCCCCAAATGTGTATTTAAGGAACTGTGAAACAAAGGCTTGGGGTCAGCAGACTCAACTCCTATGAGTGACCTGCTGGCCGCCGGCTTCTCCAACAAAAAACTCACTTGTTTCTCGACTCTCGGTCTCCTGTGAATGTATGCCTCACTTCTGCCATAACAATACCCTTGACCAAGAGAGTGTGGGGCAAGCTATGCTATGTGACTCTAAGGGTACACTGTAAAAATGCCCTGTCCTTCCACTTTGCTTTCTTGGAATGCTAGCTCTTGGAACCCAGCAACCATGCTGTGTATAAGGAAGACTAAACTATCCCCGTTAGAGCACGTTTGAAGGCAAGAGGTAGGTGTTTGATGTTGACAGACCAGCTGAAGCCCCAGCCAACAGCCAGCATCAACTTTAGTGTCAGCCATTGAGTCACCCACAGCCTTTGAATCAAGCACAAGGCCAAAACATTGTAGAGCAGAGATAAGTCATCCTTTCTTTGCCCTGCCCAAATTTCTAGTCCACAGAATCTGTAAGCGCAATAAAATAGTATTTCCCATACTAAGTTTTAAGGTGGTTTATTATCCAAGAATAATATTTAGAATAAGAAAACTATGGGAACCTTTAGAAGAGTGTTATGGTAGATACAACTTCATAGTTTTTAATCTTTAAAGATACTATAAAGAGAAACAAACCAAATTCATTTATTCTGATGATGGTGGGATAGGGCATTATGGCAGATTGCAAATTGTGCCTGCTCCCCAATCCATTTTCTAAGGCTTTTAATGCTAGACACGTGAATTCTAGTGAGAAAGATTTTCTAGTATATTTTCTAGCTGAATATTGCCATTGAGGAAGGTCTTGCCTGTGGAATGTGAGAAAAAAATGACAGGCAACTTTCATGTAACTGGCTTGAAACTGCTCTTCATTTCCACTCTTTCCCCCTTCCTATAAGCTGGCTGACAGATCTAGGGGATGAAAGAAAAGTTAGAAGGGAAGTGGGGTCTATGAATCTCATTGTAGAACGAAGTTGCCCTGTCATCTAAAGAGCTTATTTACCTCTAGGCAGTTAGGAGAGAATAAAGATATTATTGACTTATCCACTATGGTTTTTGGTGTCTGTTATAAATGAGTTTAACTGCTCCTTAATTTATATAGGTATTTAGGGACAGGATTAGAGAGACAGATAATGGATCCCTACAATCATAGCCCATGATTTGACAAGGTTGTCATTGACTAAGATAGTAAATCTAGAACAAAAATGGGAAAAAGTTGCTCTTTTCATTATTTATAGATTCAGCTGGTCAGGTAATGATCACTGAGCTATCTGAAATTTGTAATCCATTTAAAAACCTGTTATTTTAACAACTGATTGATGAGAAGATTTACAGTGCATAAAATGTTACATGGAATATCTTATTTGGCCATTTTACTATAACCTAGTCAAGAACAACTGGTTCTGTTTCTTCTTTTTCTTATGATAAATTATATATAACATAAAGTTTAACATTTAAATCTTTTTTTGTTGTTTTTTGTGGGTTTTTTTGTTTTGTTTTGTTTTGTTTTTGGCTTTTTCAGACAGGGTCTTGCTATGTAGTCCAGGCTGGCCTTGAAGTCACTATGTAGCCTAGGCTGGCCTCGTACTCATGGCAATCCTTCTGCTTCAGCCTCCCGAGTGCTGGAATTACAGGCATGCACCACCACACCCAGTTTAAATCATTTTTAAGTGAGCATTCAGTACATTCATATTGTACAAATGTCACCACTATATCCACAACTTTTTCATCAAACAATAACTCTCATTTTACCCTCAACCAGAGGTTCTTTTATACATACATAATAAAATGTTTTTCAATATCCACTAAAACATCAGAAAAAATTTTAATGGGATAGAGTGGGGTAACTGCAAGATTTTTGCAATTCTATTTCTATTTATAAAAAGTATTCAAGTAAGGGTATATTCTTTATAGAGGCTGCTTGATTTCTCATTTGGAAACAAAAAAACAAATTGAGGGCTGGGGATATAGCTCAGTGGCACAAGCGCCTGCCTGGCAAGTGCAAGGTCCTGAGTTTGATTCCTGGTACCAAAACAAAACAAAAAAAAATTGAGGAAAAGAAAAAACATTTTTTTAAATTGTCCATCCTTCTCCACTAAATTTTATACTGAAACAAGCTTTTGTTTTAGTCATAGGAATAGAATGCTCAATAAAAACATTTCCCCCTTTATTAAACCCATTAAAATAAAATAGGAAAAATTAAATTTGTAACAAAAATTTCAGGATTGTTTAAAAATTGTGAAGCATTTTCTCTTTTATTCATTGTTGAATGGACTGCTTAATGTGTCAAACTGTCTAAGTAGAAACTACTGGATCTCAGATTTTTTTCTTTACTGTGTTGCTTATTTTATTACTATTAACATTTTGATATATAAAAAATAAAACCCTATCATTCATAGTTGCAGTCATTTACCCTTGAAACTCTAGATCTCATAATTTTTATTTCCAAATAAACTAATAGTTATTAATTCACTTTACTACTCAAGCAAAAATGAAAGGTGCTAATAAATGAATGTACTGTAGATGTCAAGATGTCAAAACTAGTATCTGATAACAGTGTCAGATGTAATTCCTAGGAATGCTAATAGATTAATGTCAATAAATAGTGCTCATTCTTTGATTCTTACTATGGAAAATGTAGAGGAAACTGATATGTATAATAGTACAGCAGACGCAGAGGTACAGATTACCCCCCCCAATTTTTTTAATTCTTACTGCATTATATCGCTATGATAAATGTTTCTTAGCTGGGTGTGGTGGTGCAAGCTTATATCCAGGCTCTCAGGAGGTTGAGGCAGGAGGACTGCTGCGACTTCGAGGCCAGCCTGGACTATATAGAGAGTTCAAGGCCAGCCTGAAACTACATAATGGGACCCTGTCTTAAAAACAAAACAAAAGAAAAAAGAAATGTTTCTTGTTGCATAAAAGGTAAAGAGATCTCAGATATTACCTTAGCTCAAATTAGAGCAAATGACCTTCCAAAAAAGCTGCTTTAAAAAAAAAAAAAAAAGAAAGTTACTTCTTTAAGATAGGAAATGTCTTCCAATCTCAAAATTTTCTTTTCCTCAAATTTATATAAAAGTAATTTAAAAAGAGAAAATGCTAATTTTTAAATACAAATTTTGTGTAATTTCCTTTTTCTTCTTTCTTTCTTTATTTTTTTTGTGGGTACTGGGGGTCGACCTCAGGACCTTGCATGCCAGCAGGCGCCCATGCCGCTGAGCGATATCACCGGCCCTTTTGTTTTTGTATGTGGGTTCTGGGAGTCGAACTCAGTACCTCTCGCTTGCCAGGCAGGTGCTTATGCTGCTGAGCCATCTCATCGGCCCCTCCTTTTTCTTCTTGATTAAAGCAATTTTTCTTTATTGTGGTTTGTGGGAGTCTTAACTTTTAATTAACTATCCAGTGACCATGGGAAGGAAGTTCATTATAGATGAAAGTAAAGTGGTTGTCTTTCATGTTCAACCTCATTTTAATTACTGTGTTCTGTGTGTTTGTGTGTATGTGATTTATACGTTGCTTTGAGCAAGATATCACAAGGTTTAAGAGAACAAATATAGTTTTTAATCTTGTTACATCCCTGCTTTAAAACCTCTAATTTTACACAGAATTAAATCTGAACCATTGAGCCAGTATGTAGGGAGCCACTGTGAGCTGGTTGCAACCCATATCCTCCCAACTTCATCTTGCTGCTTCTACCCTAGGTAGACTAGTCAGGTAAGTCATGGTCTCCTCAAAATGCAGAGGAGAATTTCCTCAGGAGCCAAGCTTTTACCTAAGGCATTCTTTTTTTTTAGAATTTTCCCTTCTTTCTGGAGACCAGAATTCTAACATTCCTTTGAGGTTTTGCTCAGCCACATTCTCCAATAGAAATTTTCTTTAACCATAGTTGTTCCTTGGTGGTATCTCTCTGCAACAATCCCTGTTAAACAAACCTTTTCCTGTTTGAAGATGTCCCCTGTCTCAGGCTGGTGAGATGGCTCAGCGGCATAAGTGCCTGCCTGGCAAGTGCGAGGTCCTGAGTTTGACTCCCGGTACCCACATACGTAAAAAGGGCCGGTGATATTGCTCAGTGGCACAGGCACCTGCTGGCATATGAGGTCCTGAGTTCGACCCCTGGTACCCACAAAAAAAAAAAGGAAGTCCTCTGTTCTTATCTTACGCTTCATATCTGCCTCTCAAGTCCTGCATGCTCAAGAGGGTATTAGAGTAGGTTTTGAGTAGAAAGTACATGGTGTTAGTATGACTAGCTGGTATGATTTTGCTTCTCTCTATTAACTAGTTAGATTTGTGACCTTTTGTGCCAGGTACTTAAACTTTCTAACCCACAGTTTTCTAATCTGTAAAATAAGGAGAATTCCATCAACCTTGCAGTGTTGGTTTGAAGTACGATGTTATGTGTAACATGTATAACCAGCAGAGGCCACCAGGCTTGGGTAAAGGCAATATGGCATGGAATTTATTGTGCCTGGGTTCAGGTAGAGAACGCAATAAGACCTTCTGCCCTGAACAAACAGAGAAGTGTATCCCTCTTATAGGGATAGAGAGAAGGCAGGGGACTTTAGGCAGGAAGATTCCAATGAACTTCTGTGGTTAAAGTTTTCTGGCAATCTTGCATCTCAGTGGGCAGAGTCCTTTGAAGTGTCCCTTGTAAATTTTTGGGTGTCTCCAGATGTCTCCAGGACCTGCAAAGTTCCTTGTCCTATCTTATCTCCTTTCCTGTGTTTGCGGATGACAGCCTCAGTGCTGAGCTGAGTTCCCTGCAGAGAGTAGTGCTTCTGCTGGCAAGCAGGCTGGGGGCTGGGAGAGCCAGGCCAGGTTGGAGACTTACATTATCTACATAGTAGGTGTTTCACAGATGATTGTTACACATGCTTGATTTTTAGCTCACATTCTACTGGTAGCCACCAATAGGAAGTCTTATGTTAGTGAATTTGCACTTTTAGAACTAGATAACATTCTTGAAGTTTTTATTACATCAGGTGAGTTGGATCTACTTCCCTCTCTCAAGGGTCCCAAAGGCCATCTTATATGACTATAATATTCTGGCAGCAGAGATTCTAAACTAGAAGTTCTCAATTGGGGAAAAATTGCAATCCCTGAATAACAGGGATATTCGGCCATATCTGGAGACATTTCTGATTGTTCCAGATGGAAGATGCTACCTGATAGAAGCTAGCAAAGCCTCTTTCTACAATGCCCAGGACAGCTCCCTTCAACAAAGATGTAACCAACCCAAAATGTCAATAATACTGAATTTGTGAAATGCTGTTCTGAATTCATCTTTTATAGACTCTGAAAAGGCAGCAGAATTTGATTTAAAAAAAAGCCTAAGAACGTGGAGTTCTGGGTTCTAGTTCCAGTTTTGTCAACTGCAAATTGTGCTACAGAGCACACAAATCCCTTTGCTATTGTCAAATCCCTAATCAATTGTCATTTAACTTATTCCTCTAGCCACTATATTTCTATGCATATTACTTCTGGAGCTTCACTGTCCAATTAGTCATTAGCCACATGTGACTGTTCAAAAAATCCTAAATTTTCTCAAGCCGTATTTTAATTGTACAATGGCTACTTATGGCTAGTGCCTACTGTATTGAACCTCATAATGTGGAATATTTCTACCATTGCAGACAGCTTTATTTGATAGTGCTGTGCAGAAGGCACAGACAAATGCAGGGTCACACCTTCATTTGTTTATATATATTTAAAATGGGGGTATTACAATGAGACCCTATACAAAAATGAGGTTGGGCCTTTCCCCCACACATAGGCCTTTGTCTCTGGAGCCCGCCAATGTAGGATCCATAACCAGGCATCCTCTCCCCTGCTCTGGAGGCCCAGCAGCTCTACTGCAGCCTCTGGTACTGTGTGATCCCATTTGCTGGGAGAAGCCAAGAAAAGGAACTATTGACACTCAGAGATTTGGCCATTGATTTCTCTCTAGAAGACTGGGAATACCTGGATCCTGCTCAGCAGAATTTGTATAGGGATGTGATGTTAGAGAATATTGCATGAGAAAGAAACCTAAGAGAAGGAAAAGAAAGAGTAAAATGGCTGCTTCTTGGCAGCTGGAAGAACCAGAGTACCCAGTCTTTTAGCCCTGCCACAAGGGCTGGCCCAGACCACAAGACTGGAATATTTGCACAGGACAAAGGCACCAACTAGAAGAGGAACTCAGCTGTTTCTAGGATAAATGGCCATGACCACTTGGTGTTCCAAGTTTCACACAAGAAGAAATATCTTTTGGAATCGTGACCCTGGCCAATAAAACTTACTGGACATTAATCCATCCTGGCAAACCCATAAAAGTTCACTGCTTAGCTTTGGGAGCAGCCTGATCTCCCTTTTTTGATCATTGCTAGCTCCCTTCCCCTGAAGCCCCTTTCTCACTGCCCCCCAGTAGAGCCTTGCCTGGGTATTTGCTTATTAAAAAAAAAAAATGGTAATGAATTACATGACCTCTACAGTGACATCTAGTTCTTTAGATCTGGTATCCTAAAGGAAAATACACATGGTGATTTGCTTTAATAAAAGAATCTGTACTGTAAACAGGTGGCTAAGTAGTTTTGGTAACGCCCACATTCCAATCAGTGTAATCATAATCAGAGTGTTTTCATGCGCCTGTCTGGCACTGCAGTTTAGAAAACTGTGTGCTATCTACTAAAAAGAAATGGACAGTACTTCCAGTGTCCAGAGGCTTGGAAGACTCTGTTTTATCAAGAAATAAAAGCTGGACAAACAAAAACAAACAAACAAAAAACCAATCATTCTTAGATCCTTGAGAGAAGTGAGATCACAGGGCAAACTGCAGCCACTCAGACTGGGAAGGAGGAAGGGAGCAAGTGCAAGGAAATACAGAGAATACAACTTACCAAAACAGAAACCTCCGCAGGAACTCTGGTTAGGGTAGGAAAACCTGAACCATAATTAGAATTGCTGGAGCCTCAGGGTAGACATATGTGCCTGTTTAAGTCTCCAGGGTGTCTCCAGAGTGTGGGGCCTACTTATATTTTTATGAGATTTACCTCCAAAAGTTTGATTAGATTCTTACCGTGAAGAATAGAGAAAAATCCCAACTTGCTTGCAGCAGGGGGTTCAGGGAAAGGAGCAATTTCGAAATAAGCAGGGAATTCTGATCTTCCTAACAAGGCCTGTCCTTAAGAGAAACTGTTTCACCAACAACTGTTTATTGAGTTTTTATCGAAGTCCAAGCAACCTTGGGAAAGGGAGATACCCCACTCAAGCTAGCTCTAGACTTTCACGTGAGAAAAGGGAAAAGCTCAACTCTAGTCTCTTCTACTCACTCTGTCCCACCTAAAGTGGGGAAGAACCGAGAATAAGCATTTATGAATTCACACCTTGGAGGCACAAGCTCACCAAAAACTGTGTAGTTTTATTTATTTATTTATTTATTTATTTATTTATTTATTTATTTATTTAAACTATGTAATTTTAATCCCAGGACTATAGAAAGCTTTCTTTCCTGACACCACCACTGACGTATTTACTGAAGTTCCTTGCAACCAGTACATCAGCTCCAGCTATCGAGAAAAAGTTACAAAGCATATTAAAAGAAAAAAGCAATTTGAAGAGACAGGACAATGACCAGAACCAGACTCATATGTGAACAGGATGTTGGAATTACAGCCTGGGAAGTTAAAACAACTATGATTAATATACTTAGGGCTCTAATGGTTAAAGTACACGGCAAGGAAAAACAGATGGGCAATGGGAGCAAAGAGATGGAAATTCTAAGAAATAAAAAGAAATGCTACAGACCAAAATTATTGTAACAGAATACAGTACTCATGAGCAGGCTGAATGAAATTACTCATTAATATACAAAACATGGTTGATGAAAAATTTTGAGTTTGAAGATATGTAAATAGAATCTTCCAAGCCAGGTGTGGTGAATGACTGATCCCAGCACCAGGGAGGCTGAGGCAGGATGATCCTGATTTTGAGGCCAGCCTGGACTTTAGGGAGAGTTTGTCTCAAAAACACGAACAAAAATCTTTCCAAAGTGGAAAAGCAAAGAGAAAAATTTAATAAATCAGAACATCCAAGAATAATGGAGTAAACAGAATATTGTTATATGTGTGTTAATGGGAGTTCTAGAGGGAGAAGAAAGGAGCAGAAGCAACAATGACTGAGAATCTCCTCAAATCGATGACAGACACCTAACCACCATTTTTTTTTTTTTTTTTGTGGGTACCGGGGGGTCGACCTCAGGACCTCGCGCGCCAACAGACACCCGTGCCGCTGAGCGATATCACCGGCCCCTTTTTTCGTATGTGGGATCCGGGAGTCAAACTCGGGCCCTCGCGCTTGCAAGGCAGGCGCTTATGCTGCTGAGCCATCTCACCGGCCCCCCCTAACCACCATTTAAGAAGCTCAGAGAACACAGACAGGATTTAAGAAAGGGGCACACTGGCTTCCTTCCTCCCCCCCTTTCTTTCTTTTCCTCTTTCTTTCTTTTTCTTTCTTGTACTGCGATTAAACCCATGCTAGGAAGCATTCTACCACTGAGCTACATTCTATAACCCTTTGTTTTTGTTTTTTTAAATTAAAAAAAATTTTTTTATGTGGGTACCAGGAGTTGAACTCAGGACTTTGTGCTTGCCAGCAGGCACTCATGCCACTGAGCGATATCACCGGCCCTTTTTTTCCTTTATGTGGGTACTGGGAGTCGAACTCAGGCCCTCGCACTTGCCAGGCAGGCGCTTATGCCGCTGAGCTATCTCACCGGTTCCAAAATTTTAAAATTTTTGACATAGGGTCTTGCTAAATTGTCCAGGCTTACCTCCAATTTGTGGTCCTGCCTCAGCCTCCCAAGATGCTGGGATTATAGGTGTGCACCACTGTGCCAGTTTGAAAAGGGATCTTAAAAAGCCAGAACCACTCCAAATATTTCCAGCTCTGTCCAACAGAAACTGCATTCTATACTTAGCAGAATTATTTGTTTCAGTTGCCCCTAGTGGAAATGGTGTGTGCAGGCTATTACACAAGATGATACTCCCCATTAAGTTAATCTAATTATTTTTACTTGTTCTGAATCATGATGAAACCCTGAAAATATTTTACTTCCTTAAGTAATTCTATGGGGAGATAATGCCCTGACCAAAAGATATGAATGAATATTTCAGTTGCTTTGGCAGGTACATTTTATCATCAGTTAATTTAGTGGCATTCTGAGGTTCTGTCTGTGATATAAACTGAAAATTGTTGAGCTGAACTGAAATTCCTGATCCTGCCATCAGGTGAGATGCTGAGCACAGTCTGGCACAGTGGACTCAGGCAAGATTATTTACATTAATGTGGAGGTCTTTCATTATGAAAATCAGACCAGAAATTTGCTTTTGATAGAATAGTCCAGGTTATTTTAGAAGCCACTAGATCACAGTCTTAAGAAAGTGTGCTCTTAGGTTTTCGTGTTTTCCCTGCATGCTGAGGTTATTGCTTTGGGTCCTGTGTCGTCTTGAAGTCACCTTTAGTTGCTCACCTTGTGGCTGTGATTCTGTGTGTGTACCGTGCGCCAAAAGCCCTAAGGTGGGGTCAGTGAGATGGCTCAGCGGCATTAAGTGCCTGCCCGGCAAACGCGAGGTCCTGAGTTTGACTCTGGGAACCCACATAAAGGAAAAAAAGGGCCGGTGATATCCCTCAGCAGCACAAGCACTTGCTGGCAAGCGCGAGGCCCTGAGGTCGACTCCTAGTACCCAAAAAAAAAAAAAAAAAAAAAAAAAAAAAGCCCTAAGGTGTACTACAGTCTCTCTTGATTTCAAGACAGCTTTAAAGCACTGACAACTGGTGATTGGGATTTGCTTCCAGACTAACATCCAATCTTAGGTTTCAAAAGGGAAGATTATTTCTAAGACTTAAGGGGCTGATGAGACGGCTCAGCGGCATAAGCGCCTGCCTGGGAAGTGCGAGGGCCCCAGTTTGACTCCCGGAACCCACATATGAATAAAAGGGCCAGTGATATCGCTCAGCGGCACGGGCACCTGCTGGTGCGCGAGGTCCTGACGTCGACTCCCGGTACCCACAAAAAAAAAAAAGACTTAACTAATATTTATCTCAAAAACATCCCCAAGGCCAGTACTGATGCTTATTTGTGCACCGGTGAGCAAGCCAAATCCTAGTCACAGCCTGCAGCTTTACTCATCCAAGGCAAGACAAACGCGTGGCTCTGCAGTTTACCAGCCCTACTAACTAAGCTGTGCAAACGCCTGCAGTCGTGTCTTTATACTCCAATGCTTAAATACTCCCCTTCTCTACCAAGACTGAGAAAGTCAGAGAAGTACCAACATTAGATCATCACCCATCAGTTGCCTCATTTTCTCTTCAAAAGGAAATGGAGGTATATTATTGTATAAGAAGATGTATGGAGTAATTGCAGCTGACTGAGGACTGATGCATCTAAGCTGTAGCAACACTTTGAAGATGGCAAAACTCTGGTAACATGTGAGTTTTTGTTTTTTGAGATGAGGTCTTGCAAGCCCTCTTGTGAAGTTTTGACATGTTGAGTTAATCTGCTGCTAGACAACCAACGAGAAATACTGAATGTAAAATGTAACTTTCGTGTCAAACACTGAAAACATAATTTGCAAGCAATTACCGTCAAGTGTCATCGTGGAGTGAAAGCAGCTACCGACAACAGTAAAGCAATGGGCATGGCTGTGTTCCCACAAAAATTTCATACATTGAAACTTGAATTTTGTCTAACTTTCATGTGTCAAAAATTTTGTAAATATTTGATTTCTGTTAAGTTTCGAGTAGTATGGTTTGTAAAGCCTAAACATTTACTCTCTAGCCCTTTACAGGAAGTTTGAAGAATTGTTACTGTTGAAACAAAACGCATTTTTCCTCCCCTACACGAAACAAAACCCTCTGAAAGTTGTAAAGCCAGGCTGCAAACAAATCCGTTTGCCCTTGGTTTGTTTTTCTGAAAAAGCGAAACCCCTTCGAAGTCTGCAGCGGTGGTGAAAAAAACCCCTTGCACTTGACAGTGACAGAATACGAGGCACAAACACGATTAAGGAAAGGATTTTATTCTTAGGGTTGTGTTATCTTTGCACATTACTACAAATTCGTCGGCCCAACCCCATGCCTACAAAGAAATCAAAACGAAGTCCCCTCTAGCTGTCACCAGAGGGACGCTCTCCCTCAGCTGATTCGCGGAAACGGCGCCATCAACCAAAAGCGCCTTCGCAGGTCTTCACTGGGGGGGGGGGTAGGGCGCTGACGTCAGCACGCCGGTCCTGACTCGCGGGTCCTGACCCCGGCCCTGACACGCCGGCCCTGACCCCGACTGCGGCTGCGCAGGTATGCTGGGCGGGGCTTTAGGTCACCCCGCCCCTGTGCGGCTTGCGCCATTATAGCCGCGCGGACGCCTGAGGGCGGGGTAATTCCTGAGCGGCCGGAATGATTAGCCGAGGCGGCGCCCCGCCCCCCGCTCCTCCCGCCCGCGCGGTGACATGGGGCTGAGCCTGGGAAGGGGGGAGGGAGTGGAGTCCTATGGCGGCCGGCGAGCTGTGCGAGCGCGGTGAGGGGCGCGGGCGGCGGGAGAGCCGCGTGGCGTGGCGTGGCGTGGCGTCGGAGCCCCCGTGTGTCAGGCACTGGGCCCGAGGGCTGTCGAGCGAGGGCGGCGGAGGGGCGAAGCTGTCTCCTGGCTTCGTCCCGGGCAGCCGGGTCGGCGGGGTCCTGGGTCGGGGTCGCCCCGAGGCGCGCGGCCGCCGGTCTGAAGCTTTTCTTGGCACCTGGCCCCTCCTCAGTGTGTCTGGGCTGCAGTGGTCTGCGACGCGGGGAGGGCATTTAAAGCTCCCGCAGCGCTTGAAGGCTTTCCCGGGCGCTTCCCTCCTTCCCCGCCGGGAGCGGGGCGCGGAGAGGAGCCAGGTGGGCGCGGGGTCGCCCTCGCGAGCCGCGTAGTTAGACGGAAGGTTTCCTCTCCCTCCCCCCGCCTGCGGTCGGCCAGCATTCCCACACTTTCCAGAAGCGGACTAGGAAACTCGAAGGTTGAGTGTGTTTGGAAGGTGTCCTGGGCGTGTGCGAGTGCAAGTGACTTCTGGTCTTCATTCTCCCTGAATGCATTTAGCGTTGTGAGTAGGAACTCGGCTTTAGAGATCGGCTCCGCAGGATTCTAGGACATGATATTGATGTTACCTATCGTGTTCCTTGCGATGTTTTCCTGAAACATGTTTCTGTGAAATCTAAGCAGTGTAAAAGTTTTCCCGTTCTTTGTGGCAAGGGGAAGCAGATAAATACAGTAATCTCTAGTTTCTGACAAGTCTGGATTTTTAAAATGTGGCCTCTTTTTTTGCACAAACCTTTGGGTATTTTTCTCTTTCACAGATTTAATTAATTGCCTAGGTACCACTGATGAAGATGTGTTGGAATAACTGCTGAAACTGCCTTTTATCGACCAGAGACCGTCTGTTCGTTGCACTTATTTTTGCTTTCCCTACCGCTTTGAGCTTTACTGTAACGGCTGAGAAACTTGGAAAATAAAATGAACATGCTGTGGTCTTGAAAATAATTTTTTGAGAAAAAAATTAAAGTGCCAGAGTGAAAGCCAGAATGGCATCCAGAGAGAGGCTCTTTGAACTTTGGATGCTTTATTGTACGAAGGTAATCGCTTTCCTTTTTTTTTTCTGTTTTAAATACTTTATTATAAAACTTTGTGACTGGTTTTATTTATTCAATGGTTGCTAGTATATTTTATTCATACTAATAACCCCAAATTTAAAAACACATAAGGGATTTTCTGTTTTTCAGATTTCAATACATACACATATTGGCAGACTGTTAAAGACTGTGGGGTGTGTTTTCATTCGATTCTTCGTTGATTTCAAAGTTAGATAAATAAAATTATATAAATAAGAAATATTTTTGTTATACTTCTCTTCTACAAGTGGGAGCAGGATAAAGACGTTTTGTGAGAAGGGCTTTAAGCATTTTTCTCATAGTTGACCTTTTAAATCGTATAGAAAGGTTATTGATGGCTTACTATGCGATTGCCACTGTTAAACTTAATGAGCAATGTCTCATTCGACCATCATGTGTCCTGAGGGTATTATAATTATCATCTTTTACTAATGAGAAAACTGATCCTTCAAGTCCATTATGACTCCATAAAATTTTTGTTTTTATCATTTAGAAGTAATTTTCTTTTTCTGTTTTTCTTTATGTAAATTTTTAGGTGGTAGCTTTGATTTTAGGTTATTGAAAAGGGTGTTCTTTTAAAACATGTTTTTCAAGTGAGGAACCGTAATACTACTTTGAAGATAGTGGCCAGGGTCAGAGAAATACAGCTAATCTATTTAAGTGGGGGTGGTAAAGTTCTCAAGGCAGGTTCCTTTTACATACTTTCAGATTTTTAAACAGTGAATGTTTCTTAAACAGTGATCTCATTTATCTGTAACATTAAATTTTAGAGAAATTTTAACTTCCTGGTTTGATAGCTATTATAATTGCTAAAGCACGTACACCTCGAAATGTTTAATATGAATTTTTAAAATAGCTTTTTGTCTTGTGTAATTTAATGCCAGAAATGTCTTTAAAAAGACAACTCGGGGCGGGTGAGATGGCTCAGCGGCGTAAGCGCCTGCCTGGCAAGCGCGAGGGACCGAGTTCGACTCCCGGAACCCACATACGAAAAAAGGGCCGGTGATATCGCTCAGCGGGGTGGGCGCCTGCTGGCATGCAAGGTCCTGAGGTCGACCCCCGGTACCCACACACACACAAAAAAGACAACTTTTCAAACAAAAAGAACACCACTTTTTTGAAAATAGTCACTAATACATATTAGCCAAAAGTTAGGATGAAATTTTAGTATGACTTGCCAGTAATTTGAAAATGATTTTTGTTTTGTTTTGTATTTTGACAGAGGATTTCACTATGTAGCCCAGGCTGGCCTTGAACTTGCAGCGATCCTCCTGCCTTAGCCTCCCAAGTGCTAGGATTACAGGCGTGTGCCACCACGCCTGGCTGTAAATGATTTATATATTTAAACATTTATACATTAAACTTACTAGATTTCATTATTTCATATAGACAAAAGGTGAATGAGTTTCATTTTTTTATTGATTTGGTATTGAAGTGATACTGTTCTTATTGAAAAGATAGTATAGTTTACTGGCATACGCTGAATTTTATCATTGACTTTTTTAAGACAGTGTCTTGCTGTCTGGCCTGGAACACAGAATCTTCTTGCCTCAGCCTCTTGAGTGCTAGAATTAAAGGAATGTACCATCATGCTGGGCTTACTGACTTTCAATGTAAATGTGAATCCTTACTCTTTTAAGATGGCTATCCTTAGTAATGAAGGTTTTAGTAATCATTGTCTTTTTTTGCTTTACTAAGACTTGAACTCAGGGTCTTAAATGTGCTAGGGAAGTGCTCTATCACTAAGGTAATCAGTCTCCAGGCTCTGACCAAATTTTAAAGCCTGTCTCTTGGACAGAAAGGTAAATCCCGTTTTTATGTTTAAGATTAAATCATTTGTATATTTATTAAGACTTAATTTCTAAAGTTGTTTTTAAAGTGTAGTAACTTGTAACTTCGATTTTATGTTTCTGTTGTTTTATGGATAATGTACCTGTCAGATAATTTTTTCTTCCAAAGACCCCTTGATTCAGGTAGCTACCAAATATAGCTCACACATTTAACTCTTCTACCTAACAAAGATGATTGCCAAATAGGCGTTCTCTGGCCCTACTAGCCTTACTGCTTCCACTCTAGCAGTTAGCCCCTCAAAACCACCTGACTCCCCTCCCCTTGACAAGCTTGTGATTTTTTTTTTTTTATACTTTTTTTTTTTTTTCCAGTATTGGGGAATGAACCCAGGGCATTCCCGCTGAGCTACCTCCCACCTCTTTATTTTTGCTGAGCTACATCCCACCTCTTTATTTTTAATTTCATTTTGAGGTAGATAGTCTTTTTTTTTTTCTGGTACCTGGAATCGAACTCTGGACCCTGTGCTTGCCAGGCAGGCGCTGTGCTGCTGAGCTATATCCCCGGCCCCATAGGTAGTCTTGCTAAGTTGCGAAGTTGCCCAGTTCTATCCTCCTGCCTCAGTCTCCTAGAGTGCTGGGATTACAAGCATCATGCCCAGCCATTTTTTTTTTCTTTTTTTTTTAAATACTTTTGGTGAATTTTCAGATGATTTCAGGACTGCTTAGATGTGTTTTGTTTTTGAGGTGTTGGGAATTGAACCCAGGACCTTATACTTGCTAAGCAGGTGCTCTGCTGCTGAACTACACCCTGTTTAGCTCTTAACAAAAATGTTTCTGCAATTTAGTTCTTTTTTTTTTTTTCAATACTGGGGATTGAATATTGAACCCAGTGAGCCTTCTCACTGAACTGCATTCCCAGTGTTTTAAAAAACTTTTTTGAGACAAGGTCTCACTAACTTGCCCAGGGTAGACTTAAACTCGGTGGCAGTTTTCCTGCCTCAGCCTCCTGAGTACCTGGGATTGTAGGCATATGCCACCATGCTTTTTTTTTTTTTTTTTTTTTTTAAGGCAGTGTTTTGCTGTGTAGCCTAGGCTGGCCTTTAACTTGCAATCCTCCTGTCTCATCCTCTGGAATACTGAGATTACAGGCATGTGCTGCCATGCCTGGCTCTGTGACTTAGTTCTAAGAACTTCTTAGGCATTTTTGTGGGCTTCCAAGTGTAAAAGTCTCTTGTTTTGTGACCTTGAACAAGACTTACTTCTTTGGGTCTCATTTTTCTTATTTGATGACTAAGCATGTATACAGGGAGAATGGTTGTTTTGACTCACCATTAAGAATTTTGTTTTGTCCACTGTGGGACAAGTAATTTTTTTGTTTGACCTTGTTATGTAAATTGTTACAGAGAACCTTTTAGCTCTGTTTTTTAAAGCTTTTGTTTTGGAAAATTTTAATCATCTACAAAGTAGAGACAATTCAGTGAACTCTTGTTATCTAATACCCCACTTTAACAATGATGAATTCATACTCAGTCATGTTTCATTTAAAATCTTCCATTTTCCCTTCCTATACTTCTGAATTATTTTAAAGCAAATCCCAATTTATGATCCTACTCATAGATATCTAGAGATACATGTATAAATAATAACTCTTAAAAAGTCACAACATGATTCTTTAAATTATCAAATATATTGCTACATTCACACTTTCTCATAGTGCCATAATCATCTTATTTTACGATTTGACTCTACTGAAACAAAATTTACACATTTTATTTGATTGAAAGTATCTGTGAAATTTTTTAATCTATAGGTTCCCCCTCAACATATTTTTCTTCCTTTCTATTGTTGAAGAAACTGGATTTTGCCGTTAGAGTTTTCTAGTCTGGATTTTGCTTATTCACTTTTCTTGATTTTACTTAATTGTACTCCTCTGGTGTCTGTAAGCTGGCAGATGTTGACGGTTAAATAATTCAGAGTTGAGTGTGGATGGTGGTGCACACGTGTAATCTCAGCACTCGGGAGGCTGAGGCAGGATGGTTGCTTTGAGTTCAGGCCAGCTACATAGTGAGTTCAAGGCCAGCCATAACTACATAGCAAGATCCTGACTCAACCAAAAAAGAAAGAAGAGGGGAAAAAACCCAATACTTCAGATTATATATTGGGTATGGAAGGCTAGGAAAATTCACAAATGTAGCAATTACCAATGATTTTTGCTTAACTGTACTATTTCCTTAGGATTTTGCAAAACTCTTAATACGGTGGTCTAATTCTGTTGTTTTTTTCCGTTTACCAGAACACACAGAGAAATACGCCCATCAGTCTTTGATGGCAGTTCTCTAAAGGGAAAGCAGGCAACATAAATATTTGATTCTTTTAATTTTTAGAACAATGACTTGATTTACTTCCCAAGGTGACTAGTTTTTTTGTTTGTTTGAATATCAAGTTAAGAATTAAAATTTGAACTGTGTCTATTTTGCTGCCTTACCTGGTTTGCTGTCTTTAGAACACTGTGTACATACTTGATTAAAGAATACAACTTTGGAGACTTACTTAGGAAGGTCTGCTTCAGAGAGTAAGCTCAAGGCACCTTCTGTATTTGCCACTGGTACTCCGTGGTAGGTCAGCATTAAGCTGTCGGGGTGTTTTTATGTAATTTTTTGAAAGTTGCCATTGAACATTATAAAAGCTTAATAGGTATAGTAGGTAGTAGAACTATGTCAGAAATAACACTTGGATAAGCCTGCTTTGTCAAAAGAATGCTAATGGAATATATGTCTTCTGCCTGTTAAGTCTGGATTTAGTTGCAAGCCTAACTACTAGTAATTAAAGTTCTTTAAGTAGAATTTAAATGAATTACTAGTTTCAGTTTTTAGCAGGTTGGGTCCTTGTATGCTAAACTCAACATTTTAAAAGAACAAAAGATTAGCACAGGCCCTGGTTCATTTTGCAGCACTGAAAAAAAAATTTTTTAAAACGAATTTGAGTTAAAGTTTTGCTTTTTTTTGGAGGGGGATACTGAATCCAGGGCCTTTATACTGAGCTTCATTCATCTTCAGTTCGTTTTGTTACCAAATTTTTCAGGTCTAGTTTTTTTCACTTAATTACATGGTTGAAGTATGAATCTTCATAATGGGTTGATAATTTTATGAAATTATTATTGTGTAATATAAGCAGGATGAATTCTGGTCACCTAACACATGTCTGGTCTCTTTTCACTGGTATATAAGACTACTGCAGTAATTCAGATATGTAGTCTGGGGCCGGTGAAATAGCTCAGCGGCATAAGCGCCTGCCTGGCAAGTGCGAGGTCCTGAGGTCGACTCCCGGTACCCACATAAAAAAAAAAAGATACGTAGTCTGAAATTTTCATGCCTGCAAATGGTCATCCCCACCCAGGATCAAGGACTTGATTAGCAGTGCATTTCATATAGCTCTTCCAAGTTAAACATTAATTTGAACAGGTTTAGTCTAGTATCTGGATTTTAGTTCAGTAGTTAACTGCTTGCATGGATATATTTAAGTATAGAAGGCAAAAGGACTTAACTCTTTAATGTCTAAAGTTTTTAAGACAGGTGCATGCCTGGAATCTTAGCACTTGGGAGGGTGAGGCAGGAGGATTGTGAGGCCCACCTGAGCTACACAATAAGACCCAAAACAAAGAATTTGTTATCTATATAGTTACCATTTTCATTGTGTTTTTTGTTGTTGATGTTTTGTAGTACTGAGGATTGAACCCAGTGCCTTCACTGAGCTACGTCCCCAGCCTAGTTTACTTTAGTTTCTCATTTATTTACTTATTTATTTAATTTTTCGTTTTTGGGGGTACCGGAAATTGAACTCAGGACCTCATGCTTGTCAGGCAGGCACTGCACCACTGAGCTAAATGCCTGGCCCCCTTAGTTTATAATTTAATTTAATTTAAATTAAATTAATTTTAATTTAATTTAATTTAACTGAACTTTGAGACAGGTTCTTGCTAAGTTGCCCAGCCTGGGCTCATACTCGTGATCTTCCTGCCTCAGCAAGTGCTGGGGTTACAGGTGTGTACTCCACACCTGGCTGTTAACTGTCTTTTGATATTATTTATTCACTTAACATACCTAACGTAGAAGAGACAGAGAAGCAAATAGAGAACAACTTTATACCAACTTTTGGGTTTATTACACAGCTTTTTGGAGCTCATCTATTTGCATAGAAATAAATGTGCCAAATTCCCTACTTCAGCCTGCTGCCATGGAGAGGCATGAGGATAGTTTTCTGTTAGCTCTTATGGGAATACTGCAGTTGATCACTGGAATGTGAAGAGAGAAACTGAGCCTTTCAAATTCTTAGGTAAAATTAATCTATTTTTGTTTTTTCTGGTGTAAAGTAACAAATGAAGTAATCTCAGTAAAAAGATACAGAGTGACTCAAAATGTAGCCTTTTGAATTGTGGCAATGCAGGTTGAAATTCAGCTTTTTTTTTCTTCAGATTTAGTTTCCACTGAATAATTGTGTGGCACCAACAGAGGAACCAAAATTTAGTTCTAATTCTACTTGTGATCTTAAAGGGCCTCAAACAGGTTACCTAGTTTCTTTCTATCTGTTTTTTAATTTGTCAAATTGAAAAAAAATAACTTAGGTATCTGTCAAAGTTTTGGAGAAAATTGAATTGGTTGTATTAAAATATACCGTAAGATTAAGAAATATAAATGCATAATGTTTATTAGTATTTTGTAAACACATTTTGTGTGTCTGAGAGTGTGTTTGAAGATTATATCCAGCTGGCATTTTATTATATAAGAATAGAACAGCATTGTCTTGTCTTTTTTATAAGTAGTAATGAAGCTTTGGTCATGAATATCTTAAGTAATTTTAGTCTGTACTTAAATTATTGTATCCAAGGGTAGTGTTGAATTATCTGTAATAATGACTTGAAGTCCCTCGCAGCCAAGTTTGTTTTGGACCTTGGTGATGCTTCATTTCCTGCTGTTACCCTTTGTCCTGCTAAATCTGGAGTATGACTGAAATAGATAGTTTTGCAGTGAGCTCACTCTAAATTTCCTTTTCAGAATAAAAGTTTTACTTCATAAACAGAATTTAGAGATGTTTTATTTAGGTGACAATACCTCTTTTTATACAAATTTGGAAAAAATAGAAAGAATATTCTTCTGAGAAAATTACCAGTTTATTAGTATATGTTAGTTATAATCCTAAGTAAAATTTGTAGGCCCAATACCTAATCAACTCTTAAAATTTAGTAAGTCTCAAGTATGTGCTAAGTGTGGAAATGGCATTTTAGTTCTATTGCTTAATAATGACTTTGTAAAGAAGAAAATATATTTTGACTCTAAGCAGAACACAACAAAATCATTAAGATCCTAGTAATAGTTGTTACCAGTTATGTGCTTGTTTTAGGGTTAGATGTGAAGCAAGAAATGCTTATTTTATACCAATAGACCTGGGAGTAGTCCTTAGGATATGAATTTTACATTTGTCATTTGGCTTGAGGAGCTTTTGCACTACTTGAAAAGTTAAGCATGAAAAATTTTTTGTTGTCTGCTGTTGAGTATTGAAATTTAAGTGTCCCTGGTAGAAGGTAGAATTGGTGGCACTTAAGGTATATAAATATAGCATAATGTGTAGATGTAGAAGTAAGTTCCAGATTTTTAAGTTTTGAAACTGATACTTGGATGTCCCATTGACAGAGTTAGCCCATACAAGATCCCTGGTAAGCATTTCAAGATTTCAGTACTTCACAGACACTTGGGCAGGAATACACAGCGCAGGTCTTGAGTTCAGAAGGAAAGTTAATGCTGAGAATGCTGATTTGAAAGTCATATTGACAACTGTATGTGCATGAGAAGAGAGTACAAACTAGGAAGTCTTAGAGAACATTATCATTCAAGAAGATAGAGCAGTCTTAAACTCCTCTTAAACATGCTATAAATATTGTGTGTTCTTTTTCTGTTTTGGTAAAAGATGTCGGAGGAAGAAGAGTTTAAATGGGTGGAGAACTGGTAGTGATTGACTCCAGGGCCTCATACATGCTAGGCAAGCACTCTACCACTGAGCTACACCGTCAGCCCCTCAGTTCATTAGTGCTTTTATTAAATTCAGCAGATTTCAAAATAATTCCAAAGTGCTTTGAACATTTTTAAATACTCCCTGATATTTTTACTAACCTGGCCCAGGATCTTCATTGGTCTCTATATCACACTTTGCATGGTGTCTAGAACACATGAAAATTTCAAATTCCCAAGAATCCTGTAACTCCAGAGATACGGAATTTGAAAAAGTATTGCTCTACAAATTCAACAGCCACTGGTGATCACTTGCTATCAATGTGAATGTAACCACTAAAATTAAATCATCACTGATTGTAGGGCTGAAATTCCTAAAATGCTTAAAGTATGTAAAAGTTAATAGAAGAACACAAACTTAAAATTCTTTTTTTTTTTTTTTTTTTTTTTTGGTGGGTACCGGGGGTCGACCTCAGGACCTTGCACGCCAGCAGGCGCCTGTGCTGCTGAGCGATATCACCGGCCCTTTTTTCGTGTGTGGGATTCGGGAGTTGAACTTGGGCCCTCGCGCTTGCCAGGCAGGCACGTACGCTGCTGAGCCATCTTACGGGCCCTTTTAAAATTCTTATACAGAACTTTTTTTTTTTTTTTTTTGAGACACGGTCTTGCTATGTAGTTCACGCTGGCCTTGAACTTGCAGCAATCCTCCTGCTTCAGCCTCCTGAGTGCTGAGATTACAGGCGTGCACCACCATGCCTGGCTTTCTTATGTGGAATTTAAGGATTCCTAAACATATTTCTTATAGCATCTAGGGTTCTTGGACTCCATTTTGAGAAATAAAGGCTTAATCAGTTATTGTACTAGCCACACTGCTGTTGCTTTCCCTTTCTGTAGCTCTCTTTTCCCTTCTGGAAAACTACAGGGTAAATTTACTACAAAAGAGTGAGGAATTGGAACCAAAAATCCAGTCTCGGTCTCCTTTATTGGTCACAATTATTTATGTCCTTCCCATATGCAAAACTCGTGTTCATCTCAAGAACTTAGCTCTTGTCCAGTCATGGCTGTCAGTCTTGAAACACAAGATCGTGGCTATGCATCAGGTCCTCTTGTGATTCTCTATCAAAATCTGTACCCCACAAACCCGGCATGTAGAGGTGAAACAGATGGGAATGCCACCATAAGGACTCTTCAGAAAGAGAAGGATAAGAGGCATCTAGGAAGCTTTGGTTAATAGCAATTCTGAAAATTGCAAATACTGTCTGCTCCTACCTTCACAGAAGAAATATTTATGGTTTGACTCAATTCTCTTCTTTGGAAATTGCCGTCCATGCTACTCTTCTCTGTTGCTTTTGGCTCTATACTTTTGGAAGATTTGTCATTTTCCTTTTGCTGTCTCTCAAGATGTGTCAGACGTTGTGTACTCTCTTGTGACTGAGTGGAATTAGGCCGTTGTGAAGGCATATATCTTTCCTTCTACATAGTTCCCTTTTGTCAAGTTATATTGTTCAATAACTCCAGCATGATATTCTACAGTGGAAGTAAGGTGCATACTTTTCTTGCTCATTTTAATAGGAAAAGAAAGTTTTCTCACTATGTTTGCTTCAGACTTTAGGGCAGAAGCAAATAATATATATGTTTTGGTTTTTAACTACTTTAAATCAGTGTGATTTATAGTGGTAGAAATTTCATAATTTTTTTTTCCAGGTCTACTGATATTACATGCTTACCACTATTAGTTTATATTATACAGTTATTAAGAATGAGTTTCTGGGCCGGTGAGATGGCTCAGCGGCGTAAGCGCCTGCCTTGCAAGCGCGAGGGCCCGAGTTCGACTCCCGGATCCCACATACGAAAAAGGGGCCGGTGATATCGCTCAGCGGTACGGGTGCCTGTTGGCGCGCGAGGTCCTGAGGTCGACCCCCCAGTACCCACAAAAAAAAAAAAAAAAAAAAGAATGAGTTTCTGTGTGTGTACATGTTAAGATGTGGATGATTAGACTATTAAATTTCAGAAAAGTGATACTAAGACTTCAATAATTGCTTCATGATCGTTACTGGCTTTAATTGTTGTTTAGTAGTTGTCATTTTAAATGTGTTCCTTTATTAGCGTCCCCATGATGAATTTTAAGTAAGTATAGTTAGAATCATGTGCTACACTTAATTTTCAATAGTTCTTAATTGTTAAAGATGTAAAATAAAATGATTATAGATCACATTTTAATGCCTTATTGTGAATAAAATGTTCAGCCTGGCTAACTTAACATTTTCTTTGTTAAAATTTTCTGTGTTTATACTTGAAGGCCTTGGTGTTGACAAAAATCCCTAATTTCTTCTGTAAAAATATAAGTCATTTTTGGGCGACATTTCTATTCTGGTCACTCAAAATCTTTTAAGATATTAGGAGCTCTGTATACTATGAAATTCATCATAGCCATGTACGAAATCCTTCAGAGATGTCAGAATTCAGGCGAGAGTTAGCAACACTCACTTTGTCATGCCCTCATCAGCTTTTATTAATGTGTATTTCTTCTTCCATAAAGAAAACGGGGAAATCTGCTTTTAAATACATTTGAGAGGCCTATTCTCTTCTAAAATATGAAAAATTAGGGGCCGGGGATGTAGCTCAGAGGCACAGCACCTGCCTGGCAAGCTCAAGGTCATGAGTTTGATTCCCGGTACCCCCCCCAAATCTGTATCTAAGGGGTGTCAACATTTTCTTTAACTTATGTCTTATAACTTAAATTCAAACAGGTAGAGATATTTACTTAGGTTGAACCAAAGCACTAACTGATCCATGCATTTCATGCACTAGTCAGTGAAGCATTCTAAAACGATGCTTCTGCTTTTGTTTAAAAGTAGTTTGTTTGATGGAGTTAATTACATGGTCTATCCTAACACTGAACGTGCGAATAGTAGGAAATAGGATGGGCTTAAATATTTAAGTAGTATGCTATTTAAATGTATGACAGCTTTACGAGGTGGGTTGGTACTGTTTTTTTTGTTGTTGTTGTTTATTGTGATGCTGGGGATCAAATCCAGGACATCACAAATGCTAGGCAGCTGCTCTGTCGTTGAGATGCACCCTCAGCTGTATGTCGCTCTTTTTTATTTTTTATTTTTATTTATTTATTTATTTTTTGTGGGTACCTGGGATCAACCTCAGGACCTTGCGTGCCAGCAGGCACCCGGGCTGCTGAGCGATATCACTGGCCCTTTTTTCGTATGTGAGTACCGGGAATCGAACTCAGGACCTCACGCTTGCCAGGCAGGCGCTTATGCCGCTGAGCTATCTCACCAGCCTATATTTTATATTTTATTTTTTATTTTATTTATTTTTTTTTGTGGGTACCGGGAGTTGACCACAGGACCTTGCACTTGCCAGCAAGTGCTTGTGCCACTGAGCGATATCACCAGCCCTTTTTTTCCTTTATGTGGGTTCCGGGGGTTGAACTCATGACTTTGCGCTTGCCAGGCAGGCACTTATGCCGCTGAGCTATCTCACCGGCCCTCTATTTTTTATTGAGTAATTTTGACTTACAAATTTTTTTAGTTCAAAATATAAAATTTAACCTTTCTAGTAAACAAACTTCATTTTAGGGAGAAATATGTATAGATTTTCTAATTAGACTTATGTTCTAAGAAAAAGTAGTAATGGTGATAGTATTATGATCTTTAAATTTTTATTATTTAAGATGCACAAGTTAAGTGTAGAAAATTTAGAAACTATAGATTTATAAAAGTCACTCAACATTTCATTATCCAGAAACTTTTAGTTAAAGTACTTTATGGATGTGATTTAAGACTATAAATTATTTTGACTGTTACAAATCATTAAAATACTGCATTTTAAAAACAACCTGACATGAAACTTGAATGTTATTTCAAACTTTTATATTCCATTTAACAAATGTCAATCTTATGTCTATTTTGAAATATTCATGTTAATACATTGATTTAGTATGAAAACTTTTTTTTTTTTTTTTTTTTTTTTTGTGGGTACCGGGGGGTCGACCTCAGGACCTCGCGCGCCAGCAGGCGCCCGTGCCGCTGAGCGATATCACCGGCCCCTTTTTCGTATGTGGGTTCCGGGAGTCGAACTCGGGCCCTCGCGCTTGCCGGGCAGGCACTTAAGCCGCTGAGCCATCTCACCGGCCCATGATTTAGTATGTAGTGATACACTTTTTCACCCTAAAAATTTTAGTCTAATTTAACTAGTTTTTATTGGGTGCCTGCTGTGTACATACATTTATTTACTGTTGTCTCATCCCTTGAATTTTGTTTTCCTTTTTTTTATTTGATTAATTTTTGAAAATATTAAGGTATTTTTTAGAACAGTTTTATGTTCATTACAAAATTAAGTGGAAAAATACAGCAGGTTTCTTTATGACCTGTTCCTACACATGGACACCCTTCCCTTCCACCCATGTACTGCACTACAGTGGTACCTGTGGTCATTTGGACCTAGCCACCGTGTGTGAAACTCAAAGGTGAACTCAAAATTCATGCAACCGGATGTATCCTGTGTTGCCTTTTTCAGGACCTGTTGATTTTACTGTGATTTCTGTATACTGTTCCGATTAGATGTGGAACAAATTATCTGAATGGAAAGTTATATAAAAATAGCTAAAGTAAAATTTGAAATCTTTCTAGAGATCAGTGTATTGTAGGCCTAGTTTTAGACCTCTATTAGAATATTACCTGTTTTATATGTGTTAAAATGGCTTCCACCTGGGAGGATGAGGCAGGAGGATTGCAAGTTCAAGCCCAGCCTGTAGCAATGTAGTGAGACCTTGTCCCAAAATTAAAAATAAAAAGGTCTGAGAATGTAGCTCAGTGTGATGTTCTGAGTTCAGTCCCCAGTACTGCAAAAAACAAGCAATGCCCCCCACCATGGTTCCATACCTTTCATGGATGTGACAGGCTTTCTTTTCATTAAAAGTTTTGCTTTTATCTATTTAATTGACAATGACTTCATCTGAGAACATACTTTTCTACCTAGAATCAGTTTCCCACTTAGGTTATAAGCCCAGATAGAAGAAAACTAAGGCAAGCAATGAGTAAAGTCATGTCATTAGGGATGACCTGCTAGGAGAGATGGCGTTGATCTGAGTTTTAAAGAATAGGTTGTAGCTTAGTCAGAGAAGGTGTTCCAGGTAAGCATAAGGTATGACCAAAAAGTACAAAAAGTGATCTTAGGATAGATTTTCATTTCTGGTAATAAAGTAGGCTAGGATACTTGGACTAACCTTTTGAAGTTATTCATATTTCTGGGTAAGAAAGAACTGTCTCAAAAGCATTAAAAAGCTTTAGCAAGACGGGCATTATGAAACCAAATCCTAGTGAAAGCCGTAACTTATGTAAATGGAAGCCACTTTTCGCCTGTTGAACTTGAGCTTTTGTTTTCATGGCCTGGTGGATGGACAGAAATCAAAACCAAGAAACTAATCAGAATGAGGATTGTAGATTTTCCTTATGATCTCTAAGAGTTACACCTTTGGCTTAAGGATGAACTAGATAGAAGTTCACTCACTTCAATGTCCCACTTCAGGTAAGGAACTTTAGGGAAAAGTGCTGTGACCGAGACCAGCAGGTACAGACTATAAAATTAGTATGTCAAATATGAGTAATGAAGTAAAAGTCAAATTGAAGCAGATTGTTTTATAGAATCCAAGACAACATTGATTATAAGATACGCCATTACTTTATGTGACAATTAGGAAAATGCTGTCAGTTAAAACTGCAGCTTTAATGCATTATTTCATAATGTATGAATTGACCATACCAGGATTTTATTGTTTTAAATTTCATTTTTCTCTTGGTTTAGTTTCTCTTGGCTTCATTTGCATTGCCTGGAATATGATAAATCTTTTTGTATGCATTTTAGTTTCATTTATTTGAGATTATCTCCTATTCTCAAGTTTGTAAAACAAGTAGCTGTTTGCAAAAAACTGCGGTAATCATTATTCTGTAATAAATATTTTACTTCATTAATGCCAAATTATACCTTGCTTTCATGCCTTTCTGTATACACAATATTTATTGCTTACTCATTGCATGTGTATTTTTCCCTTGTACTGCTGGGGATTAAACTCAGGATTACTGAGCTATATCCTCAGCCCTTTTTTTTGTGTGTGTGGGTACCAGGGGGTCAAACTCAGGACCTCGTGCGCCAGCAGGTGCCCGTGCCGCTGAGCGATATCACCGGCCCTTTTTTCATATGTGGGTACCGGGAGTCGAACTCAGGACCTCGCGCTTGTCAGGCAGGCGCTTATGCCGCTGAGCTATCTCACCGGCCCCCTCAGCCCTTTTAAAATTTTATTTTGAGACGAGTTCTTGCCAAATTGACCATCTGACCTCAAACTTGGACCTTCCTGTCTCAGCCTCCCACGTAGCTGGGATTAATGGCATAGACATGTGCCATCATACCCAAGCTTGGTAGATTTTGTTTTGTTTTTTTGGTACCGGGAACTGAACTCAGGACCTTGTGCTTGCCAGGCAGATGCTGTGCCACTGAGCTATATCCCCGGCCCTGATTTTTTTTTTTTTTTTTTTTTTTCCTTAAGCACACCTTTCTCAGTAATTGATAGAACAAGCGAGAGAAAAAATATAAAGATTTCAATAATAGGATTGGCAAAACTGATGTGATGTATTTATGAAGATTTTATGCCCCATGTATATTTCCTTCAAACACATGCAGATGTTTACAAAGAATGATGATATAACAGACCTTAAAGTTTCAATAGATTTCTTTTTTTTTTTTTTTTTAAATATGGGTACCGGGAGTCGAACTCAGGACCTCATGCTTGCCAGCAAGCGCTTGTGCCACTGAGTGATATCACCGGCCCTTTTTTCCCTTTATGTGGGTTTCGGGAGTCGAACTCAGGACCTCACGCTTGCCGGGCAGGCGTTTATGCCGCTGAGCCATCTCACCGGCCCCCTCAATAGATTTCAAATTACTGAAATAATAGAGTATGTTTTTGGTTTCATTTTTTGGTGTTTTTTTTTTTTTTTCTTTTTGTCTTTTTGAGACAGAGTTTCACTATGCCGTTCAGGCTGGCCTTGAACTCACTTTGTAGTCCAGGCTGGCTTTGAACTCACAGCGATCCTCCTGCCTCAGCCTCCCGAGTGCTGGCATTACAGGCATGTGCCATTTTGTTTTGTTTTTGAGACAGCGTCTTGCTGTATAGTTCAGGCTGGTCTTGAACTCAGGAACTCCTGGAAATCCTCCTGCCTCACCCCCTTGAGTGTAGGGATTACAGGTATGTACCACAACACCCAATTTAGAGTATGTTTTTTGAATGGAATACAGTTAAGGAAGAAATTGCTAGCAAGAAATTTTTAAGAAACAAACTGGAAGGCAAGAAATACACTTTTAAGGTAAACCTTGGTTGAAGAACAGCTAATAAAGGAACATTACTTTTTTTTTTTTTTTTTTTTTGTGGGTACCGAGGGTCGACCTCAGGACCTCGCGTGCCAGCAGGCGCCCGTGCTGCTGAGTGATATCACCGGCCCTTTTTTTTTTCTTATGTGGGTTCCAGGAGTCAAACTCAGGCCCTCGCGCTTGCCAGGCAGGTGCTTATGCTGCTGAGACATCTCACTGGTCCCTACATTTTTTAAATTGAATGACAAAAGTATGTTTTAAAACTTGGGCTATTATTTAGGGATCTTTATAGCTTTAAATACAGTATTTGGGCTGGTGAGATAGCTCAGTGGCATAAGCGCCTGCCCGGCAAGCGCGAGCTCCTGAGTTTGACTCCTGGAACCCACATAAAGGAAAAAAGGGGCTGGTAATATCGCTCAGCGGCACAAGTGCTTGCTGGCAAGCATGAGGTCCTGAGTTCGACTTTCGGTATCCACATAAAAAAAAATAAAAAGATATAGTATTATATGTTAGAAATGGAAAAGGGCTGAAATAACTGTTGATGGTAGCCAGCCTCTTAAGATCCCCACCTCCTGCTATTTACAGCTTTATGTTGCTCTCTCTTACATTGTACCAGAGTTGGTCTTTATGCTTAGTAGAGTTTCACAAAAGTGATGGTATGTCATTTGTGAAGTCAGGTTTACAAGATGTTGTTTCCACCTCATTCTGGGGAAAGCCATCATTCCTGTTAGTAGCCCTATTGAGAGGCCCATTTTGTGTAGAACTGATGCCTCTTGTCAGTTTTCAGTGTGTGTGCTTTTAGTGGTTCCTCCAGCTCAGTCAAGTTTTGATTTGACTGTAGTCTGATTTGACATAGTCGTTACAAACTAACTCATGAGAAAAGCTTAGCTTGTACCAGCAAACCGACTGACTCTTGCATTCCTTCCCCTTAAGAAACTGAAATAACACATTTGTTGTTTTAAGGTAACTTATGCAAGAGTAGATAAACTAGTACATCCTCCATTTAAGGAAAAAAAATGAACCCAGTGAGTAAAGGATTTTTCGTAAAGTGGCAATTCTCAAATTTATTTTCAGTTGTTGAAGGAGATACACATGTATTTCAGAAGATATGTATTAAGGAATAGGTTTAAATTTAATAAATTACTATCCATTGTATTCTTAGGATGAATGGCACAAACAGTGTCTGTGTGTACTTTCATGTGTGTGGTGGGGGGATATTGGGGATTGAACCCAGGGGCACTATATTCCCAGTCCTTTTTATTTTATTATTTAGAGACAGGGTCTTGCCAAGTCGCTAAGGATGGCCTTGAATTTGCATGTCTCCTCCCTCAGCCTCTGGAGCTTCTGGGATTGCAGATGTGTGCCACCACACTCAGCAGTACCTAGATACATTGGAAGTAATGGGATTGAGTGTAAATAAATATCTCTTCCTTCTACAGATCTTTCCTTTGGTCATGGTCATATCCTAAGGCAATTGTAAGCTTTTAATAGAATTTACTCATAATGGAAGAGACTTGATTGTAGAGTACTGTATATGGTAGATAATGTAGTAGTGCTCGAGGTAGCTAACGTGTTCTGAGTGATTGCTAAGTACCTGGCTGTGCTGACTGCTTCACAAGTTCCCACCAGTTTGAACCCCCCGTGGTGCGTGTATGCTGTCCATTAGGCAGCTCATACTGCTCGATAGGACTGTCCCATGCCAACCAGTGGGACAGTCATGCACGGGCCACTGAGGGGTCAGGTCCTCCTGGCAGTGAGCTGTAACAAATTGTGGCCCCTCCCCCTTGTGAACATGCTAAGGTGTGTTACTCAGTGCTTTCCACACCCCTCTGAAGCAGGAAATACTGTCTTCATTTTAGAGAGAGAAAACAGTTCAGAGAAGTGAAGTAAATAACCTACTGAAAGTCACACAGACTTGCAGAGATATTTGAGAGGCATACAATTAAAATTGTCTGGTAAGGGGGATCGTGAAATATTTTATATATATGAAGCATAGAACATGCCCATTTTGTGGGAGTCCTGATTGTGGACAAAGCTTATGAAGAGATATTAATTGATACTTATTAAGTTTTTACTGTGTACTAGGCATTATTGTAAGATGGTGGCATGTGTTAGGTTATTTAATTTCCACGACAGTCCTTTAGGTCCTATCGTTAGGGTTACTTGTTCAGGAAAGTGACAGTCCAGCTGAACTGGTTCCAGCACTCCTGCATTACTTAATGTATCTGTGTGCTGTGTTAATAAATAAGCATTGTAGAAATGGGGATACAGACCAAACCTGTGTTTTAGTACACCAGGTTTGTCTTACCATGAAAGTGACTAACCTTGGAGATTTAGCGTTGTTTCTGAATATGTGGAGATCTTTATTTTTATGGCCTTTGGCAACAAATTATCCTTTAAGGATTATTATTATTATTTTTTTTTTTGGGCAACAAAAATTCTCTGAGAATTTTTTCAGACGGTATAGAATATGGCTATTTTGTGTAAGTTCTTTTTACAAGCTTTCCCTTTTTGCTTACTAAAGCTCCATTTCCTCCACGTACAGTTCAGAGATTGTGTAGTATAGTTGAAAGAGCATATATTGGTTTCATATATCCTTGCACTTTAACTCCAACACTGTCAGTTACTAGCTGTATGATTTTCAACAAGTTCTTAAGGTACAGTTTTATAACTTGTAAAATGGGGAAAGCTGTATTTTCTTTTTTGGATAGTTATAAGCAGTTAATAGGAGGTTGTATTGTCAAAATATTTGCTATAGCACTTAACACATGGCAGATGCCTTACAAATTGAGTGTTTTACTTCTTAGTAAATGAAATAATACCATTTCTTTCCTTATGATTGCTCAGTTTCTTTGGAGAACTCTGTGCTTACACTTAGTATTCCTGACCTTTAGAATTTGAACTAGATACTATAGAGTTCTTAAATTAAATATGAAAAGAAGTATGTTAATTTCTTGTAGTACTGTGTGAAGATTTTGTGTCTAATTTTTACTGAGAGCTAATCCTCTGCTCTTTCAGAAAGGAAAAATGATAATGAAACTCCGGATACTTATATTTCTGGAATCTAACCTGAATGGATAGATAAATGAATGGTGGGTGAATGACATTCTTTTTTTTTTTTTTTTTTTTTGTGGGCCCCGGGGGTCGACCTCAGGACCTCGCGCGCCAGCAGGCGCCCATGCCGCTGAGCGATATCACCGGCCCTTTTTTCGTATGTGGGTTCTGGGAGTTGAACTCGGGCCCTCGTGCTTGTCAGGCAGGCGCTTATGCCACTGAGCCATCTCACCAGCCTGAGTGAATGACATTCTAGTTGGAAATATAAAAAAAAAAAGTAATGAAACTCTTGAGAAAATTTCTCACAAGATTGTTCTTGTGTAAAATATTTCCATCTTCTGATTTCTCAGTAATAATATAGATAGGGAAACTTTACAAGCTGATTTGGAACAGTATATTATTAGAAAAAATAAACACACAAAAGGTCAATAGTCTCTGCATATTCTGGGAACATTCTTTTAAATTTTGAATTACAGTGTAATGCTTTTATTTTAGGGAAGTAAGTTGCTTGAGTTCCCTTATCCAAGAGTGGCGTTTACACAGTGATGTTTAAAAACTGCTGAATCACATGCTGTAATTGACTGGTGCAAAGAAGTACTGAGGAGCCAAAGGGAAAAATACTGGCATCCTTTTTAAGATACAATTTATATTTTTAAAAAATTTCTGAGGGATCATAATTTTTTTTTTTAACTCAGTTTTATTGAGATTTCACTTCTGGTCATAATGCACAGGTTTAAGGTGTCAAAGGTGATGAATTTTGATACCTGCAAAGCATTACCTTATCAGAAGGTGGAAAATTTTAGGGCTGGGATGTGGCTCAGTGCCCTAGCACACACAAGGCCCTGAGTTTGATCCCAGCACTACAAAGAAAAAACAAAAAATGGAAAATTTCCATTCATTATAAAAGTTCCCTTCGCCCCTTTGCTGTCAGTCTTCTCAATGGCAACCATTAATCTAATTCCTGTCATCATAGCCTCTTCTAGACCTGCTCTTCGTATAAAGGAAATAAATTCAGCATGTATGCATTGATGCCTGGCATCTTTTGCTCAGTAGGTTTTGTAAATTTGTATGTGTTCTTGTGAGTATCAATAGTTAAGAGATTTTTATTCCTGGATAGTACTGCATTGTATGAGTATGCCACAATTTCTTTATCCATAAACCTATTGATAGAATCTGTGTTTGTTTCCACCTTTGGACTATTAAAAATAAAGCTTCTATGAACATTTTTGTGCAAGTGTTTTTGTGAGGGTATATTTTCATTTCTGTGGAAGAATGGCTGAGTAGTTTGTTACGTGTATGTTTAAAAGAAACTGTCAAATTGTTATCCAGGTGGTCCTACCATTTTATATTCCCACCAATAATGTATGAGGGCTACACTCATTCCACATCTTCACTAACATATGGTATCTTTAGCCTTTTCAACTTTTGCCATTCTAGTGAGCGGGAAAAAAAAAAAAAAAAAAAAAATATATATATATATATATATATATTCTATTTTGTTTTAATTTGCGTTTCTCTGGGTAACTAATGATAATGAACACATTTTTATGTGCTATTTGGCCATTTGTGTATCCCCTTTTGTCAAATGTCCACTTAAAAAGTGGACTTGTTCTTTTGTTACAGAATTGTAGCTACTCAGATGCTGATACAAATCTTTGAGAATATTAGAATATGTTCATCAGCTATATGGCTGGCATGTGCACGCATGTGTGTGGTGGATGAAGATTGAACCCAGGGCCTCACACATGCTAGATAAGTGCTGTACCACTGAGACAAATCCTGAGCCCTGCCTTCCATTTCCTTGATAGTGTCTTTTGATGAGTGATGAGTGGAAGTGCTTGCTTATTTATTTCTCTTTACTTATTTGTGCTGAGGATTAAACCTAGGGCCTCTTGCATGCTAGGAACAGACGCTACCACTGAGGTACATATAGCCATAGCCTTTTATTTTAATCAATACCAGTTTTCTCTTTTGGTTCATGATTTTTGTGTCCCAGAAAGAAAAAATCTGCATCTCCATGTCCAAAGACATACCGTATTTTCTTCTGGAAGATTTTAGTTTTAGTTTTTGTGTTTAGATTAATGATCCATTTCCAGTTTGATTCTGTTTATGCATTTTGTACTTCCTATCTCAGTATATGTGTTGCCGAAGTGAAGCACTGTACTTCCTATTAATGCACTGAAGAAATATTAACTGAGCACTTGGTGCTAGGCACTGTTTTAGGTACTTGGTATCCATTAGCAAATAAGAAAACTCCTGTGTGAATTTATATCCTAGGGAATGTGACAGACAATAAGTAAATCACAGAATATGATAAAGGACGATGGGGTTGGGAAAAAGAAGGGTAGGGTAAAAGGCATTGACAGATTTTGCTTCTGAGAATATATCATTTAAAGAATAACTTGAAGCCAGGCGTGGTGGCATACACATGTAATCCCAGCACTTGGGAGGCTGAGGCAAAAGGATCGCCGTGAGTTCGAGGCCAGTCTGCACTACACAGCGAGACCCTTTCTCAAAAAAACAAAAAATAATGAAGATGGAAGAGTCATCTATTTAGGTGTCTGGGAGAAGAGTGTTCTGGGTAGAGAAAAAGGTCTGCCATGTCCAAGGGGTAGCCACGAGGTAACAGTGTAACAGTGGGAAAGGCGCAGAGTGATACGGGAAAACAAACTATTTAGAACCCCACAGGACCCTGGTAAGACGGTGGATTGAGTGACATGGAAAGCCATTTAAGGGCTCTTTATGCTTGTTCTAAAACTTTATTTTTATTAGTACATATTTGTCATATGTATTGATCATATTCATCATAGGGAATTTGTACCTGAACATAACACATCTCAATTCTTTTTTTCCCATTCCCCTCCCTTCAACCCTTCTTCCCCTCCCCATTTTACATAAGCTTTGTTCCCATTTCATTATACTTAATACTTAATACATTATACTTAATACATTATACTTAATTGTAAAATAGCACATAGCTTTTGCTGAATATCGCTTGGAGATTTCATTTTGTTGCTTCTTTACGTGGCTACTCAGTGGTTGTGAAAACATTATTTTTCCTGACAAATACACCTAATGTAATAAATTTGTGATGATTTTCTTATTTCAGAAAGATCCAGATTACCTGAAGCTGTGGTTGGACAATTTTGTTTCTAGCTACGAACAATTCCTAGATGTTGATTTTGAAAAACTGCCTACCAGGTATGTAGACATGCAGCTTTATTACCCTTGCTCATTTTTGACACAAAAATGTCAATACTGACATGTTATAAGGGTGACAAATATGTCAGCATTCTTGATAGCCTGCATAACTGTTCTCATGGTAAAAAGTATTAATCATAGCAGTTTTTCTTGTTGTTACAAGACCTGGCTTTTCAAAGCCTCTTTGCTTTGGTGAGACACTACCCACTGGTGCCTTGCAGTTCACTCATTTCTGATACTAGCTCCCCAGGGTTAGCACCAGCTCTCACAAGTTAAAGGCAGAGCCCTGCACGAGGCTGGCTTCACTTCAGACATCACTCACAAGTTTTGGGGGACACCCACATTTCTGACCAACTAACTCTTAATTTAGGGTTTTTATCCTCTCTTCAAGTTCAGGAATTTCTGAAAGAATTCACCAAAAGTACTATACTTATGATACATCCTTATTATAAAGGACACATGTAGGATAGGGTCTAGAAGGGTCCTGGATGCAGAGCTTCCATGTCCTTTCCCCATGCAACCAGGACATGTTACCTCCCCGAGCATCAGTGTGTCACCAGTCAGGAAATACAAGTACACGACTTATTTCCATTTCCAGCCTCAAAGGAGAGCCTTAAGAGGAGGCAAAGAATTTAGATTTTTTTAAAGTTATATTTAGAAAATGATAAATGGGAAATTCAAATTTTATGAAAAAGTACAACTGAAAGTACAAATCTTTTCCACCACTTACCACCATTTCTGGACTCTCAGTTCCTTGGCCACATATAAGATAGTTTTTTTCTAAATCTCAAGCTGTCTGAAAAACCCAGTAGTTGTTAGGTAAGAGGTTGGCTGGGGTAAAAAGGAGGAGAAATAGGGAGAGGCATTTAGCCTCAAAAGAAGTTCCAGTTACAGATATATGTTGAGGGAAGAAGGAAGAAATATTGTGGTTAGTGAAGAGAAAGAGTACTGGAGAATTAAAAATCTGTAAGTAATGGTGTTTGAAATCTGGGGATAAGAATGGGCAGTCAGAGGGTGGTAGTGAGAA
Source organism: Erethizon dorsatum (assembly GCA_028451465.1). NCBI lineage: Eukaryota > Metazoa > Chordata > Mammalia > Rodentia > Erethizontidae > Erethizon > Erethizon dorsatum. Next base: position 32,742,598 of record CM051835.1, on the reverse strand, counting down.
TTGAGTCTGGAGACTCATACAGGGGCCAACTCATGAAATACTGTGAATGCACTGCTAATGGATTTGTTTTTTTTCTTTTTAAATGAAAGATAATGCAACTTAAAAAAGTTCTGGCTGGGCATGGTGGCTCATAACTAATCCCAGCTACTTGCGGGTATAAGGCAGGAGGGTTGCAACTTGGAGGCCAGCCTAGGTAATTTAGTGACACCCTGTCTCATTTAAAAAAAAAAAAAAAAAAAAAGGGAGTATAGAAGTAACAGCTCAGTGGTAGAGCATACGAATAGCATGCATAAGGCCCTGAGTTAAATACCCAACTACAAAAAAAAAAAAAAAAAAAGTTTCTTTGTGACAATGTCATTACCGAGTTTGTTTTTCAAGTTGTTTTGTTGGCATTGTAGAGGGAGAATTAGAGAGGGTTGAGACTGAAGCCCAGGAAGACAGAAGAATCTGGAGAAGAAACTACTAGATGAGACTGTGCTGAGAAAGGACCAGTACTTTAGAAATTCAGTTTCGGATTTCCTTCTCATTAGGATATTATTTGATAGAATTTTCTCAAGATTATGCCTTAGTTTCTACTAATAAAAGAGTATTCATGTAGTTTGTGCCTAGAAGTACTTTAATTAGTTAATTTTTGTAGTACTAGAAACCGAACTCGGGTATTCTACATCTCCAGACTTTTCTTTTGAGATAAAAACCTCACTAAGTTGCCCAGGCTGGGCTCAAACTTGTGATCCTTCTGCCTCAGCCTTTCACATAGCTGGGATGACAGGAGTGTGGCACTGCACATGGCTGTGCTTTTACTTTAATAATTTATAGTTCACTTTAAATCATGGGCTTATGAATTTTATGGAGTTAGGATTTGGGCTTTGAATATTTGGAGTATTGGAATGAGGCTTCTGAAGTTTCTAAGGTACAGTTGTTATCTTCCACACGTTATAAAGGGATTATTGGGGGACATTGCTAAAAACATTACATGGATTTATACTGCCACAGTGTTTAACTTAGGATAAAGATGAGAAATGCTAAGAGCATTGCTTTGTTTGTTATGTAGTTGGCTTTTGATTTTTGTTTTTTTTTCTTTTTTTGTTTTATTTGAGATGGGGTCTCGCTATGTAATTCAGCCTGGCCTTGAATTCACTATGTAGCCCAGGCTGGCTTTGAACTCACAGCAATCCTCCTGCCTCAGCCTCCTGACTGCTGGGATTACAGGGGTGTGCTGCCATGCCCAGCTATAGTTAGCTTATTTAAAGTTATGTTTCTTGGCATCTGAGGTAGGAAGATCGAAAGTTCAAGCCCAGCTTGGGCAGTTTAGCAATTTGGTGAGATCCTGTCTCAAAAAATAGAAAAAGGGCTGAGATTGTAGCTTAGCACAAAAGTATTGGGTTCAATTCTCAGTACCTCAGAATCAAAACAAAAAAAACCCCCACTGGACCATGAATTTAGATTTTACTAATAGAAAACAAATTTTCAAGTGCATACTGTGTACAAGACACTATAAAATTAGTTGAATTATAGGTAAGAAACTCATATATAATTGTCATGTAAAGTACACTGACTTAAAAGCATTTCTGAATTAGAGACTTCATAATGTAGATTGCTTTTACCAGAATTTAAAGTCTTGAACATACTTTAAGCTAGGCTTCTGCCTGTGTTAGACCCAATTATTGCCACCGTTCAGTATTCACTAGTCAATAGAGGAGTGGAACAAATTTTTGGAGTTTGGGAAAAAAGTTCTTTTTTTTTATGGGTACCGGGGGTCAAACTCAGGACCTCGCGCACCAGCAGGTGCCCGTGCCGCTGAGCGATATCACTGGCCCTTTTTTTCGTATGTGGGTACCGGGAGTCAAACTCGGGACCTTGTGCTTGCCAGGCAGGCGCTTATGCCGCTGAGCAATATCACTGGCCCTTTTTCCTTTGTGTGGGTACCGGGAGTCAAACTCGGGACCTTGCGCTTGCCAGGCAGGCGCTTATGCCGCTGAGCCATCTCACCGGCCCCCTCTAAGTTCTTAAATGCTTATCATACTAGAAACATGGCTAAGAATTTTAACTTTACCTGTAAGACATGTTTCAACAAAGCATTTTATAATGAGAGCTAGTTCAAAACAAAACAAAAAAGATATATTGCTCTTTTAGAAGCTAATTACTTTTACAAAATGTGCAATGTAGAATGGAAAGACCAAGGATAAAAGGAAATAGTCCTTTAAACTGTTATGGATTATTGGAAAAATACAGTGTTTTCCTTCTTGTTGACATGTATTTTTTTTTTTTTGAAAAGTGGAGAAAAAAGAGATTAACTTAATCTCAAAAATTATATTTAAATCTTTGTTTATTATCTTGAGTTACTCTGGTTTTTCCAAGCACCTCTTTTGAACTCTTCACCAGGAGAAAAATATATATGACAATGAGAGACTCTCTGGTACTGCTTATGAATAAGAGAACAAATTTGAAGCTACAGCTGAGGTAGTTCTCATTCAAAAATAAAGCACGGTGTTTTTGTGACGTGGTTATAGAATTTGTCTGTCTTTATAATGTGATTTGGGGGGGTACCGTCTGTATAATTTAATTAAAAACAGGTGTTAGTTTTATGTAAAGAGTTTCTTAATTTACGTTGGAGAATGATTCAGGAGGCTCACTGTATTTACCATGTATTTGTTTGATTGCTGGTATTCAGAGTTTTTTCGTCTACAGTGAGTCAGAGTCTTTCAGTGTAAAAGTACTGTATTAGTATTAGCTCACAGGAAGCATTATCTGAAGAGACTTAAAGTGTCATTTAATTATAGGTACTCTTTGCTCTCCTGAGATTTGGGCATTTTTCATAGTGGCTTATAAAAAAATTCTTAGACTTCAGTGATGGTACATACATTTTTTTTTTTTTTTTTTTTTTGTGGGTACCGGGGGGACGACCTCAGGACCTCGCGCGCCAGCAGGCGCCGTGCCGCTGAGCGATATCACCGGCCCCTTTTTTGTATGTGGGTTCCGGGAGTCGAACTCGGGCCCTCGCGCTTGCAAGGCAGGCGCTTAAACCGCTGAGCCATCTCACCGGCCCTCATTTTTATAATTCTTAATGAACTTCACAGCAAAAAATATATATTGACCTTCTGGTTTTAGAGCCCTGTGAAATAGGCCAGATGATATTAAAATTTTATAGATGGAGGAATGTCATAGATTAAATGGCCAGCACCATGTTACAGAGGTGGAGTTTACTCCCCAGGTATTTCGACTGTGGTTCTACTATGGGCTTTTATTGTGAAAGAGACACCAGAGAAGCCATGTACATCTCATGTGGACTTTTGCCTTTAGAGAACCATATTGTCTATTTACACAGAAGCCATTTATCACAAAACACTGATATATTACTCTAAAAAAATATTATATTAATGCTCATGTATGAGGTCTACATTCACCTTCTCATCTTTCTCCTTTTGCTGTTTCTCACTTTGCCCTCTTACGATCATATGGCTTGGGGAATGTATAAGATAGGGCATTAGTGTTCAGTAAAGCAGATGGTGGAATTTATCTATATCTATATTATATAGTTATACATATTTTAATTAAAATAGAACAATTGGGGGCCGGTGAGATGGCTCAGCGGCATACGCGCCTGCCTGGCAAGCGCGAGGGCCTGAGTTTGACTCTCGGAACCCACATACAAAAAAAAAAGGGCTGGTGATGTCGCTCAACAGCATGGGCGCTTGCTGGCGCGCGAGGTCCTGAGGTTGACCCCTGATACCCACACACACACACAAAAAAAAATAGAACAGAGTCTCTCCTCTCCTCTGAAATAAGATAAATCATTCTGTTGTAATCTAGTTACATCTGGTTGTGCTTACAGACAAGATGTTACAGAGCATCTGGAAAAAATTAAAAGAACTTCCTTAGGATTCAGGCTGAAAATGCTGTTCACTTAAGTGCTAGAGATTTTCTTCTATATTTCAACACTATTTTCTTCCCTTCAATTGTAGGGTAGATGATGTGCCTCCAGGAATATCTCTACTTCCTGATAATATTCTGCAGGTTCTGAGGATCCAGCTGCTACAGTGTGTTCAGAAAATGGCAGATGGGTTAGAGGAACAACAACAAGCCTTGTCAATCTTGCTTGTCAAGTTCTTCATTATTCTTTGCAGGTATCTGGTATAAAAATACAAACTAATTATCTATTTAAAAATAATCATTACCAAAATAATAGATTTCTTGGTTTTGAGATTTTTTTGTGTGTGATTTGTTTCTTTCTGTTTTTTTTTCCCTTTGGTTTTTTGTTTTTTTGAGACAGGGTCTCGCTATGTAGTTTAGGCTGGCCCTAAACTCACTGTGTAGCCCAGGCTGGCCTTGAATTTGTGGCAGTCCTCCTGCCTCAGCATCCCAAGTGCTGGGATTACAGGTGTATGCCACCATGCCGTGCCTGGCTGTTTCTTATTTGAAACAGGATCTCACTATGTAGTTCAGGTTGGTCTTGAACTCACTATGTAAACCCATGTTGGCTTCAAACTTGGAGTAATCCTGTCTCAGCCTTCTGAGCACTGAGATTACAGATGTGTACCACTGCACCTGGCCCATTTATTGATTGTCTTAGTTACTTTTGTCATTGCTGAGAAAAAATACCACAACACCCAAAGTTAAAGGAGGGATTTATTATAGCTCACAGTTTGTAGAGGTTTCAGTTCGTAGTTGGCTGGCCCTAAGGCAGGGTAGCATGGCAGAGGGGCATCGCAAAGGAGAAACAGTTCATGGCAGGCAGAAGGCAGCGAAATAGCAAGCAGCAGCCCTCTTTCTGTCTTATATTCTACCCAGGCTACCTGCCGTTAGGTTGGGTAGCACTCACACCCAGGGTGGGTCACCCTTAATCCTAGTAGCACACCATGAATCGACCCCAGCATCACACACTTAATCCCATCATCACACACCCTAGATCCAGTTATCTCTGGAAAGCCCCATCTATGACCCCATGAGGCTTTGGGGGAACATCTAGATATAAGCCGTAACATTGATTATTAATGGTATTTGTTGTTCGTGCAGATCTTTAGAGTATGACTGCCTTTTGTAATCAGTTTGTCATTTCTCCATGCATTACAAAACCTTCTGAGTGTAGCTCATTATAGAGACACTCAGCCAAGAGTTTTAAGTGTTGCTTTAGCATAAATACAGTAATAGGAGGTTTTACTTCAGTGAGAAATGATATACCAGTACTTTTTGTGTGTTGCTTACCTATAAATGTGTACTTTTTTCTTGGTGTTGAGGATTGAACCTAGGTCCTCACACATGCTTGACAAACACTTTAGCACTATGCTGTACTCAGCACTGTATGCACATTTTTATTACTATGCATTATATTTGTGAAATTATATATTTCAGCTCTTTCCTTTTATAAAATACAGTGATCTTCCAGGTTATTATATTTTCCACGTTTGTTAATTAGGTCTCTGGTACTTAAATCTTGGTATGCATAAGTTATCAACTGGAATGCCTAGTTGAAATATAGAACTTGAGCTTTAGTTGAGAAAGTTCTAATTTAAAAAGGTTTAAACATCTGGATTTTTTAAAAGTTCCATACTAATCTACATATAAGAATTTGAGAACCATTGAGTGAGTGGCTTAATATACCTCTTGCAATGTGCCACCTTTTTGGATGCCACTTCCTATATATAATGTACATTGTTTTATAGATATTTTTATAATTAGATGAGTAGGACCTTAATTTACCTTTTGGTCACCTTTGACTTGTTTTTTGTTGCCTTGATTCTAGGAGTTGTGGAATGATTGAGCAATAATAGCTAAAACATTATATTGCTACTTTCAGCTTTCTTAAGAACCTTAGTGGGCCGGTGAGATAGCTCGGCGGCATAAGTGCCTAGCAAGCGCAAGGTCCTGAGTTCGACTCCCGGTACCCACATACGAGAAAAAGGGCTGGTGATATCACTCAGCACGGGCGCCTGCTGGCATGTGAGGTCCTGAGTTCGACTCCTGGTACCACCAAAAAAAAAAAAAAAGAACCTTAGCATATTTCTGTTTTCACACTCATTCTTTTCCTTACAATTTAGAAAATAATGTGATAGTCTGATAAGGGTGGCAGGAAAAGGGTTTACTAAGTAAGATAAGAATTGTCCTCTGGGGGGCTGGTGAGATGGCTCAGCGGCTTAAGCACCTGCCCGGCAAGCGCGAGGGCCCGAGTTCGACTCCCGGAACCCACATATGAAAAAGGGGCCGGTGATATCGCTCAGTGGCACGGGCGCCTCCTGGCACGCGAGGTCCTGAGGTCGACCCCTGGTACCCACAAAAAAAAAAAAAAAAATAGAATTGGCCTCTGGGATCATTGTTTTGGTATATTTTCTCCTGTTAACTACCTACTACAATTTTTACTGAAATCAAAATTCCCGTATCTGTTTTAAATCTATTATGTTTAGCTCTTGATAATAGAGAGAGGCACAGGAATACTCAACACATTTTTTTAGTTGATTTTTTTTTTTTTTTTGGCACTGGGAATCGAACTCATGACCCTTGTGCTTGCCACGCAGGCGCTGTGCTACTGAGCTGTATCCCCAGCCCTAGTTGATTTTATTTTTATTTTTTTTATTTTTTTAAGTAGGAGACCATCTCTGATAAGTTTAAGTTTGGTAGCTGCCAGTCATAGAATATGTTTCTATTTCTAGAGATCTCACTTTACTTTTTTTTTTTTTTTTTTTTGGGTACCAGGGGGTCGACCTCAGGACCTCGCGCGCCAACAGGCACCCGTGCCACTGAGCGATATCACCGGCCCCTTTTTTCATATGTGGGATCCGGGAGTCAAACTCAGGCCCTCGCGCTTGCCAGGCAGGCGCTTATGCCGCTGAGCCATCTCACCGGCCCCCTCACTTTACTTTTTAAAGCTGCTTTTAACATGTTAATAGAGTTTATGTTTGCAGCATAAAATCGTGAAGTGTGGAGAATTCCCCTATACTGCCTTCCTCACTCTTTTCCATTATAGTATTAACATCTTGCATTAGTTTGGTTCTTTTGTTACAGGTGATGGACCAATATCAGTACATTATTAACTGAAGTCTTTAGTGTACATTAAGACTTACTATTTGTGTTGTATAGTTCTATGGGTTTTGACAAATAAATGATTAAAGTCCATAGTGTACAGTAATGTTCACTACTGTGTTGTACAGTTCTTTAGTTTTGACAAATGAATATTGTCATGTAACACCATTGTAATATTACACAGACCAGTTTCACCAGCCAGAACATGGCCTTACTCCACCTATTCAGTCTTTTCACCATCCACTTCCTGCCACAGCCTCTGGCAATCACTGATCTTTTTGTCTGTAGTTTTACCATTTCCAGAATGTCATATATTTGGAATCATGCACTATATATCTTTCACACTGACTTTTTTCACTTAGCAATATGCTTGTAAAGTTCCTCCATGTCTTGTTGGTTTTTGTTTTTTTGGTTTATTGAGACAGAGTCTCACTATGTAGTCCAGGCTGGCCTCGAACTCACTATGTAGCCCAGGGTGGCCTCGAACTTGTAGTGATCCTCCTCCTCCTCCTGCCTCCTGAGTGCCAGGATTCCAGGCATGCGCCACCATGCCTGGCCAAGTCTTGTTTTTGTGGCTTGACAGCATGCTTCTTTATTCTTGAGCATCATTATACTAATGGATGTTATAATTTGTTTACTCATTTACTTATTAATGGACATCTTATCTATTTCCAATTTTTGACAGTTATAAAGCTGCTGTAAACATTCATGCTCAGGTTCTGCATGGACAGAAGTTTTCAGCCTATTTGGGTAAATACCTAGGATTCTAACTGTTGTATCATATGGAAAGTTTATGCTTTAGCTTTGTCAGAAACTGCCAAATTGTCGCTTACAGTAGTTGTACTATTTTGATTCCCACTAGCAAAGAATGAAAATTTCTATTATTCCCCATTTTTTTCAGTATTTGGTGATGCTGTATTTTTACATTTTTAGCTACTGCAGTGTGTATTTCATTGGATTAACTTGCAATTCCCCAGTGATGTAAGATGTTCCACATCTTTTCACATGGCTATTTGCCATCTCTCTCTCTCTCTTTTTTTTTTTTTTTGGTACCGGGAATTGAACTCAGGACCTTGCGCTTGCCAGGCAGGTGCAGTGCTGCTGAGCTAAATCCCTGGCTCCTCTATCTTCTTTTGTGAAGTGTCTGTATTGATCTTTTGCCCAACTTTAAAATTGGGTTATTTTCTTATTAAAAAGTCTGAATATTTTGAGACAGTTTTTTTATCAGGTGTCTCTTTTGCACATATTTTCTTATGGGGTCTGACTGTCTTTTTGTTCTCATAGCATATTTTCCATAATAGAAGTTTTTAATTTTAATGAGGTTCAAGTTATCGGTTCTTTCATGGATTATGCTTTTGGTTTTGCATCTATAAGGTCATTAGCAAACCCAACATCACTTAGGTTTTTCTTCTGTGTTTTCTTACAGTTTTGTTGTCATTCATTTCCTTGTCCATAAGCTATAACCATCCAATATATGTTTGGTGTTATTATTTTGAACAAGCTATTATATTAGGACCATTAAAAAAATAAGAAAAATAAAACCAGGTATGGTAGTGCGCACCTGTATTCCCAGCTAGCAGGAGGCTGAGGCAGGAGGAATTGCAAGTTTGAGGCCAGCCTGGCAACTTAGCAAGACTTTGACCCAAGATAAAATTTAAAAAGGGCTGGGAACTGTAGATCAGAGGTAGAGCACTTGCCTAACACAAGTGAAGTTCCCAGATTCAATCTCCAGTTCTGAGAGGAAATAAAAGAAAAAATTACAGTATATTTTCATTTATTCCTTTTTAATTTCTCTCCTTTATGATGGATATAAGGTTTATTGATTTTTAGTTTATTCAGCTTTTTCCTTGTGAAAATCAGAATGACGACTTCCAAAATTCTACATGTTAGATCAGAAATTAAAAATCTTACTTATTTTATGAAAATCAAAGCTAAGGGTTAGGTAAGAGAGTTTTGACAGAAATATTTAGGCAGGGCTGGAGCCATAGTCTTTCAGAACTGACGGTTTCCCTGTTTTGCAGTTTTGCTGCTTGATGGTTCCATTTTACAACTTTAAAGATGCTTTTGAAATTTTAATATAATCTATATTCAACTACTCCCCCATCATAAATAGCTATAGAATATGTAGAACTCTAATGAAGCCAAATAATGCCTAACTGATCAATTTAATTTAACTGTGTACTTAATCATTTTGACTATGTTCTCATTTGGATTTATGTCTTCTGTACTAATTCAACTTTAACTTTTGTCATGATTTTTTTAATATATAAACTTTCTTGAGCAATTAATTTTCATGCTGTACAATTCACCCATTTAAAATGTATCATTCTGCTGGGTGAGGTGGCACACTCCTGTAATCCCAGCACTTGGGAGGCTAAGGCAGGAGGATCACACAAGTTTGAGGTTAGGCTAGGCTACATAATGAGTTCAAGGCCAGCCTGGACTGGAAAGTGAGACCCTGTCTCAAAGTAAAAAAATAAAAAGTATCGTTCAGTGACTTTTAATGTATTACAGAATTGTGGTATCAATCACTGTCAGTTTTAGAACATGTTCATAGTCCATAAGGAAGCTCTGTACCCATTAATAGGATCCTACATTTATCTTACTTCTATCCCCAGGCAACCACTGTTTCATTTTCTGATCAGAATATTTTGTAGCAGTGAAATCATCTACCATGTGGTCCCTGTACTGGCATCTTTCTTTCTTTTCTTTCCTTTTTTTTTTTTTTTTCGGTCTTTTGAGACAGGGTATCACTATGCAGTTCAGGCTGGCCTCAAACTCATTTTGTGGCCCAGGCTGGTCTCGAACTCATGGCAATCCTCCCACCTCAGCCTCCCAAGTGCTGTGATTACAGGTGTGTGCCACCATTCCTGGCCTGGCATCTTTCGTATAGCATCATGTTTTTAAGGTTCATCCATCTTGTAAAATATATCAGTACTTTTGTAGAATGAATCAATACTTTTTAAAAATCTGTATTGATACTTGATACTTTTTGTGGCTGAATAGTACATTGTATGGATAAACCATACTTTATCTTTTACCATGGGTAGAGGTTTGACTTGTTTCTGTATTTTTGGTTGACGTGAATATTGTTGCTCCCTGAACATTCATGTCAGTTTTTGTGTGGGCATATAGATTTTTTCCTATTGAGTACACACCCAGGGATGGTATCGCTGGGTCATGTTGTAGCTCAATGATTAATCTCTTGAGAAACTGTCAGATTGTCTTACAGTGTTGCTGTATCATTTTACATTACCCATCAGCAATGTATGAAAGTTTGTTTTTTGCACATCCTTGCCAACACTTACTATGTCTTTTTCATTACAGCCTTATAGTGGACAAACCAAAATATCATCTCACTCTGACCTTTACATTAAGAAGTCTGTTAATTAATCTTTTCTATTCTCTTATAATCTATTGTATTTCAAGATATGAAGTATTTTACAAAGTCACAGTGTCTCAGAATGAATTAATAAACTTTTTATAATTATGTCAAGAAAAAACTTTGATATGGTAGATGTTAACATATTATGCGTCATACGTCAGTCTTTCTAAAAAATGGAGTAAAATGAGGGTTGTATTTTAATTAAGCATCAAGTACTTATTGACCTGATGCTTCAAACAAGGTGTGATACTCTGCCCTTTTAGAGTATGTAAGGATGCCAGTGGATCTATCAAGGACTTTTAATATAGTAGAGGAAATACCACATAAGTCTAAAAAGGGAATTTATAATTCAACAAGTAAAGTGAAAACTATAAATCTACATGAGTGGTATAATGGCAATACTGTATACAAACACTAAACTAAGAATTGTCATGAGGAAAAAAAGAACCGGTAAGTAAGTAACCTAGATGTATATAATTGCTTATTACTTGGGTTGTAAGAAGGTGATTATTTTTTCTTCTGTGTCTACTTTGTTTTTGTTTTTTTTTTGTGGGTACCGGGGGATCGACCTCAGGACCTCGCGCGCCAACAGGCACCCGTGCCTCTGAGCGATATCACCGGCCCCTTTTTCATATGTGGGTTCCGGGAGTCGAACTCGGGCCCTCGCGCTTGCAAGGCAGGCGCTTACGCCGCTGAGCCATCTCACCGGCCCTGTGTCTACTTTGATATTTTCTAATTTTTGCATAATAAGTACATGCAAATCTATGCATTTTGAGATACTGTGACTTTGTAAAATATTTTCTATCTTAAACATTTTCTGTTCATAATAATTAAATGGTGCATAAGTATATTTTACATTCTCAGTGGGAAAACAATTATACAACCATATTGGGTTGTATTTATTTGTTTTATGGTATTAGGGATTGATTTTGGAACCTTACACATATTAGGCAAGCGCAATTTTATTTTTTATCTTTTTAAATTTTTATTTAAAAGAGAAAAAAGTAGAACAAAATTTTAAAACAACATAATAGGAGGGTAACAATGGTTAATACATTGCGTATTGTTATCTTTAAATTAGTTATAGTACCAGATATTGGCATTCAATACAATTTTGTTCTAATACTATTTGTATTTTGTTTGTCAGCATCTCTCAAAATTCATGCATGAACACCCATTTTATTTGCCATTCTTCTATATGATTCTTTTTTTTCTTCCTAGAAATCTATCAAATGTGGAAGAAATTGGAACATGCTCATATATTAATCATGTCATCACCATGACAACACTCTATATTCAGCAAGTAGGTGTAAATTGATATAGTCCTTGTTGCTTTATTGAGGCTAAATAGATTTTACTGTTTTATATTATAGTTGATATAGTTAAATGTTTTAGGAGAGGTTAAAAATTGAGAGAATTTAAATTATCTTTGGGTAATCTGTATTTCAGAAACCTTATTGAAAGATGGACAAATAGCTACTAATATGTTATTTCAATTTAAAAATTAAAGTGTTGCCAGGGGTATAGTTCAGTAGCACAGCACCTGCCTGGCAAGCGTGAGGTTGTGAGTTTGATTTCCGGTACCAAAAAAAAAAAATTAAAGTGTTTTATAAGTGGCTTTTTAAAATGACAGTTTGATTTTATTATTTATCATGTCTTATTGAATACATTATTTTTTCAAATAGTGTTTGACTATTTTTTTTTTTTTTTTGTGGGTACCGGGGGGTCGACCTCAGGACCTCGCGCGCCAGGAGGCACCCGTGTCGCTGAGTGATATCACTGGCCCCTTTTTCGTATGTGGGTTCCGGGAGTCAAACTCGGGCCCTCATGCTTGCCGGGCAGGCGCTTAAGCTGCTGAGCCATCTCACCGGCCCTATTTGACTATTTTTAAAGCTAGACTGGGAAACACTTGAAATTAGAGAGGGTTTATCAAGTCTATGTGGTTAAATGACTCTTTTAGGAAATCAGACTTGGTTGAATAAAATGATGTATTGTTAGATGATGAATGCTACATGTCTTAATATATTTAACTTTATTCTTAGTTAAAAAGCAAGAAAAAAGAGAAGGAAATGGCAGATCAGACAGCTGTTGAAGAATTTGTGATTCATGCATTGGCATTTTGTGAAAGTTTATATGATCCATATAGGAATTGGAGACATAGAATTTCAGGGTATGTCAAAAGTCATGTTCATTTAAAACCCAAATGTCATAATATATGTGGTTCTCCAAAGAGTGTCTTCTCTGTGAAAACGATTAGAAAGATGTATATACAACCCACAGATTTAACTCTGAGATAGAAAAGCATGAATTTGTGATAAATGCTGCTTCCATATAACTAAATATACTCTGAACTTTTCTTTTTTTTTTTTTTTATTTGGGTACCAGGGGTTGACCTCAGGACCTCGCGCGCCAGCAGGCGCCCGTGCCTCTGAGCGATATCACCGGCTCCTTTTTCGTATGTGGGTTCCGGGAGTCAAACTCGGGCCCTCGCGCTTGCCAGGCAGGTGTTTACACCGCTAAGCCATCTCACCAGCCCTTCTTTTCTTTTCTTTTTGGTCTTTTTGACACAGGGTTTCACTGTGCAGTTCAGGCTGGCCTAGAACTCACTTTGTAGCCCAGGTTGGCCTCGAACTTGGAGTGATCCTCCTGCCTCAGCCTCCCGAGTGCTGGGATTACAGGGGTGCACCACCACACCCACTTGAACTTTTATTTTCAAGTGCTATTGAATAGTGACAGTTTGCTAAGAAACATTAAAAGCTCAATAATAAAAATAGAGTATACATATATATATATTTTTTTTCTGTGGGTACTGAGGGGTCGACCTCAGGACCTCGCGCGCCAGCAGGCGCCCGTGCCGCTGAGCGATATCACCGGCCTCTTTTTCGTATGTGGGTTCCAGGAGTCGAACTCGGGCCCTCGCGCTTGCCGGGCAGGCGCTTACGCCGCTGAGCCATCTCACCGGCCCGAGTATACATATTTTTAAGGAAAGTTCTTTTTTAAAAAACATTGCTGGAGGGACATTTGAGGGGTGGGGCTATGGCTCAGAGATAGAACACATGCATGACTGTGGGTTTGATCTCAGTACCCCCACCCACCTACCCAGTGCATATATATTTCATATATTTATATATATAGAGAGAGAGTTGTTTTTGTTTTGTTTTGTTGGGTACCGGGGGTTGACCTCAGGACCTCGCGCGCCAGCAGGTGCCCATGCTGCTGAGCGATATCACCGGCCCTTTTTTCATATGTGGGTTCCGGGAGTCGAACTCGGGCCCTCGCGCTTGCCAGGCAGGCGCGTACACTGCTGAGCCATCTCACCGGCCCTGTTTTTTTTGAGAGAGGGTCTTGCTGTGTAGTTCAGGCTGGCCTTGAACTCACAGCGATCCTCCTGCCTCAGTCTCCCAAGTGCTGGGATTACAGATGTGTGCCACCACACCTGGCATATTTTGTATTTTAAAAATTCTTTTTAGCAATATTTTGACTTCTGTTTTTAATTGTGGTGCATGCATCAGTCAGGGTCCAGCCAAGAAAACAAACCACTAGATTTTTAAAAAGAAAGAATGTAATACAAGGAAATTATTAAACCGTTATTAAGAGAACTGGAAAAGCAAAAGTAGCACACTGAGATAATGCAGAAATAGTGACTTCAGGAAACAGTTACTATCTTTTGGCCTATGAAACAAAGGGACGAGATTGCCAAAGGCAGAATCTAGATGTTTGGAGAGCCTGCTAGCACTAGGACTTCGTTCTCTGAGAAAGGAGCATTGCTTAGGTGCTGCTGGCATTGCTTACTGGCTGGGAACAGGGCCGTTCTAGAACTGCCAAAAATAAGCTGAAGACAGTAACCAACTGCTATTGCTTTAGTTAGAACTATTGCTGGGTTGATGCTCGTCTTTCATTCTTTTGTTGCTGTTTAATGCTTGTTATTGGGGAAACCAAAAAGATGCAGCTGGAAAAGGAACAGTTTGCAGTGTCTCTTGCATCAGAAAGTAGAGAGGATGTGGAAGGGTGGGTGTGTAGCATTGTGCCAGTAGCTTAATTGCCAGCACAGAACACAGAGAGAATCTCTGTCTGCCTTTAGGCCTGCATTAGGAAGAGTTATATCATCACCTCCCTCAGACCTCTTTTTTAGGTTTCCAAAGTTTACTCATGATTTCCCCACTTCTATTTTTAGTTTAACCTGACTCACTTATAAATAATTCCCACTTCTTGCAGCATGATTTCAACATTTCATTACTAAAATTCAACCTTTTGTTACTAAATAATTTTTATAGGATTTTCAGTTTCCAGGGTAGCATGCCCTGACTTTGAACAGCCACCAGCAGGTGGTAGTAAACGTTGATAACTGAGAGAACATCTGTGTAGACTGTGGCAGTACGCTTTGTATGTTCTAGTGATAACATATTTTATCGAAATAAGAATACATCTTGATGAGGTGAGTAGGGATATGTCGATCCAAGGATGCAAAATTTCAGATAGACTGGAAGAAATAAGCTCAAGAGATGGATTGCAAAATATGGTGACTATAGTTAATAACACTATGTTGTATTCTTTTTGTTTTTTAATTTTCTTTTTAGTTTAGTTTGTTAGTACATGTGTGTAGTACATGATGTTTGCATTCCTTGTATGGAGTTGGTACATGTTCATAACACATCCCAATTCCTTTTTTTACATCCTTTATCCCTTTCCTGTCTCCCCTTCCATCTCTTGATCCTCCTCCTTTGAAATGACCTATCTCCCTACCTCCTCTTTACTTTTACTCTGGGCAAAAATTGCTAAGAGGATAGCATCTTTAAGTATTGTCACCACACACATACAAAAGTATGTGAAGTATTCATTGGTTAATTACCTTGATTTAGCCATTCTATAATATATGCATATTTGAAAACATCATATTGTATATCATAAATATATATGATTTTTGTCAATTAAAAAAAGAACATATACTTTAGTAAAAGGAACATTATCCCAGGTATTAAATATAACAATCTTCTCTGCTTATTTTCATGTGTATTTTTTTTTTTTTTTTTTTTGTGGGTACCGGGGGTTGACCTCAGGACCTCGCGCGCCAGCAGGCGCCCGTGCCGCTGAGCGATATCACCGGCCCCTTTTTCGTATGTGGGTTCCGGGAGTCGAACTCGGGCTCTCGCGCTTGCCGGGCAGGCGCTTAAGCCGCTGAGCCATCTCACCGGCCCTTTCATGTGTATTTTATACCTTGAGAGAAGCTGTCTGTGGGTTTTCCAGAGAAACAGAGCTAATAGGGTGTGTACATGGATATGTGTGTATGGGCAGATACCGAATTATTCTAAGAAATTGGCTCATGTAACTACAGAAGTGGACAAGTCCAAATCTGCAGCATGGGTCGGCTGACTTGAGACTCGGAGAGCCAGAGGTGCAGATGAAGTTCTGCAGGCTGTGAGAGAAGTCCTTCCTTGTTTGGAGGCCATTCTTTTTGTTGTATTCTGGCTTTCAACTAATTGGGTGAGACCTCACAATATGCTTTACCGAAAGTTCACCAATTTACCAGTTAAACTTCACTAAAAATAGCCTCCAAGTTAATAAAATTGTCATAATGTCCTAAGACTTCTTGACTGTTTAGTAATGGGAAGGTGATAATAATATTCTAAACACTTCCTTTTTATTTGTCTTTTTGAGACGGGTTTTGCTATACAGTTCAGGCTGGCCTTGAACTCACTTTGTAGCCCAGGGTGGCCTCAAACTCACAGCTATCTTCCTGCCTCAGCCTTAACACTTCCTTTCTGTAGAGTTGTAATATTCCTTTTTTCCAGGGAGAAAGTCTTTGAATTTTCATTTGTGAAGATTTTTTACAGGCTAATAATGCTGCAGTACCAAACAAGGGACCTGGAATAACGAAGGTTTTTTTTTCTTGTTCCTGTGGTCTGTCTCCTGTGGTTAGGGAGGAGCCTCTATTTATCCTAGTCCCTACAGGTCCCAAGCTAATGGAACAGTTGGCATCTTAGGCTTTGTTAATTTCCATGTGAGGGAGAAGAAAGTGTGAAAGGTTTCATGTTGTCGTTCTGAACTCGTTGGCCAGAACCAGTTATGTATCCTCGTCTACCACAGAAGAGTGTAGAAGTTCAGTTCTACCATGATTATAGAAGGGCGGTAGACATGGAAATAACTGACAGACAGCACTAGGACTACCTTTTCCATCTGCTTATGTACTGCTTATGACTTCTTAAAGGTACAAATAGATGGGCCGGTGAGATAGCTCAGTGGCATGCGCGCCTGCCTGGCAAGGATGAAGTCCTGAGTTTGACTCCCGGTACCCACATACGATAAAAAAAGGGCTGGTAATATTGCTCAGCGGCACAGGCGCCTGCTGGCGCACGAGGTCCTGAGGTTGACCCCCGGTACCCACAAAAAAAAAAAAAAAAAAGATACAAATAGAAAAATGGTGGGCCGGTGAGATGGCTCAGCGGCATAAGCGCAAGGGCCCGAGTTCGACTCCCGGATCCCACATACGAAAAATGGGCCGGTGATATCACTCAGCGGCATGGGCACCTGCTGGCGCACGAGGTCCTGAGGTCGACCCCCAGTACCCACCAAAAAAAAAAAAAAAAAAAAAAAATGGATGCACCTTGAGACCATAATGTTACATAAATCAGACACACAATTTTAAATATTGAAGAAACCCAAACTATAAGAGTAAAATAAAATATAGGTAACAGGTTATAGAGAGATAGATTTTTTGCAAAAGGGAAGGGTACCAAGAGATGGGGGAGTGAAAAAAGAATTAAGATGTGTTATGTGAATTTATCAACTCCCCACAAGGAGTGTAATCATTATGTACTGCAAATATGTACTTATGAAAAAAAAATTAAAATTTAAAAAGATATAAAAATCCACTAATTTAAGAATCAAGGGCCGGTGAGATGGCTCAGCAGCTTAAGCGCCTGCCCGGCAAGCACGAGGGCCCAAGTTCGACTCCCGGAACCCACATACGAAAAAAGGGCCGGTGATATCGCTCAGTGGCACGGGTGCCTGCTGGCGTGTGAGGTCCTGAGGTCGACCCCCCCGGTACCCACAAAAGAAAGAAAGAAAGGAAGGAAGGAAGGAAGGAAGGAGGAAAGAAAATAAAAAGATACAGAGGGCTGGTGAGATAGCTCAGCGGCATAAGCGCCTGCCTGGCAAGAGCGAGGTCCTGAGTTCAACTCCCGGTACCCACATAAAGGAAAAAAAGGGCTGGTGATATCGCTCAGTGGCACAAGCGCCTGCTGGCAAGCGTGAGGTCCTGAATTCGATTCCCGTACCCACATAAAATGAATAAATAAAAATAAAAAGATACAGAAACATGACAGCACTTCTTTTGTAGTCTGTATACTCATTTAGCATGTTAGTTCCCTTTATATCAATGTTCCTTCTATTCTGATGTGAATGCCAGTCTAAGACAGAATACAAGTTTTCAAACAATGACTTTTTTCTGTATATTTTATAGAGAATTTTTTGGTATAAAAATTTTAAAAAGTAGCTGGGCATGGTGGCACATGCCTGTAATCCCAGCACTCAGGAGGCTGAGGCAGGAGGATCACTGCAAGTTTGAGGCTAGTGTGGGCTACGTAGTAAGTTCAAGGCCAGCCTGAACTACATGGTGAGATCCTGTCTCAAAAAACAAAACAAAAAACAAAACAAAATAAAATTTAACAAAGAATTTTATATATAGGCAACAAGGCAGCTGCAAAAAAAGGAACATAAAATCAGCCTGAAAATGATAAAGGAGAATCTATAGAAATCTTGAAAATAAGAGCAGTGACTTTAAACATGGGGAAGGAGAGAAGATTTATAAAAAAGTAGATCTCATGAAACAAATTGAGTGAAATTGGCAATTAAACAATTTTGAAGGCTAAAAAAATTTTTTTTTAAATAGTACATCATCATCTAGAAAGAAAATTGTATATATTATGTAAGATGGCCACAGAGGGCTGGTGAGATGGCTCAGCGGCATAAGCGCCTGCCTTGCAAGCGCGAGGGCCCGAGTTCGACTCCCGGATCCCACATACGAAAAAGGGGCCGGTGATATCGCTCAGCGGCACGGGTGCCTGTTGGCGCGCGAGGTCCTGAGGTCGACCCCCCAGTACCCACAAAAAAAAAAAAAAAAAAAAAGATGGCCACAGAAAGGTGAATAGAGGATGAGTAGCAGCATTTAATAAATGCAGGCAATATTTGCAGGAATGTTCATGAATCTGTGTATTATCTCTAGTGTGCATATCAGTCTTGCCTTCTTCTGTTAATTAAGAACTGCTTTGGAGGTAAACGGTAAAGCCAAAGGATTTAGACTTAAATTTCTTTGACCAAGAGAGAGTCAGTCATGGATTTATGAGAAATCCATTGCTAATGGAAGACCTATGCAAAGGATACACAGCAGTGATTTATATCATATTTATTACTCTGATTCTGAAGTAGAGATTTGGAATATATATATATATATATATATATATATATATATATATATTCTGTATTCATTGTTTGTGCTTGATGCATACTGTAAGAGCCAAATAAAACAGGTTTAATTAAAATTAGCATAATTTCACAGAGCCATTTAAAATTATATTCCTTCCGGGTGTGGTGGCACATGCCTGTAATGCCAGCATGCAGGAGGCTGAGGCAGGACTATCTCTGTGAGTTTGAGCCTCGGCTACCCAGTGAGTTAAAGGCCAGCCTGAACTACATACATGGTGAGACCTTGTCTCAAAAAACAAAAACAAAAACAAAAACAAACATATATATATATTTCTTTAATAAGCATAGGTGCTTTTCATACTCCATATAATTTGATTAGTCTGTTAGATCAATTTTTATCATACTTGCAGAATCTCACATAGAGTGATTTCCTGAAGTGCAACTAAAATAAGTAGGAGAACGAAATTTTCTCTTGAAATAACTCAGGCATTTATTTAAACATATTTAAGTTCTTGCTCTGTGCCCAGTGCAAGTTTATTAGGCCTCTTTGCCTGCCCATAGGAAAAAAAATTAATTATTCAGTATTAAATTATGCCCTGGCGCTTCTACTTGCCAAATTTGCAATAGTAAACTGTATACACAAAAACAATTACAGGAAAAAATTGTAAAGCATTCAAGAACAGAAGGGAATTCATGAGTTTCTATCAATGAGAGTTGTGTAAGGGAGACGTGAAAGCTTTTGTTTACAGCACAATCTGGAGTAGATGGTGGAGTTGAAAACGATTAGCATTTTTAGTTGCAGTCAACATTGGACCAGACAAGAATAATTATGGTAAATTTAGGGAGAAATTTTTTTTTTTTTTTTTTTTTGTGGGTACCGGGGGTCGACCTCAGGACCTTGCGCGCCAGCAGGCGCCCGTGCCGCTGAGCGATATCACCGGCCCTTTTTTCGTATGTGGGTTCTGGGAGTCGAACTCGGGCCCTCAGGCTTGCCAGGCAGGCGCGTACCCCGCTGAGCCATCTCACCGGCCCTAGGGAGAAATTTTGATTGAGTGTCTTGGTTACTTTTCTCTCCTTGCTGAGACAAAATACCCAACATCCAAAATTAAGGGAGGAAAAGTTTATTTAGCTCACAGTTTGTGGAGGTTTCAGTCCATAATCAGCTGGCTCCAAGGCAGGGTGGCACATGGCAGAGGGGCAACAATTCAAGGTGGCAGAAGACAGCAAAAGCAACAAGAGCAAAAGGGGAGCAGAGCAAGCCTTTTTTCCTCCCTTATATTGTAAGCAGGCTACCTGCCCCAGGTGGGTGTAGCACCCACACCATCTCCCTGCCCTCCTCTTGGTCAGGCTGAGGATGTTTACAAAGTGAGGACCCTGGCCCCCTGCTGAGTCACTTAGTTAAACTCAGGTTGACACAATGAATCCACCATTATAACATCCTGGAGCTTGAACAGCCACCCAAGAGCATGTCCTCTACACCCTAGGATTTAGAACTGCTGAGTTACTTAGTAATGTTTCTAGACTTCTCAAGTTGATACAGTGTATCAACCATTACAAAGAGTATGATGTGTGCATCATTTTAAAATATCAGAGTCCTGCATGGTGGTGCACGCCTGTAATCCCAGCACTCAGGAGGCTGAGGCAGGAATGTCACTGTGTTCAAGGCCAGACTGAACTACATAGCAAAGCCCTGTCTCAAAAAAAAAAAAAAAAAAAAAAAAAAAAAGAAAAGAAAAAGAAAAATCACAGTTTACTAATTTGTGAATGAAAATATAGTGAATATTTTGGATGGTACTGGACCAGATAATCCAGTTACCAAAGCTAGCGTCGACACTGAGAATCTGATGAGTATCATCTGCCTCCGTGTTGACCTGGACAAAGCCACATCATTGCTCATGTGGTGTCCAGCAGTGTGTACCTGGTAGGAGGAGATGCCACGGAAACTCCAAAGAAGAGCATCCAGTTCTAAAAAGGAGGGGTAAGGAACAGTATTCCTTAAAAATGTTATAGAGAGATCATGGAAATATTTCAGATTAATGGCGGCTAAAGGGCACCAAACCCAATACTTGACCCTGGGCAGGAAGCAGGAAGGAGGAAATGCTACAAAGATGTTACTAAGTAATTTGACAGAACTGGAACATGGATGGTAGACTAGATAAAAGTACTGTATCAGTTTTGAATTTATTACTATTCTTTGGTGTTATACAAAATAATGTGCCTGTTATTAGTAAATATTCATTTATTATGAAGAGGTAAAGGGCTGAATATGTGTATCTTCCATTTAAGTGTCTGGAAAACATGTAAATATTTGTATATAAAATATAAGTATGTATGGGGAGAAAGTGTGCAAATGATAAAGATTTGGGATAAAATATTAGTAAACTTGGGTAAACTATATTTGATGTTCTTTGCACTACTCTTACTACAGCTTTTGCAGCAGCTTGGACTTATTTCCAAATAAAGAGTTAAAATAAACAGTTGTATCTTAGGGCATCTGCGTTGACAGGAACACAAAAAAGAAACACGGCTAAATACACCAGGGGACGTG
Organism: Erethizon dorsatum; assembly: GCA_028451465.1. Taxonomy (NCBI): domain Eukaryota; kingdom Metazoa; phylum Chordata; class Mammalia; order Rodentia; family Erethizontidae; genus Erethizon; species Erethizon dorsatum. The sequence continues at coordinate 32,721,230 of CM051835.1, read as the reverse complement.
AACTTAGAAAACTGAGATGCAAACAAATGTTTCTCAGCACTCTCAGAAACCAGTTGATGTGTTATCATTGGCCAAATGCTAGATGTTTGGCCCAAATAACAGATAATAATGGAGCCATCGAGTATGCTGTGTTTTAAAAATGGTATAAGACAAAAGTTCATTTAGCCTTATCATCCTAGTAAAAACATACAGTACAGTCCAGGCGTGGTGGCGCATGTCTTTAATCCCAGCACTTGGGAGGCTGAGGCAGGAGAATTGCTACAAGTTCAAGGCCATCCTGGGCTACATAGTGAGTTCCAAGGGCAGCCTGAACTACATGGCAAGACCCTGTCTCAAAACAAAACAAAACAAACAAACAAACAAAAAAATCACTTAGGCTTTAATTTTTGTGTTTTAATATATATAATAGTACTCACCTCTTCATGTTAGCATTTAAATTCTCATTACAACAAATATGGAAATTATATAGTACATCTAATACGGGGCATTAGACTAGATAACTGGTTACAAATTACAGAAATACATTTTCATTATGTTAATCAGGTGAGGATGTTTATTTTTCATAGCACAGGTGGTTTAATTAGAATATAAGCAGTCTAATACCTAATATAATTTATAATATATAACAAAATGGAAATAATCACATGGTAAAGACATAGCTGAAAACTAAATCAAATTTCATCTTTTTCTTTTTTTTTTTTACATTTCATTGTTGGGGATTGAAACCAGGGCTTTGCTCTGAGCTACATTCTAATTCCTTTTTTACTTTTTGAGACAGGGTTCTCACTAAATTGCTAAATTGCCCAGGTGGGGTTCAAATTTGCAATTCTCCGTAATCAGCCTCCCTGAGCTTTGGGATTACAAGCATGTGCCACTGTGCCTGGCTACATTTCATTCTTTTAAAATTAATTTTCTATCATAGTACTAAATTTTTAATTTGAAACTATAGTAAAATTCTGTGTTGTCATAAAGACAAATGTGTCTTTGATAATGATCTTAATAGGAAGATCTAATTATGTCCTAAGATGTTAAGCATTAAATACAGGAAATATGATCGCTTTCACGCCTTCTACACAGTAGAAATCGCCATTAATTTGGAAAGCAGTGCAGTAAGAAATGGTATCTGGGGTTTGTGAGATAGCTCAGTGGCATAAGCGCATGCCTGGCAAGCGCGAGGTCCTGTGTTCGACCCCCAGTACCCACAAAAAAAGAAAGAAAGAAATGGCATCTGATGTGATTGCTGGTGAATCTGGGTTCGCATCTTGAGCTTTGGACTCCATTCTGCCATCGCCAAGTCCAGTTACGCCTAGTTGGCTTATTCTATGGTCAACTGGCTTTTCTTTGTAGCTTTGAATTATAAGGAAAATAATTCTAATAGCTCAGTTATGGTCACTTAAGGAAGTGTCTAAAATCAATGTAGATTATATTTAGATGTACAGAATTTCTAGGTATCTGTCCTTCTGGTATTTTCCACTTATACTGGCTTTATCTAACAATGTTAAATGCTATTACAGGGCATGAAAAAATGCCTGTGATTTTTTTTTTTAGTTTTCACCATTTAAAAGTATCATTGTAATCTTAGTCTTTATTTTCCAATCTCCATACCATCATGCCTAAGAAATTCCTTTTACATTGAATTGGAATGGTCTGAATAAAAGTATATGTAATTTGTGTTGATATTACAAAGTCTGTAGAAAATTTCCATCAAAACTACTGGAATTGTCTTTAAAAAATCATCTTAGCCCATACTAGATCCATATCATTAAGATGAAAAAAGCTAATCACATGGACCCATTGTGTCCAGTAATAGTCTTAGAAAGTGGCAGAGTGGCCTGGCTTTTGAGTAATTTCAGTGCAGTATAATAATAAGCCTTAGCTGTCAGTTTAGTAGTACTGGCTAGTTCAGTGGTGGCGAACCTATGACATGCATGTTGTCTTTAACAAAAGATGTTAATATATGAGTTGTATTTTCTGAACTAAAACCTTAGTATTCAGGTTTAATTGCAGTGTTAGTACTTTGCAATAAATAAGTGGTTTTTGGATTGCAGTTTGGACATTTGTCTCTAAAAGGTTTGCCATCACTGGTCTAGTTCCTTTTTAAATTTTCAGTTATTTAGAAATTAAACTGGCTATAACTTTGCATTTTATAATTTAGAAGAAGAAATCCTTTCATTGGTGACCATTGAAGTTATTTGCTAGATTTATTTTTCAGGATTATGTCAATCCTGGAGATAATTTTTCAGTATACAAATAAGAAGTAAAATGTTAAATTTGTTTTATGATTATTTTTGTAATTTACCATTTCTACTTGCCCATGTTATAATTAATTGTCTTTTTTTTTAATGATAGACGAATCCTTAGTTCTGTGGAAAAGAGCAGACAGAAATATAAACCAGCTTCTCTCACTGTGGAATTTGTTCCTTTCTTTTATCGTAAGTACAGTAATGCACTGATTACTTTCACTTTGCTTTTCATTTTACTCTGATTATTTCTTCTTATTCTGAATCTGACCTTAATTCACCTTCATGACTTTATAAGATAAAGGTTAAGAACATGTCACTGGAGTTATTTGTTTTTGGTGATTGTTTTCACGTGGTGTTTTTCTGTTAAGAGCTGATTTTGTGTGTGAGCTGAATGTTTTACTGTTGGTAGTATACTTTACAGCTTCAGAATTTTTATGGAAGGGGCCAATGAGATGACTCAGCGGCGTAAGCGCCTGCCTGGCAAGTGCGAGGGCCTGAGTTCGACTCCCGGAACCCACATACAAAAAAAGGGCCGGTGATATCGCCCAGCGGCACGGGTGCCTGCTGGCACGTGAGATCCTGAGTTCGACCCACGGTACCCACAAAAAAAAAAAAGAATTTTTATGGAAAACAGGAAACTTGGCTGAAGGTGTAGCTCAGTGGGAGAGCACATGCTTCGCATGCACAAGGCTTTGGGTTTGATCCCCAGAGCTCCCCTTGGAGAAAAGGCCCCCACAACCTGCAAGAGACCTGGCCACTATGTATTATGTGACTTATATGGGCCCTAGCTTTCTTTCTTAAAAAATGATGAGACTGACTTAAAAATACAGAAAAATTTGCAGAATAGAAAAGGAGCACTGTGTGTATTCCCTGAGTATATTCTGTATTCAGATTTTTCAGATCTTAACAAGTTTCCATATTTGCTTTAGTTCTCTTTTATTTTTCCTGTGAAATAAGACAAAACTAGTCTTTTGTTTGCTTAGTGAAAATGATTGCAATGCCCACTTTGCATTACCACCAGTAGTAAAATTGACTTTAGTTAGATGATCAAATTAACATTTCCATGATAAACCATGCCCAGAACTGGCTTCCCAGTGATGGAAACCCAGCATGCCGGTAGACCAGTATAAATTGTTTCTGGTCAGCAAGAGTTTTTGCAGCAGTCCAAGGGCTCTTCTTTGGTCCTGCAGGTGAGTACTTACATTGTATTTAAATTGTGGAGAGATGACTGAACGTATATAGGAGGAGCAGCACAGGTGATGTGCAAACACTACACATTGTATATAAGGAACTTGAGTGTTCATGGTTTTGGTGTCTTGGGGCGAGGGTCCTGGAACCAGTCACCCACGGATACTGAAGGAAAACTGTGTATGTGCAGCTTTTGCTTTTTTTCTTTTGTTCAAGATGAGGCGTGGTGGTCTACCCTTGTAATCTCAGCACTTGGGAGGCTGAGACAGGAGGATCACCATGAGTTCGAGGCCAGCCTGGGCTACATAGTGAGTTCAAAGCTGAACTACATAGCGAGACCCTGTCTCCAAAAAAAAAGAAAAAAGAAAAACCACAAACCCAAAAAAACAACAACAAGAAGAAAAAACAAAGATGGGGGTGGTATGGTACGTTTTGGAAGAGGTCAGGGGGAGACTTATTTTTTCTTTGTCCATTTTTTTGCTGTTCTCTGTCGTGTCCATTTGTAACATTTTAAAAATAATAAGATAATTTATGGTGGTAAAAGAAAAGTTGCTATTGGTACTAGAATTTTATTTAGAATATTGGCCCTGGAGTAAACACAGGAAATATTTTTGTCCAACTCTTTCATTTATTTTTTTTATTTTTTTATTTTTTTTGTGGGTACCGGGGGGTCGACCTCAGGACCTCGCGCACCAGCAGGCGCCCGTGCCACTGAGCGATATCACCGGCCCCTTTTTTGTATGTGGGTTCCGGGAGTCGAACTCGGGCCCTCGCACTTGCAAGGCAGGCGCTTAAACCGCTGAGCCATCTCACCGGCCCCAACTCTTTCATTTTATAATTGACTGAAGTCACTTACACTAATAAGAGGCAATAATAGTAGAAAAAAAAAAAACCCTACAAAATCCAATTTTATGTCAGGTTTGGGTTGATGTGTAGCTATGTTACTGAGTCGCCATGTGACTTCAGGCAAGATGCTAACTCCTGATATTTCACTTTCTCATTTATAAATGGGAGCAGGATATTCTCCTGTGGAATATTATTAGAATTAAATGAAAAATCACAAAGTACCAAAATGCTACCTGATTATTTCTTTTTCTTTCCAGTGACAAAATACTTACCATCTTTGCCTCTGACAACATTTTAGCCAAATAGTGCTCCATGCTTTTATTTTACACATTCCTTAGAAATTAATCCTGTTGTGAAAAAAACTGTTATTTATTTGCTTGTGTATTGTATTCACAGAATGTTTGCAGGAAAGTGAACATCTCAAGGAAAGTCTTAAGTGTTGCTTATTGCATCTCTTTGGAGCCATTGTAGCCGGTGGGCAGGTGAGGACAGTGTTGAAAGTTAATATATAAATCATAGTTAACAGTGCCAAAGATTTTCCATGGATTGCTTAATGTGTTCTTTGTTTTTATGACTTCATAAAAAATACAGTTTTGAGTTTATATTTTGTTTAAGTTTTTTCATTTTTTATCTTGGTTCCAAAAAACCTAAATAATAGCACTGACAATAAGGTTACTAGATAAATAAACAGATTTAACAATTTTTAGTATTGTAATTTCGTATTTTTTGTTGGCTTTCAGCTACTATTTCTCACTTTAGGGTATAGAGTAATTTCTGTTATTGATTTAAAGAAACCAAATCCTAGCAGCTTGGTTTCTAAAGGTGTATGAATTTACACACTTTTCTGTCATAATTACTAAATGTGTATATATATCCTTTTGGCAGTTTGATAAAGCCTGTTGCCAGAATGTTTTTAAATACGTAAGATGCGTAAGATCACAAAGGGAACCGCTCATACCAAAATATTAACCAAACAAATTTGTGCTATAGTAATATATGCTCTTTATAACATACAAATAAAACAAATGTGGCAGTGAATGGGCACACTGGTCATGCCTAGGGAGACTGAGGCAGAAAGTTCCCTTGAGCCCAAGAGTTTGAGGCAGTCCCAAGGCAGCATAGTAAAATTCCGTCTTTACAAAAGGAAAGGAGATGATTGTAACAACTGTTGTGTATGAAAATGTATGTGATTTATCAGTGTTAAATCACAAATGTGGTTTATTGTTTACAATAAACATCGTGATAAAACTATAAATGTGCTTTGTTTACATTTAAATATGAAGGCAGTAGTAAACTTCAGTTTAAGATTAGTGGAAATAAAGATATAATTTTTTCTATCTAAGGTTGTAGATCCCTTGAATTCCCTTGCTCTCTCCCCTTACTTTCTCTCAGTTAGGTTGAAAATTAGTTTTTGGTGTGTTTTTTGAGATAGGGTCTCACTATGTAATCCACGCTGGCCTTAACTTGCTACTTAGTCTAGGCTGGCCTGGAATTATGATCTTCCTGGCTCAGCCTCCCGAGTGCTAAAGTACTAGGATTACAGGCATGTGACACCATACCTAGCAGGTTAAAAATTCTTCCCTATTTTAACAATTAGATTTTTCTTTCACATAAAACATTCTTTGACATTAGTGTACTATATTCTTTATAACAAATTGCATGTTTAAGTTACAGTTTTACTTTAAAAGTTAGAAACTTTTGGGCCGGTGAGATGGCTCAGCGGCTTAAGCGCCTGCCCGGCAAGCGCAAGGGCCCCGAGTTCGACTCCCGGATCCCACATATGAAAAAGGGGCCCGGTGATATCGCTCAGCGGCACGGGCGCCTGCTGGCGCGCAAGGTCCTGAGGTCGACCTCCCGGTACCCACAAAAAAAAAAAAAAAAAAGTTAGAAACTTTTTCTGTTTGTTTTGCAGTACTGGGGATTGAGCCCAGGGACTTTGCAGTGACCTACATCCCCAGCTCTTGGTTTTTTTTTGTTTGTTTGTTTTATTTTGGTTATTGTTTTTTTTGGTTGGTACTTTTGTATTTTAAAACAGGATCTTGCTGAGTCACCAAGTTTCTTGGGTTGTGTTTGAATTTACATTCCTGCCTCAGCCTCCCAAAGTGCTGGGATTATAGGTGTGTATCACCATGCCTGGCTAAAATTTCTATTTTTAAAAATTTAATTAAATTTTATTTAAAGATATAAAATTGTGCTGATAATACTTTCAACATATTACCGTAGCAGTCTGGGCACTAGGGAGAAACCCTTGTCTGTGTTCAGGAAGAAACCAGAGAACAAGCTGGGTGTGGTAGCACTGAGGAGACTGAGGGAGGAGGATTGGCAGGAGTTCAAGGCCAGCCTGAACTGCATGGTGAGAGCCACTGTGTCTCAAAAAACAAAACAAAAAAATCCCAAAAATCACTGTTTTGGTTATTTATGTGTAAGACCCTCCCGTGAGTCTCTGTATCTTGTAGCAGGAGGAATTATCAGTCCTGTAGCAATAAGAAGTTGCTCTTTATTTGATAATTTAATTAGCACTTCCTGTTAGGAGATTTTGAAAGAGTAATTATCACTTTCAAGTGAGCAGCAAGTGACTTTATATATTTAAGTAATTTTTTTTTTTTTTTGTGGGTACCAGGGGTCGACCTCAGGACCTCGCGCGCCAGCAGGCGCCTGTGCCGCTGAGCAATATCACCGGCCCTTTTTTCCTTTGTACGTGGATACCGGGAGTCGAACTCAGGACCTTGTGCTTGCCAGACAGGCACTTATGCCGCTGAGCTATCTCACCGGCCCCATTTAAGTAATCTTTTAAATTAAATGTGCCCAATTTAGATCTGCTTTCTTGGATATTTATTTTGTAAATACTATCATGAGTTTCCTATCTTGGTACTGCTACAATCCCCCTTTCCTCTTGATCTTTGTTTTTTAATTTTCTCTATACATAGTTTTTTAGCCCTTGTACTCAATGAAAATTTTAAAGACTTATTTTTATTCCCACCTGTGGCTTCCAGAACACTGCTTAAATTTCTTTATTTTATTTATCTTGTTCCTTTTTTGGTAGTAAGCCAGAATCCCTACTTAGGTTTCCTAGTGGGTTGTGTGGCCTTCTCCTGTTTACCTCGATAGAAGATAAAGCATCTCCTTACAATGGAGAAACAGTGTTCAGAATCTTATTTTCCAGTTCAGGTTTTCATAGGCACCTTCTTATATAAGTTATATTCTTCTTTTGGGTCAGTATCTCCACTTTCCATCATTTCTTTACTACTGTGGATAAGAATTAATAGATATACATGAATGAAAATAGAAGTGATTCTGTTTGTTTGGATCCCATTCTCTCTCTTTTTTTTGTGGGTACCAGGGGTCTACCTCAGGACCTCGCACTCCAGCAGGCGCCCGTGCCGCTGAGCGATATCACCGGCCCCCCATTCTCTTTTTGAATAAACAATACACACTTTTGTTAGTAACCAGGGTCAATCCAGCCCCAGGAAACTTCTATAATGAAAACTTAACTTGAAAATTAAGTAGATAATAGAAGCTCAATTTATTTTATGTACTGAAAATACTCAAAAATCCTTGTGATCAGGACATAGCTGTGTTTATACCAAAGTCAGAAAGTTGTTTGTTTGTTTGTTTGTTTGAGACAGGGTCTTGCTATGTAGTTCAGGCTGGCCTTGGACTCACTGTGTAGCCCAGGCTGGCCTCGAACTCATAGTGATCCTCCTGCCTCAGCCTCCCAAGTGCTGATACTACAGGCGTACGCCATCATGCCTAGCAGAAAGTTGTTTGTTGAGTGTGGGATCAGTACAAAGAAATTTAGATGATTTCAATATCTGAAGACATAAGAATGATCTTGTTGTGATGAACAGGAAAAATGAAGCCCAGTCTCCTGGCCACATCGCTGTGCCTGGGCTTTCCCTGGGCATATGTGCTCTCTCTCTGAATACACCCAAAATACAGCTTGCTTTGTTTTGTGCCAAGAGCAAGGGCTTTGGTCCTGACGTATGTTCGAGTCTTATATCCATCTTAAACTAATTGACCTTAGACAGAGTATTTACACGTGTTTTAGTTTGCTTGTGTGTAATATGGAAACAGTAACATTTATGGGATAGGTTATGATGACTAAATGACATGATATATAAGTAAAGCCATCAACAAAGTACCTGCAGGTATACAAACCAAGTGAATCACAGTTGTAGTGGATACATGATTTGTCATAAGTAGCAGCTAATAAAATCATGACACATTAAGTTAGTTTACTTTCCTCTCTCAATTAAAAAATGTTGTGGGGCTGGGATGTAGCTCGGGTGGAGCATGAGTGTAGCATGTGCAAGGCTGTGGTTCAGTCTACTGCACTCCCTGCAGGAGTAGAAAACATCCAGGGCTAACCTAGTGATTGGGGTCTTCAGGGACTCCTGCTGAATTCAGTCTGTTATCTTTACACTCTCTCTCTTAAGAAAGCGTCTAGAGTTCTGGCCATTATGCTGGCATTCAAGGCACAAAACTTGAGGCAGTCATGAATGAGACAAATGGCATGTGCCAGCTATCTCTAAAGAGATAGTGAAAAGCTGACACACTCTAGGCATGGTGATGCATGCCTGTAATTCCAGGAGTCTGGGAGTCTGAGGCAAGAGAATCACAAATTCAGGCCAAGCCTAGGCAACCTCTCCCTCCTCTTTTTCCCCCTTCTCTTGTTTGTTTGAAAAACATGGTGTTTAAATTTAAAAATATTATTACAAGCTGGGTGTAGTGGCACATGTTGATATAATGCCAGCACTCAGGAAACCGAGGCAGGAGGATCACCAGGAGTTTGAGACCAGCCTGAACTACATAGAGAGACCCTGTCTCAAAAAAATGTATGTGTAAGTTTTCCCAAACTGCTTCAGAAAGTGGCAAGAATGACTAGATCAGTGTATTAGAAGCAAGGGAAGTATTTTGAGAGAGATTAATGGCAGTGTGTCTTTCACTGTCATAAATTTAAACATTCACCATATATTTCTATCATCCTTCGTAGCTCAGTTTTGAAGGCCCTAGGTTCAATCCCAGTACCAGAAAAAAATGAAAAGAGAGAAAAGCTGATATTTGCTGTCTTTTTTAAAAAGTATTTGCCAAACTGCGTGCTAGGACTGTAAAGAAGTCAAATATGTCCAGATAAGAAAATTGATAAAACTTGCTTTCTCAACTTCCTTAGCAACAGGGGAGGTAAGAAATGTGATCCGCATTCTGGGTAGCCGTGTGTCCAGGAAAACATCACGGTTCCCTAGTTAAGGAACATAGGGGAAGTTGAATGTTGAATTCCTTCCGTAGTGGTACTTATTTTCACTAATACCGTACTGTGTTTAGGGTAGAAGAAGGTAAAAGGACCAAGGGTGAAGTGCTGCCTTCTCCATGTCTTTTACCATGTATCATTAGCAGAACTGTTACATGGTTACCCTTAGCTGCAAAGGAAGATGGAAAATACATTTTCCATTCATCATGAGGAAGGGTAGACTTAACATGTGTAAAACACCAGCAGTGTCTGTTAAATTATTTGCTAAAACTGTTTATATGTTGATTTATTAAAAGAAAAATTGCCATATAGGCTTATTAATTCTCTCTTTCTTTGCAAACATCAAACTGCAGTTAGATTGGTTTTCATTTTTATTGCCTTTAATGTTTCAGAGGAACGCTTTGCAAGCAATTTCTCCAGCCACCATGGAAGTTCTTATGCGAGTTTTGGCTGATTGTGATTCCTGGGAGGATGGAAATCTTGAAGAAGTGGGTAGGAAGGTAGAACTCACCCTGAAGTGCCTTACAGAGGTGGTACATATACTTCTCACTAGCAGCTCTGACCAGCGACAAGTGGAAACAAGTACTATTCTGGAGAACTATTTTAAATTGCTCAATTCAGATCATTCAGCTTTACCTAATCAAAGGAGGTCCAGACAGTGGGAAAGCCGATTCATAGCTCTACAGATCAAAATGCTAAGTAAGTGTTCAATAAAGATTTCTTCTGAGTCTGTTTTTTGCTTTTGTATTTCCCCACTTTTTTTTTTTTTCTTTATTTTTTTATTCTTATGCGGGTACCGGGAGTTGAACACAGGACCTCGCGCTTGCCAGGCAGGCACTTATGCTGTTGAGCGATATCACTGGCCCTCCTCACTCTCTTTTGAAATAACAGCACTAGTATATGGAAAGTGTTGATTTTTGAATTGCAGTAACAGGTGTTTTGTTTTTTAACTTCCAAATAATTAATATAGAATTGATTTGTCGAAAGTGTAATCTGCTAAAAGTACCACTATTAAAAAGAAGATCAGCTCTGACTTTAAAACTCCAGGAAAAGTAAATTTTCAGAGTGTCACGTATAGTGTTTTTTTAGTTATGTTGAGTCAATTTTTTTTATATGCTTTTATAATGTTTCTGTATGGCTCAATTCAATATCTGTCTTTCCTCTCCAGGGCCTTTGTTTCTTTTTTTTTTCCTCAGAGTTCCTATGTGTATATTTCTCTCTCTCTTCCTTTCTTTCATTGTTTGTTTCACTGTATACATGTATATCTGTCTCTCTGCTCTGCAAGTTCCCTCACCGTTATGTATAATTTCTTACTGTATTCCTATGTTGTATTGTTAAAAATAAATATTATTAACTGATGGTTCTTTATTGTAGAAGTAAAACATTGTCTTTACAGCTAAACTAGGAGATTCAGGTAAGTAAAAAGAAAACGAAAATTTTTAATATTTGACCCCCAGGGCCGGTGAGACGGCTCAGCGGCTTAAGCGCCTGCCTTGCAAGCGCGAAGGCCCGAGTTCGACTCCCGGAACCCACATACGAAAAAGGGGCCGGTGATATCGCTCAGCGGCACGGGTGCCTGTTGGCGCGTGAGGTCCTGAGGTCGTCCCCCCGGTACCCACAAAAAAAAAAAAAAAAAAAATATTTGACCCCCCACACATACTGTTAATGATTTGATGTATGGATTGATATGTATGGTATCAATTTAGACATTTCAAGATCAAAATTTTCTTTAAAATTACCCATTATGTTTTTAATAGGAAGGTTCACTTTCTATTTTATATTTTAGCATATTGTGTTTTAAAATTACTATAAATTGGAAGTTTGTAAATAAGTTTGAGTCCTTAATGAATGAACTGTTCTGTTAGAAACTGATATTGCCCATGCTGGATGTCCTTTGATTTCTAGATAGGGATAACCCTTTGGTGGGAAATGAGAGCAAAATGGTGTCACCATTTTTAGAGAGCAGATGTTAATTTTTTAGTGATAAATGAGGCCCTATTGCCAAACATAACGAATTGCACTTATTTAACAGCACATTGGACAAAATAGTTGGTTAGACTTTTAGGGGCACTGTGGAGACAGTCTAGATGTCCATCAGCAGACGAATGCATAAAAAACATGATTATACACATGCACACACATGCAGACACACATACTCAATGAAGTATTAGTTAGCTTTGTTTTTTTTTCAGGAAAGTGAATCGAACTGGAGGCCATCATGTTAATCAAAACAAGTCAGTCTGAGAAAGTTAAATAATCACATTTTCTCTTGTATAAGCAATAAAATACATTTAAAGTAGTACTAAATAAATAGGAGTTGACAAGAAACTAGGAGGTGGACTTTAGAGATGAAGAAGGGGATCAGGGTGAGATGGGAGACAAAGGAGGGTGAGTAACTGGGATGAAAATAATAAAAATATGTCATATGCATGTGCCAGTATACAACAGTGAATGTCATTCTGATCACTAAAGTACATCAGTAAAAAGATACACAGTTGGTTAGACTTGAGTCTTATGATGGAAGAACAACTAAATAAATCTCTGAGAAATATATATCAGTTATATATAAAATTCAAATATTTTAAATAAGTATAAAAATGTTCACTTTTCCTATCAAGTGATAATTATAGGTTTTGTTTTATATTTCTCCTCCCTGTTATTTCCCAGTTAATTTACATCTGTTCTGTGAACTGAAAAGTCTAACGTTCTAAATTTGTTTGTTTATTTATTTATTTATTTATTTTTATGTGAGTACTGGGAGTCGACCTCAGGACCTCGCACTTGCCAGCAAGCGCTTGTGCCGCTGAGCGATATTACTGGCCCTTTTTTCCTTTATGTGGGTTCCGGGAGTTGAACTCAGGACCTCGCGCTTGCCAGGCAGGCGCTTATGCCGCTGAGCTATCTCACTGGCTTACTTTCTAAATTTAGATCTTGAATTTTGACTTTTATACGGATGGTTTTGTTTTCACTTTCCTAGATACCATTACAGCCATGTTAGACTGCACAGATAGGCCTGTTCTTCAGGCCATTTTTCTTAACAGTAATTGCTTCGAACATCTCATACGACTGCTACAGAACTGCAAGGTATGTTTCGATTATGATTGTCTGTGATTTTTTTTTTCTTTTTTTTTTTTTTAACGTGGGTACCGGGAGTCAAACTCAGGACCTCGCACTTGCCAGCAGGTGTTTGTGCTGCTGAGCGATATCACCGGCCCTTTTTTTACCTTTATGTGGATACTGGGAGTCGAACTCAGGACCTCACACCTGCCAGGCAGGTGCTTATGCGGCGGAGCTATCTGACCGGGCCCTGTCTTTGATTTTAAGGAGCTTTTGTTTTACGTTTTGATTTAAATTTGAGCATATTACTGAATTTTTATGATTTGTGTTTGCATTTAATTATGTAATCAAACTTTATCTTGATTGAAACTAGTATTCCATCATTTGTAATTCTCTAAATACTTTTAAAATAGTCAAACTGAAAACTAATTTCTTTATGTGATTAGCATTTTGGTTCATGAAATATTTTCTTTTTCACCAAGGGAATATGCTTGATATCCTTTAAAGTCATTAGTTGCTTCTGATTTCGTGGCTAGCTACTGTGTATTTTTATCAGAGTAGACTAAGATGATCAAGACTTTCCTTGAAAATTTTTGAAAAACATGTATTTGCAACTGCTGTCTTCTATCGGTATGGAAACCTGATTTCAAATGACCTATCCTATAAATGCATGCCACTGTTTGTGAGGAGTATCAGATAGAAAACGTGGATTGCTCAGTGCAATTTGAATTGCTTACTCCAACTCAAATTGTATGTCATTAACTGAATGATCGCTTTGAATAAGAAAAACATTTTAAACTACCTAAATAGATTGATTTAAGAACTATTTCTTGTATACCAGCTGTTTGGTAGACACTGTTCAGACTATTGATTTTAGAAATCTGACCTCCAGAAGCTTAAATTTTGACTGGAAGCAAGACAACATGAAAACAAAAATATACACGATCAGGTGATGATAAATGCCATGAAGAGACACTGCTGGAGCGTACCTGGGCTGGGACAAGCAGTGCACACTACTGCTGTGTATGGGCTGGGGAGAGGGCCTTTGAGCGGGACATAGAGGCGACGAGGGAGCCACGCAAAACAGACGTCAGTGCTTCCCAGTCAGAGGGAACACCAAAATTCCTGAAGTGAAAGCACTTTTACTATATTTGAGGAACAATAGGTGGGCTGTGTCACTAGAGATAAAGTTGTAAAAGAAGTCAAGGCTAAATTGTCCACCTGAAAAATTTTAATTCCATGTTTTTGTTTTTTTTTAGAAAATAGTCTTTTGTAGAAAGTGTTATTGAACTAGTACCCAAAAAAGGGAACCCTTACAGTTCTATCACTCAGAATAAAGACTGCTGTTTATTTAGTGTTACTGTATGGTGGACAGTCTGTTAGGTAACTTGCTTACATTTGAGGACACACAACATATCTTGTCTTAACAGTGACTACTGTACTGAGTAGGCAAGTGTCAGAGTCAGAGTTTCCAATTCTTTTTTACTTTTACACTATATATAATGTCCAAGACAGTACTTTCATATGTTTATTTCCAGATTTCTTTCCAAGGTCACATAACATTTTCTATGATTATTGAAGTAATATTCTCTTTCCCTTTCCTTTTTTTTTTTTTTTTTTTTTTTGTGGGTACCGGGGGGTCGACCTCAGGACCTTGCGCGCCAGCAGGCGCCCGTGCCGCTGAGTGATATCACCAGCCTCTCTTTCGTATGTGGGTTCCGGGAGTCGAACTTGGGCCCTTGCACTTGCCGGGCAGGCGCTTAAGCTGCTGAGCCATCTCACCGGCCCTCCTTTTTCTTTTTCTTTCCTTTCCTTTTCTTTGTTTTTTTTTTTTGGTTTGTTTTCTGGTGCTGGGGATTGAACCCAAGTACTCTACCACTGAGCTGTATCCCCAGCCCTAAAGTAATATATTCTTATTGTAAAAGAAATATTAGTGGTATATTGATTCTCTCATACAATAATAAATATATTCCAATTTATTTGCTCATGGGTAAAAACTGACAGTAATTGCCATAATGGGAAAAAATGTTTCTAATAGAAAATTACCAAGGCAGGTGTGGTGGCACATGCCTGTAATCCCAGCATCCCATGCCTCCTCCCAGCAGGAGGGTCTCTGTGAGTTCCTCTGGGCTACACAGGAGGTTCAAGGGCAGCCTGGACTACATAACGAGACCGTCTCACAAAACAAACAAACAAAAATATATATAGAGAGAAAATTATGATCCAGCATTAAGCTGAATAATATCAGTGGAGCACATTAATAAATATATTTTTGATAGCCCAACATATTATAACACTAATGCAAAGAAAAATCTGAAGGAACTAGATGGTTGGTAGTTTTTTCCAGTGTCTGTTACTCCCTTTTGTAGTTGTTCAGAGGCCATCAAAGTTAGTACAGACATGGGAAAACCTTAATATCTTTATAAGTGGATTTTGTACACCATAAGATTATTTTATTTAGTGTGACAGTATTTTCATAGCAAAACTCAAGATATAGAGAATAGATTATGGAAAACTACATCAAATACATGGTAAGGAGCAAAAGCACAAAGGTAAAATGTAATTTGTTTTTACAAGTGAAACACCACATTCTGACTTCCATTTAAGATAAACAGTATTAGTGCACATGAGCAAAATTGAGAAAAGAAAGTTTAAGAAAATATAAAGAAAAAATAATTCACGGGCCAGTGAGATAGCTCAGTGGCGTAAGCGCCTGCCTGGCAAGCACGAGGTCCTGAGTTCAACTCCCGGTACCCACGTAAAAAGGAAAAAAGGGCCCGTGATATTGCTCAGTGGCACAAGCGCCTGCTGGCGAGCGTGAGGTCCTGAGTTCAACTCCCGGTACCCCTGTAAAAAGGAAAAAAAATTCAAACTCCACTGTTAAAAAAGTTGGCAGTTTCTTAATATCCTTCTTTTTTATTTGTTTATGCAATATAATGATCATTTTCTTTATTTTTGTATGTTTACAATACATAATAGTTGTATTCACATTGGAGAATTGGTACATATATGTAAAATATCTTGTTTTCAATCGCTTTATCCCCTCCCCCTTGCTACCTTCCCCTTTCATCATTTTTTCTTAAGAAAGAATTTCATAAATAGATGTATTTCCTACGCATTTTAAATGCTGTATTTTAAATCATTTGAGTGAAAATACTGGATTATCCAAATTTTATGTAGAGAGAAAATATTTGATTATAAAATTTAATAACCATCCCACTGTCACAGGAACTGTTTTTAAAAATTAAGAGCTGTAGGAAATCTTTAGAGTAGGCATAGAGAGAAAAACAAGGGCAATGAAAACAGTTAAACTCCAAAAGCCAACTCTGACACTGTTGGCCTGACTGCTCTTGAGCCTTTTGTTCCAAGGTGTTTTCATCTCTTGATTGGTTGTTTTTTGCTGTCTTTTCTCATATTTGCACAGTTTCTTGCATGCCAATGTGTGCTTTAAATAAAAGGCCTTCTCTGTACGTATGTACAACTTGTACATCTATCAGACACTGTCTCACGAAAGTATGACCCAGCTGAGAGATTGCTTTGTCCCCTGTTTTTAGGCCTGATAAGGTCTACTCACACCAGTAAGATAACGTGTGTGGGGCTGGTGAGATGGCTCAGCGGCGTAAGCGCCTGCCTGGCAAGTGCGAGGGCCCGAGTTCGACTCCCGGAACCCACATACGGAAAAAGGGCCGGTGATATCGCTCAGCGGCACAGACGCCTGCTGTTGAGCGAGGTCCTGAGGTCGACCTCCGGTACCCACACACACAAAAAAAGATAACGTATGGTTACAGGGTCTGTAGCATTTTGAGAGGTAGGAAGGATTAGATGGTATTCTGTTAATTTCAGAGTACATCTGGCTTTTGCCTCTGTGGCTCCATTGAAACTTTTTATCAAGGTTCTTGAAAACTTGTAATGGAGATTAGTTTCTTTTTTTTTAATAATTTTGGACTTGACTTTAATTAACTGCTAAGCCAGCAGATGGAAAGACCTGATAAATGGATGGAAACCAGGTTTATAAATTTAGGAGAGAGCAAGGCACTTTCAGACCAGTTTAGGTTTAGACATTCACCAGACTGGACCATTTTCTGACATTGAAATTAAAACTTTTTGCCACAAAAAGCAAAACAGTGTACTAAAGCTGGCTTTTAAAATTGTCCAAATTAGTTTTTATAGTTGATTAAAGTTTTTACTCATATTTCTTTAAATGTCAGATTTTCTTTGGTAAATCTATCCAAAATACTAAATTTCATTTTGGAACTTAGTTTACGTATTACAGTGCCCTGAATTGATGTTCATTAGGATACCTTGTTCTGCCAGCCATGGTGGCCTACGCTTGTAATCCAGCCTTCAGGAGGCTGAGGCAGGAGGATTGCTTGGAGTTCAAGGCCATCCTGGGCTACGTAATGAGTTTAAGGCCAACCTGAAGTACAAAGCAAGACCCTGTCTCAAAAAAAAAAAAAAAAAAAAGAAAAACAAAGAAACCTTATTCTAAGCCTTAATGGCTAATATCTTCCCTTTAAAATGTTTGAGTATTTTTTAATTAAGTTATCATTCTCAGAGATACCTATGAAAGGAGCTAGGGGTATGGCTCCCTGGTAGAGATCATGCAATGCCCTGGGTTCAATGCTCAGCACTGAAAAAAAAAAAAAAGGTATTCTGGGAAAAAATTATGAATTAAGCACCTATAAATGCTTCACTTCCGTTATAATGTAGCAATTTATCATCTCTCACAGTGATCTTATCAGTTGAGTAAGAATTGAATTAGGCTTAGTTTTTGTTTTTTTTTCAGAAATAGCTGACTGCAATTCATAAAGCAACAATTGACTACAGTTTCTGCACTTCTTTAATAACAACTGTAACTGAGAGAAGTCGTTCTTTGATCTATTCATTTTGACTCATTTTAGCTTAAGAAGGTATTCCTCCTGTACCTGCTTCACCAATTTTGGTTTTCCTTCATTTAATCCTTGTTTATGATTCTCATTCACAGAATTAACTTTGGAGGATTCCAATTTTTCTGCCAACACTTGATATTTTCTGTTTTCATAGTCACTATCCTATTTGATGTGAAGTGGTATCACTGTGGTTTTGATTTCCTATTTATGAATGATTAGTGATGTTGAATATCTTTTTATCTATGGTCCATTTGTGTATCTTCTTTAGAGAAATATGTTAAGTCTTTTGCCCATTTTAAAATCAAATTGTTATTGAGTTGTAAAGTTTTTTTTAATGCATTAAGATCTTATGTATTTGATGCATATAATTTTTTTTTTTTTTGTGGGTACCGGGGGGTCGACCTCAGGACCTCGCGCGCCAACAGGCACCCGTGCCACTGAGCGATATCACCAGTCCCTTTTTCTTATGTGGGATCCGGGAGTCGAACTCGGGCCCTCACGCTTGCAAGGCAGGCGCTTACGCCGCTGAGCCATCTCACCGGCCCTGATGCATATAATTTTTATGCAGGATATTTTATTTTCATGTATTAAGAGTTTAATGTCTAGACAATATTAAGTTCATGTACTGTTTATCTAATAATTCTTTATTGGGTGATATTAAGTTTTTGCTATCACATGACTTTCAAATTCTGTCGAGTACATACTTCCTACTATAATTACTAGTCATAAGGCACAAACTTTTATTGTTTTTAAAATGAGGAAGTATTGTATGAAAGCAAGTTACCACTATCTCGAAAATATACAGAAGTATATCCTTCATATGTGGTGCCAGTTTGCTTTATTTTTTTTTTTACTAATTTGCATTTGTAGCAACAATGCATGAGAGTACATAATAAATGTCTTTGCTTATATCATTTTTTCATCTGTTCTGAGATAATATCATTTTTTTATTTTACACAGCTTCTCATGGAGTCTTTGTAAATGAAACTACTTCATAGAGCTTTTACCTTTCTATTTAAAGTACTGTATTCCATTCATGGACTTCCTGCCAAAATCACTATGGGTTGATTCAGTCAGAGTAGTCCAGAATAAGGATTTGAATATCTGTTTCTTGAATTTTTCACACTGTTAGGAGGAATAGCCCTGAAAATGTTTATGTCACTTTATTGCTTACCTTGTACTGTATAGCAAAAATGACGTACAGTGGTAAGGACTATATTGGTATTTATAAAGTCAGGGAAATTACCAGATTCCACTGGATAGTCAAGATGCTCTGCTCCCCCTCTGTATATTA
This sequence comes from Erethizon dorsatum, assembly GCA_028451465.1. Classification (NCBI taxonomy): domain Eukaryota; kingdom Metazoa; phylum Chordata; class Mammalia; order Rodentia; family Erethizontidae; genus Erethizon; species Erethizon dorsatum. Next base: position 32,702,465 of record CM051835.1, on the reverse strand, counting down.
TTTTTACAAAAGAAATCCTAGGGCCGGTGAGATAGCTCAGTGGCATAAGTGCCTGCCCAGCAAGCGTGAGGTCCTGAGTTCGACTCCCAGAACCCACATAAAGGGAAAAAAGGGCCGGTGATATTGCTCAGTGGCGCAAGCGCTTGCTGGCAAGCACGAGGTCCTGAGGTCGACTCTCGGTACCCACATTAAAAAAAGAAAAAAAATCCTAAAGAGATGAAAATAGCATAACTGCAGTGTTTATAGGACTTTTTTTATTGTTGTAAAAAAGCAGTGTGGCTTTATTAGTTCTACAGACAAATTCAGTGATAAAGTCAACACCTCACATGCATAAAGAATCTGCTAACTGCACAGTATAGAGTAATGTCTAGGACACAGTGTAGTTTCTACTAAAATATATTAAGGGGCTGGTGAGATGGCTCAGCGGCATCAGCACCTGCCTGGCAAGCGCGAGGGCCCTAGTTCGACCCCCGGAACCCACATACGAAAAAAGGGCCCGGTGATATCGCTCAGCAGCACGGGCGCCTGCTGGCACACAAAGTCCTGAGGTCAACCCCTGGTACCCACAAAAAAATATATATATATATTTTTTTTCTTCAGTGTATGAAACTTATATGGACTTTTTTCTTCAGTATATGAAACTCAAATATAATCTGATATAAACAGTGTATTTTACAAAACTATTCATCATGACTGTCTAGTGTGGTGAGCTAATCCAGTCAGGTGTCCCATCATGAGGAGGATATTTTCTGAGAAATGCATCTTTTAGTTGAATTCATCACTCTGAGCATCACAATGTGCTTACACAAAGTAGGATGGCTACAACTTTCATCAGCTTTGCCTGAGCATTGCTGTTGCCTTGCACCTCAATATATCGATCTTTGCTGATAATAACAGCTTTTGTTTATTTTTCTTTTTGCAGTATTGGGAATCAACAGGTTTCTTTTGTTAAGTTCCTGTTATGTGCTAGATACCACGTGCATAAAGCTAGCGTAGTTTTTGTCATTTAATTGTATAGCTACCTGATTATTTTTCCTATTCTTTGAGAAAACAGGTTTGAAGTAATTAAGTAGATTTCTTAAAATCACAGCCAAGAAATAGCAAAACAAGATTCAAATCTAGGTCTCTCATTTCAAAGCCTATTGTTCTATTAAGCTTTACATACTGTAGTACTTCATACTGTAGTACTTCTATCCAGTTTATTTTATACTGTCATACTGTAGTACTTCATACTGTCATACTGTAGTACTTCTATCCAGTTTATTTTATATTAAATATTTTGGCATGGAACCAAACCTTCGTTTTCTCACTTCTGAAATGACAGAATTCCCTAAGAACTTCCTTTTTGAGAGTCTCTTAATATATATATTTTTTTGTTTTTTTTTTTTTTTTTGTGGGTACCGGGGGGTCGACCTCAGGACCTCGCACGCCAACAGGCGCCCGTGCTGCTGAGCGATATCACCGGCCCCTTTTTTGTATGTGGGTTCCGGGAGTCGAACTCGGGCCCTCGCGCTTGCAAGGCAGGCGCTTAAACCGCTGAGCCATCTCACCAGCCCTTAATATATTTCTTTATAAATCTTTCTCTCCTTTTCACTTTTATTTCAGTTAGCTTTCTCTTTATCCAAACTATGACAGAAGCCAAGGCCTTTTGGGACGCTAAATTTTGTGTCCTGAAACTACTTGCTTCCTCTTTTTCATTCAGAAAAAGATATTCCCCATGTGTGCCAGAGATAATCCCAGTCTTCTTTTCCAGAATACAAACTCATGTAAATTAAGTTCAACACTTGATGACTCTGGAGAATATCTTTAAACAATATTTCAACAAAATGTGCAGGCAGATAAATTTGGGAAATGCTGCACACTGGCATCCTTTGTCAGAGTACACGTTAGCCTATTAGAGACTCTGAGAACTGTTTCCAGAAAGAACCTTTTGAAAAGTCAGCTTAACAACGTTTTACAAACTTGATTGTGTTATTTATTGCAGTCTTTTTAATCTGTTGCAGTAGCAACTTTCCTTCTCTTCTATGAGACATTCTCTGCTGACTGTTTAAGAACTCAGGAATAATAACTAATAATAATTATTGCTGCTTTTTCTTATTTTAGTAACTATGAGTTCTAAGGGAGAAATATATCTATAATAATTAGATAGTATATAAACTAATATTAGTTCATAGTCCAAAAAGCAGATAATCTTCAGATTTCAGAAGGGTATACTTCACAAGGGAATTCTTAGGTTTGTTCTCAAGAGACATGGAAATCCATTTAGGCTTCACTCTGCTTATATACCCTGTAACAATTTAATGTTCTTTCTTCATTATTCTTGTCTCTGTTTTGAACAGCTGTTTTTAAATGCTAACAATAAGGTGGCAGACAAGAGCGAGAAAGACCTTGCCAACAAATTACTGACAGAAATGAATGAGGACCAGGTATCTGCAAAGCCTGCATCTTGTTTCAGCTGAAGTCCAAAATCAGTTAATGGGAATAACTATTCCTGTACTTTTCTTATTTCTTAAAATATGTAAACATCTAATTCTAATATTCACTAATTATTTTTGAAAATTATGTAAAATTAAAATAAAAAATTGCTTCTGTCTAAAGGATGAAATCTTAGTGCTTGATAAAATCAATACCATTCCATTTGTGTGTGTTCCATTCATTTGGAGGGGATACAAAGTACAGGAATGGGATTCCAGTATCAGTGCTGTCCACCTGGTGGTAACTTCATATTTTGGGACTTCCTTTTCTAAGCACTATGGTGTATTGGGACTTCAGGGCTTTGTGAATATGAATTATTTGTAATATCTTGATTCTTTGCTTCTTATTGACAAGTGATGATTATAATTTAATGGACAACCCAAATTCTGGAGGAAGGGAAGAAGATGCTGAACTTTCTGAGTTTTAATTTAGCATAAAATTTAGTTTTTCTGTTCTAAAAATTCAACTGTATATAGCTATAATAAAGGAAAGATATGTTGTTTATGTTGCTTCTCATTATACATTAAATTAGTTCTTAAAAAATTGCTGTGCAGTTGGGTGTGGTCGTGTACATCTATAATGCCAGACTTCAAGAGGCTAAGGCCAGATTTCATGAGTTTAAGGCCGCCTGAGCTACACAGTGAGATCCTGTCTTTCAAAAAAAAAAAAAAAAAAAAAAACAGACCTTTATTTTTCTTGCCTAAAATGTTGTGAGAGAATTTACTTTTATTTATTTTTTTTTTTTTATTTTTTTTTTTTGTGGGTACCGGGGGGGTCGACCTCAGGACCTCGCGCGCCAACAGGCGCCCGTGCCGCTGAGCGATATCACCGGCCCCTTGTTTTTGTATGTGGGATCCGGGAGTCGAACTCGGGCCCTCGCGCTTGCAAGGCAGGCGCTTATGCCGCTGAGCCATCTCACCGGCCCCGAGAATTTACTTTTATTAGCATTATCTTAATGTCTGGGTTTACATAATTGTGATATAAAAAGAGTCTGTTCTGTTCTGTTTCTATTCTGGATGTGGAATACCAATGCAGAATGCTATGCTGTTTTAGATTTCTCTGAATGTTTAGTCCCTGTTAAGGCCTATTTCTATAGATTAATAAAACATTAGTAATAGTCTGGTAGAGATTTGTGTTATAATTCCAAATGGTAGATGTAATGAGGTCTTTTTGGCTTACTTGTCTTGGACAAAATCTAGCACAGATCCTATTCGTATGACATTCAGCATACAGAATTTTTGATAGGTACTTCAGTATGTTTACTGTGTATGTAATATTTGTACAAAATACATAACATAACAAAAAGCAGGATTCTAGATTAAGTAATCTGCCTAACAATGATAGACCTTAGATTACAAAGATCTAAGCAGTTCCCTTTGTACTCAAATCTATTTTGTTGGGTAGAGAAGAAAACCCTGTTTGTGAAATGACGAGCTTCAGATTGTGATTATATATTCCTGAAAGCCAGTTTTCAGGGCTGTTTATTTATTTATTTATTTATTTATTTTATTTTTTTTTTTTTTGTGGGTACCGGGGGGTCGACCTCAGGACCTCGCGCACCAACAGGCACCCGTGCCGCTGAGCGATATCACCGGCCCCTTTTTCGTATGTGGGATCCGGGAGTCGAACTCGGGCCCTCGCGCTTGCAAGGCAGGCGCTTACGCCGCTGAGCCATCTCACCGGCCTAGGGCTGTTTATTTTTACAGCTTTCTAGTTCTCATTCTCGCTCTCATGATTGACGAAGCCTGATATAGCAGTAATGTTCAGGTTTTTAATATTGTTGGCGTTAGTTTTTGGGTTTTGCTGTAAGTGCACTGCCTTGAAATTTAATACATCTTGTGTTTATGAGGAAGCTTGCACAGTGATAGACAAAATGGAGCTAATTTTTGTTTCTTAAAATCTTTGGTATCAAAGGTTGCCTTTTCAAACATATGATCAATGCGTCAGATACATGTTTAAATTTCTGTGTCTGCCTAAAAATGTGTAAAAAGAAAATTAAATATGCACAAGCATTTCATGTGTTTTAAATTATTAGAGACCATTTTGACATTATAAGGATAATGATTGGTGTATGTGTATACCATTTCAGTTTTGGCAGAGTTTGGAAACCAAGTGAACAAGGTTATTTTAGCTGTGTTATTGTGTGTGCTAGTGGAATTTAAGGCTAGACAGTTCAGGTATATTTTTGAAGGGAAATTAAAACATAATAGAAGTTCCAATTATAGACCTCCCTCCCTTCCTCTTGAGATTGTCCATTATTTTTGAAAAGCATGTGTTAAGCTTGGTGTGTTGTTTTATTTTTTTCCTCAAAATATTTAATGTTATGAGTGAATGTTGCCTTACCCTTCTTGACGCAACGTGGTTTATCTTCTGTTAAGTAGGTAACTTCTCTTGCAGGTTACACTATTTCAGAAATCCATTTCATTGGAAGAGCAATGGGATGCATGTTAAGTATTCTTTTTCAGGTTTTCAGAACAAAGGTTTCCTAACTGAATAAAAAACTTGATTAATTTTGTTAACTTTTCCCCCCCCCTTTGGTAGATGTTTCAGGGACAGTTGGATTGTTTGGCTGTATCAACCATTCAGGCTTTGACTGCAATAATGAACAAATCTCCAGCTGCTAAGGTGAAACATATATTCCCAAGCTTTAAAATGTCTTAGATGTAACCAATTTTCACCCTACAAATCCCAAAGTGGCATGTGAAAGTATATCATACATATGGCTTAATAACATCTGAAATTAAAGTGTTCACAAAATAGCTCATCTTAGTATAAGAATAATTTGCTGACAATTTTAAAGACAACCCCTTATAACCACTGCAGGATTTTAAAAGAATTGATTCCTGGGCTGCAAAGCAGGAGAGATTTCCAGTGTTGACCATAGAAAGGGAAGATAGGCAGGTGTGGTGGTGCACACCTGTAGTCCCAGCTACTCAGCAGGCCAGATAGAAAGATTGCAAGTTCAAGGCCATCTGGGCAACTTAGTAAGACACTGTCTCAAAATTAAAAAAAAAAAAGGTTGTCGGGGGAGGATAGGGCTTGCCTAGCATGTGCGAGGCCCTGGGTTGAATCCTGATACCCCCCCCAACACACACATACACACACACACACAAAAGGAAAAGAATAATGGGAAGATAGCACTGGTGTTCAAATGGTCATTTTATATTGTTACTGGTTTAAAGAATTTTTTTTTTTTTTTGATGGGTACCAGGGGTCGAAATCAGGACCTCGAATGCCAGCAGGCGCCCGTGCCACTGAGCGATATCACTGGCCCTTTTCTCGTATGTGGGTTCCAGGAGTCGAACTCAGAACCTCGCATTTGCCAGGCAGGTGCTTATGCTGTTGAGCTATCTCACCGGCCCAAGAGTTTTGATTTCATAGATTTTCTTAATAAAACAGTCATTCTTTGTTAATCAGTTTATAGATACGAACATTTTCCACACGTAATTTTTTCAAGTTGTATAGCCATATGGAGTCTGCTGCTTCTTGTGTAGGCACTAACCCTCAGAGCTTTCTACCCCTGCTCTTGCACTGTATCTGACTGTCCTTCTGTACAGTTACACTGAGAACCACCTCACTGCGTAGTTGTCAGGATTAGTGAGACCATCTCAGTTAAGTGGTAAGCAAAATGCCAGGCACATGGTAAGGGCTCAGTAAATGTTAGTGAAATAATTGTCACTTTACCTTCTCATTTCCCCACTCTACTTCATGCTTCACTTTTCTGGTACTAGAAATGAATCTATTATTCCCTGATCCCTGAGCAGTGCAATCCTTTGTATTCTTTAGTTTCCATTTTTTTTTTTTTTTTTTTTTTTTTTTTTGTGTGTGTGTGTGTGTGGGTACCGGGGGTCGAACTCAGGACCTCGCACGCCAGCAGGTGCCCGTGCCACTGAGTGATATCACCGGCCCTTTTTTCATATGTGGGTTCCGGGAGTCGAACTCAGGACCTCGCGGTTGTCAGGCAGGAGCTTATGCCGCTGAGCTATCTCACCGGCCCTCCATTGGTTTTTGGTGTAGAAATGTTTCTACTTACAGTTAGGTTCCTGTCAAATAGGCTTTCTCAATTTTTACTTGGGATTTTAATCTTTATTTAGTAATAGCTTCTATAAGGAAGAAATCATTCTTAGATCTGAGTAATTGGTTTATAACAGATTGCCTATACTGTATTCTGAAATTCAAAGCTAAGAAGGTCTTTAAGTCTTTTTTTTTTTTTTTTTTTTTTTTTTTTTTGTTTTTGTGGGTACCGGGGGGTCGACCTCAGGACCTCACGCGCCAACAGGCACCCGTGCCACTGAGCGATATCACCGGCCCCTTTTTCATATGTGGGTTCCGGGAGTCGAACTCGGGCCCTCGCGCTTGCCAGGCAGGCTCTTACACCGCTGAGCCATCTCACCGGCCCCAAGTCTTTTTAATTTCTATCTATTTTATTTTATTTTTTTTTGTGGGTACCGGGGGGTCGACCTCAGGACCTCGCGCGCCAGCAGGCGCCCGTGCCGCTGAGCGATATCACCGGCCCCTTTTTCGTATGTGGGTTCCGGGAGTCGAACTCGGGTCCTCGCGCTTGCCGGGCAGGCGCTTAAGCCGCTGAGCCATCTCACCGGCCCCAAGTCTTTTTAATTTCTTTTTGACTATGTACTACCTTCATGGTTTAAAGTTTCAAAAGTATATATATATATATATATATATATATATATATATATATATTTTTTTTTTTTTTTTTGTGGGTACCGGGGGGGTCGACCTCAGGACCTTGCGTGCCAGCAGGCGCCTGTGCCGCTGAGCGATATCACCGGCCCCTTTTTCGTATGTGGGTTCCAGGAGTCGAACTCGGGTCCTCGCGCTTGCCGGGCAGGCGCTTAAGCCGCTGAGCCATCTCACCGGCCCTCAAAAGTTATATTAACAACAACAACAACAAAAACAACCTTTTGAAAAAAAGATTTCCTTCCTATCCTTAACCCATGTGCAACTAGTTCCCCTTCTTAGAGACAACCAGTCTTACTGGTTTTATGTAAGTCTTTTGATTTTATAGTGAGTGCAAATATTTCTGCCATAATTTAATGGACTAATTTAATATGTTCTAGACTTCTTGGTTGTCTTTGTATTTTTCTTTATTACTTTGCATACTGGCTTAGTAATGTATGCAACTTAAAGCTTCCTCAAATTGGCTTGATGCTGCAGATAATTTAGATACAAAGAGCAAAGAGAAAATTCTTTGTACTTGGGTTTTTTCCTGCCTCTGCTTAAAATTCCTAACTCTTAAGTCTAGTCCTTTAAGTCTCTTGTCTTGTTGCTCTTATCCAGAAAGTCTCATTTTTTATGTTTTTTGTTTTAGCTTCATCTAAAACTTTATTAATTACTAGCCAAATTAAGAAGTAAAGGAAGTATTATATGCTATAGTCTGTAAATAATAAAATAATTCCTAACAGTTACTGCTAATTTCATTTATTTTGGTGTTTGGTAGATGATTATAATTTAAGTATTCCAGAAGGTATATGAGATCTATTTTAAGATGAATGTGAGATTTAAGAGGACAAATACTGAATTCATAGTCTTTTATTTAATATTAAGTTAATTAGTTTAAATGGGTAGTCAATATTTTAATGTTACAATAAATTTAGTCATTTAAAATATGCTTTGATGTATTATTTTCCCCTTTAGGAAGTATTTAAAGAAAGAATCGGTTACACACAGATGTTTGAAGTGTTAAAGTCTCTGGGTCAGCCGCCCCTGGAACTCCTTAAAGAACTCATGAACATGGTGAGCTTTTAACCTTTATTAAAAGAAATTCCTCCCAAAATTTAAAAAAGAATTAAAAATTTTAAAAAATTATAGAAGTTCCATTACTGTACTGCCATTTCAAAAATGGTAACTAATCTCTTTTCTTTTATGTCGTTTTTTAGGCTGTAGAGGGTGACCACACTTCAGTTGGGATTTTGGGCATTAGTAATGTCCAGCCTCTCTTGCTTCTTATCCAGTGGCTTCCAGAGCTAGAATCTCATGACGTGCAAATCTTCATCTCTGATTGGCTAAAAAGAATTTGTTGTATTAATAGACAGACTCGAACTACGTGTGTCAATGCAAACATGGGAATTAAAATCATTGAAACCCTTGATTCCCATTCTTCCCTCCATCGAACTTGTGCTGAGAATTTGATTGCAATTCATGGTTCCTTAGGGAGTCAGTCAGTGAGCTCAGAGGAAGTCCGACGACTGCTAAGATTGCTAAGAGTAGATGAATGTAAGGTTATTCACCCTTATACCCCTCCTGTGACTCGAGCAATCCTAACAATGGCCCGAAAACTGAGTCTCGAGAGTGCGCTGCAGTATTTTAATTTATCACATAGTATGGCAGGAATTTCTGTGCCTTCTATACAGAAATGGCCAGGGTCTGCCTTTTCTTTCAGTGCTTGGTTTTGCTTAGATCAGGATCAGATGACTGTTGGCATTGCTAGCAAAGCAGGAAAAAGAAAACAGTTGTACAGGTAATGGTACAAATTGTGAAATATGTATGATTATTGTCTTAACTTTATATGCCGTGATTTCTTAAACGGGAAAAAGCCTCTCTCAACATATGGTTTTTAAATGTATACAATTTTTCTGAAGCCTTTTCATCATTTGGCTGCACACAGTTTAATTATAAGTAGGTTATTGCTTTCATAATAATTATGCATCTTATACATTTTGCTGATTAAGTTCTGAGACTAATTTGGAAACATGGTTTCTTAAACATTATGTATTATGTACATGTATTATGTCAACTTCCCTCAAGGAATGTAAACATGTACTACACACATCTATTCAGAAACTATAATTTAAATAACAAAAGTGTAGTAGAGTTAAAGAAAAGATAATGTTAAAGTGGAAACTAAGGGAATAATAAACTTCAGTGATAGTCTCTGTCCCATGTTTATATGAATGACTAGAAAACTTACATGTAAGTGCGTCCTAACTTCAGTAGATAATAATTTTTATTATGCCTGGTGATTTTTAATACCTTTATATATGTTTTCTGAATCTTTTTTGGAGGAATTTTGAAGATTTGAAAATTTAAGCTGGGTGTGGTGGTGCACACCTGTAATCCCAGCACTTGGGAGGCTGAGGCAGGAGGATTGCTGCAAGTTTGAGGCCAGCCTGGTCTACATAGTGATTTCAAGGCCAGCCTGAACTACAAACCAAGACCCTGTCTCAAAAAATAAAACAAAACAAAATTGAAAATTATAGTTTTGCTATAGTTTGCTAATGGAATTCCACTTATAATGTTGTTAACTTATATCCAAAAAGAATTTTAAAACTTGTTTGAAATGTGGTTGGATTGATACATGGCAGTAACATTTAATCTACAGCATTGGTAATCTAAATATTCATGGTTTCATGTGCTTCAGTGATGATGAAACTGATCAGGTAACTTCAGAAGTTCTGATAATATTTATTTTTGTTAGCTTTTTTACAGGAAGTGGCATAGGTTTTGAAGCTTTTATTACCCATTCAGGTATGTTGGTTGTGGCGGTGTGCACAAAAAGAGAATATGCAACGGTTATGCTTCCTGACCACTGTTTTTGTGATTCCCTCTGGGTAAGGTTTTAGGGCATCATGTTTAACCTCTTGCTTCTTTCCTTTAAAACAAATACAGTTTGATGGATGTTCATAAGGAGTTTTCATTTCCTTTTTGATAGTCAATTAATGTTTACTTTAAAATTGTATTCATACTGAAATTTGTCTGTAAAGAAGTTAATACTATTTGCCAACACCATCATAAATTCAGTAATCATTTTCTGTTAAAAATTAAAATAAAATATTATAAGATTTTCAAGAAACAGATTGGATTTTTAATTTCAGTGCAAAATAAGAGGTTATTAAAACAGTTTCTTTTATTTGCTTTTCTAAAAATATAAAATGCTTCTAACTAGAAAAATTGATTCTAAAGAATATACACAGTCTTGCAAAATGCAGAAAAGATTCTGTGTTATAATTTGTATGAGTTTTCTAGAAAAGGCTTTGTGGTAATACAGAAAAAATTGTTCATTTTGAAAACATAATCAGCATTCAACTGTGGTTAATCTTTGTTCATACAAATGGGTTATAGAATAATACTCTGTAAACATTTATCATTCCAAAAACATAACGTGACTTTAGCCTTTTAAATGTATGTTTTACTTTACCAGCACAACGTGACAGTTGTTCACATCCCTGGAAAAAGGCCCTTTGGTCAGAGTTTTGTCTATATCTATGACAATGGACAACCAAAGCTCTCTGCCCCACTCCGATTTCCTGCCGTGAATGAAGTAAGTGTCTCCAACTTATTCTTTACAGGCTCAGATGATTGAGAATTCCTGAAAATTTTCAGTTAATGTAGAAAGATTTTTTTAAATTTTAAATATTTGCTCCCAAATTTTAAATGTTTTTTGGTATTATGTATTAAGATATAGTAAATTAATACTTATTTCTGTTAATCTGTCATTAGATGATATTGAATAATGTGTTTAGGAAAAAACAATTCAAGGAAGAAACAAATGTGAAGGCTTAGGAAAAAAGACTTCTAACAGGAAAGGCAAAGAAATGAATAAATCAAAGAAACATTTAATAAAGCCTTCCCAGTATATAAAATACTCACAAGATATTATCATGGACTCTTTTGCATTTTCACAAAATTTGAAACAAAATGAACAAATTTCAAATTTCACATTGTAGCTAGCTATACAACAGAATTTATTTACTGAAGCCATGTGTGATAATGCATACCTGTAATCCCAGCACTCTGGGAGGATGAGGCAGGCGGATCACAAGTTAAAGCCCAGGCCCTGCAATTTACCGACTTTCCAAGACCCTGTCTCAAAATACAAAGGGCTGGGGATGTAGCTGTGCATGAAGGCCCTAGGTTCAATTTCCAGTAGTGAAAAACAAAGCAAAACCCACAATGAACATAATCATTATGTACTGCAAACATGTACTAATAAAAATTAAAAGTGACTAAAACATTAAATTTTAAAACTATTTATTTACTGAGGTGGTCATCAGAGATTTTGGGATAATTTTGAAGTCTTTCCTGAACATACTGGAATTGAATGACTATTTCTCAAATCCTTCTAGGACTGTAGTACTTTCTTTTTTTTTTTTTTTTTTTTTTTTTGTGGGTACCGGGGGGACGACCTCAGGACCTTGCGCGCCAGCAGGCACCCGTGCCACTGAGCGATATCACCGGCCCCTTTTTCGTATGTGGGTTCCGGGAGTCGAACTCGGGCCTTCGCGCTTGCAAGGCAGGCGCTTAAGCCGCTGAGCCGTCTCACCGGCCCTGTAGTACTTTCTTATTGCTTTTCATCTTGACAACTACATTGATGTGTAATTTTGTTTATAAATTCTAAGGGGAAAAATAGTTTTCCTTTATCTTAGATAATAATAAATTTGTTTAAAATTTTCTTAGAGGGCTGGCAAGATAGCTCAGCGGCATAAGCGCCTGCCTGGCAAGCGCGAGGTCCTCAGTTTAACTCCTGGTACCCACATAAAGGAAAAAAAGGGGCCAGTGATATCGCTCAGTGGCACAAGTACCTGCTGGCAAGCTCGAGGCCCTAAGGTAGATTCCCGGTACCCACATAAAAATAAATAATAATAAAATAAAATAAAATTTTCTTAGAATATCTACTCATTTAAAAATTCAAAATTTAAGCTGGCCCTGATAGCACATGCCTGTAACTCCAGTACTTGAGAGACTGAGGCAATAAAATTGCCATGAGTTTGAGGCCAGCCTGGGCTACAGAATGAGTTTAAGGCCAGCATGAACTACATGGTGACACCTTGACTCAAAAAAAAAATTCCCTGATTCAAAAACAAGAAAAAAATTCAAAATTTACACAAAGATAAAAAAGGAGGGCCAGTGAGATGGCTCAGCAGCGTAAGCACCTGCCTGGCAAGCGTGAGAGCCCGAGTTCGACTCCCGGAACCCACATACAGAAAAATGGGCCTGTGATATCACTCAGTGGCACGGGCGCCTCCTGGCGTGCGAGGTCCTGAGTTCGACCCCCGGTACCCACAAAAAAAAAAAAAAAAAAAAAGGAATCATAAAAATGACATACATGGTATATATATATAGAGAGAGAGAGAGAAAATAAAAATAAAATTACATCCACTTTTATTTTTGTTCTGTTTGCTTAATTTTGTCAGCTGTTTCATTCTATTAATTTTTAACCTTATTTATTTAGAATTCCTGGGGATCAAACCAAGGGTCTGGTGCATGCTAGGCCAGTGTTGTAGCACTGAGCTACATTCCCAGCTCCCTACTGTTTAATTTTAAATACAAAGATAGATATTTTATTATTATTATTATTATTTTTTAGATATTTATTTAAAATTGTGTATTTTTTGTTTGTTATTTTTTAGCCTTTTACTTCCTGCTGCATTGGTTCTGCTGGGCAGAGAACTACCACTCCCCCACCCTCTCAGATCCCAGATCCACCTTTCTCTTCTCCCATTACCCCTCATCGGACATCATTGGGCGGAATTCTCTCATCAGCCTCCTGGGGAGGGCCAATTGCAAAATCAAAATCTGTTACTAAATTGATATCAGCTGGAACCCAAGACAGTGAGTGGGGATGCCCCACGTCTCTGGAGGGTCAGCTGGGGTCTGTTGTTATCTTCTGTGAAGCACTGCAGCCTCCTCAGGTGAAGGTACTGTACTTAGCAGGTAAGCATGTGTGATCAGTCATACCGTTCAGTTACACTAAGAGTTTTTTTCTGTTGTCTGAAGAGTGTATTTGTTTTGACTGAAGCTGAAAGGGAAGAAAGGCTTACCACATACATACTCTTCTCTCTTTCTTTCTTTTTTTAATTTTATTTTAAAGAGAAAAAAACCAAAATTTCTAAACAAGGTAATAGGAGAGTAACAATGATTAATACATTGCACATTATTATCTTTAAATTGATTACTCAGAGTACAAGATATAGGCATTTAATCATCCAAACACTATTAGCACAAACCTTTCTTTTCCTTGAACTGAGAGAAATTAGTAGTATAACTATCTTAACTATCTTGTGTGTTTGTGTATCTGTATATATATATGTATATTTTTGCTTTTCCCTTCTTTTCTTCTTTCCCCCATCCCAGTTTCTCTTTTCAACAGTTTTTTTCCACTTTACAATATCTATTGTACATTTTGGATTTTACTTGTTCTTTCAGCTTCTGACTCTCGGGAGACAATATGATGTTTACACATATGCTTTTGGTTTATTTCACCTATGAGTATGATCTCAAGTTGCATCCATTTACCTACAGAAGTCTCCAGTTTATCCTTCTTTATGGCTGAGTAGTACTCCATTGTATAAAAATACCACATCTTTTTTATCCATTCCTCGGTTGATGGGCATTTGGGTTGTTTCCAAGATCTAGCTATTACAAATTGTGTTGCTATAAACATGGGTGCACATATATCGCTGTGGTATAATGTTTTTAATTCCTCTGAGAAGATACCCAGAAGGAGTATAGCTGGGTCAAATGGGACCTCCAATCCTAGTTTTTTGAGGAATCTCCACAGTAATTTCTGCAGTGGTTGCACCAGTCTACACTCCCACCAACAGTGGAGAAGGGTTCCTTTTTTCCCACAGCCCCTCCAGCATTTGTTATTAGTTGACTTCTTGATAATAGCCATTCTTTCTGGGGTGAGATGGTATCTCAGTGTTGTTTTCATTTGCATCTCTCGAATGACCAGTGTCGTTGAACATTTTCATATATTTATTTGCTGTTTGTATTTCTTCATCTGAGAGTTGTGCATTCATCTCAGATGCCCATTTTTGGATTGGGTCTTTAAATTTGGGAGGTTTGATTTTTTTGAGTTCTTTATATGTTCTCAATAGTGCTCCTAAATCTGAGGAACAGCTGGCAAACGTTTTTTCCCACGTTGTGGGTTGTCTCTTCACTGTGTTGGTGGTTTCTCTTGCTGTACAAAAGCTTTTTAATAAGATGAGATCCCAGTTGTTGATTCTTCGTGATAGACCCGTGTGATTGGGATTTTATTCATAAAGTCTTTGCCTACACCAATGTCTTCAAGAGTTTTACCTATTCTAGCTTCCAGCAGATTTAATGTTTCTGTTTTAATATTTAGATCTTTGATCCATTTTGAATTTAGTTTAGTGCATGGTGAAAGATATGAGTCCAGGGCCGGTGAGATAGCTCAGCAGCATAAGCGCCTGCCTAGCAAGTGCAAGGTGTCCTCAGTTCGACTCCTGGTACCCACATACAGAAATAGGACCGGTGATATCGCTCAAAGGCATGGGCGCCTGCTGGCGTGCCAAGTCCTGAGTTCGACCCCTGGTACCCATAAAAAAAACACATATGGGTCCAATTTTAATCTTTGGCATGTGCAGAGGCAGTTTTTCCAACACCGCTTATTAAAGAGGGTATCTTTCTTCCAGTAAATGTGTTTGGCACCATTGTCAAAGATACGGTGGCTGAGTATGTCTGGAGTTGTTTCTGTATCTTCAGGTTTGTTCCATTGATCCTAGGGTCTGTTTTTTTTTTCCCAGTACTACACTGTTTTTATCACAGTAGCTTTATAATATAATTTCAAGTGAGGGATTATGATGCCCTCTGCCTTGCCTTTGTTGCCCAGAATTGTCTTCTATTTAGAGTATCATGTCATCTGCAAATAATGATAATTTAACTTCTTCCTTTCCAATCCTTATTCCTTTTATTTCTTTCTCTTGTCTAATTGCTCTGGCTAAAGTTTCCAGGACTATGTTGAATAAGAGTGTAGATAGTAGACATCCTTGTCTTGTTCCTGATTTTAGAGTGAAAGCTTTCAGTTTTTGTCCATTTAGTATGATGTTGGCTGTTGGTTTGTCTAGATGGCTTTTATCAGATTGAGATAAAGACCTTGCATTCCAATTTTCTGTAGGATTTTTATCATGAATGAGTGCTAGGCTTTGTCAAAAGCTTTTTATGCATCTATTGAGATGATCATATGTTGTTTGTCCTTGGTCCTATTAATATGGTATATTATATTTATTGATTTATGTATGTTGAACCATCCCTGCATCCCTGAGATGAATCCAACTTGGTCATGGTGTATAATCTTCTTGATGATTTGCTGCATTCTGTTTGCCAGTATCTTATTGAGGATTTTTGCATCTATGTTCATTAGGGAGATCGACCTGTAATTCTCTTTCTTAGTTGGGTCCTTCTGCAGTTTTGGTATCAGGGCAGTACTTGCTTCCAGGAGTGAATTTGGGAGTATTGCTTCCCTTTCAATTTCATTAAAGAATTTGAGAAGTAGTGGTATTAGGTCTTCTCTAAATTTCTTGTAGAATTCAGCAGTGAATCTGTCAGGGCCTGGGCTTTTCTTTTTTGGTAGGTTTTTAATTGCATCTTCCATTTCATTGATTGATATTGGTTTATTTAGGATTTTTATATCTTCTTGATTCAGCTTTAGTAGTTCATACGTATCTAGGAATCTGTCCATTTCTTCCACATTTTCCATCTTATTAGAATACAGGTTCTCAAAGTAGGTATAGATTTTCTGGATTTCTGCAGGGTCTGTTGCAATTTCACCCTTTTCATTCCTAATTTCATGGATTTGAATCTTTTCTGTCCTTTTTTTGATCATGTTGGAGAAGGGTTTGTTAATTTTATTTAATTTTTCAAAGAACCAACTCTTCAATTATTCTTTGTATTGTTTTTTAGTCTCCATTGTGTTAATTTCTGCTCAAATCTTTATAATTTCCTCCCTCGTACAAGCTTTTGGCTTAGCCTGCTCTTCTTTTTCTAGAAGTTTGAGGTTCACCATTAAGTTGTTTATTTGGGCTTGCTCTGTTTTTGTGATATGGGTATTTACTGCTATAAATTTCCCTCTTAGGACTGCTTTCATTGTGTCTCATAAGTTCTGGTAGGTTGTATTGTCATTAGCATTTAATTGTAGAAACTGTAATTTCTTGTTTAATTTCATCTGTGACCCATTAGTTGTTCAGGAGGGTGCTATTTAATTTCCATGTATTTATGAAGTTCTTGCAGTTTCTTTTGCCATTGATTTCCAATTTCATTGCACTATGGTCTGATAATATGCATGGGATAATTTCAATTCCTTTGCATTTACTTAAGCATGTTCTATGAGCTAGTATGTGGTCTATTTTGGAGAACATCCTGTGTGCAGCTGAGAAGAATGTGTATTCTGATGATGTGGGGTGGAGCACTGTAGACATCTACTAAGTCCATTTGTTCAGAAGTTTGGTTCAGTTCTAATATTTCACTGTTGATTTTTTGTCTAGTTGATCTGTCTTTTTGTGACAGCAGAGTATTGAGATCCCCAATACAGTTGTATTAGTGCTTATTTGATTTCTCATGTCTGTTAATATTTGTTTTATGTAGTTGGGTTATTTGTTGCATATATATTTATGATTGTTATCTCTTCCTCTTGGATTGTTCCCTTTACAAGGATGTAGTGACCTTCTTTGTCTCTCTTAATGTCTTGGTTTGAAATTCACTTTGTCTGCAAATGGAATAGCTACCCCTGCTTTTTTCTGGGTTCCTGTTGCATGGAATATTGTTTTTCCATCCTTTGACTTTCAGTCTATGAATTTCTTTTTGAATTAAATGTGTTTCTTGTATGCAGCATATTGTTGGACCTTGCTTTCTTGATCCATTCTGGCAGTTTGTGTCTTTTGATTGGTGAATTGAGACCATTAACATTGATGATTATAACTGATATGTATTGACTTATCCTTTTCATGGTATTTTCCTGTTGTTGGTTCTCCCTCCCCCCCGACCCCCCTTTAATTGTTTGCCTTGCCTGGTGGATTCCTTCTGTTGGGGTTCATGGAGTTGTCCTTGTTATCTCTTTCTAAACTGTCCTTCAAAACATTTTGAAGTGCTGCTTTGGTGGTCATAAATTTCCTCAGATGTTCTTTGTCATGAAAGTATCTTATTTCACCATCAGTTTTGAAAGATAGTTTTGCAGGGTACATCAATCTGGGTTGGAGGTTGTTTTCCTTTAGAACTTGAAATACCTCACTCCAAGCTACCCTTGACTTGAGCGTTTGTGCTAAGTCAGCTGTGATTCTGATGGGCTTTCCTTTATAGGTGATTTGTTTCTTTTCCCTAACAGTTTTTAAGTTTCTATTCTTGTGTTGAATTTCTGGAATCTTGACTATGATATGCCTGGCTGTAGATTTTTTTTGATCACGGCTAATTGGAGTTCTATATGCCTCACTTATCTGTATGTCAAATTCTTTTTCCCTACCAGGGACGTTTTCTGCTATGACATCTGTAAACAGCTTTTTTTTTTAATATCATTTGTGCTATCTCCTGATTTTTCATTGACTCCAGTCAATCTTAAGTTATTCTTCTGTACCTCCTCTAGCAGCTGCTGCTTTGATTTCTCATGCTGCCTTGCTATTTTTAAGAAATCTTTCTTTTTATGATCACTAACCACAAGCCCATCTTTTATATCTGAGATCCTGTCCTCACATTGGCTTAATCTGCTGCGAAGACTTTCAGTAGAATTTTTATTCTCCTGGATATCTGCTTGAATCTGTGTTATGGTTTCCATTTCTTTCCTATGCTCAGCATTCATAACTTCCATAATTTTCTTAATCTCTAGTTTTTTGTCTGTATCTGCTCTAGGGTCACTAAGCACGTTTTTCATTGTAGACACCATCTCTGCAGTTATCTGAGAAATTATTTCTGATTTGATTTTTTTCTAGAGCCTCATTCAATTGCTTTGTTGTTACCACTTCAGAGAAGCCACGTGGGTGCCTTTTGGATTGTCCCACCTCACTTCCCCCTGGTTTTGCCTTTGGTGAACTGGATGTCTGGGGTTGCATCTTGTTTAAGTGTCTTCTCATGTTCTGTTCTGTTCTGTTCTTTTCTTTTCTTTTCTTTCTTTCTTTTCTTTTTTTAGTTTAATTCCTGGGGTGATGCTTGTAAATTGCCTATGGTGGGTTGCTTTATTGCTAGTATTTAGAACCCTTAGGAAATGACTACTCTGATGTATCTTCCAGGTGTAGCTGGTTTTTGGGTTTTGAGTCTGTTACAAGATCCTACCTCTTCAGTTTGTTGGAGATGAGAAGTTGCTGCCTGCTTGGCCCATTCCCTGGTTCTTTGGCACTGTGCCACAGTATTTTCTGTGACCCTTAGTGAATCTCAGTCTTGGAATACCAGGAAGAATTGCTGTTTAGAACAGTTACGTCACTTTTGGCTAAAATGGTAGCATCAGCAATAACAACAGCATCAAACACAACCTAGAATATTAGAAACTGAGGTAACCATTAATTTGCCATCTTTAACCTTATGAGCTAGATTTTTGGTTACATAACAAAATCTAAAACAAACCAGAAAATTATATGCAGTATATAAATCCTTAATATGTCAGTTTTACCCCCAGTGGTTAAAATTTAAAAGGGGTTAGGGAGAAAATAGAGAAGTAGAAGAAGAGGAGGAGATTAGAAGTAAGACTGGAGGACAAAGAGGGATCATGCTAACTTTGGGAAACCGGTACAGAAGACTGGAGGGAAAGAGAGAAGGAAGCGATAAAAAGAACAGAACAGAACAACCACCACAAAGAGGCAAGAAACCATGTTCATGCTTATATAAAAACAAGATCGAACAATGAAAGAGAAACAAAAACAAAAGAAACAAAACCACCACAACAGAAAATGAGAGTGAGGGGGAGAAAAAGTTCACTTTCAGGTTTGTCTCTGCTGTCACTGGTAAACAATGTGTGGAGACAGAGTCCCTTTCCGTGCTGATCTGTCCCAGCGAGCCTGCACCTTATGGCTGAGACCAGACTTACTCGGCTGCCGCTGTCAGCATACCTTCCGAGGGCCTGAGCCCACCTGGGAGCCTCTAGATGGAGCCGGCAGCTGCTCTGACTTCTGAGCTCAGCCGCCCCTCTCCTAGATGGCTTGTGGCCAATAGCTCTCTCGCGCAGGACAACCGAGCCCTTCGACACTCACCACTAGGCAGTGCAGTCCTTCACATCCGCTGCTCCCTTCCACTGCTGCGTCTCTCCGTGGAGGCCCCTGGGGTCGCTAGCAGTCACTGTGTGTCTGCAGGTTTGAATCGCTCCTCTCACACAGTGAGACCCGTCTCAGGGAGAAGGCGCCGCTGGCTACCTCCTCCTCCTTCGTTGAAGTTTCTCTCTTCATTCTCTCCGTGGGCTTCAGTTCAAGCTTCAGATTCTTCCTGGGTCCTGGGGACCCACTTCCCTCCTTTTTGTCTTCCTTATGTTGCTATGTTCCATTGTCTGGACGGCGACTCTCAAGAGAGGCTCTTTCTCTGCTACTCACCACTCTGACCCTACTGCTTACCACTCTCTCTTTCTTTCTTTGTTTCTTCCTTCTTTCCTTTCTTCCTTCCTTCCTTCCTTCCTTTCTTTGTTTCTTCCTTCCTTCCTTCCTTCCTTCCTTCCTTCCTTTCTTTCTCTTTTCTTTTCTTTTCTTTTCTTTCTTTCTTTCTTTCTTTCTTTCTTTCTTTCTTTCTTTCTTTCTTTCTTTCTTCTCTCTCTCTCTCTCTCTCTCTCTCTCTCTCTCTCTCTCTTTCTTTCTTTCTTTCTTTCTTTCTTTCTTTCTTTCTTTCTTTCTTTCTTTCTTTCTTTCTTTCTTTCTTTCTTTTCTTTCAGCCACAAGTAAAGCAAGCCTTTGAGAAATACTTCAAATTTCATTCATTACACTGCTTGTGTTATTCTATGGTTGCCCCAACATCATACCCTACCAACTCTGTGGTTTTAACAGCAGAAGTTTATTTTCTCACAGTTCTGGAAACTAGAAGTACAAGATCAGGGTACCATCAAGATTGTTTTCTGTGCACCTTCTTTTCCTGGTTGTAAGGGGCTGCCTGCTTGCTGTGTTCTCACCTGTTCTTTACTCTATGCATATGGACACAGAAAGAGACAGCTATTATCTCTTCCTTCTCTTGTAAGGAGCCCTGTTAGATTAGGGCCCCACCCTTACGACATCATTTAATTTTATTTATCTCATTAAAGGCCCTATTTCTAAATAGCCACACTGGAGATATGGCTTTAACATATGAATTGTAGGGGTACATAGTTTCACCTGTAACGCTACTAGTATTTTTAGCATATAAACTGATGAAATAAAATATAAGTCTATCCTCATAGAAATCAGATAACCAATTCCAGAATCATGAGTCTTGGTCTAAAATTTAACAGTGGACAATTTAATACCTAAAGAATTCATGAAGGTAGTACAGTTAGGAGATGTTGGATAAGACTGCACACTTTTGCTTTGACTTTTTCTTTTGGCTGTGATTCTAAACACACATTAATTGTTACTGTACCCTAACTAGTTTCAAAATTATATTCTAGTAGCATGTTCAGAAGTTAAGCCTTTAAGAGTCACGTACATTGCTGGGCCTGGTGGTGCATGCCTGTAAGCCCAGCACTCAGAAGGGTGGCTATGAGTTCAAGGTCAGCCTGCACTACATAGCAACACCTCATCTCAAAAACTAAATGAAAGAATCATATGCTATACATTAACTATAGATGGCTTATTTTTGGGCCAAATATCTTTTTTAGATTGCACGGGAGTTTTGAGATGAATGAGACTATGCAGACTCAAAGTTTATATCAGAACCTTGCCATTTTTTGAAACTCACCAAAATACATGAAAGTGACCTATGTCCAAATTCAAGTTAGTATAGTCATAGCTGTGTAGTTTATATTTTGTTCTAACCATTTTCTTATAATTTTTACAAATAACTTTTTGGGGTGGGAGGGATTATAGGCATGTGCCACCATGCCTGTCCAAATAAGACTTTTAGACAGGTCTTCATAAGTGATTATTTTCACTGGATGCACATTTCTTTGAATTCAGAAAGTGATTTAATTAGGTTGTTTATTATTTTTAATTTAGTATAAACTTAAGTGTTAAATATGATGAACTGTTTTCAGAGTGTTTATTTTGATGAATTTAATCATAAATTCCCAGGATAAATAGTTGAAATGTACGAATGTGTTAGTGGCTCTCAATACAGTGTTAAATAATCATTTTCCAGAAGGGGTCTACTAGTTCTCAGTCTCTAACAATAACACAGAAGTGTCTCAGCCTCATCACAGCCTCAGTGAGGCGGTCAGTAATTCATCACATCCATTATTGCTTGGACTTGTACTCCTTTGATTTTTTAGTAAAGTTGAATGTTTTTTCTTCCAGTTTGCTATTCCGTTTCTGTGATGTGTACTCCCATTATTTTGCTATTTTCTTAGTCATTTGAATTTAGGTTAGATAAATTAAAATATAGACTTTGTTACATTTGATAATAGTTTTTCAATGCTACATAAAAGTTTCTTTCTGCAGTAGAGGTTGATCCATTCCTCAACTTTTCTAGGTTTTGAATAAATTGGAGGTAATATAAGAACTGAAGTACATTTTAGCTAGTGTATTTTAACTGTATTGTTCGAATAGCTTGAAACAGTTTAATTTAAAATTTGTTGTGATGACACAGGACCAAAGAGACTATGTATAGTCAGTGATACGTATGTGTGTGTATAAATACTTTTCAGGTCCAAATTGTGTAAGCCCTTGGAAATGTCAAGAGGCTGACGTGGCCGACCTGCCTGGTAACATCCTTCTTCACTATACAGCAAAGGTCAGAGTAAATGTGTGGACTTTCCTTCTAGTTATAACTATGCTGTGACCTAAAATTCTTTTTTTTTTAAATTCCTTT
Source organism: Erethizon dorsatum (assembly GCA_028451465.1). Taxonomy (NCBI): domain Eukaryota; kingdom Metazoa; phylum Chordata; class Mammalia; order Rodentia; family Erethizontidae; genus Erethizon; species Erethizon dorsatum. Next base: position 32,680,331 of record CM051835.1, on the reverse strand, counting down.
TGTCATTTTTCAAAGGAGAAGAGAAGCAGCAAAAATTAAGGCGTACTTCAACTAAAGTTTAAATATTATCACTGTGTTATTCTGATAGTACGAATCTGAATAGTTGTAGTTGGAATTAGTACTAATGAATCAACTTCAGCTAATGAAACTTTTTTTTTTTTATGTGTGTACCGGGAGTTGAACTCAGGACCTCGCACTTGCCAAACAGGTGCTTATGCCGCTGAGCTATCTCAGCAGCCCAAATGAAACCTTTTGAATTTGTATTCCTCTAGTTTTTTGGGAGGAGAGATGAAACAGTTGTACTCAAAATTCAGTTCGTTTTTTAAATGTGATATACCAAAGAGAAAAGAAAATATTAAGAAAAAAACAAGTTCCTGTATTCCTACCATGGTCAGCCATTTTGCCTTCTGGGACCTATCAAGTGAAAGTAATTGAAGTCAGCAATGGAATGAAGGAAAGAAGATAAATTAGAATAGGGAGAAAGAAATGGGAGAAGTGTTACAAACAATCTCAGTTGCCCTTATTTTATGTAATATTGTATTATGCAGATAATGCTTTGTTTGTCTGAGATTATACTTTGTAGAACAACTTTTCTAGTTTAATAAGTTGGTACACGATTATAACTTACTACTTTTGAGTGAACTTAACAGTTTTATTTTCCTCAAATTTTTTATTTTGACATATTTCAAGCGTAGAAAGAAGTCAAAAGCCTACTAACATCCTGTCTACTCTTTACTAAATTCATCTATTATTAACATTTGTTTCATTTGTTGACTTTATCTCAAGTCATTGTTGTTGTTGTTTTTGGTTTTTTTTTTTTTTTTTTTTTTTTTTTTTTTTTTTTTTTTTTTTTTTTTTTTGTGGGTACCGGGGGGACGACCTCAGGACCTCGCGCGCCAACAGGCACCCGTGCCGCTGAGCGATATCACCGGCCCCTTTTTCGTATGTGGGATCCGGGAGTCGAACTCGGGCCTTCGCGCTTGCAAGGCAGGCGCTTAAGCCGCTGAGCCGTCTCACCGGCCCTGTTTTTGGTTTTTTGAGACAGGGTCTTGCTGTGTAGTGCAGGGTGGCCTTGAACTCACTATGTAGCCTAGGCTGTCCTGGAACTCACAGAGATCCTCCTGCCTCAGCCTCCCAAGTGCTGGGATTATAGGCATGCGCCGCCACCACACCCAGCTATCTCAAATCATTTGTGAAAGCAGATTGTAAGTATCTCTAGAGCCAAGTGGAGAGGCACATGCCTATAACCCCAGCACTCAGGAGGCTGAGGCAAGAGGATTGCCATGAGTTTGAGGCCAGCCTGGGCTACATAGTAAGTTCTAGGCCAATCTGAACTACACTGTCTCATACCCAAAAAACCAAACTAAACCAAACAAAAATTTCTATATAATTATTTACCTATCTAAGAAAATTATCTATAGTTTGGTATGTAATCTCAATTCAGACATTCCTAAAATATATAGCATTTTAAAAATTAATCCTTGGTCCAGTCAAGATCCATGTGTTATGTAGGTTTTTATGTCTCTCAAGTCTTACATTTTTTTGTTTGCTTGTTTTTCTCAAACTTTTCCCCAATGATATATATTTAATTACTCAACCATACTTTACATTATTTCATAACAAGGACTATATCTTATGCTAATTTCTGCTTTCCAATATATAGTATAGATAGGAATAATTGAATTTCATGTAAATAATATATTTAATGGCATGTTCTAGACCTCTGGTGGCCAACTAGTCTTTGACCTTATGTTTATCATCTTTTTATAAAAGATGGGAAATGCTGCTTTAGAGGACTTCTTAGTAATCATCAGGTTATTTTTCTTCATTCTTGTCCTCATTGGTTGGAGGCATTTAATTATTCTTGTTTAAAATTTGTCTTTGGTTTGCTAAGGATTGTGCTAAATTCTTAGGATACAAAGATGAATGTCTTAATTTCTTTTCTCATTGCTGAGACAAAATACCCAGCATACAGTGTTAAAGGAGGAAAGATTTATCTCAGTTCACAGTTTGTAGAGGGTTTAGTCCATAGTCAGCTGGCTCCAAGGCAGGGTGATATGACAGGGGCATCACAGAGGAGAAATAGTCTATGACAAGCGGGCCAGAGACAGCAAAGCAGCCTGCAGCAGCCTGCCACTCCCTTTATCCCTTCCAGGTTACTGACTCTTTAAGTGGTGCCTTCCCATTATCCACACTGAGAACTATGCTATACCAAAATTAGTGTACTAATTTAGTAATGACGCACATGTATCACACCCTTAATCCCAGCACCACACTCTTAATCCCAGCATCACATATCCTAGCCACCTTCAAAAAGCCCCAGCTGTGAGCACATGAGGCTTTGGGGGGACATCTAGATATGAGTCATAACATTCTGTCCCTCCCCCACAGTGATGCATGCACATCCCTTTATGCAAAAGTCATTTAGTCCATCTTTAAGAGTTGCCAAAGTCCTAATAGTTTAAGCATTGCTGAAACTCACAGACTCTTAGCTGTGAGCCCCTGTAAAAATGAAAAGAAAGTGGCCTGGTGAGATGGCTCAGCAGCTTAAGTGCCTGCCTGGCAAGCACGAGGGCCCGAGTTCGACTCCCGGATCCCACATACAAAAAAGGGTCCGGTGATATCGCTCAGCGGCACGGGTGCCTGCTGGCGCGCGAGGTCCTGAGGTCGACCCCCCCAGTACCCACAAAAAAAAAAAAATGAAAAGAAAGTAATTAAATACATTTAACATACAGGGGTACAAGATAAACATTCTCATTCCAAATGATACAAATAGGGGAATAGAAAGGAATGGGACCAAAGCAAGTCCAAAATACAGCAGGGCAAACATTACGACCTGTAGTTTCATGTCCAGCATCTGGTGCAATCTGTGGCAAGATATGAACTCCACAGGGCTTGGGTGGCTCTGCCCCTACAGCACTGCGAGTGGTGGCTCCTCTCGGGCCTGCTTTGTTCTGTCCATGCAGTTTTCCTCAGATGATCCACATTCCTGGTCTCTCCAACCTTCCAGGGACTCCACTCCACCTTTGGCTTCACACTCACAGCCTCATAGACTTCCCTCTCAGGGGCACACTGCCTGGCCTCCCAGGCCTTCTTCTGAAATCTGAGTGGAAGCCTTTCTGACCAAATAAATCTTGCACTCTGCATACACCTAAAACCAGCATCATGTGTATGTTGCCAAGCTCTGCTGCCAGCTGGAACAGCAGCCAGGCTTCCTTCTCTCTTGGTTGTAGGGGTCAGGTGCCTGGATTGCTTGATATAATAAACCCTGTCCCACGGGACAAATTCCCTAAGCAGTTGCCATTCTGGAACGTGGTTCTCTGGGGCTCTCTTCTCAAAGCAAAGTCTTTCACCTTTCTAATTTTGAAGCTGCAAAGGCTGGAGTCCTGCTGGTTCTTGTGATGTTCTCAGGCCATGTTTTCTATTGTCCTCTTCCTTCTCAGCAACCAAGTTCTCCTGTGTTCCTCCTTTGCTACTAGAGCTTCTTTTCTGGCCAAACTCAAAATGTTTTAAATCATTCTGCTGGGCTGTTTGCTCTTGATTTTCAACATAGATCTGGCTAAAAGCCCCCTACAGTAGCCATGCCACCACCTCAATATTGGACTGCTTTGAAATTTTGCAAGATTAACTAGTCAGCCGCCTTTAATCTCAGTCTCAGGCAAGGTCTCTGGACATGAGCAAAATGCAGACAAATTTTCTGCCAAAGGATAACACACATGGTCTGGAGTCCAACAGCCAATGCAATCCTTGTTCCTAACTGAAACCTTGAGCCTGGTGTTTACTGTCTGCATTTCAGTCAACATTCTGATCTTCTAAGCTCTGACCAGAATCTGCCATCAAGTACAGCTTAAAGCATGCCAGGGCTGCTTCTTCAGCCAGCATCTCTGAACCCTTCCAAACTTTCCACAAACCAGTTCTAAAGGCTCCTGAACCACGTGGTCATGTACTCACAGCAACAACCCCACTGTCGGTAACGCACATGTGTCTTAGTTACTTTTCTTGTTGCCGAGACAAAATACCCAACACCCAAAGATAAAGGAGGAAAGGTTTATCTCAGCTCATAGTTTGTAGAGGGAGCAGTGTATAGTTGACTAGCTTCAAGGCAGGGTAGCATGGCAGATGATAAACAGTCCATGGCAATCAGGCCAGAGACAACAAAGCAGCCAACAGTAGCAGCCTGCCTTTCCCTTTTGGCCCTTCCAGACTATCCACCTTTTTGGGTGGTACCACCAATACCCAGGATGGGCCTTCCCATTATCTATGCTATATGCTGTGGTATATGCTATACCAAAATCAATGGACTAATTTAGTTATCACATACTTAATCCCAGCATCATACCCTTAATCGCAGCATCGCACACCCTGATCCAGCCATTTCTGGAAAGCCCCACCTAGGACCATATGAGGCTTTGGAGGACATCTAGATATAAGCCATAACAATGAATAAGTCAAAATCTGTAGGTTTAAGAAGCTTAATATTTAAAGTGATATGAATATATTTAAAAAGTAATATAATTTTATGAGCACTTGTTTTGTTTTGTTTTTGAGACAGGGTCTCACTGTGTAGTTTAGGCTGGCCTTGAACTCACAGCGATCCTCGTGCCTCAGCCTCTGGCTGCTGAGTACCATGCCCTACTGAGCACTTATTTTTAAGCTATCATTTATTGAACATTTACAATGCATTAAGTACTTTGTTAAATGTTTCACTTAATCTTCACTGAAGTGCTCAGGTATATAGTATTAGCTATACATTTTTTAAAGTTTTGTTTTCTGAGGCTCAGTAAACATAGACAACTTGTCTAGCCTTATTATTCTAGTGAATGGTAATCCTGAGTTTATAATTCAGCTTATTTAATGCATATCCTTACCCAATACACAGTACAGTATTTATGTGTTAGAATTATATACAAAATACAACAAATATACTTATAAAGGGTGAGGAATGGTTTGTTCTTCCAGGAAGTTACAATATCATAGACGATTTGATTTGTGTTTTTAAAAGCAGTATTGAGGGCCGGTGAGATGGCTCAGCGGCGTAAGCGCCTGCCTTGCAAGCGCAAGGGCCCGAGTTCGACTCCCGGAACCCACATACGAAAAAGGGGCCGGTGATATCGCTCAGTGGCACGGGTGCCTGTTGGCGCGTGAGATCCTGAGGTCGTCCCCCTGGTACCCACAAAAAAAAAAAATAAATAAATAAATAAATAAAAGCAGTATTGAGCTGAGTGTGGTGGCACATGCCTATAATCCCAGCACTCAGCAGGTGGAGGCAGTCTGTGAGTTCAAGGCCAGCCTGAACTACATAGTGAGATCCTCAAAAAACAAAAACAAAAAAACAAAGACAAAAAAATGTAAAAATTAAAAAAAATAAAAAGCAGTATCAAGAAAGGATGCACACTTACCAGGATCTGCAAAGACACAGACTATAAAACTGGGTTGCACATGAATGTATTTGTGTATAGGGCCCTGAGCAAGGGGAGAAGATGGCAGGAAATGAGCTTAGAGAGCAAGAGGAGTCCAGATGATATAAACCTCATATTTCGCTGACAACAAACAACTAGCTTTGGCTTGCATGCCATAGGTTCACCACCACTTTACTAGGCTAAAAAATAATAGGCGTTGGATAGGGTTTTGCACAGAAAGTATGTTCAGGTTTGCATTTTAGAAAAAGTTCTCAGGCTACAGTATGAACATTGGATTGGAAAAGTAGGAAATCATAGACAGCAATACTGTCAGGAAATTATGTTAGGAGAGGTCATAGATACATAGTGACCAAACTAAAGAAGTAACTGAGACTGACACATACTAAATATTCTTTCTTGCCGGGTGCAGTGGTGCACACCTGTAATCTCAGCACTCAGGAGGCTAAGGCAGGAGGATCGTTGGGAGTTTGAAGTCAGCCTGGGCTACATAGTGAGTTTCAAGGCCAGCTTGAACTACATAGTGAGACCTTGTCTCAAAAAAAAAAAAAAAAAAAAAATTTTTTTTTCCCTTTGTTAAAACAAGTTTTCTCAAGTCTTTTAAGAGGAAAGCAGTAGCTACATCACATATGCTAAAATCGTAAGTTTCTTTTGGAATGGGAATTAAATTCAAGGGTGTTTTGTTACCTGGAAATTCACAGATTGTGGTCCTATATGCTCTTATGAATAGAAGTTAACATTATTTTAACAATTTATAGAATTGTAGACTAAGTTCTTTTTTCTTTTTTTTTTTTTTTTTAATGTGGGTACCAGGAGTTGACCTCAGGACCTCGCACTTGCCAGCAAGCACTTGTGCCGCTGAGCGATATCTCCGGCCCTTTTTTCCTTTATGTGGGTTCCGGGAGTCAAACTCAGGACCTCGCATTTGCCAGGCAGGCGCTTATGCCGCTGAGTTATCTCACCAGCCCCTAGACTAAGTTCTTAATCTGAATCAAACCAGAAATATCTTTTATTAACATGAAGGAGAACTGTCTTATGGCTACAATTGAACTTTCATATCTCAATGTATTTTCCTTTCCATATTTTCTCTTATCTCACTTTCTCTTTTCTTTTTGGTACTGGGGATCAGACCCAGGGGCACTCTGCCCCTGAGTTACATCCCCAGACTTTTCATTTTTCATCTTGAGACAGTGTCTCACTAAGTTGCCCAAGTTGAGCTCAAACTTGTGATCCTCGTGCTTCAGCCTTCAGAGTAGCTGAAATTCCAGGAGTGCACCACCACACTTGGCTTCTATTTCACATTTTAATCATGAATTTTATGTGTATCATGAAATTGATCCTAGAGAAGTACTAATGAGAATTAAACATCATATATTTTCTAAACACCAAGACTGTTGGTATGTATTTGTTTAAAAGAGAAAAATGCAAAAACTATCTGGTGAATGAGAAGTTCTAGCTATAGCTCATCCATTAGATGGTAAACAGTAGTGACCTGCTTTTGATGAGGGAATGCTTGGAAATGCAGTCCCTGGTTCTTCAAAGAGACATGGTGGGAATAGTAATACTAAAGTTCATCTGGTAGCCATCTTAGTTATATTTATATACCTTTTTAAATTGTGAAGTGTTCCATATATGGTTAAAGTTACATTTTGTCTTATTTGCACTTAGTTGTTTAGTGTATTTTTCTTTTATTCTTAGGCCTGCAAAAATTCAATCTGCCTTGATTTATCTACTAATTGTTTGCATGGAAGATTAACAGGAAACAAAGTGGTGAACTGGGACATTAAGGTAAGTTAGTAATAAATGATGGGGTAGTATGGGATTTAGGTGCGTTTAATGGTCATTTTAAAGATTTTTATCTTTTAAGCACCACCAGATTGATCTGAGTGCAGTAACAGTTCTCAAAGTGTCATGCTGCTAGACAATTTGAAGGAAAACAAGTAGCCAAATGACTTCGGGGTTGAATGACTGATTTGCTTAAAACTTAATTACCTTTATAAGATATGAGCCTTAATAAATCTCTGTAAGAAAACTACTAGGTTTTAGTTCATTGGCCTACTTTTTAGGTATTTAATTCCTAAACACTATGGCCGATTTTAACGTCCTAAGCTTCTCAGAGACTTTAGTATCTCTTTCCCCCTGTATCAGACACCTCTCTCTGTACAGTCTTCTATACACCAGCTTCAGACAAACTCAGATCTTTCCAAGGTGAAAGGTGAAGTTCCTCCTCTTCTCCACATTGACCTTAGTTGTCATATTTTGTCTGCCTTGTCATAGCTCTCAAAGATGTGTTGCATCTCGAACTTTGCTTCTATGGCACTTGGTCATTTCGTAGATCATGGTGAATATTAATTGCTTGCTTAACTCTCCAGTGGTTTGTAAGGACTTCGAAGGAGGGCCACTGCTTTTTTAACTAGTGCATATTACAGGGACATAGATTAATGGTTGACTCTTTCTTAAATACAGCATTTCCTTAATATTTTGAGTAGAAATCATAACTTAAGTAAAATAAGAAGGAATGTAACCTGGGCACAGTGGCACATCCCTGTAATCCCCACACTGTGGGAGGCTAAGACAGGACGATTGCAAGTTTGAGCCCAGCCCGGGGAACTTAGTGACTTAAGGAGACCCTGTCTCACAATAAAAAAAAATTCGAAAGGTGAGCAAATGGCTCTAAGATGGTGACTGTATAACCAGAAACCACCCCTACTCCTAATCCTCCACCTACAGAAGAGGAGAAAACAGAATCAAATCAGAAGATTGCTAACCCAGAACACTGTATTAAACAACCTCTACAGAATAGATGCACACCCAGGATTAAAAAAAGATGATAAAAGTGAAACATGGCAAGCAAATCTTCTAAGTTTGATGAAGTTGAAGGCTTTCGGGCTCTGTACAACCATATCCAGTTGTCTAGTAGTTTAATGCCTCGCTGTGACTACTCACTCTTTACTTTTTTACTTTTTGCTTCTTTTTTTTTTGGTGGTTCTGGGGATTGAGCCCAAGGCCCTATGCGTACAAGGCAAGAGCTCTACCACTGAGCCACATCCCCAGCAACTACTCACTTTTTAAAGATGATATTGAGCCCTTGTGGAAAGATGAGGCAAACAGATGGGGAGGATGACAGCTAATTACATTGAACAAACAGCAGAGATGTTTGGTGAGAGACACTGTTGTACCTTACTGGAGAATCTTCGATGACTACAGTGAGGACGTATGTAGAGCTGTTGCTCATATAGGCACTAAAATGGTAAGATAGCAGTATGGACTATTGAATATGAAAACACAGGCTGTCTAACATGTAGGGAGAGTATACAAGGAAAGGTTAGGACTTCCTTCTAACAGTGACTAGTTTTACCTGTCCTACGCAAACACAGCTACAAAGAGCAAGTTCATCACTAAAAATAAGTTAGAGACACCTCTGAGTATCATCAAAGGAGACTGTTTCAAGCAGTTGAGATTTGAGAGCTGCACTAAAGCCTCTTCAAAAGCAGAGTGGACTGCATCAAAATTTGATTCCATCTAAATGTTGCTAAGATATAAGAGAAGTCTCATTCATTTTTGTCTAGTACTGTACCTTTTTTTTTTTTTGTGGGTACTGGGGGTCGACCTCAGGACCTCACGTGCCAGCAGGCGCCCGTGCCGCTGAGCGATATCACCGGCCCTTTTTTCGTATGTGGGTACTGGGAGTTGAACTCAGGACCTCGCGCTTGCCAGGCAGGCGCTTATGCCACTGAGCCATCTCACCGGCCCAAGTACTGTACCGTTTTTTAATTTTTGCTTGAGTTTTCAAGGAATCATAGTGCATATCACCCCCAGAATCCATAAATGTGTTCCTGTCCCATTTGCAATAACTTCGTAGAATGACCATTACAAACACATCTTACCCATCCATCACATTCAAAACAAGAACTTGTGTACCTTAACAAGAGAAAGGTGACGTTATGTTTCATTGTATGCCTGTGCATATTTTGTTGGTTGGAAAATAGTATGATGCCTGCGGTTTTCTAGCAGTTTCCTTTGTTTCTTTTTAAGCATTATCTTTGTTGTATTCTTGCCAAAGCCTGCTAGATTTTTGTTTCCCCACTTGATAACATTAGTAATTCTGATGTCAGTTTTTCATTTGTTTTGTTTTTGTTTTTTCCTTGTGTAACATTGGTAAAAGATCCAAGAATACAACACAAGGGTGGGATAAACATTAACTTTGTGCATTCTTTGATAATTTTTTGGTTTTTTGTAACTATAAAGCTTTGCTACAGATATGCATTTTATTTAAATCAGTGATTTGTGTTTGTGTGATTTCATAAACGTAATTGTGGATTATTAAAAAAGTAGCATAATTACATCTCTCACTAGAATTAGTATGTCTGTTTTTGTATTGTTATGCTATTTTTTTCTTTATGCTGTACTTTAATACTTATTTAGGTTATTTTACTTTGGTTAAAAATGGCTCAAGTAGAAAAGCAGTCCCATTTGTGTTAAGACAGTATACAAAACTAAAGTGTGTACAATAAATTGTCTTTGAGAGACAACTAAAAAATAATATTAAAATAAAAAAGAGCTGGAGATGTTGCTCAGTGTAAAAAACTGAAAAAAAAAAAGGAAATAAAAAAGACAGTAGGGACCTGCTGGTAAATCAGCAAGAAAATTTTTCTGGTCATTTAATACCAATCAAATATGCTTATTGCTTGAATGGAACAGAAATTATTAGAATAATTTTGCTTGTGTAGAATTGAATCAATACTAATCTCATGTTATTCATGGTGCATGAAGTACTTTTCTTTTTAACTTTGGGATAATAACCACTTATTCTCTGTTAGCATAGTAAGATTTATGACATGAATGACAATTTATAAGTTAACTTGTTTAACTTGTTGAGATTGGCTTTTCAAGACTAGTTCTGTGTATTAAATGTAGAAACCTAATTATTTCAAGTATGCCATACGTATCTGAAAATCAAAGCAGTTCTTGGTGCCTTGTGTTACACCTATGTGGATTAACCAGTTTGTCTAACATGGAAATAAAAAAGGAACAGAATTAAGACAAAGACAGTTGTTTGCTGCAACAAAATCGAAGACAGAAAATAATTTGAAAAAATGACAACTGGGAAAAATATTTACTATCCAAAATATTAATTTGTTTACTATACAAAAGAACCCTTAAAAATCAGTGTGGTACCCAATTAATATATACAATTTTTATGTTTTTGTGTGCCAGTTAAAAATATTTCTTTTAAAATCAGTATAAAAGGGCCAGTGAGATGGCTCAGCGGCATAAGCGCCTGCCTTGCAAGCGCAACGGCCCGAGTTCGACTCCCGGAACCCACATACGAAAAAGGGGCTGGTGATATCGCTCAGCGGCACGGGTGCCTGTTGGCGCGCGAGGTCCTGAGGTCGACCCCCCGGTACCCACCAAAAAAAAAAAAAAAAAAAAAAATCAGTATAAAAATAGGCAAAACAAAGTGGAAAGTATGTAAGATGAACAAATCTGGAAACTTAATATAGATTTTTGTTAAATAAGTAGATTTTAGCTCCCCTTGTTACAAAAAAGTAATTATGTGGCATGATAGATATGTTAATCTGCTTCAGTAGTGTAACCATTTTACCTCAGTATGTATCCTGCAACATGTTGTAAACCTCAAATAAACACAATAAAAAATTTTTATTTATTAAAAATAAAACAGAGCTGGGGGATATAGCTCAGCGGCACAGCGCCTGCCTGGCAAGCACCTGCCTGGCAAGCGCAAGGTCATGAGTTCGATTCCCGGTACCAAAAAAAAAAAAAAATAGGGGAATGATATAAAAGGTTGTTTACAGGCTTAGTCTGGGTCCACACAGAAGTTCTGACCATGTGAGTGGTTAAGAGTAATAGCTAACACCTCCTATTTACAGGCACTAAGCATTTTTCATGTATTACTTAATCCTTGCAACATCTTCATAAAGTAGGTATTATTATTACTAGTCCCGTAGAACACATGAAGAAACTGAGGCCAGAAGGATTAGTGATTTATAAAGTCAGAGAATATATTTTGTTAAGCTATCCAAAATATCCAAGAGTTTAAATTTTGGCTGAAGCCATCCTTCCCACCTTTTTGTTAACCAAAAATAGAGGGTTCCGTTGTATTTCTACCACCAAATCCATTGGTTTGGTTTGGTTTGGTTTAGTTGTTATTGTGAGATAGGGTCTTGCTATATAGTTGAGCCTGGCCTTGAACTCACTATGTAGCCCAGGCTGGCCTTTAACTTGTGGCAGTTCTCCTGCCTCAGCCTCCCGAGTTTTGGGATTACAGTCGTTTATCACAATGCCTAGCTCAAATGCATTTTTTAAATTCTCTTGTTCCTTATATGTAATTGCCTGGCGTCAATATTAATACATTGTTAGAGTTATATTAAAGAGTGTCCTTGTGAGATTATGTTCAGATTGCCTGTTTAAAAACCCTAAATTTGGGCCGGTGAGATGGCTCAGTGGCATAAGCGCCTGCCTTGCAAGCGCGAGGGCCCGAGTTCGACTCCCGGATCCCACATACGGAAAAGGGGCCGGTGATATCGCTCAGCGGCACGGGCGCCTGTTGGCGCGTGAGGTCCTGAGGTCGACCCCCCGGTACCCACAAAAAACAAAAAAAAAAACCCTAAATTTATATAAAAAGGTACAATAAGAATGGTCTCAAATAGTCTCTCTGTCCCTCTCCCTCCCCCTCTCCCCCTCCCCCCTCCCGCCCTTTCACCCTCTCCCCCTTGTTCCCTCCCTCCCTCTCTCCCTCCCTCCTCTTCTCTCTTTCCCTCTCCCTCTCTTTCCTTCTCTCTCCCTCTGAGATAGGGTCTCACGATGCAGTTCAGGCTGATCTTGAACTCACTGCACAGCCCAGGCTGGCCTCCAACTTGTGGCTATCCTCGTGCCTCAGCCTCCTGAGTGCTGGGTTCACAGGCACGCGCCACCACACCCCATTGAAATAGGCTCTTTTGAGTTTTGATTATGGTAACGTCTGAGGATGATCTTTAAAGCATCTTCACATAGCAGGATTCCTTCAGTTTAAATTATTTTATACATTACTTAAGGTTTATTAACAAACTGTAACTTTGTACATGCTGTGTCAATATTAGATGACACTGTTAAGCCCTTGTGTTACAAGATGAAGACACTGGCTTTGTTTTCAGGACATCATCAACTGCATTGGTGGACTGAATGTACTCTTTCCTTTACTGGAGCAAATCAGCCACCTGAGTGAAGAGCAGATTGCTGAAGGAAGGAGTGAAAGCACAGTTCCTGAATCAGTTGCACCTGTGGAAGGAGACAGCCTGGTGCCAGCCTCCACAAAGGCATCAGGTTGGAATTAACGGAGTCTTCATGAGATATTTGACAATTATTTGAAAAATGAATTTAAATGTTTTGCTACCAGAAACTTAACCACTTGTAGCTGTAGCAGCTGTCCCTAATTTTACTAATATAATTCAGGAAGTTTATAATACTTTGGTCAAAATACTAAATACAAAATACTAAAGATGTTGGTTTTATTGTTGACTAACTTTATACTCCTAATGGAAGAAGAACCAGATAAATTTGTGTTAGAGAAATATTTATATTTATAAGTATACAGTGTACAATGGCAGCTTTTTCTGATTCAGTTGTACAAGAAAGCCTAAGAAGCACACTACTGAGCTAGACTTCTTCTTTATAATATGTACTGTGAAGTAGAGCGATTAATTGTGATATTGACATGTTTCCGTTTCAACAGAATCAAGACTAGAGAAGAATCTAGTGGCTACATTTATCTTGATTGTGAAACATCTTATTCAGAGACACCCTATCAACCAGGACAACCTTACTCACTCCCAGGGAGTTGTAACTCTTGGTGCCTTACTTCAGAAGGTGAGACACATCTAACGTGGTGTTGATGTACTCATGATTTTTTTTTTTTTTTTTTTTGGTGGGTACCGGGGGGTCGACCTCAGGACCTCGCGCGCCAACAGGCGCCCGTGCCGCTGAGCGGTATCACTGGCCCCTTTTCCGTATGTGGATCCGGGAGTCGAACTCGGGCCCTCGCGCTTGCAAGGCAGGCGCTTACGCCACTGAGCCATCTCACCGGCCCTGTACTCATGATTTTAATTGGAAGTTGGTATTGGGATTCTTTTCTTCCTATTGAATAAATATGTTATTAAAGATTGCAGTATTACAGATTATTATATTAATAGATATAAGTTGTTTCACAGGCAGCTTTAAAAAATTTTATGGAATCATCTTATATGAGAATTACTTATTTTAGGCCAGATGTGGTGCATGCCTATAATCCTAGTACCTGAGAAGCTGAGGCAGGAGGATAGCCATGAGTTGAAGGCCAGCCTAGACTACATAGCAAGACCCTGTCTCAAAGCAAACAAAAACAAACAAAAAAGAATTACTTAATTTATATAACACTGTACAATCTTTGAGATATATAACCTTGTTCATTGGCTTTTATATTTGGAATATTTGAGAAACATAAGACTTCTAGGAATACAACATTTGGAAAATATGTTCTAGTGTTATATCAGAAAAATAAATGATTCAGTTGTTTATATTTTTCTACCCTATATATTTTTACATTTGGTAGGTGTTCTGAATTAATGTTTTGAAAGTATAGTTTAATGATAGTTATTTAAACTGAATTTTCTGGAACCCCCTTCCATTTGTTGTCAGGTACCGGGCACCTTAATGGATGTTAATGTATTGATGGCAGTTCAGCTACTAATTGAGCAGGTATCCTTGGAGAAAAATATGCTGCTCCTGCAGCAAATGTACCAGTATTTACTCTTTGACTTCCGTGTTTGGAATCGTGGAGATTTTCCCTTCCGAATTGGTGAGAGCAGGCTATTGGATCAAATTTTATGATTATTTCAGAAATTTGCAACTACGTGACTTTATTTTAGTTACATCATTTATAAGTGAATTTTCTGTTTTAGGTCATATACAGTATCTTTCAACAATCATTAAAGATAGTAGGAGAGTTTTCCGAAAGAAGTATGGTGTGCAGTTTCTCCTAGATACACTTAGGATTTATTATGGGTATGATGTCCTTCCTTCTTCTTGGTTTTGCTGTAATGTTTCCTGTCTGCTATTTGACTGGAACAGGTAGCTTTTTCTTTACCAGCAATTCTGTTATCTTTTGATTTCAGAGTGACAGTAGTATGTAAGTTAAAATGATAAACAATGGATCCATGTACATTAGGTTTGAATATTGGTTTCATAAATTGTGTGGCTAGAGGCACATTACTCAAATTATCTGGTCAAGTTTCTTCATCTGTGAAAAGCAGATTAAAACCATGGCCTCCTATAGTAGTTTTTTTTTTTTTTTTTTTTTTTTTTTTTTTGTGGGTACCGGGGGGTCGACCTCAGGACCTCGCGCGCCAGCAGGCGCCCGTGCCGCTGAGCGATATCACCGGCCCCTTTTTCGTATGTGGGATCCGGGAGTCGAACTTGGGCCCTCGCGCTTGCAAGGCAGGCGCTTATGCCGCTGAGCCATCTCACCGGCCCCCTCCTATAATAGTTTTAAGAATTAAATGAGTGAATGTGTTAAGTACATACAACTGTGTCTGCTACCTCTTAAGTGTTGTATAAATGGACGCTATCTTAATATTTTAAATTTTTGTCATTGAAATTCTTGAAAAATTTTTTCTTAAAAAAGTCAAAGTTACCATGAATTCTAATATTTCATGGATCTTTTTAAAACTCTGAATTCTTTTGTATTAAAATACAAGAGTATTAAAATTTCAATTCCACTTTTGTGTTCTCTTTCAGGAGTGGTTGTAAATATAATGAGCTATCTCTAGATGATATTCGAACAATAAGAAGTTCTTTGTATGGGTTAATTAAATATTTTCTGTGTAAAGGTGGAACTCATGAAGAGATACAAAGTATTATGGGTTATATAGCTGCTACAAATGAAGAAGAACAGGTATTATGCCTGAGATAAATCTGGTTTTTTCTAACATTTAAGTTGCTCTATCATCATCTCATAAACGTACAAGTATGTGTAATTATTTCGCTAATAAAATATATATGGTATCATGATAGTACACAGTTAAGTAAAATTTATTGACTGAAAGTTTTAATAAATATATAATAAATATAATGTAATTTAATGCTATTATTATTATTTGCGGTAGTGGGGATCCAACCCAGGGGTACTCTACCACTGAGCTTTATTTTAAGATAGGGTGTCAGCCGGGCCTGGTTACACATACCTGTAATCGCAGCGCTCTGGGAGCCTGAAGCAGGAGAATTACAAATTCGAACCCAGCCAGGGCAACTTAGCAACTAAGCAAGACCCTTTCTCAAAAAAAAGAGTGAGAGAAAGGTATAAAAAAAAAGGGCTAGAGATACAGCTCAGTACAAAGGCCTTTGGTCTAATCCCCAGTACTAGAATGAAAGAACGAATGTATGTAGGTATGTATATATGTAGGTATGTATGTCAGGGTTTCACTAAGGTGTCCAGACTGGCCTTGAACTTTCAATCCTCCTACCTCAGCCTCCAGAGTAGCTAGGATTAAAGGGATGTGCCTCCAAGCCCAACTAATTGATAAAACATAGTTTGTGGAAATAGTTGTTATATTTGGCAGTGCTGAAGTCTGTTTTCCTGATCCATTTGTTGTATGTTTACGTATCATCAGAGTTACAGGGTAAATTTTTTTTTTTTTTTTTTGTGGGTACCAGGGGTCGACCTCAGGACCTTGCGCGCCAGCAGGCGCCCATGCTGCTGAGCGATATCACCGGCCCTTTTTTCGTATGTGGGTTCCGAGAGTCGAACTCAGGCCCTCGCGCTTGCCAGGCAGGCGCTCATGCCACTGAGCCATCTCACCGGCCCCAGGGTAGATTTTTAATGTGAATTTTAGTGTAATATAATTTCACAAAAATGTTGCATAAAGAATAAACTTATATATATCTATTTAAAAAATACCTTTACATGTGTTATCTCATTTAATCCTCAGAACTGTCCTTCAAGGCAGCAGTTCATAATGTCGGTCCCTGACCAGCTTTAACCTGGAGCTTGTTAGAAATGTAAATACAGGGGCCGGTGAGATGGCTCAGTGGCCTACGCGCCTGCCTGGCAAGCGCGAGGGCCTGAGTTCGACTCCCGGATCCCACATACGAAAAATGGGGCCGGTGATATCGTTCAGCGGCACGGGCGCCGCTGGTGCGCCAGGCCCTGAGGTCGACCCCCGGTACCCACACCAAAAAAAAAAAAAAAAGTAAATACAGTATCTACTGATTTAACTAATGAATCGAGCACTCCAGGTAATTCTGGTATATATGTAAAATTTGAGAACCACTAATGTAAAATATACAGGCCAAGAATTATTCTTACCATTTATACTTAAAAAGTCACACAACTGATCTACCTAAAACTAGAACCCAAGTATGTTTTCTGATATTTTTGTGTTCCTTTTGTATAACACTCTGACCACCACAAATTTGAGCAGCCTTAATTTATATTGACTAAAATATTTTCCCTTTCTATGTAATGTTCGTTGTGTACTCAGTAGTTGTATAACCTCATAATTGGTATTATACAGATGAGTTAACTGAGGTAATTTTCCTATAAGGTTGGACTGCTTCAAAAACTTCTCATTACTGGGCATGGTGGCACATGACTGCAATCTCAGCTACTAGGGAGGATGAGGCAGGAGGATTTCCAAGTTTGAGGCCAGCCTAGGCAATTTAATGACTTTATTTCAAAAAGAAAATTTAAAAGGCTGACAATGTAGTTCAGTGGTAGAGTACTTGCCTGGCATGCCTGAGGCCTGTAGGTTCAACACCCAGTATCACAAAACACAAATCAAAAATCAAACAAACAAATAAAAATTCAAATCAAAGAGCAAAATTTCTCATATTTAGAATGATGAATAGTTATTGTATGATAACTATATCTGTGATTCATGGCCAGTGATATTTTCTTGGTCAGTTCAAAGAGTTATTTGTGAAGAACCTGGTATATACATAGAGACTAATATTAGACATTGTAGGTAATACAAAGATGAATACATTATCATTCGTTCTTTTACCTAATTGAGGCAGGGGCCAATAACAGAGGTTCACGAGTAAGTATAAAGCAAGAAGAGTATATCAGGAGAGACAGGAAGTTATGTGAGGATTCCATAGGGAGTTCTTACATATCAAGCAGACCAGGAAAGGTTGTTACGGAAGAGGTGCCTTTTCACGTGGCAGGATGGATAGGGATGGTTCCCATGGGTGTTGGATATGGAGAGTGTAAGGAAAAGCAGGTGGAAGAAGCCAAAAATGTGTCAGAAAGAACAGGCAAGGGCAGGCTCGAAGATAGCAGATAGTTCAGTAAAGCTAAGCATTGGTGTATACAGGTTTTAGTTAAATAACTTGTGTGTGGTTTATGATTTTATGTGCTTATATACATTAATGTGGTTGCTTGTTTTTGTGTTAATTTTCAAAGCTCTTTGGAATTTTGGATGTACTCTGTGTTCTCCTACGTACCAGCCCAACGAGAGGTCAGCTTTTCTTACTGCTGTTTGAACCAGGAAATGCTGACATCCTTTATGCCTTACTCTTAAATCAGAAGTACTCTGATAAACTAAGGGAAATAGTTTTCAAGGTACAAACTTCTAAGCATCTTTATATTTGGGATCATTTGTGGATATATGAATTGGCTTGCATTGCATCTATTTTTTCATATCTATTTAAGTTCACTTTATTTTGATATTTATTTTTCATGTTAAACTAATTATATTAGAACTTGATAAATCATCTCAGTGGTGTATCCACTGTATTATACCATCCTCAATATAAAACATCATATGTCCTTTTTAACTTATGGCGGGTCTCTGTGCCAATTCAGAACATTCTAACAGTTAATAATAATAGGTGATCCGCTAGGTGTGGTGGCACATGCTTATGATCCCAGCACTCAGGAGGCTGAGGCAGGAGGATTGCTGTGAGTTCAAGGCTCCCCCGGGCTACATAGTGAGTTCAAGGCCAGCCTGCACTATATAGTGAGACCCTGTCTCGAAAATAGCTGACCTTGCGTGGTACCCACTGAATGTCAAGCATAAGCACTTTAAATGTAGTAGCTTCCTTAATCCTTAACAACTTTGTCAAGGGGGTATTGTTGTTAGTCCCATTTTGTAGATGGAGAAACTAAAGCCAAAGAATTTAGTGACTTATCAAAAGACATAGAACATATATTACTAAGTTATCCAAAGTATCCAAGACTTTGAACTTTGGCCAGAGCCACCCGGTCCACCTTTTTATTAACTAAAATTAGAGGAGTCATTCATATTTCTAAAACCAAATACACTTTTTTTATTGTTCTCCCGTTTATTATGCCTTCTTTCCTGGTGACATCTGTTTGTTCTGGCATTGTTAACGTTATACATAAAGTCTCTTTATGGAATAATGTTTGGATTCCCCATATTGGAAATCCCTAAACTTTATGAAATAAAGATGCAGTAAGAATGGTCTGAAGCGGTCTCTCTTGAGTGTTGATTATGGTGACCTCTGCGGCTGTTCTTTACAGCATCTGTCCTTACAAAAGTTCCTTATGGCAATTCAGTATTATTTCTTAAAAACGGTCTTGTAAGGATTGTTTATGATATTCTGCTAAGATTACCCTTGCCATGTAAGATTGTAGTACCTCTCTTGTAAGATGTTGATCTCACCTCTAAAGCATCAGGCTACTAATTCAGTCCCCGTTTTATTTTATTTTATTTTTTGTGGGTACTGGGGGTCGACCTCAGGACCTTGCGCACCAGCAGGCGCCCGTGCTGCTGAGCAATATCACCTGCCCTTTTTTCGTATGTGGGTACCGGGAGTGGAACTCAGGACCTCGTGCTTGTCAGGCAGGCACTTATGCCGCTCAGCTATCGCACCGGCCCCTCAGTCCCCGTTTTAAGCATATGGATTGGATTGCTTCACAAATCCTTCGTTGTTCTTGAAAATTATTTTGATAAATGTTATAGAAATCACCAGGTGTGGTGGTTATATGGAAATAACACACCTGTGGTCCCAGCACTCAGGAGGCTGAGGCAGGAAGATCATTGCAAGTTCGAGGCCAGCCTGGGCTACATAGTGAGTTCAAGGCCAGCTTGCATTCCGTAGTGAGACCCTGTCTCAGAAAACCAAAACAAAACAAGAGTTATAGAAATGAGTTACAGTATTAGATTGATCCAGAGGTGTCTTGACACAGCTTTGCTTCTCCTGTAGGCTACATGTATTCATTCCTCTTCTATTTGCTATATGTAAACCAGAGTTTTAAACATTAGTTATTCAGCTACAGATGCATTTTAGTCCACTGTGTTCTTAAATCCATTTTTATGGTAGTATAATAACATAGTACTCCCAATTAGTAGTGAGTTTTTTTTATACCAAAGAGTAAAATAATACTCTTAAAAATGGGTATAAATGTCTTATTCAATATTAGCCTAAATGACAAACGGTTTTTAGTTCTTTATATTGAGAAGGATATATTACTTGTGATCAGGTTATGGAACAAATGTTGAAATGCACAAATGTTTACGAACGTAGTAAACAACGTATTCGACTCAGAGAAGTTGGCTACTCAGGATTGGGACTCCTCCTTAATGAAGCATCCGTTAACACATCTCTCATTAAAAACCTTACCAATCAGATCATAAATACAGGTATGACTAAGGCTGATAATGCTAATAAATCTATGAAATGGTTTTTCCTGGCTGGAAGAAATTTTTTTATCCTACTTTCTCAGGTTGCTTTTTAAATTAGCTGTTACTTGATTCAGCATGGTCTTTCTTAGGTATTGTGTTTGTACTTTTGTTGCTTTTGTGTCTCCTGGGAATAGCATAGCTTTTCTTACTCAGTAAGTGTTTATTGACTGATTAATGATTGAGTACACAAACAATGCTATTGATGATATGAACAAAAGATTCTTTTTCCTTTCTTTTCCCCTAACTTTGACTTTATTTTTTTTTATTAGTCCATGTTTGCAGTACAAAATGTTTTACATTCTTTGTGGGGAGTTGGTACAAGTACATAACACAGGTTCATTCCTTTTTCATCCCCCCACCCCAGGAAAAATGACAACTAACTTCAGATACATATTCTTTTCTTAAAAGCTTTAATATTTTTAATGAAAATTTTTCAGTAGTTTAGTACAAACTAGAGTTTATGCCAGAGGCTGGGTTTGTTGGGTACAGTGTTTTTTTTTTTTTAATCTTCAGTGGTTTACAATCTCCTTAATAAGACAAAACAGATAAGATAGTAGTGCTAGAGGTGTGTAGAATGGACATGTTATTCAGGCAGTCAAAAGAAAATAGCAGTTATTTATTGTTGACTCGGGTATCAAAGATTGTAAACCTTTTTCTGTCTTTCTTTCTTTTTGGTAAAATTTGACCATACCTGTAATTCTCATATGAAAATGAAATAACCATTTCAGCATTTGTGAATATTTAATAATACCCATGGTTCTTTCTTTAGCTATTTATGAATCTGAATTTTAATCTTTTGGGTTTTTTTCCCACCATAGATCCTGTTATTAATTATAAAGATCTGTTATCTGTGATATATATATCTCACAGAACATATATAAATGTCAAAGTGGTCCTCTGCAGAAAGGTTAGTAAACTTTTAAAATATATTTTAACAATATCACCATCATTATATTGTCAATAACTTTTATGGAGTATTTTATAGAGATAAAAGTTTTAATTTAACTTATTTTATAAATAAAATTATTTTACAAAAAAGAAGTTTCCTTTTAAAAGTAAATTTACTCTGGGCATTGTGGTGCATGTCTGTAATCCCGGCGCTCAGGAGGCTGAGGCAGGAGGCTAGGGAGGCTGAGACAGGAGAATCATTGCTAGTTTGAGGCCAGCCTGGGCTGCGAAGTGAGTTCAAGGGCAGCCTAAACTGCGTAGTGAAACCCTGTCAAAAAAACAGAGCAAAACAAAATAAAACAAAAAGTAAATTTACTTCATGTAAAAAAATCAGTATGTCAGTTTTCACGTGGTCTTGTAGAAATATACCTTTTCCAATGTCAGAAATGTACTACCAAATATCATTTCTTTAATGAATATTCAATGATTATGACTATTTCTCATTGATACATGGTACCGTAATATTTTAAAGTTTCTGTAATTTGATTATTCCAACAACAATTTATATTTAGCATTCATTTAACCTTTAAATTGAGAGATGGTGATCCTGTGTGCCTCTTTGTATCATAGCCTCCTCTCTCCTCCTCTGGTAATTACTGACCAATTAACTATTTAATTTGCTTCCTTGTTTTTCTTTTTAATTTTTTTCCTAATTTTTGTTTTGTTTTGCTTGTTTTCTTTTGTTTGAGTCAGGGTCTTACTATGTGTCCAGGCTGACTTTGAACTTGCATAATTCTCCTGCCTTAGCCTCGAATGCTGGCACTACAGGCGTGCACCACCATGCCCAGCTTTCATTTTACCTCCTGATCATAGTACTTTTCTGTCAGTTAAAAAATTTATATAGATGTACTGTATTTAATTGCTATATAGTTTTCATTCTGTCTTATGTTATTGGCAGTACTAGGGATTGACTAAGCTACATACCTAGCCCTATTTAAAACATTTTAAAATTTTGAGGCAGGGTCTCACTAAGTTGCCCAGGCTGGCCTCAGATTTAACCCTCCTGCTTCAGCCTTCTGAGTAGATGGGATTACAGGCATGTACCACCATGCCCAGCTCTTCTATGACTATTTACAGAATAGTCTGTAAATAAGTATCTGGTTCCTTATTGATAGACAATTGGGCCATTTCTTGTTTTTTTCATGTTACAAACTGGTGTTAAAAACATCTTTTGCCTTTGTGTAGCAATACTTCATACTGTAGGACATACTCCATGAAATTGAATTGCTGCATCAACGAGTAGTCACATTTTTATATTTTGATGCATTTTTGCCATATTGTCCTTCAAAATAACTGTCCTAGTTTATATTTCCCCAATGTTTATGACACTGATTCTCTCCATGCTCAATCCTAAGAATTCAAAATAAGTCATATGAATTGATCTTTAGATAGAAATACCTCTGTGTAGCTTGACTTTTCTCTATTATAAAATAGACATAAAATAAGTCCTATTTTGTGAAAACTTTAAAATCATGCATGAAAAGTTTCTTTGGTAAGAAAAGCATAATGTAAAGCAAAATTGGTAACCGGCACCAAGCTCACTGATTGATTACATCAGTGAACAAAGAAACTTTGCATATTATTGTGACTAATTGTTTTTATATCAGCTTATATTAGTACTGTTAATACTAAAGTTCTGACCAACCTTATTCATCTCCTGCTGTGAGACCTGTCTTAGGTAGAACTTAAGTCGAGAGAGATACTCAAAGGAGCCAAAGTTGTCATCTATGAAGAAGTTTATTGGCTTTTTGTAAAAATATCTTGAAGATGTTAACTGGATTCTTTTCTTTCCTTCTTTCTTTCTTTCTTTCTTTCTTTCTTTCTTTCTTTCTTTCTTTCTTTCTTTCTTTCTTCCTTCCTTCCTTCCTTCCTTCCTTCCTTCCTTCCTTCCTTCCTTCCTTCCTTTCTTCCTTTCTTCCTTTCTTCCTTTTGTTCTTGTGCTGGGAATTAAACCTAGGGTCTTCCTAATGCAAGTTGGGTGCTCCGCCACTGTGCTACATTCTCAGGCATGTTTTGTAGAATGTTTCATTCAAAAGAAATTGAAGTCATTTGTAGAGTCAAGATCATACATTGCCATGTCAATGTCTACTCTTTAATTTCAGCTTCTTATTCTGGCTAAACAACAGCATCATTCTTAGTGATATTAATTTTTTAGAATTAAAGTTTGGTTTTTGTTTTGTTTCTATAATACAGAATTACTGTGGGGAAATGTTTTACTAAAAGCAGCCATTAACTTTACTTGAAAAAATGGAATGGGGGCTAGTATAATGGCCACACTTGTAATCCCAGCTACTCAGGAACATAAGACAGGAAAATCAAAAGTCTGAGGACAGCCTGGGTAATACAGCAAGACTATGTTTCAAAAAGTAAAAAAGGATGGGGTTGTAGGTCAGTGGTAGACTGCCCCTGGGTTCAATCCCAAAAAGGAGGGAAGGAGGGAGGGAAACATTCTTGTATATCCAGGTCCTACCAAAGTGTGTTCTATTTGCTCCTCTAAACCTAGTGCCTAGAGATAGTAGATACATAGGAATATTTGCTCAGCAAATGTAGTAGGCTCAGGGAAAATAGTTGAGAAGATACCACTTTATTATGTTTTATATATATATATATATCATCATTCTATTTTTACTTTCCATCTGAACAAATGAATAACAGATATCTTGACATGTCCAGGGTCATTTTAGTTTTTCTTTTTTATTTTTCAGCTAATATTTGAAGTATACCTACTCTATATGTGAATGATATGCAGATTTGTTGAAACCACAGTTATTATTCCTCAAAACAGTTTATAATTTAAGACTGTAATCTCTTGAAAGTATATACTCCCACATCTTCTCATTAAATTACTTAGTCATTAAAATAACTACAAAGAGAATTTTGGGTATAAAATAATTATACTTTTTGAGGAATTTTACTATTTTACTCTCTTTTCAGATTTTACACATTTTGCAGTCCCAGCCAGATGCAGCACATCAAATATCACAACAAGTGGGTTGGCAAGACACCTTAGTTAGACTTTTTTTAAAAGCAAATTTTGAAAATGGAAATTCTCTTCATAAACATAGTAGAGCTGTTTTAATGAAAGAGATCAATAAAAATACATCAATTGACGATGCTAAGAGGAACTTGGATGAAAAGACAGATGAGGAAAAAACCAACTTTTTGTTGTCACCTAATGTCTCTTCGGATCAGTGGAGTTGGGAGGACAGACACTCTCTAGACTCGAACACACTACTGATTCAAGAAGATAGCTCTGTGAGAGAATTGTCTTTCAGGTCGGAGAATCTAGAACTCTGGCAAGGTAACCTTTCACATTTGAGCTTAGATCTCAGTGGAGTTGACACTTGTGAACTGAGTGACAATGGAAGCCAAATGCCAGACAGCCTGCCTAGCACACCATCCCCAATAGAGTCTAAGTCATTTTCTGCTCCATCTGACAAAGAAGGCAGCATCAGTGATACGGGCTTTAGTGATGACTTCTCTTTGCTTGAAAGCCAAGAGGTAAAGTTCCTTGTTTTTCCAAATGACGTTTTTATTTTCTTATGTCTGTTACATACTTCTGATCCTTTATCAATGTCTGAGCAGTTACTAAGAGTTTCATATTATATTCATGTCCTAAGTCTCATGATCTAAGCCTAGAATTCACTAGATTGTATCTGGAGAGCAAAGCCAGTGTCTCGTGTATCAGGTATATCCGGGGCCTAGTAAAGTTCCAAGTTTCTCAAGACACATATTCAAAAATATGCTACAGCCACTGTATTCACTCTTGCATGGTGGCCTTCCTCAGGCTGTAGTGTATACTTCTTTTCCTACTTTTACTTGGCCCAAACTCACTCTGCAGAACCTGTTTCTTTTCCTACCTTTAATAAAATGTTACCATTAAATAAATAAAGTTACATGATTAGTCAGTGTAGTTCTTATGATGTGCTTGTAACACTTCCTTCTCCTGTTAATTTAATATTACTGTATCTTTTCCCTAGAGATGTGAGGAGGAGCTTCTTCAGTTGCTGACAGATATTTTGAATTATGTAATGTATAAGGGACTAGAAAAGTCTGATGATGAATCTTGGATTGAACGGGGACAAGTGTTTTCAGCACTAACTAAACCAGGCATATCCAGTGAGCTACTTACACCATCAGATGAAATAAAACTAACGTAAGTAAGCATTTAGTTCATGTTTTTTTCTACCCTCTTTTTGGAGTAGGCAAGAATTTACAACAATAATAGCTAGTGAACATTTCTTGAGTATTCAATGGACGTAGAGGGAGAAAAGGAGCAACTGTGCTCAATTACTTTTCCTGTTTTTCCATCCTAGTAGAATCTAAGAGAAGAGCAAACTAACTCTTATGTGAGGAGATTTAAATCTTAAATAAATTTGGGCCTTCATTTATTTAAACTGTTTTCTGCATATCTGAGGACTGATGCATTTTGTACTACAGTTTTGTCCAAATTTGAGTGTTTTCATGCTAAAGGAAGAAAATAGTGTTTTCGTGAAAATTTCTCCAAATTATTTAAAGTCCCCTGGCGTTAATAGGACTTAGTAACAGCAGCACACGGGGGAAGAGTTAGCTCTTTATTTCTCCTGAGACATTCTCTAACATGTAATAAGGCTTTTTTTCTCTAACCTTCCCAATTTCAAACTTGAAAGAAATCATTTTAAGTATCTCATGGAGAATGGTATATGAGTTACTGTCATAATTTTTTTATAGCCAAGAAAAACAAGTGACTTTCACTTTTGATAATAAGTATATTAAAGATACTTAAAGTATTAAAAAGTTGCTCTAGTAATAATGTACAGAAATCAATCCACAATGTCTTACACGATACATGCTAGTGATAGTGTATCTTTGGAGCTGTAGTACAAATAACTGTTGTTGTACCTTTCATGTTCTCTTTCTAATTTATAATGGTTTAAGAGGACTCTGTTTTACACTTAGTTTGCTACAGAAGATGTTAGAATGGGCACTCACAGAAAACAGAGAGGCAAAAACGAATCCCATAACTGCTGAAAATGCCTTCCGACTCATACTGATCATACAGGACTTTCTGCACTCAGAGGGACTAGTTAATTCAAACATGTGGACTGAGAAGGTTAGTATTATCTTTAGAGTTACCTTTTGGGTAGTTAAAGACTATCCAGAGAAAGAAATTTTGCACCCTTTTTCCCCCAGCACTGGGGATCAAACCCAGGGCCTTGTTGATGCTAGGCAAGGGCTGTATCAATGAACTTCACCCCCAAGTGGCACACCGCTTTTTAGAACATTAATACCTAATTACATCGATACAAGAAACATGGATGAAACATAATGAATAATGACAGATTTTTGTTAGCTGTTACTAGGATGATTCTTCATCGTTTTTCGTTTTGTTTTTGAGACTGAGTCTTCCCATTTTGCTCAGGCTGGTCTCTGTTGTACCCAAGAAATGAATCAACGGGGACAACTGGGAAGACCAAAAAGAGCGCTTTATTTTAGCTGGTACCCAGCGGCATCCTCTATGCCAGAGCAAAGAGAGGAGCCCCGGGCGAAGACAAGAAGGTAGTTTTATAGGGTTGGGTATGGTAATGAGGGATAAGCAAGCAGAGTTTACAGAAGCCAATCGCAGGGAGTTAAAGGGTATCTAGTACATTCATTGGTTACTTAGGAGAACCTATGAGCAGGGAAGTTCAGCAAACGGGCAACCAATCAGTTTGAAGAAAGCTAACAAAGGAGCCCGGGTGCGGGAATGCAGCCCGTGCGCGGGCTTGGGCAACAGTCCAAATCACATGATTTCCAGGAATTTACCCTGATGTGGGGAAACAGAAACTTAACCACAAAGAACAGAAACTTAACGATTTTCTTTTGAAATGGCGGTCTTGGTTTTTGAAATGGCGGCAATAGCCTTGTCAGGTTACAACATTCCCCACTGATTTTAGGCGCATGAGTCAAATCCTTGACTCATATTGTTGATCTGATGTGGGGAGTTGTTCCCATCCTTGGGATCTGAGTACCATGAGTTTGATGGACTGTACTCTGGAATTAACATATCTAATTAGACAGTTGATTATACAGGGCCCTATGGTAAGGAGGATTAGTAACATTATCAGAGGCCCAGCCAAGGGTAACAGGTAGGGGAGTATCCCATCCCATGCTCCCCAAAAAGGGTTACTGCTAAGCTCTTTTCGTCTTTTTGCTAGACTTTCTTGTAGGTTATTTTGGACTAATTTTGCCAATTTGTCCCCACAATCAACAGTGCTATAGACAAGATGATTTTTCCCCTTAAAATTGCCTCCTCCACCATCACAAGGATTACCATATACAGCTCTAAGAAGTTGCTGTCTATTCATTGGGGTCCCTAGGCCACTCATTACAGGTAGGGGCAACCGTATCAATAATATCAATATCATTGGAGTGTATACAGTCAAGCAGAACATTTTTTTAGCTTAGCCTTTAGAGGGTCAGTTCCTTTTTCTATTGTCCACTTATCTGGTTCTGCAGGTAGAGAGTCCAAGGTTGGCAGCACCTTGAAATGGCTGTGGTGAATCCAAGCAGTCTTTCCAGCAACTTTGATAGCAGTTGGGGTGCTGAGAACCACAGTGTAGGGTCCTTCCCATCTGGGTTCGAGTCCGGTTTGGTGAAATCATCTGAGGAGTACTTGAGTACCTGGTTCCACCACTTGAGTGGGTTCTGTGGTTGGCGGGTCAAGTGGTGGGTGTTTTTGACGGAATACCCGATGGATGGAGGAGAGCACAGGTTGTAGTGCCTGGAGGGACTTAATAAGGTCCTGGTTAGTAAGTTCTGCAAGCTTTTCCTCTGCCAGTCTAGGTAGCAGAGGAGGGGGCCGGCCAAACATGGCCTCAAAAGGGGAAATTCCTGATATATAAGGAGTACATCTTGCCCGGAGGAGAGTGAAGGGGAGAAGGCTCACCCAGTTTTCGCCAGTTTCTAATGACAGTTTAATCAGGGTAGACTTTAAAGTTTGATTCATTCTTTCTACTTGCCCTGAACTCTGGGGTCTATAGGCACAGTGTAGTTTCCAATCAATCTGAAGTGCCTGCGTTAATTTTTGTGTGATTTGAGCTATGAAAGCTGGGCCATTGTCGGACCCCAAAGATAGGGGCAGGCCAAATCTCGGGGTATTATTTCATAGAGTAGCTTTTTGACCACTATGAGAGCCGACTCAGAGCGAGTAGAGTAGGCTTCTACCCATCCGGTGAAGGTATCAACCATTACCAGTAAATATTTGTGTCCTCCTTGGCCTGGTTTTTTTAATTCCGTGAAGTCTATTTCCCATTGTTCTCCAGGTGAGGTGCCTCGATACCTGGTCGTCTCAGGAGGCTTGTTATGTTTGGGGTTTACTAATTGACATTGTTCACAACGTAGGCTCGAGGAGTGGGTCAGCTTAGTAAGCTTAGGGATGAAGAACCTATCTCTAAATAAATTAGCCAATTTGGTTCCTCCCAAGTGAATGGCTTTATGGGCTTGCCAAATTAATTCTTGTCCTAGAGCCTCAGGGATTAATATTCTTTTATCTGGGAGCTGAAGCCATTTGTCTGAGTCTCTGGGTTTTGCATTTAGTTGGGCTGCCAAGTGTTGGTCTCCGGCAGAGTATATTGGATCTGAGATGGTTGGTGGCAGAAGTAATAGAGCTTTTGTTTCAGGGGGCCCCACTGATTTTAGAGCGCCTGATCGAGCGACCTGATCTGCGAAGTTATTCCCCTTAGAAATGGGGTCAACTCCATTTGTATGCGCCTTACAATGCAGGTAACCAGATGGCTGCCAAAAGGTCTAATATTTGGGGAGCATTTTTAATCCTTTGTCCCCCTGAAGTTAAGAGTCCTCGCTCCTGATAAATGGACCCATGCACATGTACTGTGGCAAAGGCATAACGACTGTCGGTGTAGATATTAACCTTTTTTCCTTCGCTTAATCTCAGGGCTTGAGTCAAAGCTATGAGCTCTGCTCTCTGGGCTGAAGTTCCGGAGTCAAGTCCTTGAGACCACAATTCATTGGCTATGGTGACCACTGCTGCCCCCGCAACCCTCTTACCTTCATGGATGTAGCTACTACCGTCAGTGAACAGTGTCAGCTCAGCGTCGTCCAGCGGAATGTCAGTTAGGTCTTCTCGTAAGCCGGAGATGACCTCGGTGGTGGCCACACAATCATGAAGGGGCAGTGAGGGGTCATCATCAGGGAGTAGGGTAGCGGGATTTAGACTAGAAGCCTCTTTGAATTGAATTGATGTTGGGTCGAGAAGCAAGATCTGGTAGTGTAGAATACGGGCGTCCGACATCCATTTGGTGGGAGGGGCCCGTATAAGAGCCTCTAAGCTATGGGGGGTCACTATTTTTATTAGTTGTCCAAAAGTCAATTTTCTGGATTCTTGAGCCAAGAGGGCAGCTGCAGCAAGCATGTGGAGACATGTAGGCCATCCTGCGGCCACATTATCCAACCTTTTGGACAAGTAGGCCACGGGGCGATGCCAAGGGCCTAAATCTTGAGTGAGCACTCCCTTGGCTATTCCCCGCTTTTCATCAACAAACAAGAGAAAAGGTTTTTGGAGATTAGGCAAAGCCAGGGCTGATGCCTCCGTTAAAGCCTCTTTTAGCCTTTTAAAAGCTGATTCTTGGGGCTCGTTCCAATTCAGGGGACCTTGGGTTGGCCCCTTTAGGGCCTCATATAGAGGTTGTGCCAGCTCTGCGAAGTGAATAATCCACAACCGGCAATATCCTATTGCCCCCAGGAACTCTCTTATTTGTTTCCTGGTAATGGGGGTTGGGATTTGCAGAATGGCTTATACTCTGGAAAGAGATAAAGTCCGTTTTCCCTCATGAATTTGGTACCCTAAATATGTCACCTGTCTTTGACACAATTGGGCCTTTTTGGCTGACACTCTATAGCCCAAATCAGAGTGAGTTTGCAATAAGGCCTGAGTGTGGCATATGCAATGTTCAAAAGTCTCAGAAGCCAAGAGTAAGTCGTCGACATATTGCAACAGGGTCACATCAGGATATGCCTCCCGAAAAGGGAGGAGGTCTCTGGATAATGCCTCATCAAACAGGGTGGGCGAATTCTTAAACCCTTGGGGCAACCGAGTCCATGTCAACTGTTCAGTGATCCCTGTATCGGGATCAGTCCATTCAAAAGTAAAGAGTGGTTGGCTTACCGGAGCGACTGGCAAGGTGAAGAAGGCATCTTTTAGATCTAATACCGTGTACCAAGTCCGATCGGGTCCCAGGAGGCTTAAGAGAGTATAAGGATTAGGCACAGTAGGGTGCAAAGTAACCACACATTTGTTTACCTCGCGGAGGTCTTGCACTGGCCTGTAGTCTTTGGTTCCGGGCTTCTGGACAGGTAACAGAGGAGTATTCCATGGGGAGACACAGGAGCGTAGGATCCCTTGGTCTTTGAACCGGGAGATGTGTATCGCTATACCCCTTCTGGCATCTAGATTAAGATAGTACTGTCGAAGTCGAATGGGAGAAGCAGTAGGAAGTAGTTCTATAACCAGGGGAACTTGATTTCGTGCTAATCCTGGAGGACTGTTCTCTGCCCAGACTTGGAGTATTTGCTGAATCCATTTGTGTAATAATTTATTTTTAGTCTCTGTATCTTCTGATTGCAATTTTTCTGGAAATAAAAGGTGTCCCTCTCCTTCAGGGTATAGGGCCATCATCTTAATTTGGGAATTACCCAATGTCACTTGAGGTTCTTCTGTATCAAAGCTCAATTGGACCTTTAATTTATGGAGCAAATCTCTCCCTAATAGAGGATCTGGACAGTCAGGGGCCCAGAGAAAAGTATGTTGAACTGTTGGCTGTCCGGGGCGAGAGAGACCTGCTTTATATTGTTTTACCATCTGTGTCTGTCCGGTGGCACCCTTTACCTTAAAAATTGTTCCAGTAGGGGTCCCAATAGGTCTGGTCAATACCGAGTAAGTGGCTCCTGAATCCACAAGAAAGTCAACAGGTTGGCCCCCTTCTGCTAAAGTTAGCCGGGGCTCCGGGGGGCCTTTGGAGCCCTGACCCCCTCAAGGCTGGCTGATGAGAGCCTTTGCATCTCGTTCTAATTTAGCCTTTAACTTAGGGCAGTTTTTGGCCCAGTGTCCTTTTTCTTTGCAGTAAGCACATTGATCCTTGTTCAGAGGAGTCTTTTTTTCTCCTTTGCTATCTGGTTTTTGCCCAGTTGCCAGGCACTCTAGGATCTTGGTCAGTTTTTTATCATTTTCATCTTCCTTTGTCTCTCTTTGGTCAAACACTTTTTGAGCTATCTCTAGTAATTGACTAAGGGGAGCTCCCTCAAAACCCTCGATTTTCTGTAATTTTCGTTTTATATCTGGGGCCGACTGGGTCACGAACGCAATATTTATGGCTCGCGCATTCTCTGGTGCCTCCAGATCTATAGGTGTATAGATGCGGTAGGCTTCACGTAATCTTTCTAAATAAACAGAAGGAGATTCATTTGCCAATTGTCTTACCTCGGAAACCTTAGATAGGTTGGTGGGCTTCCGGGCGGCGGCCTTAAGGGCTCCCAGAAGCAACTGGCGATACCGCTCGAGAGCCTCCTTACCTCGATCTGAATTTGGGTCCCAGTCCGGGCGCGCGAGGGGAAAGACCAGGTTTTGTCGGTCCAGATCATCTGTAGGGGTGCCATCCCGACCGAGCACAGCTTTCCAAGCAGCAGAACGAATTCGGTCTCGTCCTTCAGCTGTAAACAGGGTCTGGAGCAACTGCTGGCAGTCGTCCCAGGTGGGATGATGGGTATGGACTATGCTCTCGAGGAGGCTTATTAGCCCCTGAGGGTCCTTAGAGAACGGCGGGTTTTGATGTTTCCAGTTGTATAGGTCTGAAGTAGTGAAAGGAATGTAAACCATCATAGGAACTTGATCGGGGCCTGTAGGGTCTTCACAGAGGGAGTAAAGGGGAGCCGAGTCAAAGTCTCGGGAGGAAGTGTCAGGGGACGAGGAGCGATGACGTCTACGGGTACGTCAGGAGCTAGGGGGAGCTGGAGTCGGACGGGGGGTGGAGGGTTGGGGGAGAGACGCTTGGGCAGTAGGGGGTGGAGGTGGGTTAGAGGGTGGGGGATGGGCTATAATCGCCAGGCGAGCAGAGGGATAAGGGGGAGGGAGTTCTTCTGGAGCTGAGGGTTCCAAAACGGGAACAGGTTTAGGGGGTGTCACCTTTAGAGCGGTGATAGTCAGAGGACGGACTGGGTGGCGGCTCAAGGTTTGGTTGTATCTTTTTAACCAAGAGGGTGGGTCATAGATAAGGTCGATCCACACCTGGATGTAGGTGTACTGGTCCGGGTGGCTTGGTGGTCCAAAGATCTGCTGTCTGAGGCTCTGCGCAAGCGGGAGAGAGAAAGAGCCCTCGGCCGGCCATGCGCCGCTCGAGAGAATGGGCCATTCCAGTTCACAAAAAGTCCGGAGTTTACCTGGATAGACAGGGTCTCCGTAACCTTTTGCCCTATCCCTGAAAACTGAGAAATGGTCAAAGATTAATTGGAGGGGGGGTCGGCGGTGTGGATGGTCCTTGCCCCATGCTGAGGAGAGAAAAACGGGTCAACGCACAAAATGACAGACAAACGAAAGTACACAGACAAAACGAAAGTACAAGGAACAGAGATATGCGGCGGTCCAAATTACCTAGAATCCAAATCAAATCAAATCCCTAGGAAAACAAAACCTAAAGGCTCAAATACAAACGACCGAAGTCAACAAAACCTAAAGGCTCAAATACAAACGACCGAAGTCAACAAAACCTAAAGGCTCAAATACAAACGACCGAAGTCCAGAATTCCTAAGGCAAATAAATGGAGGGCGTCTCACTCCGCCGGCTCGGGGAAACGTGTTCCCGTTGCCCCAACTGGTGCGCACCGACTGACAAAATGCAGAGGGACTTACCGTTGAGATGCCACGGAGAAAAAGAGGCCAAAAAGAAGGGATCCCGGACGAGCCCCCAAATGTTGTACCCAAGAAATGAATCAACGGGGACAACTGGGAAGACCAAAAAGAGCGCTTTATTTTAGCTGGTACCCAGCGGCATCCTCTATGCCAGAGCAAAGAGAGGAGCCCCGGGCGAAGACAAGAAGGTAGTTTTATAGGGTTGGGTATGGTAATGAGGGATAAGCAAGCAGAGTTTACAGAAGCCAATCGCAGGGAGTTAAAGGGTATCTAGTACATTCATTGGTTACTTAGGGGAACCTATGAGCAAGGAAGTTCAGCAAACGGGCAACCAATCAGTTTGAAGAAAGCTAACAAAGGAGCCCGGGTGCGGGAATGCAGCCCGCGCGCGGGCTTGGGCAACAGTCCAAATCACATGATTTCCAGGAATTTACCCTGATGTGGGGAAACAGAAACTTAACCACAAAGAA
The DNA here is from genome assembly GCA_028451465.1 of Erethizon dorsatum. Classification (NCBI taxonomy): domain Eukaryota; kingdom Metazoa; phylum Chordata; class Mammalia; order Rodentia; family Erethizontidae; genus Erethizon; species Erethizon dorsatum. The sequence goes on along the minus strand of CM051835.1, from coordinate 32,646,934 downwards.
CAGAAACTTAACGATTTTCTTTTGAAATGGCAGTCTTGATTTTTGAAATGGCGGCAGTAGCCTTGTCAGGTTACAACAGTCTCAAACAGAGCAGTTCTCCTGTTTCGGCCTCCTGAGTAGCTGGGACTATAGGCATGCACCACCGTACTGGGTTACCAGGGTGATTCTTTTGGCTTTTGCCTACTGAACATAGGACTGGTTTTGATATATTTGTTATTTTTATTAATGTTTTATTAATGAAACTCATGATCAGTACATTAAAAATTATTTTTATTTCTCAATTTTTCTTCTGTAATAGCTTTTAGAGGATATCATGCTACTCTTTGAGTGTCTATCAGTCTGGTATTCTGAAAGTCCAGTATGGGTAAAACTTTCTCAAATTCAGATCCAGTTGCTCCTGGGATTCATTGAAAGCGGCAATTTGCAGGTTTGTCAATTCTTTTATTTTCTGTACTTGTATGCACTAGCGTTATTTAGGAATAACTAAGTGATAATGCTTTCCAGTACTTTGTTTTATTCGTTCCACTAATATATGTGGTTTCACTTTGAATTTAAATTTTGTGACATTACAACTAATTACTTCTTTCTCTTATTAAAAGTTTAGAAAGGTTCCGTGTGAACTTTATTTTTTTATTTATTTATTTTTTATTTTTTTTTGGTGGGTACCGGGGGTCGAACTCACGACCTTGTGCGCCAGGAGGCGCTTGTGCCGCTGAGCAATATCACCAGCCCTTTTTTCGTATGTGGGTTCTGGGAGTCGAACTCAGGACCTTGCGCTTGCCAGGCAGGCGCTTATGCCGCTGAGCCATCTCACCGGCCCCCTTGTGAATTTTAATCTTATCTTTTTTTTTTTTTTAAACGTTTGGTACTTGTGATACCTGGATTGGATTAGACATTCTCTAGGACATCTTAAGGCTTTCTTCTCTAACCTTCCCAATTTCAATTAGTCATAAATATCCCACAGTTATTTGCTGTTTACCTGGCCCTTTTTATCTTAGTAGTTGCAGTTTTAATATTGCAGTTTTAGTACTTGATATGGGGGACTTAGGATGGGTTTCTAATACTGTTTATAAACTAAATATAGTGTTGCTGGGAATATGAAGAAGTTAAAATTCTGACGTCAGATTGTCTTATTTAAGAAGACCATAATCCGATGGTTCTGTTTTTCAGTAGATACTATTTTCTGATCATAGTAATGCATGTTTATTGGGGAAAATATGCAAAAGTACTGTTAGGGTTTGTGTCTGGATGTGCCCCCAAAGCCTCATATGGTCATGGGGGAGGTGGGCTTTTTTTTTTTTTTTAATGTGGGTACCGGTAGTCAAACTCAGGACCTCACACTTGCCAGGCAGACGCTTACGCCACTGAGCCATCTCAGCAGCCCCAGGGTGGGCTTTTTGGAGGTGTCTGAATCTAGATTTTGTGACTGGTTCATTGTCTACTGCTGGAATTGGGGGGGTGAGTGCTACACCCGCCCCAGGGCGGGTAGCCTGCATATAATATAAGGCAGAGAAAGAGGCTTGGTTTTCCCCTTTTGCTTTTGTTGCTTTTGCTGTCTTCTGCCACCATGAACGTTTGCCCCTCAGGCACGCCACCCTCCCTTGAAGCCAGCTGAGTATGGACTTTCCTTTCCTCTTTCCTTCCTGTTTTACAATATCTATTGTACATTTTGGATCTTATTTACTCTTCCAGCTTCTCACACTAGGGAGATGATACAATGTTTACACATGTGCATCTGGTTTATTTCACTTATGAGTATGGTCTCAAGTTGTATCCATTTACCTATAAAAGTCTCCAGCTTATCCTTCTTTATGGCTGAGTAGTACTCCATTGTATAAAAAGACCACATCTTTTTTATCCATTCCTCGGTTGATGGGCATTTGGGTTGTTTCCAGGATTTTGCTATTATAAATTGTGCTGCTATAAACATGGGTGTGTATATATCGCTGTGGTATGATGGTTTTAATTCTTCAGAGAAGATACCCAGAAGGGGTATAGCTGGGTCAAATGGGGCCTCTTCCAATCCTAGTTTTTTAAGGAATCTCCACACTGATTTCCACAGTGGTTGCTCCAGTCTACACTCTCACCAACAGTGGAGAAGGGTTCCTTTTTCCCCACAGCCCCTCCAGCATTTGTTGATTTCTTTTTTTTTTTTTTTTTTGTGGGTGCCGGGGGTCGACCTCAGGCGCCAGCAGGTGCCCGTGCCGCTGAGCGATATCACCAGCCCTTTTTTCGTATGTGGGTTCCAGGAGTCGAACTCGGGCCCTCGCGCTTGCCAGGCAGGCGCTTACGCCACTGAGCCATCTCACTGGCCCTGATTTCTTGATAATAGCCATTCTTTCCAGGGTGAGATGTTATCTCAGTGTTGTTTTAATTTGCATGTCTCGAATGACCAGTGATATTGAACATTTTTTCGTATATTTATTTGCTGTTTGTATTTCTTCATCTGAGAAGTGTATATTAATCTCAGATGCCCCTTTTTGGATTGGGTCTTTAAATTTGGGAGATCTGATTTTTTTTTTAGTTCTTTATATGTTCTCAGTAGTAATCCTTTGTCTGAGGAATAGCTGGCAAACATTTTTTCCCACATTGTGGGTTATCTCCTCACTCTGTTGGTTTCTTTTGCTGTGCAAAAGCTTTTTAATAAGATGAGATCCCAGTTGTTGATTCTTCATGATAGCTCTTGTGCGATTGGGGTTTTATTCATAAAGTCTTTGCCTACACCAGTGTCTTCAAGAGTTTTACCTATTCTATCTTCCAGCAGATTTAATGTTTCTGTTTTAATATTTAGATCTTTGATCCATTTCAAATTTAGTTCAGTGTATAGTGAAAGATACGGGTCCAATTTTAATCTTTGGCATGTGCAGAGCCAGTTTTTCCAGCACCATTTATTAAAGAGGCTCTCTTTCTTCCAGTGAATGTATTTGGCACCTTTGTCAAAGATAAGGTGGCTGAGTATGTCTGGAGTTGTTTCAGCATCTTCTAATCTGTTCCACTGATCTTTGGGTTTGTTTTTTTGCCAGTACCACACTGTTTTTATCACAGTAGCTTTATAGTATAATTTCAAGTCCGGGATTGTGATGCCCTCTGCCTTGCCTTTGTTGCCCAGAATTGTCTTTGCTATTCTAGGTCTCTTCTGGTCCCAAATGAATTTTAGGATTGTTTTCTGTAATTCTGTGAGATATGTTGTTGGAATTTTGATCAGAATTGCATTAAATCTGTATAGCAATTTTGAATGTATGACCATTTTCACTATATTAAACTATACAGTTTTTAAATGCAATTTGATAATATATGAACTAAAAACTTTAAAAAAATGATTGTACTCTGTCTAGTAATTCCACCCTGGAACTGTATCCTCACATCATAATCTAAAACACTGGACAAGTCTTTGAACATAGATGTTCATCGTGGTAGTGCCTTTTATTTTCTCCTCCTAGAAACAGAATGGGACTATTTTTTGGCTTTTTCATTAATGTTAGCCTGATGCCTGTTAAAGCAGTTACAGCTAGCATGCTGGCCAGGTGTAGCAATTTATTTTAGATAGTAGAACTCTTTTTTTTGTTGTTGTTGTTCCACTTGTTTGTTCGTTTTTTCATTTGATGAAGTTTCCCAAAACCAAATGTCTTTGTAGTTTATCATTAAATATCCAGCATCCATCCCATTGTAAGACCCCTACTAACACCTGTTTAAAAAATGAGTGCTGCACCTATAGATAAGACTGATACTATCTTATTTGCCTATATTTAGTATGGGTTAGTCATTTTGCCCAGGTTGTTCTCAAACAGAGCAATCCTCCTGCTTCAGCCTCCTGAGTAGCTGATCTAAAGTATTTTTTATCAGCTTGTTTGATTTTATTCTCTCAGAAATAAAAGCTTATTTTCTTGAGGTTTTGCACATTAAAGGTTAGGACAGGGATCTTTTTTTATATAGTTATGATACAGCTGACTGCAAGATGAAGGTGCCACTCAAGCTTTGGTTTAGACCATGTGTACTAATTGCCAGTTATTCGGGTTTTACAGGATTTCAGATAAAAAGCCAAGATTTCCTAGCCTATAGCAAAATTATGTGGGTTTTGATTGATTTAGATGTACATACTATCTGCTGTGGGTCACATTCCCTATTCCTCCCAGTTGTCTCAGCTCAGCCAGTGATTTTCATCCTGGGCTGCACGTGAAATCACCTAGGGGACCTTTAAAAATATTACCAAAGTAAGGCATCACTTTCCTCTTCACTGGGACAAAATACCCAACACACAAGCTAAAAGAGGAGAGGTTTATTTTGGCTCACATTTTCAGTCCGTGGTTTTCTGGCTCCAAGGTAGGAAGTACATGGTAGGATGAACTGGTAGAGGGAAGCTACTCAGGTCATGGCGGCCATGCAGCAGAGAGCAAGGAGCAAAGGAGGGAGATTGGGCCCTTTTGGTTTATGTTCCCAGTGACCTGCTTCCCTCCACCTCCCAGCAGCAAGTCAGTCACCTTCCAAAAGCCGCATCTGTGAGCTCATGAGACCTTTAGGATTCATTTTTTTTTTTTTTTTGTGGGTACCGGGGGTCGACCTCAGGACCTCGCGCGCCAGCAGGCGCCCGTGCCGCTGAGCGATATCACCGGCCCCTTTTTCGTATGTGAGATCCAGGAGTCGAACTCGGGCCCTCGCGCTTGCCACGCAAGCACTTATGCTGCTGAGCCATCTCACCGGCCCTAGGGTTCATTCTTGATTTAAACCATAAGGCTCATAGTAGTACAGGCAGATATGGGGGAAGGTTGGGCACCAGTATTGTTTTTAATTCCTCAGGTGACCCTAATGCAATATTCTATAATGGAGGCCAGGTCAGGAAGAAATAAATGTGTATATATCCAAAAATAAGGTAGTGGTCAAGTAAAGTATGGTGTATTTATTAAAAGTACCTTTTTAAAATAAATGTATAAACTTAGAGGTTATTTAATATGATATTACAATCAAAGCACTGTATATTAAACATTTTTTAAATGTTATTTTGAGACAGTCTCACTAGGTTGCCTAGGCTTACTTTGAACTTGCTATTACCCTTCCGAGTAGCTGGGATACAGGTGTGCCCTACTGCATCCAGCTTCATCTTTTCAAGTAAACAGTATTTTTTCAGACACATAGCAAAAAGCCTAGATATTAGCCTGTGGGATATGAGGATCATTGAAAAGCCTCACTTTCTACTAGAGAAGTTAAAGCCTTGGACCATGTTAGAGATTATTTCCTCCAGTGCTGTTTGCTTTGTTAAGATTCTCTTGTTTCTTTTGCCTACAGAAACCTGTTCACATAGCCAAGACCAGCTTTTACCACAAATAGCTTCTTAAAGTGGTGTCAAGTTCTAAAAATTGATTTTATTTTGCTTTTCTTCATTCTGGGAAGTAATTATATCCAAAATCAGAACAAAGAATGAGGGAGAAGGGGGCACAATATTGTCATTTTCCATGTTTTGGTTTTTAAGGCTTAGATCTTTCTGTAGCCTAAAGAAAATGAGTACCTTTAATGACCTAATTTACTTTTCCACATCGGTTCTTATGGCAAACCCTTAATAGTAATCTAGATTATTCCTTTGCCTGGGCTTGTGCTTTCGTATTTATTTTCCTTGGGAATTTTAAGGGTAGTTAGGTTTTGATGAAGGACTCAGAGCTTTATATACCTGTCCTTATGTATCAGAGTACTATTTATTCCAAATAACAAAAACACCAATTCAAACTGACTTAAGTAGGAAGCTTTAGTGGCTCGAATAATTGAGACTCCCATAGTGAAGAGTTAATGTAAGATTTGATCAGGACTCCGATTCAGCTAAATTGCTCTTCTCCCAGCACTGCCCTTGTCTTAAGCTGGCTTCCTTTATGGACACAGAATGGCTGCCAACAATAGTTGGGCCTCTACGCTAACTCATTCATATCCAGAGAAAGACAGGGTTTTCTTCCTACAGTCATTAGTGGTAGAAGCCCTCTGTGAGTCTCTTGTGTTTCTGTGTATGAGGGTCAAATGCCTTTGTTAGGTTGCTTGTATAGTGAACAGCTTTGGAAATGCGGTCCTGACTCCCTCCAGACAAGCTTTCACCCAGATAAAAGGTTCAGGTTTCATGTGCTTGGCGTTCCTCCCCAAGCAAGCACTCCATGGGCAGGTATCATCTAGTCTTCTTCATTTCTTTCTGTGAGAATTGCTGTTTGGGGAGCCAGTCCAAATCCTGATAATGTGATTATTACTATTGCTGTAGATTTTTGTCCCTGGCCCAAAAGTCTTATGTTCTATGCAGGTATCTATGAAAATATGGCAGGCTAATTTGCTAGCTTAGAAGTAAGGTAAGATCTAAGACGATTCATCACTCTTGACTGTGTATATTAATACACAGGTTCTGAACTTGCAGAGCAAGGCAAAGCCTTTGCTGTCACTAAATTCTGCCTCACTCAACTCCTTCTCATCTGTTTTCTTCCAGGTTTGTGCAATGGCATCAGCCAAGCTAAATACTCTTCTTCAGACCAAAGTGATTGAAAGCCAGGAGGAAGCCTGTTACATTTTAGGGAAGCTGGAACATGTTCTCAGTCAGTCAATCAAAGATCAGACTGAAACTTACTCATTCCTGATTCCTCTTGTCCGTACTCTGGTGTCCAAAATTTATGAACTTCTCTTCATGAACTTGCACCTGCCTTCTTCACCTTTTACCAATGGTAGCTCCTCATTTTTTGAAGATTTTCAAGAATATTGCAGTTCAAAGGAATGGCAAGTTTATATTGAAAAATATGTAAGTTTTATCTTTTTTGAGCAAGATTCTTCTACTGATTTATCATTTTTGTAGATATGTATACCAAATTTTGTATATTCTTTTTTTAATAAGATTGTTCCTTATATGAAGCAATATGAAACTCATACATTTTATGATGGTCATGAGAACATGGCACTTTATTGGAAGAATTGTTATGAAGCCTTAATGGTGAATATGCATAAGCGAGACCGTGAAGGAGGGGAAAGCAAGCTCAAATTTCAGGTAAAGATTGTTTTGTTTTATTGTGTTTTATTTTGTGTTGCAGTACTAGGGATCAAAGCCAGGGCCTTGTGCATACTAGGCAAGGGCTTTATCACTGAGCTACACCTCCAGCCCAAATGTTTTAGTACCTACTTTTTCATATTGATTCCAAGCATTTAATACTCAAATAAGAATACTAGTAAGCCTCAAATTTGAAAAGTTAGTAATTTGTCTGTCTGCCTGTTGTTTCAGAATTGGAAGAAAAACAACTAATCAGAAACAATTGAATATTAGTACTAAAATACTCTCTATAACGATTATGTAAAAATTAGTTTATTAAACTGAAAGTCCATTATTAGATACTTGTAAGGAGGCTCATATGTATCAGTGCTTAGAGGGAAATGTATGCCTATTAGAAAGAAAAGCCTCAACTTTATAATTTTACATTTCTACCTCAAGAAACTAGAAAAAGCAAGTAATTTAAACTTGTAGCAAGCAGAGATAAGAAAATAGTAGATAAGAACAGAAATCAGTGAAAGCAGAAAAACAATAGAGAAAATCAGTGAAACCAAAACTAGCTCTTCAGAATATCAATAAACTCAATAAACTTCTAGCCAGGGTAACAGAGCAAAAGTAGAGAAGTAAAAAAAAAATTACTAGGCCCACCATGGTGGCATGCGCCTGTAATCCCAGCACTTGGAAGATTGAGACAGGAAGGATTGCCACAAGTTCAAGGCCAGCCTGAACTTGGCAAGGCTGTGTCTCAGAACAAACCAAAATGATTACTTATACCAGGAAGGAAAGAGGCAATGTGACTACTGACTCTACAGACATCAATACAGTATTAAGGAACTGCTACAGACTCTATACATAATAAATACAGTAACTTGAGAATGGATCGATTTCTGGGTAGACAGAAAGTTTAAAACTAATTCAGAAGTAAGTAAATAAGCTAGATAATACTGTATATGCTAAAGAAATTAAATTTATAGTTATAAACCTTCTAAATGCGAAAACTCTAGGCTCAGATAGTTTAACTGACAAATTATACCAAACATTTAATGGAGAAATCACACCAGTTCCTCAGCCTTTTCAGAAAATAGGTAGGAATACTTCCCAAATCTTTTTTTTTTTTTTTTGTGGGTACCGGGGGTCAACCTCAGGACCTCGTGCGCCAGCAGGTGTCTGTGCTGCTGAGCGATATCACCGCCCTTTTTTTGTATGTGGGTTCCAGGAGTTGAACTCGGGCCCTCGCACTTGCCAGGCAGGCGCTTACGCTGCTGAGCCATCTCACTGGCGCCCCCCAAATCATTTTATAAGGGCAGTGTTATACTCCTACTGAAATCATGCAGAAATAGTACAAGAAAACTATAGACCAGTATTCCTCAGGAGCCCAGGCACAAACCAAATCCAAATATAAGATAGGTAGGTAGATAGATTGATTTATTATCCTAGGAATGCAAATTGGTTCAGCATTTAAAAATCATTTCAGGGGCCAGTGAAATAGCTCAGCAGCATAAGCGCCTGCCTGGCAAGCGCGAGGGCCTGAGTTCTACTCCCGGAACCCACATACGAGAAAAGGGCTGGTGATATTGCTCAGTGGCACGGGCGCCTGCTGTCATGCGAGGTCTGAGGTCAACCCCCGGTACCCACACACACATACACAATAAAAATCATTCAGTATAGGGGACCACGTTAATAGACTTGTCAAGAAAAACTGCATTTAGTTGGGCATGGTGGTACACACCTGTAATCCCAGTACTCGAGAGGCTGAGGCAGGAGGATTGCCACAAATTTAAGGCCAGCCTGAACTACACAGTGAGATCCTGTCTCAAATAAAAAGAAGCAGAACTGTTCACTAAAGTTGGGACAGCCTTAAAACTGAACTGAAAAATAAATGCATATTTTTTTCTTTAAAAAATATAAATAAATGTAAGTCCTTTTGGACTGATAATTGTTGTGCGAACAGCTGTAGTACCTTTCTCAAGGCACCCTTTTTGCTGGTGCTCCCCACCGCCCAAGTAGCTGAGTGTAGCGTTGGGTTGCAAGTTCACGTGTGAACTGGATCCTGTGTCAGCCTTGGCTGTGTGGAAAGCTACAGTATCCAAAGCATGTACTCCTCTGTAGGTAAAAACGAAGATTCAGCCAGCAGCAGCATCCTATGTTCAGCATGCAGGTTAGCTTCAATATGAAAAAAGAGCCAGCAGTGATGTTTTTGTAGTTTGTTTTTATTGCCAATCAAATACATATTCTGGGAGAATATTTTGGAGTTTTTATAGTATAGCAAGTGATCCACAAATACCAAAGAATTAGCTTCTAAGGGGTTAAATATCTTAAAGCTTATTGGTTTCCAAACTTTTTGCCAGAGTAATATTTTCTGTCAAAGCAGAATATTTAAGACAGTTTATAGCTTTTTGGTGGACATATTTTAGGGCAGAATTCACAAATTATTTTGGATTATTGCCTCAATATGACAACTGCCAAAGTTATTGACATAATCAAAATTAACCCTAAGACAAGAATCATTATATGTGTTTAGAATCCAGAAGATCTTTTGGTGGCATCAAATCTTGGCCTTGTTCTTTACTGGTTTGGTGTAGCAAACAGTAAAACTGTCATGCCAGTTGTAACAGACGCCATGAGATAAGGGGCTTAGAGTGCTTTCTGTAAGAGCATCTTGTCCCAGCTCACCTGTCTCATTCTGTAAACAAGCTGCAGCAGCTAGGGAACTTTGCGTAGTGCATAGCAAGAGGGTTTTTGACTTCACATGGATGACAATGGATAGGTTAACTTCAACAGGAACCAAGATTATTTCTCCAAACTAAAAGCCTTTTAAATGTTGAAATAGTTGATGACATCAAGACTGAGGACCAGCAGCTTACAAGCTTCATTTCTCACCCAGCTGTCAAAATTGAAATAACTATCAAAGGTGCCTTTGAGAGCTAGGCATCCTGCATTCTCCTGTAATCCCAGATACTGGGGAGGCTAAGGTGGGAGGAACCCAAGTTGGAAGCCAGCCTGAGCAACTTAATAAGTCCCTGTGTCAAAATTTAAAAGAGGTGGGGATGTAGCTCAGCGCTAGAGTGTTTGCCTAGTATGCGTGAGGCCCTGGGTTCAATCCCTAGTACCAGAAGGAGAAGAAAAAGAAATGCCTTTAAGGAAGATTCTTTCAAAGGATAGCATTAATCTTCAGTGATTGGACTGGTTGTCCCATAAAAAGTTTCTTTTCATCAACAGTTAATGTTCATCCTTTAGAACTACTGCTGTCAAAATAGTAACTAAATTATTTTGATAATTGAGTTTGTTCGTTGTATTAGAACAGTTTTAAAATGTGTTTAAAATAGTTGAGAGAGGGCCGGTGAGATTGCTCAGCGGCATAAGCGCCTGCCCTGCAAGCACAAGGTCCTGAGTTTGACTCCCAGTACCCACATAAAGGAAAAAAAGGGCCAGTGATATCATTCAGTGGCACAAGCACTTGCTGGCAAGTGCGAGGTCCTGAGGTTGACTCCCAGTACCCACATAAAAAAATAAAAAAAATAGTCGAGAGAAAGTACCACCTCTAATAATAGCATTAAAACATATTTTTGCAAAGGTTTTCTCCCCAAACTTAAGCAAAATTAAATAATATTTGCAATCAGAATATTTGATATTACCATGAACAATGAAAGTTATAGTTATTTTAAGTATTGCTATATAATTAAGTCCTATTCTGCATTCAAAAATAAGGGAAGACAAAACAACACCATTTCAGACAAAGCAAAGCAGAGAGAAATTACCAGAAGAGTTGTATGACAAGAAATATTAAAGGACCACCTTCAGGCCCAAATACGTAGAAGCTTGGAACTGCAAAAAGGAAGGAAGAGTTGAAAGAAAGAAGTATTTAAGTAGATATAAATAAATGATAACAGTTAAAAACAACTTTTGATCTTCCCACCTCAGCTTCTCAGAGTACTGAGATTATAGGTTTGCATCACCATGCCAGGCTTGGACTAGATTATCTGTAATGCCTTTTTTTGTCTAAAAATCACTCTTATTTTTGTTGTTAAGCAAATTAAATAATTTTAAAAAGAAGTTAAAATTAATAGCCATTAAAAATACTTTTTTCAATGTTTGCCAGCTGTTCCTCAGACAAAGGATTACTATCGAGAACATATAAAGAACTCAAAAAAATCAGACCTCCCAAATTTAAAGACCCACTCCAAAAATGGGCATCTGAGATGAATACACATTTCTCAGATGAAGAAATACTAATGGCAAACAAATATACAAAAAAATGTGCAACATCACTAGTCATTCGAGAGATGCAAATTAAAACAACACTGAGATACCATCTCACCCCAGAAAGAATGGCTACTATTAAGAAGTCAACTAATAACAAATGCTGGAGGGGCTGTGGGGAAAAAGGAACCCTTCTTCACTGTTGGTGGGAGTGTCGACTGGTACAGCCACTGTGGAAGTCAGTGTGGAGATTCCTCAGAAAACTAGGGTTGGAGGTCCCATTTGACCCAGCTATTCCCCTTCTGGGCATCTTCCCAGAAGAATTAAAAACGTCGTACCACAGCGATATATGTGCACCCATGTTTATAGCAGCACAATTTGTAATAGCCAGATCTTGGAAACAACCCAAATGCCCATCAACTGAGGAATGGATAAGAAAGATGTGGTATTTTTATACAATGGAGTACTATTCAGCCATAAAGAAGGATAAACTGGAGACTTTTATAGGTAAATGGATGCAACTCGAGAAAATACTCATAAGTGAAATAAACCAGAAGCACATGTGTAAGCATCGTATTATCTCTCTAGTATGAGAAACTGAAAGAGTAAATAAGATCCAAAATGTATAATAGATATGGTGAATCAAAAAGAAACTGGTCAAAAGGAAAGAGAGACTGGAATAGGGAAAAGAAAGAAGGGAAAGGGAAAAAAAATTGTATATATATATATAAGATGGTTAAGATAGATACACTACCATTTTTACTTAGTTCATTGAAGAGTAAGGTTTGTGCCAATAATGTCTGGACAATTGAATGCTAATGTCTGGTGTCCTGAATAACTAACTTAAAGATAGTAATACGTAATGTATTAACCATTGTTACCCTCCTATTATGTTGTTTTGAATATTTGTTCTTCTTTTGATTTGTTTTGTTTTTTCTTCTCTTTAAAATAAAAAAAAAATACTTTTTTCAGGTTTTTTTTTTTTTTTTTTTTTTTTTTTTTTTTTTGAAACAGGGTCTTGCTGTGTAGTTCAGGCTAGTCTTGAACTCACTATGTACCCCAGGCTGGCCTTGAACTCGCTGCGATCCTCCTGCCTCAGCCTCACAAGTGCTGTGATTATGGGATGTGCCATCATGCCCAGCCTATTTTTCTGATTATTAAAGCAGTGCATATTGATAGAAATGCAGCAAGTATTGAGGAAATGAGTCAATTTGTAATCTAACTTTCAGCAGTTATGCTGTGTGTGTCTATTCATGTAGAATAGACCTTATTCTACACGTGATTTTTTTTTTATCCTTTTATCTCACTTTATTGTTATTCTTGTGTCCAGACATTACTCCTATTGTTCTTATTAGCAAATAAAAAACATTTATTCTGGCTGGGTGTGGTGTTGCACTCCTGTAATCCCAGCATTTGGGAGACTGAGGCAGGAGGATCACTATGAGTTCAAGATCAGCCTGGACTACATAGTGAACTGAAGGCCAGCCTGAACTACATAGCAAGACCCTGTCTTAAAAAAAAAAAAAAAAGTTTATTCTATAACAGTGATGGCAAACCTTTTAGAGACGAGTGCCCAAACTGCACCCCAAAACCCACTTATTTATCGCAAAGTGTCAACACTGTGATTAAACTTGAATATTGAGGTTTTAGTTTGGAAAAAACAACTGCTATCCATTGCTCGGTCGCTGGGGCAATGTGGCTCGCGTGCTGACAGAGGGCTCTGCATGCCTGCTGTGGAAGACTTGCCATAGGTTCGCCACCACTGTTCTACAAATACAAATGCTAAAAGAATTTGTATTCTACCACTGTTTACATTTTAGCATACATCTTTCCTGTTTTTTTATGTATATATTTGATTAAGCCAAAATGGGACTGTTTAATGTGCTAATCCTTTTTATCTAACAATACATAGTTCTCTCTTAATGTCTGAGGAATTCCAAGAAACACCACACATGTGGATATGAAATCTGCAGATGCTTAAGGCCCTTGTGTAAAATGGAGCCCTCTTTATATATAACCTTTTTATGTTTTGTTTTTTTGCAGGTTTTTTGTTAGTTTGTTTTTGTGTTTCTTTGTTTTGTTTTGTTTTTGTTTAGAGAGGGTCTCACTCTATAATTCAGGCTGGCCTTGAACTCATTATGTAGCCCAGGCTGGCCTTGAACTTGTAGTGATCCTCCTGTCTCAAGTCTCCTGAGTGTTGGGATTACAGGTGTGCAGCTCCACACCTTGCAACCTTTTTATGTTTTATGTATATTTTCATCTCCTCCTGTATACTTAGAAATCATCACTAGGTTACTTATAATACCTAATAGAATATAAATGTCATTTCAATAGTTGCAATGCTATATAGTGTAGGAAATGACAATTTTAAAAGTCCGTATATATACAGTGCTGTTATATTTTGTCCTCAAATATTTTCAGTCTGCTGTTGATTGAATCTGTGGGTATGGAGCTCATGGATACAGAGAGCTGACTGTACAATGAATATCTTTCTATGCCATTATATGGTTGTGTAGTACCCCACTGTCATCCCTACAGTTATATTTGGGTTACCTAGGATAACTTTACTAGAATGAGAGGAATTGCTAGTATGTATTGCTTATAAGTACTGTTACGTTGTCCTGAGAAAAGTTCTACCATTGTATATTCTCATCACTTTCTCTATAGCTTCACCTTTATATTTTCTAGAACACCTAATTTAAAAATATGTTTATGTGCTTGAACTTAAACAGTGAAGCCAAGTATGGTGGTGTACACTTAGGCTGAGGGCAGAGGCCAGCTTGCATGACATAATGCGACCTTGTGTCAAAAAAGAAAAAAACCTATGGAACTGGTGTCTAATTTTCACAGAGTTGTCATGACTTCCTCAATTTTCTCTGCAATGATCTGTCTTAAACATTTGATAAAGTACTTTTTTTTATGGTGCTGGGGATTGAACCCAGGGCCTTTGCACTAAGCCACATCCCCAGACCTTTTTAATAACAGCTTTGGTCAACCTCCTTTTACAGATTAAGATACTTTTCCTCAGAGAAGTAGCCAAAATAAATAAAATTGAAAGAATTGGCTTAGGCTAGTAGCTAAGATTTGTACCCTGATCTAACTCCAAGTCTTCTATTTGTAACCATGCTCTGCTGTGTTGCCTTTGTGTTTGATCCATGTCTTTAACTGTTTGTTATAAGGTGAGTCAGTTTTGGTTTGTTTGAAAAACTTAATGCTGTCATTTTAGTTCCTAAAATGTGAATAACATTGTGAGATAAGCCAGTTTTACCACTGTCTATTAGAAAAGTATAGAACCAAGCATGGTGGCACATGCCTGTAATCCTAGCACTCAGGAGGCTGAGGCAGGAGGATTGCTGTGAGTTCAAGGCCAGCCTGAACTACCTTGCAAGACCTTGTCTCAACAAACAAACAAACAAACAAAAAAATGCTGTTCAGAGAGGAGCAGTGTAAGACGAAAAGATTTTTCATTACAAAAGATTTGTCTGTTATTTTTGTCATTGCCTTTTAAGTGGTTGGTAGTGGAATGTGACTACTCTTCTTCTTACTTTCTTTACATGTGACTCTCATTCCAGGTTCCTTATAAATCCGAGGATCCCAGAGAAAAATTACTTCACCTGACAGTGAAATAATTACCCTGAATTTTAAGATCCTGTGTTAAGGCGCTTTGTTTTTGAAGTTCTTTATAAGTTTATTGCTAGTTTTTCTTTTTAAGTTTTAAAATAGTCTGAATAAATTATAGCTAGAATTATATCATGCTTCATCAAAGACAATTATTGTAATGAAATAAAAGTATGTAATCACAAGCTTTTTTCTCACATTACATGATTTTATTGGTCCAGTTTAAAATTTTGTGAATATATGATTCAGTACTCTGACTTAGTGCTGTTCCTTTCAGGAGTTTTTTGTGGAGCCATTTAATCGAAAAGCACGCCAAGAGAACTTGAGGTATAATAATATGCTTAAACAACTGAGCACTCAGCGACTAGCTGCTCTTAGACTCTGGAAAGCAGTACGACTCTATCTTACATGTGAAAGGGGACCTTGGGCTGAAAGGTAGGAGTACGCCATTTATTAATTATTCCTCTTTGGAACTCTAGATCTATTAAGCCACTTTCCTCTTGACTCCAAATTAATTTTATTGTGTTTTTGTAAAATAGGTCAGGCATGATTTGAGGTTTTGTGTGTCTTTTTCTTTTCCTTTTTTTTCCTCATGGCATTGGCATTTGAACCCAGGGCTTTCACACTGCTACATCCCCAGCACATTTTTATTTTTTGAGACAGCTAAGTTGCCCAGGCTGAGCTTAAACTTGTGGTCTTCTTGCCTCAGCTTCCCAGAGTGCTGGGATTACATACATGTACCACCACTCTTGGCATATGGGGTTTTCTTCATGCAATTATTTTCTTTTTACCCTATGATAGATAGAAGGTTTATTGGACTTTAGACTCTTTGTAAGTATTGACGTAGTATACGTCTGTCTTCCTGACACCACCACTTTGAAGTAGGGTTAATGATAGTATGTGTTTAAATAATTTACCATTAATTTAAGTGATCCTAAATCATTTCCATTTTGATGAATCATATCAAGTTTATAGCCCTTTTTTATAAATCAAATTTACCATTGTAACCATTTTATTTATTTCATGCTGTTTTTTCTGGAGCTGGGGGTTGAACCCAAAGTCTCAGCATGCTAGGCTAGCACTCTGCTACTGAGCTATATCCCCAGCCTTCAGTTGTAACTGCTGTATTTCGGAATGTATAATTTCTTTCTTTCTTTCTTTTTTTTAATATATGTGGGTATCGGGAGTCGAACTCAGGACCTTGTGCTTGCCAGGCAGGTGCTTGTGCCGTCGAGCTATGTCACCAGCCCCAAAATGTATAATTTAAACTGGATGTGGTGACACACTCCTGTAATCCTGCATTCTGAGAGACTCACGCAGAAGGATCACAAGTTCACACCTAGCCTGGGCACTTTAACAACTTAGCAAGACCCTGTCTCAAAACAAAATAGTGTGGGGCTGTTGCTCAGTGTAAAAGCCCTTGGTTCAGTTCCCAGCTCCAGAAAAGAAAGGTGCAACTCAGTGGCATTATGCACATTCATGATGTTGTGCCATCACCACCTGTGCCTAGCTTCAGGGTATTTCCATCACCCAAAGGAAAGCCCTTGTTCACTGAGCAGCCACCCCCATCGTCCCCAACCCCCGGCAACCACCAGTCTGCCCTGTCCATTATTTGCCTCCTTTTGGGTATTTCATCAAAATGAAACTACATCATCGGTTACTATATAATTTTGTGTCTGACTTCTTTTACTTAGCATGGTTTTTGTTATATCACAGCATATTATGTAACGGTATTTTATTTGTTTTTATGGCCGATAAATGTTTCATTGCATGGATATACCACCTTTGTTTATCTGGTTATCAGTTGATGGACATTTGATTGTTTTTCACTTTTTTTTTTTTTTTAATGTGGGTACCGGGAGTCGACCTCAGGACCTCGCGCTTGCCAGCAAGCGCTTGTGCCTCTAAGCGATATCACCGGCCCTTTTTTTTCCTTTATGTGGGTTCCGAGAGTCGAACTCAGGATCTTGCGCTTGCCAGGCAGGGGCTTATGCCACTGAGCCATCTCACCGGCCCGCACTTTTTAAATTACAGTTAGTTCTGCTATGAACAATTGTGTAAAAATATTTGAACACCTGTTTCTAATCCCTTTGGGTATATACCTACAAGTGAAATTGCTGGGTCATTTGGTAATTCTGTGTGACTCACTGAGGACTCGCCAGGCTCTTTTCCATACACCGTATCATTTTATGTTCACACTAGCAAGGTAGAGAGTCCCAATTTCTCCACATCCTAACCAATACTTGCCATTTTCAAGCATTGTATAGCCCCTTCTAGTGGGCACGGTATCTTATGATTTTCCTAATAACTACTGATGACGAGCATCTTTTCTTGTGATTGTTGGCCATTTGTATATCTTCTTTGGAGACATGTCAATTTTTAAAAAATTTTTACTAGTCCATGTTTGCAGTACATAATGATTATATTCATCATGGTGAGTTGGTGCATGTACATAACATACTTGCATTCTCTTTACTTCCCCTTCTGCCTCCCTCCGTCCCTTTATCACTTGGTCCCCTTCCCATTGTCCACTGTTTCTTTGCCCATTTATAAAATTGGCTATAGTCTTAACTCTTACATCTTTGATCCATTTTGTCCTTATTTTTAGTAAAATAATTTTTTTTATTTATTTTTTTTTTATTTTAAAGAGAAGAAAAAACAAAACAAATCAAAAGAAGAACAAATTTTCAAAACAACATAATAGGAGGGTAACAATGGTTAATACATTACGTATTACTATCTTTAAGTTAGTTATTCAGGACACCAGACATTAGCATTCAATTGTCCAAACATTATTGGCACAAACCTTACTCTTCAATGAACTAAGTAAAAATGGTAGTGTATCTATCTTAACCATCTTATATATATATATATATACAATTTTTTTTCCCTTTCCCTTCTTTCTTTTCCCTATTCCAGTCTCTCTTTCCTTTTGACCAGTTTCTTTTTGATTCACCATATCTATTGTACATTTTGGATCTTATTTACTCTTTCAGTTTCTCATACTAGAGAGATAATACGATGCTTACACATGTGCTTCTGGTTTATTTCACTTATGAGTATTTTCTCGAGTTGCATCCATTTACCTATAAAAGTCTCCAGTTTATCCTTCTTTATGGCTGAATAGTACTCCATTGTATAAAAATACCACATCTTTCTTATCCATTCCTCAGTTGATGGGCATTTGGGTTGTTTCCAAGATCTGGCTATTACAAATTGTGCTGCTATAAACATGGGTGCACATATATCGCTGTGGTACCATGTTTTTAATTCTTCTGGGAAGATGCCCAGAAGGGGAATAGCTGGGTCAAATGGGACCTCCAACCCTAGTTTTCTGAGGAATCTCCACACTGACTTCCACAGTGGCTGTACCAGTCGACACTCCCACCAACAGTGAAGAAGGGTTCCTTTTTCCCCACAGCCCCTCCAGCATTTGTTATTAGTTGATTTCTTAATAGTAGCCATTCTTTCTGGGGTGAGATGGTATCTCAGTGTTGTTTTAATTTGCATCTCTCGAATGACTAGTGATGTTGCATTTTTTTGTATATTTGTTTGCCATTAGTATTTCTTCATCTGAGAAATGTGTATTCATCTCAGATGCCCATTTTTGGAGTGGGTCTTTAAATTTGGGAGGTCTGATTTTTTTGAGTTCTTTATATGTTCTCGATAGTAATCCTTTGTCTGAGGAACAGCTGGCAAACATTTTTTCCCACATTGTGGGTTGTCTCTTCACTCTGTTGGTGGTTTCTCTTGCTGTGCAAAAGCTTTTGAATAAGATGAGATCCCAGTTATTGATTCTTTGGGATAGTTCCCGTGCGGTTGAGTTTTTATTCATAAAGTCTTTGCCTACACCAATGTCTCCAAGGGTTTTACCTATCCTACCTTCCAGCAGATTTAATGTTTCTGTTTTAATATTTAGATCTCTGATCCATTTTGAATTTAGTTTAGTGCATGGTGAAAGATATGGGTCTAGTTTTAATCTTCGGCATGTGTAGAGCCAGTTGTAAAATAATTTTTTTAAACTGCATTTGGAAATATAAACTCACTGTATAAATTACTTAAGAGCTTCCATTTGACAGTGAACAAGTAAAGGAATCTGGCTGTAAGTCCCCATTCAGATCCAATTTATGCTACCTATAAACCTCATATAGCAGAGCACACAATAGCTATCCTAGGTTCCTCCTTTATGAATGTAGCTATACACACTCACTTTAATTCTCTTCAGCGTTTGGATTAAATGAGATAATCAGTATGAATGTTTTAAAACAAATAGAAAATACCTGGGGTTTTTTTGTTGTTATTGTTGTTCTTTAGAGATTTTGGGTGGTGGTGGTTTGTTTTGAGACAGGGTCTCTGTGTAGTTTAAACTGTCCTTGAACTCTCTATGTAGCCCAGGCTGGCCTCAAATTTGCAGCAATCCCCTTGCCTCAGCCTCCAAGTGCTAGGATTATAGGCATGCACCACTATGCCTGGCACTTTTGTTTGTTTTGTTTGCTTGCTTGCTTGTTTTTGAGATAGGATCTTGCTAAATTGCCTAGGCTGGGCTCAAATTGCTGTCCTCCTGCCTCAGTCTCTCATAGTGCTGGTATTGTAGGTGTATGCCACCCCACCTGGCTAATACTTGATAATTTCTTATACTACTTTAATCAACCTATCTTTGTAACTTTAATCTAAATATTTTGTTTGCTTATTATATTTTTAGGAAACAGAATCCAATTCACTGGAAACTAGCTAATGTAGAAAATTACTCCCGCATGAGACTTAAACTGGTGCCAAACTATCATTTCAAAACTCATGAAGAAGCTAGTGCCTTGAGAGATAACCTGGGTGAGTTCCAGTGACTGCATAATTAACTGTGGAAGACAGATTGTCGATGGACTATTATTGTTTCATTAATTGTTTTTAAAATGTTATCTTATAAAGGAAGAGTGATGTTTTACAGTTGATACTTAAATGTTTACATGTGTTCAGTGCTGTTATATTTGAGCTAAATCTAAAATGACTTCATATTTCCTTTGGTGGTACTTTCACAAAAAGTGTTTGTAATTATAAATTTTTGTGGGGGTACCAGGAATCGAACTCAGAACCTCACACTTGTCAGGCAGACACTGCACCACTGAGCTAAATTCCTGGCCTGTAATTATAAAATTATACTGAATTTCATATGAACTGTATATCTTATAGTGAAATATTGTCTTCTTCCTTGGACTAATGTTAGATATAATAGAATTCTTCAAAACATAAAAAAAATGAATGTGGTAGTACACATCTGTATTCCTAGGTACTTAGGAGGGTAAGGCAGAAGGATCACAACTTCAAAACCAGCCTTGGCAACACAGCTAAACTTTCTAAAAAACAAAAAAATTTCTTGGCAGTCCTTTAGGCCTTTTATAACCTACTTCTAAGCCGGGAATGGTGGGGCATGCCTAAAATCCCTTTCCTTCCCTTTTAGTATCCTGAGACTAGTATACTTCCTCTACTGAATGACATCAGTCTAGTAATTAAGCAGTAGACTCCCTCATTATTTTGCTGACATTTGCCAAGAAATCCTACCCAAAGAAATTCCTTCTCCCCATTTTATCCCCCTGCACATTCATACAGGTATAATTTTATGTGCCTTCTTCTTGATCTCATGTGTTTTAAATCCAGGAAAACCAATATCCTTCCTCCTTTTTTCATCTCAGTTTTTCTCATTACCTATTTTAAAAATTCACTACAAGGATAATGGTGACATTAAAACCATAGTGAAGAAAAAAATTACATATTTCTTGTGAAATTGGAGATAGTAGAAAGTCAGCAGCTTCAGATTTTAAGACATGTACAGTTCCCTGAAGTACGTACATTTCTGAATTAACTACACAATATTTTGTGTCCTCATTTTTGTATGTTGAAGCATTTAGTAGTTATTCTCCTCATAAATGTATTTCTTTCTTAGCTCTGCTGTGTCACTCCTTACTTTCATACCAATTTTGTCCTTTTTTTTCCTAAAACTTTTTTCTCACCTTTAAGTGGTGGTGTTACCAGATCCGTGCCTGTCCATCTTGCCTTTTCCCTGATTCCTCTGGGTCATTTCAGCCTTCACCACTGTGTATGTAATGAGCTTTTTCCTGTGGGGTTGACTCCTTTGCAGCCTCCATATGATTGATATTTCTGAAACTAAATTAGTTATCTTTTCTCATTTATGTATCATTTTTCCTAGATTCTGTTTCTCGTCTATCTTGTATTCTAGTTATTAGTGTCTTCATATATTAGTTGTTCAAATTAAAATTACTAGTGTTATCTCCCCTCACCTCTCTTAATTCTCTACACATGATAGCTTTTTAGGTACATGTTGATTCTAGTTCTTACATATCCTTTGAATGTTTTTCCTACTTTTTATTTCCTTTGCTGTTGTCATGGCTGAGCTTGGGGCTGTCTTTCCCCAAATTTACAGATTTCCCAACTGGCCCCCTTGCTCTTCATTCCTTCTACCAACCCTCCACCCATCTTTCATCAGATTTTCAATTTATATTCTTAATGGAGTAGTGTCATTCATCTGCATAAAGTCAACTCTCTGTATTAGATGTATCTAGACTTCCTGCTTTTTCATTTTTATTGCATTCTTATGTGCTTTGTTTAAATGTCCTAATAATTTTTTTATTTGGATCTTATGAAAGAAACATGTTCAGTAGGAATAGTTACCAACATGTTCTAGGAAAATTATGGGCTAGGTAGAAGAAAGTGTGTTGAAAGCAGACTTACACAGAAAAATGCAGCTGTAAATAGATTAATACATTTTATATGTCTGAGCAGTGATACCATTTGAGAAGTTGAAAGGGAAAATCTTCTTTATAGTGTTTTGTTTATAGTTTTTTAATAGTTATTTGCAGTTCTATGTTAGTATGAATTGTTATTTTCCAGAAATGAAACGTGTTTATTTATAAATCTATAGAACTTTTTTTTTTTTTTTTTTTTTGGTGGGTACCAGGGGTCAACCTCAGGACCTCACACACCAGCAGGCACCCGTGCCACTGAGCGATATCACCGGCCCTTTTTTCGTATGTGGGTGCCAGGAGTCGAACTCAGGCCCTCACGCTTGCCAGGCAGGCGCTTACTCAGCTGAGCCATCTCACCGGCCCCCAAATCTATAGAACTTTTAATTCTTACCTCTAAGTTATATATTTACTTGTATTACTGTTGTTCTCCTGCCAATTAAGATAGTTGAGGAAGTGAATGTAATAATAAAAGGTACCATTTATATTTAGTATCATATATATTACCTTTTGTATCCATAACAACTCTGATACAAATTCTCCTTTTCACCTTTAAGAAAACATAGATAACATATGCAGTGGCACCTGCCTGTAATTCTAGCTACTTAGAAGGCCAAGGCAGGAGAATCACAGGTATGAGGCCAGCTTGGGCAACTTAGGAAGACCTTGTCTTGAACAAAAATTTTTAAAGGGGGTTGGGGAGCGGCTGGGAATGTAGCTCTGTGGCAAAGTATTTACCTAGCATGAGTAAGGCCCTTGGTTCAATTTCCAGTACTACAAAAAAGGAAAAAGATAAATTCATGTGATCCTGTGGCTAATAAGTGATAAAACAGAATCTGAATCTAAGTTTATCATTTCACAGCTTATGTTCTTTTCATTACAACTGCCCCGCTTTCCTACAAAATGTTTTGTTTATGAAGTATGTTATATTTATTGCACATATGTGTAATAGAATCATTGATTAAATACCATGTGCTCCAGAAAGTAAAACTTTACTTCTTGGTCTTTGTTTTATCTTCCAGTTGAAGACAATTTGTCCTATATTCTTTTTAATATTTCTTTACAAATGCATAATAAAAATAATTTTATTAATACAGTGAGAATTATTCTTTGGTTCATTACTAGCATGCTTTAGAATTAACTATGATTAAGTATGAATAATGGAGAGTATCATTTATCTACATAAAGTTAGATGTGTATTTGTATCAGACTGTCAGAGTATTTAACCTATTTCTTTTTGTTTATCTTTATTTTTGTTTTGAGACAGGGTCTCAGTATATAGTTCAGGCTGACCTCGAATTTGCAGCCAGCCTCCTGCCTCAGTCTCCTGAGTGCTGGGATTACAGGCATGCATCACTACACTCAACTAACTATTTGGCCTATTTCAGAAACAGTTAATGCCATCATTAAAAATATTTCTCTTATTTTAATACATTTATATCTCTTATCACATGTATTTAAAAATCACCATCAAGCATCATAGATTATTCTAAATTAAAATACCTTCTTTACTTGCAATCCACATATTATTGTATAGTTAATGGAAATTATAGAAGGGCTATAATACTGTTTTTTACTTTATGATTTGATTTGTTTTGTTTTGTTTTTGTTTTTTACTGTATGTTTAATAGATAATTTTATGTTTAAACAGGTATCCAGCACTCACAGCCTTCCAGTGATTCATTGCTTTTGGAAGTAGCAAAACAAGTGAAGGTTAGTGATATGGAGGAAGATAAATTAGAACTTTTTGAAGAGGACATAACAGCCAGAGTAAATACGTATGTATGACTACTGCAAAGAATTTTTAGTTACTTTGTTCTAAGAAATGGGATTGCAGAATTGTGAATTTGCTTGAAATTCTGTGTACTTCTATGATCCAACACTGAATGCTAATGCAAATCTATCAGAGTTCACTGAGATTACAGAGGAAGGCTTTTTAGAACTGAGATTACTTGGAGCTGGACCTTGAAATTAGAAAATGTATTTAAACAGCAAGATATATAGCTAAAGCTATGTTTAAGGTAATGTTATCTTTCTGTCACTGTGACAAAATACCTAAGAAAACTAAAAGGAGGGAAGATTTATTTTGGCTCACAATTTCAGAGGTTCAGTTAGTGATCACTTGACTGTTCATTCTATGCTGTGATGAAGCAGAACACCCTGGCCAGAAACAGTTGGTGGAGTAAAGCTACTCACCTCATAGCTTCCAGGCAGCACAGGGAGAGAGAGCTGGATTTTACAACAAAGATTCTGCACCAAACCCATTACGCTATGAATCCATAAATAGATTAATCCATCCATGAGGTCAGAGCCCCCATGAGCCAATCACTTCCTAAAGGCCCCATCTCTGAATATTGGGGACAGTAGGGGGATATTTAAGATCCAAACCACAGCAAATAGAAATGTGCAGTACAGGGGCCGAAGGTGAAGCTCAGTGTAGAGCCCTTGCCTAGCTTGCACGTGGCCCTGGAATTTACCCCCATCACCAATAATAAATAAATAAATGTACAGCATGAAATATAAGATCAAAAGCAAAAATAAATAAAGGTGAAAGCAGAAATCCATGAAGGGAAAACCAAAAAAAGGAAACAAAAGTTTGGTTATAAGAAACAGCAGGGGGGCCGGTGAGATGGCTCAGTGGCTTAAGCGCCTGCCCGGCAAGCGCGAGGGCCCGAGTTCGACTCCCGGATCCCACATACGAAAAAGGGGCCGGTGATATCGCTCAGTGACACGGGCGCCTGCTGGCGTGCGAGGTCCTGAGGTCGTCCCCCCGGTACCCACAAAAAAACAAAAACAAAAAAAAAAAAGAAACAGCAGGGGCCGGTGAGATAGCTCAGCGGCACGGGCGCCTGCTGGCGCGCAAGGTCCTGAGGTCGACCCCTGGTACCCACAAAAAAAAAAAAAGAAACAGCAATAAACATAAACCTCTAGCCAGATTGATTAGGAGTAAAAGAAAGATGTATCAGCAATTAAAGTGATTAAAAAGGAATATTAATGACAACTTTTTTTTTATTTTTGGAGACGGTCTCGCTATGTAGTTCAGGCTGGCATTGAATTCACTATGTAGCCCACGCTGGCCTCAAACTCAACAGTGATCCTCCTGCCTCAGCCTCACGAGTGCTGGCATTACAGGTGTGTACCACTACACCTGGCTAATAACAACTTTATACCAGTAAATTTGGCAATTTAAATGAAAAGAACAAATTCCTCAAAACACACAAATGACCAAACCTCCCTCAAGAAATAGATGACCTGAATAGCCTTAGACATATTTTTATGTTTTAAATGTCAATTTAAACTTCTCTCCTAAGCATTTAAACTATCTCCTCATCATCTTGTGTTATCATTGTTCTGTATATTAGAACACTTTATTTCTTTGTATTTAGTTAGCATCTGGTACCATTTATTTCCTTTTAGCCTAAGGGAACTCCTTTAATACTTGTGTTATAAGAAAGGTTTAATAGCTACAAATTCTTTCAGTTTTTGTCAACAGGGAAGTCTTGATTTTTAGTTCATGTTTTTGGTCTATTTTTAAAAATCAGGATGTACTTTACGTAACATAAAATTTACTGTCTTAAAGGGTATAATTCAGCAATTTCTTAGTGTGTTCATAGGTTACACATCATCACTACTATGTAATTTCAGAACATTTCTGTCACTCCAAAAGGAAATCCTGTACCTTCCAGTAATCATTCCCAGTATTTCCCCTGCTACCATGCCCCAGCAGTCACTAATCTACTTAGTGTGTCCATGGAATCTGCCTATTTTGTATATTTCCTATAAATCCCACAATGTGTGGTCCTCTGTGTCTGGCTTATTTTATTTGGATGTTTTCCATAACAATGTTTTTTTCCTTTATATACTAAAATACTATTTCATTTATGGATACCACATTTTGTTTGTCCTTTTATTAGTTGATGAGCACTTAGGTTGTTCCTGTTATTGAGCTATTATGAAGAATATTCATATACAAGATTTTGTGTGAACATTATTTTCAGTTACTTTGGAATATACTTCTGAGTGGAGTATTTGGGTCATATGATAATTCTGCTTAATCTTTTGCCCCCTTTTTAAAAGCTCCATCTTTAAGTAAAAGGTGGCAGTATTGCCAGCGAAGTTAGTGATACTTGTAGGGTATCTTCATAGAAATCGACCAGAAACAAAATTAGACTTAGTCATTGCTGTCCCGAACATGAGACGTATGTGGAATAGTTAGGCCTAGAGAGCAGCTTACAGATTTACTTGAATAATGTTGCCTGAGTGGTATGAGCTGCTGTTTCTATAACTGGCAGTTACAGTCACCTGAACCACCTGATGACCCTCCCTTTGCGGTTACTCTTTTCAAGCAGGGCAAGTGCTAACACTCCTTAGACAAGACGTGTGACTCTAGTATGTGCGCAGAGGAGCGCTTGGCATTAGCACCAGTCCCTTCATCAGGAGGATGTTGTGGTGGTGACCTCTATTTTAGTTACTTTTACAGTCTCACTTCATACTTTAAAAGTAATAGTTAATACTGATAATCATTTATAAAACACCACTAAAATGACAAACTTTTCATATATTCCCTGGGTCAACTCATGTTTAGAATAGAACTAAAATGATTTGACAGATACTGCTGCATTTTTAACTGTCCTCTGCCAATTCAATTAGCTTCATTATATTTAGTTTTAATGAGTTGTATAAAATTAAAATGTAAAGCATTTTTATGAAAATGAATCATTGGATAATATTTGTATAGTATTTAAGTAGTTTAATATTCAATAGAATGTTTCTTATAAGTAATTCAAATATCCCTTTTTGGGCACTAATTTTAGGTATGAGATTTGTATTTAAATATGATACTCTTTTCTATTTAAGCAGAATAAGTTTACGTGTTTTTTTGGTTGGTTTGTTTTTACAGTGATGTGAAAGAAGAACAGGATCAAA
Source organism: Erethizon dorsatum (assembly GCA_028451465.1). NCBI lineage: Eukaryota > Metazoa > Chordata > Mammalia > Rodentia > Erethizontidae > Erethizon > Erethizon dorsatum. Next base: position 32,620,444 of record CM051835.1, on the reverse strand, counting down.
AAGAAAAATCGGTGTTGACAGAAGACTGTGAACTTATCACAGTAATCGATGTAATTCCTGGCAAACTAGAAATCACTACGCAACACCTATACTTCTATGACTGCAGCGTTGAAAAAGAAGATGGTGAGGAGTTCTAGGAAAATAACTTTCATGTAGTAATTAAGTATTCAGTTTAATAAATCCTGAATGAGAAGAAGAAAGCAGTAAGATGGAACGGTGAAATTGCAGTTTATCACGTAAAATGAAAAATGAAAAGTCAGTCTGAGGTTAAATTTTTTTATCAATATGTTGAAGGGAGTGCTTTCATTTATTTTTTTTTTATTTATTTATTTATTTTTTTTTTTTGTTTTTTGGGTGGGTACCGGGGGGTCGACCTCAGGACCTCGCGCGCCAGCAGGCGCCCGTGCCACTGAGCGATATCACCGGCCCCTTTTTCGTATGTGGGTTCCGGGAGTCGAACTCGGGCCCTCGCGCTTGCCGGGCAGGTGCTGAAGCTGCTGAGCCATCTCACCAGCCCTCATTTATTTTTTTAAATTTATTTTTTTTTTTTTTTGGTACCGGGAATTGAACTCAGGACCTTGGGCTTGCCAGGCAGGCGCTTGTGCCACTGAGCTATATCCTTGGCCCTTTTCATTTATTATTAATGTATTTTTAAATTATAAAAGACAGTATTCATTTTATCATACCTTTGTATACATGCCTATTGGCTTCTCTCCTAATCCCTTACGTGATAATAAAAGGCTGGTTAAATTGGATGTGGTGGTGCCTACCCATAATCCCAGCACTCTGGGAGGTTAAGGCAGGAGGATTGCTAGTTGGAATCCATCCTGGGCAATTTAGAGACTTAGCCAGATTCTGTCTGTCTGTCTGTCTGTCTCTGTCTCTGTGTTTTGTTTTTGTTTCTGGTGATATACTGGGTGTGAACCCAGGGACTTGACACTGAACTACCTCTCCTTTAATTTTTTTTTTTTTTTTTTTTTTGTGGGTACCGGGGGTCGACCTCAGGACCTCACATGCCAGCAGGCGCCCGTGCCGCTGAGCGATATCACCGGCCCTTTTTTCGTATGTGAGTACCAGAAATTGAACTCAGGACCTCGCGCTTGCCGGGCAGGCGCTTACGCCACTGAGCCATCTCACCGGCCCCCCTTTAATTTTTAATTATTTATTTTGAGATATCATCTCACTAAGTTACTGAGTTGCCTGGACTGAACTTGCACTCCTTCTGCTTCAGCCTTTCAGATTGCCGAGATTACAGATGTGTACTACCATGCCTGACTTCAAAATAATTAAAAAAAAATTATTTTAAGGGCTGCTGTTAGTGTTAGAGCAGTCGCCTAGCATGTGTGAGGCTCGAGATTAACTCCCCATACCACAAAATAAATAAATAAATGAAACGCTGATTAGAACACCGACAGAGACCTATTTCCAAGATAGTGTTCAGAATCATTCTCTGTTCTTATGAAGTAGCAGGATGCTGTGGAAGTTTGAAGTTTTAAAAGAAACAATTTAAGTATCCAATGGATGCATGAAACAAAAAAAAACCTGTGTTATAGTGTTTATAATACAGAATTCCTTTCCCTAAGTTACGCTTTCATCAGGAGCAAGGCAGTACTTGCTGCAAAGCATGAGTAACTTTATGTGGTACCTCAGCCACAAGGTTTCTTCTGTTTTCAGGAGTAGGCTTTGATTTCAAGTGGCCTCATTCTCAAATTCGAGAGATTCACTTACGGCGTTACAACTTAAAGAGGTCAGCCCTTGAGATTTTTCATGTTGACCAGTCCAACTACTTTCTCAATTTCAAAAAAGAGGTGAGCCGCCTTTCCGGAAATTCCAAAGTATTAGCTGGAAATAACTTTGCAGCTAGTGAGCACTGACGGAACTTTGGATTATACTCTTGTCAAGACTAAATATTAGAGAAAAAATATATAGCTTGGGAACTATCAGTGCAGTACATGAATTTTTAGAGGCTTATATTGCACTGTTGGCAGGCCGGTTGTTTGCAATTCATGTGTGTGTATGGATATGTGTGTATATATATGTGAATATAGTCAGTAGAATATTGCTATAAATAGATGCCTCACAGTACCTAATTATGATATAACGTAATATGTAAGATTATGACTGAATGTATTAAATTAGATTGGGTTCAAATTCAACAATAATAGGGCATTTATTTCTTCTTGGAATATAGTAAATTCTTAAGTAGTGTAAGTGGTTAAGCACACAGGCTCTGAAACCAGATTACCTGGGTCCAAGTACCATTTCCGCCACTAACTGTGTAACCTGGACCTGTTCCTTAGGATACTTGGCCTGAACCTTCCTTCCCTCTCCCATTCACTGGGGTCCGACAGGTTTCACACTCTGACAGCCTTCCCCACCTTCCTAGCCTCTGCTGTTTTCTCTTACACATCTGCCCTAATCAGATCTTTCCATGTTTTTGTATTGTTTTGTTTTATTTTGGTACTGGGAATCAAACTCAGGACCTTGGCCTCGCCAGGCAGGCACTTGTGCCACTGAGCTATGTCCCTGGCCCTCCATGTTTAATTCTGTCTTTATGACTGCTTCTCAGAGAACCCAGATTAGCACACTATTCTTCTGTGGGACCCAGGTTTACTTACAGATGATCTGATTCAGATGTTTTAAAGACCATTTGTTCTGATTTAAGCAAAGCCTACCTTTTTCCTGTTAAAAATAAATCTACTTCATAAAAATACACAAAGTGTGTGTTTGATGGAAGGCCGTGTCATGTAATTAACCAAGGCTGTCCTGCTAAATACATCTGTGTAACTTTATAGCTTTTAAACCACATTTGTATAAAATATTTAATCTTTATAACAACCTGGAAGTTAAATGTGGCAAATTCTGTTATCCCTTTTTTCACAGATGAGGAAACTAAAATTTAAAGATGAATTTTATTGCATTTGTATAGCTCTGAATAATTTACAGCACTTTAAGGATAGAAGTTACTTTGTTTACCAATGAGGTGCAGTAAATCAAATGATTTGCCAAGATCATTAGTAAATAGCATAACTGAATTTAAACCAGGCAAGCAAGTTTCCAATTCAAAGTCTAATGACCCTACACTAAGTTTTACAGAAGATAGATGATTTCGCCAACTGCCTTAGTCCGTTGTCTGTTGCTATAGCAAAGTACCTGAGACATGGTAATTAAAAAGAATAGAAGTTTATTTGGCCTATGGTTCTGGAGCTGGAAGGTCCACAGGCATGGTACTAGTACCATATGCTAGGTACTGGTACTTTTCTCTCAGGCTGAGAGAGAAAAACAGTGTTAATTCGGGTCTCTCTTCCTTTTCTTAAAAAGCCGCTAATGCCATCATGAGGTCCCCCACCCTCATGATTGTATCTAATCCTGACTACCTTCGAAAGACCCACTTCCAGCTATTAGCGTAGGAATTTGGGGATTAAATTTCCACACATGAACTTTTAAGGAACACATTCAATCCACAGCACCAGGTATTGTAGAGAAGTTAAAACCACAATCAACTACTTACCTGAAACAGAATAGCCAAATCCCTGGAGACAGAGAACAGATTAGCAGAGATCAGGAGTTATGAAGGAGGTAGAATTGAGGACAGCATGCATGGGTAATGGAGTAGTTGCATAACTAAATTACAACTTAATTATATACTTTAAAAGGATGAATTATATCTCATTAAAACTGTTATGGACCATAATCCAAATTTGTCTTGACTGATTTTAATGCTGTATTTTTTAGGTTAGAAACAAAGTATATGGCCGACTATTATCACTTAATTCTCCAAATAGTTACGGAACAAGATCACCACAGGAGTTATTTAAAGCATCAGGATTGACACAGGTAGGACAAGTCATTGTTTTGGTGTTCTTGTGGCAGGGGCGGTTTGAGACAGAATCTCCCTGGATAGTTCAGGCTGGCCCTGAACTTGCAGCGATTCTCCTGCCTCCTGGCATTACACCTCCTGCCACCATGCCTGGCATTTAGTATTCATTTCATATCTCAGACTTTTGCTTAAAAGTAAAACTTGCATCGTCTGATTACTTTCTTGTAATTTTACTATCTTTCAATTCAGACAGATCTATTATCTTTAAATCTTTTTTTTTTTTTTTTTTTTGTGGGTACCGAGGGTCGACCTCAGGACCTCGTGTGCCAGCAGGTGCCTGTGCCACTGAGCGATATCACCCGCCCTTTTTTTGTATGCGGGTACCAGGAGTCAAACTCAGGACCTCGCGCTTGCTAGGCAAGTGCTTATGCCGCTGAGCCATCTCACCAGTCCTTTAAATCTTATTTTCTTCACAAACACAGTACCTTCCCCTCTCCCATATCACTCAGTCTATGGGATTAATTTTCTCTTGAAAACACATGGCCCAGGCAGGCATGGTGGCACATGCCTGTAATCCCAGCACTTGGGCGGCTTGAGGCCGGAGGATTGCCATGAGTTCAAGGCCAGCCTGGGCTACATAGTGAGTTTGAGGACAGTCTGAACTATATAGTGAGACCCTGTCTCAGGGAAAAAAAACAAAACACAGGCTGGGTATAGTGTGCATATGTCTGAGCTACCTGGGAGGCTGGGGCAGGAGGATCACTTAAACTCACAAGTTCAACCCAGCCTGGGTAACATAGCAGGAGCCTGTCTCAAAAATACTGGCAGTTTTTTCCTAAACAGTAAAATAATCATGGATCAAGCAAACAAACAAAAAAAGCTACTCTGATTTTTCTTTTTTTGTGTGCTGTCTAGAAATGGGTGAACAGAGAGATATCAAATTTTGACTACCTCATTCAAATAAATACAATGGCAGGACGAACCTATAATGACCTTGCACAATATCCTGTGGTAAGTTTGTATAAATCCCATATAAGGAATAGCCTTATAGTTCTATGATATGCAAAACTGTATTTATGACACTTATATTTCATTTTTAAAAAATGTGTAGGGTCTGGGGTATAGTTAAGTGGCAGAATGCTTGCCTAACATGTGTGAGGCCCTGGGTTCAATTCCCAGCACCACAAAAATAAATACGTACATACCTACCCACACACACTTTTTGCTTTTGTGTGCATTTTGTATCCTGGTGTTTTTCAAGAAGTATAATTCATGAAGAATAATTTAAAAGCTTTTTTTTTCCCTTCACTGAAAATATTCCAGTAGAATTATAGGAAATAACAACATTGAACTAAAGATGAGTAAATATTTAAAGTATTTATATAAAATGTGTATAATAGGGAAAAATATTTTTAGAGAGTATTCCTTTATATAAGCACTTTATATTAGATATGGGGATATTAGGAATGTCTAAATTGTAAACTGTGGCTCTCCTAGTTTCCCTGGATTTTACAAGATTATACCTCAGGAGAATTGGACCTTAATAACCCCACTGTATTTCGAGATCTCTCCAAACCAATTGGGGTAGTTAATGATAAAAATGCCAAAATCATGCGAGAAAAGTAAGTGCTTTATAACTGTTTTGAACATACCCATTGTCAGCTTGAATTTCTATTGATTTCTGCTATGGCCAACCAAATGTTACCTTTTTTTTTTTTGATGCACAACTACTTTTGTTAGCCACACTCTGATAATTGCTTCACTAAATTTTCATAAAACATTGGTCGTCCTTCAAATAACTGCAGTTCTGTTGATATTCCTTCTTTACCACACTTAAATTGATGTTTCTCAGAATTTCTTTTCACTTTGTAATAAGTATATGCTAAAGCTAATTCTGGAAAAATTTTCCCTCAGGTATTTTAGACTTCATAACCTACTGATAAATATGTGTAAATATTCATCTGATATAAAAAATATTTTGAAAGATAAAATTAATAATACTAATCTGTTATTTAACAATGATATGAATAAAAAATAATGAACTGGACATAGTGACGCACGCCTATAATCCCAGCTACGTAGGAGGCTGAGGCTGGAGGATCACAAGTTTGAGGCCAACCTGGGCAACTCAGCAAGATCCTGTCTCAAAATAAAAATGTTTAAAGGATTGGGGACATAGCTCAGCACTCCCTGGGTTCAAGTCCATATATTTTTTTTCTCTTCTTTTTTTGGAGGACTGCAGGTGTAGCCCAGTGGTAGAGCACCAGGGTTAATCCCTAGTACCACCAAAAAAAAAAAAAACCCTAGTATATTAATTCATCCAATAGAATAGGTAGTTAATTATCTCTGGGAAGTAGAATTATAGTTTTAAATTTCTTCTATTTTAATAGTTTTTTCTAATTTTTCCCATAGTAAACATGTGTTATTTACATAAAACAAAAATGTTAGCTGAGTGTGGTGAAGCACACCTATGAATCCCAGCACTTGGGAAGCTGAGGCAGGAGGATCGCCACGAGTTTGAGACCAGCCTGGGCTACATAGTCAGCTCAAGGCCAGCCTGAACTACATAGCAAGACCCTGTCTCAAAAAAAAAAAGTTTCAGAATCCAGTATCAGGAATATTACATTGTTTAGAAAGAGCCGTTAAAGAATAAGACTTTTTCCATATATTTATATGATATGAAACTAAACATGCTGGTGCATGCCTGTAATCTCAGCACTCTAGGAGGCTGAGGCAGGAGGATTTCAGCTCAGCATGGGCAATTTAGTGAGACCTATCTTAAAATAAAAAAGGGCTGGGGTGTAGCTCAGTGTGAAGGCCCTGGCTTCAATCCCTGCTACCTAAAAGGAAAAAAATGTATATATATAAAAGATGTGATGATGTTGCTACAGTTTGATAATGAAGCATATAAACAAGGGCCGACTTTTTCTTTTAAAAAACAAAACTGTTTTTCCAGCAATGCAGTACACACCTAATCCCCCTTATGTAATTTGCTGTTATGGTTATAAAACTCATTTCTTTTTTTAGATATGAAAATTTTGAGGATCCTATGGGAACAATTGATAAGTTTCATTACGGTACTCACTATTCAAATTCTGCGGGGGTCATGCACTATCTTATCCGCGTAGAGCCATTCACCACCCTTCACATCCAGCTTCAGAGTGGAAGGTATGTTTATGTTTGGGGAGATAAGTTGTTTTCTTACAATGTATGTCAATGTTGAACCTCGTGGGCCTCGACGTGCTGCGCTGTATAACAGAGCAATGTCATCACATCGTCCCCTTCCCCTTTCCTTCTCCTCCTCCTTCTCTTGCTCTCCCATCTTCCCTCCTTCCCTCCCTCTCCCTCTCTTTCTCTCCCTCTCCCTCCCCTTCCTCTCCCTCCCTGTCTCCCTCCCTTTCCCTCTCTCTCCTCTTTCTTTCCCTTTCCCTCCCTTTCCCTCTCTCTCCCTCCTCTCCCTCTCTCTTCCTCCCTTTCCCTCCCTTCCTCTATCTCCTTCCCTCCTGCCCTCCCTGCCTCCCTCTCTGTTCCTCTCCCCGTCTTTCCCTCCCTCCCTCCTTTCATTCCTCCCTTAGGTTTTGATTCAGAGAAAAATAGCCAAACTAGTTTGGGAATCACTCAAACTGACTCAAACAAATGACTTTTTTAAGAGGTCTTTTTTCACTGTTACCCCAGTGTACCTTTGGGGATTCCTATTGGAATCCCTATTGTTTTGAGGAATTCATCAGAGATAGATCTGCTTTAGAACTAAATCTAAGCCATCTGTAGAGTCAAATCTCAGCAATGCCTGGATATTCCTAAGAATATTTATCAAGGTGGAGCAACAAGGGACTCTTACAGCAGCTGCTTAACCAGGTTTGTGATAGCTCTATGTCGATACATTAAATGAGTATCGTAGCTTAACTTACATTTCACATTTTCCTTATAAATCTAAGGAAACTAACTTCTCCCTGCATCCTCTGTTTCTAAGTGAATCTTCAGGTAGCTCCTTACTGGTACGTATTTTGTCTGTGTTGCCTTATTTTTAAACATTGCCACTTTTCCTGTCCCCACCCAGTCAAGAGCTATGTAAGCAATTGACTGTTCTTTTCTCTTTCTGTGTATCTTCTGTCTCACACAGTTAGCCTGTGTCCTCTATCCCCTCCCCTCCCCCCGAGATAGGGTCTCACTGTGTAATTTAGACTGGCCTTAAACTCTATGGAGCCCAGGCTGGCCTCGAGCTCACAGTGCTCATCCTGCCTCAGCCTCCCGAGTGCTGGGATTACAGGAGTATGCCAACACATCTGACCCTCTATCCCTATTTTAAATACAGTAAGCCTTAGCTTTCAAGAGACTCTGTCCCCAAAATCACTAAACATCACTAAAATGTTACATTTATCATGATATCAGGTACTTTTTCCCCTATAAAATGCAGTAAAGTATAACTAAGTCTTTTCTACTTTTCATAATTTTATGATTAAATGATTTTATAGAATTTCAATTCTGTTTGTACTTTAAAGGACACTATCAAGAAAGCACCATAAAAAAACACTGATGGGCCAGGGATATAGCTCAGCGGCACACCACCTGCCTGGCAAGCACAAGGTCCTGAGTTCAATTCCTGGTACCAAAAAAAAAAAAAAAATCCTCTGATAAGGGACCTTTACAACTAAATAATAAACCAATTTAAGAATGGACAAAGGATGTAAATAGACATTTCTCTAAAGAAAATATATAAATGTCCAACAAACATGTGCAAAAGATGCTCAGCATCATTAGTATTGGAAAAATTAAAATCAAAACCATAAGAGGCATGGTGCACACCTGTAATCCCAGCATTTGGAAGGCTGAGGCGGGAGGATCTCCATGAGTTCGAGGCCAGCTGGGGCTACATAGTTAGTTCATAGCTAGCCTGAACCACGAGAGGACTGGGGATTAAGCTCTGAGATACAGCACTTGCCTAGCATATGGAAACCCCTGAGTTCAATTCCCAACACCACAAAAAGAGAGAGAGAACACTTTAAACCCACTAGGATGTCTATAATCAAAAAGGTAGATAAGAACTGTTGTTGATGAATATGTTGAGAAATTGGAACCCATGGTGGGAATATAAAAGCACAACTTTTCTGGAAAAGATTCTGGAAGTTCTTGATAATATTAAACATAGAATTACCCTGTGACCAAAGCATGCACACAAGTGTTCCTAGCAGCATTGTTTATAATAACCCAAAAGTAAAAACAACCCACATGTCCGTCTACCAATACATGAATAAATAGATGTATACGTACATATGCAGAATGGGCTCCCGTTGAGCTGTGAGTAAATAAAAGTACATGCTACAATATGGATGAACCCTGAAAACATTTTCCTGAGTGACATAAAGCTAGACACAAAAGGCCACATATCGTGTGATTTTTGTGAACTGTCCAAAATAGGCAAAACTGTGAAGACAGAAAAAATCAGTAGTCACCAGCGGTTAGGGTAAAGTGACTGGGAAGCGCCTCTCATAGATACAGTGTTTCTTCTTGCAGCAGTGAGAATATTTTCAGATTGACTGTAGTGCTGGTTGCACAACTGGGAATATACTAAAGCCATCAGTTGTCCACCAGAACGAATGAATTGTGCAGTTAGTTTTGTCTCAGTTAACTCTGTGCCTCTTCTTGACTGTGGCTATGCTGCCACACGTGGCCTAATCTCTGTCTGTGATTAGATTCAGAGTTCTGCTGAGGTCAGCTGTCCCTCAAAGAAATTAGTAGGCATTAAAAAGAAGTCAAGTTTATCATGAATGTCACTTATTTCCTTGTTTCATGGGCTTGCCTTGTTAGACTCAAAACCATTACTTAGGGCCGGTGAGATGGCTCAGCGGCTTAAGCGCCTGCTCGGCAAGTGCGAGGGCCCGAGTTCGACTCCCGGAACCCACATACGAAAAAGGGGCCGGTGATATCGCTCAGCGGCACGGGCGCCTCCTGGCGCGCGACGTCCTGAGGTCGACCCCCCGGTACCCACAAAAAAAACAAAAAAAAACAAACAAACAAAAAAAAACCATTACTTATTAAATAAATCTGGGAAATGGAGTTTATCTTTTTCGCAATCAAGGAAAGGATGGTACAATTGCAGCATTTCCGCTTGAGCTTCTTCCAACTACCGTAGGCTCTATGTACCCATGGTGGAATGTAAATAAAATTAATTAATTGAAAATTAAATAAAATTAAGCTAATAGTATATGCAAGTAAAATATAAAAGGTTTAGGGCCGGTGAGATGGCTCAGCGGCATAAGCACCTGCCTGGCAAGCGCGAGGGCCCGAGTTCAACTCCCGGAACCCACATACGACGAAAGGGCTGGTGATATCGCTCAGCGGCACAGGCGCCTACTGGCGCGCGAGGTCCTGAGGTTGAACCCCGGTACCCACACACACACAAAAAAAGTTTAGTTACAGGGCTATTTCCCTAATTGACCCTTTTTTAGTAGAAGATAATCATGTATCAAGGGCTAAATCAGTAGCATTCCTCTGTATCTATTTATCAAATATATTAATACTATAATGTAGTTACATTTAAATGCTGACTTTCAAATACCCAAATAAAACACTTCTTATAATACATTTTACTCGGTAAACTTATACTTTTTTTAAAGTTTAAGATTATATTTAATTTACTTGAAAATTTTCCTCCAGTGTGATTTGGTTTTTAACTATTTCGAGTAACATGATAAAGATTAAGAAGAGCATGGCTCTAATCATTTGGAAGCCTGAAGGAGTTTAGAAGTTTTGTTTCATGCCATGTTGCTCTCATTCAGTAGCTACTGTTTTCTTTCAATTTCCACACACAGATTTGACTGCGCAGATCGACAGTTCCATTCCATCCCTGCTACCTGGCAAGCTCTCATGGATAATCCATATGACGTGAAAGAACTTATTCCTGAATTCTTCTATTTCCCAGAGTTCTTGGAAAATCAAAATCGTAAGAAATAGGGGAATAAAAATTTAACTCAGCAGGTCCCAATAGAGGGGCCTGAAAAATATGTAATGTCTTATAGCATATTTAAGGTTTATTCTGTCTATGGATTACTCGGTGATAGGACGCAAGTTTCACCTTTTAGGGAAGTACTGTAGAGAACTAAGATAACTGAGTCAGATTTGAACTTATAAGAGCGTTTGTCAAAGTACAGTGTTTACTAGCAAAGCAAAAATGTTCATATACTGTTATTGAAAGTCTTTGAGTTAATTAATGTAAGTATTTAGAATGGGTCTGCAAACTACAGTTCTGTGGACCAAATTCATGGAAGAACTCATATTTGTATAAATAAAGTTTCATTGGAACACAGCCTACCAATTCACTTATGTATCATCTATTTTGGGTACTTTTACGGTTTAATGACAGGCTTGACTATTTGCAACAGACACCATATTGCTTACAAAGTCAAAAATACTTATTCTTTGACCCATTATAGCATTGGTGGTGAACTTATGGCATGCCTGCTGCAGTGGGCTGTTCATATCATCAAAAGGTCTAAAATGTTTGCCATCACTGCATTATAGAAATAATTTTTAGACTCCTGATTTACAATTTAGGAGAAGAGGCAGTTGAAAACAATGACTACATTTATTACAGCATTTGAAAATTCATATTTATGTTTCTGAAATAGAGAAGCATGAAATTAAAAATAGTTTTTTAAAATATCCAAATACTTCTTCCATAAGGTAGTTCTGTGTTTTGTTTTGTTATGTTATGTTTCTTGTTTTTTGAGACAGGGTGTCACTATGTAGTCCAGGCTGGCCTTGAACTGACTGGGTACCCAGGCTGACCTCAAACTCATGGCAATCCTCTTGTTTCAGCCTCCTGAGTGCTGGGATTATAGGCACACACCACCATGCTTGACTTCTACATTTATTTTTAACCACTTAACAGTTTATCCCAAGCATCACATGGGTAGTGCATTTATTTACGTACTGATAAATCTGGAGCATCACTTGGGCAGGTGTCATTTCAACCAGTCAATTCTTGTATTGAATAGATTTGATACAGTTGTCATTTTCATATTTCCTGTTATATTCTCTTATAAAAAATTAATGAAAAAAGATGCAAATTTTGTCATCTTGTATTTAAATAATTGGGCTGGTAAGTGGTTAAGCACAAATAAATTGCCAAGGTTAATGTTCTTAAGGGCAGTTCCACAGAATAGAGGGTCATTACCAGCTTTTGTTTCCTCATCTCGTAGTGTTATGTTTGACCTTCATTTGCTCAGTAGGATCATTTTTTCATGCTGGGAAGAGCATATACAGGGCTTACTGTCACTTTTATTGTGCACTCTGGAACTTTGGAGTCAGGGCATCTGATTCTCAGTAAGGTAGACTTTTGTGACTTTCAGGTCAGAAAATCGCGTAAATACATTGACTGAGTCTAACCCTAGACTGTCAGACTGGTGTCTCCTAAAGCCAGGATGTCTGGGATAGGTGAGATGAGCAGGTTCAATTTGGGTCCAGAATTTAAAGTACTCTTAGCTTGACAATTTATAATTCTTGTCACTGCCAGTTGCTGTCCTCGGCAGTATTCTTGATTGCCTCCATTCCTAATTATATATACACATATCTTTTTGTTTGAAAAGAGCTGCATGGGAAAAAACAGATATATCAATTAGTTAGTCTTAAAAAGATAAATGTTAATAAAACCAACTCAAAATGGTGCAATAAGGAAATTCTGGTGTTTTCCATAACAAAATCCCAGAGGTATGATAGTTTCAGGTAGCTTAACATTATCGAGGCCAACCTCTTTCTGTATTTTCACTTCCATTTTGAGTATTTTGGCTTTGTGGCTAGTTTCTCTCAAGGTTACAAAGGACTAAAGCAATTTTAAGCATCATAGGTAGATGCAACAGTATTTTAGAAATGAAAATGTTAATTCATCATGTCCTTTCTCAAAAGTGAGACACCCTTCCTCATAACCTCTCCCCATTCTCCAGTGTGGGGTCACAGACCAGTCTCCTTGAATGGGCATGAAATACAGGGCATAAACAAACACTCAAATAAAGGTTCTGCTAGCAAATGAAAAGGGGGGATGACCATCAGGTGGACAACACACAGTACAGCGACTGACTGAACGTAAAGCCAAGGACCTTATGTATCCTGATACTCTGACATTTAACCTCACTCCTACTTGAGACATACTAGTATTTTAAGGCAGCACACTTATTTTAAGACTAGTATTTTAAGGGCCGGTGAGACGGCTCAGCGGCTTAAGCGCCTGCCTTGCAAGCGCGAAGGCCCGAGTTCGACTCCCGGAACCCACATACGAAAAAGGGGCCGGTGATATCGCTCAGCGGCACAGGTGCCTGTTGGCGCGTGAGGTCCTGAGGTCGTCCCCCCGGTACCCACAAAAAAAAAAAAAAAAAAAAAAAAAAAGACTAGTATTTTAAGATACTCCTTCTTAAAATTCTTCTGTGTTAACACTTTTCCTCCCATATTGTATGAGTAGGAAAACTTCCTGTTTGGGGAAGTTTTATCAAAATGGCATGTTCTAACAGTATAAACAAATCTTTATTATGAAAATATCTACTTAGAATAGTGGTGTGTATGTTCTTAGCTAGGCATTGTAGCATACCCCTGTAATCCCAGGTACTCAGAAGTCAGAGGCAGGAGGATAACAAGTTGGAAGCCAGCCTGGGCTATATGTATATGTGTGTATCTAATACTTCTATATTCCATATTCTGATTCTTCTGGAAAACAAATACAGCTGTTCCAGTGAGCAAATTTAAGGTGTATGTTACAACAAAGAGCTCTAATGAGCTGTATTTTGTAAATGAACCATTAGAGGCACTGTCACTTATTTTCAGTGTAAAAATTCTACCTAATACTGCATTACATTTTCATTCAGATTAAAGCGAGAGTTGTAGTTCTCAGTCTCCCCTCAACAAAAAACTTAATTCTTCTTCTGATTTACTTTGAAATAACTAATTTGAAACTATTGTATATGTTTTTCATTAATGTAGAGACTATACTCCGGTAGGTAAGAATTAAAGAAAAAGCCATCTGTTTTGCTTAGTAATGTACCCTCCTCATTTGTATTTGTTTTACTTCATTTATCTAAGTCTAAAATGATGAGATACATTTATCTTTTATATGTCTTAGAATTTAACTTGGGTTGTTTACAAGTTTCCAAAGAACTAGTAAATGATGTCGTTCTCCCCAAATGGGCCAAATCAGCTGAAGATTTCATCTATAAACATAGGAAAGCTCTGGTAAGATTTTTAAATTTTTTTTTTTACTTATTAGATTATTAAGACAAAGTTGTATTTTCAGAAGGATGAGATAAAATGTATCCAACTTTTATTTTTCTAGATTAATTTGTAATGTTTTATATATGCTGCTTTTAGAAAGTTATGATACAGTAATTTAGGATATGAATCCTTTGATACAGTTGAGAATATAGAACAGTCCATAAATACATAGTAAAATGCAGGTTGGGCATCTTTAAACTTACTTGGTTTTGTATTTTCCAGCATTTCAGATTTTTAAGAAATTTTTCTTTTTCTTAGTACATCTTTGAGATACATAATGAAGACACTCATCATGGGGAGTTGGTCTGTGTACGTGTCACATCATAGTCGTCATTCCTGCTCCCTTCCCCACTCTCCCCTCTCCTTCCATCCCTAGATCCCCTTCCCATCATCCAAAGGGCTGCCTCCCTGATTCCTGTCATCTGTTGTCTTTTATTTTGCTCTTTGAATTATTTATACTTTGGGTTTCTCTTATAAGAGAAACCATACAATATTTAACCTTCTGTGTCTGTTTATTTCATTTAGCATTATGGTCTCAAGATTTTTGGATTAGATATGCTCGACTGGTCAAGTCTATGCAAATATTGCAAAAGCTGAAAAAATTCCAAAATCTGAGCCAGACACCAGGGCATGTGCCTGTAGTTCCAGCTACTTGGAAGATTGAGGCAGAAGGTTCCCTTCAGCCCAGAAGTTTGATGCTAGTCTGGGCAATATATCAAGACCTTGTCTCAGCAAACAAAAACAAGCTGGGCCAGGTGTGGTGGCACACACCTGTAATCCCAGCACGGAGGGAAGCTGAGGCAGGAAAATTGCAAGTTCAAATTCTTCCTGGTTAACTTTGTAAGACTCTGTCTCAAAATTTTAAAAAATAAAGAATAAAAAGGGCTGGAGAGGTAACTTAGTTGTAGAGCACCCCTGGCTTCAATCGCCAGTAATACACATACCAAAATAAAATCTGAAATACTTCTGGTCCCAAGTATTTTGGGTAAGGGATACCCAACCTTTACAGACATTCCTGATTTAACAACCTATTTGTTTAGTGACTGTTAGGATTTACAACAAGGTGCGCTGTTCAGACTTCGGACCTGCCACTTGGACTTACCACTTACCACCTGTCTTTTTGTGGTACATTTCTGTACATCTTCTTTATAAAGCTTCAATATCTTTTTGTGGTACACTATACCTTGTTTATCCACTGCTGTAATTTTTGCTGATTGTACAGTACAGTACTGTAGTCTTATGTTCTGTTGTATGTTACAGTGCTGCAAGTAAGAGTTATGCAAATAACCCAGGTCTGGTGTCACTCTCCTATAATCCCAGCACCCCGGGAGGCTAAGGCTGAGAATCTGAGTTCAAGGCTACATAGTGATAACCTGTCTCGAAAACAAAACAAACAAACAAAAAACCCCAAAACAATTCAGAGCCTTCCCTTGAAGAAATGAGGAAGCTTCCATTTTATTCTTGGGGTCCCTGAGCTGCTTCCTGAATGCTGGGATCACAGGCATGCGCCACCATGCCCAGCTAGGGCTCTGAATTGTAATGGCATCACTTCTGCCCCTAGTGGTGGTTAAAGACTGAGTGCAGAGTCAAGAGGAGGGAAAGTAAACTCCACTTAATGGTAAAAGTGAGAAAGAATTTGCAGCTATCTGTAATTCACTGTACAGTCTGCCCTCTGGCCCCAAGGTATTTACATTCCTCCTATAGGCAAAATGTACTCATTTCCTCTCAAGACATACCCCAGTCCCATTAAATCAGGAATTGGCAGGTTTTTCCAGTAAAGGGCCAGGTAGTAAACATTGTTGGGCTTTGTAAATAGTAAGGTCTGAGACACTCACCTCTGCCATTGCAAAGCAAATATGTGGCTGGGTTCTACTACTAATCTACAGGTGTGGCAGCAGATTAGATTGGACCCCAGGGTAGTAGATTGTTTATCCCTACATTAGGACTTGAGTCTTAAAGTGCAGGATCTTGATATCTCAGTCAGGTGTAAATATCACTGAAACCACTCAGGTCTGGCTCCTTCTCTTAGATCTGAAGACTAAAATAAAGAGAAAACTTATCTGCCTCCAAATAGCAGGACAGGAGAACAATACTAGAACTTTTATTCAAAAAGGAGAGAAAAGCAGGAGGCCCCTGCAGTCACTGGTCCATTGCAGTTCAGAATTCCGGTAGGAATATGTTCTGAAATCTTTTATGAGGGCGCAGTCCTGTACATTGAGAGTGGCTCTCAGTGACTGTCAACTCTGCCCTTGACTCTCCCCCTCTCCGAATCATTCTTTTCCAGAAAAAGACCTTTGTTATGTGAGTACAGTATCTTTGTCATCGTCTTATCATAGTAAGTTGGAAGCCAAAGATCTCTCTTCTTTTTTGAAGTTTTTATGTCTTTTAACTTAAACTGGTATAATTCCTTTTTAAAACTTTATGATTTTTCTCAACTCTATTTCGACAAAAGCCATTCCATGTTACTTTACAAAATGGTCTCTTTTCGACTTTGGGGTAAATGGAAATGCTGCTAAGGAAAAATGCCCGCTTCAGATGGACCTCCAGCCACAGATTTTTGTTTTGTTTTTTTGAGACAGGGGCTCGCTATGTAGTTCAGACTGGCCTTGAACTCATTATGTAGCCAATGCTGGCTTCAAACTCCCAGCAGTCCTCTTGCCAGCCCAGCCACAGGTTTTGTTTTGTTTTGTTTTGTTTTGTTTTGTGTGTACCGGGGGTCAAACTCAGGACCTCGCGCGCCAGCAGGCGCCCGTGCTGCTGAGTGATATCACCGGCCCTTTTTTTCCTTTATGTGGGTATCGGGAGTTGAACTCAGGACCTTGCACTTGCCAGGCAGGCACTTACACCGTTGAGCTATCTCACCAGCCCCCAGCCACAGTTTTGATGTGTTCTCATCTTCAGCACTGACTTCCTCAAGGGCCTATTAATTTCTGTCTAATTTAGCTCCCTATAATGAAACACTTGAAGCTTTTGCCTGAGGCTATATTTTAACTGCTATTCTGATTTAATCATTATCTTAGGCCACTTACCTTTTTTTTTTTTTTTTTGTGGGTACCGGGGGGTCGACCTCAGGACCTCGCGCGCCAGCAGGCGCCCGTGCCGCTTAGTGATATCACCGGCCCCTTTTTCGTATGTGGGTTCCGGGAGTCGAACTTGGGCCCTCGTGCTTGCCGGGCAGGCGCTTAAACCGCTGAGCCATCTCACTGGCCCGGTCACTTACCATTTTGAACATCCTTTCTCTCTGCAGATTGTGGGAATGAAAAATAGTTTTATTTTCAAACCCAGCAAGACCTGGCTCTCTTATATTAAAATTATGGTTTAAAAAAGAACTATGTATTTAAATGTTTCATGAAATGAAAAAATAGTTCATTTTTTACCCATTTTACTCCTCCCACATGTTATTGTAGGCAGCTAAAAGAAGCCAGTTGGGAGTCAAACGTGGTGGCTCACGCCTATAATCCTAGCACTTGGAAGGCTGAGGCCGGAGGATCACTGCAAACTCAAGGCCAG
Source organism: Erethizon dorsatum (assembly GCA_028451465.1). Taxonomy (NCBI): domain Eukaryota; kingdom Metazoa; phylum Chordata; class Mammalia; order Rodentia; family Erethizontidae; genus Erethizon; species Erethizon dorsatum. Next base: position 32,602,860 of record CM051835.1, on the reverse strand, counting down.
CCTGGGCTACATAGTGAGTTCAAGGCCGGCCTGAACTGCATAGAGAAACCCTGTTTCAAAAAAAGGTGCCATTTCTATCTTTCACGGACTAAAACATGAGCCCCTTCATTCCTGTCTCCAGTAGCAACCTTCTCACCCTCGTCAGACCATCACTGCCGTGCTCCGTGAAGTCTCTGCTGCCACCCTGTCTGCCTCTTGCTGGGTAGATGAGTGGCAGGGAGTGATTTGCAGCTTTTTTTTCTTTTTTTTTTTCCTTTTCTTTCCTTTTTGTGGCCATTTTTGTTTCACTTCAGTGTGATTTCGTTGTTTCCTTTGATCTAAATTTTTCCTTTTTCCTTTAGCTGCAAAGTTCTACACAACTGTTTCAGTGAAAATTGTACCACAAAGATGCATCTCACAATTGTCAGTAATTCTTACAGATATTTGTGTTGTTATTAGCTTATTTATGTTACTTTCTTCACTCAGGACATACATCACAATTAATAAATACAATAACTTACATTATAGTAGATATGAAAAATCATATGTACTGGACACTGGAGCGTTAATGTGATTTTGAAGGGGAGGGAAGAGGAAGTAAAAAGAATTAAGGTATGTTATGTATATACACCAGCTTCCCACAATGAACATAATTATGTACTGCAAACATGTACTAATAAAAAAAAGGGCCGGTGAGATAGCTCAGTGGCATAAGTGCCTGCCTGGCAAGCGTGAGGTCCTGAGTTCGACTTCCGGTACCCACATACAAAAAAAGGGCCAGTGATATCACTCAGCGGCACAGGCGCCTGCTGGTGCGCAAGGTCCTGAGTTCGACCCCCGGCACCCACAAAAAAAATAAATAAAAATTAAAAATAAATTTAAAAAATCTTTGAAAACAGCTAGATTATGATAGAAAATCATAGGACTCTTAGAAGTTAGTATAAGGCTGGGGATATAGCTCAGTGGCACAGCGCCTGCCTGGCAAGCGCAAGGTCCTGATTTGATTCCCGGACACACACACAAAAAAAATTAGTGTACAGTGCCAGGCATCTGATGTTTGAGATGTCTTAATAAAATAGCTATATTTTTAAAATATTAAATCTTAAAAAATGATTTCGAGAGAATCTTATATATAGGCAGATCTGTGTGGGAATGTTTCATTTGCTCTTTTTTTTAAGAACTTCAGTTTATATTGTTGTTGGAAGACATGTTTGTATTAATAAATTTGTCACTTTCTAGGAGTCTGAGTATGTTTCTGCTCATCTTCATGAATGGATAGATCTGATTTTTGGCTATAAACAGAGGGGACCAGCTGCAGTGGAGGCACTCAATGTTTTCTATTACTGTAGTTATGAAGGTAAAACCTATAAACTTTTTCTCTTGCATTATTTGAAAGAACTGTTTAGGATATGATTACACATGGAATTTTGACCCTATTTAATATGCGGAAAACTACATTAACAAAACAACCTCTTTTTTTTTTTTTTTTTTTTTTTAAGTGTTACCAGGGAATTGAATGCAGGGCCTTGGCAATGAACTACATCCCTATTTTTTTGTTTGTTTTGAGGCATGGTCTCACTAAGTTGTCCGAATTGTCCTTGAATTCAAGATCCTCCTGCCTCATTCTCCCAAGTGCCGGAGTTACCAGTGTGTACCACCACACCTAGCTAACAAAATAGTTCTATTTGAAAGATTATGAAACTGCTGCTTTTTTTGGCAATAGTAAAGTACTTATATGCAAATCTAATTATAAATGCCATTTATTGGTGTCATAAAAGTTTTTGATCTGTCATACATACCCTATTTATTCAGATCCTACATTAAATATTCCTATTAAATTGTTAGCACGCTTTGAAAGAAGTCCTCTAGAATCATGAGTAACAAATTCTTCAGATGATATTAGTTGGCTCTTAGGATCAAACTTCTGATAACTTCACAGGGCTGAAAAGTAATTCCCTCCCTCTTCCTTCCTTCCTTCCTCTCATGGTGCTGGGGATTGAACCCAAGGCCTTGTACATGTAAAGTGAGTGCAGTGCCACTGAGCCACATCTCAGACCTCTCTTCTAATTCTTAATTAGAGCTAATAGTTTCAATTTTGTGAATAGTGTGAAGTTACATGAATTTGAGCAGAGCCCATGTGGCTTTTGGTAAAGACACATTCCCTGTGCTATATCCATTCAGGTAATAGGTTTGTTAATAAAGTAGTATTGCATGGTTATTGGGAGCTTGGACTTTCCCAGTTTGGCCAATTACTAGCCATGTAATGATCCATATTAAATGTGACTGTGTATAATCAATAAACAAGAATATCACCTTCCCTAAACTTTGTTTTAAGCTATAACTTAAAGCAGTGTTTTTGTGTATTACCCTTGTTTGAGCCTGTCATGAAGAAAGCCTAAAATTACGTGTAGTATGAATATAATTTATATTTTTCCAACAGAAACTTTCAAAGAATACCAATTAATTTAATCACTTAAATAATGGGTGGCATTTATTGTTATACACATTTAATAGTGGATAATTTACTGGTTTTTAGAAAATTACCCTTCATAATTTTGTTATAAGCTGAAGAAAAATATTTTGTTAAAAATAAACTTTTCAGTGCTTGATCTGTTAGCGATGTGGCTTGCTGATTTGTTTTTACTCCATAGTGAATTGATTACTTCTGGTTTCAGGAGCTGTGGATCTGGATGCTTTAACAGATGAAAAGGAACGAAAAGCCTTAGAAGGGATGATTAATAATTTTGGGCAAACACCTTGTCAGCTGTTAAAGGTAAATTATATAAATTATTGATAACTTAAATCTAAGATTGAACTGTTAAGGTATAATACTACCATTATTTTTAAGGATTTTAATGATCTAAATAAAGCTTATTTCAGAATTACTGTCCAGAATTTGAAAAAAATTATACTGTCACTTAAAAAGTAAATAGCTTTAGGGCCAGTGATATAGCTCAGCGGCATGAGTGCCTGCCTGGCAAGTGTGAGGTCCTGAGTTTGACTCCCAGTACCCACATGAAGGAAAAAAAGGGCCGGTGATATCACTCAGCGGCACAAGCGCTTGCTGGCAAGTGTGAGGTCCTGAGTTCAACTCCCAGTACCCACATAGAAAAAAAAAAAAAAAAAAAAGTAAATAGCTTTAGCCAGGCACACCTGTAATCCTAGCACTCAGGAGGCTGAGGCAAGAGAATTGCTATAAGTTTGAGCCCAGCCTGGGCTACCTAGTGTGTTCAAGGCTAGCCTGAACTATATAGCAAGACTCTCTCTCTCAAAAAAAAAGGAAATAGCTTTAATTGATTGTTCCCTTTTTTTTTTTTTTCTTTTCTTTTTTTTCCAGTTCTAGGAATTCAACTGAGGGCTTCATGCACGCTAAGCAAGCACTCTACCACTGAGCTATGGCCCCCGGCCCCACAGAAAGATTTATACTTAGTTAGAAAACCAGTCACTTTATATTGTTTCTGAGAGAAGAGAAACTGAGTACCAAATACTATGTGCCATTGAAACTATCTTTATATTAGGACTCCTTCCATATGTAAAAATTCTAGTTGCTAAAAGCAGCCCAAAAGAGGTACTTACTATATTGAGCTGAAGCCCAGTCTTAGTAATCAAATTATGAGGTATAGACCCAAATTGTTAAATATTCCAGGCATGGGTGGTGCATGCACATAATTTCAGCTCCTGGGGAGGGTGAGGCAGAAGGATCTCAAATTTGAGGCCAGCCTGGCAGTTTAGCAAGATCCTATCTCAAAATAAAAAGGACTGGGAATCTAGCTCAGCAAGAAAACACTTGCCTAGCATTCATGAGGCCCCATGTTCAATCCCCAGTCCTTCAAAAAGTAAATTAAAGTAAAACAAATAATACTAATAACTAAATAAGGACTTGAAGCTGTCATATCTTTTTCCTGTAATCTAACACTTTGTGGTACAGATGAAAAAATTCTATGTTTAGATAGCATTCTGTTCTGTGTTCTGCCTTTGGAATATTAATTTGTCATATTTGCTTATTAATATGACTAATTCTGTAGTCTGATACCAAAATTAAGGAAGAATAATAACTTATTTGAAGTGTGCAACAATATCTGACTTACATTATATATTTACATTTACATACTTACATTTCAGTCTTATTTCAAGAATTAAAGATTCACTCAAATTATGAATTTTAAGTAATGCATTTAATTTCTCCACTTATTAAGCATCTACCCTGTTTAAGATATTGTTCTAGATGTCAAAAAAATCCAAAAATGAGCAAGACTTACATTTGGCTTTAAGATATCCATGGCCTAGGGCCGGTGAGATGGCTCAGAGGCTTAAGCGCCTGCCCGGCAAGCGCGAGGGCCCAAGTTCGACTCCCGGAACCCACATACGAAAAAGGGGCTGGTGATATCGCTCAGCGGCACGGGCGCCTTCTGGCGCGCGAGGTCCTGAGGTCGACCCCCCGGTACCCACAAAAAAAAAAAAAAAAAAAAGATATCCATGGCCTAGATGGGAAAGAAAGACCATCAATAGCTACATGTAATCCAATATAGGAAGAAATGAGTACTGAATAAAATACTAAAGTAATTTTCCAAGGAAAGCAATAAAAGAATAATTAATTGTAACTTAGAAATTCACTAGAGATATCAGTTAAGAAAAACTTCCAAGTTGTAGGCCTGGAGTTCCACAGAAATGAAGAGAATGGAAACTGCAGGGGCAGTGAGCCGAGCCGAGGCTGGAGCTGTGAACGGGGCAGGGATGCAGTCTCCTGTAGTCAGAACCAGAGTGTGCAAGGAGACGTGGCAAGAGGTGCTTCAAAGTAATGACGGAATTTCTCCTTATCATTATCTCCAAGGAACCACACCCTCCAAGATTAACAGCAGAGGAAGCAGTGCAGAAGCAGACCAAAACAGACATTTCAACCCTAAACCTGTTTCAACACCTTCCTGAACTCAAGTCATTTTTTATAGAGGTAATGTCCAGTTGCATAATATCAAAGGGTTTTCTCTGTGAATTCTGTGCACCTTAAAGTTCATATTCTTCTTTAATGGAATGGAAGTATTATATTATTTAATTCAAAGTAGTATATTATACCACAATAATTGTTCCTAAATTTTTTTTTTTTTTTTTATGTGGGTACCGGGAGTCAAACTCAGGACTTCGAGAGCCAGGCAGGCACTTAAGCCACTGAACAATCTCACCGGCCCCTGTTCCTGAATTTTTTTTTTTTTTTTTTTTTTTTTTTTGGTGGGTACGGGGGGGTCGACCTCAGGACCTCACGCGCCAACAGTCACCCGTGCCGCTGAGCAATATCACCGGCCCCTTTTTCGTATGTGGTATCCGGGAGTCGAACTCGGGCCCTCGCGCTTACAAGGCAGGCGCTTACGCCACTGAGCCATCTCACCGGCCCTGTTCCTGAATTTTTAAAACATTTTTATTAAAGGCTTTTGTTTGTTGCTGGGTAGTAGTGTGAAAACTGTTTCTCTTGGCTTGCTTGCTTCTACTTCACATTTTCCTAACAATGAAGAACAAATAATTTGATCTAAAATACTTTTTGTGACAATTTAAATGATATATAGAGAGAACTAATGCTTTAATAGCTCTTAATTATGATGTCTGCTTGCCTATAAAATATGGCCCAAGTGCTGGGGATATAACTCATTGGTGGATTACTTGCAAGCCTACGTGTGTGAGGTCCTGGGTTCAATCCCCAGGACTATAGTAAAAAGAAAAAAAGAAAAAACATACATGGCCCAGTAAGTCAGAGTGTTAATTGATAGTTTCAGAAGGACTAGTCAAGTAAAACAGTAGTTAATTCTGTAATAAGAGTACCTTCAGCCAGGCATGGTGGTGCACACCTGCAATCCCAGCACTTGGAAAGCTGAGGCAGGAAGATTGCTGTGAGTTTGAGGCCAACCTGGGCTACATAGTGAGTTCAAAGCCAGCCTGAACTGCATAGTGAGACCCTGTCTCAACAAAACCAAAAAAAAAAAGTACCTTCAAATTTAAATTTAAAAATTCAAGTGTTTAGGGCCAGTGAGATGGCTCAGCAGCATAAGCGCCTGCCCGGCAAGCACAAGGGCCCGAGTTCGACTCCCGGAACCCACATACGAAAAAGGGGCCAGTGATATCGCTCAGCGGCACAGGTGCCTGCTGGCGCACGAGGTCCTGAGGTCGACTCCCGGTACCCACACACAAAAAAAATTCAAACGTTTAGGGCCAGTGAGATAGCTCAGTGGCATAAGTGCCTGCCTGGCAAGCGCGAGGTCCTGAGTTCGACTCCTAGTACCCACATACGAAAAAAGGGCCGGTGCTATTGCTCAGTGGCATGGTCCCCTGCAGGCACGCGAGGTCCTGAGGTTGACCCCTGGTACCCCACCAAAAAAAAAAAAAAATTCAAATGTTGAAATATGCATATTGAAATACTTTAAATAATTCAGAATGTGATTATGAAATGCATTTATACCTATGAATTTGACTATGACATGTAATATAATATTTTGGCAACAAGAAAATGAAGATAGAAAAGTTATAAAATTGGTAAGAATAGTTTGGAGAGGTGCATAGAGTGAACATCTCTCACACAGTACCGCAGAGGTTGGCAAACTCTTTCTCAAAGGATCAGAGTATAGTGAATATTCTACGCTTTGTAGGCCATGAGGCAAAATCAAGGGTTCTGTGTAGGGACATATATAAACCTGGTGGTGAACCTATGGCATGTGTGCCACGGCGGGCTCTTTGTATCATTGAAAGCTCTAAGAGGTTTGCCATCACTGAATGTAACCACTTAAAATATAACCTTCTAAAAATACAAAAATCAGTGTCAGGGATATAGCTCAGCGGCACAGCACCTGCCTGGCAAGTGCAAGGTCCTGAGTTAGACTGTCAGTACCAAAAAAAAAAATAAATAAATAAAAATACAAAAATCAGCCAGGTGTGATGATGCATACCTGTAATCCCAGCACTCAGGAGGGCTGAGGCAGGAGGATCACTGCGAGTTTGAGGCCAGCCTGGACTACATAGTGAGTTCAAGGCCATCCTGGGCTACATAGCAAGACTCTGTCTCAAAAAGCAAGCAAACAAATAAATAAAACAAAAGTCATTCTTAGCTTATCACCTACAAAAGGAAAATGTTTTAGAGGTTTTTGATAATTAGAGTTCAAAACAATTTTATGAGATTCATAATAAGTACAGCTTTATAATGTTTTATTCAAATGGAAAACGTTGTAGTAAGCTCCACCATATTCTAATGTGCATATGTTTTTACGTGTGTGAGAGTACTTCACAATTTATGTCACTGTTTTCCTAGATTTGTGTTGATGGAGTGAGGTAGTGTTTAACAGTACAACCTTTGCAATGTTGGTTATTTTCCAAAAATACCTAAGTCAGTTGCTTAGCACTCAGAACACATATAGATAATTTCAAAAACAATGAATTTCCAGGATATGTTGGGGGTCCCCAAGACCCCCATAGTAATTTTCATGAAAAACTCACAGGAGCCAACATATACTTGTACTCATGGCTAAGATTTATTACAATGGAGAGATGTAAAATGACATTAGCAGAAGTACAAGGTGTGTGGGAGAGGCCAGGAGGAAGCCAGGCATGAGCACCGAGGGGACCTCTCCCATCCTTTTACAGGCATGCTTAATTCTAGGATGAAACATAAAAACATGTTTTCATCTGCCGGAGAAGCTCATTAGAGATTCTGTGCCCAGAGGTTTTGGAGACTGGTCACATATATACCCTTCTGCCTGGCACGTACCAAAATTACAGACTCGAGAAAAAAAGTCAGTGTTAATGGATAAAAAAGATGTATTTATATACAATGTAGTACTACAGCCATAAAGAAGGATAAACTGGAGACTTTTATAGGTAAATGGATGCTTACCGTGGAGACCATACTTATAAGTGAAATAAACCAGACGCACATGTATAAACATCGTATTGTTTCCCTAGTGTGAGAAGCTGAAAGAGTAAATAAGATCCCAAATGTACAATAGATATTGTAAAACAGGAAGAAACTGTTCAAAAGGAAAGAGAAACTGGGATGGGGGAATGGAGAAAAGGGAAAAGCAAAAAAAAAAAGAGAAAAAAAAAATATATATATGATAAAAGATACACTACTAATTTCTCTTAGTTCATTGAAAAGAAAGGTTTGTGTTAATATTGTTTGGACAATTGAATTCTGATATCTTGTACTCTGAGTAACTAATTTAAAGGTAACAATACACAATGTATTAACCATTGTTATCCTCCTATTATGTTGTTTTGAAATTTTGTTCTATTTTGTTCTCTTTAAAATAAAAATTGGGGCTGGTGAGATGGCTCAGCGGCATAAGCGCCTGCCTGGCAAGTGTGAGGTCCTGAGTTCAACTCCCAGTAACCACATAAAAAGGAAAAAAGGGGCTGGTGATATCGCTCAGCGACACAAGCGCCTGCTGACAAATGCAAAGTCCTGAGTTCGACCCCCGGTACCCACATAAAAAATAAAAGAAATAAATAAAAATAAAAAAATTTTTAAAAAGCCAGTGTTCATCATAGAGTTTATCGTTTGTACACTCCACATTAGCATAGTGAGCCACCCTTGTCATTGAGGGAAAGTTTTATGTCAGTGTGTAGAACTGTTTGCCATCCAAATCCCAGATGAGAGCCAATGCCAGCCTTGCAAGCAGGACTTTCTAAGTATCGCAGTCTGGGGCCTGCTATATTGTCTTCACTACACATAAAGCAACCCATAAAACCCTATTTGATGCCTAATCTGATGAACACGCCAAACTAATTTACAATGAAGATAAAGTTATTTTCATCTATCTAATCATTTTTACATTGTTTTATATGATAATACACGGTGAGTTCCATCTGCAGGGACTGTGGCACAGTTATCTGTTCCTGCACTTACCATGCCGCACCGTAGCTTTCTCCAGGAGTAGTATCTGGAGCAGAGCAAAGGACACAGTAGCTGTCCTTGGGTACCGTCGATTATTACAGTAGCCCTTGTCATCACCATGAGAGTGTTCTCTGTACACTCCTACGAAAGGATAGGGCCTCTGAAGAGCTTCACTTCTAGGTATTAAAATGGTGACGAAAATAGAGGGAGTGGAGAAAGCAAGGGCTTAATAAATGTGTTTTTCAGATACCACTCTCATTTATTCAAATACAAGTCATTCCCTCAACTCACAGTGCAAAGAGAAAAACATTAACTTTTTATAATTTCTGAGTTGTAATGAATTTTATAATTCATTATTTAGTTCCTATAAAGTTCTTACACCAATACTTGGTACATGATTCATACCCAATTGTGTTATTTACCTAATAAATGTTAGGTATCTCTTATGAATGATCACATCAAGGAATTGAGTTCAAATGATTGTTCCTTATCACATTGTAATAAGATAATAGATGTTTTACACATGAAGGAATTGAGTTCAAATGATTGTTCTTTATCACATTGTAATAAGATAATAGATGTTTTCTGAGAGCTAATTTATTTTCTGATAATAATATTGTGGTTTTCAGAATATACCTTAGTTAGCTGAGCATGGTGGTGCATGCTTATAATCCCAGCACTCTGGAGGCTGGCCTTGAACTCACAGAGATCCTCCTGCCTCAGCCTCCCAAGTGCTGGGATTATAGGCACGTGCCACCATGCACAGTGAAAAATGTATTCTTACATGATCTATATTTTCTACTTTATATTCATGTCATCATAGCAAGGGTAAAGGAAAGATCGTAAATCATTAGCTATTTTAAGTGATTGCTACTTCTTGAAATACACATCTCTGTTTAATAACAAAGGAGTTTAATAGAAGGTGATGGGTTTTAGATGCCATACATTGTGCATAATTCCTTTGCTACATTTTAAATTAGGTTATTATATTCATCATATTGTAAAATGCTATGTCATCCTTGCTGTAAGAAATAAAAGTTTTCATATTTGTACCTAATAAACATGAACAGCACCACTAAGCCTCTTTTATTTTATAGGGAATTAGTGATGGTATTCCACTATTAAAGGCCATTGTCCCAAAAAATCAGTCTCGTTCTTTTATGTCTCAAGGCAGCCCCGAGTTACTGGTAAGTTGATTCACATCTTTTTACACATTGTCGTGTCTGTATCCATTATAGCTCAACAAAAAGTGAAGAAATAAGATTTTCTAAACACTGTTTTTAGCTGAGCATGGTGACACACACCTGTAACCCTGCCATTCTGGGAGGCTGAGGCAGGAGGACCATAAGTTTGAGCTCAGCATGGACATCTTAATGAGACCCTGTCTCAAAAAAAGGACAGGAGATGTAGCTCAGTTCAATCCCCAGTACCCCAGTACTACCAAAACAAACAAAAAAGCTATTTTTGAAATAATATAGAAAATTTTATAGAATTTGATGAAGTACAAAAATACATATTTTCCTGTTTTCATAGTTTTTATGCAATTCCTATTATTCTAAAGTTTATCTGAAAGAATGAACATGGAAAAAATAACTGGAAAATATTATATAAGAAAAATAGGGTATAACATCTTACATTAAAATTATTAAAAGCTGTAAAATGAGAAATAATTCAGAATTTATTATGGTATATATCCAGAGCACTTTAGTGAGTGTTTTACATGAATTTTTTATTTAATCCACCTAGAAATCCTATGATACAGGGACCATTATCATTTCCTTCCTACAGATAAGAAATTAAAACTCAGCAAAGTAACTTGGCCAGAGTCACAGAGCTAGCTAGTGAGTAAGGTATCTGGGACCTTAGAACGTGGACCAAAGCTAAATCTGTCTTAATCTAATTTTGTCACATAGAAATGACATAAATGGAATATAGCAGTGTGAACAGTAGAGTTCCAGAGTTAGACCTATTTGTATGGTTATGTATATTGTGTTTGCTTAGAAAAAAATTTAGAAAAATACACAAAAATAATAGTTTTTCATTAGTGGAATTCTTGTGATTTTCAATTTTAGTGCTTGTACTTTTTAGAGTTACCTGAATGGGGGTGGGATAGGGGTGGGAACCTGTTACATTTATATACTCAAGAGGGTAAAAAGCTTTTTCATTTTCTTTTCTTTTTTTTTTTTTTTTTTTTTTTTTGGGTACTGGGAATCGAACTTAGGACCTTGTGCTTGCCAGGCAGGCACTTGTGCTGCTGAGCTATATCCCCGGCCAACCTTTCCAAAGAAAATATTTACCGTGACTCTTATTTCAGCAAGACCGTAACAATTCATCATAAATTCTGTATCTGATTTATATTCTAAGTGATACCTATTAAATGTCAGATTTTTACGGTGGATTTGTCCTTAAGGCCAGGCACAGTGGCGAGTGCCTGTAGTCCCAGTTACTTGGGAGGCAGAGGCAGAAGGATAACTTGAGCCCAGTCTGGCCAACACGGCAAGTCCCTGTTGAAAAAGAAAAGAGACTTGATCTTGAATTTTCTCTGACTCCCAACTGATAGGTGCTCATAAACCTTGAGAATTATACAGAAAAGTAATTTTACTAAAGAAAAATGTACAGTCTTTGACAACTTTTCTTCTCTACAATAAAGAGCTTTTCATTTGAATTAAGACTTGAGAATTATGCAGAAAAGTAATTTTACTAAGAAAGATGTACAGTCTTTGACAACTTTTCTTCCTGTACGATAAAGAGCTTTTCATTTGAATTAAGACTTGATGAGTTTTATGTGTTACGTGTACTGCCATGGCAATCCTTAAACAATAGGTACTGACATCCCGTGAGCAGCCAGTTGATTTTGCTACTTTCTTTAGTGTTTCAGTTGAGTCTCCTGTGTTCTCTATCAGGTAACAGTAAGCATGAACTATGTTATTGGAACCCATGGATGGCTGCCTTATGACAGAAATATTTCTAATTACTTTACGTTCATCAAGGATCAAACTGTGACAAATCCAAAGTAAGTAAATGAACATGTGAGACAGAGCAGTTGCAGCACATACCTTATTGCCAGGAAAAATAACTAGGTTGATTCATGTGAAAGTAATGTTTTGAGCCCCAGATTTTCTCTTCCTCTTCCTCTTTTCTTCCTGTCTTCACGTCCACTCTTTTTATGTCCTGATTTGATACTGGTTTAAAGACAAAACTGAATTTCTGCATCAGCTGTGGAAAGCAAAAGATACTAGGAATGGTAGATTTAATTATAATTTTATTCTACTTCATGATTTACTATTTGTTTTAGATAATAAGAATTTAGTATATACCTTATTTTGTTTTCATCTCCAAAACTACATTCTAATAAAACTTACTCTGAGTTTTCTTAGCTGAATGTTTGCACGTATTTTTTCAAGTTAAAGCACAGTGTCGTTTGAGCATCAGATTGCATCATATATTTGAAAACTATTTAACATGATATAATTATTATCACTGTATTTTTTGTTGTCTCTCTCAACTAGTAATATATTTTTCCCTTTTTATCCCACATAGAACTTAGTACTATTGTCTCTTCTTTCTTTCTTGGTTGGTTGGTTGGTTGGTTTTCAGTACTGGGGATTGAATCCGGGGTCTTTACACTAAGGTACATTCCCCACCGTTTTTTTTTTTTTTTTTTTTTTCCTGAGACAGGGTCTTGTCAAGATGCCCAAGATGGACTCAAACTTGAGATCCTTCTGTCTCAGAGTGCTGGGATTGCAGGCGTGCACAGTCATGCCCAACTCACTGTTGTTTTTTATATGAAGCATATTCTCAGCAAATTAATACTGAATAACAAAATTCTAGGGCTGAAATGTCAGAATTAACCCTTGTTTTCTGTACATACTCTTATGTCTTTCTGCAGAATCTAGATTGGTCAAGCTCACAGGTAATTCACTTAGAAGCAGATAAAACCCATCTGCTTCCTTTGGTTGGAAAGGAAAAGAGTCATCATAATTAGTACATTCAGCTGATTTATTTCCTGTATATCATTTTGTATAGGAGATATCCCTGGTTTTAGTTTATTTCTGATTTTCCTGGTCCTGGAACATCATATCTTGTCTTTATACTTATTTCAAAGCTGCCATGTACAGAATTGCCAGTTTTATTAAATTGGCTTTGAAAGCCAAGATTTAAACATTTTTCACACTTTGACTAATCTCAACTTCTTTAAACTTAACCCTTGAGACTATTTGTTTTGTTTTATGAAACATATGAAGAAAGCAGTATTAATGTATTAGCTGAAGGTTTATCATTTATTAATAGATATTTCAAGTAGAACTTTTTGGGCTTATTTTTACTTCTTTTTTAGAAAATTTTTAAAAAAATAGTTGATCCTAGCTAAGTGTTCTTTTAAGGGGAAGTCTAATATTTAATTGTATTTGCAGAACTCAGCGTAGTATGAATGGTCCTTTTGCTCCAGGGCTGGAACTCACTTCTAAGCTATTTGTGGTATCACATGATGCCAAGTTGCTGTTCAGTGCTGGACACTGGGATAACAGCATTCAAGTGATGTCACTTACAAAAGGCAAAATTATCTCACACAACATCAGACATATGGGTAAGTGTTAACTTTTTTCCCCCTCAAAAACACCCCCAAAAAATATATATATATTTTTTTAAAACCATAAAAGTAGTACATACTACATAGAGTATTTAAATTTACCTTTAAGCTGAGTGAACTTTCTGATAGTTGATTATAAATACTGAATGCTTTCTGTAAGAGAGAGTGTCTAATACATTGGAGGTATACTAAAAGCACTATAAAAATTAAATACACATTTACAGTGTGTATAAAATCTTAGATTAAATCTTTTCAAAAATGGGCTAATAGGGGCCAGTGAGATGGCTCAGCGGCTTAAGCGCCTGCCCGGCAAGCGCGAGGGCCCAAGTTCGACTCCCGGAACCCACATACGAAAAAGGGGCCGGTGATATCGCTCAGTGGCACGGGCGCCTGCTGGCGCGCGAGGTCCTGAGGTCGACCCCCGGTACCCACAAAAAAAAAAAAAAAAAAAAAAATGGGCTAATAAATAAAAACTACAAATTGGTTGGTAAAAATAAAGATTTTAAGACAAAGTAATAAAATTTGTCACCATTAAATAAAGCAGCAACTGCCCTACTGTTGTATTAACAGTAAAGCACAAGAGATGAAATTGTTGAATGTGTTTTAACCTAGTATGTGTTAATATCTCAGTCTTCAATATAAGAGTATTACTGGGTAGATTTTTTTCCTAATCTGTTAGGGAAGAGAAATGAAGTCTGCCGCTAATTCTGTACCAGTGAATCCTAAGTTACCACTTAGTGTGGCTGCTTACAGTTTAGGAAAAATATTTTTTGTATTGTAAAATTACAGCCTAAAAATATGTACTATTTTCCCTAGGGACACAAATTTTGTAGGATTGTAATTCCTCATGGGAAGTCAAGGTGAATGGGATCAGAGCCAGAGAAGCATATCAGAATTAACTGGAGATTTATTTCAGGCTATTTCACCTCCTCCCAAGACTCTCATAAACATTCCCCATCCCCTACAGCTATACCTAACACTCAGGAAGAAGACAGTCTCAGAGAATGTTCTCTGAGATGATTTTCACACTACCACTTTCCTGTATCACTTTCCCAGTGCTTTTCCAATGCCATTCTAACATTTTTTCCTGCTAGAATAACTGATTCGGTAACAGTTTGAACATTAACTAAAATTTCCCTTACAGTTCTCTTCCAACAAAACCAAACCATTTCATTTTATTTAATTCCCTTTTCTTACAGATATTGTGACTTGCTTAGCTACAGATTACTATGGAATACATTTGATATCCGGTTCCAGAGATACTACGTGTATGATATGGCAAATAACACAACAGGTAGTCACACATTAAAATGTTCTTGGTTCAAATAAAATTTGCTTTGAGAAAACTATTGAGATGTTCTAAAAGAGTCATGAATTTTTCTCTGGCAGTAAATGATTACTTTGAGTTCGTTTGTATAAGCACCTTCTGTCCTCATCACATTTTTTTTTAGGTTTATTTTCTGATTCTTTGTCTTACACCCTATTACTTTGCAAAATTTCTTCTCATTAATCTCCCAGTGTTTTAGTCTCACTTAGAAAAATAGTGATTATTTTTTACTTTCTTGATAGCACAATAATATTTCTACTTTCTTTATTAGTGGGACTACTAGAAATTACAGATACATAATTTTCATCTTTATTAAAGTCTCATAATACTGGTTCAAGAAGTGCCCTTTTTTTGCTGGGCATGGTGGTACATGCCTGTAATCCCAGCACTTCAATTCCTATAATAAACCCACATAAATCGTGGTGTATTGCTATTATATTTTATTGGTATGTGTTATTTGCTTTAATTTTTTTCTCTACTCTTAATTGAAGTGGATCAGGTTTTGTTTTTATCATGTTTTGTATTGAGATATGTAGCCTTTGTAAAATGAACTTGGGGAAAGTCTATCTTTTTCTGTAACTTGAATTGTTTAAATTATATAGGAATATAGAAATTACTTGACGTGTAAAAATTAGGTAAAGTGCACTAAGCACTCAGGCTGATACTTGTAAGGGAAAGACAAATATGTATCAGTCAATAGAGTGCCAAGGGGAATTCATGTACACTGTGTAGAACAGACAGAATGTGTGGGCAGAGTGGTGTAGGATAATTATGAGTAAAACAAGTAACATGTCAACTATTCAAACATTCCATAGCATATAAAGTAATATACAAAGCATGCTAAAGACATGAAGGAATCTTCTAGAAGAAAACAAAGAGAAGAGAAATTCCTTACAATAAAATTATGTCACTAGAATGTAAGAATAGTGGTTCAACAAAATAGGAGTTCAAAGATGAAATGAAAACAAAGGTTACAGAAGAATCAAACTGAGAGTAAAAAAAAAACCAGTACAAAATAGTTACAAATTTAAATAAACCCAACACAGAAACAGCAAGAAAGATTAATTTCCAAATTAATAGTATGGAAGAAAGATTTAAGGTACCAAAGTGAATGCACAGGAAAAAGATAAAAAGATTAAAGTAATTAAAGAAAGAATAATAGCTATAAAAATTAAAGACAAATCATCTTGAAGATACTTGAGGTCCCTGGAGTAGAGACTCCAATAAATGGCAAAGGGAAAGTATTTAGAGATATAAGATGAAAAGTTTCTTTGAAGTTAATGAAAAATAAAGCTGCATATTAAAAGAGCAAGTAACATACCTGGAGAAATTAAGACAGTCAATATTGAGACTATTCATATTAAGTTTTTTGAGCTTCAAAAGCTTGAGAATCATTCAGTAATCCAAAGAGAAACAGAAGAATGAGTACTACTTTGAGTAACTATTGGCTGTATTTTCAGTATTAGTTTTTTGTTAGAAAGTTTAAATGGGGCCGGTGAGATGGCTCAGCGGCGTAAGCGCCTGCCTTGCAAGCGCAAGGGCCCGAGTTCGACTCCCGGATCCCACATACGAAAAAGGGGCCGGTGATATCGCTCAGCGGCACGGGTGCCTGTTGGCGCGCGAGGTCCTGAGGTCGACCCCCCAGTACCCACAAAAAAAAAAAAAAAAAAAAAGAAAGTTTAAATGCCCATCAACCGAGGAATGCATAAAAAAAGATGTGGTCTTTTTATACAATGGAGTACTACTCAGCCATAAAGAAGGGTAAACTGGAGACTTATAGGTAAATGGATGCAGCTCGAGACCGTACTCCTAAGTGAAGCAAACCAGACTCACATTTGTAAACATCGTATTGTCTCCTTAGTGTGAGAAGCTGAAAGAGTAAATAAGATCCAAAATGTACAATAGATATTGTAAAATGGGAAGAAACCGTTCAAAAAGAAACTAGGATGGGGGAAAGGAGAAAAAAAGGAAGGGAAAAGAAAAAGAAAAAAAAATATATATATATATATAAAGTTATACTATTAATTTCTCTTAGTTCAATGAAAAGAAATGTTTGTGCTAATATTGTTTGGACAATTGAATGCACATATACTGTGAGTAATTTAAAGATAACAATATGCAATATATTTACCATTGTTACTCTCCTATTATCTTGTTATGAAATTTTGTTCCATTTTTTTCCTCTTTAAAATAAAAAAAGAAAGTTTAAATGCATTATAAACTTTGTTATAATAGCGAGAAAATGCTTTATCTTAGCCTTTCTGTTCTGATATCAGGGAGGCGTTCCTGTGGGCTTGGCATCTAAACCTTTTCAGATTCTTTATGGACACACCGATGAGGTACTGAGTGTTGCCATCAGCACTGAGCTAGACATGGCAGTATCAGGATCAAGGGTAAGAGCTCACCTTAAACAAGTCTTAAGAAAGACTTGTTCTGTAGCAGTGTTTGTATCTCAAAAGGTTTTCTAGAGGAATTGGTAAAAGAAACTTTTTAACATATTTACATAGAACATTGTAAAAGTGCAATAAAATAGAAAGAAAAAATGTAAAACAGACTGAATTCTATTTTGGAGTTTGATTGATTTTCCTGGTTAAGAGGGTATATCGGGCCGGTGAGATGGCTCAGCGGCTTAAGTGCCTGCCTGGCAAGCGCGAGGGCCCAAGTTCGACTCCCGGAACCCACATACGAAAAAGGGGCCGGTGATATTGCTCAGCGGCACGGGCGCCTGCTGGTGCACGAGGTCCTGAGGTCGACCCCGGTATCCACAAAAAAAAAAAAAAAAAAAGAGGGTATTTTATAACATAAAATACTACCTGAAATTTGAAGACTGGCATTTTTTGTAAGCTACATGTGTCCTTGGTGAAATAATCATTTTCTCAGTTCTTTTCCTGAGTTTGTTTATCCAGCCAACTTTACTGTCTTCTTTTTTGCTGTTACTGTGCATGGGTGTTTTTTCATTTTCTAACATCTCCCGTGTGTAGGATGGTACCGCGATCGTATATACCATTAAGAAAGGTCAGTACATGAGGACTTTACGACCATCTTGTGAGAATTCTCTGCCCCTGACCATTCCCAATTTGGCTATATCTTGGGAAGGACATATTGTCATCTACTCCAGCACTGAAGAAAAGACCACCCTGAAGGTACCTGACACTTCCGTGCAGTAGGGAAAGTGTGCCAATAGCATGTCTTTTCCTTCCCACATACAAAGCAGTTTGAGCACAGAAGGAACACTGTGTTTTAAAGAGGCTGTTTTTCTTTTCATCATTCAGTTCATTTCTTACCATTACATAGATTTCTACTACAATCTTGGCCTCATATTTGTAGTTTATTATAGGAATTTCTATTAGTCTGTGTGATATATGATTAAAAAATAATTTCTGATTATGTGGGACAGCATAAGCTTAAGTAGAAATGATAGCCAATTTATATTCTTTTTTCACAAGGCAGGGTATAAATAAATAAACCCTGAATTTTATATGTT
This sequence comes from Erethizon dorsatum, assembly GCA_028451465.1. NCBI lineage: Eukaryota > Metazoa > Chordata > Mammalia > Rodentia > Erethizontidae > Erethizon > Erethizon dorsatum. The sequence continues at coordinate 32,584,616 of CM051835.1, read as the reverse complement.
TATTTCCTTTCAGTGATAAAGCTTTTAAAACATTAAAAGAATCTTCTCTTGCTTTAATAATGTGGGATCGAGCCAGGCGTGGTGTGCATGCCTATTATCCCAGCACTTGGGAGGCTGAGACAGGAGGATCACCACGAGTTCAAGGCCAGCCTGGGCTACAAGTTCAAGGCCAGGCTGAACTGCATAGTGAGACCCTGTCTCAAAAAAAATAATAATAATATTTTGAGAACTGGAGATTTTACTTTTCCTTCAGGTGAGGGTGAGACATCCTGTTTAACATTTATTTACTTGGCAGTCTAGTTTGAAATTACTCTCATATTGTTTGTACACTTTTCCTTTAAGTATATTTTTATTCCAAAATTTTAATCATTCTGTTACAACTTTAGCTGACAATATGAAAACTGAGCTTCTAATTGCAGTCATTAAATTTTCCTCATCAATTCTTTGCAGGATAAGAATGCATTACATCTGTTTTCGGTAAATGGCAAGTATCTGGAGTCTCAAGTCCTAAAGGAACAAATATCAGATATGTGTATAATTGGAGAACACATTGTCACGGGCAGTTCACAAGGGTTGCTCTCTATAAGAGATCTCCACAGGTAAGTAATAAAAATTACTGAAGCATCACTTTAGAATAGGTAGCAGTACTTCAGCCTGCAGTGGAAATCAGGAATCTAAACTTCCTAATCCTTCGAGTTTTCATTTTTAAAAATGACTCTTTTCACATTATGAAAAAAATTGAAGATGCTAAAGTATTCCTGGATTAGTAAATGAAATATACACACACATATTAAAAATGTGTAGAAAACTTTACATTATGTATATTTTACCACAATTAAAATTTTTAGAAATATGTGCAGCCTGCAAAAAGTTTTAATAGTGCCAACCCTGAATTATGGATTTGGAAATTTGTCCAAGTTAGGGTTTAATTCTGGTAAGAAAAACTAAAAATAATTTTTTTTTTTTTTTTTTTTTTTTTTGTGGATACCGGGGGTCGACCTCTGGACCTCACACGTCGGCAGGCGCCCGTGCCACTGAGCAATATCACCGGCCCTTTTTTCGTATGTGGGTACCAGGAGTTGAACTCAGGACCTCACGCTTGCCAGGCAGGCACTTATGCCGCTGAGCCATCTCACCGGCCCCTAAAATATTTTTCATGTTACTCTACTTATGCATTATTGGTGGCGGAATCTTCTGTTCTTTAATTCATTGGAAGGAGAGATGTTTGAATAGCAGTATGTTTCTAAATTCAGTATTCTTCAGGTGTGTTAGGTTAAATACATAAAGCACTGTTATTCCATGTGTGCCACTAATCCATTCTTTTCTTCCCTTCTTAAAAATAAAGTACTTTAATTTTTTTATATGCCACAAACTACCTTTCCCTCCCGCCAAAAATATCTTTTTATCAATTATTTTCTCATCTGGGGTAGTCTACCTTATCGCATTTTAATATCAGATTCACTTCTTTTCTTTTCTTTTTTTATTTTTAGTTTTCTTTTGTGGGTAACAGGGGTCGACCTCAGGACCTCGCGCGCCAGCAGGCACCCGTGCCGCTGAGCAATATCACTGACCCTTTTTTTGTACGTGGGTACTTGGAGTCGAACTCGGGACCTTGCGCTTGCCAGGCAGGCTCTTACACCACTGAGCCATCTCACCGGCTCTTATTTTCTTTTTTTTTAAATAGCAGATTCACTTCTATACCAAAACCCCCTGCTTTACTATCTTCCTTCTTTTTGTCACTTTTTTGTCCTGTGTTAGAGCATTGAGTCTGTCTTAGTTACTTTCTTGTTGCTGGTAGAAAACATCCAACGCCCACAACTTAAAGGAGGAAAGGTTTAGAGGTTTCAGTCCATAGTCAGCTGGCCCCCCAAGGCAAGGCAGTATGGCAGACAGACATCGCAGAGGAGAAACAGTCCATGGCATGGCAGATTGGAGGCAGCAGCCTTCCTACTTCCCCTTTGTATTCCATCCAGGCTACAAGCCTAATGACTGATGTCACCCATATGCAGAGTGGGTCTTCCCTCTTCCGTAAGTCCATGACCCACACTCAGAAGTATGCTATACCGATCAGTGGACTGATCCAGTATCACACACCTATGATCTAGTCATTCCAAAAATCCCCACCTACAAGCACATAAGGCTTTGGAGGGACATCTAGGTATAAGCCATAACAGAGTCCACAGTCCAATTATATCTTACCAACTTTTTTTTTTATAATCCTCATTTTAGGGTACCTGTAGGAGGCTTTCAAATTAGAAAAATATAATCTCTTAGCAGTTTACTCTAGAATGTTGTGTGAGTGTGTTTCTTCATTCCCTAATGATTAGAGAAGCACAGACATTTATCATAATGGAATATCATAAAAAGCAAATAAAACAGTTGTATTGATCTCAAAAGCCCGCATCACGTGTGCATGTACTTTTTGAGCTTTTTGCCGTTCTTGTCCAGCTCTCACTTGTTAATTGACAAGGTGAAAAGCATTTAATAAAAGCACCTATATGCTCAGTCCTGTGATGTGTACTCATGATAACTGACCTTCTGGGGTTTAACACTAGTGAGGAAAATAGCAATATTTGTATGCTAATTAGAATAATTTCATAATAATGTTAAATTATGTGTTATATGTGCAAAAGGAGTTTAAAAGACATGAAGGGTTACTGTGTATCTGAGTATCAGGAGAGTCTTAATGAAGGGTTAGTAGGAATTGAAATGCAGATAAAAAGGAGGGCCTTCTTTTGCGGGTGAGAGTAAAATAAAGTGCAAAGACACAGGGACAGCCTTGAGCTTTGTCTGTATCGTGCTAGGTTTCAGAGGTACAGTCAAGGCAAGGCTGGTACAAATGCCTGCTGATTATCTCAGGTTCAGAAAAAGATGACTGTTTCAAGAACATTATTTTACCTATTTTAGGAAGGACACTAAAGACGGGAGTCTAGTTAACACCACATAGAATCCCACTTGTTTTTTTCCTTGTGTGGTCTCTTATCTCCATCTAATCACAGTAGGAACCCTCTGTCAAGGTAATAGACAGTATATTTGCCTTAGATACATGATGAGTCAGAAAGAGCATTTGAAGCCCGGCAGGGTGGCATGGAACTGTAGTCTCAGCTACTCAGGAGGCCGAGGCAGAAGGATGGATTATTTGAGTCCAAGAGTTTCAAACCTCCCTAGGAAGCGTAGTGAAACCCTGTCTAAACACGCACACACACGCGCACGCACATGCACACACACGCGCGCACACGCACACAGAGTGTGTGGGGGGGTGTAATCAGGTATAGGGGATTCAAGAGGTCAAAATCATGTGTACCCAAGAGATCTGTTCAAACAGCTGATAGGTCACTGGGTTCCATTATAACCGAGTACAGATGTTAATCAGCATGGCGTCTGCTTCTGCAGCATAGCTGCCCCCTAAGGAGCCACCTTTGTGAAATTGGAGTGAAGTATCACGAAAGAATATGCATCTTCCATTTTCTGAGAAAGCCATTAAAATACTCTTCCATTTTCTTCATATTTGTATGAGTTCAAATATTTTCATATGCTTCAAAAGTGAAAAGCACAGCAACAAATTTAAGCAAATGTATGACTCCAGCTGTCTTCTAATGGGCTGGACATTAATTTGTAAAAATATACAGCAGTGCCACTTTCTTACTACTTATTATATATTTTTTATTTTGGAAAATATAGTTTTTTTCATAACATGTGTCATTTATAGTTAATGGGTTTATTGCTACTTTAATGAATTAATAAATGAATATTTAAATTAAAAAAGAAAGATCTATCAGGTGCTTTAAGTAGTACTGTAAATGTGGGCTCTTATGTGAGTCACTTCTAGATTATCATTAAGTTATTTTCCAGGTATAAAATTGTGATTCCAGAACATATGCATGTAATTATGTCTTATTTATTTCTCTTCTAGTTTGAATCTCAGCATCACACCATTAGACATGCGATTGCCTATCCACTGTGTTTGTGTGACTAAGGAATACAGCCATATTCTAGTAGGGTTAGAAGACGGCAAACTGATTGTAGTGGGTGCTGGCAAGCCAGCTGAGGTAAAACCTAATGTCATGAATTTTATTTCCCGTACTGTTGGGGATTCCTTTGCTTCTCCTTTACTCCAGCTAACTCAGAAATCTCCATTATGGATGAACAAGTTAAAAAACAAATTTGATTTTTCAAAGGGCAATAAATGAAAACAGAGGATAAAGCTATTGTTCAAGAGAGATGTTTATGTTAATGATTGAAAGCACACATTTGGTGGTTTTTGTCTCCTACTCTATATGAATAAGATTTGTTTATTCCAGATCTAGATTTAAGACTACTACATGGGTTTTTAGTACATAAAAACCTTTATAAAAAAATTAATACCAGCTCAGACAATGAAACTGCTTAATTTTAATATATATATTTAGCATGACTGTACATCTTTTTGTGAAATCATTATTCTCAGTGAATTTCCTGTAATTGTAAATCTACTTGCTAATGGTTTATCAGTTATTGAATATTAAGATGAAATAAGTCTGGCTCTTATCTCTTTGAGAACTAAGTGGCTGTACTCCAAGTAATTTACTGATTCTTTTAAGAAATTTATTTCAGGGCCGGTGAGATGGCTCAGCGGCGTAAGCGCCTGCCTTGCAAGCGCGAGGGCCCGAGTTCGACTCCCGGATCCCACATACGGAAAAGGGGCCGGTGATATCGCTCAGTGGCACGGGTGCCTGTTGGCGCGCGAGGTCCTGAGGTCGACCCCCCGGTACCCACAAAAAAAAAAAAAAAAAGAAATTTATTTCATACAGTTACATTAATCATTATAAGTTTTTTGGAGTCAACAATGGTTTTTCTTTTTCTTTCTTTCTTTTTTTTTTTGGTGGGTACCGGGGGTCGAACTCAGGACCTCACGTGCCAGCAGGCACCCGTGCCGCTGAGCGATATCACTGGCCCTTTTTTCGTATGTGGGTTCTGGGAGTCGAACTCAGGACCTCGCGCTTGCCAGGCAAGCACTTATGCTGTTGAGCCATCTCACCGGCCCACTGATGGTTTTTCATGAGAAATCTAATATGGCATCTATGGGATTAAGAGAAAATTTTACTATCACATAGTGTTGTTAAATAAGTCTGTGATAAGGCAGAAGGACCTTTTTGTTTTGTGAATATTTTAGGATCTCTTAAGCTATTTTTTTAAGATTAAAAAAGCAATATTAAAATAAACAAGTGATTACAACATTCGGTATCAGATGTAACAACCCTCCATTGTCAGCAACTTTACATCTCAGTATTTCGCCTGTATTTAAAATATTTAAATATGTTCTCATTTAACACTGAGTTTCCTGATTAATGAATTTCCCAAATCATACCTACCTGTCTTCTGCTAATGTGAAAATCACTTAAAAACTCTGCTCAGACTTTACTTTTTGTGTTTTACTTTCTGTGGTTTACTCAGATGCTTTTTTAATTGCCTGCTTTCCCCACCATTAGGTAAGCTTGTCAGTTTCTGATCCTTCTAAATTTTTTTAATGAAATGACCAATATTGTATACATTTTCTTTTTAAAATGTCTTAGAAAAAGCACCTGAGCAGAGCAGCTGGATTTCATAGGCCTAAATTAATATTTTATAATATTTACAAATAAGTTACATAATTTCCCTTATTATTAAGATTTATGTAGTCTACAACATAGAATCTGAATTGTCTATAAGCTGTAAATGAAAGTATTTTTTAATCTGTTTTACATCTTTGGCTCTATCACCTGAATTATGGATCTACCTTAGTAAATTGAATACTCAGAATCTTTTATAACAAAATATAATTCATTTAATAACTATGACCATGTAAAATATGAACTAGATTAATAGTTATGAAAAGACATTTCAAGATTTTTTTTCCCCTTGGAACTGGGGATTGAATCCAGGACCTCATTCCACAAGATTTTTTTTTTTTTTAATTTGGTATTGAGGCGTAAACCCAGGAGGTCTCTGCCACTGAGCTATATCCCCAGCCCCTTTTTGTTCTTTTATTTATTTAATTATTTATTTTTATTTTTTGAAAGAGGGTCTTGCTATATAGTTCAGGCTGGCCTTGAACTCACTATGTATCCCAGACTGGCCTCAAACTCACAGCAATCTTCCTGCCTCAGTCTCCCAAGTGCTAGGATTAGAGGTGTGCACCACCATGCCTGGCATTCTTTTAATTTTTGGGACAGGACCTCAGTAAGTTACCCAGATGAGACTCAAACTGGTGATAGTCCTGCCTCAGCCTCCCACAAAGCTGGGATTATAGACATATGCCACTGTACCCAACTATCAAGGTTTATTTTCTCATCTAAAACATCAAAATCTTGATTAATGTGTATTTTTAAAGCATGTACCAGTTTTATACATTATTTTGTCAGTGTGAAATTCATATTTATAAATTAGATGATAGAGTAGTAATAGATTAATGAAAATAATATTTCAGAAAATACATCTGGAAATGAAAATGCAAAACAAGCATCCAAAGCCACTGGTAACTTTTTATGAGGCTTGTCTTTTATCATCTGATAAATGTACCCTAGAAAAGTTACAGGGTAGCAGAGGAATATGTAGTAAAAAATAAGTCATCACTGGGCCAGGCACAATGGGTCACACCTAGAATCCAAGCTACTCTGTAATCTTACCAACTTGGGAGCCTGAGGTAGGAGGGTCAGCTTGAGCAATTTAGCAAGACCCTTTCTCAAATTTAAGAATATGAAAAAGGGCTGGGGTGTAGCTCAGTGCCGCCTGGGTTCAGTCCTCAGTGCCACAAAAATAGAAATAAAAAGGTAGATTGTACTTGGGAAAGAGATTACAACAAATCATACAGGATGTTTTGCCACTTAGATTTATAAGCACTTTTAAAAGACATTTGTCACTGATTTAATTAACATTTGATTTATGCTAGAAAGGGTGATTAGGTAGTATATTTAATGATGAACCACATGTGATTCTTACCCACAAAGGATTTATATTCTTGCTTTCTAAGCTACTTTTAATCATTCTATTGTTAAATACTGATTTTTAAAATTCTTATATGAAAATATTTTAAATTACTTTATTTTCATTGAAACATTATTTTACTTTCTTTTTTATGTTTGACATTATTTTACTTTCTTTTTTATGTTTGACATTAATAGTACTTTAAATACCAGAAGAGAAAATCTCCAGACCTATGTATCTTATTGGCTAGATGAAGTATAGCTCAGTGTTATTTTAATGAAGTGGTACATATTGTTGAAGGAGTCTGACCATTTTGACATAACTGGGACATTTTATTTTTAGATTTACAAATTGGCATGAGACCTTTCTCAACTAAAATATGTAATCAGAAGCCTTTATTATTAATCAAGAATCTTTAAAACATTAATGATCTGCTAACCCTGTTTATTCTGCAAAATCAATGTCATATAATTTTATTCTTTTGTTTTCTTAACATCTATTTTTCATTTCTCTGGGTTACTTTAAACAGATGCGTTCAGGTCAGCTTTCTCGAAAATTGTGGGGATCTAGCAAGCGACTCAGCCAGATTTCAGCTGGAGAAACCGAATATAATACTCAAGATTCCAAGTGATTATTTCCATCTTCTGTCATGGATAACTGAAACTTGATTTATTGCTTTGTCACTTTGACCACATCTCTCAACTCTCCAAAAGGCTTTAAAGCTTTTATCTATGAAAATCCCACGATTTGGTATGGTGTATATAATTATGTAGGGTGTATGTAGGGTGCCACTTTTAGCATTTCTGGTTAGTGTTAATGAATCCATTCTTATTAACCAATTCTTGGTCTATACTAAGATGGATTTGATGAACTACATTTGATTTAATTTGATGATCCATTCCTAAAAATCATTAGATCCATTTTTAAAAATAAATTTTCAAAATGAACCTAGATTCAATTCACTTATCCAAAGTAGCAAAATTTAAGGTGTTTCTAGTAAAAGAGTACAGACAATGGGCTGAGAAATGTGGCTTTCTAAACATTCTTTAGATAATCATTTTCCTATTTTCTGATTACCACATTAAAAATTATTCATGAATCTCCTGATTGGAGGTAATAATTTTTAATGCATCTGTTGCACACTTAGATTTTCAAAACTCACCAAAAATTCCAGGATACATGGTAAGATTAAAATAAAAATATTGAAACTGGTACAATGGCTCATTCCCCTACTACTTAACATGTTGTTAATGAAAATTTGAGTTGCATTATCTTAAATAGTATAAGTTGAGTAGGAAAAAGAGAAGCTAGAGATACATTTTACAGATATGTTTCATTATAGTATATTTAAGCAAAAATACCTGTTATTTTAACAATGGGTATTTTAAGTAGCATTTGCAGCATAGTTTATAACTGCAAAATTCAAAATTTCTTGGCTTTTTCTTTTCTAAGCAAATACTGTGTTTTACTCTGAAAATTAGAAGAATTAACTTTATCAAGCATATTACTTTTTTACCTAGGATATCTGTGATTGATGGATGAATTGAAAAAACATATATAACTTAAAGTAATCATTAAGCTAAATTAATTTCTTGGGGTTTTTTGTTTGGGTTGGTCTGTTGGTTAGTTGGTTATTTTGAGACAGGGTCTTACTTTATTCTTCAGGCTGGCCTTGAAGTCTTTACAATCCTCCTGCCTCAGCCTCCTGAATGCTGGGATTACAGGCATGTACCACTGCGCCTGGCTGCTAAAGTAATTTTTTGAAAAACATTTCTATTTCATGTTACATACAACTTTTAGAATTAATCTTATAGGTAGCTAAGTGTTACGTTTTCTTATTCAGGATTTTATAGTAAAAGGCTGAATAATTTATTTGGAGTTCAAAGAGATTGTTAAGCCTAGTTCTTTTATAAAATCATCTTTTGAGGTAAATTGGAGAGCTTTTACAAGTACCAGAGTTATTCCTCTAAAATTCCATGAGCTTTGGGTTTATGAACTGCAGTTATGCAGAACTTTTTTTATGTAGAATGCATTTTCAGGAAAAAATTGATTAGGTATCTTTCTGAAAGGGTCTACGAACAAACAAGACTTTTTATAATAATAGCTTCTTAGAATAATATATTTTATTTCACATGTCATAGATTTCCTTATATTCAGCTTTTTTCTCAAATGAATCTTGGAGAGATTTTCCCTTTGCATTTTCTCTCTCCTGTTGAGCGTAGTATCTAGGGCCCTTTTCTTTATAAACCTATGAATGAGTTAAGAGTTTTTAGGAAATAAAGGATTCTGTGTAGGGAAACTTTGGAATAGTTTGATTTGTTATGAATCAAGACTAATAAAAGGTTATAGTTTTCTAATAAATTTAAATCTTTTATTCAGGGAAAATGTGTTTCAGGTAAATAACACTAAAATCAATTGGTGCAAAAGACAGAATATATGTAAATGTGAAGGTTTCTTTTTCTGAGTTCAGGAATTCATGTTAGAAAAAATGTCTCATAGGCCGATGTGGTGGCACATATCTGTAATCCCAGTATCCTGGGAGGCTGAGACAGGAGGATCAAAAATCCAAGCCCAGCCTGGGCAATTTGGCAATTTAACAAAAACTCGGTCTCAACATAAAGAAAAGGCTTGAGATGTAGCTCATTTCAGAGCCTGGGTTCAAGCCCCATTACCACCACAAAAACCAAAGGCCCAGCAAGTCAACAGAGACATTACAGTTTACAGGAGGGAGGCGTTGCTACTAGTAGGTTAGTTGTTGTCATTGTTTTTCCGACTTCAGTGTTGGCCGCACCATGGTGCACCAGAGCTATCTCATGCCTTGTTACACATTTAAAGATGACAAGCCAGCAGAGCCAACATGATCGAGTTTGCTTGCTTGCTTGCTTGTTCGTAACATACTGATTTTGAGAGGCAACTTTTTCTAAATCAAAACTTTGTAAATTTTTCTTTCAGTTATTGACCCATATTTTTTTTTTTTTTTTGGGTGGGTACCGGGGTTGGAACTCAGAACCTCGCTCGCCAGCAGGCGCCCGTGCCTCTGAGCGATATCACCGGCCCTTTTTTCGAATGTGGATACTGGGAGTTGAACTCAGGGCCTTGCACTTGCCAGGCAGGTGCTTATGCCGCTGACCTATCTCACCGGCCCCAACCCATAGATTTTGATATAAAGATGCTTTCTTTATTTTTTGAGGTCACTTAATACTGGATTTGAAAATTATTTGGGGTGTTTAAAAGTTTAAAAAGTTAGATAATCAGAGAAAATGTCCTAAATTGATGATGTTTTACTGTGCTTCAGTATTCATTTTATAGCACAGATAAGCTTTATTCACAGGTGTATAATAGACATTTTACCTAGACTAACAGGATATGTTGAGAATATTAAAATTATTCCTTATATTGCTTTTTCCAAAAAGTAAAAACCAATCATATAGGATTTTTAGAAAAATAACAATAGTCTAGAAGACTGGAACTTAAATTTTATTTATTGGGCCGGTGAGACGGCTCAGCGGCTTAAGCGCCTGCCTTGCAAGCGCGAAGGCCCGAGTTCGACTCCCGGAACCCACATACGAAAAAGGGGCCGGTGATATCGCTCAGCGGCACGGGTGCCTGTTGGTGTGCGAGGTCCTGAGGTCGTCCCCCCGGTACCCACAAAAAAAAAAAAAAAAATTTTATTAAAATAAGCAATAATAAACCGGGTATGGTGGCACACACCTCTAATCTTGGGAGGCTGAGGCAGGAGATTGCCAAAAGTTTAAGGCCAGCCTGGCTACATGGTAAGACCCTGTCTCAAAAAAAACAAAAGTAAGCAAATACGTAACTATTTGCTGGGTTATATTCCTCATTTAAACAGTATGTGTCACTGAATTTAAAACCACGAGGAAGGTACTCCTGGGGATTGTGGTATATTCAAATATTATGCAGAGAAATTATTTCTATATTGTATAATGCCAGAAATTAGCAGTGTGTTTAGCAAGGAATAATAGGCATTGTAATTGGTGAATAAAATATCTCAGCCTGTCTGTCACAAAGTCTGTTCCCTGTTCAGAACTTTCCATCTGTTTCTTGACAGTGGTAATGATGAAAATAAAAATCTCAACATCCTGGTGATGGGGAAAGATTTATACTAATAATTTTACTTTTAGAAAGTAAAGTCAAGTATTGAAACATATAATAGCTGTATGTACTTGGAGAATAAAGAAGTTATATAAAAATTTTCTGACACTCTCCCCAGTTTTTGTCATTACTTAGATGAAACTGGAGGAGAAAAGGAAATAGAGTGGGATATAAAAATCAGGAAAATATGTAAAAAGGAAGGCTGGCCAGTTGGTTTAAAGTCTTTTCAGCCTGTGATGTTCATGTCAGCTATGAATAAGTTTCTATTAATTTTCTTTAGGTTGTAGTGTGTCCTTTTCTAGGACAAAAAGTGCAAGCTTTTTTTTTGTCATCAGCAGGGAAAAACAGTAAAATTTCCCCTTTTCCTCCTCTATTTAATACATATCAAAATTATTTTTCAATGAATCGATACTGAAAATGGAAGAAATAAGTGTGCCCTCATAATTAGAATTTAGGCGTAGAGGTTTGCAAGCACACAGAGAAAATTAACTTGAATACCACATTTTTATTTAATGATGATAGGGATGTGTCTTTTCCATGTAAGTATTTTTTATATTGTTATCACTAAACTAATCACTGAAGAAATCTTTTGAGCCGGGTTTGGTGGCAATACCTGTAACCCCAGCACCTGGGATACTGAGGCAGGAGGTAGGAGCTTCATACATACAAGGTCATGTTAGGCTACATAGTAAGTTCAAGGCGGCCCAGACTAGTGAGACCCCGTCTCAAAATATGAAACACAGAACAAAAAGAATGTATTTTCATTGAGCTAAAGTAGCTCCTTTCATGTATTTATAAAATGGATTGCCTTTGTCACCTATCCAATGTAAAGATAAAAGTGCTTATACTGTATGAAATGTAAATATATGTAACGTGAGTGGAGTGAGTGTGTGTGTGTGTGTGAAGATGTTAGCTGTCTACAATAAATAGGTTCTTAAACATGTCTTTAGGATAGTTTTTGAGTGGGATATAAGAAATGAACTATATTATTTTTGCTTTCAAATCTAATCTGTCTTCATTTTTAAGCTAGACTCAGTTTGCCCTAAAATGTTCTCATCAACAACTGTTCTTTCCCAATAAGCGAGCAGTCTTTACTATTTTCAACAAATATCCATTCTCAATATTCTTTTTTCCTAATTCATATATGCATTATATATACTGAGTAATCTATTTCAAACTTGATCTTACCTATAATACTGTTCTCTGGAGTTTTCCTGTATTAGTCAGAATTGTGATAGTGTATTTCCTGATGGCATTAGACAATGTAGTGTTACCAGTGGTTTTTGTGTGTGTGTCTGGTTTCTGTTGTGTTGTTATGTTTTTTGTTTTGTTTCATTTTGTTTTTTGTTTGTTTGCTTTGAGACAGGGTCTCACTATGTAGTTAAAGCTGCCCTCAAACTTGCAGCCATCCTCCTGCCTCGGCCTAAATGCTGGGATTATAGGCATGCACCACTATGCCTGGCTTGTTTCATTTTGTTTTGTTTTGTTTTTTGAGACAGGGTATCTCTACATAGCCCAGGCTGGCCTTGAACTTACTATGTAGCCCAGGCTGGCCTTGAACTCACAGTGGTTGTCCTGCCTCAGCCTCCCATAGGCCAGTGGTTCTTAATTAAGATTGCAAATTACTCTTTTTGTTTGTTTGTTTGTTGAGACAGGGTCGCAATGTGTAGTGCAGGCTGGCCTTAAACTCAATGTGTAGCCTACGCTGGCTTCAAACTCGCAGCGATCCTCCTGCCTCAGCCTCCCAAGTGTTGGGATTACAGGCGTACGCCCCCACACCCAGCTTGCAGATTAGTCTTGTCCATGGAGTTTTATAAATATACAATGTCAGCTGGGCATGGTGGTGTATACCTACAATCGCAGCTATTTGGGAAGCTGAGGCAGGAGGATCAAAAGTTGAAGGCCAGCCTGGGCAGCTGAGCAACATCCTGTTTCTAAAGGGCTAGAGATACAGCTCACTGGTATAGCACTTGCCAAGCATACTGAAGGTCCCAGATTCAATCCCCAATACTGAAAATAATATGTGTGTGCGTGTGTGTGTGTTTATGTTATATCTACACACAATTTCTAAGCACTACATGTTTTAGAAAAAAAATCTACTTGATATTCTTGGTATAAAAACTTATGTCTCGGGCCGGCGAGATGGCTCAGTGGCATAAGTGCCTGCCCGGCAAGCGTGAGGTCCTGAGTTCAACTCCCAGAACCCACGTAAAGGAAAAAAAAAATGGGCCGGTGATATCACTCAGTGGCACAAGTGCTTGCCCAGCAAGCGTGAGGTCCTGAGGTCAACTCCCGGTACCCACATTAAAAAAAAAAAAAATTTATGTCTCAGGATCACATATCTTAAAATATTTTCCACCATAAGAATTATGACCATTATTTTGTGTGTCTGTTTATTATTAGAAACCAGATCTACGGCCAGGGATATAGCTCAGTGGCACAGTGCCTGCCTGGCATGCGCAAGGTCCTGAGTTCGATTCCCAGTACAAAAAAAATATTAAAAAAAAAAAAAGCAGGTCAGGTCCAATATTAGACTTATTTGAAAATAGTGTTATCATGAGAAACATTTTGTGTGAGGTTTGCTTAGAATTTCTTCATTTTTGTTAGCACGTACAGGAACAGCCAAATCTTCTCTCCAGTTGCATTATTCTTATGAACTCTCTTCAGAACCTTTCTTATTCAAAATAACTACTAATATTTGCCTCCAAAAAAGCATCTGTTTGGTAGTATTAGTTCCTAATAACTATCAGTGAATATTTTATACACCTCAATTAGGTAACATTTTAATTTAAAAAATTAATAAAAGCACAAGCAATGGGGCCAGTGAGATGGCTCAGCGGCGTAAGCGCCTGCCTTGCAAGCGCAAGGGCCCGAGTTCGACTCCCGGATCCCACATGCGAAAAAGGGGCCGGTGATATCGCTCAGCGGCACGGGTGCCTGTTGGCACGCGAGGTCCTGAGGTCAACCCCCCGGTACCCACAAAAAAAAAAAAAAAAAAAAAAAGCACGAGCAATGAACACTAAATTTAAAACATAGAATTAGATCTAGTATAGCCTTCAAGCTATTAATACCTACAGTTTCCCTAAATAAAAAGCATTCAAGGGCTGGTGAGATAGCTCAGCAGCATAAGTGCCTGCTGGCAAGCGCGAGGTCCTGAGTTCAACTCCCGGTACCCGCATATTTAAAAAAAAAAGCGTTGAATAAATTGTCTAAGTTCTTCTGATCACTTAATAGTCTATATATAGCCTAAGTTAGAAACAATTATATTTTCTTTGTTAAAATCTAAGGCCATCTTAGAATATAAGAACTATGTTATTGGGCCGGTGAGATGGCTCAGCGGCGTAAGCGCCTGCCTTGCAAGTGCGAGGGCCCGAGTTCGACTCCCGGATCCCACATACGGAAAAGGGGCCGGTGATATCGCTCAGCGGCACGGGTGCCTGTTGGCGCGCGAGGTCCTGAGGTCGACCCCCCGGTACCCACAAAAAAAAAAAAAAAAAAAAAAAAAAAACTATGTTATTTTATTGAGTGTAAGAACCTTGTGTAGCTGAGTGTGGTGGTGCATGCCTGTCCCAGCACTCTGGAAGCTGAGGCAGGAGGATCATGGCAAATTCGAGGCCATCCTGGGCTACATAGAGAGTTCAAGGCCAGCCCAAACTATATAGTGAGATCCTGTCCCAAAAAAAAAAAAACCTTCTGTAAAAGTGGCTTTATTGGTTTTATTATCAAATACTTTTCTGGAGCCTGGGATACAGCTCAGCGGCACAGTGCCTGCCTCCAAGCGCAAGGTCCTGAGTTTGATTCCCAGTACCAAAAAAATAATAACTTTTGTGATAGATTGGAATAACTCATCAGACACAGATTGTCTTACTGGGATTTGTTACTTGTGGGTGGTTTCAAAGCACCTTGTGGAATTTGGACATACGAAGCTAATGATATTAGTGACAAGAACATGTAAATTCAGTGATATTTATCTTAGTACTCAGAATCTTAGCTGAAAATTCAGAAAAAGAACAAGTATAAAGTCACTAATTCAACATTTTTGTGGTACAATTTTCATATTGTTCCTTAGAAATAATTTTGTGAATATAACATAACAATAACATAATTTTGTTATTTGAAAGATTACTTACCCAAAGCATGGTGATAGTCCCAGCTACTCAGGAGGCTGAGGCAGGTGTATCATTTGAGCTCAAGAGTTCAAGACCAACCTGGGAACTATACCAAGACCCTGACTCAAAAAAAAAAAGTTTCAAAGTTTACTGTTAGTGAAGAGGCATGTGTGTGAGTGTTTGTTTCCACTTATACATTTAAATTTATTTATTACTATTTTTGAGTATACAAAATGATTAGCTGCTTATAGTGCTGTTACAAATGTAGCATTGTAATGTGAGACTGGGAGAAGTTAGGATTTAGCTGAGATCAAAAGCTTTTACTGATTAAAATATAAACTATTTTAAAGAAGTCTTTTTCCAATTTTATCTTTTAAAATCTGATTTTGGTAATATATTTCAATTTAAGATGTATTAAAATTAGAGGTTCTTTGACAGTGTACTAGTCAACTTTAAAATGCTATTTTTGGTGTTCTTTCTTTTGGTAACATTTTTGTACACTAAATAATGTGTTTTAACATTTAGTGGGCTCAACATACAAATTCATAGTTGCTATTCTTGTATTTTGAAGAGAAAAAAAAACCCTTATCATAATAGACATAATTACTTCGCTCTTCAGAAGGTTAACAAAAATAAGTGGTTCTGGCAAGGAGACACCAGTAGGCACATTTAACTGAAAAATACTTTGGCCACTTAGTGTCTTATTTAGGGATTAAAAAAATAAGTTTATTTCTCCGTTTGGAAATTTAATTACTTATCTTAGGTAAATTTGTAGTGACTTCATTATAATAGTTTCTACATTTCTTCCAAAATTGTGATATGTTGCAATGGATCTTATTGTTACAAGGTCTTTTACATTTCACACTATTTTTTCCTATCCTGATTTTTTTGTAACAACTGATTCATAAGCACTATCACCAGACATTTTTTTGTGGCTGCTGTTTATCATTAGCTGCATTGTCAGAAAACCATGTGTCTGATATGTTCTGTTCAGATGCTCATAAGAGACGTAGCTTTCCTTCCCCCAACTACTTGATAATTAATACACTTGGAGGGAAAAAATTAGAAAAAGTAATCAGATACCTGGCCATTTTCTGTCAGATTCATTGCTATAGAAGAGAATCCATTAAATCAGAACAACTTTGGGCATATTTGACTAATCTCTTCTGCCAGTTTTTCTGGGACGCAGAACACATTGTTGATAGAGCGTGGCCTGTCTTGAATGCATGTGTCTACACATAGTTCAGAGTGGTTAGCTATGCAGAGTGAATTGTCAGAAGATTTGGAAATTGTGCTGCTGCTTAAATATTTAAGGAATTCAGAAAGTTATATATGTATCTTTAAATGTTCCTTCTCATTGATTCTACTGGAATTGACCATGAAAAAGAGAATATTAAGCCTTATTTATATCAAACTATTGACTGTACAAACTGTGATTTATTGGCTATTTGTATATCAAAAAGAGGTTTTAAAGTTGAACAAGTTTTTAGACTTATAGATGTGTAAATAATCTTAATTAATTTTCTCATGAAGTTACTGTTAGCTTGGTGCAATACATTCTTCTTCATTCTTTTAAATTTAAATAAGATGTATGTTTTGTCACATGAAGTGGTGTTTGTAAAATAATGTGTGTATATGGGTTAATGTTTGATTTGTTTTATATAGTATGATTGAAAATAATTGAAAATTTTGCACTTTTTTAATACCTTGGAAATTTGTATTCTAACAGTTTTTAAGAATGTATTTTGTTTGTACATAATAAATTACCTTTGTATATGAAAATGAGTTTGAATCAAATAAAAAGATAATGTTACTTTCAGTTGATTTGTAATTTTTTTTTTTAATAGATGGGTACTGGGAGTTGAACTCAGGACCTTGTGCTTTCCAGGCAGGCACTTATGCCACTGAGCTGTATCACTGGCCCTATAATTTTTAATTTATAGATCTGAATACAGTTTAGCCTTGGCTAAATTCTTTGGGTATACAAATTCAATACAGTATTGGGGGCTTATTTTATGAAAAAATAAGACAATTTTATAATAAGAAAATAACAATAGTTTTATACTGTATTATTATCTTCAGAATAGTTATTCAGAGTACAAGACAAAGACCAAAAAGAGTCTTACAAAGTTGAAACAACACCATACATGTATATATAGAGAGAGAGAGAAAGAGAGAACAACACAAGAGTAAAAAAAAAAAAAAAAACAGATAAATAGAAAGTAGGGAGAAGTTCAAATACTGCCCCAAATTACATATTCCATTGTTTCAAAATATTTTAATATTTTAATAAATGTTTCATTTATACAAAGTTTTGTGTTATGTTTGTTTCTTTGTATTTGTGAAAAATTGACCACCATTTCTTTCTCTAATAAGTAGAACTTTTTTTTTTTTTTTTTTTTTTTTTTTTTTGGTGGGTACTGGAAATTGAACTCAGGACCTCAGGCCTGCCAGGCAAGCGCTGTGCCACTGAGCTATATCCCCGGCCCTAGAATTTCTTCTATAGTCCCATGTGCATAAGGTAAATATTGTTAATCACCTTTTGTAATACATACATACTGTATTAGCCTTTCATTTCAAAGTCAACTCAAAAATGTTGCATTTTTCCCTTAGCAAAATTTTTTTTGTGAGGGGAGTGCTGGGAATGGAACCCAAGGCCTTGTCCTTGCTAGTCAAGCATTTTACCATTGAGCTATACCCACACCCTTGTCCATTAACTTTTGACAATCTACATACTGACCTTGCCTATGTGTTCCTTCTAAGGTTAGGGATATCCTAAACCTTATCTATAAGATAGAATCCAAAATGTGTTCCAAGTTTTTTCTTTTTTTTTTGTGGGTACCGAGGGTCGACCTCAGGACCTCGCATGCCAGCAGGCGCCCGTGCCGCTGAGCGATATCACCGGCCCTTTTTTCATATGTGGGTTTCAGGAGTCGAACTTGGGCCCTCGCGCTTGCTGGGCAGGCGCTTACACCGCTGAGCCATCTCACCAGCCCCCAAGTTCGTTCTTGTACTTTTGTCTCTGCATCCAGAATAACATGACAACAGAAATGACCATTAGCTTTTACTATCACCAGCTATTCACAATACTATATTTTATTGGAGACACTTCAACTTGAATTAGAAACTGCATTAATTCATCTGGCGAGGCTTCAGTTATAGTAAAACTTGTTTTTGTTTAAAAATTCTTTAGCAAATTATTAGGCATCAAATAAATTGTTTCAAACAATATTCTGGAGCTTATATCTTATTGTCTTAGCACACTATTCAGTTGATGAAAGTAAGATTTGTGTGTGTGTGTGTGTGTGTGTGTGTGTGGTATGGGGATTGAAGCCAGGGCACTGTCAGTAAACTACAGCCCCAGCCATTTTTAAATTTTTTTTTACTTGGAGACATGGTTTCACTAAGTTGTCCAGGCTGGCCTCAAACTTGGCAATCTTCTTACCTCACCCTGCTGAGTAGCTGGAATTACAGGTGTATGCCTCCACGCCTGGTTAGAATTTTATTTTTTTATTCACTACTGAATTTAAAATGATTAAACAGTCTATTCAATTATTGTAAATCTATCTAATTAGTCTAATTAGCATTAGTGTATTTTCTTTTTTTTTTTTTTTTTTTTTTTTTTTTGTGGGTACCGGGGGTTCGACCTCAGGACCTCGCGCACCAACAGGCACCCGTGCTGCTGAGCGATATCACCGGCCCCTTTTTCGTATGTGGGATCCGGGAGTCGAACTCGGGCCCTCGCGCTTGCAAGGCAGGCGCTTACGCCACTGAGCCATCTCACCGGCCCAATTTTCTAAAAGTCATTGATTTAAAGATGGTTTGATTGTAACATTGCAGATACTGGAAAAGTCAAGGGAGGCTATAGGGGAATCGTGAATTATTGCTCATACTCTGATAATATAAAATGTTTTTGAAAATAAGACCCTTTTTACATTATTCATCACTCAAGTGTAGCCCAAATCCTTTAACATGGATTTGGAAAGAAAATGTGTTGAATCTTTCAGAGGCAGATGAAGATGAAGGATTTAATTATTCAGCCTGGCACATAGCTTCACATCCTATTAAAGCGTATTTTATCAGAATGCTGTTAAGATACATCACAAAGGCATTTGTAGATGGAAAAATGACACGCAGATGTGAGATGTTCACTGTTTTAATGAGAGGTTGAGAAAACGGTGGCCTAAAAATCATCAAATCTTACGTGTGGTGTGGAATATGCAGATTGTCTGGAACTTTTCTTTGAGGTCTAAAGTTTTGAGATGCCACAGAATACCCAAGACTTGTTCTGAAGACAGCGAAACCAACAGGAGGAGATAAAACAGACACTTGCAATGACCAGAAAACCTTGTTCACGAGCCAGATAGTTTAATTTTTTAACTATAAATGCTGCCTCTTAAATGTATAGGAAAGTGGCTCTCAGAGTACACATAAAACCTCCATTATAGGAGATTTTTAAAGAAACTCAGTCACAGAGACCAGCTGAAAATAACAAACATTCTAGGTCTTAGGAAACAAAGATAGGAAAAAGAAATTCTTCCTGGAATATTGTGCCAGATGGTCTGTGGGACATAAATACCATTTCCTAAATGTACAAAAGCCCACTGCTACAAATCTTCACTGATTGATAAATTTATTTTCGCTTCCAATTTGTGTTGGTCTTTTTTTTTAATATGCTTCAAAAATTTATTATGCTTTGTAAATTCTTAGACTACAATTACAGAGTTAATTCTTCCATTGCTTCAGTGCATATAGAAATAATTTTCAAGGATTGTTGGCAGCCAGCCAAATTTGCACTGTGACAACCTCAAAACATGGAAAAAAGAGAAAAAGGGCGTTTTCTAAGTACCACATACTAACTGATTGCACCACTGGACCTCCTAAAAGGGGGCACTATAGTGGCAGCAGCCAGGTTTGTTATAGAAAGATTATGGTAAGATAGTAAAGAGAGGGCCGGTGAGATGGCTCAGCGGCATAAGCGCCTGCCTGGCAAGCGTGAGGGCCCGAGTTTGACTCCCGGAACCCACATATGAAAAAAGGGCTGGTGATATTGCTCAGGGGCATGGGTGCCTGCTGGCACACAAGGTCCTGAGGTTGACCCCCGGTACCCACAAAAAAAAAAAAAAAAGATAGAAAAGAGAATATAATGAGAGCTGTAAGTATGGAGATATATATATATATATATATATATATATATATATATATATAATATATATTAATATATATAATATATTAATATATAATATATATTATATATTATATGATATAATATATATTATATGATATAATTATGATATAATTATATCATATAATATATAATGAGGGGGGGGAGAGAGAGTCTTTCTGTGTAGTTCAGGCTGGCCTTGAACCAACTATGTATCCCAGGCTGATGTCAAACTCACAACGATCCTCCTGCCTCAGCCTCTCAAGTGCCAGGATTACAGGTATGTGGCACAATGCTCCCATGGAGGTATATTTTTAATGTGAGAGGATTTTATTTGATGATGTTTACCCTACCAATATAGAAAGGAAAGGAGACATAATGGCAACACTAGGAGGCTCAAGTATGTTAAGAGGCTGCTTGTGGAAGATAGCTTATGGAAAAGATGTGTATTCTCTGAGTAATCTTTCATCCTCTGTACCACCACAGTCACACTGCAACAGAGCGATCTTTTTCAAACAAATGGGAAAATGAGGTGGAGGGAGGGTTGGGAAAGGGGATGAAAAAAAAAAAGAAGTGAAGGGAAAAATGATGAAATGGAGCTTTTGTAAATGGTAAGGGGAATTCGAAGAAGCAGGCAGGGAGGGGAGCAGTAGGGGATGAAGAAAGAAAAAATTAAAATATATACATGTACCAACTCTATGATAATTATAATCAATTTGTACTGCAAACATACTAATAAGAGAAGATAAAAGTATATGGGAGGATATCTAGCAGTTATATGCAAATACTATCATTTTATATGTGATTAAGCATATTCAAACTTTGTTATCTGTGGGGGGGGTGTCCTGGAACCAATCCCCTGAAAATACCAAAGAATGATTATAATTTTAGTTTTCTCCTACTGATTAAATGAGTAGTGGCTGTATTAATTAAATCCTGTTAATTACAGCCATAGTAATGCTGATGAACTTCAGATGTAGACTTTCTCAGGATATTACCTTAATGACCCTGTCATGATTTTGGATCTAGATCTGACTGCATCAACATCATAAATATTATGAAGTGTAGGAATGCAAATTAATGGAAGTTTATGAGACTGACAAGTAAGTTGAAATGTAAATTTACTAATTTATCATCCAGTATATTGATTCAGTGCTCATTCTCTGAAAATAACTTTCATCTCTTCCTCATAGTTGTCTTACCATCAACAGAGCTCACTATACTAAACTCACTACTTTTAAATATAATGAAGCAACACAATTTGTAATAGAAAATTTAGCTGGGCATGATGGTGCACACCTGTAATCCCAGTACTCTGGGAGGCTAAGGAGGATCAAAAGTTCAAGCCCATCCTGGGGAATTTATCACATAGTGAGATCCTGTCTCAAGACTAAAAATAAAATGGTTGGGGATGTAGCTCAGGGCAAAGGCCCTTGGTTCAACCCCCAGTGTAGGCTTACACTGGCCACCTGCAGAGTCAGAGGTGGAAGAATACAAAAGGGTCATTTTTTGCACTGAAGAGCCAGAGGATCCAGTCAAAAGTCCAAGGCCTGGAGCTCCCTACAGAATCCCATGAGCATCCATATTGGAAGCCAAAGGGTCCAAAGGCTGGATATCCAAAGGCCATGGAAAATACTGGAGCTGCTTAGCAGAAGCAAAGTGCTCTGCTCTGCACAAGACTGCCTGCTTCTTCCCCTTTTTATTCCATCCACTCTACAAGCCTATTAGCTGGTGCACCCATACCAGGGTGGGTCTTCCCTCTTTAGTAAATCAGTCATCCAGACACACCCAGAACTGTGCTAAACCGATCTGCTAGGTGTTTCTTATTCAAGTTGACACTATATGTAACTGTCACAATCCACCCCTTGTCAACATGACAGCCAGACACATTTCCTTAAACCATACTTAGACTCCAGATATGATAGCAAGCTCATAATTATGCCTAACATGATACAACTTCCTGCATACAAACAGAAATGCACTAATTTCCTCTCCAGAATAGGCAATTTCTTTTCTTTTGGTGATGTTTACTGCTAACATTTCACACCTTAAACATTGTAATATTACAATATAGGTTTTATAACTTAACATTTTATTACTTAAACATTTAATATAGGTTTAACAAAACTTAACCAATACTAAGTCTATCTACATTATGTTACAAAGGAAGAAAATAAAGATACCTGCTTAATATATGTGTATATATACACAAGCACATTAACAAATAGGAGAGGACAATTATATATACAATCCTCATTTCTGTAAATGATCACATAGTTGTACCTAGTATTTATAACTACCTTCTACTACCCGTTCTGTATTCCCTAGGCATTCAGCAAGCCCTGAGCAAGTCTTGGTTCTTTTCCTGGCAGGGTGACCCATGCTTTCCTTTCTGAAGGCTCTGGGCCATTTTTCATCCTGTCTGGATTGACCTTTTTCCCACTGACCTTAATAACAGGGCATGGTAATACTAGAAGGCACCCTGAGGGATCTCCTGCACTCCAAATATATTCTGCCTTTCCCCTATTGTGGAAATAATAGTCCAGTTTCCCCTAGATAGTCTGGATCCACCACCCCGTCAACACAATTACTCCCTTTGTAGCTTGTTTCCTGAGAGGTTTGTAGAGCCCAAAATGACCAAAGGGAAGTCTCAGCTCAAATTCAATGGCTTTATTGTTTCCCCCTCTGGAAGTAAGACTTCTAGGTCAGCAGAGTATAAGTTCATGGGAACAAAAAGCAGAAATTTTGCTAGTGGACCAGTAGGGGTAATGGTGAGTGGTACCATTCCCACTTTCACCCCTCAGTTCCTGGACCCATGAATTCTGGTTATGGGAGACACAGTGGACTCCGATTCAAAGTATATACAGCCTGCTGGAGACCCTTGCCCCAGTCCTGCAAGGTACTGCCACCTAGCTGGCTCCATAATTGTGTCTTCAAAAAGCCAGTCCACCTTTCTATCAACCCAGTGGCTTCTGGATGGTGGGGAGCATGGTGAGACCAGTGAACTCCATGAGCCTGAGCTCATTGCCTCACTTCTTTGGCCGTGAAATGTGCTCCTTGGTCAGAAGCAATGCTGTGTGGAATTCCATGAAGGGGTAAGTCCACAGATGGTAGTATTGGCAGAACCATTACATGCAGGGAATCATACCCAGAATGAGTCTATGTGACTAAAGACAAAATGCTGCCCTCTCCAGACTTGCGAGTGGATCCTCTGGCTCTCCAGGGTGCAGACCATCCTTTTGCATTCTTCCACACCTGACTCTATAGGCCACCATTGTAAGCGTACCTTGTGAAATACAGTCTGCCAAAAATAATGCATGCACACTTCAGAAAAAGAGAAGATTGTATAAATATTTTAATACTAAGTTTATTAATACATGAGATTAATACGTTACTTTTGGCCTCTACAATGACAAGAGGTGCTCAAAGTGGTGGCTATTAGCTTACATTTATTAGTATGCAAACTGCTGCTTGGGTAACCTTGGTCATTGTGATTGCTGCACATGCATTTTCAATTTCTTCTCTAAGAGCCGACAGAATATACTGGGTTTTCTGTGATATACAACTTACTCTAGGGTCCCCCATACGAGGGTAACATCATCTGTTGAAAAAAAAAATCACGCTACTTTTCTTCTCTGGAAGTGTTTACATTTTTTGTCTCTGTCTGTCTGTCTATCATCATCCATCTATCTATATTATCTCTCTGTCATCTGTCGATCGATCGTATTAAATCTGCTCATGAAAAGAAAAGTCCAAAGGACATCTTCCCGTGAGTTCTGACCCTTCCCCACATTGTTTCAGCCTTCTAAAAATATCAACACACCTAATTAACTGTCCTAGCCTAAATCCGGTTTATAGAACAGACCATTCCCAATCTACAGAGCTTCCACTTCAGTAGAGAACCCTGCACAAACGCAAAACAGACCAGTGACCACAGACTAGATGATCTGATCTCAAAGTAGCTATTTTCCAGCTTGCTCAATCTACACCATCCCTTATAAACGCCTTGCTCTGCAAGAGAGCTGCTTTCTGGCACTTTGGAGCCAGTGGCGCCTCTCAATGAAGTCTGTCCTTGCTACAAGTCTCAGTCAGTCTCTCTCTCTCTCCCCAGCCCCTCCTTTTTTCTTACAGTTCCTCTAGTGAATCCTAACTGACATACCATGGTACTGAAAAAAATAAAAGTGGAAGGAAGATTTTAGTCATAAGACCAGATAACTTGTCAAATCTTTGTTATCAGACACCATGAATAAATACAACAGATTCTTGCTTAGTGAAATATCATTTCCCAGTAGTGCTGAGCATCCATTTTATTCTTGGCATTGAACTAGTAGATGAGGTACTCAGAATTAGTGGAACCAGTGTGTTGGTGTGCACCTGTAGTCCCAGCTTCTTGGGAGGCAGAGGTGGAAGGGTTACTTGAATCCAGGAGTTTGAGTCCAGACTGGGCGAAATAGCAAGATCCTATTACCAGATGAGTGTCCTGTGGGGCTTCTTTTTAGGTCTTTGGTGTCCTGAGCAAAGATTGGACAATACACTCAGAAAAGGCAGCAACGGTATACATTTATTGGTGAAAAGAGGTATGTTTTATAGTGTGAGAGGAGGCTGGTAGATAGGCTGACAGCTGCCCCAAGGATAAGAGGAAGGGTTCTTTTGTATCCTAAATTCTCAGGCTGGCTTCCCCCTTATGCAAAGAAGGCATTGGGACTTTGTCTTATCAAAAACTCACTTGTGCGAAGCATGGTGGTGCATGCCTATAATCCCGGCTCCTGGGAAGCCGAGGCAGGATTGTTGTGAGTTTGGGGTCAGCCTGGGCTACAGTGAGTTCAAGAGCAGCTTGAACTACATAGTGGGACCCTGTCTCAAAACAAATAAATAAGAAAAAATTCAAAAAACAAACAAAAACTCACTTGGTGTCATGCCAGGTGTAAACTGTCCTATTGAAAACCTCTCTTGGCTTCCTACTAGATGTAAGTGAAGGATCAAGAACAACATTTTGTTGTTGTTGCTTTGAGTCAGGGTCTTGCTCTGCAGTCCAGGCTGGCCTCGAACTCACTATGTAGCCCAGGCTGACCTCAAACTCATGGCAATCCTCCTGCCTCAGCCTCCTGAGTGCAGGAATAGCCCCTGTTTTTGCTTGGTTGTGCCCACATGCAAATGAAAGATTAAAAATAGCATCTTTAATCTGATTGGTCCTGCAAATAGTTGCCAGACTCAAAAGAAGGATTGGAAAATAACTTTCTGACTGGTTCTGCGTACAGTGCTCAGGAACCATTAATCCATTTGGGGTCCCGTGTTCTGCACATGTCCTCTCTTTTTGGGAAATATCTTGCTCAATCTGTTAGCCGTGGGTTTTTATAACCTTTTACACATTCTGCCCAGTTAGTTGTCCAGTTTGCCCCAGCCCTAATCTACTTCAATCTAGTCCTAAAAAAAGAATTAGCAGAGTGACTACAGTGGTTGC
Organism: Erethizon dorsatum; assembly: GCA_028451465.1. Taxonomy (NCBI): domain Eukaryota; kingdom Metazoa; phylum Chordata; class Mammalia; order Rodentia; family Erethizontidae; genus Erethizon; species Erethizon dorsatum. The sequence continues at coordinate 32,558,827 of CM051835.1, read as the reverse complement.
AACTGATCACTTAAGTAACAGTTTGAAACGCTTAATTACTCTTTAAGAGTATATATGTAAGTCTACATAAATCATGAGTAAATGTGGTATCAATTTGCTTACGTATAGATCTAGAAACTACTTGAAGAGATAATACATTAATAAATAAGAGCTGCCTTCCCAGAAAAATTTGTTTACAAAGATAGGTGGGACCCCATAATCTGTAGTTTGCAGAGCCCTGCAAAACAGGATGCCAGGAGATGTCTTGGGTCTCAACTTGGGCCAATACTGAATCCAGGCTTCAATTAACCAAATGAGCACAGTGAGGTCCAATCTTAGATGCTCAAGCTAACATAACTGACTTCCTAAATCCTGAGATAAGGTAAATAAATTTGGCCTTTACCAGCTTTACATTTTCTTTTTCATCTCATACCTCTTCCCAGGTTCCTTCTGATACAAATTGGCAAGGTTTTACACTCCACTGACATAAACTAGTGTTCCGCACCTCCAGGCATTGTGTGTAGAAAATTTTAAAGCAGTACAGAATCAATTAAACGTCTTCTGGTTTTTGTTATCACTGTGTATGGAAGGGAACAACATTCATGTTAAATTACTCCACCCCACCCCTTCCTCCTGGGATGCCATTCTGACCTGATTTTCTCTAGAAACTCAACTGACAATTCTCTCCCCAAACATTCTGGGTTTAATCCCTTTATTGGTGTGGAGCTAAAGGGAAATAAGTGTTCTTTAAGATAATCAAACGTTCCCTTCTGATGTAACTATGCCAGAATAACTTCGTAGAGAACTCAGTGTCAATAAGAAAAGTAATTTTCCTCACATAAGGAAAGTTTAGGTAAGAGAGTCTTGGAGTTTCTGCTTTTGCTTTTCTCTGACCAAACGTCATGATATCAAAGTCTTATTCTTTCTCAACGAAGCAAAGAAGTTCAGAGAAAGGAAACATGAGCTGGGCGTGGTGGTGCATGCCTGTAATCCCAGTACTTGGGAGGCTGAGTCAGGAAACTCCATGAGTTTGAGGACAGCCTGGACTACATAGTGAGTTCAAGGCCAGCCTGTCTCAAAGAACAAAACAAAAACAAAACAAAAAAGAAGAAGAAAAGTGAAACATGGAAAATTTCTAGATATTCACAAAAAGTTTATGAATTTAAAAAAAGATCTGATGCTAGGTATCACATCACTACTGTGTTTAAATTCCTTTTTATATATTTAAAAGAGATACATAACCATTTCCAAACGTGACTATTTACAATGTGCCAGAACTTAATCCTTTCAAGTTAAAAATGTTATGTCAACACAATAACATATGAAACATGTATGTTTTATTTATTTTTATTTTTATTTTATTTTTTTGTCAGTACCAGGGCTCGACCTCAGGACCTCACGCGCCATCAGGTGCCCGTGCTGCTGAGCAATATCACCGGCCCTTTTTTGGTATGTGGGTACCAGGAGTTGAACTCAGGACCTTGTGCTTGCCAGGCAGGCGCTTATGCCACTGAGCTATCTCACCGGCCCAATATGTATGTTTTATATGGTTATTCAAAATACTTTTAAGGAATATCTGGGCAAAAAGTTTGGAGAATACAGGAAGAGGTGGTAGATGTCTAGTTTTTTGTTTTTGTTTTTGTGGTGCTGGGAATCAAACCCAGGGCCTCCATGCTTGGCAAGTGCTCTATCACTGAGCCCTGAAATTTCTTTTTAGACTCAGTATTTGAAATATTGTACCCTGGCTACCTTGAAATTTTTCTTTCTCATAGATGTTCAAAGTTTAGAGGATCTCAATTCAGGACTAAAGGAGTCCAGACGTCCTGGAGGACTGTTGCCTTAGGTGCCCGTTAGGCAGCTACAGTATACACTTAAAATCTTCTGTTTGCTATTGATTTTGAGCATTGTTTTATTGGGAAATGTCTTCAAATTGCAAACAACCCCTACGCCTACCCCTGACTGCAAAGGTGGCCACTGGGACGGAGCCTGCACTCTGGGCAGAGGCCCCAGCGCTCAGATTTGTCTTCCCAGGTGCTCTAGCAAGACTAAAGGGCCCCAGGGCACTCTGCCTCCTCCCTCTGGCCGCATGGTCATCTCCGTCATCTCCAGGAGGAGCCCTGAGTAATCACGACTACAGAGGAAAAAGAAACCAGCCTATTGCTGGACATTGGCGCATGTCCCTTTGTCCTTCTCCAACTCTGGCCTTCCTTCCAGCCATCACATCTCAATAAGCAGTTACCAGAGAAAAATAACTCGCTTAAGCTGTAACTGGAATAACTTTCTCTTCACCCATTCCTTTTAGTTGTGCCTAAAAGCCCAGCTCCCATCTGTTAGTCTCCAACCCGGCCCAGCTCTCCCAGCCCCCAGCCTGCTTGCCAGTGGAAGCACTACGCTCTGCAGGGAACTCAGCTCAGCACTGAGGCTGTCATCCGCAAACACAGGAAAGGAGATAAGATAGGACAAGGAATTTTACAGGTCCTGGAGACATCTGGAGACACCTGGAAATTTACAAGGGACACTTCAAAGGACTCTGCCCACTGAGATGCAAGATTGCCAGAAAACTTTAACCACAGATGTTCATTGGAATCTTCCTGCCTAAAGTCCCCTGCCTTCTCTCCATCCCTATAAAAGGGACACGCTTCTCTTTGTTCAGGGCAGAAGGTCTTACTGCATTCTCTGCCTGAACCCAGGCACAATAAATTCCATCCCATGTTGCCTCTACCCAAGCCTGGTGGCCTCTGCTGCTTACATATGATACACCATCCTGGAAAGATTTCATCCTGTCTCAATAGTGTAATATATATACCCAGGTTTCCAACAATCAAAATGATGCTTACACTGGTTTTACAAATACAAAACATATGTTGTCTATGTATAATAACTTGAGCGTTTTTCTTTGGTCAAAATAATGTATTATAATCTGGTACTCATAAGTCATCAAAATTTCTGAGATAATTACAACTAAAACTGGAGGGACTTACGACAAAACATCAGACTCCATCAGTAAAGGGTTCTAAGAGCCAGTGGGATACAACTGCTACTCCAGTTCCTTAAGAACAGTTTCTAGACTTATGTTCATGCTTTGATTATGTACGCTCTAATTTCTCAAAAAATTTATTCTTGCCTACAGGCTGCCAAACCCCAAGTAACCACACAGATAAAACCAATAACAAATATGCTAGATTCCTTTAGATTCCCTTTACCAGAATCCACTAGATCAACCTTTTGAGAGAGTTACATGACACCTATTGAGGTCTTAACTATACTCAGAGGGCCTTAAACAACACTGCAGCTGGTCTCTCTCTCCTAAATAAAAAAGTAAAATTAATGAGACAAGCTGTCCTCCAAAATCGGGATGGCATTAGATATTCTAACAGCAGCACAGAGGGTACCTGTGCAATTGTAAAAACTAAATGTTGTGTGTACATTCCTGATCCTTCCACTAATATCTCAATAGCTGTTCAAGATATTAGATGACAAATTAATGACATGTTGTAGAAGCTATTTTAATTGTAAAGGAAATTTTAAAAACTTATATTTCTAATGCTAGTATATTTCTAACACTCCTCAAGGATAAGACTGAGAAACATAGCCTGTTCCCATAATTAGAAAGCTACAAAACTTAAGCTATAACATTCCAGGTGCCAGCTGCAAGTGTAACTTAGCAGTGATGTTTTGCTTACTTTCAAGCCCCAGAGACATCATTTCGAGAACAGCTTGACTCAGTCAAAGACAGTGATTGATTCCTCCTGCTCACCCTGGCCTTGAACTCCCTGTTATAGGATAGAAAGCCCCCAATTAACTCGCCTGAACCAAACCTGCCTAGCAATGTATGACAAGACATATGTAACCAACTGTAAAATATCATGTTATCTGCCTTTTGTACTTCTTTCTGAAAACCTATATAAGAAACTACCCTACCCCAAGACAGCACTGATGATTTGTGACCTGATTCCCATCAGCCCGCTAGAGTTAAAATAAAAGTTGCCTTCCAACTCCTCAGATGCAAATAGTCTTCCATTTGGTTTGATATCAGATTTCTGTAGCAATGTCAGACTCTAAAATTCCCTGGACCTTATCCTCCTATGAAAAGCTAGCTCTTCCTGGTAGAAGTCTTTGTTGACTGTATTCATAATTATCCTGTTGAGCTTATTATTTGACCCATGCATAATTAATTGTTTATTTGGCTTTGTCTCCTCCAGACTTAAAGCTATATGCCTACCCAAGATGGGAGTGCCTGGCATCTCAGAGGGCCTTTAGACAGACCCTCTGAGACCCTCCCTGGGTATCTCTGACTGCTGATCGACAGCTACAACCCCCTTCAGCCTGAAGAAGGCAGATCGGTCGTCACCCATTGTGCAGTTGAGGGTACTTCAGAGGGGGGGAATGTTGTAGACAGCTAAGTTAGGTAGAAATATCATAGGCAGTCAGATAGGGCTAGGCCCTCAAAGGAGCCAGTGCAGATGGGATACACTGCAACTATGGGGGAGACAGACACCTTCGTTGGGATCCAGACCTCAAGACAAAAGATGAAACAAATGCACCCACATACTTCCCCTAAGGATTAACAACAGGGATTGATATTCTAAATAGGTATCCATCACCTTGAGGAAACCAAGAAGAGCCACTGACCCAACCCCCTCCTGGAAAAGCCCCGGTTCCGTTTCATGCCCACTTGCTAAGTGACTTGCTTCCCCATTTGATCCTGATTTACTCAATATTACCTGAGCAATTATGCTTGTAGTCTTGATGCCATATTTTTTGGGGGGGGGTACTGAGAATCTAACTCAGGACCTCATGCATGCCAGGCAGGTGCTGTGCCACTGAGCTAAAGCCCCGGCCCCTCTATGATCATAATCTTATTGGCTGACCATAGTTTTGTCCCACCTCATGCCCACCTAGTGATTTCCCATTTTTCCCCACCTTGGACCCGCCTCACCTCGTGGTTCTGCTCTATAAAAATCCCTAGAAAAGGCAAGGTCCTTGGCAACCTGTTAGGGTCGAGACGTCCGCTGCGTGAAAGAAGACTCCAAGAAGCTTTCTCTCATGCAAAGGGCAAGGGGTTTTATTATCCAAGCATGCGTGAGGCTCACTGAACACGCAGGAACAGTGGGCCCCGAGCCAAGCCTGAGCAGCGCTTATATGTCTATAGAACAAAGGGAGGAGGGGTCTTTGCAAGTGCGGTTACAGAAGCAGATGGCATTGGTTAGTTTAAACAGCTTTTTATATTCATTGGGAGAAGACAATCACACGGGAGTTTTTAGGCTGGCCAACCTAGCGGCGGAGGGATATTCCTAATATGGGCAGCAGGTGTTCAGGAAAGGGATACTTTGTAAATTCTTTAGCCATGGGGTTGTTCTTATCTTGTAGCCCAGATCCCTGGTCAGCTCTGCTCTCATTCTTATCTAACTTGGGCAACTTTAAATTGTAACAGCTCAATTCCCGGAACATTGGGAGGAGGGGGACAGCATGGACCAATCATTCCCAGAAGGGAAAATTTCTCTTACAAACCCACTTGGGACCCCTTCGGTCTCTCTGACAGAAGCTTTCTTTCCCTAATAAATATATTCTGCTCTTTAAAGAAACAAAATAACAACAACAACAAAATTGCAAACAAGACTGAATAACTGAACTCTGGCTGGGGTGTAGCTGGGTGACAGAGCTGCTTGTCTATTATGCACAAGGCCCTGGGGTTAATTCCCAGCACTGCCTTTAAACAAAAGAGGAAAAAAAATCCCAGTTCACATGCACATGTACCTTGGACCTAATACACAGAGTTAAAAGCTCAATTTCTGCTGGGTGCTGTGGATGGTGGTACCTGTAGCCCAGCTGGACCAGAGGCTGACGCAGCATTACCCATAATTTGAGGCCAGCTTGGGCTACATAGCAAGAGCTATCCCCAAAATTAACAAGAACAGCGAGATTTCTGCCAAATGAAATACTAAAACACGGATGTTTCATTATATTTGCTATAGATAGCAAAAGATTTGGGACTTTCAATGCAGCATGTTTCATGCTTATGTGCTAGGCTTTTATCGAGGCAGCTGAAATTCAATCTGGAATGATTTCTCTGGCTGAACTGCTGCCCATTCTTGACATTTCAAGTTATCAAACCTGTAAAACCTTCAAATAGTTTTAGGATGCTTTCACTAAAAGGAGTACCAATAAGCAGCAGGCCTTGCCTTACACTAGCTATTGTCAAAAACCTCTGCGTGGTGGAAGACACAAGCATCTTCGGGTGCCCAGAGCAACTAGGGCGAAATACTGCCCTACATAGCACTGTTCAGTGTTGGGGGAGAACCTGTCTGTACCTCGGGAATCTAGGACAAGGTCACTGCTTCTCATGAGTTTGGCAGGGCCCCATGAGAAGTGTCCACAGCTCAGGGAGCTGACGCACAAAGTGACTTGGCTTTCCCCCGAGATAATATAGACACTTCCCCTCTTGTTTCCCGTGTAACCACCACGGCATGCTGTTCTGCTGCAGATTAGATGTTCTTCCTGTCCCAGATCCTACCCTCCCCTTAAACTCTCCGTGAATTCTTCCTGTGCCGATTATATGAATAAACGCGCCGCAGTTGTCGCTCAGTTCCTTTCTCCGACCAGGAGAGGGGAGCCCCTCAGCTTTCTGCATCTTGACTCTTGTCTTCATTTCTTCATCCTCCACCGTCCCCCCTCCGGAGTTCTCAAGAGCTGCGCTGCATGCGGCAGTGCAGTTCTGCCAGGAGCTCTGTGAGGTGTTTTTCATGAAATATCTAATTTAATCCTACAGGCAACTCAATGTGATATTACTGTCACTGTTTTACAAAATAGGAAATGGAAGCTTAAGAAATTCAAGGAATTTACCAACACCCAGAGCTAACAGACCTAGGCCTCCCACCCACCAGCGAACAGTCCGCCTCCCACGCTCAACAGAAAGTATCAGAGAATCACATTCACTGTGCTAGGATGCGTCTGAGAAACGCAGGACTTCACTCTTGAGAGTTCACGTCTCCGCCTGGGTTGGGTTAGCTTAATGCAGTGGTTTTAAGTGTTTTGTTTAACTCAGATTTTAAGCGTTTAACGATATCTTTGGGAGGGCTTTGTCAAAATACATACTGTACTGCTGATCTCAGCACTCTGGGAAGCTGAGGCAGGAGGACTGAAAGTTAGGAGTCCCACAGCTGGGCAGCGTAGGGGCTTAGCGAGTCCTTGTCGCCAAAAAAAAGGACTGGGGAGTTAGCTCAGTGCGAAGTCCGTGCTGCAATCCCCAATGCTGGGAAAAAACAAAACCACCTCCAGATCGCGGCATCCCTTCGCCCTGGAGCGTGGTTCCACTCTAGGTTTAGGGTGGAGACCAAATATCTGCATTTTTAACTCGTTCCCAGGTGACAAGGATGCGCTAGTCTTGGCACTACACTTTGAGAATCACTGTTTAGAGGTTTTCATTTTAAATCCACTGGGGAAAGTTCCAGGCACTCAATCCCCAAACGGAGGGCTGTTTTGGAGTCGCCTCCTGCATAAGCTTGGGGCATGGGTCTCGGCTTTCCCGGCTCCTCTGAGATCCATTGCTTTCCCCTCCCATCCAGTTGCAGATCTGGCCACGCCCCCGCTCGCCTATTGGTCCGCTGGTCCGGTGGCTGCCCCGCCCACAAGCCTATTCCCTAGTCCCGCCAGGCTGGGTTGCTGCTGCCCGAGCAGAGGATCCGAGACGTGGCTCCGGGGCGAGGAACCATGTTGGACTTTGCGATCTTCGCCGTGACCTTCTTGCTGGCGTTGGTGGGAGCAGTGCTCTACCTCTACCCGGTAACCCATCTCGGCTCTCCGGAGCTCTGCATGCTGCCCCGGTCTCCCCTGCCCGCGTCCGCGTTGCTCGGCCCCGGGCTGGCGGCAGGGGGCGGGCCTGAGGCGAGGCGCGGGCCGGAGCCCGTCACGTGGCAGGCACGCGGGTCACGTGGCGCCGCCTGCGCCGCCGTCCGTTCCGGGGGACCTGGGGGTCCTGGCCTGGCCGAGCGCGCGTCCCTCCGCCTGTGCCCCTGAGGTCTCGCTCGGCCCCGGGGACCCAGGCTCGCGGCGCCCCGTGCGCGCTCCTGACCGCCGGGCCGCGGGCCACGCCGTGTCCCGAAACCGAACGAGAAGAGCCCCAGAAACGAGGTTCATGTTTTCAAGTAGGGAGCGCAAGAGATAACGAGACAGTTGAGCCGCGTGTGTGGCACATGGCAGTGATCCCGGCGTCGTGGAGGCCGATGCAGGAGGACCTCAAGTTCAGACCAAAAAAAAAAAAAAAAAAGGGCTGGGGATGTTCAGTGTGACGATTCTGGACCCAATCCCCAGTAAGCGCGCGCGCGCAGATTTGAGAAGGTGAAGGTGGTTGAAGATGTCAGGGTCCAGGCCAGTCCGTTGTCTGAGCGCATCTCAGGGAAGGGAGTGTCCCTTGCAAAACCCCGAGGGGACTGTGCGGCCTTTGTGCCTGGAGTGAAGGGAGAGGGATCAAAGACACATTTTAAATGGCTTATAAGCAATTTCGTGGGCTTTTACTCGGTATGCCACTGGAGGGTTTCAGAGGATGACTGACATTTACAACTTAAAGAGAATTAAAAATTAGTGTTAAAGGCAGGCACAGTGACATGCACCTGTGATCCTAGCCATTCAGGAGGCTGAGGCGGGAGAAGTTACATGTCAGAAGCTAGCCTGTCAAAATAGCAAGATTTTTTAAAACTTTATTTAACTTTTATTAGATACTTTTTTTTTTTTTTTTTTTTAATGAGACAGGCTCTCGCCATTTAGTTCAGGCTTGCCTGGACTCACTGTGTAGCCCAGGGTGGCCTCTAACTTGCAGGGATCCTCTTGCCTCAGCCTCCCGAGTGCTGGGATTACAGGCGTGTGCCACCACACTGGGCTCACATCTTCTATTACTTTTTTTTTTTTTGGTGCTTACCGGGGGTCGACCTCAGAACCTCGGGCGCCAGTAGGCGCCCGTGCCGCTCAGCGATATCACCGGCCATTTATTCATATGTGGGATCTGGGAGTTGAACTCCGGGCCCTTGCACCGCTGAGCCATCTCACCGGCCTACATCTTCTATTACTTACATTATTTTTTTTTCCCATTTTTTATTACGTTTGTAGTAGGTAACAATTACCTTCATCATGGGGATAGCAGTCATCTCCAGAGCACTCGGAGGAAGGCTCCTTTTTTGTGCCTGGGAGCTATAGAAGCCAGGTGTGGAGGGATGGAGGTTGTGCTTATTTGCACAGCAATAGGTCTTATTCTTTCTTGCCCATCAGTCTTTTCCAAATACTTTAACATTTTTTGTGTGTGGTACCACTCTGAGGTGGTCCAACTAGTCAAAAAACATCACTGTGGCTTTTCCCCCCTCTGAAGGCGTTTCTGGAGCGCTCATCTGGTTGCCATCTCCATCGCTGCAGAGCGCTTGTCCTTTCATGATCATTGTGGGGAATCTTTTCACCTGTGTTGCCTACGCTCTTTGCCCGGTGCCATATGGTTCTCTTTTTTTCCCCCTCACTTCCTTTGTTTGTTGCACTACATCATTTTCTGGTAGCTTCCTAAGAGTGTCACTAGCTCTCTGCCCTTAATGTTGTAGCTCCTGGCTTTGCGTGCCAGCACCTCTTAGCTCTTAGTGTTACAGCTGGGGTGCTGCTGCTCCTGTGCCTCCCAGCTGCCCACTCAGCCCCTCAGCAGCTGGGCTCTTCCGCTGGTCTCAGCTTATCATAGTTACTTCTCATATTGGGGCAACAAAATGCCTGATACCCACAATTTAAAGGAGAAAAGCTAGCTAGCTGCCTGCCTGCCTGCCTCCTTCCTTCCCTCCCTTCCTTCTAGTACTAGGGATTGAAAGTAGGGGCATGCTACAAAAAAACAAAAAAAAAAAAAACCCAGCAAACTTGTTTCAGTTATTAATAATTTTAGTGTGGGAGGCTGGAACAGGAGTATTGCCGTGAGTTCGAGGCCAGCCTGGGCTACAAAGTGAGTTCAAGGCCAGCCTGAACTGGATAGTGAGACCCTGTCTCAAAAAGACAAAAAAAAAAAAAAAAAAATTAAAAAATAAAATAATTGTAGTGTAAAAAAGGTTTGATTGTCATTGTTTTTGGCTTTTTAAAGCTACTGGGAATTGAACCCAGGACCCTGACCATGCTCAGCAAGTGCTTGACCCCTCAGCTATATCCCCAGTGTTGTTTTTTAATGTTTGATCTTTTATTTTGAAACAGGGTCTTGCTTAGTTGCTGGGTCTGGCCTCAAACTTGCGATTCTCCTGTCTCAGCCTCCTGAGTAGCTGGGATTGTAGGCGTGCACCACCTTTCCTGGCTAAAAATTAGAATTTTTATACCACTGACTTTTTTTTTTTTTTTTAAAGAGAAGAAAAAAAACAAATCAAAAAAAGAACAAATTTTCAAAACAACATAATATGAGGGTAACAATGGTCAATGCATTACGTATTATTATCTTTAAGTTAGTTATTCAGGATACCAGACATTAGCATTCAATTGTCCAAACATTATTGGCTCAAACCTTACTCTTCAATGAACTAAGTAAAACTGGTAGTTATACCACTGACTTTAATCTTTTATCATTATTATTAAATATGGGGCTGTTCCCTCTTTTCTCTACTGTTTGTAACATTAAACTTAACAGTGTGTGCAGGGTTACGTTATACATTGTTGTTTTCATTGTCATCACGTAAGTGCAAGGTACACACACTGGTGCCTGATACCAGTCTTGTAGTATTTAGTGGAAACTGTAACACCCTGCAGTTAGTACCATCAAATATGATGTCTCTTTTGGAGGTGTGCTGCACCCCAATGGGGAGGAGGGTGAAGTTGTACAAAGATCTTTAATATCACTATTTATAATAATAAAACAAAGAAAGAAAGTAGTAAGCCAGGTATTTTCCAACAATGTAGTAGGAAAATGATTAAACAATTCTGACAACACGATAAAGTTTCCAAGTAAATGCTAAGTGAATATTCCTTTTCATATATAATGTTAAGTAGAAAAAAGAATGCTAAATAGATGATACTGATTAGTACTGTACTAGTCAAAATCATAACAAAATTCAGGGTCAATTCTAAAGTTGAATATTTTTTCTATAAATATTTAGTTTAAGATTTTTTTTTTTTTTTTTGAGACAGGGTATTGCTGTGTAGTTCAGGCTGGCAGTTGAACTCACCATGTAGCCCAGGCTGGTCTAGAACAAGTTCTAGACCTCTTGCCTCAGCCTCCCAATTGCTGGGATCACAGGCATGTGCCACCATGTCTGGCCAAGAATTATTTTTTATAAAAAATTATTACATAAGTAATAACATGCTTATTTTAAAATTAAACGTAATCCTGCTAGGTGTGGTAGTGTATTCCTGTAATCCCAGCCCTTGAGAGGCTAAGGCTGAGGAGGATCACTGCAAGTTCAAGGCCAGCCTGAACTACATCATGAGACTGCCCCTCCCCCCAATTTAAAATAACCCTGACCACCCAGCCTTAGCAACCATAAATCCAGTAGAAAATTGTGAATGGTTAAAATTCCCCTAACTCTGTGAATTATTGTAGAGAATTGTGAATGGTTAAAATTCTCCTAACTCTGTGAATTATTTTATCACTTAATCTATTTTAAGCCAGGGATGTAATCCCAGCACTCAGGAGGCTGAGGCAGGAGGATCACTGCAAGTTTGAGGCCACTTAGACTACATAGCGACACCCTGTGTCCAAAAAAATAAAAAGAATACTTACTATATTTTTATTACAGATACCTCACTGAGTGTACTGGTAATAATGACTGCACTAAAGCAAAAAGCGAATATTGTTTTTTTAGGATGTTTGGGTTGTGATCACATTACAATACAGTAAATTGAGCGCCTTAGAAACACAGACCTCACTTCTCCCAGTTACAGAGGCTGAGGTCAGTGTTTGGAGAGGGCTCGCTTCTTGGTCCCTGGTGGCTCACGCTGTGTCCTCACGTTGGGGAAGAGGCGGACTGGTTCCTCCCCAGCTCTTCTGTCAGGGCGCTAATCACATAGAGTGAGCTCTGCCCCCTGCCCCAGTACCTCCGCAGGCCCCAGCTAGTAATCCTGTCACCCCGGGGTAAGTTTCAACCTGTGGATTTGGGAGACACAAACCTTCAGACCACAGCAATCATGTTGTATTTTGTAGTCAAATTGTTTGACTACAAGGAGCATAAGTATTTCAGAATCGAAACTATTATAAGCATTGACATAGATTTTTTTTTTTAAGCCAAGCCAGCTGGGACCAATATATTTGATATATATTAAAATGTACTTGATAGATATTAATTGCTATAGAGTGGATAGTCTTTGAATACCTTAGTTTATTTGACAAAAGAAGAATATTAAATTCCTTTCCATGCAGATTTTTTAAGTTTTTTTTTTTTTTTTTAAGTTTAATATAGAAATAATTTCTTAGATTCAACTGAGTAGGAGAGACATTGTTTAAGGTTCTGCCTGTCTTGATAACACATCTGATTTGTACGATATATGATAACTCATTTTACAAAACTGTTCTTTTAAGCCAGATGTGGTGGCACACGTCTGTAATCCAAGGATTTGGGCGTGGGAGGCTGAGGCAGGAGGATCACCGCAAGTTCAAGGGTAGCCTGGGCTGCATAGTGAGTTCAAGGCCAGCTTGGACTACATAGTGAGATCCTGTCTCAAACAAAACAAAATAAGACAAAACAAAACTTTTTTTTTCCCTTAAGGCTTCCAGACAAGCTGCAGGGATTCCAGGGATTGCTCCAACTGAAGAAAAGTGAGTACTTTTTTGTACTAGAGTCAGTTCTTCATTTTTGGTAACAAAGTTAAACCATATTTTTAGATTATTCATCTTGTTTCCTTGTTTACTTTAAATTTATCCCTGTACATACATTGTAAACTTTGTTAAGAACTAAAAAGATGGCTGTAGAAATCCAAACCATGAATTGCTTTCACTTCCCTTTGCCAGAGAAAGCTGAAAATAGACAGAATTTGGAAAGAAAGATGAAAACATGGCCATAAATGATCCCATAGTCTTCATCAGCCTGCGGTGATGCTGTTGCTGGCTCAAAATGCAGTGCTGCCGAAGTTGCGTATTCTCCAGAACCCACGTCAGACGTTCCTGGTGTAGCTTTCCTACTCGGTTTGAAGTGTTGTGAATTCTCAAAATTCTCAGAAAAATCTGTATCTAAATATAGCTGTAGAAGCACAGCAAGAAGGCAAATATAATTGAGTTTTGGATTTTGGTATAATTGAAATTTCGTGGACATTTGTTCTTATCTATCAACATAGTTAACTCAGAGTCAGTTGTGGTATTTCTGCATTTTTCAAGGTAAGTTGTTGTATTGTTAAATGCTGTTTTATTTTTTAACAGAGATGGCAATCTTCCAGATATCGTGACCAGCGGAAGTTTGCATGAGTTCCTGGTTACTCTGCACGAGAGATACGGGCCTGTGGTCTCCTTCTGGTTTGGCAGGCGCCTTGTGGTTAGCCTGGGCACTGTCGAGGTACTGAAGCAGCATATCAGCCCCGGCAGGACCTGTAAGTTCCCTTTTCTAATCAGTTGACCTTGTCTTTGGGGAATAAATGTGTATAAGTAACTATACATTGTTTTTGGATAGGAGTAGGTAACATTTATTGAATGCCTCATGCTACATAGAGATTGTGGTCAGGTCTTCATTTTACCTCACTTAAGACAAGGTAGTAAAATCATATTTTTCATCAATTTATAGACCTATCCAACAAAACTTGAATGTAAATTATAATAGGATTTTTTTGGGAACTTGACATATAATTTGAGGCTCGATCCCCAGTAACATTAAAAAAATTTCAGGGCACATCGTGAAGATTAAATATATAACGAGCAACCAGGAAAAATCTAAAAAGAACCTTAACAAGGAAAATCCTTGTAACATCATGCAGCGGCGGCAGACTTGTGGCCCACGTGTTACTTGTTTTTCTTTCTTTTTTTTTTTTTTTTGTGGGTACCGGGGGGGTCGACCTCAGGACCTCGCGCGCCAGCAGGCGCCCGTGCCGCTGAGCGATATCACCGGCCCCTTTTTTTTTTTTTTCGTATGTGGGTTCCGGGAGTCGAACTCGGGCCCTCGCGCTTGCCGGGCAGGCGCTTAAGCCGCTGAGCCATCTCACCGGCCCTTGTTTTTCTTTCTAAGACAAAAGATGTTCATGTGTGAGTGGTTTCTTCTAAACCAAAACCTCAGTCTTCAGGTTTAATCGCAGCGTCGGCACTTTGCAGTAAGTGAGTGGGTTCTGGGCTGCAGTTTGGGCACTTGTCTCTGAAACGTTTGCCGTCACTGGTATAGTGTATTATAAAGCTAGATTAACCTACAGACTCTTGTACTGTGACAGGATTAGACAGAATGATGGAGTATGGCAGGTAATTTAGAAGATAAACCTATGTTACATTCAATTAAAGTAGTGGGGTTTATTTTATTATATTTTATTTATTTATTTTTTGTCTTTCTGTGATTGCCTTATTTTACTTAGCATAATGTCCTCCAGGTTTCTTCTTCTTTTTTAAATTAAATTTATTTTATTTTATTTATATATTTATTTTTGGGGGGGTACTGGGAATCAAACTCAGGACCTTGCGCTTGCCAGGCCAGTGCTTGTGCCACTGAGCGATATCCCCAGCCCCTAATTTATTTTAAAGAGGAAAAAAAAACGATAAAAACAATGATACAGAGTTTCAAAACAAGATAATAGGAAATTAACAATGCTTAATATATTGCGTATTGTTATCTTCAAAGTAGTTGCTCAGATTACAAGATATAGGCATGCAAAATTGGTCAAACAGTATAAGCACAGGGCCGGTGAGACGGCTCAGCGGCTTAAGCGCCTGCCTTGCAAGCGCGAAGGCCCGAGTTTGACTCCCGGAACCCACATACGAAAAAGGGGCCGGTGATATCGCTCAGCGGCACGGGTGCCTGTTGGCGCGTGAGGTCCTGAGGTCGTCCCCCCGGTACCCACAAAAAAAAAAAAAAAAAAAAAAAAAACAGTATAAGCACAAACCATTCCAGGTTATTTCTTCTTGAAAATGACAGAATTTCCTCCTTTTCTGAGGCGAGTGTTAGTGAATTAAGTGTATATATCACTTAAAAATTTTTTTCTTATGCTCAACTTTTCTTAAAGATAGTATTTTTTTTTTGGTGGGGGGAACCAGAAATCGAACTCATGACCTTGCGCTTGCCAGGCAGGTGCTGTGCCGCTGAGCTATATCCCCAGTGCATAAAGATAGTATGTTATAATAAAGGATAAAAGATAATAAATATTTTTGGGAAAACTGGTTAGATATTTGAAAAAAATATTAACCCCTGCCTTATCCTTTATATCAAATTCCAAATGACTAAAATATGAAGTCATTAAAGTAAGAGAAGAAAACATGGCTAAATATTAACCTTTTTTGTCAGCAAGGAGTACAGATTCATCCTTTCCTACAATAATGCGAGATCTAAAGGCTGGGTGTGATTGTGCGCGCCTGTGATCCCAACACTCAGGAGGCTAAAGCAGGAGGATTGCTGAGAGTTTTAAGCCAATATGGGCTAAACAGTGAGTTCAAGGCCGGCCTGGATGATACAGTGAGACCATGTCAAAAAAAAAAAAAAAAAAAAATTACATCTAGGAGTCAGAAAGTCTAATATGAATAAATCTACCTACCTAAGGATGAAAAATTTCATTACAGTTTTTAAAAACCTTGAAAAAGGAGGAAAGAGATGGGAAAATGTTGGGCATACTTGGTACATATAGTATGTAGTAATTGATTATTATTTCTTTTTTTTTTTTTTTTTTTTTCGTGGGTACTGGGGGTCGACCTCAGGACCTCGCGCACCAGCAGGCACCCGTGCCGCTGAATGATATCACCAGCCCTTTTTTCGTATGTGGGTTCCGGGAGTTGAACTCGGGCCCTCGCGCTTGCCAGGCAGGCACTTACGCCGCTGAGCCCTCTCACCAGCCCATGATTATTATTTCTTTGAGATAAAAAGGCACCATGAAAAGAGAAATGGGAGGCGAGTGTGATGGCTCTTGCTTATAGTCCCAGCACTGGGGATGCTGAAGCAGGAGGACCGCAAGTTTGAGGCCAGCCTGGTCTACATAGTGAGACCCTTTCATCAAACACCAAAAGAAACAAACCAACTGACCAACTAGTAAGAAGTGAGAAAGCTATTTCACACACACACACACACACACACACACACACTGTAAAAACTAGTAAGAAAGTAAAACTGCTGGGCATGGTGGTGCACATCTGTAGTCCCAGCGTGATGGTTGACTGATTGTATCAACTTGAGAAGTTTAGTTAAGAGGAGCTTAATTACCTTGGCTCCGCAATTCCACACCCTAGGGTGTAGAGGACCCACCCCAGGGCAGCTTGTGGCTGGATGGTGTACGGGGGAGATAAGGAAGGACGCACCTGCTTCTGTTTCTTTGGAGGAGCTCCGGTCTTCACTTTCACCTTGGACGTCATCTCCTGGCTTCCAGTGCAGACTCTTCACTTTCCATTGTAAACCCTTCGGCCTTCTGGCATAGGCTCTAAAGCTTTCCATCGCAGCCCCATCAGCCTCCTGATACGGATTTGCACGGGACACTGCAGTGACTCCAGACCTTGGACTGAACCCTTCAGTCTCTGGTGTGTAGACACTGCACGCTTCCTCATCCGACTCTGTGGGCCACCATTGTAAGGCAGTCTTGTAATATCTTATACATTTGTATATCTTGTGTTATATCTGTTTCGCTAGTAAAACACTGACCAATACAGATTTGAATTTGATACCAAAGAAGTGGGCTTGTGGCTGTGACTGGACCTGACCATGTGGTTCAGGAGCCTTTGGGACTGGCTTGTGGGAAGAGTTTGGAAAGGTTTGGAGGTGTCGCCTGAAAGAGTAGAGCTGGAACGCCTGAGGCTGTTCTGTATGGGAGATTCTGGTCAGAGCTCAGAAGACCAGAAAACTGGTAAAGTACAGGCTCAGGAGGTTTCTGCTGGGAAGAAGGATGGCATTGGCTGCTGGACTCCAGATAATGTGTGTTATGGCCTGACAGAAAGTTTGTCTGCATTTTGCTCATGTCCAGAGACTTTGCCTGAGACTAATGGCAACAGACTAATCTTGCAGAATAAATTTCAAGGCAGTCTAATGAGGCAGCGGCATGGCTACTGTTGGGGGCTTTTAGCTAGATCTATGTTGAGAATCAAGAGCAAAGAGCCCAACAGAATGATTTAAAATGTGAGTTTGGCCAGAAAGGAAGCTCCAGTAAAGCTGTGGACTGCAAAGGTAGAGCAGAGATTTTGGTTGCTAAGAAAGAACAGAATAGAAAAGATGGCCTGAGGGCATCGTAAGAAGCAGTGGGACTCCAGGCTATGCAGCCTCAAAATTGCAAAAGTGAAAGACCTTGCTTTGAGAAGAGAGCTGTGGAGCACCATGTTCCAGAATGGCGGGGGCCTCGGGAAGTTTTTCCTCAGGATTTGGTTCATAGCCGCTGGAACCCTACAGCCAAGAGAGAAGGAAGCCTGGCTACTGCTCCAGCTGGCAGCAGACATTGGCATCACCACGCAGTGCTGGTTTTAGGTGCATGCAGAATGTGAGAGTTGTGAGGTCAGGGAGGCTTCCACCCAGATTTTAGAAGAAGGCCTGGGAGGCCAGGCAGGGTGCCCCTGAGACAGCAGTGTGTGAAGCTGTGAGGGCAAAGCCAAAGGTGCAGTGGAGCCCCCAGAAGTTTGGAGAAGCCAGGAACATGGATCGACTGAGGAAAACTGCAGGGAGGGAGCAGAGCAGGCCTAAGAGAGAAGCCCTGGGCGCTACAACCATCAGCAGTGCCTTAGGGGTGGAGCCACCCAAGCCCTTTGGAGCTCACAGTGTGCCACAGATTGCCGATTGCTGGGGATGCTGGAAGTGGAACTGTGGGACTTAATATTTGCGCTGCTGGATTTGGGACTTGCTTGGTCCCATTTCTTTGTATCCTGCTATTTGTACCTTTTGGAATAGAAATGTCTATCTTGTGCCATTGCACGTTGGAAGTGTTTAACTTTCTTTTTTTTTTTTTTGGAACCGGGATTCAAACTCAGGACCTTGTGCTTGCCAGGCAGGTGCTTGTGCCGCTGAGCTGTATTACTGGCTTAACTTTCTTTCATTTGTGTAGGGGCTCACAGCAAAGAGTTTGCCTTAAATCTTCACGAGACTTGGGATTTGGTCTTTTCAGCAGTGCTGAAATGACTTTGACAACTCTTGGAGATGGACTAAATGCCTTTTGTGTAAAGGAATGTACATGAGTCTTTGGGGGGCCAGGGTTGGAATGTTATGGTTTGTGTCTAGATGTCTCCCCAGAGCCTCATATGGTCATAGGTGGGGCTTTTTCCGAGGTGGCGGGATCTAGAGATGTGATGCTGAGATTAAGGGTGTGTGATAACTAAATCAGTCCACAGATTGGTTTGGCACTGCCCTAATCCTGGTAGCCTGGAAAGAGTATAAAAGGGGCAGAAAAAGCTGCTAAGGTCCCCCTCTCGTGCTTGCTTTGCTACCTTCTGCCTGCCATGAACTATTTCTCCTCTGTGATGCCCCTCTGCCATGCCACTCTGCCTTGGAGCCAGCCGATTATGGACTGAAATCTCTACAAACTGTGAGCTAAATAAACCTTTCCTCCTTTAACTTTGAGTGTCAGGGATTTTGTCTCAGCAATGAGAGAAAGTAACTAACACACCCAGTACTTGGGAGGCTAAGGCAGAAGGATTGAAGTGAGTTCGAGGCCAGCCTGGGCTACATAGTGAGTTCAAGGTTAGCCTGGACTACATAGCGAGACCTTGTCTCAGAAAACCAAAAATATTAAAAGAACACTATGGTGGGTTGACAGCTGGTGGTCAGCTTGTAACACCCAGCTGAACTGAACCAGCGTGGTGCTGGGTGTGGGGGACCCACCTGAGGATTGTTGCTCACAACATAAAAAGAACTGGAGAGGAAGCGGTGGTGCTCTTGGTTCTCCTCGAGGAGCTTGTCGCGCTGGCTTTTCTGATAGGAACTCAGTTATTATTGTCGCAGGAGCTCAGGTTCTTGCTGTCACTGAGGGTGGCTGTGATTCTCTTTGAGGGAGCTCTGGTCTTTACTTTGAGCATCGCTTCCTGGCTCTGGTGCAGATCCCTCAGCCTGCTGGCATAGATCCTTCATCCCGCTGGTGCAGACTTCCTAGCTTCCACCACTGACTTTTGGGTCTTCCCAGTTCAGATCCTTGATAGAGACTTGCATGAGACACTGTCGTGGGCTCGAGGTCTTCAGCTGGACTCATGCAGGACATTGCTGTGAGATCCAGGCCCTCAGCTGGATTTTTTGGGTCTCTAGTATGTGGACAGATTTCCTGCACTCCTTTGTATTTGACTTTGGGTGACCACTATAAAATAATCCTATAAATTATGTGTCCTGGATTAAATTGTTTCCCTTGCAAACCCTGACTACAGCAAACACAAAACAAACCGCTCGTGTAGAAAAATGGGCAAAACAAAAATAATTACGAAAGAAGAAATACAAGGGGCCAGTAAACAAATGAAAAGATTTCAAGTTAATCTGTTGGAAACAAATAAAAATGAGATTTTCACCTGATTAAAGGAGATGAAAAATACAGGTGAAAGTTACTGTGGATGAGGGCCTGGGGGAGTGTGGGATATAAATGTGGTGTAAATGCTGGATGTGGTTGACAGTGACCTCTGACTGAGTAAAGTCTTGGGATAACCACATACATGAGAAATGAATCTTATTAGTGTTATTTATGGCAACAATTTGAAGCAACTTAAGTATTTAGCAATGGCTGAATAAAAGAATACTTTAAGTCTTAATATAATAAAGGTTTATTTTGTTTATCAAGTATTTGTGTAGCAGATTTTACATGCCAGCACTATTCTGCACCCCATTATTTTACCTCATTTAATCCAAAGGACAGCAATTGTATGAAGTAGGCATTAAGTGTCCCTATTTGTAGAAGAGAAAACTGAGGTGCAGAGAGGTTCCCAGTGGAGCTGGTGGGTGGGGAGCCAGTGAGCGTGCTCTGCTGAAGGGGGTAGTTCCTTGGGAAACCTGGCAGATTGTCTTTTCCGTCGTTCTATTAAGAAATGATGGGGGCTGTTTAAGAAAAATCCCTAGAATGTTAACAGCGAGTGTTTCTGTGCAGCGAGAATTAGGGTGAATTTTACTTCTTTGTATTTTTTTCACGGTTTGAATTGCTTATGTGCATGTGTGTGTGAAAACAATACAAACACTTTCAGAAAAGGTGGAGACATTTTTGAACTCAGCTGACTTTAGCTGTAATATTTGACAATCACGAACTTACCCATTTTGCATTAATATGTGCTGTATCGGTGGACTTTTTTAAAAAAATTGAAGATTTTGTAGTCACTTAGGTAGAAAATTTATGCCAGTATTAATGACGTACAGTAGAATTTCCAGTCAGGATATTGTATTCTTGCCAATTTTCCTCGATACTTGAACTGCTCGTATTTAGAAGAGCCTATTTAGGGAGTTGTAGAAAGAAGATTACTGTGATCGCAGCTATCATCTCATCAGTTACCCTTCTTGATCTTTGGAGGTTTTCTGAGGGAGGTTTTGTTGTTATTGTTTTTGGGTTGTTTTGTTTGTTCGTTAGTTTTAGTTTTGAGACAAGGTCTGGCTGTGTAGTTCAGGCTGGCTTTGAACTTACTGTGTAGCCCAGGCTGGCCTGAACTCCCAGAGATCCTCCTGCCTCAGCCTCCCAAGTGCTGGGATTACAGGCCTGTGACACCACGCCCAGCAGGTGACTGTTTTTTAGTGATTATTTTGATTTAGAAACGTTTGACCCGTCTGTTTCAGCGGACCCTTTTGGAACCGTGCTGAAGTCGTTGCTGAGGTACTCTGGTGGCGGGACTGCGGGCGAGTACCGCCTGAGGGAGGAGTTGCGTGACCGTGGCGTGACGGAGGCTCTGCGGAGTGACTGTGGGCTCCTGCTTAAGGTGAGGTGCTGGGTAGGCTGGTCTGCTGGTTTGCAGTGTTGGACAGTAATATGTTTTAAACTTTTGGTAGGTCATCTTTGCCACTCTCTCCCTGTTTTCTTCTCCTGAGATGTTAAAACAAAGTGAGACTCACAGAAAGCCCATACACTCAAAAAAGAAAACAGCATTCTGAATTGTAGACTCACTCTGTAAGGATTTGTTCTGTTTTGCTTCGTTTCTGTTTTTTGTTTTTGTGGTGCTGGGGATGGAACACAGGGCCTTGCACATGCTAAGCAAGTGCTCTACCACTAAGTTACATCCCCAGCCTCCCCGCGTAACTGGAAAGATGGAACAGAGACCTGGACTTTTCTGTGTCTGTTGATCTGTCTGTTGCTGTCAGGCCAGACTTGTTTTGTTTTGTTTTGTTTTTTTGAGACAGGGTCTCGCTGTGTAGTTTCGGCTGGCCCTGCAGTAGTGGGGATTGAACCGGGGCCTTTCACATGCTAGGCAAGCACTCTACCACTGAGCTACACCTCTGGCTCTTCAGGCTGGCCTTGAACTCACTGTGTAGCAGGATGGCCTCAGAACTCATGGTGATCCTCCTGCCTCAGCCTCCCAAGTGCTGGGATTGCGGATGTGTACCCCCATGCCTGGCTTAGGCCAGAGTCTTAAGCCAATTTCCCAAAACTTGATCCGAGCTCACCTGAAACAGTCCCTCTGATTACAGTACTGATTACTGGGCTTCTCCTTGTACGTGCTGAATCACTGGAGGAGTGCAGCGCTTTGAAGAAGTTCCACAAATGATTTATAGCGTCTGACAACAACAGTGCTGATCCACATCATTTTGTTTTGGTCCCTAAAGGTCACAGGTTGAGCCCGGTGTTACCGGATGGTCCTCTGTGTCCCCACAGGACTGTCCCAAACCTTCAGCCATGTTCTCGTATTGCCAGTCACACCTCTGCTAACAAACTCTGTCCATCTCAGTCCTTTGTTCTTTCTCCTGATTTTAAATCTTTCATTTTTTTGAGACTGGGTCTTACTGTGTAGTTCAGGCTGGCCTCAAACTCACTATGTATCCCAGGCTGGCCTTCAACTTGTGGCAATCCTCTCACCACAGCTTCCCGAGTGCTAGGATTACAAGTGTGCACCACCATGCCTGGCCTGATTTTAAACCTTACAGAATCATTTCTCCTCCTCCTCCTTTTTGTTTTGTTTAATTGCAGAGGTGGGATTGAACCCAGGGGCTCACATAAGCTAGGGAAGTGCTCTACTACTAAGCTATACCCCTAGCCCTAATAATCCTTCCTTCTGTCCAAAGCTACCTTGATTTATTTGTGCTCTTTTAAAGTGATATAATATCCAAAAGTAGTATGTGGCGGAGTGTAGTGATGCAGGTCTATAATCCCAGTTATTCAGGAAGCTGAGGCAGGAGGATTGAAAGTTCAAGGCAAACAAAATAAATCAAAGTAATATATGGCTATATAAGATGTGGAATTTTTTTTTTTTTCTGGGTACCGGGGGTCGACCTCAGGACCTTGCGCACCAGCAGGCGCCCGTGCCACTGAGCGATATCACCGGCCCTTTTTTCATATGCAGGTTCCAGGAGTTGAACTCAGGCCCTCGCGCTTGCCGGGCAGGTGCTTTCACCGCTAAGCCATCTCACCAGCCCCCAAAGATGTGGAATATTTAACAGTATAAAGAAATCACCCATGATTTCACTATATATCAAATATATTAATATGTTATTAAGATCATAATGTATACAAAATTCTTTTTGGTTTTGTTTTGTTTTTTGAGACAGCGTCTCACTATGTAGTCCAGGCTGGCCTCGAACTCACTATGTAGTCCAGGCTGGCTTTGAACTCTCAGTGATCCTGCTCCCAAGTGCACCACCGCGCCCAGCTTCATGCCCCAGTTCGAATGTCACTTCCCCAGGGAAGCTATCTCTGATCATTCCACCATCCTTGGGTAAGTCCCCTTTCTAGGTGCTGTCGTGACACACTTTGCCTTTCCTTCACAGCCCTTTCCCCAGTGGGTAATTCTGTGAGTCTGTCTCCCTCCCTGCAGTGTGTGCTCCATGACAGTGGGGATTAGTATTTTGACTGCCGCTATGTACTTGACTCCTAGTGTGGAGCAGGCCCTCGGTAAATATTTATTGAATCAGTGGATGGATGCTGGTGAGTTTGAAGTGCCTCTGTTGCGGTTATTACATGTAGATGTCTCCTGCAGCCTCGTGCGGTGATAGGATGGAGGCTCCATAGCTGACTTGCTGTTAGGAGGTGGGGCCTGGTTGGAAGAGGCGGGTCACTCGGGGCATCGCGCAGAAGGCTGTAGCTCCCTTGCCCGTTCCCTTGATGCTCCACGCCTCCTGTCTGCCGTGCCACAGCCACTCTCCTCAGCCATGCTGTCTTGTCTTGGAGCCAGCAGACTTAATCCTCTACAAACTGTGAACCAAAATAAACCTTTCCTCCTTTAAATTGTGAGTATTGGGTGTTGTGTCTCAGTGACGAGGAAATAACTAACATACCCTCATTCTGGGTGAGGAGGCCAGGCACTTATGCCGCTGTTGGCTCATTTTTTTAAGGATTCGGTTCATAGTTGGGTGGTCCCAAGGCACACTCAGCTGCTGACTCCAAGTATTGGATGAATCCACTGGTAAGTATGGCACCCCCACAATCCAGTCACCCCCCAAAAGCCCTGTCTCTGAGTGCAAGAGTTTTGGGGGCCATTCTAGATAGAAACCATCATAGCTTTCATGTAGAGTTTTATACTTGATAGGTCTATCCCTGTCTCATTTGGAGGGCTACACTGGACACCTTTCTATGTTATAGGTATTAAATCCATATTCACTCGCGAATGTTTGTACACACCTCACTTATTCTCACACTATATAGATTAAATATTTTTTTCAATAACGGAAAATATTGAAGAAAGGAAAACAGAATAATGTAATGACTATCCATTTCCTTGTCATCCAATTTTAATAGTTATTAACATAGTTTTATCTGTGCCCCTGCTTGCTTCTCCTGTCTTCTTTGGATTATATTAAGGCATATTCCAGACATTACACCAATGAAGACATGATGTTTAAAAGGGCCCAAAATGTTTAGCACAAAATAGCCACATGGTCAGTTTCAGGTTTTTTTTTCTTCCCCTCTTCTGTAACTTTGTTTCTCCTGAAAATGTTTTAACTACATGATAAGCACTTTTGTAACTTTTTGAGTTATAAGGATACCTGGTAGCTCTTAAGAAGACATGTTTTTGGGTTTTTTGTTTGTTTGTTTGTCTGTTTTTTGAGATAGGATCTCATTGTATAGTTCAGACTGGCCTTGAACTCACCATGTATCCCAGGCTGGCCTCGAACTCACAGCGCTCCTTCTGCCTCGGCTTCCCGAGTACTGGGATTACGGGAGTGCCCACCAGGCCTGGCTCAGGAAGACATGTTATAGACTTTGTTGTATCTGCTTTCAAAAGTTTGATTTGGTAAATGTTTAATGCCATTTTTTCCTTATTGGAGTTCCGATTGAAACTCACACTTTGCATTCAAGACTTGAGGCTGTGGGCCGGTGATATAGCTCAGTGGCAGAAGCACCTGCTGGCAAGCGTGAGGTCCTGAGTTCAACTCCCGGTACCCACATTAAAAAAAAAAAAAAAAGACTTGAGGCTGGCTTTCAGACTTAACATAAGCATTTATTAATGCATTAGGTCCCCTCTGCAGTTTTGGTCTAAAAGCAGACTGGGTGAGAGCTTTAGTTATGGTTGGCTGCTGACGAGTCCCTCCTTCACTGTTCCGGTGGTAACTGGTAGCCAGTACTCCCTGGGCTGTGAACAGACTGCGTATCCAGGTTGCCCTGCTCGGTAGCTCAGGGTTCTGCTCCACCTGTTCTCTGCACCTTGTAGGCTGCCTGCTCAGATAGCTGTTCCTCTTGCTCTCATTGTTCTCCTCGGAAGTAGTTACATTGCCTCCTCCTGAACACCCACAGTAAGAATCTTTTGACTCTGCTTAAACACCCTAGCATTTGTAAGAAATACTTTGTATTTAATTCCATAGCTCCAGGGAATTTTGCCAGCTTTGCTTTCAGTGATGATAGAAACGCCTTTTTCGTTTATTATTATTATTATTATTGTTATTAGTTTTTTGGGGGGTACGGTCCTGGGGATTGAACTCAGGATCTTCACACTGAGCTCTGTCCCAGCCCTTTTTCTAGTCTATTTTTGTTACACGGTTACGCTGAGCAATACCACCAACCCTTTTTTTGTATGTGGGTACCAGGTGTTACACGGTCTTGTTGAGTTACTAAATTGCCCAGGCTGGGCCCAAATTTTTGATCCTCTTGCCTCAGCCTCCCAGAGTGCTGGAATTACTGGCACGTACCACACTGACTTCCACACTAACCACACTAACTTCCTCCATGTTTTATGACACCCTCTATTTTTTTTTTTTTTTGAGTATGTAGTTCAGGCTGGCGTCGAACTTACTGTGTAGCTTAGACTAGCCTGGAACTCGTGGCAGTCCTTCTGCCCCAGCCTCCCAAGGGCTGGGTTTACAGCTGTACGCCACTATACCCCACAAAACTTTTGTTGGTGCTGGGGATCGAACCAAGGGCTTCATGCATGCTGAGCACATGCTGTACATCTCAGCTGCATTCCCAGACCCCAGACTTTTAATCCTTTTTCTTTATATTCCAGTCTTCTCTCTGGTCAAAGACAAATCCTGGTGGAAAGTTTGTTTGCAGTTTTCACATTTTGTGCCATCATGATTTCAAGCTTGGTTCATAGGCCGGGTCTACCTGTGAAAGGTCAGATTCAGGTTTATGTTTTCAGCACCACTGCACAAGCTTGGTACTTAATTTAGGTGCTGCTCAGAGAGAGCAATTAAATGACTAATCAGCAAGAACATTAGTGACGCCTGTTGCTTTCAAGAGTCTCCTCCTCCTCCTACCAGTGGTTCCTTGTCCTCCTCTTCTCTTTCTCTTTTTCTTTTTCTTTCTTTTTTTTTTTTTTTTTTTTTTGTGGGTACCAGTAGTCAAACTCAGGACCTTGTGCTTGCCAGGCAGGCGCCTGTGCCGCTGAGCCATCTCACCGGCCCCTCTTCTTCTTCCTCCTCTTCCTCCTCTTTTCCTTCCTTTTTCCTCTCCTCTTTCTTCTTCTTATGGTACTGGGGCTTGAACCTAAGACCTGGCACATGTTAGGCAAGGGCTCTGTCATTGAGTAGATCCCCAGCCCTTTTTAAAAATTTATTTTATTTTGAGAGAAGGTCTTACTAAGTTGCCCAGACTGGCCTCAAACCTATAGTCTTTCTGCCTCAGTCTCCTGAGTAGCTGGAATTACAGGCATTCGCCACTGTGCTCCAGGTCCAAACTCGTCATTCACAGGAGTTTACACCTTAACATAAATTGTATAGAGCTGGGTGTGGTGGCGCACACCTGTATCCCCAGCACTCAGGAGGCTGAGGCAGGAGATTGCCACGAGTTTGAGGCCAGCCTGGGCTACAGAGTGAACCACATAGCAAGACCTTGTCTCAAAAAAAAAAAAAAAAAGTAAGAAAGTAAGTTGTATGCTGCATACAGCTATGGCACGCGTGCCGCAGCAGGCTGTTTGTATCATTCAAAGCTCGAAAAGGCTCACCATCACTGGGCTTTTGGCTTTTGGCTTTTTTGTTTTTTTGTTTGTTTGTTTTTTTGGTCCAGGACTGAGCTCTGCTTTTGGATTAAATCCTATAATGACCCTAATCTTCTCAGCTTTGTTGTCAATTCTCACTCCTTCCTGTCCTGATCATCTTTGGTTCAAGGCTGTGTGTAAATCTCCATTTCATTTTGTGAGTGTAACTTCTCTCTTCTGTGCTTTAATCCCATATGTTTCTGTGACTTTGGGGCCATGTTCTGATTAAAAAAGTATTTCAATTTATAGCTGTTATCCAGAATCTGCTTAATAATAATTTTTCCCATCGCTGAGACAAACTACCCAGCACCCACAAGTTAAGGGAGAAAAGGTTTATTTAGCTCACAGTTTATAGAGGTTTCAATCCATAGTTGGCTGGTTCCAAAGCAGGTTGGTATGGCAGAGGGCCATTGCAGAGGAGAAACAGTCTATGGCAGGGCAGACAGAAGGCGGCGGCAGCAGCAGCAACCTGCCTTCTCTCTCTCCCTTTATTTTCATCCAATCTAGAAGTGAGGCCTGGATGATTGGTGCCACCCACACCCAGGATGGGGCTTCCATCATCTGTCCTCCTAATCCCGGTATCACATTCTTTGTTGTTGTTTTTTTTTTTTTAAATAAAAAAAAGGGTCTCACTATGCAGTTCAGGCTTGAACTCACTATGTAGCCCAGACTGGCCTCAAACTCAGTGATCCTCCTGCCTCAGCCTCCCGAGTGCTGGTATTACAGGCATGCGCCACCACTCTAGGCTTCAGTATCACATTTTTAACCTACATTTATACACTTTAATCCACCTTTGAAACTCCCCACCAATGATTGCATGTGGCTTTGGGGGGACATCTAGATATAAGCTATAACATCCTCACAGGATTAAAGGTAGTTATTGTTTATAGGTAGGTATTGTTATTTTTCTTTTTTTTACAGATGAAGAAAATACAGCCAAAAATGTTTAGCTATCCATAAAGAAGTAGTAGGAGCCAGGCACCTGTAGTCCCAGCTGCTCAGGAGACTGAGGCAGGAGGATTGAAAGTTTGAGGCCAGTCTGGGCAATCTAGTGAGACCCTATCAAATGAAAAAGGGTTGTGGGTGTAGCTGAGTAGTAGACCACTTGACTACATGCACGAGGTCCTGAGTTCAGTCCACAGTACCAAAAACAACAACAAAACAACAGCAAGATTAAGATAAAAAAAAAAAAAATTAAGATTTAGTCCAATTTAAGGATGTTATATAACTAATGCTTCTCAAGCTCTTCAAAGAAATTGAAATGAATGGTACACTTCCAAATTCATTTATAGACCAGTATCACTCTGATCTCCAAACCAGATAAAGACCCAACTAAAAAAGAAAACTATAGGCCAATCACCTTAATGAACATAGATGCAAAAATTCTGAATGAGATATTAGCAAATAGAATGCAGCACATTGTCAGATAGAACATACATCATGATCAAGTAGCTTTCATCCCAGAGATGCAAGGATGGCTCAGCATACGTAAGTCAGTAAACGCAGACTGTCACGTAAACAGGAACAAGGTCAGAAACCATGTGGTCATAGTCATGGATGCAGAAAAGGCTTAGACAAAACCCAACACCCTTCACGATAAAAACCCTGAAGAAAACAGGTGTAGAGGAACCATACCTGAGTATGAGAAAAGCTATTTATGACAAACAAATAGCCAGCATCATTCTAAATGGGGAAAAACTAAAGGCTTTCCTTCTAAAATCAGGACCAAGACAAGGACGTCCACCATGACCTCTTCTATTCAATGTTGTACTTGAAACATCATCTAGAGCAGTTAGGCAAGGGAAAGAAAGAAAAGGGATACACAAAGGAAAGGAAGAATACAAATAATCATTATTTGGAGATGACTTGATACTCTACATAGAAGACCCAAAGAACTCCACCAAAAAACTCTAGAATTAATAACAAACATCAGCAATATAGCAGGAAACAAGATCAACACACAAAAATCATTTGCATTTGTAGACAACAGTAATGAACTGGATGAGAAGGAAATTCTGAAAACAGTACCATTCGGAGTAGCTTCAAGAAAAATGAAATATCTAGTAATTAATCTAACCAAGGAAGTGAGACAGCTCTACAAAGAAAATCGCAGTACTTTGAAAAAGGAGATTGAAGAGGACATCAGAAAATGGAGGCTGGGGCCGGTGAGATGGCTCAGCAGCATAAGTGCCTGCCTGGCAAGCACGATGTCCTCAGTTCGACCCCCGGTACTCACAAAAAGAAAAAAAAAAGAAAGAAAAAGAAAATGGAGGCTGGGGATATAGCTTAGTGGCACAAGTGCCTGCCCAGCAAGTACAAGGTCCTCAGTTTGATTCTGGGTACCAAAAAAAAAAAAGAAAAATAGAAAGATATCTCCTGCTCCTGGATAGCCAGAACCAATAGTGTCAAAATGGCCATACTCCCAAAACTGTTGTACAGATTCATTGCAGTCCCAATCAAAATACCAATAGCATAGTTTACAGATCTGGAAAAAACAATCCTAAAATTCATATGGAGTCAGAGAGACCCAGAATAGCAAAAGGAATTTGAGGCAACAAGAGCAAAGAAAGAGGCATATCTATACCTCACTTCAAGCTATACTATAAAGCAATAGTGATAAAAACAGCATGGTACTAGAACAAAAACATACGTGGGTCAGTGGAACAGAACTGAGGATACGGAAACTTCCCCAGACACATTCAGCTATTTGATCTTTGACAAAAGGCCCAAAACCATGTGTTGGAGGAAGGATGGCCTATTTAACATGTGGTGCTGGGAAAACTGGTTATCTGTTTCAGAAGATTGAAACAGGACCCTTATCCCTTGCATATACTTTAAATCAACATGGATGAAAGATCTAAACGTTAAAACATTAAACCTACTGGAAGATAAAATAGGTAAAACACTTAAAGATATAGCTGTAGGGAAAGATTTTCTAAACAAAACCTCAGTTGCACAAGAAATAACAGCAAGGGTCGACAAGTGGGATCATATCAGACTAAAAAGCTTCTCTGTAGCAAAAGAGTCAGTAGAGTGGAGAGACGACCTGCAGAATGGGAAAATGTTGCCAGCTACTCCTCAGACAGAGGACCAATATCTAGAATAAATGAATAACTCAAAAGTATTAGATGACCTAAAATCAAAGACCCATTCAAGAAATGGGCAAGAGAAACAAGCAGGCACTTTCACAGAGGAAGAAATACGAATGGTAAACAAATATACGAGACAATGTTCAGCATCCCTGGCCATTAGAGAAATGCAAATGAAAACAATGCCAAGATTCCATCTTATTTCGGTAAAAATAGCAATCATTAAGAAATCAAACCAATAACAAATGCTGGTGTGGCTGTGGTGAAAAAGGAACTCTTCTTCATAGTTGGTGGGAATGTAAACTAGTACAACCATTATGGATATCAATATGGAGATTTCTCAAAGAACTGAAAATAAGAATTCCATATGACCCAGCTATCCCCCTGCTAGGTATTGTCCCCAGAGAGTTTAAGACATCATGTTACATGCACACGAATGTTTATAACAGTACAACTCGTAATAGCTAAATCCTGGAAGCAGCTTGTATACCCATCAGCTGATGAGTGGATAAAGAAAATATGGTGTCTATATATAATGGAATACTACTCAGCTATAAATAATGACAAATTTGAGACATTTGTAGGACAATGGATGCACCTGGAAAATAGAATGCTGAGTGAAATAAACCAGACACAAACTTAAATACCATATGGTATCTCTCATTTGAGTGAGGCAAAGTACTAGGAAAGGAAATGGTAAAGGATGGAGAGAAGGGGACAAAGGGATGGATCTTTTGCAACAGGGAAGTGGTCCAGGGAACAAGGGCGGGGGTGAGGAGGAGGGGAAGGAGAAATAAGTAGAATAAAGATATGCCACATATAGAAACCTAATAACCTCAATTAATGTAAATATTATATGCCATAACATGAGTTAAGATTAATAATATCAACATGAGTGAAAAATGGGGTGGGGAACTGGAGGAGGAATTTGTGGGGAGGGAAGGAAAAGAGAATTAAAGAAAAGAAACAGGCTGTGCTATGTACATGTAACCACTCCCCAAGATGGTTGTAAACTGTATGAACGGCAAATGTACTAATAAAGAAAGACAAACTCCAAAAGAAAGACTTGGTCCAAACGTGTCTGACTCCAGAGTTTCAGTGCTTACCCATAGGCTGCACTGCGTTGCTGGGGCTTGGTTCTGGTCCCTTCAGGTGTATTTTGCTTGCTGTTTGTTTGTCACATCTTTAATATTGCTGTCAATACTACCCTAAAGCGAGGTGAAATTCAAAATCCCTTGCTGGGCTAGGTGCCACATATTTGTACTCACACTGGTGAGGCTGAGGCAGGAGGATCTCAAGTTTTAAGTCAGGCCAAATTTTGAGACCTTGTCTTAAAATTAAAAAAAAAGAAAACAGTGGGTAGGGATGTAGCTTGGTGGTGGTAGAATCCCTCTGGGTTCATTCCCAAATACTGCTGGGGATGTAGTGTGGTGGTGGAGTGCTTGCCTAGTACATTTGAGACCCTGGGTTCAATCCTCAGGACCACCACCACCTCCCCTCCCCCCCAAAAAGAGAGAGACCCAGGAGAGGTGGTGCACACCTGTAATCCCAGCCCTCTTAGGAGGCTGAGGCAGGAGGATCCAAAATTCAACCCTAGCCTGGGAAATAGCTGTAGCTTAGACTGAAGGCTCTGGGTTCAAGCCCCAATATGGGGGCAGGGGGATAAATCACTTGTTTCTTTGAAATTTTAATAACTTCACAGTGATTATTACATAATTACCCAAAGATTTTTTCAACTTTTTTTTTTTTTTTTTTCTGGACAGCTGATAAATATTCCCAAGTCTTATTTGTTGAACTACAAGCTTGCCTCTGGGTAGAACTTCCTTTTTCTATCCAGGCAGAACTTCATCTTAAACTTTTCTGTCATACAATGTTAGCTGGGATTAGCATAGGGCAGGGGTGGCAAACTTCTTAGAGCTTTCAGTGATAACAGCACACTGCGGCATGTGTGCCATAGATTCGCCACCACTGGCACGGGGCATTCTGTATTGTTTTGTTCTGTTTGAGATGGAGACTTGCTGTGTCGCCCAGACTGGTCTGGAGGCCCTGGGTTCAAGGAAGGAGTTCAGCCTCCCAAGCCCTGGGCCTGCAGGCCGCTTCACCATGCCCAGCTTGTTTTAATGAAGGCATTCTGACGATGTCTGTAAGACACTGTGTGCTTTCTCAGGATGAATGATATGATTAATAACGTACATTTGTTGAATATTTACAGTTGATGTATCATACATGTGTGATTTTTACATAGTAAAAATATAGGTGTTAATAAAATATTCCAGCATAAACATTCAACTGCTAGAACCAGTTGTCGGAACTCTTATTTTTTTGTTTGTTTGTTTGTTTTGAGACAGGGTCTTGCTCTGCAGTTCAGGCTGCCTTGAACTCACTGTATAGCCCAGGGTGGCCTCCAGTTTGCAGTGATCCTCCTGCCTCAGCCTCCCAAGGGCTGTGATTACAGGCATGCACCACCACACCCGTCTTGAAGAGCTGTTTTTAAATGATGACTATTAAGAAAGGAAAGCATTTGTGTTGTGTTTGGACATTTCTACCAATAGTTACTATGTAACACTGAACTAACAAATGAAGTACATTAAAATTCCCACCCAAGAAAGTCAAGATTCCAAAGCTAGAAGGTTTACATAATCTTGTGCAGATGTAACTAGATACGTGGGCCTAGATTGCAGAAAAATGCTAGATGAATCATTTATAATATTTGCATTATTTTGTAGAGTACTGCAGACAAATGGATTATGACATGT
Organism: Erethizon dorsatum; assembly: GCA_028451465.1. Taxonomy (NCBI): domain Eukaryota; kingdom Metazoa; phylum Chordata; class Mammalia; order Rodentia; family Erethizontidae; genus Erethizon; species Erethizon dorsatum. The sequence continues at coordinate 32,526,416 of CM051835.1, read as the reverse complement.
GCAGATCACTAATTGTCATGGCTCGAAAAATGAAATAAAATAAAAAAAGATAACCAGCACAGCCTGAAAGCATTTAATCAGTTAGTGGTATAATCACCAGTGGTCTGATATTGTGGGGTGACAGTCAAAATTAAAGTCTGTGCTAGGTAATGTTATTGTCTGAAGAATAATATTTTGTATTTAGATAACTATTTGTAGCCTTTAAAAAAGTGTTTTTTGTCTCAGAGAAGGTTACCAGAGAAATGTTTGATGTCCTATTACTCATTTTCTTTAATGTACAGAAATATTGTACACCTCTTATTAAATTTACTCCTAGACATTGTGTTTTTCTTTCTTTCTCCCTTTCACCCCCCACGGTGCTTCTCTATGTTGCCCAGGTTGTTCTCAAACTTAAGGGCTCAAGTGATCCTCCTGCCTCAGCCTTCCAAGCATGCACCATTGCACTTCACCTTTAGTGTATTTCTTGATGGTATTATAAATGATCATTTTTTAAGTTCAGTTTTTGTTTATCGCTAGTATAAACAATCAGTTTTTGCATATTAACTTTGCAGTCAGTAACCTTGCTAAATTCCCCTATTAACTCTAATTGTTTATCAAGGTATCTAGATTTATGAAAAGTTCTGTTTTCCAAACCTTATAACTTTTATTTCTTTGCTTGCTTTATTGCCATTCTAGGGGTTTGTTTGTTTAGATATTAGGAATTCACACTGGTGGGACTCAAATTTACGATCCGCCTGCCTCAGCCTGCCGGAGTGTTGGGATTACAGGCATGCACCATCACACCCAGGCCTTTTTTTGTTTGTCTGTCTGTTTTGTAGTACTCAGGATTGAACCCAGGGCCTTGTGTATGCTTGGCAGATGATCTAGCACTGAGCATATCTCCAGCCCTTCTGTTATATTTTAGAATCCATAATTCCTTTTCTGTCATTTTTCTTGACTAGTGTTTCTAGAGATCTTTATCACTGTGAGTCCAATCAGGAGAGAGAAAGCACACAGAGAATGCTTAATGAATAGAGTTATAACAGGATTAGAGTAATGAGAGAGTCTAGTCAGAAGTAAGGAGAATATGCAGCCTGTAATCCCAGCTACTCAGGAGGCTGAAATAGGAGAATCCAAGTTCAAGGTCAGCTGGGCAACATAGCAAGACCTTGAATCAAAAAAATTGAAAAACAAGAGAACACTAAAGACAATGGGAAAACTAATATTCAGGAACACTAAAGATCTAGGAGCAGTCAGTCACCAGCTCTGGGGTTGAAACCAAGGACCTAGGAAGATCCCTTTTCTCCTGGGACAGATCCACACCTTGTGGGGCAGAGAAGTTCCTGTGGTGTCACACAAGTGAAACTTGTTGGAAATGCACCGCTCAGACCTTACTGGAAATTTGTTCTGTAGCATGCTGTCCCCCAGGGTGTCAGACAAAGCTGTTCGTGGAGAGATATCTCCTGAGGCACAGCTTTCTGAAGGCGATGGCAGGGCATGCTGCTGGCCGCTCCCTGCTGCTGGCCGCTGCACACTGGCAAGAGCCACTACGGGAAAGGCTGGACGCGCTGTAGGAGGTGCGGTGTGCGTCGGAGGTGCTCAGAGGAGGCGCTCTGAGGGGGACGCCTGCCAGTGTCCGCAGGGGGCTGGCACTGCCAAGCCCGGACATCACAGGGGCTGCTGCGTAAGCACTGGGTAGCCAGGAAGCAGAGCCCTCGCCTTCTGCAGACGCCTCTAGCTCTTTCTGCGGGGAAAACTATCTCATGCTGGGTGGTAGGGAGCGATGCCTAGAAGATGTTTTTATAGAGCAGGAAGGAGTGGATTTAGAGCTTGGGCAATAAATTATTATTTTTTTTTTCCTTTGAACCAATGCTTTTCCTTATAATCATTTATTTTCTTTTTCTTTTTTATGCTGGGGATTGCCCTAGTCTTTGGTTTCTATTCAGCTTCTTTATGCTCTTGTATTTCTTATTTCTTTCTTTTTGTGATCTTTGATTTTAAGGTACTGTTCTTTTTCTAGCGTCTTGAGGTGGATGCTTGGATCACTGAGCTTGGTAGAGATGCACTATCACTTTATTATTGGCGGATTTGACTTATGTTTTGTTCAAGATTTTTACATCTGTGTTGATGAGGGAAATTGGTATACAATGTTCTTTTTTTTTTTTTTTTTTTCCCCGTGGGTACCAGGGGTCGACCTCAGGACCTCGCGCTTGCCAGGCAGGCGCTTACGCCGCTGAGCCATCTCACCGGCCCCGGTATACAATGTTCTTTGTAGGACCTCTGTCAGGTTTTGGTATCAGGGTTATGTTAGCCTAATAAAATGAAGAAAACCTTCCCTCCTTTACGTTTTGAAAGAGTGTATATAGGATTGGCAGTATCCCTGCATGCCCCCCTTATTCATGGTTTAACTGGGGCATAATTGACATACAATAAACTGTACATTTTAAAAGTATATGATTTAAAGTTTTGATTATTTTTTTGTGGTACTGGTAGTTGAACCGAGGACCTTGTGCAAAGTAGGAAAGCACTGTACCCCTGAGCTATACCCCTAGCAATGATTTAAGATTGTTGTTTTTCTGTTTGTGCTACTGGGGACTGAACCCAGGAGGACTCTTATCACAGAACTATATTCTTTTTTTTTTTTTTTTTTTTTTGTCTTTTTGAGACAGGGTCTCCCTATGCAGTTCAGGCTGGCCTTGAGCTCACTTTGTAGCCCAGGCTGGTCTTGAACCTGCAACTATCCTCCTGCCTCAGCCTCCCTAGTGCTGGGATTACAGACATGCGCCACCACACCTGGCTGGAACTATATTCTAAACTTTCTATTTTTCATTTTGTGACAGGATCCTGCTGAGTTGCCCAAGTGGCCTCAAACCTGTGATCCTCCTGCCTCAGCCTCCTGAGTAGCTGGGATTACAGGATTACAGGCGTGCATAACCATTCCTGGCCACGTTTAAGTTATGATCATCATAATTAAGACAACGAACATATCTACTGCCCCCAGAAGTTCTCTTTTGCTGTCCATTTGTTTGACCCTAGACACTACCTTCAGGTTCCCAGTGATCTGATTTTACTAGAAAGTAGTATGCATTTTCTAGAATTTTATCTAGAATCATACAGTATATATTTTCTTTTTTTCTGGCTGCTATTACTAAGCACAATTATTTTGAGATCAATCCATATTGTTGTATTATCAATACTTTCTTTTATCACTAAGTAGTATTCTCTTGCATGGATCTACCACAATTTATCCATTCACCCATTGATATCAATTTAGATTGTTTTTGGTTGATTCCACCAAGTTCTTCAACTCATCAAAGATGGAAATCATATACAACCAACAGGAATCAGTAAAGAAAAAATGGTTATTAGACTTACACATGAGCCAGGCATGGTGGTACGTGCCTATAATCTCAGCACTCAGTAGGCTGAGGCAGGAGGATCAGTTCAAGGGCAGCCTGGACTATATAGTGTCTCAAAAACAAAAAAAAAAGGAAAAGAAAAATGTCGCACAGACAGGATACAGTAGCAGACTGCCCCATACACAGAACAGCCCAGAAAAGAATGGCCAAGCAGGTACTCCACAGACGGAGCAGTCCATGGTTGAGATATGGCGAGGTTACATATGTTCTCTCATATAAGGGATGTGGCAGCCACATAATGTACACGTGTGAACAGGAAGCAGTCATCACAGATCTGTGCACGATTTTGCACTCAGGCCTGTTTCGTGCCGAGCAGCATGTGGTCCTGTCTAGGTGTCTCTTGGAGCATGTCAGTGAGGTCTGGTTGCCTTACCTTTGACCAGGTTTCTGGGCAAAATCGACTCATTGTGGCTCCGAGCCCTGTTTTTGTATGAAACAGAGAATGGGGTGAGGTTTGACTCAGTCGTGTTTGAGGCCTTTCTCTTTTTACCTCAAACAATGGAGCAGGGTGAGGTTGGTTAATGGCTGTTTGCCTCCTGAGGGATGTGTTTTTCCCCTCGGTCACTGGCTGTCATGATTAACTGTGTTTCTCCTGCCTAAAATACAGATGAAACCACTGTGAACATCTGAGTATAAATCCTGTGCTTACATCTTTCACTTGTCTTGGGTAAATGTGCAGGCATGGAATGGTTGGGTCACATAGTGGACGTGTATTTAACTTTCAAGGGGTTGCCAAATCATGTTTCACAGTGTTTCCTTCCCACAGTCCAGCTGTTTATGAGCGCTTCCATTGTCTCACATCCTCACTGACACTCATGGTCAGGTCTTCTTAATGCTTAGCCGATCTAATAAATGGGTGGTGTCTTAGTTACTTGTCTTGTTGTGATAGCTAACTCAGGTGGCTGAACATCTTTTCATGTGTTTATTTGCTATATGCAAATCTTTTGTGGTGAAGTGTCAATCTTTTGCCCATATTGTATTAGATTGTTACTGAGTTGTAAAGGTCTTATAATACTATAAATGCAGATCATTGTTCCAGCTCTGTGCTTGCCTTTTTTTTTATTTTAAAGAGGAAAAAAACAATAAAAACAATGATACAGAATTTTAAAACAAGGTAATAGGAGATTAACAATGGTTAATATACTGCGTATTGTTATTCAAAGTGGTTGCTCAGATTACAAGATATAGGCATGAAAAATTAATCACATGATATAAGCACAAACCATTCTTTTTAATGAACTAATAGAAATTAGTAGTATAATTATCTTAGCTACCTTGCGTATGTGCGTGTGTGTCTGTCTATCTATCTTCTTTTCCCTTCCTTTTCTCCTTTCCCCCATCCCAGTTGTTCTTTCCTTTTGAGCAGTTTCTTCCCCTTTCACAATATCTGTTGTAGATTTTGGATCTTATTTACTCTTACATTTTTTTACACTAGGGAGACAATATGATGTTTATACATGTGAGTCTGATTTATTTCACTTATGAGTATGGTCTCAACTTGCATGCATTTACCTATAAAAGCCTCAAGTTTATTCTTCTTTATAGCTCAGTAGTACTCCATTGTATAAAAATACCGTATCTTTTTTATCTATTCCTTGGTTGATGGGCATTTGGGTTGTTTCCAAGATTTAGCTATTATAAATTGTGCTGCTATAAATATGGGTGCACATACATCGCTGTGGTATGATGTTTTTTAGTTCTTCTGGGAAAATACCCAGAAGGGGAATTGCTGGGTCGAATGGGACCTGTAATCCTAGTTTTTTGAAGACTCTCTGTACTGATTTCCACAGTGGTTGTACCAGTCTACACTCCCACCAACAGCGGAGAAGGGTTCCTTTTCCCCACAGCCCTGCCAGCATTTGTTATTCATTGATTTCTTGATGATAGCCATTCTTTCTGAGGTGAAATGGAGTCTCAGTGTTGTTTTAATTTTGTTGGCTGTTGGTTTGTTGTAGATGGCTTTTATCAGATTGAGATAAAGACCATCTATTCTGATTTTCTGTAGGGTTTTTATCATGAGTGAGTGTCGGGCTTTATCAGAAGCTTTTCCTGCATCTAGTGAGATGATCATGTGATTTTTGTCTTTGGCTCTGTTGATATGATGTATTACGTTTATTGATTTGCATATGGTGAACCATCCCTGCATTCCTGCGATGAATCCCACTTGGTCATGGTGTATAATCTTCTTGGGGATTTGCTGCATTCTGTTCATTGTGTATCTTATTGAGGATTTTTGCATTTATGTTCATTAGGGAGATTGGCCTATAGTTCTCTTTTATGGTGGGGTCTTTGTCTGGTTTTGGTATCAGGGTAATACTTGCCTACAGGAATGAGTTATGGAGTATTACTTCCCTTTCAATTTCATTAAAGAGTTTGAGGAGTAATAGCATAAGATCTTCTCTAAATTTCTTGTAGAATTCAGCCATGAATCTGTCAGGACCTGGCCTTTTCTTTGTTGGTAAGTTTTTAATTACATTTTCAATTTCATTAGCTGATATTGGGTTATTCAGAATTTTTATATCTTCTTGATTCAGCTTTGGTAATTCATACTTTTTTAGGAATCTGTCCATTTCTTCTGTGTTTTCCATCCTATGTAAGTAAAGATTTTTGAAGTAGGTATTGATGATCTTCTGAATTTCCACAGGATCTGTAGTGATTTCAGCCTTTTCATTCCTTATTGCATGAATTTGAGTTTTTTTTCTTTTTTTTTTTTTTTTTTTTTGTGGGTACCGGGGGGGTCGACCTCAGGACCACGCGCGCCAGCAGGCGCCCGTGCCGCTGAGCGATATCACCGGCCCCTTTTCCGTATGTGGGATCCGGGAGTCGAACTCGGGCCCTCGCGCTTGCAAGGCAGGCGCTTAAGCCGCTGAGCCATCTCACCGGCCCTTTTTTCTTTTTTTTGATAAGGTTGGCTAGGGGTTTATCAGTTTTATTTATTCTTTCAAAGAACCAACTCTTCAATTCATTAATTCTTTGTATTGTTTTCTTAGTCTCAATTGTGTTAATTTCTGATCTGATCTTTATAATTTCCTCCCTTTTATGGGCTTTGGACTTGACTTGCCCTTCTTTTTCTAGAAGTTTGAGGTGCAGCATTAGGTTATTTGTGCTCATTCTATTTTCCTAATATGAGAATTCACTGCTATAAATTTTCCTCTTAGGACTGCTTTGCTAGCATCACACAGGTTCCGGTATGTTGTATTTGCATTTTCTTTTGATAGTAAATATTGTTTGATTTCTTCTTTAATTTCATCTGTGACCCATTGGTTGTTCAGGAGGGTGTTATTTAATTTCCATGTGTTTATGGAGTTTTTGCAGTTTCTTTTGCCATTAATTTCCAATTTCATTGCACTTGGGTCAGATAATATGCAAGGGATAATTTCAGTTCCTTAGCATTTTCTTAGGCATGTTCTATGGGCTAGTATATGGTCTATTTTAGAGAACATCCCATGTGCAGCTAAGAAGAATGTGTATTCTGATGTCATTGAGTGGAACACTCTATAGACATCTGCTAAGTCCATTTGTTCACAGGTTTGGTTCAGTTCTGTTATTTCTTTGCTGATTTTTTTTGTCTAGTTGATCTATCTCTTTGCATCAATGGGGTATTAAGGTCCCCCATTACAATTGTGTTATTACTTATTTGATTTTTTCATGTCTATTAATATTTGTCTTACATAGTTGGGTGCTCCTGTATTTGGTGCATATATATTTATGATTATTATCTCTTTCTCTTGAAGTTTTCCCCTAACAAGTATGTAGTGACCATCTTTATCTCTTTTGATCATTTTTGGTTTGAAATTCACATTGTCTGCAAACAGAATAGCTACTCCTGCTTTTTTCCTGGGTTCCTGTTGCATGGAGTATTGTTTTCCATCCTTTGACTTTCAGTCTGTGAATTTCTTTTTGAATTAAATGTGTTTCTTGTATACAGCATATTGTTGGATCTTGTTTTTTGATCCTTTCTGCCAATCTGTTTCTTTTGATTGGTGAATTGAGGCCATTTACATTGATGGTTATAACTGATATATATTGGCTTAACTTTGTCATGTTATTTTCCTGCTGTTGGTTCCCTGCTTTTCCTCTCTGTTTAATTGCTTGCCCTGCCTGGTGGTTTCTGTTATTGTTCTTGGAATTGTGGTAATTTTTATCTCTATCTAGACTGTCTTTCAGTACTCATTGTAGCGTTGGTTTGGTGGTCATGAATTTCTTCAGTTGTTCTTTGTCAAGGAAGTATCTTATTTCTCCATGAATTTTGAAAGATAGTTTTGCAGAGTACATCAGTCTGGGTTGGAAGTTGTATTTTTTCATAACTTGAAATACTTCACTCCAAGCTCTTCTTGGCTTGAGGGTTTGTGTTGAGAAGTCTGCCATGATTCTGATGGGCTTTCCTTTATAGGTGATCTGTTTCTTTTGTCTAACAGCTTTTAATATTCTGTTCTTTGCTGAATTTCTGGCCTCTTGATTATTATATGTCTGGGTGTGGATTTATTTTGGTTATGGCAAATTGGAGTTCTGTATGCCTCACTTATCTGTATGTCAGATTCTTTTTCCATGCTTGGGCAGTTCTCTGCTATTACTTCTGCAAATAGTTTTTTATGTCATTTGTATTGACTCATGCTTTTTCATTGACACCAATTATTCTTACATTATTTTTCTTTGTGTCATCTTGGTAGCTGTTGAGTTGTTATTTCCTGCTCTTTTGTTATTGTCAAGATATCTTTCATTTCATGATTGCTAGCCATGATTCTGCCTTTAAGTTCTGAAAGTCTGTCTTCAGTTTTTTTCAAGACGTTTTGCCAGCTTTCAGTGGAATTTCTAATTTCCTGGATATCTGTTTGAATCTGTTTCATGCATTATATTTCTTTCCTATGTTAATTGTGCACAGTTTCCATCCTTTTCCTGTCATCTATTTATTTTATCTATGTCTACTCTGGATTTGCTGAGCAATTCCTTTATGAATGTTGACATTTCTTTTTTTACCTGAGAGATTATTTCTGATCTGATTTCTTCTATAGCTTCATGGATTTTTTGTTTGTTTGTTTGTTTGTTTTTGAGACAGGGTTTCCCTATGCAGTTCAGGCTGGCCTTGAACTCACTTTGTAGCCCATTCTGGCCTCGAACTTGCAGTGGTCCTTCTGCCTCAGCCTCCCGAGTGCTAGGATTACAGGCATGTGCCACCATGCCTGGTCTTTACTTTGGTTGCTATCATTTCAGAAATTTCAGGTGTGTGTCTTCCATTTTCCTCTATCTTCTTGTCTCCTGGACTTGTTCTCGGTGGGCTGGAGGTCTGAAATTGTGTCTTGCTTCTGTGTCTTGTCATTTTCTATTTCAAAAATTTTTATTTTGTTTTCTCTGTTGTTCCTTGTAAGTTTTTGTAGTTAGGTAGCTATATCACTAGTATCAAGTCCTCTCTAGGTAAACCTGTTCCTCAGGGATGTCTTCTGGGTATAGGAGGTTCTTGGCTTGTGTCTGTTCCTAGATCCTACCTTCCTAGTTAATTAACAGTGAGATGTTGGTATCTGTTTGGCTCAGTCCCCAGTTTTTTTGGTGCTGGGCTGTGGTGAGGTTATTACCCCAGAGCTTCCCAGTATTGTTACAGAAGTGAGAACAACTGATTATAGCAGATGTGACATCCTAGCTAAAGTAATATAATTAGCAATAACAGTAGCATCAAGCACAGTTTAGAAACTGACAAACTGTGCTAGCTATTAATTTTGTACCTTAAACCATAGGAGCAAAATCTACAATTATATAACAGAACCAATTATAAATTGGGAGATCGTATTCAAAATGTTTCCCCTTGGTAGAGTGGTTTTATCCTGTGGTGGGGAGATTTAAGAAGAATAAGATAAAACAAACTTATTTAAGAATAAAATAAAATAAAATAAAATAAAAATAAAACTTATTTAAGAATAAGATAAAACAAAGATAACTGAAAATAAAGTAGAAGCAAGGCTGGAGGACCAAGGATGATCATGCAAATTTTGGGAAACTAGAGGAGAGGGCAGAAGAGAAAGAATGAGGGAGTAAGCAAGGGATTATCTGAACTTGGTCTTTGGGTTTGGGGGATAGGATTAGTTTTCTGTAGCTGGAGTTCTTCCTAGCTGTTTAGAAAAGAGAAGAAAAAAATAAAGAAAAAGAAAAAACAAAACAAACAAACAAACAAAAAAACAACAGAAAAAGAGAGAACAGGGGCGGCCCCACCCGCTGCTTCTATTCTGTATATCTTTGTCCCCAAGCACAACGCTGGTTCATCTAACTTACCACTTGTTGGCTCGCATGGTTATTGTTACTTTGGACTTTTCAGGCCACTAGTCCCACCTGTCCATCCTGTGCACCTTAGTTGGGACCCTACTGTGTCGCTAGCATTCCCTGTGGTCTCTGGGCCTTCCTGAGCAGTTCACCTTGGTTGTGGTAGTGAGGGAAGGGGCCGTTCTCTGGGCCTTCTGGCGAGGTTCACCCCAGTCCCAGGGACCATGGAGAGGCGATGGGAGGGGCCCACGCTGTTCACCTGGGTTCCCACAGTGGAGAGGCGATGGGTGGGGCCTGCTGTGCGTGCCTTTTTATTTCCATCTGGGTTCCAGCCCCAGCATGCGAAAAACATTTCCAGTGCTCTTTGAAGAGCTAATGTTTTATTTATTTATTTATTTATTTATTTATTTTTGTGGGTACCGGGGGTCGAACTTAGGACCTCGCATGCCAGCAGGTGCCCGTGCTGCTGAGCGATATCACCAGCCCTTTTTTCGTATGTGGGTACCGGGAGTCGAACTCAGGACCTCATGCTTGCCAGGCAGGCACTTATGCCGCTGAGCCATCTCACCGGCCCTTATGTTTTGAATTTTGATGAAAATTATTTACTGATTTTTTTTTTTTTCTTTAGTAGTTGGTGTTCTTTGTGTTAAGGTCTCAAGTCATGCTTATTTGGGTCTGCTTTTTGATCTTCTTTTCCATGACCTATTTGTCTACCCCAGTGTCATAAGCACAGTGTCTTGTTTGCTGTAGCTATATGAGTATTCAAATCAAATAGGCTTTCTACCTTTGTAAATTCACGTAAGCTACTGATTTTTCTACCTGCTCCAGTCCACTGTTGAACCCATCTACTACATTTATCATTTCAGTTATTATGCTTTTCAACTCCAAACTCTCGCTGGTTTCCTTTAAAATTTCTTTTTGTTGATATTCTTTGTCCATGATTTCCTTTAGCTCTTTGTGCATATTTAAGATAGTTGATTTAAGAATCTTTTTCTTGGGCCGGTGATATGGCTCAGCAGCATAAGTGCCTGCCTGGCAAGCGTGAGGTCCTGAGTTCGACTCCCAGTACCCACATAAAGGAAGAAAAGGGCTGGTGATATCGCTCAGTGGCACAAGTGCCTGCTGGCAAGCGCGAGGTCCTGAGTTCGACTTCCGGTACCCACATTAAAAGAAAAAAAAAAAAGAATCTTTTTCTAGTTAGTCCAATACTTGAACTTTCTTATGTGCAGTTTTTCATTTCCTTTTTTGTTGTAAATTAGCTATACTCTTCTTTCTTTGCATACTCTGAAAGAGAGACAGACAGACAGACAGGGGATTGAATGCAGGGCCTTCTGACTGACCTAGTCCCAGCCTCTATTTTTTACTTTTTATTTTGAGACAGGGTCTCACTCAATTGGTTGATTTCCCAGGCTGGACTCAAATTTCCAATCCTTCTGCCTCAGCTTCCCAAAGTGCTGGGATTATAGGCATGTGCCACTACGACTATTTTTTTTTTTTTTTAAATTGGATACTTTATCTGGGTACAGTGGTACACACTACTTAGGGAGGCTGAGGTAGGAGGATCCCAAGTTCAAGGCCAGTTTGGGCAACTTTAGGAATATCCTGTCACAAAATAAGAAAATAAAAAGGGCTAGAAATGTAACTCAATGGGAGGCCCTGTTTCCAATCCCCGGAATAGCAAAAAACAAAACAAAATCCAAAACAACAGCAAAAATTGGATATTTTAAATATTACGTATGTCGGCTGGGTACGTGGTGGTGCAGCCTGTAATTCCAATACTTGGGAGGCAGAGGCAGGAGGATCGCTGTGAATTCAAGGCCAGCCTGGGCTACATAGTGAGCTCAAGGCCAGCCTGAGCTACGTATTGAGACCCTGTCTCAAAAACAAATAAATAAATATTACATATGTGGCAAGTCTGGAAGTTATATTCTCCACCTTTCTTGGAATTGGTTGTGCTGCCTGTTGTGATCATCATTATTTACTTGTTTATTGCCTTTTCCAAGCTATTTTTGTGAAGTCTCTATTCTTTGTCATGTGCAGCCACAGATGTATTCACTCTGATAGTTCAGTGGTTAGTGTTCTGGCAGATTCACCTAGAAACCTTGAGGCCAACAAGAGAAGGAAAAAAGAAAGAAATACTCTCGTAGTGTTCCTAGACAGGCTTTCTGTTGGCAGCCTCCTTTAATACGTATCTAGTCCCTTTGCAACCCTGCCTTTTACTTTCTGTTTGTGTGGATCTTGAAGCCTGCCAGATGAGACAGCTTCGGTCTCTCAGGCCTTCTTGGAGCTTGTGTCCACCTGGGGGCTTGCACATTCGTGGGTTCCCTGGGAGGAGAGTTCACCCTTTAGGGGGATATATGCTGAGACCCCATTGGATGCTTGAAACTTCATACAGCACCGTGCCCTATATATATTATGTTTTTTCACATGCATACAAACCTATCATAAAGGTTAATTTATAAATTAAACAGTAAGAGGTTAACAAACTAATAATAAAATGGAGCAATTATAATAAATACAGTAATAAAATGTGAGTGTAGTCTGTCTCTCAAAATATTTTGTTATACTGCAGATGTTAGCAACTTCAGTGTATGACTTTTTCCTCTTAAGTTTTCACTTCAGGGGAGCAACTTTCTGGCTTCTTTTGGGCATAGCTGAGTTGCCAGCAGCACTGCTCTTGGGCTTTGAGACCTTTGAGGAGAAATAGTAAGCATTGCTTGAACACAGCAGTAAGGAACAGTCGCTCTGATACCCAAGCTGGTACCGAGTGCCTTGTAGGCAAGTAGTGTGTGCAGTGCGGATCTGCGGGACACTTCTTGGGCAGGGCAGGACATGGTGGCACTGTTTCATCAAGACAGTGTATAATTTAAAACCTATGGACTTTATTTCTGGAATTTTCCTTTGAACATTTTCAGACTAGCTGAAATTGCAGGTTAGAGGGGATTACTGTATGTGGGATTATTTTGTTGGTAACACGAAAGTAATTTTTTCTTTTTCCAGTGCTGGGGAGTGAACTGAGGCCTTATGCATGTTAAGCACCTTACCATTGAGCTATACAGCCCCAAAGTTATTTTTAAGTTATGTCCTGTTTTAGTTTTATTTTCTTGTTTTATTCACACTTCACCCAAATCTCAAAGTTCTTTTAAAGTACTGACTCGGCTCATTACACTTTTTTTCCAGTGCTGGGGATTGAAACCAGGGCCTTGCATGGGCTGAGCAGGTACTAACCACTAGCTACATCCCCAACCCTTTTTTTTTTTTTTTTTTTTGTCTTTTTGAGACAGGGTTTCTCTCTGCAGTTCAGGCTGACCTTGAACTCACAGGGATCCTCCTGCCTCAGCCTCCCGAGTGTTGAGATTACAGGCATATGCCACCACACCTGGCCCTTTTTATTTTTTGTTTTGAGATAGGGTCTCACTAAATCGCCCAAGCAGTACCCAAACTTTTCGTCCTCCAGCTTCAGCCTCCTGAATAGCTGGGATTGCAGGCATGCGTCACCATGCCCAGAATAATTCATTAATCTTGTTTACTTTGGAATCATCAGGGCTTCTCTTCTCTTTTGAGAAAAGGTCTTATACTTGAGATGTTTCATTTTAAGTAGGTGGGTACCAAGGTAAACCTACAGAATGCTAAATCTTTTCATGCCGAATGTTTATGCTGCTTCTCACGAAATACAACTTTGGTCCTTTTTATTGTGATGGAAGTTCCATAGAATTGACATGGAAAAGGAGCTTGAGTTGCTAACATGGTAGGGAGTTTACATGCATTAGTTCACAAAACCTTTACTGCGTTATGTGACGTGGGTATAATTATCCCCGTCAGCAGCCACGCAAGGCAGGAGGCATCTTCCCAACTGGACTGTTGGGACACCTGAGCTTAGGTTAAGCAAGTTGCCTGAAGCCTCGTGACTTCTAAGTGACAGACCCAGAAGGAAAATCAGGATTTTTCTGACTAGGACTTTTTGTATTCATATGTTTGTTTATTGTTTCTATCACAGGCGCTCTAGTGAACCTCTACTATTTCTTTTGAACCTCTACTATTTTTAATTAGACACTAATATTTCGGTCTCTTTAATTTCTGTTTTGTTAAGGTTTTTCTGTATTTGCATTTTTATTTTTATTATTTATTTATTTATTTTTAATTTTTTTTAAGACAACAAGTAAACATTCTTATGTATTAACAAACTCAAACATTAGAGAATGTACAAATATCTTTTGGAGAAAAATATTACTCAGTATAAGATTAAGCCATGTAAGAGCTAGGTAAAAATAGAAGACTAAGGAATGGAATAGTCACAGTGAAATTGCATTTTCATACTAGGGAGACAATACGATGTTTATAAATGTGCATCCGGTTTATTTCACTTGTGAGTATTTTCTCGAGTTGCATCCATTTACCTATAAAAGTTTTCAGTTTATCTTTCTTTATGGCTGAATAGTACTCCATTGTATAGAAATACCACATCTTTTGTATCCATTCCTTGGTTAATGGGCATTTGGGTTGTTTCCACGATCTAGCTATTACAAATTGTGTTGCTATAAACATGGGTGCACATATATCGCTGTGGTACGATGTTTTTAATTCTTCTGGAAAGATACCCAGAAGGGGAATAGCTGGATCAAATGGGACCTCCAATCCTAGTTTTTTGAGGAGTCTCCACACGGATTTCCACAGTGGCTGCACCAGTCGACACTCCCACCAACAGTGGAGAAGGGTTCCTTTTTCCCCACAGCCCCTCCAGCATTTGTTATTAGTTGACTTCTTGATAATAGCCATTCTTTCTGGGGTGAGATGGAATCTCAGTGTTGTTTTCATTTGCATCTCTCGAATGACTAGTGATGTTGAACATTTTTTCATATATTTATTTGCCATTTGTATTTCTTCATCTGAGAAGTGTTTATTCATCTCAGATGCCCACTTTTGGATTGGGTCTTTAAATTTGGGAGGTCTGATTTTTTTGAGTTCTTTGTATGTTCTCAATAGTAATCCTTTGTCTGAGGAACAGCTGGCAAACAGTTTTTCCCACGTTGTGGGTTGTCTCTTCACTCTGTTGGTAGTTTCTCTTGCTGTGCAAAAGCTTTTTAATAAGATGAGATCCCAGTTGTTGATTCTTTGGGATAGTTCCCGTGCGGTTGAGGTTTTATTCATAAAGTCTTTCCCTACACCAATGTTTTCAAGAGTTTTACCTATTCTATTTTCCAGAAGATTTAATGTTTCTCTTTTAATATTTAGTTCTTTGATCCATTTTGAATTTAGTTTAGTGCACGGTGAAAGATACGGGTCTAATTTTAATCTTCGGCATGTGTAGAGCCAGTTTTTCCAGCACCATTTATTAAAGAGGCTATCTTTCTTCCAGTGAATGTGTTTGGCACCTTTGTCAAAGATAAGGTGGCTTAGTATGTCTGGAGTTGTTTCTGCATCTTCTGTTCTATTCCAATGATCTTCAGGTCTATTTTTTTGCCAATACCATGCTGTTTTTATCACAGTAGCTTTATAGTATAATTTCAAATCAGGGATTGTGATGCCCCCTGCCTTGCTTTTGTTGCCCAGAATTGCCTTTGCTATTCTAGGTCTCTTCTGGTTCCAGATGAATTTTAGGATTGCTTTCTCTAATTCTGCGAGATACGTTGTTGGAATTTTGATCGGAATTACATTAAATCTGTATAACAGTTTTGGAAGTATGGCCATTTTCACTATATTGGTTCTTCTGCCCCAAGAGCAAGGGATATCTTTCCATTTTCTGATATCCTCTTCAATCTCCTTTTTCAGAGTACTGTAGTTTTCAGTGTAGAGGTCTTTTACCTCCTTTGTGAGATTGATTCCTAGGTATTTCATTTTTTTAGATGTGATTGTGAAAGGTGTTGTTTCCCTAATTTCTCTCTCAGTGATTTTGTTATTGGTGTACAGGAAAGGCTATTGATTTTTGAGTGTTGACTTTGTATCCAGCTACACTACTGAATTTGCTTATTAAACCTAGCAATTTTTTAGTGGAGTTTTTCAGGTCATCTACGTAGAGTATCATGTCGTCTGCAAATAATGATAATTTAACTTCTTCCTTTCCAATCATAATTCCTTTTATTTCTTTCTCTTGTCTAATTGCTCTGGCTAAAGTTTCCAGGACTATGTTGAATAAGAGTGGGGACAGTGGACATCCTTGTCTTGTTCCTGATTTTAGAGAGAAGGCTTTCAGTTTTTGTCCATTTAGTATGATATTGGCTGTTGGTTTGTCATAGATAGCTTTTATCAGATTGAGATAAAGACCATCTATTCCAATTTTCTGTAGGGTTTTTATCATGAATGGGTGCTGGACTTTGTCAAAAGCTTTTTCTGCATCTATTGAGATGATCATATGATTTTTGTCCTTGGTTCTGTTAATATGGTGTATTGCATTTATTGATTTACGTATGTTGAGCCATCCCTGCATCCCTGGGATGAATCCAACTTGGTCATGGTGTATAATCTTCTTGATGATTTGCTGCATTCTGTTTGCCAGTATCTTATTGAGGATTTTTTGCATCTATGTTCATTAGGGAGATTGGTCTGTAGTTCTCTTTCTTAGTTGGGTCCTTCTCTGGTTTTAGTATCAGGGTAATGCTTGCTTCCAGGAATGAATTTGGGAGTATTGCTTCCCTTTCAATTTCATTGAAGAGTTTGAGAAGTAGTGGTGTTAGGTCTTCTCTAAATTTCTTGTAGAATTCGGCAGTGAATCCATCAGGGCCTGGGCTTTTCTTTGTTGGGAAGTTTTTAATTACATCTTCGATTTCATTGATTGTTATTGGTTTATTTAGGATTTTTATATCTTCTTGGTTGAGCTTTGGTAATTCATATGTATCTAGGAATCTGTCCATTTCTTCTGCATTTTCCATCTTATTAGAATACAAGTTTTCAAAGTAGGTATAGATGATCTTCTGGATTTCTGCAGGGTCCGTTGTGATATCACCCTTTTCATTCTTAATTGTGTGGATTTGAGTACTTTCTTTCCTTTTTTTAATAAGGTTGGATAAGGGTTTGTCAATTTTATTTAATCTTTCAAAGAACCAACTCTTTGATTCGTTGATTCTTTGTATTGTTTTTTTAGTCTCCAATACGTTAATTTCTGCTCTGATCTTTATAATTTCCTCCCTTGTACGATTTTTTGGCTTAGCCTGCTCTTCTTTTTCTAGAAGTTTGAGGTTCACCATTAGGTTGTTTATTTGTGCTTGCTCTGTTTTCCTTATATAGGAATTTAATGCTATAAATTTCCCTCTTAGGACAGCTTTCATTGTATCCCATAAGTTCCAGTATGTTGTACTGTCATTATCATTCAGTTGCAGAAACTGTCTAATTTCTTCTTTAATTTCATCTGTGACCCATTGGTTGTTCAGTAGGGTGCTATTTAATTTCCATGCGTTTAGCAAATTCTTGTGGTTTCTTTTGCCATTGATTTCCAATTTCATTGCACTATGGTCTGATAATATACATGGGATAATTTCAATTCCTTTGCATTTACTTAAGCAGGTTCTATGAGCTAGTATGTGGTCTATTTTGGAGAATGTCCCATGTGCAGATGAGAAGTATGTGTATTCTGATGTTGTGGGGTGGAGCACTCTGTAGACATCTACTAAGTCCATTTGTTCCAAAGTTTGGTTCAGTTGTAATATTTCATTGTTGATTTTTTGTCTAGTTGATCTGTCTTTTTGTGACAGTGCAGTATTGAGATCCACCAATACAATTGTATTAGTGGTTATTTGATTTTTCATGTCCATTAATATTTGTTTTATATAGTTGGGTGCACTGGTATTTGTTGCATATATATTTATGATTGTTATCTCTTCCTCTTGGATTGTTCCCTTTGCAAGGATGTAGTGACCTTCTTTATCTCTCTGAATCATTCTTGGTTTGAAATTCACTTTGTCTGTGAAAAGAATAGCTACCCCTGCTTTTTTCTGGGTTCCTGTTGCATGGAGTATTGTTTTCCATCCTTTGACTTTCAGTCTATGAATTTCTTTTTGAATTAAATGTGCTTCTTGTATACAGCATATTGTTGGATCTTGCTTCTTGATCCAATTTGCCAGTCTGTGCCTTTTGATTGGTGAATTGAGACCATTAACATTAATGGTTAAAACTGATATGTATTGACTTATCCTTGTCATGTTATTTTCTTTTTGTTGGCTCCCCCTCTTAATTTTTGTTTTCCCTCCCTCTGTTTAATCATTTGCTCTGCCTGGTGGATTCCTTCTGTTGGGGTTTCTGGAGTTGTAGTCCTTGTTATCCCTTTCTAGAATGTCCTTCAAAACATTTTGGAGTGTTGGTTTGGTGGTTATAAATTTTCTCAGATGTTCTTTGTCATGGAAGTATTTTACTTCTCCATCAGTTTTGAAAGATAGTTTTGCAGGGTACATCAATCTAGGTTGAAGATTATTTTCCTTTAGAACTTGAAATACATCATTCCAAGCTCTTCTTGACTTGAGGGTTTGTGCTGAAATGTCCGCTGTGATTCTGATGGGCTTTCCTTTATAAGTGATTTGTTTCTTTTCTCTAACAGCTTTTAAGATTCTACTCTTATGTTGAATTTCTGGAATCTTGACTATGATATGCCTGGCTGAAGATTTTTTTTGATCGTGGCCAATTGGAGTTCTATAAGCCTCACTTATCTGAACATCAAATTCTTTTTCTCTACCAGGGAAATTTTCTGTGATAATGTCTGTGAACAGTGTTCTGATGTCATTTATGCTATCTCCTACTTTTTCATTGACTCCAATCAATCTTAAGTTATTCTTCTTTGCATCATCTAGCAGCTGCTGGATTGATTTTTCATTGTCCCTTGCTGTTTTTAAGAATTCTTTCTTTTCATGATCACTAATTGCAAGCCTGTCTTCTATATCTGAGATCCTGTCCTCACATTGGCTTAATCTGCTACAAATACTTTCAATGGAATTTTTGTTCTCTTGGATATCTGCTTGAATCTGCTTTATGGAGTCCATTTCTTTCCTATGCTGAGCATTCATGGCTTCCATCATTTTCTTAAGCTTGTCTATTTTTTTGTCTGTGTCTGCTCTAGCGTCCTTAAGCATGGTCTTCATTGTGGACATTATCTCTGCAGTTATCTGAGAAATTATTTCTGATTTAAATTTTTCCAGAGCCTCATTCAACTGCTTTGTTGTTACCACTTCAGAGATGTCAGGTGGGTGGCTTTCAGTTTGTCCGGCCTCACTGCCCCCTGGGTTTGCCTTTGGTGAACTGGATGTGTGGGGTTGCATCCTGTTTTAAGTGTCGCCTCATTTTCTTTTCTTTCTTTAATTCCTGGGATGCTGTTTGTAAATTGCCTATGGTAGGTTGCTTTATTGGTAGTATTTCAAACTCTTAGGAGATTCTTGGAATACCAGGAAGAAAAGTGCCAGTTAGTGTGTCCTTCACAGCCACTGCTTCTCTGTACTGGGGCGTCTCGCGTTACTCCGCAGAGGTCCCCGCTGGAGCTGTGGGTGGAGTGGCGGCCGCCCTGAGTTTCAAGTTCAGCTGCTGCCCCCCCCACAATGGCGCCCGGCTAGTCTCTCTCTCGTGCGGGTCGGCTGGGCGTCAGCACTCACCGCCAGTCAGTGTGTCCTTCACGGCCGCTGCTTCTCTGCACCGCCGCTTCTCGCATTCCTCTGTGGAGGCCCCCGGGGGCGCCGGCAGTCACCGCGTGTCTGCAGATTTGAACCGCTTCAGTCGCGTCAGGATTCCCGACGCAGGGAAATGGCGCCGGAGGCCACCTCCTTCTTCTTTGTTGGGGTTTCTCTCTTCACTTTCTCCGTGGGCCCCAAACTGCGCTTCAGATCTTTCCTGGGTCCCTGGGAGCCACTTCCCTCTTTCTTGTCCTCCTCCAGTCACTATATTTCAGTGTCCGGATGGCGACTTTTGGAGAGGTTCACTGCCTGCTTCTTACAGATCCGCCATCTTTTTCCGGAAGTCCTGTATTTGCATTTTTAAATTTCTATTTTCTATTTTTACTGTGGTGATGATTCTGTATGATTTTACATGATTTATTAAACCATTGAAGATGCAGTTACAGGTGCAGCCATAGTCAGAAATACCTAAATACTTACTTTGGTTACAGAGTTGAACTGCATACACTAGGAAATGAATCTACTTGATGGATTTTTCGAGATTTAGTGAAAGGAAATAGTAAATCATTGTGGTGTTCTGTTCTCTTTCAGCTTTCAGAAGAGTTATTAGACAATTGGCTCGCCTACCCAGAGGCCCAGCATGTCCCCCTCAGCCAGCATATGCTTGGTTTTGCCATGAAGTCTGTTACACAGGTGGTAATGGGCAGTGCATTTGAAGATGACCAGGCGGTCATTCAATTCCAGAAGAATCATGGCACAGTAAGTCTAGGGCTCAGTTTAAAATTATTCTTTCATCAGCTGGGTGCAGTGGAACACGCTTGTAATCCCAGCACTCTGAAAAGCTGAGGCTGGAGGATTGCAAGTTCAGGCCCAGTCTGGGCAACTTAATGAGAGCCTGCCTCGGAATGAAAAAAATAAAAAAGGGGCTGAGGATGCAAAGGTTCTGGGTTTAATCCCAGTACAGAAAAAAAATTTATCCTTTCATCATAACAAATAGTTGAATGCTGGCTTTGCCTCTGAAGATTTAAGCTTTCTTGCTTTTTAGCAAAAAGAATAATGCAAGCAATAATAATTTTTTAAGGTTAAGAATTACTTTTTTCAAACAAATACTTTTTTAAATGTAAGGAGCATATGACTAAAGAAATTTTCTTTTAATACTTACCAAGTGTACACTGGGGTGTGGTGGTGCATGCCTGTAATCCCAGCACTTGGGTGGCTGAGGCAGGAGGATCACTGTGAGTTTGAGGCCAGCCTGGGCTACAAAATGAGTTCAAGGCCAGGCAGAACTGCCCAGTGAAACCCTGTCTCAAAAAGACAAAAAACAAAGCAAAACAAAAAAAACTTACCAAGTGTGTTATAAAAGCAATATTGGATTCTAGAATAGAGAGAAAAATCTATATTTAATATAATTAAAGTCACTGGTGCATGAAAATGCTAATTGAATGAATATGATTAGAAGCATTATGTTTGCTTTTTCTAGATTCACAAGTGGAATTTGTTTATTTTCCTTTTTAAAAATTAGTCTCAACATTAATCTGTTGAAATCATATTTAGGTTACTTTTACCACAATTTAGATCTGAGAAATGATTCCTTATATCATTTAAATCTATAAAAATGGAGTAAATATTTAAGATAATGTGTTTTAAAAAGAATTACCAGGAACTGTGAGTTAATAGCCTGTCACTGTTTAGTGTTGTACTTTTTCTTATTAAAATAGTTTTCATTACTTTTGTTTGATACTTTAAAAAAATATGCTCTTTCATAAAACGTTCATGCATCTAGACATGCAACAATTAAAGTGGAAAATCATTTTAAATTCCACTTCCCAGGCTGGGCATGGTAGTTCATGTCTGTAACCCCAGCACTCAGGAGGCTGAGGCAGAAGGATTGCTACTAGTTCGAGGCCAGCTAGCATAGCTACATAGTGAGTTCAATGCCAGCCTGAACTACAGTGTGAGACTCTGTCTCAAAAAACCAAAAATAGGGGCCGGTGAGATGGCTCAGCGGCTTAAGTGCCTGCCTGGCAAGCGCGAGGGCCTGAGTTCGACTCCCGGATCCCACATACGAAAAAAGGGCCGGTGATATCACTCAGCGGCATGGGCGCCTGCTGGCATGCGAGGTCCTGAAGTCGACCCCCGGTACCCACCAAAAAACAAAAACAAAAACAAAAATAAATAAATAAATAAATTCCACTTCCCGGAGTGAACCAGTGTGTGTCCCCAGCCTGCAAAATTAATCGGTTAGGGAATTCCTAATATGTCTTCTCATTTTAATGAAAAATTAAATTTTGACTTATTTATTTGATGTCTGCATTTTTTTCTTGTTGATGAGAGCTTTTGTTTTGTTTTTGGTGGTGAGACTGACATGCTAAACAAGTGCTCTACCACCAATCTACTGATCTACATCCCCAGCGCTTCTTTTTTTTTAATTTTGAGACAGAGATTTGCTAAGTTTCCCAGGCTGATCCTTTTTTTCGCAGCCTCTTGAGTAGCTGGGGTTATAGCTGTGTCCCACTATGCCCAGGGAGAGAGTTTATTCTTGCTCTTCCTCTTTCTTTTTTGTGGGGTACTGGGGATTAAACTCAGGGCCTCATGCATGACAGGCAATCACTTTACCACTGAGCTACATCTCCAGCCAGGACTTCTGCTGCTGATACCTGTCCTGCCTCTTTTTATATTTCCCTTCTTTTTCCTTTTCTTTCTTTCCATATAACTTTGAAATAGAAATCATTTCAAACTTAACAGAAAAGTTACAGCCAAAACAAGGAACCCCCAAATATCCTTTACCCAAATTAAGCATTTGTTTACATTTTGCCTCCCTTACTTTGTCACTCATTTGTCTGTCTGTCCGTCCATCTATCCATCCATCCCTCCTTCCCCACCCTCCCTTCCCTCCCTGAATCATGTGAGTGTAAAGTGGACGTTTTCGCTCTTAACCTCTATATATTTCACTCTGTGTTTTCTAATAAGAATACTCTTACGTAGTGACAACACAATTATTAAACTTGGGAAGTTCAGCATTGATACAATACTATTAACTCACCCAGGGCTGTCTTCACGTTTCTTCAGTCATTTTAATAATGTTTCTAGAATTCACACTGCTTCCCCTGTGCATTCCAGGACTTAATTTAGGATCACTCAGTACTTTTAGTTGTCAAAGGTTTGTTTTGAGATGAGGTCTCCCTGGAGGCTGGCCTGCAACTCACAGCAATCCTCCTGCCTCAGCCTCCCAAATTCTGGGATTACAGGTGATGTTCCCACCACAGCTGGCCATTGGACCTCTTTAATCTGAAACCCTTTCTGGGTTTATTTATTTATTTAGTTGGTTAGTTTTTTGAGACAAGGTCTTGCTCTGTAGCCCAGGCTGGCCTCGAACTTGCGGTGATCTTCCTGCCTACAGGACCATTACTTGTAGAAATCCCCAATTTGTGTTTAATACTTCACGAGTAAATTTGAAGTGTATTTTTTGGGCAGGAATGTTATTTTTTAAATGTTACTGGAAGTTGTCAAAGTTTTCAGACTATAAACAAAATTTAATACCCTTCCTCAAATAAATGGTCTTTTAATTTTTGAAGCACCGAGTGCCCAGCTTGCTCAGTCATGCCTCCAGGAGCGACTGACCAGTTTGTGGCTTCAGAGGGAGTGACAGCTCTGTCTGTCTGCTGGTGATAATGGGGAGAGGTTATCATTTGTTTGATTTGATTCCACAGGTGTTAAAATGGGAGAAAAAGGAACACCTCACATTCAAATCCATGCTGGATTTCTGAACTACCCTTCAAAAACCTGCCAACTCATTTTCCCACCAATATTACTGTACTGTGTTTTTGGTACTTAGATTGGGTGATCCTTTAAATATTTGCCTACTATGTCAAAAATGATGTTCCATGATTAATAAAAGTTGTATTCTTTTATCTTTCAGGAGATTACCTGTTTTTGTAATTTTGCCAAACACTTGTGTTTCTTTCGTGGAATACTTTCTCATGTACCTTGTAATATTTCTATTGATGTAATTCTTTTTCTTGCAGATCTCTAAGAGCCATTTATTTTTATCCGTTCCCATTTGCTTTTACTTTTGTGTGTGTGTGTGTGTGTGTGGGTACCCGGGGTCGAACTCAGGACCTCACGTGCCAGCGGGCGCCCGTGCCACTGAGTGATATCACTGGCCCTTTTTTCGTATGTGGGTTCCGGGAGTCGAATTCGGGCCCTTGCGCCTGCCAGGCAGGCACTTACACCACTGAGCTATCTCACTGGCCCGCTTTTACTTTTTTTTAGTGCTTTTTCATGATCACACATGAAACAAAGCAAGGACTTACTCTGCTATTAACTCTTTTTCCTCTCCATTTTGACGCCTTTTAAGCAAAGGAATTTTTCCTTTCCAGCTGTAGTTTGAAAGTGTGCCTTGACTGAAATCATTAAAATATAGAGCAGTACCTCAGTTCAGGAACTTAATCTTCTCCACGAGTCTGGTCCCAAACCGAATTGCATAAGAACCGAATCAAATTTCCCTGTAAGGCCAACATTGAACCTAACCATTGAATTTGTTGTTTTGTTCATTCGTTTTTGAGACAGGGTTTCACTGTGCAGTTCAGGCTGTCCTTGAACTCCCTGTGTAGCCCATGGTTGGCCTCAAACTGGCAGCGATCCTCCTGTCTCAGCCTCCTGAGTGCTGGGATTACAGGCGTGTGCCACCACATCTGGCCCTAACCATTTAATTTGACTTGATTCTCGTCCAATTTGGTTTGGGACCAAAACTGTGGAAAGAATCAAATTTGTGAACGGAGGTATGGCTGGATTCGTACTCTGTCCTTACAACTGGGAGCCATCACAGTCATACACTTAAGAGGCAGAGCCTAATTATCAGATATGTTGATGAGGCAGTCCTTACTTCTTAGCTTATTTTGCTCAGTATTATGTAGGAGATCTGTGTATTAGGTAATCGATATGTATACTTTCCTACTTTCAGGTTTGGTCTGAGATTGGAAAAGGCTTTCTAGATGGGTCACTTGATAAAAGTGCAACTCGGAAGAAACAATATGAAGATGGTAAGTTTGGCCACCCGCAATTTTTAAAAAGGACAAAAGCATGTATCCCAGTTTCAGTAGGGTTATCTATGATGAAGAGATTGTTAGTCATGTATAAATTCTCTTTTTATGCTTTTCCCCACGTTTACTACAGTGGACATTTTTCTTTAACAAAAGGTTTGAGAAAAAACGTTAGTAAAAAAATCCTCTGTGGAATTAGTACACTCTACAGGATTCATGGAGAGTATAAGGATACAATACAAAAGAAGCAGTTTGAAACTGGGCATGGAGGTGCATGCCTATAATCAGCACTCGGGAGGCTGAGGCAGTAGGATCACCTTGAGTTCAAGGCCAGCCTGGGCTACTTAGACCCTGTCTCAAAAAAACAAAACAAAACATATAAAGAATCATAAATAATGAATTATCTAAAAGAAGAAAATATTCATGAAACCATTTATCGTAATACTGTTTCTGTAGGTAGAAAACCAAAACCAAATCAAATGTCCCACATTATAGGAATTGTTAAAGAAATAATGTTAGCATGATTTAATATTATACAGATACTTATAAAGAGAATGTAGCAACATAAAAAATTCTTTGTGCTTGCTTCAGCAGCACATATACTAAAGAAAATTCTTGCCATTATAACATTAAGTAAAAATGTTTTTGAAGGTGTTGGGCATCAATCACAACTTTATAAAATTTACACAGAAAAATAGCACTTGTAGTTTAAGATAGTCCCCTTACATTATTCCTTTTTACACTGTTTTTCTGTATTTTCTGTCAGTGGTTGAATGGTTGTAATGTTTTATTACTTTTATTCTGACCTGCTGCAATTCCTTTTTTTGGAAGCAGACAGGGTAAATTAAAATAAGCTAGGGCCGGTGAGATGGCTCAGCGGCGTAGGCGCCTGCCCGGCAAGCGCGAGGGCCCGAGTTCAACTCCCGGAACCCACATACGAAAAAAGGGCAGGTGATATCGCTCAGTGGCACAGGCGCCTGCTGGCACGCGAGGTCCTGAGGTCGACCCCCTGGTAACCACAAAAAAAAAAAAAATAAATAAATAAATAAAATAAAATAAGCTAATGGAGTACAGTGGCACACACCCATAGTCCCAAACTACTCCGTAAGCTGAGGCAGGAGGGTTGCTTGAGCTTAAAAGTTCAAGGCCAGTCTGGGCAACATAGATGCTCCCTCATTAAAAAAAAAAAAAAAAAAAAATACACACACACACACACACACACACACACACACACACATACATATTGCACTCAGTAATTTTCCATGTACAGTATAATAGAATTGCATCTCAAAATTCTCTTCATTCTTTTAACAAATATTTGTGACTTCCTGTCTTTTTTTTTTGTGTGTGTGGGTACCGGGGGGGTCGACCTCAGGACCTCACGTGCCAGCAGGCACCCATGCCGCTGAGCGATATCACCGGCCCCTTTTTCGTATGTGGGTTCTGGGAGTTGAACTCGGGCCCTCGCGCTTGCCAGGCAGGCGCGTACGCCGCTGAGCCATCTCACCGGCCCTGTGACTTCCTGTCTTGCTGTGTAGTCCAAGCTGGTCCTGAACTCATTACGGGGTCCAGACTGGCCTTGAACTTGAGGCGATCCTCCTGCCTCAGTCTCCCAAGTGGTGGGATTATAGGTGTGCAGCACCACGCTGAGCCTAAGCCCTATTCTGTGCACAGGAGATAAAATCCCTGTCCTTGTCAGTTTCCTATTCTAGTGATTTTTGATGTCCAACACAATTTTTTAAAAAAGCCAGTTGAATTGACATCTTCTGCCGTTTGGTTTTCATTACCATTCTGATTATCTTGATGGATATATTGACATTAATTTCCTTGATAAAAAATGTGTCTCAGAAATACTGGTTAAATTAATGTGAAAGGAAAATAATGTATACCTTTTGAGTCTAAGTAAAAGTAGATTGTCTGGCATACATTCTTGGGCAATCACATGAGCAAAGATCCAATTTGAGCTTGTATTGAAAATGGGTTTTTTTTGGCAGTGCTGGGATCAGGCCCAGAGCCTTGAGCATGTAGGCAAGTGTTGTACCACTGAGCTGCATCCCAAGCCTCAGGTTCTGGTATCTGTGAGTGGAATCTTGTGGCTTCATCAGAGTTTCCTTTGCTTCAGTAAATAATTCTCAGCCTGCTCTGCACATTAGAATCACCTGGGAAGTGTAAAACAGAAGCTGAAGATGAGGCCCTATCCTAGACCAATTTACTCCAAACACTGGGCATCAGATAGCTTTGACAAGCTCTCCACGTTATTCTAAAGTACTCAGTACTATAAAGCATGTACAGCAGTAATCCCCAAATCTTGCTGCACAGTCAGACTTTGAAGGTACAGAAGCCTGGCTCCTGCCTCTACACATCCAGACCTAGTGGTGTGAGGTGTGGCCTGTGCTTTACTGGAAGCTTCCCAGGTGACTCTCGTGTGGTGCGAAGTCCAGGTCGCGGTGCATTACTCTGTTTGTGAGGTCTTGTTGTGTTACAGTCAGTCAGTTCTAGAAATTCTTAGAGAAGATTGTTTCAGGTGCTGGGGGGATGTCAATGAATAAACAAGTAAAAAATTCTTGCCCTTGTGGCAGCACATTGTGGAAAGAGACAGTGGTCTAAATAAGTAAACCGAGGTGTTAGAAGGTAGGAGATGCTGTGGAGAAAAGTAGAAGTGGAATGGAGATGGACGGTGCTGGGGTGCAGAGGGTGCAATTTTAAGTAGTTCTCAGGACAGGCCTCGCCGAGATGAGATTGTGTTTGAATAGCTGTAAGAGGCGAGGAAAGCAGTCGTGCAGGCTGGGTGAATCCCTTGACGTCTCGAGGAAGAGGGTTCCATGTAGAAGAAGTGTAGCTGCAGAGTCTTCGAGGGGGGCTGCTTCCTGGTGTACGAGGCGACAGCATGGCTAAAAAATTATGCGAGGAGCAGAGGGGGCTGAAGTCAAAAGACTGGGGAGAGGTGCAGTGTTTGCACGGCTTATAGACCACCATGTGACCAGGTTGTTACCCTGAGCTACGATGCTTTCGAGCAGCTATGATCTCAGCTGTGCTTCGAGAGGCTCGCTCTGGCTTCCGTGGGGTCCAGACCAGGAGCAGAGAGACTACTTAGGTGGCTGTTCACTGAAATGCGCAAATGAGATGATAAGGCTTGGGCCAGGTGGCAGGCAGAAGATAAAAACAACAACAACGAAAGGAATAATCCTGTATTTGAAGATAGAACCATCAACACTGGCTGACAGACCAAATGTGGAGCATAAGAGAGACAGACAGTGAGGTTTTAGGCCTAGATACTTGGAAAATGAAGTCAGCTGGGAAGCTTGTGGCAGGAAAGATAAACCAGCTGATCATTCCTGTTGGCTATGTTTCAGACATCCAAGTGGAGATGTTGAGTTTCTTGCTAAAAATACGAATATAGGGGCGGGGGATATAGCTCAAGCGGCACGGCGCCTGTCTGGCAAGCTCGAGGTGCTGAGTTCGATTTCTAGTTAAAAAAAATACAAATATGGAGTTCAGGGAAAGAGGTCCTCACTAGAAGTAAAAATGTGGAATTGTTTAGTACATAGATTTAAAGCCTTGAGACTAGAGATCACTAAGGTAGTGAATATACATAGACAAAGAAGCCCAGAAACCTAGCCTGGTCTTCAGATATTACATCAAGAAAAACAAGAGCCAGGAGTGGTAGCCCATGCCCCTAATCCTAGCTACTGAGGCAGGAGGACCACAAGTTGGAGGCCACCCTGAGCAACTTAGTGAGAACGTGTTTCAAAAAAACGGGGTGGGGAGGGCCTGGTGCTGTGGCTCGGGCTCCGTGGTAGAGCACCTGCCAAGCATGCGTGAGGCCCTGGGTTCAATCCTGAGAGGAGGGTAGGGGAGATAGAAGCTAATTCAAGAGCTGAGAAGGAATCAAAAAGAAGACAGCAGGCAGGAAGGTGGAAGGGGAGGGTGGAGCTGGGGAACCCACAATACTGGGAGAATTATTAACTGCATCAGTGAGGACTGTAGCAGATCTTTTAGGTTTCATGATTTATTTTTCTGATTATTTCACATCTGTTTCTGTCCTTCTGTCCCTTGATGAGCTATACCTGGTTTGAAAGAAGGAAGGAAGTTAGCAATACAGAATTTAGAAGGAAAGTGGATAATATGAAGGGAGAAACTTGTGTGTTTGGGTCCTCTAAGGTGCTGGTGTTGTTCTGCTTCTTGACCTGGGCGGTACTGATATGGTTGTTTGCTTATAATTATTCCTTAAACTGTACTTAGATGCTTTGTGCTTTTTTTTATGTATGTTTTCTAGTACTGGGGATTGTGTCCAGAACCTTCACACTGAGCTACATCCCCAGTCCTTTTTATTTTTATCATTTTATTTTGAGACAGATCTTGCTAAATCACTAAATTGCCCAGGATAGGCTCAAACTTGTGCCTCAGCCTCCTAGGGTGCTGGGATTATAGGAGTGCACCATCATGCCTGGTTTATATGTATTTTATTTTATTTATTTATTTATTTTTTTGGGGGTACCAGGGTCGACCTCAGGACCTTGCGCGCCAGCAGGCGCCCGTGCCGCTGAGCGATATCACCGGCCCCTTTTTTCGTATGTGGAATCCGGGAGTCGAACTCGGGCCCTCGTGCTTGCCAGGCAGGCGCTTACGCCGCTGAGCCATCTCACTGGCTCTATGTATTTTAAATTTAACAAAAAGTAGGAAGAAAAGAAAGTTAGATGAGTTTAGCATTTTAAATTAAGTTAGAAATTAGCATTTTTAAATTGTTGGTTATTGGGCTGGTAGTGTACTCAGTGATATAGTGCTTGCCTGGTATACATGATGCCCTGGGTTCAATCCCCAGCCCTGAAAAAAAAATTACTGGTTACTATCTCTAAAGGTTTTATTCTGCACATGAAACATTGTGCAGGTTTATTTGTAGAGTCTAATCTCCACAAATGCTTGTATTCTAAATTTTTCTTTTGTTTTCTTTAAGCACTTGTGCAATTGGAATCTATTTTAAAGAAAATCATAAAAGAACGAAAAGAAAAGAGCTTCAGTCAACATATTTTCATTGACTCCTTAGTACAGGGAAACCTTAATGACCAACAGGTGATGTAATTGTTAAACATTTATCAAATAAAAATAATCTGCATGTGTAGCTTGTGCTTTTCATTCACTTTTATCCACATGTCCTCCTGGAGTTCAGTAGCTTGTCTTTTATTGTACGCCCTGAGTAGCTCCAAGTACTTAGTCTACTTTTACAGTATTTAGCTCTTTGAGGCAGCTGTATATTATTTAATATTTGGGTAAACAAATGTTGAGGCCAAATTCTCTGATCATAAAAGAGAAGGATTTATATAAGCCTTTCTAGACTAAGCCACTTGGTCTCCAAGTGACCTGCCTGGTCATTCCCACGGTGACCAGGTTTGGCAGCTGGACTTGTTTGCAGCGCTTGTCTGTTACCACTGGGGCTCCACTGCATTTAGGGTGTTATTGGGCAGAGGACAGGAATGGAGTCACTTCCACACCCGTTCACTGTAGAGATCTTCTGCCCCATTCAGCACATGAAAGTCCTGGTGGCCAGAAGTGGTTTTCTGGGTCTATGTTGGTAGAGAAATTGAATCAGGCTCCAAGGACAGTGCTGGGCTCTTCTCCACTATTCCCAAGGCTTTGTTGCTTCACCAAGCCAAACCAGAGAAATAGGACTGAACCAGTTTGTCAAAGTGTAACATGGTCCAGTAACATTACCAATAACTAAGTGTTTATTGCAATATAATGTTTGTTTTTCATATTATTATATTTTCACATTAATTAGGGCAAAGAAATAATACACCATTTTCCCTTTTGTTGACCCTAACGTTATACTCTGGATTATTTTAATAGGATCTAACATAGACCATCTTACATTTCATACTTCTAAACTTAGTTTTGTTTCCTAGATCCTAGAAGACAGTATGATATTTTCTCTGGCTGGTTGCATAATAACTGCAAAATGTAAGTATAAATTGAGTTCTTTTTCAGATGGATTACCAAATATACAAGGGTTAAGCTGTTCTAAAATAAAGGAGGGCTGGTGAGATGGCTCAGCAGCGTAAGCGCCTGCCTGGCAAGCGCAAGGTCCTGAGTTCGACTCCCGGAACCCACATACGAAAAAAGGGGCCGGTGATATCACTCAGCGGCACGGGCGCCTCCTTGGCGCGCGAGGTCCTGAGGTCGAACCCCCGGTACCCACAAAAAAAAAAATAAATAAAATAAAGGAAACACTGTCTGCCAGACCTCCTTGTAACATCCCTTCCCTGCTTCTTATTCTTGTTTAAAAAGCTTGATTTACACAGGTGCCTGTTTTTTTTTCACCCCAAATGCTTGATGCCACCTCTGAAAATTGCCATAAGTTTCTTGGCACATTTTGGATTGTGAGTTCTAGTTAGTGCCTTTAACTTGAACTGCTGTTGACACCTTCCCAGCTGAGCGTGGGTGTGTCCACTCCCCGCTGCTGCTTTCACTGACTGCTGCAGTGGGCTGCGGTTGAGGTCTCCAAAGATGTAGGCCACAGAGGCCAGGATTTACAGGAGCTCCTCCTGCTGCAGTTGAAGGTGATTTTGATTTTGATTTAAATTCTAAAATGTGTGATCTAAGTTCCCTCACCGGTTTTTAGATTAGTAGAATACCATTCATTCATACAATATTGATTAAAATATGTTTATAGGTATAAATAATATTAAAGTATTTATAGGAAGTATTAGGATATCAGCTTAAAATCTAGGGAATGTAGGTTCACTTGAAGGATTTCATGTACAGCTCTTTTTAAGGAAATTTTTTAAAATGATGAGTACAAGTATAAACTTCCAGATATTATAGATGAAATCAAATTTATGTAAGCATGTGTCAGAAATAATGTATTCTACTTTTTTAAATGTTTATATATTCTAAAAATATATTACATTAAAAACATATCTTTGCTAAAGATCTTCAAAGAATCTAAATAAGTTTTCTGCTCTGAACACCACAAAAAGTGACCATTTCAAGATGCCTCTGAAGTTTTTGGAAGGCAAGATAGGCAGAAAACCTTAATTAAAGTTCTTGCTTTGCTAGTTAATATTAGCCTTGAGCAAGTTACTTATCTGCACTTTTTGTTTTCCTAAGAGAAATGTTTAGCTCTAATGAGGAGGTTACACAATGGCACACATCTGGAATCTCAGGTAATTGGGAGGCTGAGGCAGGAGGATTACAAGTTTGAGGCCAGTGTGGGAAACTCAGCAAGACCCTGACTCAAAATAAAGTTCGAAGAGGGCAGGAGTCTGTGGATGTAGCTCAGTGGTGGAGTGCTTGCCTAGCATTCTCAAGGTCCTGGGTTCAATCCCCAGTACCGCCATTGAATTTCTTCAGATTACATTGTTACGCTGTTTCCAGTCATATTTTTCATGAGTATACAAAAACAAAAAATGAAAACAAAAAACAGTGTTTGAGATTATTAAACTTAAATGGTTATATTTATTTTAAGTGATGATAGAGTCAAATAGGGTATATTAATGGTTACTCTATACAACCCTTGTGCCAATTCCTTCAGTTGTATATTAGTATATATTGTAAAATTATACTACATATTGTACACTGTACAGGTCTTCATATCTCTTGTGAAATAGAAATTTTGTGGTCCACTCAAAGCTATAAGGAAAAAGCATATGCAGGGAAGAGTTATGGACAGGCAGTCACTCGTGAATAATTGAGTACTATATAGCTATTGATTTTAGTGATACTAATAGTACAAATGAGTCAGACAAACATTTTGAAGACATTATATGTGGGGATTGTGGGAGTAGAGCATGTGCCCTAATGAAGAAAATAATAAAATAAAAAATTCAGTCAGGAAAGAGATAATTGCTAAGCAGAGGTAAAAATTACTTTCAGCATATTAAAAAGTTTTTGACAGAAAAAGTAGAGCTATAGTGTCAGTTTAAGTATATTCCAGGGAAAAATAGTGTATATATATCCAGATGGCCCCATTATTTTGACTAGTTATAATCCCAGTGGATTCATAAAGGAAATATAACCACTCTATTTCCTCTCTTTTATGTTCTTCATGTAATTTTCTTACATTTCCATTCTTTCCGTGAATATAATCTGTAAACCAGTTTAAAATAAAAAGAAGCCATAAGCCAGTGATCTCTCATCAAAACAACAGTAGTATTGTTAAAAGTACAGTTTCCTGGGCTCAACCCAACCCGCCGAAATAGAATCCATGGATGTGAAGCTGTGGCCTGAACCACCTCGAGGTGGCTTTTTAGAACCACCGTGCTAAGCGGCTGTCAGTCACAGTTCGGGAGCCAGTATGTTTAGCATTACAAGCAACACATTTACTGTACTGGTATTTAGATAAATCTGCTGGTTTGATTTGTGTGGATCATTTTATTAGTGATAATAAATCAAATTTTTTTATTTTGCAAGTTGAGTGAAACAGATAATTCATCGCTATCACTAGCATTGAATATTCCCCAGAAATGAAATGTCATTACTATTTTACCTAAGGTAAAATGTGTTAAGTGACTAGAGTTACTTGCCAGGTACAGGAAAGCATCCAAACCGTGTGATCTCGTTCTGTAAACATTCACGTCCCATTCAATGACAGGCAAGCCCTATGAAGAGTGTTGTTTTATTTGTGAGTGGCATTTATTTATCACGTGTATCTGGGGGTGAAAAATTAAGGCAAAAACAAAACGAGACCACTTGGTTTTTTTGTACTCTAGCCCCAAACCAAGAATTAGCTGTTTTCATTGTTATTAATGTAATTCTTCACATAGTGTGTACCTGGGCAATCTATTTTTTAACCACTTCTGAAGAAGTTCAAAAAAAACTGTATGAAGAAATAGACCGGATTTTGGGGAGGAGTCCTATTACACCAGAGAAAATTGAGCAGCTCAGGTAAGAATACAATGAGAGCATGAGGAGATCATCGAAAGGTAAATTTGAACTTTGTCTAATTTAAAGATAATGTTACTATCTCGGAAAGCTATATATTTTATAGGTCTTAAAATAGTTTTAAGTTTTTTTATATAGTTTTTTTTATATAATTTTTTTCTTCATATTGTATTTTTTTCATGGACATTTAATCTGTGTTTTAAAAATCAGAAAGTAATTCTGAGAAATCTTTAAATTAGCCTGTGTTAAATAGTACCAGGAGCCAGGTATAGTAATGCACACCTGTAATCCTAGGACTTGGGAAGCTGAGGCCGGAGGATCATGATTTCAAGGCCAGTCTTGCCTGCATAGCAAGACCCTATCTCAAAAAAAGCCAAAAACAAACAAACAAACAAAAAGTATCAGTGATGTCAAGCAACTGGGACTCTTGTATCTTTTGGAGGGAATGCAAAATGGTACAGCCACGGTGGAAGAGAGTCTGGTAGGATTTTGTAAAGTTGTAAAGAGTCAGGTAGGATATACCTGTCATATGACCTAGCAGTACCACTTCTAGGTGTTTCCCAAGAGCAGTGAAAACAGTTCCAGACAGAGTCTGGGCTAAAAACAGCCCGAACTAGAAGCAACTCAGGTCCACCAGACAGTAAATCGTAACCCGATGAGCACGGTGCCGTGTAACTGTACTGTGGAACACTACTGAGTGATGACGGAACGCGGTATCAATATAACACACACAACAATGTGGACAAGTCTTACTGTGCTGAGGGAAAGAAGTGAAACACAAGAGCCTGCCTACTGCATTCATTTGTGCGAAAGTCTAGGAATGACGAAACGATAGTGACGCGAAGCCATGGCCCTCGCTTCTCTCCAGCCATTCTCCATATCGCTGCTGGAGCCCTGTGGCCACCTTTCTAGTCACTCAGGCCCCTTAAAATACCTGTGTGCACACAGATACATATTCTGGACCAGCCGACTCACAGTCGGCATCGGAGATTTTTAGTCCTCAGCACCCCCGCCCCCAGAAGAAGTTTTCAGGAGCTTCTCAGATGACTAATACGTATCCAAAGTTGAGCATCGCTGCATTCGGGATCTTTCTAAATGCGGAGTCATAACTGATCAGTTGACTCCCCACTTAAAGTCCTTCAGTGACGTCTCACTGTTTTTAAGATAAATGTTAACCTCCCTGACTAGCTCATGAGGCATTTCAAGAACTGAACCTTAACTGGGCGTGGTGGTACACGCCTGTCATTGCAGCACTTGGGAGGCCGAGCCAGGAGCTGTATGAGTTTGAGGCCAAGCTTGGCCACATAACAAGTTCAAGGCCAGCCTGGACTGGACAGTGAGACCCTGACTCAAAAAACCAAAAAAGTTAAAAATTAAAATTAGAAAAAACCCTGAGCCTTACATGCCTCCTACTTTATCTCGCATTACTTTCTTTCTTCATACCATTGGATTCAGCTTTACAAAAACTTGTTTCCAGATACAGCCTTCTTTCTCGTTTTTTATCTTTTGCATAGATGATTCTTCTGTGTAGGTCGTTTCTTTTCTCCTCTGCTCTAGCTACATTCTTCTTATTGTTTTGCAGGTCTCACCCTAAGTATCTACTTCTCTGCAAGCTCTTTCCCTGGATGAGGTGTTCTGCATGTGTTTCCATCATACTCTCAGTCTTCTCTCCTAGCATTTACTGAGCCTGTTTAACCTTTGACCCTCATGTCCCCTTCACCTTCCCTCCTCTGCCACCCAGATTCTGACTTCCTTAGAGAACAGGTCTTGTTGGCCGGGTGTGGTGGCGCACACTTGTAATCCCAGCACTCGGGAGGCTGAGGCAGGAGGATTGCCATGAGTTCGAGGCCAGCCTGCACTACATAGTGACTTCAAGGCCAGCCTGGACTACCTAGCAAGACCCTGTCGCAAAAAACAAACAAACAACAGGTCTTGTTCACTGTTGTAGCTCAGTATCTAGCATAATGCTTCATATAGAGTAGGTACCCAATAAATATTTGTTCAAAAAGGAGAGGAAAAGGTGTTTCCTCTGTTTTTGTTGGGTTTTGGTTTGTTTGTTAGTTGGTTTTGTTTTGTTTGTTTTTTCGGACAGGGTCTCACTATGTACTTCAGACTGGCCTCGAACTCACAAAGCCCAAACTGCCCTTGAACTCACGGTAGTCCTCCTGCCTCATCCTGCTGAGTGCTGAGATCACAGCATGTGCCAGCACACCCAAGCTGTTTCTGTTGTTTTTCATATTAGAAATGTTACTATGTTTACAGCATTACTATGCTTACATTTTTGTTAGTATTTCCAATTATTTCTGTATAATAAGGTCTTACAAGTGAGTTTATGGTTTAAAGACACATACAGCAGCATAGTGGTTAAAATTAGGGGCTACAGGGCCGGTGAGATGGCTCAGCGGCTTAAGCGCCTGCCTGGCAAGCGCGAGGGCCCGAGTTCGACTCCCGGAACCCACATACGAAAAGGGCCGGTGATATCGCTCAGCGGCACGGGCGCCTGCTGGCGCACGAGGTCCTGAGGTCGACCCCCCCGGTACCCACAAAAAAAAAAAAAAAAAAATTAGGGGCTACAGAAAACGTCAGGCGAGGGTTTGAATCCTATACCACTTGCCTTCTGTGTAATCCTAAAAAATTCCTTTTAATTTAATTGATTGATTGATTGATTGAGACAGGGCCTTGCTGTGTAGGTCAAGCTGGTCTTGAACTCACTATGTAGCCCAAAGTGGCCTCGAACTGGCAGTGACTCTCCTGCCTCCGCCTCCCAAGTGCCGGGATTATAGGTGTGTGCTCCACCATGCCCAGTTCCTTCTAATTTTAATCTGTAAAATTAGAACATTAAGAGCATCCATGGGGTTTTTCTGGTATTTTTAGAAGTGTTTTTGTTTAAATGTTTATCTAGGTGCGATTTCTATACCTGTAACTTGCATAATGTATCTTTACACAAGTAGGAATTACGGAACTATTTCACACTAGGAAGGTTTAAGAAGTTGTCAGGGGCCGGTGAGATGGCGGCGTAAGCGCCTGCCTGGCAAGCACGAGGGCCCGAGTTCGACTCCCGGAACCCACATACGAAAAAAGGGCCGGTGATATCACTCAGCGGCACGGGCGCCTGCTGGCGCGCAAGGTCCTGAGGTCGACCCCCGGGTACCCACAAAAAAAAAAAAAAGAAAAAAAGAAGTTGTCAAATGACATTGTTAATATGTATGGAAATTTTAAACTGCCTCTCCCAAGATGAGCATTTTAGAAGGCTGAGGCAAGAATATCACCCAGGTAATTTAGCAATTTAGCGAGATTGTGTCTCAAAAGAAAACATTGGGGACCTGGGGATGTAGCTCAGTGTGAAGGCCCTGGGTTCAACCCCCAGTACCAAGAAAAATATTTTTAACTGATGTCTAAAAGTAGTGTAATGCCTCCTACTTTGTTCTTTTTGACTCAAAATGGCTTTAGCTGTTTAGGGTTTTTGTGGTTCCGTACAAATTTCAGAATTTTTTCCAGTTCTGTGAAGAATGTCAGTATTTTGATAGGGACTGCGGTGAATGTGTGGATGTCTCTGGGTAGTATGGACATTTTAACAATGGCAATTTGTCCGATCCATGAATGTGCATTGTCTCCTTTATATGTGAGTGTCAACAATGTTTTATAATGTTCACTTTCACCTCTTTGGTTAAATTTATTCATAGCTATTTTGTTTTACTTTCTTTTATTTGTAGCTATTATAATTGGGATCACTTTCTTGATTTTGTTTCAGATAATTAGCTACTGGTGTATAGCAACCCTACTGGTTTAGTATGTTGATTTTGTATCTCGCAACTTTGCTGAGTTTATTAATTCTGACAGTTTTTTGGTGGAGTCCTTGGGTTTTCTGTGTATGAGATCTTGTCATCTTCAAGCAGCAACAGTTGGACTTCTCTTTTCCAGTTCTGATTATCTTTCTTTTTCTTGCCTGATCGCAGTGACTGGGACTCCCGGTACTGCGCTGATTAAAAGTGCTAGAAGTGGGCATCCTCGTCATGCTCCAGATTTTAGAGAAAATACTTGAAAGCTTTTCCTTATTCAGTATAATGTTAGCTGTTGGCTTTTTACATATGGCCTTTTTTACGTTTCTTTTGTACCTAATTTGTTCAGCATTTTTATCATAAAGAGATATTGAATTTTATCAAATGCCCTTTATGTATCTATTGAGGTGATCATATGGTTTTGATATTCATTCTGTAATGTGTATCACTTTTATTGATGTAAGCAATATACGCTTAAAATTTTTTAAATAGATACTGTCGTCAAGTGCTTTGTGAAACCGTTCGAACTGCCAAACTGACCCCAGTTTCTGCCCGGCTTCAAGACACTGAAGGAAAGATCAACCAATTCATTATTCCTAGAGAGGTAGGAAACATTTAGCATATATAACTCATTTAGCTATTCTTCTCAACTCTTTTGGTATGTATTTAAAATTTTTATTGTTTAAAGTAAGTAAATGCTACCCATTAGTAATCAAAGGCACAATCTTTTAAAAAAATTACAAAATAATATGGACTTATTTTAAAGTTCAAATAATATAAAAGCCTTCCTTCCTTATATGTACTATTGTTAACAGTTTAGTATGTTGTTTTGTATATATTTTTCTATGTATGTTACACTCGGAGTGTGTGCAAACACATATATACATATCTTAGAAATTGAATTTAAATGTAAAAAGTAGCCAGGTGTGGTGGCACAGGCCTGTAATCCCAGCATTCAGGGGGCTGAGGCAGGAGGATTGCTGCAAATTCGAGGTCAGTCTGAGATACGTACTGAGTTCAAGGTCAGCCTGAACTATGTAGCAAGAACCTGTCTTAAAAAAAAATATATATATATATAATATATTTTTATATTTATTTACATATATAAATATATATTTATATATATTTTATATATTATATATATATTTTTTCTTTTTTTTTTCCAATCCCCAGTACTGGAAAAGCAAATAAACAAACCCACGAAGCTGTGGGGTGAACTGATTCACCTTAACTACCTAATTCGACTTATTTCCTTTCAGACTCTGGTCCTTTATGCCCTTGGGGTGGTTCTTCAGGATCCGAATACTTGGCCATCACCGTACAAGTATGAAGTAGCTGTTACTGTTTCGTGGTTGTTGATTTTTGTGTGTTACATGTTTTGCATTTCTCTTCTAAGTCTCGGGGAGCGAGTTCAGCATGTGACAGTGATACAGCAAACAAAAGCCACTGCCTCCCTTTCTGTGTTCTTTGATCCTTTTCCTCTCCCATGAATCTTCTGTCTGCTGTTCTGTCTTCTGTTACCACTTCTGCCCTAGGATCTGTTTGCTTCACCTCTGTATCTCTGAGCTCAGTAGGATTTTGGAATTCTTCTGTTGTTAAGTGTGTATTGCTCATGCTGTTTCCTTTTTCCATGCAGTTGGTCTCGGCCATTCCGCTCCTTAGCAGAATTCAGAGGTAGTGTTGCGTGTGTGTGTGTGTGCCGAGTGTGCAGACAGGGCACAGGTGGAGGACAAAGTTACTGTTGTTTGCTTCCTAGACCAGCGGCTAGTAAAACTACCTCAGAGCAGCAGCTGAGGATTTACTGCCCTAGGAAAATGTTACAAATTGAGTTGATTTGAGGTTAGACAGAAGTGCTGGGACTTCAGAAAAATATTGCTGCCCTCAGAATACTCAGAGAATCTGGTTTACAAATTGAAAATAGTAAAAGGAATAGATTCTAAAATGTGGAAATCATCTTTAGAAGTCAGATGTAATCAAATTTAGGAGATATCAGTGGTGGGATTATGTTTTTTGTTGGTTTGTTTGTTTTTGTTTTTGTTTTTATTTTGGCACCGGGAATCAAACTCATGACCTTGCACTTGCCAGGCAGGCGCTGTGCTGCTGAGCTACATCCCCGGCCCTGGGCACTTCCTTCCCCGCACCATGTGGAGACCCGAAGAGACCATTTGTACCGACAGGAGTACACAGTCCTGAGACAGACCTCAAGGAGGCATAGGTCATTCGTAGTTTAAATATAATTGTCACAGAGACAGGGATTTAGCTCATTGGCACAGCACCTGCCTGGCAAGCGTGAGTTCCTGAGTTCAATTCCTGGTATAAAAAAACAAAAAACAAAACAAAAGCTGTGTGTGTGTGTGTGTGTGTGTGTGTGTGTGTGTATGTATATATAATTGTCAAAACGAGGAGGATGGAGAGGTTGACATTCTTCACTGAACTTGATGCCTTGGAGGTCCAGGCAGATCAGTGGACACCCTTTCTTTTTTTTTTTTTTTTTTGTGGGTACCGGGGGGTCGACCTCAGGACCTCGCGCGCCAGGAGGCGCCCGTGCCGCTGAGCGATATCACCGGCCCTTTTTCGTATGTGGGATCCGGGAGTCAAACTCGGGCCCTCGCGCTTGCCGGGCAGGCGCTTAAGCCGCTGAGCCATCTCACCAGCCCCTTGGACACCCTTTCTGTGGCTGAGTAATATTCCATTTTCCATTGTGTGTGGGTAGCAGAATTATTCCAGCTACTCACCTAATGAGGGACATTACCATTGTTTCCAACGTTTCACTGTTGTGAATGAAACACCTATAAACATTTATGCAAGTTTTTGTTTGAACCTAGAATTTCATTTCTTTGGGATATATTTGTGCCCAGGAGTCAAATGGTAAAGTAGGTGTTTAGTTTAGTGGAAACTGCCAGGGTGTTTTTCAGAAATTTTCTGCCTGCACTTTACCAGCACATTCAGTTTCTCTACAGTCTCATTTATTATTATCATTATTTTTTAACTTTTCTTGTCCTATTAAGTATATAGTGAATTTCATTGTGGTTTTAATAAGTTTCCTTTTTGAGTGAATTGCTGACTTTAAACTTATTCTACGTATAAAAAAGTATTTAGATGTGACTTATTTATAAGAAGAAATGCATAGAAGTCCAGCACTGAGCTGGATGTGGTGGCGCATGCCTGTAATCCCAACACTCAGGCTGAGGGAGGAGGATCACCGTGAGTTTGAAGCCAGCCTGAACCATGTAGTGAGACACTGTCTCAAACACAAACAAAAAACCCCAACCCTCCCCCCGCAAAACCCTGAAAGCTAGAAGTGCAGTACTACTGTTACTACATTGGCAGTGTATCAGACCAGTGACCTCTCAGTCAAACTCTGTGACTGGAGCAGATAATAATGTAAATATTCTA
Organism: Erethizon dorsatum; assembly: GCA_028451465.1. Taxonomy (NCBI): domain Eukaryota; kingdom Metazoa; phylum Chordata; class Mammalia; order Rodentia; family Erethizontidae; genus Erethizon; species Erethizon dorsatum. The sequence continues at coordinate 32,486,091 of CM051835.1, read as the reverse complement.
TCTGAATGATGAAATACATCAGCTTTAAAAACTAGACTAAAAAACAAAATGAAAACTAGACTAAAAACCATCAACCTCGAAAAGATGGCCAAATCAAAGTCCTCAGTATATGAGATTAAATAATCAGTTCAAAACTTTTTTTGGTTGTATTTTATTTTTAATTGAGTGTTTAAAATGTGGAGTGTCATTCACAGCTCAGAAAAAAATTAAGTTGAGCACAGTGGTACACGCCTGTAATCTCACTTCTGGGAGGCAGAAAGACCAAGTCCAAGGCCATTCTCGGCGACTTCGTAAGACCTAGCTCCAAAAAGAGTTCAAAAAGCAATTCAGTAACTGTATGATATATTTTATAACAAATTTGAAAATTAAGTTTGACCTTTTAAGTCTGAAAACACATAGTTATCTTAGATAAATGGTTAGGGCCTCAGTTTTTCATGGTAGTTTAAAAGGGGAGAGCTGGGCCAGTGAGATGGCTCAGCGGCGTAAGCGCCTGCCTTGCAAGCGCAAGGACCCGAGTTCGACTCCCGGAACCCACATATGAAAAAAAGGGCCGGTGATATCGCTCAGCGGCATGGGCGCCTGCTGGCGCACGAGGTCCTGAGGTCGACCCCCGGTACCCACCAAAAAAATAAAAAAATAAAAAATAAAATAAAAGGGGAGAGCTGATGGTTATTATTTTCATATATACTATACTATAAGTATGGTGTATGCCAGACGTGAAAAGCAGTTCATATTGTTGTAGGAAAATAAAATCAGAATCTCTCTCTTTTTTTTTTTTTTAACTCGGAATTTATGTCTTTTAAAAACATTTGTAGGGCCGGTGAGATGGCTCAGCGGCTTAAGCGCCTGCCCGGCAAGCGCAAGGGCCCGAGTTCGACTCCCGGATCCCACATACGAAAAAGGGGCCGGTGATATCGCTCAGCGGCACGGGCGCCTGCTGGCGTGCGAGGTCCTGAGGTCGACCCCCCCGTACCCACAAAAAAAATAAAATAATAAATAAATAAAAACATTTGTATTTGAAAGGAATCATATTCCATGGTAGGTGAGTTTTGTTTTTAATATATCTACTCCCGTGGTGACGTTTTAGAGAGGAAATTCTAAACAGGAAAAGCTGCCCCTCTCTCTCCCCTTGCTTATTAGTAAACCTGGGTTTAATGTAATTGATAAATAGAAGTTTAAGGCTGGAGCCTCTAATTTTAAGAAATAAATTTTAATTGAAGAAACAATGTAAAATGCCTCAAATATTATCAGGTGATCTCATGTAACAGTTCTTAAATTTATTTATTCCCTATGTGATTTTGTGTGATTTATCCTTATATTTTATAAAATGACATAAACTTATTACAATCTCATTCCTTGCTAGTTCTGAGAAATGTATTTTGCATCTATTGGTTAGAAATAAGGAAAGAGGGGCCGGGGATATAGCTCAGTGGCACAGTGCCTGCCTGGCAAGTGCGAGGTTGTGAGTTTGATTCCCGGTACCAAAAAAAAAAAAAAAGGAAAGAAAAAAGCAAGAGTAAATATACATATTTTCAATCATTTGGAAACTTAAAATATAAAGTGACAACTTTTAGGGTTGGGGATGTGGCTCAGTGGTAGAGCTCTTGCCTTGAATGCACAAGACCCTGGGTTCAATCCCCAGCACCACATACACACAAAAGAAACAAATAAAGTGACAACTTTTTATTTTGAATAGATTTTAAACTAAAATACCAGTGGAGCTATATTGTAATTAACCCCAAATTTTCTTTTCAGATTTGATCCAGATCGCTTTGATGATGACTCAGTAATGAAAACTTTCTCCTCGCTTGGATTTTCAGGCACACAGGAATGTCCAGAGTTGAGGTGAATGATAGAGAAAATTATGTGCAAGGGAAAGATCCTAGGCTTAGAACCTGGGTGGTTACTATTGATGAGAATGAGCAGTCTGTATAATGAAAGTGTAACTTTTGATCTTTAGTAACTGGTCAGCTTTCTTCCTTCCTAGGTTTGCGTATATGGTGGCCACTGTCCTTCTGAGTGTGTTGGTGAAGAGACTGTACCTCCTTCCTGTGGAGGGACAGGTTGTTGAAACAAAATATGAACTGGTTACATCGACAAAGGAGGAAGCATGGATCACTGTCTCAAAGAGAAGTTAAAATTGTATACATTTAAAAGTTTTGTTAAATAGACTGAAGAAAATGACCATTTAGAAAATACGTGGTGAGTCCTTTTATAAATCAAATATCATTTTATAATGTAAATACCTATTGTTACTTTATTATGTAAATTTAACTTTTATATCTTAGATTTTCTTAACGCATGAAATGCACTTATACTTAATTGCACCAATATATTGATACTTTCAATAGGGAGCTTAATTTTCTTCTTTTAATTTTTATCTTTTTTGGTACCGGGAATTGAACTCACGACCTCGCGCTTGCCAGGCAGGTGCTGTGCTGCTGAGCTATATCCCCGGCCCCTTTTATCATTTTTGTAAAGCCTTATTTTTATCTTTTTCTTAGTTTGATCTCTAAAATGAATATTCTTGAAGAGAGAAATTATCTTGTACAAGTTGGAAATCATGTTTTCTGAATATTCGTAAAAGAGAAACAATCCTAATTCCTTTTTTTACTTTCAGTAAATCACTTTAAAGGGAAATAAAGAGGATTAACTATAATTTCATTTCTTGGATTATTTTTATCTTCTGGCTGTTGGCTTGTTTTAATCATTTTTATTAAGTTTGAGTAATTCATTGAGTGTTCTTACATTTATTTTTTGCCTCCCCACATGGCAGTGTTCATTCAGGGGTTTACACAGGGCTCATCCTGAGCAGTCCTGAATCACTTGGGTGATAATATAGTTGCTGAATGTGCTTGGAAGCACCCCTCTTACATGACAAACCAAAACTGAGGCTTGTCCCTCTGTTTTGCTGGAAATCTTAGTAGTGCTCTATTATTCCACTATGGAATCTATGGAAGAAGCAGAATTCTTAAGTATGGACTTTATTATTTTGTCACATTCTAAACCTAATGAACCTTTCAGTAAGAAAGAAGAGAGCTGGACTTGGTGCCCCACACCTATAATCCAGCTACTTAGAAGTCCAGTGCAAGAAGATTGCAAGTTCAGGGCCAGCCCAGGTAACTTAGCAAGATCCTGTCTCAAAAAAAAAGAGAAAGAGAAAGAGGGCATTAACCAAAATCCATAGCCAGGTGTGTGTGTGTGTGTGTGTGTGTGTGTGTGTGTGTGTAAATTTGCATACCAGAGAGAAAAATAATAGCCATGTTACATAAGAAGAACTCAAACTGGTAAGAAAAATACACAATAGATAAGTGGACAAAGAGTAAGAACAAACAGCTTTTACAGGAGAAAATGCCTAACAACTTTTAGAAAAGTGTTCAGTCAACAGGGTTTGGTAGTACATGCCTATAATCTCAGCCCTGTGGGGGGCTGAGGCAGGAGGATAACAAGTTGGAGTCCAACCTGGACAACTTAGCGAGTTAATGAGACCCTGTCTCAAAGATTTTTGAAAAGGACTGAGGATGTAGCTCAGTCCAAAAGCTGTGGGTTCAATTTCCAGTACCCCCAAAAAAATATTTTTGAAAGTGTTTCATCTCATTAGTAAGCAAAGACATTTTAGAGCTATTTCAGAAATATTTTAAGTAGTATCTTTCAAGATACAATTGCATACTGTTTTATATGCTGTGGTGGTTGGATAGAGTGTCACCTTGATTGCATCCACCTGGGAGATTAGTGGAGCACACTTTTGGGTGTCGTCTGGATGGGTCATAGAGGTGTGGCGTTGGGGATCTGTCTGGTTCCTGGCCCCTTCCTCTCTGGCGTTGTTCCCTTGTTCTGCTAACCCAGCCACTGTGAACGAAGCATCTTTGCTTCACCAATCCCTTCCATGCTGATGTCTCTGCTTTAGAGCCAGCCAACCATGGACTGAATCCTCTGAAACCATGGGCTACATTAAACTTCTTTTAAGTTGTAGGTGTCTGGTGTTCTGTCTCAGCACTGGGAAAGCTAATACTTATCTAATACTTTATTAATCGATAGCACTGTGTACTTTTTAGTTTGTTTGCTTTCTGATTTTGGTGTTGGGGATGAAACCCAGGCCCTTACAGATGCCAGGCTGTTGCTCTGATATGGAGCTGCACTCCCACCCCCAGTAGCCTTGTACTTCGGGCCAGTTTTTTTGGCTACACTACTTGTGAAGAATTCTTTTTTCCTAATGTTTGTTTTTGACAACTATAGGAAAAATGCCAAGTACAAATAAAAGGAAGAAAATTATAATTGTTTACAAATGGGTTATTTTTAACACTGGTAAATTTCATTTGTAATTTTAGTGTCACAGATACGTGGCTGGGTACAGCCTAGAGTTACAGTGCTTGTCTAGCATATGTGAATCCCTTAGTTTGATCCCCAGCACCACACACACACACACACACAACACCACACACACACAACCACACACAAACACACACAAATGTGGGATGTATCTTTGTTTTTGAATTATATTATGCTGGATTTATGATTAAATAGCTACTATTTTAGACCCAGTAATGACGAGTTAGTATAGAATTGAGATGCAGCCTTTATTTTTGAAAAAATATTTAGTTTATAGAATAATTTATATTCCAGAACTTTTAGTGGGATCTATTCTTAGTTACTATTATGTTGTTTCTAAAAAGACTATTGTTGCCAGGTATGATGGTACATGCCTAAAATCTCAGCAGTTGGGAGGCTGATGCAGGAGTATTGTTATGAATTCAAGGCCAGCCTGGGCCACATAGTTCAAGGCAGCCTGAACTACATAGCAAGACCCTGTCTCAAAAAGACAAAAAAATATTAAACAAAAATAAGTAAAAACGAAAAGGCCATTGTTAAATCTGTCCCTTCTTGTGGGAGACTGCCATGCTGTTCTCTCCTGAGAAACGAAGCCCTTGCCGTGATCTCTCCCTGACCTCTCCTTCAACCTTGTTCACTGAGATATGTAGAGCTTGCTATATTGAAACGGATGTTCCCCTAATTGGCTAAAAGAGTGTTATCAACTCCAGCCGAGGCACCAGCGGTCTCATTCATAGCAAAGCGGCAACACACAGGTGAGAGTAGCCTCCGTGTTGACGGCTAGAATGGATGCTCAAGCAAGAGCCTGTGAGATTCCAGGGCTAAGACATGAGATAGGGCCGGTGAGATAGCTCAGCAGCATAAGCGCCTGCCTGGCAAGCATGAGGTCCTGAGTTCGACTCCCGGAACCCACATACGAAAAAAGGGCTGGTGATATCGCTCAGCGGCACAGGCGTCTGCTGGCGCACGAGGTCCTGAGGTCGACCCCCGGTACCCACCCAAAAAAAAAAAAAAAAAAGGACATGAAATAACATCTCAGCTGAGGTGGTGGGACTCAAAGAATTATACCTTCCTGGCAGTAAAGGTGCAAGCCTTGCATACCTGAAAACTATCTGCTAATCAGAGGCCTCTGTGCCTGGTAGGGCTACAAAGTTTCTTTTCCCTATGCACTCTGCCACAACCCCCCACCCACCTCCCTGATGGATACCAATAAAAGTCATGAGCTTTTGGAGAATTGTGCCACAGAGAACACTGGGTTATCACAGAGCTCCTCAACTGAAGAACTTTTTCTGTTTGTCTTTCTTTTGCATCCATGTGCCATATTGCCGGGTGGGTTAGACTGATACCCTCAGCAAGGGTTTCAGTAACTGCAAACTTTTAGACTGGTACCCTCAGCAGAGGTTTTGGTACTTCCCATCCATGTGTCCTGTGATAGAACATCATCCTTTGTCGTCCACATTCAGTGAGACCAGATGAGATGAGAGGTGGAATTTGTTTCTCAAATTTCAGTTTTTATTATACATAATGATTCATCCACTGGGGGCAGTTGGTACACTTATGTTGTGGCTTGTGTCTAGATGTCACCCTAAAGCTTCACGTACTCCCTTCAAGCATACAGTACTCAGAAATCCAGGCACTTGACTTCTACAGCCAGGAGAGAAGAGGCCTGGCTACTGCTCCAGATCTTGGCGTCATTCAGGTGCTGGTCTTGGGCGCATGCAGTATAGAGGAGTTGTGGGGTCAGGGAGGCTTCCACCCAGATTTCAGAAGGCCTGGGAGGCCAGGCAGTGCGTGAAGCTGTGAGTATGGAGGCCCCAGAAGGTTGGAGAAGCCAGGAACATGGATCGACTGAAGAAAGCTGTAAGGAGTGAGTGAAGTGAGCCAAAGAGAGAAGTCATGGGAGCTACAACCACCGGAAGTGCCTTAGGGGTGGAGCCACCCAAGCCCTTTGGAGCTCACGGACTGCCAGGGATGCTGGACGTGGAGCTATGAGATTTAATGTTTGCCCTGTTGGATTTGGGTCTTGCTTTGTTCCCATTCCTTCCTATCCCTCTCTTTGTACCTTTTGCAATGGAAATGTCTTATCTTGTATGTTGGAAGTGCTTAACATTCTTTTATTTGTACAGGGGCTTACAGCTAAGAGTTTGCCTTAAATTTCAGAGGAGACTTTAAACTTGGACTTTACAGCAGTGCTTCAACTGATAGGACTTTGGCAACTCTTGGAGATGGACTAAATGCCTTTTGGATAAGGGGATGTGCATGAGTCTTTGGGGTATCAGGGGAAGAATGTTATGGCTTATGTCTATCTTATATTGGGGTTTTAGCCTAGCCCCAATCTCTTAAACGAGTGGATGGTGAACGACTTAAATAAAAGAGACCAAAGCCAGATGTGGTGATGCCTGCCTGTAATCCCAGCACTCAGGAGGCTGAGGCAGGAGGATCACCATGAGTTCGAGGCCAGCCTGGGCTACATAGTGAGACCCTGTCTCAAAAAAGAAAAAAAAAAAAAGACCAGTAGTGTGATTTTTGGGGCTTCCAGGAAGGTCAGAACTCTCAAGAGTAAAGACAGAGCTCCACCAGACAGCCTGTATTTATTTGGTTTTCAAACAAAGGAAGGGGATACTGAGGCAAGCACGGGAACTAAGCAGGACTTTGATTTTGCCAACGAAGAGAACTGCTTGATCTCTAAGGCTGGCAGCTTTATTGCTCCGGAATAGGGGTGTCAGTTGCCTGTGTCCCTGGCTGCCTCAGCTGTGGTTTGTCCTGACCTCAGAGCACCGCGCATATGCTCTTTTCCAACACAGACGGAGGTCCCTGTGTCCAGCACCGTAGCCCTCTACAGCCCGGTTTCCAACCTGTCCACCCAAAGCCTCACGCCGTCGTACGTGGGGCTGTTCAGAGCTGGCGGGGTCTGGAGTGTGTGACACTGGGATCAAGCGTGCGTGATGACTGGATCAGTCCACCTACTGGCTTGGCATGGTTCTGGGAGTGGATAATGGCAAGGCCTCCCTGGGTGTGAGTGCTGCTTGCCTAAGGCAGGTACCCTGGATAGAACATGGGTCACACAAAGAGGGTTGCTGTGGCTGCTGGCTGCTTGCTTCCTCACTCCTTTACTGCCCTCCTGCCTCCCGCCCGCCATGGACTGTTTCTCCTCTACTGTGTCACCCTGACTTGCAGCCAGCCAACTATGAACTGAAACCTACAAACTGAGCTAAATAAACCTCTCCTTCCTTAACTTGTGGGTGTTGGGTATTTTGTATCAGCAACAAGAAATATAACTAAGACAATGTGTATAACACACCTTCATTCTTCTCTGTCCCCTCGCTTCCCCCTTTCTCCCTCTCTCACTCTTGGTACTCTTCCCATTTGTAAAAGATCTGTCTCCTTGTTTCCTATTGTCTATCACTTGAGGGCAGAATTTTAAAGCAAGTCAGATGCAATAAGCAATGATCCAGGGAAAAACAGGGAACCTGAGCCAGAATCAGAGTGTTGGCATAATTGCCAGTAAATGCGGCAGTGTAAAATAACCGATGGTGACTGAAGAGGTGGCTGAGATGCACACCTGCAGTCCCAACACTGAGGAGGCTGAGGCAGGATGATGGAGCACAGTGTGTTTGAGACCAGCCTGAACTACATAGCAACCTGTCTCGAAATAAATAAATCAATCTGCAGTGGGATGTGATTGTTGTATTTAGTTTTTAGAGAGGAATCAAGCAGTAGTTTCAAATGATATATTTGTTTTAAGTAATTTTTTTTTTTTTTTTTTTTTTTAGTACCAGGGATTGAACTCACGACCTCATGCTTGCCAGGCAGGTGCTGTGACGCTGAGCTACGTCCCCGGCCCCTGTTTTAAGTAATGATTGAAAGTTATGTAACACCAATAGTTAAATTTATAAAAGGAGAAAGAATTTTTTTTTTTTTTTGTGGGTACCGGGGGTTGAACTCAGGACCTCGCGCTTGCCAGGCAGGTGCTTATGCCACTGAGCTATCCCACCGCCCCACGGAGGAACAATTTGGATGCCAAAGCAATCAAGTTCACTCTCTACCCTAATCACCATGTTTATATAACTGACTATTTTTTCTATTTCCATGTACATTTTTGTGTATTACATTCATAACAGTATAGTATAATCTTCACTTTATCCATTTTAAACATTTTCTTTTTTGACTTAATTCTTAAGGGCCTACGGAAATAGATTCTTTAAAGAATAGACTTCTAAAACAAATCAACTTTAGTATTTGATTTATAGAATTTTCTCACATTGACCAAATGAATTTTTCCATTTCTACCCACTTGTCAGCCAGCCTGTTCCAGGTATGGGGAATACAGTGATGAACAACAGGGCTGGGAGCACAGGTGAGCGAGTGAGTGCCAGCACCGGGGGGGGGGGGTAACATCATCATCGTGTCTGTCTGCTGTGTTTTACCCTGGGCTAAGGGGGAGCTCCACAGTCTCCTGTCCCAAAGCTTTACTACCTGAACCTTTTAGCACCCAGAGCTCACCAGGTCTTTTTTGGAAGCAACACAGGAAAGAATTTACAGATAACTACGTGGCAACAAACACAGGAGGCTACAATGGGAGAAAACACAAGGAACTATGGGGAATTGCAATACTACTTTATTATCAGTGTATAAGTAAGAGGAAGAGGTAGCGTATCAAAGAGAGCTGCCAACATTGATGCTGATTCAGGATACTGAGGAACTTTCAAAGAAGAAACAAAGCAAAGACTTGGTGTGGCTAAATTAAAGAGCAGTATTAGCTATTTGAATTGCTGCTTAATTATACTACATACAGCATGAGGTATGTTCATTTTCATGATTTGTCGCGTATGTTGCAGAGTCAGCAGCTAACAGATAATTGACTTTTAGAGCTTTAAAAAATCTTTTAGCGATTATATAGCATGACCTGCCAACAACCTAAAAAATTAGAGGACAAACTTGGAGCATCCAGAAGTAGATGAGTAAGGTTATTAGGTTTTACCTTGTAACACACTGTAGAAATGATCCCTGAAAGTAGAGCCGTTAGGCTTTTACCTTGGACTTTTCTCACATAAGCGCTTTTGAAAATATATGCTTAAGTCTATGCTACTAGTATGTTTATAGGATTTTGTTAAGCTTTCAAGGAAGCATAGATTCATAAGGCATTTGAAAATAATTTTTAAAAATATTCCTGATACAGAACCTTTGGGGGAGATGCAAATGTGCTTTGAATGCTAAATATGCTTAAATGTAAAAATATATATCTCGCAGGAAAGTTGCCATGACAACCTTTCTTAATTTGTGTATAAATTTTATGTTTGTCTCTGAGATTTTCATCTTTTCCAATGCAGAGTCTAATCACAGGAACTGGTGGACATTTCTGGTATATCTCTTTCTGGGTGGTGCCTTGTGGAAATTATATAATTTTGGAAAGTGCATAGCAAGCCGTAGGGCAGTTCTGTAGCACATTGAGCCAACAGGGGTGAATGTCTTCATGACTAATCTGGTTTCAAACCCAAGATGAAGCCAGGTGTAGTGGCACACGCCTGTGATCCCAGCACTCAAGAGGCTGAGGCAGGAGAATTGCTGCGAGTTTCAGGACAGTCTGAGCTACTTAATGAGTTCAAGGGCAGCCCGAACTGTATGGTGAGACCCTATCTCCAAAACAAACAAGAAAAACCCAAGATGAAATTTTGGGATTGAAGAAGATCCATGAATCTATTCTGTGTTACTGTTTATTCCCCAACCCCCTGAGGTGCTCTACCCTGAACTACACCCCAAGTCCTTTTTAAAATTTTTCTTTTTTTTTTTTTTTTGTGGGTACCGGGGGTTGACTTCAGGACCTCGTGCGCCAGCAGGCACCCGTGCGGTTGAGCGATATCACTGGCCCTACAATTTTTTCTTAATTTTAATTTTCTTTTCTTTTGGTTCTGGGAATCGAACTCAGGACTTCACGCTTGTCAGGCAAGCGCTGTGCCACTGAGCTATATCTCTGGACCCTCTTTTTACTTTTCTTTTCTTTTTCTTTTTTTTTTTTTTCTTTTTTGGTGTGTGGGTGTGGTACCCAGGGCCTTTCAACTGAGCTACATTTCCCAGCCCATTTTTTTAATTTTGAGACAGGGTCTTACAAAGTTACTAAATTGCCTAGTGTGGGCTTAAACTTGTAATCCTCCTGACTCAGCTTCCAGAGTGCTGTGATTACAGATGTGCCTGTGCTACCATGCCTGAGACGGTCTCACTAAGTTGCCCAGGCTGGCCTTGAACTTGGGTTTCTCCGGCCTCAGCTCCCATGCCTGGCCCTTTGTTTATTCTTAGCTAAAGGATTTATAGGATGATGTTGGGAGGTTTGCTAAAGGCTGGACCAGATCTCTTTGTGAGCCCAAAACTTACCCAGCCCCCTGGGATGTTCTCAGTCTCATCCTTGGTACCTCAGATGACTCGGAGACACAAGACCTCTTGCTAGGATGGCAGATGCCTACGCAGAAACAACCCGGAGGCTGCTTCTGGCCTGAGCTCCAGTCCAGCAAAGGTGTGGAGATGCCATTAGCATAGGGCGATCCTTCCTTCCTCCCCTGCTGGTTCTCTGGTCTTTTGCATTCTATTTTGCATGTCCGGAGCTAGAAGAGAAGGGGGATTTTGGAGATGCAAAGTTTAGGAGCAGGAATTTTCATCCTTAATTCTGGTAATACGAATTTCTTAAGCAAAGGAATAATTTGTGGGGCCCAGTGACACACGACATTGTGGGTCTTGATGGAGCAAGTCAGTCTCCACGCAGGCCTGCCCTTCGGCCTGCAGTGAGTGTGATCCTGCGACCTCACCCGTGTCGGGTGGGCTAGAGAGCCTGGCCCAGGCCCCCACCCCGCACAGGGAGGACCCTTTCTCCTTCCTAAGAAGCTACATAAATTTAACGAAGTCATAAACTAGTTTTTTTGCTTTTGACCTCTTCCATTTTATGAAAACAGCAGTCAGTAACTGCTTTAGTTATGAATGTTTCCTCAAGTCCAGGTGTCGGAATCCTAATCCTACAATTCCCATTAATGGTGCTTGGAGTTGGGGCCTCGGGAGGTAATTAGTATTGAACGAGGTCAGGAAAGGGCTCTGCCATGGTTTGGCATAGGGTCATACATTACAGGCCTGGCCCCCGCATGACACCCTTGGGAGAAAGGACACAGCAGCAGGTCTTCTGGTCACAGGGTCCCTTTGAAGGGAACTGTGGGACCCCTGTTCTTTGGCTTCCTGGTTCCTGAGGTAGCAGCTTGTTCTGTCACACACTCTTGCCACGTGCTGCTCTTATGAGAAGCCCAAAGCAATGGGGCCATGTGAGCTTGGACTGGAATCTCCAGGACTGTGAGCCAAAATAAACCTTTCCTCTTTATAAGTTAATCACCTCTGGTGTTTTATTATAGTAATAGAGAGCTGATGAATATGGCACCTGTGATTTTGTAAGAGGTAGAGTGGCCCAGTTAGCAGGTTTGATTGGGCTCACCATAGGACGCCCTCTGCACATTAGGATCGACAAGAAGCCCCTCACCACTGCCAGCACCGTGTCTTTGGACTTTCTAGCCTCTGGAGTGGGGAGGTAAATAAACGTCTATTTATCATGAATTAGTCTGTCATATCGAGTTATAGAAACAGGAAACAGGCTACATAGAGCCTTGAATGTTCTTACGAACTTCGTGCTACCCAAGTGAGACTTCTCATCACTAAGCAGCATAGTACTTAGTTAGTAGTGTAGCTAAAATATAAGTTCTTCATGTGTAGTATTATTAAAACTGATAAGAAACAGTTATAAAAAAAAAGTAGTTTAGGGCCTTTAGGTGTAGCTCAGTGGTGCAGCATGCACATACCTTTCATGAAACCCTAGGTTTAATCCCCAGCACCCACAGCAAACAAACAAGGTGTGGAGATTCTGCATGCTATGGGTCAGTTAATATTCAGTGTACAGGTTCTGGTGGTATTGAAGCACAGTGCTGTGCTGGTAGTTTATGCTCTATGAAATATAAATTTCATTGTTAACAGTGAAAATACAGACTTCTGGGAAGATGGCAGAGTGGTTAGCAGCACAGAAAGAGCCTCTCCAAGATTTGGTGTCCAGACACTGGAATATAGCAGTGGGAGGAGGAGGAGGGAGGTGGGTCCCTGGGACCCAGGAAGGATCTGAAGCAAGAATTGAAGTCCACAGGGAGAATGAGGAGAGAGATTTCAATGAAGAAGGTGGTAGCAAGCAGCATTTTCTCCCTGAGCCCAGACTCACTGGTGTGGGAGGGGCAGCTCAAACCTGCAGATGCACAGTGACTATGGTGACCCCAGAGGTCTCCACAGAGAAATGCACCAGTGGAATGGAGGAGTGGACACAGTGGACTGCAGTGGTTGGTGAGTTTTTTGGGTTCAGACATCCCCCAGGAGAGAGCGACTGGCTGGGAAACATCTTGGAGAGGGGCCATCTGAGCTTGGAACTCAGCACTCATCTAGCAGCTCCCGGTGTTGGGGTAAGGGAGCCGAGTTCAAGTCGGCAGGAAGTCAGGCAGGCAGTTTCAAGCCAGAGGGGCTGCACGGACTGCTGCAGGCTGAACGGGTCTGGTTCCAGCCTCACAGTCAGAAACCACCCTGAACCTCAGTGGAACTAAAGGTGTAGACTTGATGGATTATCCAATACCCTGCTGTAAAGCTACAGCTGGCCTGCTGGGATTAATCAGCTCAGATCTGGACACTGCCCACATTGTCCACCAGTGACAGCAGGGACAAACCTTGAAGTGGACATTTTTTCTTTCTCTCTTTTCTCATTCTTTTTTTGTTTGGTTTTTTTTTTTTTTCTTGTTTGTTCTTGTTTTTATATGAGTGTGAACATGGCTTCTAGTTTTTGTTGTTGTTCTGTTCTGTTCTGTTCTTGTTTTTATTTGTGATCTTCCTTTGTCCTCCAGCCTTGCTTCTAATCTCTTCCTCTTCTTCTATTTCTCTCTCATGAAAAATCAAATAAGCACTAATACAATTGTGACACCACTGTCACAAATAGATAAACCAACTAGACAAAAAATTAACAATGGCAATAGAAGCCACAAGCACTTCATAAACACATGGAAAATAAATAACATCCTCCTGAATAGCCAGTGGGTCACAGATGAAATTAAAGAAATGAGACAGTTTCTACAATTAAATGATAACAGCAGTACAATCCAAGTAGGATTCATCCTAGGGCTGCAGGGATGGTTCAGCATACACAAATCAATAAATGTAATATACCAGATTAACAGAGTCAAGGACAAAACTATATGATCATCTCAGTAGATGCAGAAAAAGCATTTGAGAAAGTCCAACATCCATTCATGATAAAAATCCTACAGGACATTGGAATAGATGGTCTTTATCTCAATCTGATAAAAGCCATCTATGACAAACCAACAGCCAACATCATAATGGACAAAAACTGAAAAGTTTCACTCTAAAATCAGGAACAAGACAAGGATGTCCACTGTCACCACTCTTATTCAATATAGTTCAGGAAACATTAGCCAGGGCAATTATACAACAGAAAGAAAAGGAATAAAGATAGGAAAGGAAGAAGTTGAATTATCATTATTTGCAGATGATGTTTAGATAAGGAATCAAAGATCTGAAGAGGCTGTCACAAAGTAATTCGCAAAACTACTAGAATCTTCCTTTGGTAATTCCTAGGATGATGAATCACTCCCCATGAAAATTTGTTTTATTGTAATTGCTACGAATATTTTAAAGAATGCTACATGGGAATAAGTATAGCAGGGGTGAGTGTGTCTATATTTAACTCATCACCTGGACAGCTTCTTAAAAGTTTAGTAGTTTTTTGATCTACTGAAGTTTTGTCTGAACATGTTTAATATTTGTTTATTCATTTGATTATTCATACATATCTTGTTTCCCAAAGCAAGTGTTTGTGACATTTACATAACTCAGCCGATCACTTTGCTCTCAGTCTGATTCTCCAGAATGTGGCCCTGGACCTATTACAGGGAGCTAAGTCAGACAGAAATTAATATACAGTCAGAGAGGGGCCGGGCTCTCAAGGAAGTCAGTGAGAAATAAAGACATCAGAACTGTGGCTGGGGGCACATCTGAAGACAGCCAGGTCTCAAAATCAAGTCACAATGGCCAGCACTTCATAAGTCCCTGAGGGATAAGCAGAACTTGAGACTATACTGCGACTAGTATCACGCAGTCCACTAAGTCCAGGTATGCATCAGACACTCAGACGGGGTCACTAGGACATCTGGACCCATCTCTTTCTCAAAATGTCCCCGTTTTACAAGTCACAGATAAACCAAGGGTAATGATGTCAGCCATACACGCTTGCTATGTGCCCCGCTTCCCTACTCGGTCAATATTAGCTAAGTGACTATAATCTTAGTGGTTGATTATAGTTTGACCTAGGTTGTACCCACATTATAACTGCTGTATAAATTACCCCTGACAAAGGGCCTCAGTAGCAACCCACTTGGGACCCCTCCTGTCTCTTCAGGAGTTATTCCTATTCCCCAGTAAACCCTTCCCACTCTTAACCTTTGTTCTTTGGAATTCATTCTTTGATTTCGGGAGACACTAACTCGGCACATTGGATATGTAGCAGGTTACATTTCTTCTGTATCAAACCTACCTACGTTTTTTCTCTTTCCTTCCTTCCTTGGAGCTGGGGATTGAATCCAGGGCCTATGCTACTAAACTCCATCTGTACCACTGAACCCTAGCCCCATCTTTCATTTGTTAATACTTATCAGAAGATTCTTAAAGTGATTAAGAATAACACTAGTGGGACTAGACCGACATTTTTAGTGTCTTTTAATTTTGGTTCTGTAATGAAAACTCCTTTTGCTAATATATCTCTATCTATATATCTCCAGTGTAACAGCGTTTGCTCCAGAAATTTGTAATGGTATGGTATTAAAGCGATTCTTGAGACAGTACAATATAGTTTCCTTGTCACTTGCAAAAGGAGAGAATTCACTGTAGGAGGGTCAAGCAACCGATCACCAAGTCAGGAGCTGAAACAATGGCTCCTATTCTAAACCACACGTACACCGCCTGGTACCCCTGGGCATTGCACAGCACATACAAAGGTCATGGCTCAGCATCTCACAGTGGTCAGGAGATCTGGTTTTTCAAGACTACACTGTGTGGGGTAGTCAGATTTAGGGCGAAAAGAGTATCTGGAGAATAAGCACAGGCTATACCTCTGCAAGATCAGCATTATCTACCTTAAATTTCAGTAGTGCTTAACGTTTTTCAGGGTGTTTTCGTTTTACTTAATCCACGTAACAACCCTGTGAGGAAGGAAATTGGCACCAGCAAAATCGTTTTCGAAATTTAAACACTGATCCCATGAAGGAAAAAGACAGCGGGTTTGACAAAACCAGAGAAGGGACAGAAAAGGCTGTCAGCGAGGAAGCATCCAGCGAGAGCGAACGGCGGAAGTGCGGATCCGCGATCAGAGAACCGAAATGCACTGTGCAAGGGAGAGCCGAGGTCAACACGAAGAGGGGAACAGGTGGCCTTTAAAGCCCCTCCATGCCTGTCCGAGGGGTGTGATCGTCCCCAGAGGACGGCCGCAGGACTCGAGCGCCCCTGGCCGGCGGCCTCACCGGGGATCCGCTGAGGCGAGGGGCCATGGCGGCGCCTAAGGCCAGCTGGGCCGGGGGCCGCTCTAGCCACCTAACAAAGGCCACCGCGGCCCTCCGTAGCACGCAGCCCTACGCCGCCGGAAGGGTTAAGCCCAGGCGGGCGCTGTGCGCATCCCGGCCCCGCCCCGCCGTCGCTAGGAGACGCCGGAAGTGGGGGCGGTGGCGGCGCGGGCGCGGTGGGAATCTTTCGGGCGCTGAGGCGGAGGGACCGCGCGTGCGCGCCGCCGCCGTCGCCGCGGTGACCGTCCTCGCGGCCAGCCGGCTCGCGCCCCGCCTCCGGCCCGCCGCCCCCTCCCGGCCGGCCGCGCTCTGGGGGAGCCGCTCGCTCCGCCCGCTCGAGTCCCCGCCGTGGCCGCTGCGCCTCGTCTCCCTGACTCGGGTTTCCCCGGCGCCGCCGCCGCCGCCGTCCCTGCGGTCTGCATGAGGAGGAGGCGGAGGAGGAGGAGGATGTGAAGATGGCGGAGCTGCAGATGCTGCTGGAGGAGGAAATCCCGGGGGGCCGCCGGGCCCTCTTCGACAGCTACACGAACCTGGAGCGGGTGGCCGACTACTGCGAGAGCAACTACATCCAGGTGCGGCGCGGGCCGGCTCGGCCGCGGGGACCCCGGCTCCCGGGCCTCCTGAGCCCGTGGGGGTGGGGAGCGGCGGGCGCCCGGCGGAGGGGACGGGGCGGCGCCTGCACCCTCCCGGGCCCGGCCGCCCGCGCTGTCAGTGTGCGTGTGTGCGCGTGTGATGGTTCACCTGCTTCCTCACATCATTCTGGAGGATTTTTAAGGAGCTGTGCTACTGCAGGGTGAAATGCTTCTCTCAGTTTTCTATTACTGCAAATGCCTCAAAGACTACTGCTACTATTATTATTATTGTTATTATTATTAGGTTTTAAAGGGATACGGTAGAAGAGCACTCGTCTCGTTGGAAGTTAATGCCATCTTTCTTCTTCTGGAGAATGGGAAGCTGCATGATAACGAGCTGTCCCCTCGCCCAGGTCCCGTTAGAATAGATCGTTTTCCTCTGGGAAGAACAACTGTGACTGTCAGAGAGAATTCGGAAAATGAACCTCATGGCTTAATTTTTTCCCGTGATGGTTGGTTTGGCACAGGGACTCGTAACGGTAGCGAGTGTGCGTGTGCGCGTTCGCACGCGCGTGTGGGCGGAAGATACTGGTGCGAGAGATGAGATGCAGCTGGACCTGGGTGAAGCAAAAGGTTTTGTGGATTAAAAAAAAAAAAACTTCTCCTTTAAAAATTATTTGGAGGGATAGCAGGATAAACACACGCTTTGGAAACTCAGCATCTTTTGTTTTTCTTAGGGCTTATTCTGAATTACAGGTTCTGCCTCCATTTTTTTCTTTCCTATTTAAATTCTCATGGGTTGAAGGTGGAAATGGAAGCGCTGTTAAACTGTTTCTTTTTGGTCTTTAAAAAAATTTTTTTTTTTTTTTTTTTTTTTTTGAGACTGGGTATTGCTATGCAGTTCAGGCTGGCCTTGAACTCACTATATAGCCCAGGCTGGCCTCGAACTCGCTGCAATCCTCCTTCCTCAGCCTCTGGTGTGCTGGGATTACAGGCGTGCGCCGGCCTGGTCTTTTAAAATTCCTTCGCTCCTACTCCCATCTCTGCAGACATCCTTCTTAACATCGGCTGTATTGGAAAGCATTCTCAAATCTTAGTATAAATTTTAAAAAAGAGCTTTTATATTTTATGAGGACCACACGGCTAATCAAAGATGGTATTACGAAATTTTACTTGACGAGACATACCGTAATTCGTATTATCATGTGGGGGACATTTATATTTGAGAATGAACCTGACATGATTTAAACCATTTCTCTCCAGAGAAGCAGTTTTCAGTAGGAAAAGAATGTATCTCACGTCAAAGATGAATTAAAACAATACAATATCTGTATCTGTAAAGTACTTTGCTGAGTGGTATAGAAATACAGGATCAGTTGCCCAGTTTTTCACAAAATGTATTTGAAAGTCCTCTGTGGCCCAGAACTGTCAGGGATTGATGAGTGCACTCCTACCGTCTTAGTATACTTAGGAGAGCTGATCTGTGAGCCTTCTCAGACGGATTCCTGTTGTTGATTCCATCAACTAAGATTGAAAATATGTATTGGAAAAAAATTGCCTCTCTACTATGGTAAACATGTAGATTTTTCTTGTCATTCCTTAAAAGGAACAGTATGACAAGTATTTACATGACATTTACATTGTATTAGGTATAGTAAGTGATTTAGAGATAACGTATAGGATTTGGTGGTAGGATATGTGCAAATACGATGCCATTTTATAGGAGGGACTGGAGCAGCAGCAGATTTTGGTATGAAGTGTGGGGCTCTAAGACCAGTCTGGCAGATACCGAGAGACAAGCCAAGCCTGATTAATTTGTGCTTCCTAGTAGGCTGTGGTGGGGACTGGAGGAGGCCATGTCATCCTCAGGGAATTCACAATCTGACCGGAGACAGAACCTAAAGAACTGAAGTGCTAATTTTGTTGCCTCGTGCAGTATTTTTGTTTGTTTGCTAGTTTTTAGACAGAGTCTTGCTGTGTAGTTGAGGCTGGCCTTGAACTTGCTGCAATCCTCTTGGCTCAGCCTCTTGAGTGCTAGGATTACAAATGTGCGCTACCACGCCCGGCCCTTGTGGAGTATTTTATGGGAGAGAGTTGTAAGTCAGACAAGAAATTGGGGGTGGAAAAGTGATTGGATTTCAGTTGTTACCAATAAATAAGAAAGAGATAGATTTGTCTCTATTTGGAAGATAAATTTATTATAATTTGGAGGGTTAATTCTTCTTAGATTATAATTGCTACATGAGGGTAAAAGTATGTGGAATATAAATATGAGAGGTTAAAGGGATCAGCAGTTGTCTTTTTTTTTAATATTTTGTGCATTTATTCCAGTTGCAAAGAGAACGCTGTTACTTCCAGTATCTGCTTTAGCAGTGGGAGTGAAAATTTACTTGTATGTGCATTTTATTTATTTAAAATATTTGGTGCTGGATATTGAAGCCAGGCTCTTCTGCATGCTAAGCATGCACTCTACCACTGAACAGCACCCCCAGCTGGGTATGTGTTGGCATTTTAAAATTTAAAGTATAAATGTTGGTTTACTAGAAATGGATATAGATTTTAAATGGTCTTGTTTAGCACCTGAAGTAGATTTTAAGACTTTTATCTCTGAGATTATCATGTGCTTTAGGATCTGGTGGGTGTATTGTTGTGGCGCTTTCCCAGGGCTCTTAGTGATTTGTTCTTAAGATGCTCACTAGAGTGCGGCCAGCGCGGCCATAGTAGATTTGTGCTGAGCTGGCTGTGTGCTTGGCTGGTGCTCTTGAGAGCAAGAGCTCACCAGCAGGGGTGAGTTGGTGGGGTCAGTGATCCAGTGGTCTTCTTAGCCTGACTGTGCATCACGTTTTAGCTACTAGTGCTGCTTGGCTGACCCAAACTCATTTGTGTGGAAATGCAATTTTTGCCTATAAAGCAGAAAAAAGAAAAATCCGTTAATCATATGTATTATATGATTCAATAACTGGTTTTATGCCTTGGACTATTATAAACTAAAGTAAATAAGAATATCTTAAATGCGGATTATATTTGATGTGAAAATTGAGCTCAGGAAGGGCAATTTTTGTTGAAAAACACTTCTAACGTCATTAAATTGTTTCTGTCTTGGAAAAGTACCCTTCAAAAATACCAGGGACATTTGGAGTCACACAGCGCCTGTACTAGGACATATGCAACATCTGCAGGTAGATCAGTTTTTCAATAGCTGTTTTCCAGGTTATTAATGTAGTTGACATTAGAAATTTGAAGATCATGTTAAATAAAAATTAATTTTATTATTTCAACCTCTAGAATACATGGTAGTTAAAATATCTTTTTCTGTATGATAATATAATATGATAAAAATTATGAGTACAACTTGCTAATATTTACCAGATTGACTTTTTATTTTACTTATTATTATTATTATTTTTTGGGTACCGGGAATCAAACTCAGGACCTCATGCTTGCCAGGCAGGTGCTGCCCACTGAGCTATATCCCCAGCCCCCAAATTGACTTAAAAATTTTTTGCTCATAAAAACTATTTATTTATGTTTTTATTTTTATTTTTTTATGTGGGTACCGGGAGTCGACCTCAGGACCTCACGCTTGCTGGGCAAGCGCTTGTGCTGCTGAGCAATATCACCGGCCCTTTTTTTCCTTTATGTGGGTTCTGGGAGTCGAACTCAGGACCTCGCGCTTGCCAGGCAGGTGCTTGTGCCGCTGAGCCATCTCACCGGCCCCATAAAAACTGTTTAGTACTAGGCATAGTGCTGGATGCCTATGATGTTAGACCTGGGAGGCTTAAGAAGGAGGCTACAAGTTCCAGGCCAGTTTAGGCAAGGTGTTTTTTTTGTTTTTTTGTGGGTACCGGAGGTCGAACTGAAGACCTCGCGCTTGCCAGGCAGGCGCTTATGCCACTGAGCTATCTCACCAGCCCTTTTTGGTCTTTTTGAGACAGGGTTTCACTATGCAGTTCAGGCTGGTCTTGAGCTCACTTTGTAGCCCAGGATGGCCTCGAACTCATAGCAATCCTCCTGCCTCAGCCTCCCGAGTGCTGGAGTTACAGCTGTGTGCCACCACACTCAGCCAGTTTAGGCAAGTTAGAAAGAACCTGTCTTTAAAAAACAAAGAAACCCAATATATGTGTGTGTGTGTGTGTGTATGTGTATAAATATATGTGCATAAAACACACATATATATTTAAACACTAATGGACCAGGATATATTATATACACACACATATATTGTACACACATGGCCTGGGATGTATTATATACACACGTTTATGCACACATATGGACTGCGATGTATTGTGTACACACACACGTATATATTTACACACACATGGACTGAGGATAGCTCAGTGCTAGAACACTTGCCTAGCATGAGTAAGGCTCGAAATGTAATCCCCAGTACTGCACCTCTTGCTTCCCCTACTATTAATCATTAGTAAAGCCTTTTTTTTGAGATACATGTAAGACCCTTGTCTTTTTGTCATTTATTGATATATACATGGGATATCTAATCTATTAGAAAATGTTCCTGAATTTTAAAAATTTGAATAACTCGGAATCTACATTTTACAGGATTTTATAATCCAAGTAATTTTAATGTTTTATTTATTTTATTTTTTTTTTTTGTGGGTACCAGGGGTCGACCTCAGGACCTCACGCACCAGCAGGCGCCCGTGCTGCTGAGCAATATCACCGGCCCTTTTTTCGTGTGTGGGTTCCGGGAGTTGAACTCGGGTCCTTGTGCTTGCCAGGCAGGCACTTACGCTGCTGAGCCATCTCACCAGCCCTGAAATACTTTTTAAAAAAAAAATCAGCATGTCATTAGTAGCTTTCCTCTGTTTGTCAACATGGACAGTCCTAGAATTGAGAATTGTATGAGAAGTTTATAAGAAGATAATAAAACAATGGCTGATTATTATTTTCCCAGAGTAATCACTAAAATGGTACAGATTTTTTTTTTGGTGAGTTGAATCCGGGCATTGCACATACTAGGCAAGTGCTCTAACCGTGTTTCATGCTCAGCCCCTTTGAGTTTTAGTTTGAAGGGAGGTCTTGCTGAGTTGCCCAGGCTGGCCTTGAGTTTTCAGTCTTCCTGCCTTAGCCTCCCAAGTAGCTGGAAGAAAAGTGACCATTTGAGAGTGGAACTTGAGGGCCGGGGATATCGCTCAGCGGCACGAGTGCCTGCGTGGCAAGCGTGAGGTCCTGAGTTCGACTCCCGGAACCACCTCCCCACAAAAAAAACAAACCAGAGAGTAGAACTTGAAGACTTACACGTACTTCCCTGAGACTTTTGTCTTTCAGCGTCACAGGAGGAGTGAGCTGAGTAGTGGACACCACATGAATTAAGGGAGACCAGATTCCTCTGCATTGAGGGTCCCCTGCTCATTTGGAGCTAATCGTTTGTCATCCTGAAAGAAACTAAACCTGATCTCCTAGCAAAAGAAACATTTGGTGAATGTTTCTAAGTCATTATCAAGACCTTTGACAAGATGGCAAAAAAGTCTAAATTACTCTCTGAGCCCCATTTTCTTCTTAAAAGTTTGTCATTCGTGCACTTTATGCCTTCTTGTTCAAGGTAATCAGGTGGCCTGGTACTCATTACTGGTCCAGGGTCTCCAGCCTAACCTTCCCTGAAGGGCTGCTCGTACAGAATTGTCCCTTTGCCTGAGCAGTTCATAAACGCGCCATTTCTTTTTCCTTTTACAGTGGTAGGATTAGTGTGACTCTGTGATAGGTTGCTTTATTCAGGGCCTTCTTTCTTCTCCCAGAGAATAATTTATAAACCAAATTGATTTACTCATTCATGGAATGCATAGATATTTTTGAGCAGGAGGCCTTTTTGGTCTTCCTTTCATTTCATTTCATTTCATTTACTTTATTTTATTTTATTTATTTTATTTTATATTTGTACCAGCAATCGAACTCACAACCTCGCGCTTGCCAGGCAGGCGCTGTGCCGCTGAGCTATATTCCTGGCCCTTCCTTTCCTTTTAAAATGCAGGAAATTTATCAGTATCCTGTGGCAACGAGTATAAATGTGATCTTTTGGTGCATGAATGGAAATATCCTGAAGATCAGGCTGTTCGTACTTTTAATAGCTTTACAGTTCAATTTTTTGGGGCTAATTGATACTGGTTTCTTGATAGGCCAGGTGGGACAACACATTCTGTTTTGAACTTTTATTTTGTGTTATTTCCTGCCAGGTACAAGTGTCTATATGGTAGACTTATATCTTAAACTTCTTTACATGTTCTTCCATTAATTCACAGAACATTGTTCTCGCAGTAGACATTTATTAAATAATTGCAAAATATCCGAAAAACATGCTTGAATATTCTAAAGCCTGTGCATTGAATTTATTGATTTAATGAACTCGCCTGTAAATTTGTCACGTAAAGTTTTTCTTTTTCTTTTTTTCCCCATTACTGGGGATTGAACTCAGCCTTTGCACTGCGCTGTGTCCCTAGCCCTTTTTAAAATTCTGAGCTAGGTCTTGCTGAGTCGCCCAGGCTGGGCTGAACTTGCGATCCTCTTGTTTGAGTCTCCCACAGTGCTGGCATTATGCCTGGCCAACAGATAATATGCTTTGTTGCAGAAAATTTGGATGACGAAATGGCTTTTGCCTTGAATTATTTTACAACATGATTTTTTTTTCTCATTTGATTGTTTTTTTTTGTTGTTGTTGTTGTTGTTTGGTACTGGGAATTGAACTCAGAACCTTGCGCTTGCCAGGCAGGCACTTGTGCCGCTGAGCATTATCCCCAGCCCTCTCATTTGATTTTTAAATCCAGGTGTATTGAGGTTTAGTACACATATAGTACAAATCATCCTTTTACATGTGAAAGTCTATAATCATGACAGTGACATTTTTCTTGAGCCTTTCGTAGGGGCTTTGAAACCCACTCTCTTTAATGCCCAGCCTTTGGCAGTCACTGATGTTTTCTGTCCCTGTGTGTAATCTACATAGAACTGTAGAGTATGTAGCCTTTTGTTTGACTCCTTTTACTTCATGTAATATATTTAAAAATTAGTAATAAAAGCTGGTTGTGGTGGCACCTGCCTGTAATTCCAGCACTCTGGGAGGTGGAGGCAGGAGAATCACAAGTTTGAGCTCAGCCTGGGCAATTTAGCAATTTAGTGAGACCCTTTCTAAAAAAAAAAGTAAAAGAAAGAAAAAGGGACTGGGGATGTAGCTCAGTGTGAAGGTGCTGGGTTCAACCCCTGATGCAAAAAAAATTATCATATGAGTAGTTTATTTCCCCCCCCCTTTATTTTGTGGTATTAGAGATTGAACCACATGCTAAGGCAAGAATGCTATCACTGAGTTATGTCCCCAGGCATTTTTATTATTTATTTATTTATAAGTTAAATTTAATTAAATGTCCAACGCTTTTTACTTTTTTTTTTTTTTTTTTTTTTTGGTTCCAGGTATCAGGACCTTGTGCTTGCCAGGTAGGCACTGTGCCACTGAGCTATATCCCCGGCCCTGCTTTTTACTTTTTTGAGATAGGATCTCACTAACTTCCCCAGGATGGCCTCCAACTTTCCATCCTCCTGCCTCAGCCTCCAAGGTAACTGGGGTTACAGGCATTCATCATTGCACTTCACCAGTTCATTCCTTTTTATTGCTAAGTAGCATTCCAGTGTGTAGGAGAAGCACGATTTCTTTATCCATTCATCAGCTGATGATTTCTGGGTGGTTTCTAGTTTTAGGCGCTGATAAATACAGCTATAAACGTTTACATACAGGGGTTGGTGGGATGTACGTCTTTTTGTATCTTTGGTAAATCGAAGGGGATAGCATCTTCCACCATTGCACCCTGGGCACAGAGGTAGGGCTTGACTGTGGCTGATCTGAGCCTTGGCAGAGCACTTTGTGAGCTCTTTGAACACGAGGTTATGGCAGGTTTGTAAGTTGTTGTTTCAAAGGAGACTGATACAGTTGATGGAGTTTCTTGACACTGCCGTCAAAAATTGTTAGGACTCATAAATGAATTCAATAAAGTTATAGGATACAAAATCAACTTATAATAATCATTGCATATCCATATATTAACAACAACTGTCTGAAAAAGAAACTAAGAAAACAATCCCAGAACCAGGTATAGTGGTGCACACCTTGGGAGCACTTGGGAGGCTGAGGCAGGAGGATTGCTGTCAGTTCAAGGCCAGCCTGGACTAGAAAGTGAGACCCTGTCTCAAAAAAACCAAAATACCAAACCAAACCAAACCAAAAAAATAACAATCCCATTTGTAATAGCATGAAAAAGAATAAAATAGGATTAAATTTAAGCAAGGAAGTGAAAGATCTGTATTCTAAAAACTGTAAGACATTTAAGAAGGTAATTGAAGAAGACACAAATAAGTGCAAAGATCTGTGTTCATGGATTGGAAGAATTAATACTATTAAAATGTCCAGCTGGTCATCTGTAATCAGGAGGCTGAGGCAGGAGGATCACTTAGAGTTCACAGCCAGCCTGAACTGCATAGCAAGACCCTGTCTCAGAAAAACAAAAAAAAGTCCGTACTTCCTAAATCTATTTACAGACTTAGTGTAAACATTATTAAAATTCCATCAGCATTTTTCACAAAAACAGAAGAACAATTCTGAAATACGTGTGGAACCAGAAAAGACTCTGAATGGCCAAAGCGGTCTTGAGTAAGAACAAAATCAGAGAAGTAAATAGTCATTGAAACGATATGATGCTGGCGTAAAGCATAGATTGGTAACAGAATGGAGAGCCCAGAAATCTATCTGTATTTATATACAGGTACCTACCGTTTGACAGGCAGTGGGTAATACACAGTGGAAAGAGGATATTCTCTTCAGTAATGGTGTGGGAAAACTGTGTGCACGTGCAAGATACTGACATTGGATTCTTATATCAAGCACAGAAATGAAACAGATTGAAGACTTAGTAAATGTAAGTCCTAAGGTTAGGAAAGTCCTAGTAGGAAACATAGGGGAAAAGCTCCTTGATGTTGGTCTTGGCACTGATTCTTTTTTTCATGTGACATCAAATGCACAGGCAATGGAAGCAAGAATAAACAGCAATAACTGTATCAAACCGAAAAGCTTCTGCACAGCAGAGGAAGCAATAGAATGGAAAGGCAGCATGTGGAATGGGAGAACATATTTGTAAACCATATATCTGATATGCTGTTTGTGTTCAATATGTATAAAAAACTCATGTAACTTAATTGCAAAAAACTGCAAAAATCAAATGACCAAATTAAAAAATGGGCAAAGGACCCGAGTAGATATTTTTCCAAAGCAGACATACAAGTAGGCTACAGCTGTATGAAAAGGTGTTCAGTACTACTAGTTATTAGAGAAAGGCATATAAACATTATGGTGAAGCCAGGTATTGTAATGTGTGCCTGCAGTCCCAGCACCCAGGAAGCTGAAGCTCAGGAGGATTATGAGTTCAGGGCTAGCTTGGACATAGCGAGTCCAAGGCTTGCATGGACTGGAGTGAGAGAACCTGTCTCAAAAAAATAAGCTCAGTATGGGGGGTGCGCACCTGTGACCCCAGCACTGAGGAGACTGAGGAGGATTGCGATGAGTTCAAGGCCAGGCTGAGTGAGTTCAAGACAAGCCTAAACTGCATAGAGAGACCCTGTCTCAAAACCAACCACCCAACCCTCAAAAAACCAAAAACAAATGACTCCCAAAAGTACAACGAAATACCATCTCACACCTGTTACCCTTGGGGCATTGTCATGGGTTACCATGACCCATTCCATACTTTTCTAATGAAATTATGTACTTTAGCGTAATGGTAGCTGGCTGTCCATCTCAGAAGCTGCGCCCAGGGCCGGTGAGATGGCTCAGCGGCTTAAGCGCCTGCCTGGCAAGCGCGAGGGCTCGAGTTCGACTCCCGGAACCCACATACGAAAAAAGGGGCCGGTGATATCGCTCAGCGGCACGGGTGCCTGCTGGCGCGCGAGGTCCTGAGGTCGATCCCCGGTACCCACAAAAAAAAAAAAAAAAAAAAAGAAGCTGCGCCCAAGGGATACAGAAAGCAGTATTTGTGTTCACCCACTTGGTACAATGAACGGCAAGGTGTGTACAGCTGTGCAAAAGTGTTAGATGGAGTTTTTTACCCATATAATGCTCCTTGCAGCATTTTATGTATCCCTGAGCATCATTGGGGGTAAAATACACCCATGCCATTCTTCTCTTACAGTAAATATTCCCATTCTATACTTTCCTAATGAAATTATGTACTTAAGCATAATGGTAGCTGGCTGTGCATCTCAGTAACTGCATCTGAGGGATACAGGAAACAATCTTTGTGTTCACCCACTTAGTACAACGAATGGCAAGGTGTGTACACCTGTGCAAAAGGATCAAATAGAGATTTTTACTCACATAATGCCCTGTGTATTGCATGTGTATCCCTGAGCATCATGGGGGTAATATACACCCGTACCATTTTTCTGTTCTGCAAACATCTAATTTGCCATAATGGAATCCAGGTGTGGCTCACAGTAGCTGCGCCTGGAGAAAACAGGTACCCAACTGTGCATTCCCCTACTTGGCAGACGAAGGGCAAGGTGTGTACAGGAGCTCCAAAGCAGCAGCAGGTGAGTTTTACCCATGAAATGCTCATTGTTGAATTTCTTGCATTTAGGATTTTTTTTTTTTTAAAGTTTTCTTTAGATTTTTCTTGTAGAAGTAGCCCAGTTTAGTACAGTGGCACATGAAAAACCTGGTCGCTGTAGCTTTAGGCAGTGTAATGCTAAAAAGGCTTCCAAAATACGGTATAAAAGTATATGCCTTGCTAGATGTGAAGATATATACTTTCAATTTAGAAATTTATCCTGGAACTCAGCCACCAGGTCTTTATCTGTATATTAATGAATCGAATGATGTTGCGAACAGACTTGTTGCTGCCATCTCCCAAACTAGTTGGAATGTGACATTAGACAGTTGGTTTACCAGTTTCTAGTTGATGTTACATTTGCTAACAGAGCACACGTTGACCCAGCGCAGCATCTATATGCAAAAACAAAGCAGAAATTCCCAATGAAATGTTGCAAATTCAAAATAGAGAATTGTGTAGTACAATCTTTGGATTTCAAAGACACATGACATTGGCTTCATATATGGCAAAGAAAAACAAACCGGTACTGCTGATGTCACAACATTGTACCATGATGGAAATAGTCATAGG
This sequence comes from Erethizon dorsatum, assembly GCA_028451465.1. Classification (NCBI taxonomy): domain Eukaryota; kingdom Metazoa; phylum Chordata; class Mammalia; order Rodentia; family Erethizontidae; genus Erethizon; species Erethizon dorsatum. Next base: position 32,458,392 of record CM051835.1, on the reverse strand, counting down.
GAAACCTCGACAAAAATGAAGGCAGAGATTGTAACTTTCTACAACAAAACCAAAAGCGGAGTAGGTGTTGACGAGTTATGCAGCAACTGTGATGTCACTTGAAACACAAAGCATTGGTCAGTGGTTGTGTTTTACTGGATCCTAAACGTGTGGCATAAATAGTTTCATGGTTTATGAAGAAAATAACAAATGCAAAATAGCATGGAGAAATTTTCTTAAGAGGATTGGGACTGGAACTCATAAGAGATCATTTATAACAGAGGAAGAGCAAAATGTTTCTGCCCAGGGAACTACGCAAAAAATTGTGGAGCACACTGGTGAGCTCACAGGTGAACAGGCAGGCGGAACCTCACAAAGAGCTACTATGACAACAGGAAAGCTAAAGAGATGCCAACTGTGGTCTTTTTTTAAAGGACAGGAAAACAAAATCACATGCTATCAGTGTAATCGATACTTGTGCATGGAACATGCCGTTTTCATGTGTGAAGACTGCCTTGGGTGTGTCATTTGAAGCAAAGATTATTTCTGTGGTAGACTTTTGTTTGTATTTACGTTGTAGTTCGCATAGCTGTTTATTTCTGATGTCATCTCGTAGGTTTTGTAAGGAAGTACACAGCTGATGTGAAAATGTTGATGTCTATTCTAAGCACTCATTACATATTTGATATTTTGTTTTACTGATACCTTATTTTCCTGCTAAGTGCACATTGTATAATATAGTAAGAAGCTCCTGACAAAACAGCAAGACCAATGAGATGTCAGGTATGTCCTACAAAAAAGACAGGAAAGCTAAGCACATGTGCTGTCAGTGTAAGCGAGATTTGTGTATGCAACAGGCAGTTGTCATGTGTGAAGACTGCCTTAGGTGTGATAATTGAAGTAAAAGTTATTTTTGTTGTAGAGTTCTGTTGGTATTTTCATTGTAGTTCATATAGGAATTTATTGGAATATAAATTTATAGGAATATATATTAATGCTATGTGTAGTTCATATAGTTTTTAGACTGTAAACCAAAAAACAGCCAATGTTGAAAATTTTGATGTTTTTTTTTTAAATAATAAATACTAAACATTCAATACTTTTTGGATATTTTTTCTTGTGAAGTACTCACTACTTAATATAATGAAACTCATAAAGTTGAAATTAATAATTCAACAGTAGAAATACTTCTCAATAATAGATGTGGGTTTTGTACACCCTTCAGTGTGCTCCTTTAACACAAAATTGCTGTGGTGCCCCATTACGATGTCTGTGAAGACAGGAGACATTAAGTGTTCGTCAAGTGTTGAACAAAATGTGGAAAAAGGGAATCCTTGTACATGATGAAAAGTGTGACCTGGTGTACCCATTACGGAAAGCAGTATAGAGTTTTTAAAAATTAAAAATTAACCTTCTGATCAAGCAGTCTCACTTCTGGTAATATATCCTACTTCTGGGTATTATATAGATCTGGTAAATGAAGTGGTGTCTCAGAGAGTTCTGCATTCACACGTCATTTCAGCATTATTCATAATAGCCAAGATACGGAAAGCGACGAACGTGTCTGTCATGGATGAATGGATAAAATGTGTTATGAATATATACAAAGCACTATTATTCAGACATAAAAAAGAAGGAAGCCCTGCTGTTTGGGATGCCAAGTGAAATAAACCAGACATGGAAAGACATATCGTACAGTGGCACTTGCATCTGGAATCTAGAAAGGCAGACTCACAGAAGCCTGAGTGGTTGTCCCCAGAGCCTGCTGGGGGGTGCCGAGGTGTTGGTCAAAGGACACAGACGGCTACTGGATGATACTGCTCTGGATGTACCGCACTGCGACTGTAGGATTGCAGTAATAGTAATGGGCACTGATCCTGTCCTCACCCTGTAACTGTGTGAGGTGATGGGTGTGCTGTTTGATTGGGACAGTCAGTCTAGTTAGTCCTTTTTTTTTTTGGAGACAGGGTCTTGCTGTGTATTCAGGCTGGCCTCAGCCTTCCGCGTGCAAGGGTTACAGGGGTGTGCCACCAGGCCTGGCTGTCTTTTTTTTTTTTTTTTTTAAAGGAATGATTACAAACTGGATTTCCAGAGTACCAAGAACTTATTTCTTATATTACGCGAGGGCCTTGCGGTACTGTCTGGCCCAGTCTTACCAAACTGTTGGGCTCAAGCATCAAGCAGTCTTCCTACTTCGGCCTGTGGAACATCTGGTGTAGGCAGGTACCAATCACTGTGCTCGGCAGAAGACTTTTGAGATGTTGATGAAAACCTCTCTGATTAGTTCAGATTGGTTTACTGATATTTGATGTTTTTTATACATAGTGTCTTCTGACAGAAAAATATATAAGTTAATTTATCACCAGTTAGCTGAAGGTTCTTTTGCTGTCTCAGCCCTTAGTGTTACAGCTTCTGGTGGCTTCTAGCCACCCCTGGCCGCCCTCTGCAGCTGAGGCTTGTGGCCCCTTGGCAGCTTTCTGGGGTTCTTCAGCAGCTCCTGCCACCTGTCCGGGGCTCTCTGCTGTTGTGCTGCTGTCTGGAGCCGTCTGGGGCTGATCGCCCAGCCTGGTGTGATAGCACCTTCAGTGCAGCCTGCTCAGCCTGTTGTCCCTGAGATAGGAGTCCTGATAGGACCATTCGGAGGAGGCTGCTTCAGCTTTGGGACCTGCTGTGCAGCAGAGAGGACCTAGGAAGAGCCCTCCTGGGCTGACCTGGGAGTGTGAGCCAAGTGCCGCTTATGTGGAGGAGGAGCAGAGCGTATGCAAGCACTTGCTTGCATTTTGCATACCCATTTGGGGAATTTTCAGAGTAGTGACAGAGGGGATTGGGGTCATCTGGAATGGCTGCAGGGCAGAGTCATCTGGGATAGGTCTGGGTGTCAAGCCAGCTTTGGCTTTGTGGAGGCAAATGTCTCCTGAAGCAGGCATGGGCTGTCAGAGTGTTAGCTGTCATGGTGTCATCTTCACTGAACAAACCAGGAGAAGCCACTGCTGGTTTAAAAAGCTGCACTTAAAATTGTGGGGCCGAAATTGCCACTGCCACCACTTTTGAGGTGTCTCCAGGAGAGGCTACTTTTCTGATCGTGGCCCATTTGGCTTGGGGGATTTCAGGGACAGCAGCAGTGAGTCCCTCTCTGATCTTTGCTTGTTACGCACCATTTCCTCCTGCTCCTTGGAGAGGAGGTCAGGCATTGAAGAGACTGTGAGTGAGGACTGGAGGGTGGCAGCCCAGCTGAAAATGCAGAAGAGGACTGGGATTCATCACCCCAGGCCACCTCTGGAGGCCAATAGCTGTCAGGAGGATCACACCCCTCTGGCTGCTGGATGGGCCTCATGGGGATTAGTTTATTTTTCTATCTCTAAGTCAGGTCCTCTTTGACCTCTGTTCTTAGTCCTGTACCTCCATCTTCCCAAAAGTAAAAATGACATTCAGCTGGTTTTCTTTATTATTATTTTACTTTAGTCATCAGTTTGTTACAACCCTATTTAATTGACTTTACAAAGGTTTTCAGAGCTGGCTGGTGGTGCGTGCCTGTGCATGCAGCACTGCGGGAAGCTGAGGCAGGAGGGCCGCAGGCTCGAGCCCATCCCGGGCAGCTTAGTAACTCAGGGAGACCCTGTCTCAAAATTACAAATACAAGAAGGGTTGTGGATGTAGTCAGTGCAGAGGCCTTGGGTTAAATTCATAGACACGGAACTGTTTTCACCATTTTAAATTTGTTTCTTTTTTTATGTTTTTATTTTAACCATTTTAAAGTGGAAAATCCATTGGGTTTTACTACAGTGTCAGAGCTGTTTGACTGTCACCAGATCTACCTCCAGAACATGTTCGACACGCCAGTGAAAATTCTGACCTGCGAAGTGACTGCTCCCTGCAGTCACTGATCTGCTGTCTCTGTGGGTTTGCTTCTTGTGGACATTGCGTACACATGGAATCCTGCCTTTTGTCCGGCTTCTTTCGCTTAACGTGATGTTTTGTTACGTTGCAGCCTGTATCTGTACTGCATTCTGCTTTATGGCTGGATACTCCATTCTGTGGGTATAACACATTTTGTTTCTCTCTTTATCAGCTGATGATATCTCTTTCGGCTGTGATAACTGATGCTGCTGTAAACATTCCTGTACGGGCTTTTGTGCAAACATCAATTTTGAGTTTTCTTTGGTGTGTACCTTGGAGTGGAACTACTAGGTCACGTGGTAATGAGGGTTAGATCGCCTTTCGAGAGACTTAGGAGCTGTTTTCCATGGTGATTATGCTACTGTGGTCAGCAGTTTATGAGGCCTTCAGTTTCTCCACACCCTGGATAATACACTACAATAAAATAATTGATAGGCTAGCTTTTTTTTTTTTTTTTTTTTGTGGGTACCGGGGGTCGACCTCAGGACCTCGTGCGCCAGCAGGCGCCCTTGCCGCTGAGCGATATCACCAGCCCCTTTTCCGTATGTGGGTTCCGGGAGTCGAACTCGGGCCCTCGCGCTTGCCAGGCAGGCGCTTACGCCGCTGAGCCATCTCACTGGCCCCAGGCTAGCTTTTTTATTGGGTAGTTTTTAAAAAAAAACATACTTTGGGTAGGATTCATGGGATTCATGATTTGCAGATATTTCTCCCACTCTGGTAATTTCACTTTCTTTATAGTGTCCTTATGCCCAGAGTTTTTAGTTTTGGTAAAGGCCATGTATATTTTTTTATTTGCTCGTGCTTTTCATGTCATTTAAGAAACAGTGCTTAAACCAGTCACGAAAATTTATACCTGTGTTTGCTTTTAAGAATTTTATAGTTTTAGCTACAGACAGTAGGTTGCCTTTTGCATTTGGCTTTTTTTCAGTTAGTGTGATAGTCTCAAGGTTCATCCATATGGTAGCATGTATCAGTACTTTATTCCTTTTTATGGTTGAAGAATGTTCCTTTGCACAATATTCCAATGTATTTTATTTAGGTCTTTGATTCATTTCAAGTTAATTTTTATGTATGGTATGTGGATGTCTGGCTATCCCAGCACTACCTGATCAAAAGACTTTTTTCTCTCCCATTGAATGGTGTTGGCAACTTCAAAAAAAAAAAAAAAAAAAAAATCCATGACCATAAATAAATAAATAGCTTGCTCCTTCCTTCTCTCTCTCTCTCTCTTTCTGTCTTTCTTTCTTTCTTTCAGATGGGGTCTCGCTATGTAGTTCAGGTTGGCCTTGAACTTACTATGTAGCCCAAGCTGGCCTTCAACTCGCTGTGATCCTCCTGCCTCAGCCTCCTAAGTGTTGGATTACGGGCGGGTGCTACCATGCCCAGCTGGGTTTATTTCTGAGCGCTCAGTTCTGTCAGTGTCTGTCTGTCCTAATGACAGATAACACACTGCTTTGTTTTTGCTGTGCTGGGGATTGAACCCAGGGCCTGTGTAGCATATGCTAGACAAGTGCTTTGCCACTGAGCTACACCTCCAAACCTCAGACTGTTTTGATTATACAGTAGTTGTTTTGTAATAAGTGTTTGTTTTCTGACTTCATTCTTCCTCTTTAGGATTGTTTAGGCCATTCTTGAAAGACCACGTGAAATTTAGGATCCGCTTGACCCTTGCTGAAGAACAGTTAGCTGTTCATTGTGTTTGATAAGGAATTGCATTGAATTTGTAGACCAGTTGGGGAGTATTGTTCTTGAAATAGTATTAAGTCTTCCAGTCATCAAGTCACTGCTTCATTTCTTTATTGTACCGGTCTTTAATGTCTTTCATGATGTTATGTAGCTTTCAGTGTACAAGATTTATTTCTTCGTGGTTGAATTTATTACTGAGTATTTTATTTTATTTTATTCATTTATTTTTTTTAGGATACTCACATTTCTTTTTTAAATTTTATTATTTATTTATTTTTAAAGACAACAAGTAAACATTCTCCTGTATTAACAAACTCAAGCATTAGAGAATGTACAAATACCTTTTGGAGAAAAACATTACTGAGTATTTTATTCTTGATACTATTATTCTTCATCTTCCTGTCTCCTCCTTGTCCTTGTCTTTTTTTCTTCCTCCTTCCTGTGTGTATGTGTGTGTGTGTGTGTGTGTGTGTGCACGCATATGTGTGGTACTGGAGATTGAACCCATGCCCTTGTGCATCCAGTTTCAAGTATTTTATTAAAATTTTTTGCATCTCTGTTTTGAAATATTTTGTTATACCTTTGGTTTTGGTGTATCGGAGAAGTGTTGGCCTCATAAAATGAGTCTGGAATTACAGAATACAACTGCATATAGTTGCCTAAGTATACACATGTATATACTATGCAGACAAAACTTTTGTGATATTAACTACTGATCTCTTGACTCTAACAGTGTCTGTCCTATTTTGTTGCACTGATTCTGAACTTTTCCCTAAACTACTGACCATTTGATGTTTTACAGATGTCTAAAAACAGTCATTTGTCTGTGGGGTACTTGAGAAGAATCCAGACTTTTATTATCCCTCTCTTAAACACATTTATTTCATTTTCACCGAAGGTGAAACTGTGTGATGGGTTTGGGATTTCTAAACCCTGCACATTCCAAAGAAAGGGCCGGCCCTCGGCCAGCTCCTAGGCGATAACATGTAGGTCCTGCGAGCATCCTCCTGCTAATGAGGTCTTTGTGTACCTGAGGCCTAGGGCCACGCCAGCGCATGGTGAACACCCGCTTTTGTTCCACAGGAGCCCTGAGATGTGCTCTTTCAACACGAGTTGGGGAGCCAGGGACCTATAGCGAAGGTCAGTCAAAGGGTGCTCCATGCCTGCTGTCTGAACTCCAGCCAGAAACGCTAAGCACACATTCTTGGGTGAGGTTCCCTGGTTGACAACACTTCACAAATGTTGTCACACATTATTGCCGAGAGAATTACACAGTATTCGTTCGTCTCCACTGGGAGATGATAGTGGGAAGCAAACAGAGTTTCTCCCAGACTGCACTTTATGCACCTTTTTCCGTTGCCGACTTGCTATGTAGTTCAGGCTGGTCTTGAACTCACTGTGTAGTCCAGGCTGTCCCCGAACTCGAGGTGATCCTCTTGCCTCTGCCTCCCGAGTGCTGGCATTACAGGCGTGTAATCCATGCCTGACTCCTTTGCTGACTTTCACCGGTATCCTTTCAGCACAGTAAACTATAACCAAGCAAAACAGTTTTTCTGAGTGAGTTCATGTGTCAAACTGTCAAACTTGGGAGTGGTCTTGGGAATCCCTGATAAACCAAGTTGCTATAGGTTCTGTGGAGATGCTTCCCAGTAGTAAAAACATTTAGTGAATACAAAACTCAGGTAGCTATGAAAAGTCATTTTATAGCCAAACACCTGTTGCATAAAGCTACTGGTTGGTATTAGGCCAATTTAAGGAATTTACACACCTTTACAATAGGCAATACTTTAAACAAAAATATTATATCTTTATTTGAAACACTGAAAAATAAATGGGATATCAAAAATATTTTTATCTCAATTAAAAAATAATATAAAGGGGCCATTCTAGGAAAATTGAACAAAGAAATAGTGATCAAAGTGATGTGTCTGTGAGGGTGAGTGGTAGATGGAGTGGATTTGCTCGGTGTTGTAGGCAGTGTCCATCTGGGAGCCCAGACAGAAGAGGGGGCTCACTCAGTCAGTTGATGGCGTTCTCCCCACGACCGCCCTCCCCTGCCCCAGTCGCAGGCATGTAGCCCTGGACAGAGAGTTAGACTGTGGGTTTCCCTCTTTCCTGGCTTTTGGACTTGGGCTGAGCCACACTGCAGCACCCCAGGGTCTCCAGTGCACATGATGTGCTGCTGTGGAGCCTTCCAGCGCTGTGATTGTTGTGTGGGCCAGTTCCCCTGACAGGTCCTCTCCAGTATCTCCAGATCTCCATACACACACCCTGTTGGTTCCCTCTAGAGAACTGAGCTCACAGGTGCACTGAAAGTTAACATGGGATGGGAACTAGGCAGAGTATCAAAGTATTTCTCTACAAGGTACTGTTAATTCCAAAGAGATAGTTCACGATGGCAGACACAACTGTAGTCAGTGGCCACAACGTGTGTCATCAGTAGTGGGACAGACTCAAGTCGTGGTAGGAAGCAGGAGAGCAACACAGTGTCTTCTTCTTGATGGTCTCGCCACAATACATGATCCGAATCTCATCCTGAGTAAACACTGAACACTGGAGACTCTGAGTAAAGAACTGCCTTCAATCAAACTGCTGTAATCAACCTGAATAAAGAGCTGCCTGCAATCAAACTGCTGTCATCAAACTGAATAAAGAACTGCACAATCAAAAGTGTCACCATCTTGAAAACCAAAGCAAAATGAGGAAGTGAGAAACTGTTTCAGATTGAAGGAGAATAAAGATTTAAGACAACGAAGTGTAATAAATTTAGGAATTGAATTCTTGAGCAGTAAACAGTGCTCTTGGGACAAACGGCAAAGTTTGAAGTATCTGAGGATTAGACGGTGGAAACTTAGCGAGACCTTGTCTCGCTAAGGGTGGAGGATATAGCAAAGCTCAGTGATAGAGCACCACAGTACTGGCAAGTAAATAAGTCCACACTGAAGTGTTCAGGAGTGATACAGTGCAGAGGCCAGCACCTTACTCCCAGCTGGTTTGGGGAAGAGATGTTCTTTGCATTGAACCAGGGCTGGTGGTTCAGACTCGAAACCCTGGCTATACAGGTGATTGAGGTAGGTATCCAAGTTCTAACCCAGTCTGGACAACTTAGCAAGACCAAGGCCTGGGAATGTAGCTTAGTGCAAAGGCCATGGTTTCAATTCCCAACCCCCCCCCCCCAATAAAAAGAAAGGTTGCAGTGCCACAAAACAAAACGAACCCATAAAGATCAATCTTCTAGAGACTAAAACACAAAATCACAAGATCTGAAATAAAATAACAGATGGAATTAATGACAGAAGACATTACAAAGGAGAAGAAGAATGTACTTGAAGATAAAGCAATAGAATTTTGCTAAAATCACAGAGGAAAAGAATCGGGGAGGGGAGGAAGAAGTATCAGTTCAGGTGGCATAATACATAGGTAAAGGACGAGGTACACAGTATTAGACATGGTAATGGCTGAAATTTTGCAAAAATGAAAACTCTCAAATCATAGATTTTTTTTTTTTTTGTGGGTACCAGGGGGTCGACCTCAGGACCTCGCGCGCCAGCAGGCGCCCGTGCCGCTGAGTGATATCACCGGCCCCTTTTTCGTATGTGGGTTCTGGGAGTCGAACTCGGGCCCTCGTGCTTGCCAGGCAGGCGCTTAAGCCGCTGAGCCATCTCACCGGCCCCACAAATCATAGATTTTTAAAAATACAATGAGGGCCAGTGAGATAGCTCAGCGGCATAAGACCCTGTCCCCCACAAAAAAAATTTGAAAGAAAAATATTGTCAACCTAGAATTCTATACCCAACAAAATTACTTTTCAAACTAGGAAAGACATTTTCAAATATATTTCTTGGGTTTTAATGTATTATAAAATTACTGTGTTTTTTGGTTGATTTTTATTATACTGTATTTTAAATAGTTCTGTATTTTTATTTCACATTATAGAGATTGTTCAGATGTAGTTTTTTTTTTTTTTTTTTTTTTTTTTTTTTTTTTTTCTTTTTTTTTTTTTTGTGGGTACCGAGGGTCGACCTCAGGGCCTGGTGCGCCAGCCGGCGCCCATGCCGCTGAGCGATATCACCGGCCCCTTTTTTCGTATGTGGGATCCGGGAGTCGAACTCGGGCCCTCACGCTTGCCAGGCAGGCGCATAGGCTGCTGAGCCATCTCACCGGCCCCTCAGATGTAGTTTTTAATAAATATTTCATGATATAGTTGAGCCAAACTTATTTAACCTGTTCGTGTTGCTGGATGTTTAGATAGTTTCCAGTTGTTGGTATACCGGGATGCTAGGACTTCTGCCTTTGTCTTGGAGTTCACAGTTTAGGCCCCAAAGCGGAAAACAACGTGCAGCAGTGCTGTTCACATTTTAAAGGTGTTCATCACTCCTGTAGCACTTGCTGAAAGATGTGACTACTGTTATAGCTCCTCACTCTCGGTATATCCACGAATAGAAATGTAAATATGTAAGTAAGTATCTGTAAATGAATACAGATTTATTAAAAGAGGGTTGTAGAAGTGCTCTGCTTCTCCCACATTTTAGACTGTCAGTCGAATTTCAAGAAATCAGTTGCAGAAGTTGGGTTTCTCCTAAAAGGGACATTGAAATTTCACCTCCTTAGTTTGAGACATTTGTTTATTTTTTATTAGTCCATGTTTTCAGTGCATAATGATTACATTTATCATGGGGAGTTGATGCATGTACATAACACATCTTCATCCCTTTCTTTGTTCCCTATCCCTCCCATCCCCCCTTCTTCTTCCAACTCTTGGTCCCTTTCTCATTTACAAAACTCCATTTCTATATTTTTTCAATTCTTTATTTTTTCCCCACTCCCTTTCCCTCTCTTCCCTTCCCCTTCTTCCATCTCTTATTCCCCCATCCATTTGAAAAAGATCTCCCCACTTCCTATTATCTTTTATTTTGCTTTTACATATGTATATATGATTTATTTCACTTAATATTATGGTCTCAAGGTGCATCCCTTTACCTACTAATGCCTCATGTTTATCCTACTTTATGGCAGAGTAGTACTCCATTGTATATAAAAACAGTGTAGTTCTTTATGGGAGAGTAGTACTCCATTGTGTGTAAATACCACGTTTTCTTTATCCATTCATCTGTTGATGGACATATAGGCTGCTTCCAAGATCTAGCTATTATAAATTGTGCTGCTATAAACATGGGTATGCATGTATCACTGTAATATGATGACTTTTAACTCTTTTGGAAAGATACCTAGAGGGAGGAGGGAATAGCTACATCAAATGGAATTTCTAATTTTAGTTTTTTGCGGAATCTAAATACTGATTTCCATAGAGGTTGTACTAGTTTGCATTCCCACCAACAATGTAGAAGAGTTCCTTTCTCTCCCACATCCTTGCCAGCATTTTTTATTGGATTTCTTGTTTGTTTTTTGTTTTTAAAGACAGTATCTTGGGGCCAGGGATATAGCTCAGCAGCACAGTGCCTGCCTGGCAAGCGCGAGGTCCTGAGTTGGATTTCCGGCACCAAAAATAAATAAATAAATAAATAAATAAATAAATACAGACAGACAGACAGACAGAGTCTTGCTATGTAGTTCATGTAGCCCAGGCTGGCCTTGAACTTGTGGAGATCCTTCTGCCACAGCCTCCCGAGTGCTGGGATTGCAGATGAAAGCCACCATGCCCAGGTATTTGATTTCTCGATGATTGCCATCTTTCTAAAGTAAAATGGTATCTCAATATTGTTTTAATTTGCATTTTTTTCTAATGCGCAGCAATGTTGAATATTTTTCTCAGATTGACCATTTGTACTTCTTAGAATTGTCTATTAGTTTTTGTTGCCCATTTTATGATTGGGTCTTTCATTTTAGGGAGGGTCTAATTTTTTTGAGTTCTTTGTATATTCTAGATGTTAGTCCTCTGTTGGAGGAATTGCTGGCAAAAATTTTTTCCCATTCTGTAGGTCTCTTTGTTGGTTCTTTTGTTGTTGGTTCCTTCTTAATTAGATATGATTCCATTTGTTGATTCTTGGGATTATTTCATGTGCTATTGGGGTTTTTTCTAATGGATGCAAATGCTTGAGCTGTGAATTTAAGGGGTAAAATTCTTGGTAGGACCTGACTCTTGTCTGTCCTGGGGATGGTATGACAGTGGTCAAGAAAAATGTTAGCCTGACTTTCCCGGAGAAAAGTCTATAGGTTATAGACATTAAAACAAAGAAAAGAAAGGAGACTGTAATGTAAGGACTTAGTACTTCTAGAGTTTGGAGGTCCAAAAATGCTGATTCCCCTCCCAGGTTAGAGCAACTGCTAACAAGAGAGATGTCAGGAAGAGATTGGACAAGTTGACTGTTACCTCTTCACAAAAATTCTCCAAGTACCGTAAGTGTATAGTTCTTTTTTTTTTTTTTTTTTTTTTTTTTTTTGTGGGTACCGGGGGGACGACCTCAGGACCTCACGCGCCAACAGGCACCCGTGCCGCTGAGCAATATCACCGGCCCCTTTTTCATATGTGGGTTCCGGGAGTCGAACTCGGGCCTTCGCGCTTGCAAGGCAGGCGCTTAAGCCGCTGAGCCGTCTCACCGGCCCAAGTGTATAGTTCTAATACTTCATTTGCACAGTCTTTTGGCAAAAACTTTTTACTTGCATATTATGATGACATATTTTTGAACCTTTTAAGATTTAGTGATGGGCTCTATCTTTCACTTTTCATTAGTTACAAGATTTGTTGAAATGCAGAATTGAAAAGTCATTAAACAGGTACTTTAAGAACACTTCTCTTCCTGCAGCTCTTACTGAGTTGGATGCTATGATTCTTCCATGCCCTTACTAGGGTGATTGCAGGTATGAAATTTTTTACTGAACAATTTTATGAGAAAGAAGATGATTACTATAGTAATTTTAAATTCCAGCTGAGGTCCCAGTCTCAAAGTAGGAACAGGAGAGAACTAATGATGTATCAGTAGTAAAGTTCATGTTTTCTAGACCCAGGATGTGTTTTCACGCTTCTCTAACTTTGTTTGAATTGTTTCTTCTGCCTAGAATAACTTCTGTCACGAAATCTGTTCTGTGAGACTCCATTCAGAGAGTCATCTAGGATAGTATTTCTTTTTTTTTTTTTTTTTTTGGTGGGTACCAGGGGGTCAACCTCAGGACCTCGCGCGCCAGGAGGCGCCCGTGCCGCTGAGCGATATCACCGGCCCCTTTTTCGTATGTGGGTTCCGGGAGTCGAACTCGGGCCCTCGCGCTTGCCGGGCAGGCGCTTAAGCCGCTGAGCCATCTCACCGGCCCCCTAGGATAGTATTTCAACTTGAATACTGTGCATATCCTTTACCTCCTGTCCCTCTTGGAAATACTGGAGATTAAAACCAGGGCTTCGTGAATGCTAGACGAGTGCTCTACCACTCAGCTACATCCCAGCTCTTTTTAAAAATTTTATTTTCAGAGTCTCACTAAATTGCTCAGGGTGACTTCAAACTTGGCAGTTCTCTTGCCTCATCCTCCTTAGTACTTGGGATTACAACAACGTCACTGCACCTGGCTTTCTTAAAATTCTATGGGGATGTTGTCTGTTTGTTTGCCCGTAATGTATTGCTATGAAAACTTCTTGAGTGCAGAGATTGTACCTTCATTTTGAAATCCAAATACATAGTGCGATGCCTATTAAGTTACATGTGTTCAGTGAATAAGAGTGAGTGCAAATGAACTTATTGAACTAAATTAAATCAGGGAGGGTGGAAGGTGTAGAAGAAACTGTTTAGTACTTTAGATGGACTAACTCATAAAATGAGAACGCTGGGAGCTTGGTGGTAATGACACTACAGTTGGGCGCTTCTCCAGAGGGTGGAGGGTTCTTATTCTTACTTCTACCCAGTACCAATCTCAGAACATCAAACTGAGAAACTAGTTTAATTTTATTTTCCTTAGGGATTACACAGTAATGCCAGTGTAGATTGGGTGGTGCCAAAAGTTCTGGAGATCCAAGGAGTCTCCCTTACGCATTTAACTGTTTTCCACCCTCATTACATGATAGAAGTAACTGTGATTCTGTGGAATCTTACAGGTGATACACTTCAAAAGATAATCGGTAACTCCTGTGTGTAGTATGCAACCAAAATGTGCAAGACCTAGTACCTACCTCAAGAGGATTGTGGCAGGCAGTGTGTGACGTTCAGCAGTGCAGGATGCACGTACTATTAAATTGCTGTGCTAATTGAAGAGGGTTACTGCAGTTGGGGAAGTTTTCCTGACATTCAAAGCAGGACATCAGTTGTTGGGAAAACCTATTATAGGTGAAGGAAAAGGCAAAGGTACAAAGGTAGGAAAATATGACCCATATTTTGAGAATAAGATTACTTAAGCTGTAAGATAAAATCCAGGCAAGGTAGAAGGTGAAATAACTTCTAGGCCTAATAGGGGAGGCCATAGGCGTTAGAAGATTTTATACATAAGTGGGTAAGAGGAAGCTGTGAAACGATGAATCTGAAGGAGCTTGCGTAAGATGCTCTGAGGTGTCCTGGAACTGAGTGCAGTACCACCGGCAAGAGACAGCTAGGGCCTGCAGTGGTGCGTGGCCAGCAGGAAGCAAGAGGAAGGAGAGAGGCGTCAGTGTCTTGGCACCTGAACAGGCACCTGGGATAGAGGGAGAGCTGGAAGGTGTCTGAGATGACAGCATGTAATGGTGTTATTAGTAGAGGGAGGAGGGAGTGGTCTTGGGGAAGGTGGTAGTTATATTGAGCTGATGTAACGTAGAAGGTAATGCGCATGCCATGGAAACAGAAATGTAGGTTTGGGAGAAATGTAAGGGATAACATTTTTAAAATTATATGCTTGGAAGCTAGAAAGGAATAAAATTTCTAAGGGATAAAAGTACAGTAAGAAGAGTAGTAGTCTGAAGACACTTGGGAACATTTCTATGTAAATAAGGAATTAGTATTATGAGACAAACTAAGGCATAGCAGGGATTAATTGTTGCATAGTGTTGATCTGCCAGAGAGGAAATACAAGTTTTAGATCACTTTATTCTATGTAAGAATTTTTCTTGACTCATGAGACTTTTACCTGGAGCAAACTTTAGAATGTTCTTCTATACACTTATGATAATATTTTCTCTTTAAAAAATTTTCTGGGCCGGTGAGATGGCTCAGCGGCATAAGCACCTGCCTGGCAAGCGCAAGGGCCTGAGTTCGACTCCCGGAACCCACATACGAGAAAAGGGCCGGTGATACCGCTCAGCGGCGTGGGCGCCTACTGGCGCGCAAGGTCCTGAGGTCGACCCCGGTACCCCCCCCCCAAAAAAAAAAGTTTCTGTTTTGTCCCCATTTAAGTGGAAATACTGTAGCCTTTAATACATGAACCATAACTGTGACGCTGTTGATAATTAAATATGGTTATAGCCAAAAGAATACAATTATAGGTATTAGGGCAGTGCTGTTTGGAAAACAAAAATCAACCTCTGTTGTGCTATTCACTATTTCTTTTATGTTAGATAAAATATAATGTCTTTATTGTAATTAATAGGCTGATTAATTGTTGAAGCATGACAATTTTTGTATGTTTTATCGAAATTGTTTGCCTGTTTTCCAATTTTATGGAGTACTTAAAACAACTTACATATCAGATTTAGACTAAGCAGCTCTGGTAATACTACATTCTTACAAAACTTGCATGAATGGACTTGGATTGGTTTATCGAGACAGCAGAAGTGCAGTGACCTTGGTTTAAACTTCATCTTGAGCTTAGAAATAAAGACTGTTGAGCCTAAAGTAGCTGTTTGAGTAAGCACAGAAATGTAAAGATACATTTCAGAAAGAGATAAATTGTTTTGAAACTTTTCTGCCTTACAAATATTCCTTGTAGTTGACTAGATAGAAAATTTATTAAAGTTTTGTCCTTTTGTATTAATGGATACTACTTTTATTTTTTTTTATTTTTTATTTATTTATTTTTTTTTGTGGGTACCGGGGGGTCGACCTCAGGACCTCGCGCGCCAACAGGCACCCGTGCCGCTGAGCGATATCACCGGCCCCTTTTTTCGTATGTGGGTTCCGGGAGTCGAACTCGGGCCCTCGCGTTTGCAAGGCAGGCGCTTACGCCGCTGAGCCATCTCACCGGCCCCATGGATACTACTTTTAAAGAAAAGTAACACAGCTTTCCTTTTTCTGGTAGTGCAAGTGATACATTCCCAAGGTAAAAAATACTAAACTATATATATATATATATATTTTTTTAATGTGGGTACCAGGAGTCGAACTCAGGACCTTGTGCTTGCAAGCAGACGCTTGTGCTGCTGAGCAATATCATCGGCCCTTTTTTTCCTTTATGTGGGTACTGGGAATCGAACTCAGGACCTCGCACTTGCCAGGCAGGCGCTTATGCCACTGAGCTATCTCACTGGCCCTAAACTATATTAAAATAATTGAAAAACCCAAATGTGTTATATTCCCAACTTTCAGAGCAAATTTAGGTTGACATTTTGGAGCTGACGTTTTTCTTATGCTCACGTTTACATGTAGGCACCTACCTGCCGAATTATGGTGATCAGTTTTATGATGCTCTGGAATGAGCTCTTTTTCACTTAGTTATATTTTATGTGGGTGGGTGGGGATTTAAGACAGTCTCACTGTGTGGGCCTGACTGGCTGGCTTTGAACTGGCTGTTTAGCCTTGGCTGGCCTGGAACTCACAGTTCTACTTCAGCCTCTTGGGTGATGGGGTTACAGGACTGTGCCAGCATGCCTGGCCCTTCACTTAGTTGTATTATAAATATTTTCAGCAATACTGTTTTAGTGTCACCCCACCCCCATACTAGGGATTGAATTTATGGCCTTATACATGCTAGGCAAGCACTCTCTAGTGCTGAGCTACATCCCTTGCTCTTTATATTTTTAGACAGGATCTCCGTAAATTGCTAAGGCTGACTTTAGACTTGAGATAGTCCTGCCTCAGTCTCCCAGGCAGTTGGGATTACAGGCTGAGATTACAGGCATACACCACCACACCCAGCTAATTTCTTTCATGTCTTGTCTTTTCTTTTCACCTTTAGTAACTGTCAATGAAATTCTTATCCATTTTTTATTGGATTATTGTTCTCAGCGAAATAGTGTAAAGCTGTACATGTAATGGTACTTATAAAAGTTCAGGTTAAAATATTGAAGCCCTTGGGGTAGGTCCCCCTGCCCCAGGTGATTTTATTGCCCAATAAAGCCAAAGAGTAGTGTTTCATAGTGTCAGGCTCAGGTGTGTCATAATATTGTTTGTTGATGGCCTACTGAATGCTTTCAGAGTTATTCAATTGGAGGATTTTAGGAGTAGCTATAAATTTAAAAATGTATTTTCTCATTCCATACTTTTCTAATGAAATTATGTACTTTAACATAATAGCAGCCAGCTGTGCGTCTCAGTACTTGCGCCTGGGGGATTCAGGAAAGGATCTTTGTATTCACTTGTTACAACGAATGGCGACATATGCAAATGTGTCAAATTGAGATTTTTTAACCCATATAATGTTCCGTGTAACATTTTTTGTGTATGTATCCATGGGCATCAAGGGGAGTAAAATACACCTACATCATACTTTTGCAGTGTAAATACGTACTTTGCCATAATGGAAGCCAGGTGTGGCTCACAGTAGCTGTGCCTGGGGAGAACGGGAACCCATCTGTGCATTCACCCGCTTGGCAAGGTGTGTACAGAAGCGCCAAAGCAGCAACAGGTGAGTTTTGCCCATGAAATGCTCATTGCTAAATTTCTGTGCATTTAGGATTTTTTTTTCCCCCTTTATGTGGGTACTGGGAACCGAACTCAGGACCTTACTCTTGCCAGGCAGGTGCTTATGCCGCTGAGCTATTTCACCAGCCCAGGATTGTTTTTTAAAAAGTTTTCTTTTTGATTTTTCTTGCATAAGTGGCCCGGTTCAGTACAGTGGCACATGAAATAGCAAATTTGCAAGTTTAGGAGGAGGTTGAGAGTGAGTCATTATCAGGTGACTCATGCACTGATGATGATGATGATGATGATGATGACGAGGATAACTTTGGCCATTTGAGCCGAAGTTCCTGTGACAGTGAAACAGAGCAAGAATGGACTATTACAGACACAGGGAATGAAGACCTCCTTGATTCAGATGAGGAAGAAAACAGCAATGTTGAGTACATATTTGACTAGTCAGATTGCAACAAAATGGTCACATGTGCTTGAATGATCCAGTGTTAGAACTAGGTCCAAAAATATAATTTGGTTCTTGGCAGGGATGAAACCTGTTGGATGGAATGCCAGCACTGTGATTCAATGTTGGGAATTGTTTGTAACAGGCGATATGACACCAAGATGTTATGAAATACACAAATGCTGAAATACAAGTTAAAATGTTGTATGTGTACCAGTAGCCATACTCAAAAATGTATTTATTATGACACCTCACTAGCTGAACTGAAAGCATTCATAGGTCTGCTGTACTTAGCAGGGCTTTCTCATGGTAATTTTAGGAATGTAAAAGCCTTCTGGGAAAGTGATGGGTGTGGGCTTGAGGTTTGTAGAATGACAATGAGAAAATTTGGTTTCCTTTAGAATAGTCTGAGATTTGATGACAAAACCACCTGCCAAGAAAGAAAAAGAAGTGATGATCTGCCTGCTATCTGCTCATTGTTTGAGAGTTTTTTTCCAAAATGTCAAGCAATTTAAACATCATCTAAATACATGACTATTGATGAACAGCTTGCAGCATTTTGTGGTCGCTGTAACTTTAGGCAGTATTTGCCAAATAAGCCTTCAAAATATGATGTAAAAATATGTGCCCTGGTAGATGTGAAGACATATTGTACTTTCAATTTAGAAAGTTATCCTGGAACTCAGCCACCAGATCTTTAAATGTTATAATAACAATTTTAAAATAAAGTTTTGTTACTTTTATACATTCACTGTATTTTATATGTGGCCCAAGACAATTCCTCTGCTCAGGGCAGCCCAGGCAAGCTAAAGTGTTGGACACTTCTGCAGCCTCAGGAGTTTTCCCCACAGGGTGCCCAGCACCTAGACCTCAGTCCTGAAGCAGTGGTGGGGACTCCAGTCCCAGTTTAGTGTGAGGGCCAGCCCCGTCTGTGCTCACTTTGGCTGAGCTCAGACCAAGGCCAGCGGCCCCTGTTGGAGGATTAGCCTCAGCTCTGTCTGCTGTTCCTTGCAGAGTAAAAACTTGAAGTTCACCAGTGGCTGATTCCTTGCCCTCAGGGAGCATGTAGTTGAGGGTTCAAGGTGAGAAGTGGCCATGAATGATTTATTTGTGCAGTAATAAACCAAATGATGTTGTAAACAGACTTGTTGCTCTTATCTCCCCAACTAATCCATTATATTCAACAGTTGGTTACCAGTTTCCAATTGATGTTACATTTGCTAACAGAGCACACGTTGACCCAGCGCAGCATCTATATGCAGAAACAAAGCAGAAATTCCCAATGAAATGTTGTTGTACTACACAAAATAGAGAATTGTGTAGTACAATCTTTGGATTTCAAAGACACATGACATTGGCTTCATATATGGCAAAGAAAAACAAACCGGTACTGCTGATGTCACAACATTGTACCATGATGGAAATAGTCATAGGGAAACCTCGACAAAAATGAAGGCAGAGATTGTAACTTTCTACAACAAAACCAAAAGCGGAGTAGGTGTTGACGAGTTATGCAGCAACTGTGATGTCACTTGAAACACAAAGCATTGGTCAGTGGTTGTGTTTTACTGGATCCTAAACGTGTGGCATAAATAGTTTCATGGTTTATGAAGAAAATAACAAATGCAAAATAGCATGGAGAAATTTTCTTAAGAGGATTGGGACTGGAACTCATAAGAGATCATTTGTAACAGAGGAAGAGCAAAATGTTTCTGCCCAGGGAACTACGCAAAAAATTGTGGAGCACACTGGTGAGCTCACAGGTGAATAGGCAGGCGGAACCTCACAAAGAGCTACTATGACAACAGGAAAGCTAAAGAGATGCCAACTGTGGTCTTTTTTTTAAAGGACAGGAAAACAGAATCACATGCTATCAGTGTAAGCGATGCTTGTGCATGGAACACGCCGTTTTCATGTGTGAAGACTGCCTTGGGTGTGTCATTTGAAGCAAAGATTATTTCTGTGGTAGACTTTTGTTTGTATTTACGTTGTAGTTCGCATAGCTGTTTATTTCTGATGTCATCTCGTAGGTTTTGTAAGGAAGTACACAGCTGATGTGAAAATGTTGATGTCTATTCTAAGCACTCATTACATATTTGATATTTTGTTTTACTGATACCTTATTTTCCTGCTAAGTGCACATTGTATAATATAGTAAGAAGCTCCTGACAAAACAGCAAGATCAGTGAGATGTAAAGTATGTCCTACCGATATGGCTAAAGTGACTCTATTTCTTTTTAGGTGCCAGTTTGTCTCCAGTTTGTCTCCGATTAACCCATAGATAAACTCACTCCTCAGACTCCTTCCCAGTTAACCATAAAACCCAAAAAAGGAGAAACAAATGTTTTTTATCACAGTCCTGTCGTCATAAAACCATAAAGGAGAAACAAATGGGTTTAGCATGGGTTTAGCACAGGCTGGTACCCCCATTCTCTGTGTTAATTAACCTGATGTTTCAGAGGGACCTTGTAAAATTCCAAAGAAACGATGTGGTAAAGAATGCAGTCTCCATGGCAACCAAGAAATTTTATACCCCCCCAATGTGTATAAAAGGAGCTATGAAACAAAAGCTCGGGGTCAGTAGATTGGACTTCTGCTGTCCGCCGGCCGGCTTCTTTTAATAAAAGAACTCACTTATCTCTAGATTCTTGTATTCCTGTGAGTGAATATTGTAAATTGGCTGTAACACTACAAAAAAGACAGGAAAGCTAAGCAAATGTGCTGTCAGTGTAAGTGAGATTTGTGTATGCAACAAGCAGTTGTCATGTGTGAAGACTGCCTTAGGTGTGATAATTGAAGTAAAGGTTATTTTTGTTGTAAAGTTCTGTTGGTATTTTCATTGTAGTTCATATAGGAATTTATTTCTGTTATTTTTTAGACTTTGTAAACAAAATAAAACAGTTGATGTCAACATGCTTAGTTACAAACACTCAATAAATACTAAATATTGAACACTTTATTTTTTTTTATTTTTTCCTGTTAAGTACACGTTGTTTAATAAAACTCAAAATTAATAATTCATCAATAGAAATACTCCTAAAAAATAAACATGGGTGTTGTACACCCCCCATGATGTTCCTTTGAACCAAAATTGACATGATGCCTCGTTCTCATTGAATGGGAGAGGTGATAGATAAGTGGAAATGGCTCCTTTCTCAGGATGTGTTTTGGTAATAGGTAAGGTAAAATTGATAGCTTAAGAAAAAATAATTGAGAAGTCAGTTGTGGTGGTACATGCCTGTAATCCCAGAACTTTGGGTGGCTAAAGTAGGAGGATTGCAAATTAATTTGAGCTCAGCCTGGGCATTTTAGCAACTTAGTGAGACCTTGTCTCAAATAAAATAAAAGGTGATAAAATTTGTGGATGTATCTCAGGGTGAAGGCTCTGAGTTCAGCCCCCAGTACCCCCCACAAAAATTCTTTCTTAGTGATGTCCCATAATAAATATTGAGGGCTTTTTTCATTCCTTTAAATTTTTTTTTTTTTTTTTTTTTTTAAATCTGACTGAGTTAATTCGAAAAGACCTGTCTTCAAGGTCAGATTTCTTTTTTCTGCATGGTCAGTTCTGCTTTTGCTTGCTGTTATATTTTTTATTTCATTTAACCGAGTTCTTTAGCTTGCTTCTTTCTTTTTTCTCTTTCTTTCTTTCTTGGTATTTTGAGACAGGGTCGCGCTATGTAGTTCAGGCTTGTCTGTAACTCATTATGTAGTTCAGGGTGGCCTCAAACTCACAGCAATCCTCCTGCCTCAGCCTCCAAAATGCTGGGATTATGGGTGTGCACCACCATACCTGCCCTAGCTCTGTGATTTCTTTCTTTTTTTTTTTTAACTTATTTATTTATTTATTTATCTTTTTGAAACAGGGTTTCAGTAGGCAGTTCAGGCTGGCCTTGAACTCACTTTGTAGCACAGGCTGGCTTTGAACTTGAACTCGCAGTGATCCTCCTGCCTCAGCTTCCCGAGTGCTGGGATTACAGGCGTGCGCCACTGTGGCCAGCTGCTTCGTGATTTCTGATTGGTTCTTTTTTATGATCTCTATCTCTCTACTGAATTTCTCATTCATAACATGAATTACCTTCCTAATTTCAGTGACTCGTTTATGTCATTAAAATCATTAGTTTGCTGTTCTTTTTTTTGAGACAAGGTCTTGCTGTATAGTCCAGGAAGGCTGGCTTTGAGCTTACTTCGTAGCCCAGCCCAGACTGGCCTTGTGCTCATGATCCTCCTGCTTCATGTACTGGGATTACAGGCGTGTAGCACCACATCTGGCAAAATTATTTTGTTTTTCAGTTCTTTATTATATTGGTCACAGATACCCTTTTCTTTGGAACCTGTTACTAGAAGTGTGTGGTTCTTGTGGAGGCCTCCTATTCTCTTGTTTTTTCAGGTTTTTGTAATCTCTGCATTGGTATTTGTGTTTCTTCTGGGTTATCACCAGTTCCGGTTTTTGTAGGGTGGCTTTTGCGGTGAACGACTGTGTGTGGCTGTGTGTAGGGTGATAGTTGGAAGTGCTGTATTGGTGTTAGCTCCTGGTGGGTGCATCAGTGTCTGTGTAGCTTCTCCTGTTCAAACCCACATGGGTGATGTCTGTGCATATCCCCGTGGTCTAAGTTGCAGGGTTTATGGGGTTGCATCAACAGCTGGGCTGCAGTGCCCTGAAATAGGGAGGGTTCTTTATCAGCCCTGGGGGTGTTGTGCCTGGTTACAAGTATGGAGCATCCCATCATTTTACACTTCATGTGAGGGCAGGGCTGTTCTAGTGGGCCCTGATGGGCCCAGGTGGGTGCAGTGTCGCATACTTAGGGTGGGTCGCCTGTTGGTGTCTGAATCCACAGGGTCGCCAGGTTGCCCCAGTGGGCATAGACGGGGAGCCTGTTAGTGTTAGGAGGCTGCAGCACTGCTGAATTCTGGGAACCACTGCCTGATGGGTTTGTGGGCTTCCTGGATACTTCCTGGGGCCGAGGTGGGTGGCAGGGGTGGGAACTGCTGAAAGATTCCTGCTTACCGTTTCCCTGATGAGCAGAGTCCCTCTGGATTTAGGGTTGATTTTGAGAGAAAGAACCGTAGGTGTCGTGTGCTGGTTCCTTCTGTATGAGGCCACTGTGTGTGTCTGCATCTGCCACATCCCCGCTGCATTCTCTTGCTCTGCTTCAGATTCTCCAGTGATAGCTGTCTTTTTCTTCTCCCTTTATTTGTCCTTTGTTGTGGAGGGAAATGCGTCTGGCATCTCTGCTCAGCCATCTTTCTGAGCAGCACTGTGTGTGTGTTTTCAAAAGTATTTATCTTGAGCCAAGTTTGATGTCATCGCTGTTTTTTAAATTAATTAATTGAAAATATTTTTATTAGTACCTGTTAATTTTACAGAGTATTGGGTTTTAATGTGGTATTTCGTACGTGGATATCTTGATATTTCAGTCTTGCATAATTCATATTTCCAAGGATTAGACTAGAGAAGAAGGGCTGGGGATATAGCTCAGCGGCACAAGCGCCTGCCCGGCAAGCTCAAAGTCCTGAGTTCGATTCCCGGTACCCCCCCCAAAAAAAAGGAATAGAGAAGATATAATTGGTGCATGCTTGTAATCCCAGCAGTCTTGGGAGGCTGAGGCAGGAAGATCAGAAATATGAGCCTAGCCTGGGCAACTTAGTGAGATGTGTTTTAAAAAATTAAAAAAATGTATGTATGTATATATGTCTACAATGAGACTGGTGATATAGCTCATTGCATGCAGAGCCCCTGGATTTATCCCTAATACCACCACCACCACCACACAAAAAAATCTAAGATAGTATTCTTAACTCTTCTCAAGTAAAAGATATTACTTAGTTTTGTTAACTGCTTCTTCAAAACAAATTTGCTTCCTTTCCTTCCTTTTACCTTTGGAAACATTTATAATCTAGGGTTATTGATCGTGGTTTCTAGACTGTGTGGAAGAGACGAGATTGGGACAAGAGTGGATTTTTGGCAATTAACTACCACTCACAGAGAGGACAGTGCTATATTTAATGATTTCTGTTAGAAAGTGATTTTACATTAATTATCTTTTTTGATGTTAACAGCTTCTCAGAACGGTTGAATCAAGGTTTTACGTCCTCTGTCTTGTAATTGAGGAAATCGAGAAACCGTTGTCCCAGTTGATGTACTGTAGTAAACGACAGTGCTGATGTTAGCAGAAAAGATTAGAAACCGTGGTCCCAGTTGACGTACTGTAGTAAACGACAGTGCTGATGTTAGCAGAAAAGATTGCCGGTTCAGAGACTCGTGCACATTCCACTCAGCCAGAGTCTTCCTGCAGAACTAGGGTGAGGAGATGGTGCTTGGCAGTTGGCAACATAGAATATATAACTAACATTGCTTTGTTTGCAAACCTTGAGAATAATCATTTAGCTGGTTTTTTTGCTGCGTAGCTTCTCTTTTGCAAATAAGGTTTATGATCCTTGGCAATTTATTATATTCCATAGGGTTGTTAAATTTAAAGTGCTTTGGAGCATTTCATTATTTTAAATTTATCATTATTGTTATTTATCATTTATTTATCATTATTTATTTATCATTATTTTGTGATTATTAATGCATTAGACATATAACTACATTATAGTCACATTTAATGTATGAATGGAAGGAAAGGAACTCAGGAAAATAGAATAAAGTGTGCCAGGATTTGTACATTCACATCAGTGCTACTTTCTAAGCAGTGACCTTGAGAATGTATATATTTGCCGTCATTACTTGAAATGACCATTGGATCTCATTTTTTAAATAACAGCTTCAGGATTTTGTTTGCATTTTTATAGAGATGTATGTATTTAACATGGTAATATCAGTGAACTCAGGCAGTGGTTCACTTTTGGGTTTGTATGACCCTCAAGTTTTCAGAACTGTTTTTTTTTTTTTTTTTGTGGGTACCAGGGGTCGAACTCAGGACCTCATGCGCCAGCAGGCACCCGTGCCACTGAGCGATATCACTGGCCCTTTTCTCATATGTGGGTACTGGGAGTCAAACTCAGGACCTCGCGCTTGCCAGGCAGGCGCTTATGCCGCTGAGCCATCTCACCGGCCCTTAGAACATTTTTATCTGATTGAGCATCATAATGGTTTGTTGAGTACTTCTGTAGGTTAGTAGGTTAGAAATGGTTTATCTTTGAAATAATGATCACTGGTTTGCTTTTTCCCCTAGTCAGCAGATAAACAGCGAGCCCTAGAGGAAACCAAAGCCTACACCACCCAGTCGTTAGCGAGTGTTGCCTACCTGATAAACACCTTGGCCAACAATGTCCTGCAGATGCTGGATATCCAGGCGTCCCAGTTACGAAGGATGGAGTCTTCAATCAATCACATCTCACAAGTGAGACCATGCTATTTTCTATTTTCCTAAGAGCATTTGATAAAGCTTATCTTGTAATGCTGCAGCCTTTATTATGTGAGTTAATGTTCATGTATGGCTTGGGAAGTTCAAACTAATACTAGGTTTTTTTTTGCTTTTGTCTTTTTGTGGTGTCATATTTATGATTTGATAGAAAGTAAATGTTAATGTATTCTATTACATTTCAGTTGTCATGGTAACATAATCAGCCCTGAAGTGAAAATTTGTCCTATTTCTTCTAATTTATGCCAGATTTTACATTTTATCATCTTTAAAAACAGAAATGATGGCTTATTTAAATTTTTCTGTTGCTGTGTTTACTGGGATGGTATGAACCATACTTCTAGTAATGGAAAGACTAAGACTAGCAAACCTTATTAAAATACCTTTAAACATTTTTATTATAAAAGTCATGCTCACGAAAATATAGAAATAAAAATAGAAAACCCCTTTTATCACTACCTGACTTTTTTTTACTAAGAAATAAGAATATTTAAAACATTTAAAATATATTTTATGCAATTTGTGTCAAGGATTGAAATTTTTAAAAAATTACGTTTAAATGAACAAGTTGAATTCTTTGTTTAAAAATTCAGTTGACTATGAAAACTATTTGATTCTCTTTAGAGTGGAAGAAGATGATTCTTTTTGTTTCGTTTTGTTTTTGGTGCTAGGGATTGAACCCAAGATATTACACATGCTAACCACACATTCTAACACTGAGTTACATCTCAGCCCCGGGAAGATTCTTCTTCTTCTTTTTTTTTTTTGTGGATACCGAGGATCGAACTCAGGACCTCACACCTGCAAGCAGGAGCTCGTGCCGCTGAGCGGTATCACTGGCCCTTTTTTGCTTTGTATGTGGGTACTGGGAGTCGAACTCAGGACCTTGCGCTTGCCAGGCAGGCGCTTATGCCACTGAGCCATCTCACCAGCCCAAGATTATTCTATAGAGTAAAAGAAAACATTTTCTGTCTTGAAGGCAAATACTTAGTAAATACTCTAAAACAGGGAATGACAAACTTTTTCTGTAAAGGGGTAGATGGTAAATATTTCAGGTTTTGTGAATCCTGTAAGACCTCAATTTTATGTTCTCTGTATGTTTTTAAACAACTATTTAAAAATGTTAAAACCATTTTAAGCTGTGGACCACATAAAATAGTTTGTGGATCAAATTAAGTGTAGCCAAAGTTTACCAGCCTTTGCTCCTAAAATGTTTTTTTAAAAAAGAAAGATTCCTTTTTGGGGAATGGAACCCAGGACCTTGCACATTGCTAGGCACGTGCCCTATCAGTGAGCTACTCTACCAGCCCTTTGTGAATTTTATTTGGAGATAAAGTCTTGCTAAATTGTCCACGCTGGGCTCAAACTCGTGACCCTCTTCCTCAGCCTCCCAAGTAGCTGGGATTACCAGTGTGTGCCATTATGCCCTGCTTCAAATGTTTGAACCCTAAGTTTTGTTATTATCTTTATTATTATTAAAATCTGTTTTTAGAGGCAGTCAGAGGGTTCTTGAGTCCAGAGTTCCATGCAGCTTGGACAAAATACTAGATTCTGAGAATTTGTAGAAAAGATTGAGTTGAAATGAAGAGACAGAGGTGCAGTTAAGTCAAGGACAAGATCTCATGTGTGCTGTAATGGCAGCAGGCTTCAGGAGCTGTTCCAAAGCTCTGTTGAATGTTGCAGGCCCAGTGGACTTTAGATATCTGGAGTATTCAGGTTATTTTCCATCAGTATCTTTTTTCCTGTTTCCTTGCTAAGAACCAAAGCACATTTCAGCTTCCTAACGCTCTTGCTTTTTTTTCCATCGTAGTGAAAATCAGCACTGAATAGGATTGGAGATAGAAGGGTTGGAATCTAGATTTTATGCTGGCTTTTCCACTGCCTTATGTTACATTTGACTTTTGGATCTTCATTTTTCTCTTCTGTGAGATTATAAAACTAATTAAATGATTTCTGAGCTGTCTTCCATCTTGAATTCTTTATTCTGAGTTTCTCACAAATAAGGTTGACTTGTGTTCGCTCTGTTACCCACCTCAGTCTGTTGCTCATGGTCTCAGCCCCTGGTACCCTGCTATAACTGATCTGTTTCCCAGATTACTTTGAATTGGAATCTAGTGGGAATTCCATTGACTCTATCAATTATGTGTCAGGAGACAAAATACTTCAATGAAATAAAGTAATAACCTGTTTTTCTTTTCCCCCCAGCACTGGGGATTGAACCCAGGGCCTTTGTACTGTGCAATGTCCCCAGCCCTCTCCCTTTAAAATTTTTTTTAAATTTTGAGACAGGGTCTTGCTAAGTTGCCTAGGCTGGGCTTGAACTTGTGATCCTCCTGCCTCAGCCTCCCACAGTGCTGGGATTATGGCATGTGCCACCACACCTGGGTATAACCAGTGCTTTCTAAATGCCAACTTTTTTTAAAGGACAGACTCGATTAGGAATATATAGTAATGAGACACTTTGGTTGCTGAAAGGACAATATGGTATTAAGTAGTGCACCAGTGTATACTACACTCAGCATATCCGTAAGGCAGTATTAGGATAGGTTCTTGATACGGAGTTTAGGGATGGTGAATTTTACAGAGGTTCCATTGTTAGTTTTGTTGCATTATCCTGCCAATTCTTTGGTAGTATATAGTATTTAAAAAATAACTGAAAGTTTTAACCTCAAAACTGATAGGAGTTAAATTAACATATTCACTAATATGTAGTCATCAGAGCAAACATTTAATTTTCCTAAATACTTGTGAATCCAAGCACGTATACCTTTAAGTGAGGGTAGCAAAGTGTATGAAGATGAATGCCATGTACTGTGTCTGTTTCTGCTAAGTTAAAAAGAAATGTTTATAGAGCATTATTCAAACTGAAATTCTTATGAACTTATAAAATAAACCTATTTTGAGACAGGCCCGTTGTTTCTCTCAGTAGAAATAGTTACTGTTTTATTGAGCGCATTGTAAATTAGAACAAAAGATCAGGAGAGAGGTTAAGGGGCTGGGGAAGTAGCTCAGGAGTAGAGGCTTGCCTGCCACCAGCAGGGCCCTAGGCTCTGTTCCCAGCAGTGGGAAGAAAAACACAGGCAGGGAGAGGGCGTGGGAGAGGAAGGGAAGACGAGGGTGGGGGGGTGGAGAGGAGGGTGGAGAGAAAGATTGAAAGGCGACACAAAGGATTTTAAGTAGCCTTCTTACCCCTGCCAAGAAATGCATAGAGCTTACTGGGCCAGGTGTTGAATTAGTTAGGTGGTGAGTAAAGGAGATAGAAAGGAATGATTGTATAATAAGACTGGAGGTAATTTTTCTCAAGAGTAAGGTACTGAAAGGCAGTGGAAGGTATAAACCTTGAAGAATAATTTTTTGTTTAAAACGTTATATATATATAAAGCTTTATATAGAGAGAATTTTGCTAAAAAATTCTCTTTAAGGAGATACCACTTAAGGTTATTATACAGTCATACATAGAATATGGAATTTATACACTTCCTGATTAATTTTCTCTGTATAGTTTTTATATCACTTTTTAAAAAATGATGAACTAAAAATTGCCTACCTAGTTTTTTAGTAACTGACTTGTCTTACAAAAGATGTATAATTTGAAGCACGTTTTTGTAATTTAAATAATGAAATATTTAGTTGAAACATTAGCTTACTAATAAGACATTTGAGATCTATTTAAAAACACCCAACCTGGCTGAGTTAACCCACTGTAACTGTTTGATTGCAGATGTTTTCCCACAGTGATGGGCAGCTAACTGAGGTAGTGCTATCCAGTGCAGTCAACTCTCGGTATCTGTGGTAATGGGAAACAGCAGTGCATGGATGAGCCGGAGTGAAATCTTTTCTCAGTACCTTCCTGCCATCCACTGTGGCCTGAGCATGTGCTGGGTTCATGAGGGAAATGTGGGAGCGGGGCTCAGGCTTGTGAGGAGCTCTGGGAGTCATCAGTCCGACGGCCTCAAGGCAGGCGAGGTCTCTCAACAGGACTTGGTTGTGGCACCGTGTGGCTGAAGTGTTGTGGGGGGAGCCTGCAGCATGCAAGACCAGCTTGGCGGTAGCCTTGAGAAGGACGGGAACGTGGATTACTCAGGAGCCATGGGAGAGAGCTGTGTAAGGGCAGTGACACTTCTCCATGTGCTTCTGGCTAGCAGACTTGGTGGCAGTTGATAGTATTAACATCAGGCGTACTTGTATTACTTTCGTCTTTGCTACACGCGTGTTTTAATTGCTATAGGAGAGTGCTGTTGTGGAGGCCTCTTCTAAATAAGAGCAAGTTTATTGTCAAATAATTAGTGACTTTAGAAACTCGGGATAAATTTGAAATAATTTTCTATTAAAATTCTTCCTGGGCCGATGAGATAGCTCAGCGGCATAAGCGCCTGCCCGGCAAGCACGAGGTCCTGAGTTCGACTCCCAGTACCCACATATGAAAAAAGGGCCGGTGATATCGCTCAGTGGCACGGGCGCCTGCTGCCGCATGAGGTTCTGAGTTCGACCCCCAGTGCCCACCCAAAAAAAAAAAAAAAAAACTTCCTAAATATCACTGTTGAACCTGTACTTTCAAAAATTTAACTTAATGCATTTTAGTGTTGCAGTGTCAAAGAATATTATGAAGACAGTGGTGATAACTGAAAAGTGTGTTTGATTTAGGAAAAACAGAGCAGCCATATTTTTTATTTAAAAATACTGTATAGGAACTTTATTAAAATTGTTAAAAACTGATGATTGGCTGTGAGTTGATGAATGTTGAAACTAGGTATTCGGTACCTAGCAGGTGGTTCACTGTCTAATTTGGATACATTAGGTTTTCTACAAGAGGAAGTTTTAAAAATTTTGAAATAGGCAATTGTTAAAAACCTCAGATCTTTGGGACCAAATGCCCTCCTTACGTATGGAATAGGTTTAGTGTTCATCAAGTTTTTATTCAAGCTGTAGAGAAAACCACAACCATTTTCTGAAGATCTGTTTGGTTCTGTCCGTAGATCTGCATTTCAGCCTTGTGTGGTAAGGGATGGCAAGAGTACATATTAATACTCTTCGATTTTAGTAACCATGTATTACCTTTATTATGGTAGACATTTTTAAAAAGTTAACACTGCCAAATAACTATTCTTAGGCAGGCATTAGAAGCGTTAGTCTTTTTTCTCAGGGAGGAGGTGTGCTGGGGGTCAACCCAGAGCCTCGGAGGCATTAAACTTGGGTCAGTCAACTCTTGTGAAAAGTTTGGAACCTTTTGCTATTTGAAAGTGAATAATGTAAGAAATAAGCTAAATTAGTCTTTCTTCTAAATCTTTGGTTCTCAACCAGACAGTTTTGCCCTCAAGGGGACATGTTTAGTTGTCATAGCTCAGGGTAAGGGAGTGACACGGGCTCTGCCTGGATGCTGTATACCGTATCACGCTCAAGACAGACCTTGCGGCGGAGCCTGTTCAGGCCCCAGTGTCACAGTTCCACGTGGCCGCACGCTTAGAATTCTTCTGTGGTTGGTCAGGTTTGCACCCTTATAGTTTCATTTCTGAGGAAGTTAAGTATGTTTCTAAAAACTAAGGAGATTAAGAAGCAAGATCTCAAAGAGAATACCTTTGCTGATAAATTTTTTTTGTATGACAAAAACCAGTTATATAATGCCGTATTTTGATTTGTTTATTTTGAAGTATGAAATAATTTTCCTAGCCCATGTTTTTAATGACCCGATGTGCTTCATTAAACTTTATTCAAACTTTTGTTTCTCTGAAGTTAATAATGTCACTAGTGCAATATTCTCTTCTGTGGTAGCCCCCTCAAATACTTGAAAAGGGCAGCAAGATTTATAATTTACCTAATGTGCACAGAAAATGTTTTCTTAAAAATAAATACTTAAAACAAGATTACTGCCTTGGTCAGTTTTTTATTTAAGCTTAATTTAGACGTTTACTTTATTTATTTATTTATTTTTTGTGGGTACGGGGGGGGGGGGCGACCTCAGGACCTTGCGCGCCGGTAGGCGCCCGTGCCGCTGAGCGATATCACCGGCCCTTTTTTCGTATGTGGGTTCCGGGAGTCGAACTCGGGCCCTCGCACTTGCCAGGCAGGCGCTTAAGCCACTGAGCCATCTCACCGGCCCAATTTAGATGTTTATTGTGAAACAGAATCTGATCTCTTGGTTGTAGAGAAATAGGCTTTGAATTTATTTCAGATTTTCCTCATTCACAGTGACGGCGAACCTTTTAGAGCTTTCAGTGATAACAGCCAGCCAGAGGTGGCACACGAGCCATAGATTCACCACCACTGCGATAGGAGAAATGATCAGCTTTGAGATTTCTTCGTGTAGTAATAATGTCAGGTGTTTATCATCTCTTTATTGTTACTAACTACTACTTTTAGAAAGGGGAAATTGAAGAGTAGGACTGAGGAGGAGTCCACTTGAAAAAAAAATGTGTGTATTTGCTTGAGCCAGGAATTGTGGTAAGAGGTGGCCAGTTTTAGTGTTTTTTAAGGCTTTTGACTACATCCCTCAAGGAAAAATACATTTCATATTGTAACCAGTACCTAAATCATGTACATATTTATATATAAAACAAACTTATTTCAAGAAACGATGGTTACTGTGTGTACTTGCAATCTGCTGTTCTATTTCATTTGAAATAATTGCTACTTAACCACTAAGTTGCAACTTGCAGTTTAAAATATGATGCTGTAGTGTATTAATCACTTGGGAAATTCACCCTTTGTTAGCAAGTAGAAGACTACGTAAAAATACATTATCATTTGTACTAAATTAGGTCCGATATGTTTAATAAATCTAAATAAATTAAGGAAATGTTTGATAAGGATTATGTCATAATAAAATATAAGCAGCTTTGCTCAATACAGTTTTTCTGTCAAACTTACACTCATTTTTAACATATTTTAGCTCCCCCCTTTTTAAATAACAAGATGTTTAAACACTAATAGAACTTCTAATTTATTTTAAAATGTAACCAGATTAATCACTGGGGCTTCCTTAATCATTGTATTAAGCTACATCTTAATGAAGAGGAAATGTTAGCATGCTTTGAACCAGAGGTTGGCGAACTTTCCGTGCAGGGACCAGTTAATGTTTTAGACTTCGTGGGTCATAAATTCTTTTTTAGGACTATTTATCTCTGCTGTTCCAGTATAAAAATTGCCCATAGACAAGTAATCATGTGAGCAGCATGGGTGTGTTCTAATACAATTTGAAATTTGAATTTCATAAAATTTTGACATAGCATGACATTTGTTTCTTTTCCCAGCCATTAAAAAGTAAATACCACTCTTAGCTTGTGGTTTCTACAAGTCAGGTGGTGGGCCATATTTGACCTGTAGGGCCATAGTTTGCCAGCCTTTGTGTTGACCTAAAAGTGGAAAAAGTTGGTAGTCCAGAAAGGAGAAAATGAGCAAGTGAACATAAACAGCAGTGCTAAATCTCTGGCCATTTGTATTTTGATTTTTCTGGATACCAGAGCATACATTTTTGTATTGTCTTTTTAAAAATATTATATCTTGCAGACAGTTGATATTCATAAAGAGAAAGTTGCGAGAAGAGAAATTGGTATTTTAACTACCAATAAAAACACTTCAAGGACACACAAGATTATTGCTCCAGCCAACCTCGAACGACCAGTTCGTTATATTAGAAAACCTATTGACTATACAGTTCTAGATGACATTGGACATGGAGTAAAGGTAGGTATAGTTTTTGTCATGCTTTTAAAAATAGTAGTTCATAATGGAACTCTCTAGAAAGTAAGTTCTTGTCTTTCCTAGAGGACCAAGTCCTGGTCTAGTTGTGGTTGTGAAGATTCTTTACTCCTATAACTTTTAAAAAATCTTTTTTCCTTTTTCTTAGTGCTGTGTTCTTAAGTTTTGAAAAGTCTTCGAAGAAATCGCATTTGCTTAATCAATTACGATAATACCACGTATAGAATACATAAAATGTGGTATGAATTTTCTAACCTTTTAATGATTTTAATATGACTAAAAATTATTCAGCATGTTATTAAAATGTTTATCTTATCTCAGAAATTTATCAGCAGACTTTTGGCATTAGTGTTCAGAAACAACACTTTAATAAACATGTATTTTGATTTTTTTCCTAGAACAATTTCTTTGTTTAGGGCGAGAATAGTGCAGGTAAAAGTACAGTAATATATGATTTAATATTTCTACTGTTTTTGAGCATGTGGCCATACACGTTGGCTGTCTTTGAATGCCTAGTGTGTATATGAAGTATCATCTTCAGGACCAAGCAGGGCTGAGGCTGGAGCTCAGTGGTGGAGGGTGCTCTTTAAAAGCACAGGGCCGCCTGGGTTTAGTCCTCTGTACCACAAACAAAGCAAAGCAAAACAAAAAACCAGCAGAAACACCAGCCACAACCAAGGGACATGTACATTTCATTTACATTAGTGTTCGTTCTTAAAACTATTTAGAGCCTCAGCTAAGGATTAAGTTATTTAAAATATACATCTGATTTGAAAGACAGTGACTTATAAATTGTGACTTTGAATAAATATACATATATGCCTGTGGCGAAACTATATGCAGTTTCTATATGCAGATTTTTTCCTAGTGTGTCTATTTAAATAAAAAATACACCTAGACTGTTACAGCCAGGAATCAATTAAACCTAAATTAAATGTAGCTCAAGGTAATAAGATAATATACAGTGTAAATTTACTTTTTAAATCTTTTTCTGGCCGGGGCTATAGCTGTGTTATGGCGCCTGCCTGGTAAGCGTGAGGTCCTGAGTTTGATTCCCAGTACCAAAAAAAAAAAAAAAATCTTTTCTTCCTCAGAGTTTTGATGTAAGTGTTATTACCCGGAATTTGATATTTAATTTTATATGCTTTTAGATTGTTTAATTAGAGCATGTTAAAGTAGGATGTGTAACTGGATAGTTAGTAACCGAAGTTTATTTTACTTGAGCAAATTTATTCAAGGCGAACAACTGTTAATAGACTGTTTTAGGTACTATCAGAATCTAATGCCAAAAGACACATGGAATTTTTTTTTTTAAAAATCACATTTGTGCTTGCCTGTTAATGTTGTAAAAAGTTCACCTCCTGCAACTCTGTTTAATCTTCAGAGTAAAATATTATTCCTGTAGGACTCTATAGTCCCTTCATTGTTTGTACATCAGTGTTTAAGGGTTACTAATTTGAAGAGATCGTTAATGAAATTTTTTGAATAAACAGTGTCTTAGTTTCATCAAAGAAACTCCTACTATTCATGACACATTCTGCTTTAATCACTCTTTCTGTGATCTACTGAAACATTGTTTTGTTAATGCTGAATGCTTAACTTGTTTTTTGTTTTTTTTCCTTTTTCTTCACATCCTGAAGTTCCAACTAACCTTTCAATGCTTTTTTTCCTTACCTCTTTATTTGCTCCATTTATGCATTAAGTGGTTGCTTAGATTTAAGGTAAGAGATTCCAGGGCTGGATTTCCATTCTTTTTCTTATATAGAATATTACATATGGGGAGTAAAGAGATACTTGGCACTTGGCCTCTTAAAACCAACAGATAATTTCTCCTTATTTTCTGTCATGCAACTTTGTGGTGTGTCATGTTTCTCAAGGGTAGATATTTTCGTCTCTTTGTTCACCACTCTGTCCTTTGTGCTTAGAACAGTGCCTGACACAAATTAGGTGTTTAGTATTTGTTGAATGAATGGTTATTTTGCAGTGTTACTATATTTTGTGAAATTGAAATGTAAACTACCTTATCATAAAATGTTATGAAATAAAATTAGCTGAATTTTTGTAAATGTAGAAATTTTGTTATAGATTGGAGGGCCAACTAATGTGCTTGCTTTAACCCTCCCCCTGTGTAATAACCTTTTTATTCTATAAATGGTATACTTCATTATATACCTTGTGAACAATGTGTCATTATCTTTTGACTCTTAATATAAGGAAATCGAGAAGAAAATATTTAGTGTTTTTTTTTAAGTTGCAGTATCATATATAAGAATGTTTTAAAATATAGCTGTATAAATACACATTTCAGTATAAACTGACTTCAAGAGTTCTTAAAGATGAACACTGGCAAAGTATCAAGAGCTCACGATAATCTGTAATAAAATGTAAGTTAAGAATTAGGGATGGGGCTGAGGTAGTGCTCACTAGTAGAGTCCTTGCCCAGCATGTATGAGGCTGAGTTTGATCCCTGACACTGCAGCAGCAGCAGCAGCAGCAGCAGCAACACAACAACACAACAACAACAGCAACAGGTATCTGTGGGGAAAATTAGAGATAATTTTTCCTGTTGTGATTTGTTTCAGTAACAATTTTGTTATAATTTGTTTCATTTTGGTATTTTGGAGGATTAATGGTAAAAGTAATTCAGCTACATTCAAGAAGCCTGTCAAACACAACATTACTAAAATTATTTTCACCAAACTTTGTGTGCATTCTTTCTGTTCTCTTTTTCTTAGCTGAATTTTGTAATTCCTTTTCAAATGTGTGTTCTCGCTTTCTGATGCCCTGTTGTTGGCCATGGTTTCCATAGTTTCCATGCAGTAACCGATAACCGAGGACTCAAGATGGCTTGAGTTCGGAATCACTACCTTGTCCAAACCCAGGCCACAGACTTTTTACTTGGTCTTGGTAGATAGATAGGACCAGAGGTGCCCAGGCAAATGTGCTCTGTGAGTTGCCGATTGGAAGGTTGGCTCTAAACACCTAGTCTTGGTGAGTTAGGCATGTGGGATTGTGGGGATATACCTTTGGCTTGAAGTCTAAGGGTTGCAGTCAACTAAACCAAAAGGATGGTGTGTGGCTTCCTTCACTCTTTTCCTCCAACATTCTTGTTCAAGTTTTAGTTACTGATGCCCTGACTCCCAAAGTGTAGGTATAGAAAGCCCTTTGGGACCTTGTTGTGGTCCAGAAAAGTCCACATTTGTAGTCCTATGGAAAAGTTAATAGAATTCTAATAAGTTAATTCCAATCTACCACTTCCAGTGCAACACATGGCGAGAATAAAGATACTAAGGCATATTTGTAGTTGTGGGGAGCCAAGGGGGACCTAAGTCCAGTCAGAATAATGGCTCACTGGAACAAAGGACTCGACCCAGGGCCAAACGCACGTTTTATTAATTCATGAAGAGGGGAGTGGCTCAGGGATGAGTGACTGTGAGAGTGGCGGGAAGTACGTGAGTGCTGTGAGCTGGGCTAGGTAGGAGGCCTGAAATCACCTCTGCGGTATGCAGAGAGATATGCAGAAAGAATAATTTGCATATCACAGATTGGGGGAGTATCTAGTGTGTTGGGGTCGGTGCTCCAATTCTGATGTGTAATTTTCATGTCCTGAGAAGTCAGTCATCTTCCTTTCTCGAGGCTCATTCTCAGCCAACAGCGTGGCATCTCTCAGCCTTGCTCACACATACTACTTGGGAGCTACAGGCAGGGCATCACTGACCTGTCACATTGCTTCAAAGACTACACATGAGCACCTCAGCTAGACCCATTTGCATTGCTTAAAGCCAGTTGAGGGGATAAAGACAAAACTTAGCTAGCTCTGCACATATCAATACATGGAAATAGGGCCAGGTTCAGCCAAAATGGAGACAATTGCTCTTCTTTCAAGGAGAGTCATCCAGGTGGTCCTCCACAATAAGTATATAAAAATAGTAATTGAAGAAAACATAAAAATAGACAAGTCCTTTATCCTCAAGGTCCAGAATAGTTGCCCACCCCACTATTCTATGCTTGTTTCTTTCTGGCCCCTCTGTGATTATTCTTGAATCTAGTAGATTAACTAAGATTTCTTCTTCATCTTTCCGGCTTGAGGATCTGTTTCCATGTAGGAAATAGGCCCAACTGAGGGACTTCTAGAGAGATCTATTAAGGTTACACTTAGATAAGATCCTGTAACTTCACATTTAGGTAAGAACCCTTAAAATCTTTGCTCTTTGCACCAAAAAGCTCTGTTCTAGAAACCTGAAGAATTAGGTCCTGTGTGGGATTGCAGTGGGGAACAGTGCTGGGCAGGGATGAAGGTCCAGGGCTGCTTGGCCACTTTCCTTTTTTTTTTTTATTTTTATTTTTTATATTTTTTTATTTTAAAAAGAAGAAAAAACAAAACAAATCAAAAAAAGAACAAATTTTCAAAACAACATAATATGAGGGTAACAATGGTTAATGCATTACGTATTATTATCTTTAAGTTAGTTATTCAGGATACCAGACATTAGCATTCAATTGTCCAAACATTATTGGCACAAACCTTATTCTTCAATGAACTAAGTAAAATTGGTAGTGTATCTATCTTAACCAT
The DNA here is from genome assembly GCA_028451465.1 of Erethizon dorsatum. Lineage (NCBI taxonomy): Eukaryota > Metazoa > Chordata > Mammalia > Rodentia > Erethizontidae > Erethizon > Erethizon dorsatum. The sequence continues at coordinate 32,421,054 of CM051835.1, read as the reverse complement.
CTTATATATATATACAATTTTTTTTCCCTTTCCCTTCTTTCTTTTCCCTATTCCAGTCTCTCTTTCCTTTTGACCAGTTTCTTTTTGATTCACCGTGTCTATTGTACATTTTGGATCTTATTTACTCTTTCAGTTTCTCATACTAGAGAGACAATACGATGCTTACACATGTGCGTCCGGTTTATTTCACTTATGAGTATTTTCTCGAGTTGCATCCATTTACCTATAAAAGTCTCCAGTTTATCCTTCTTTATGGCTGAATAGTACTCCATTGTATAAAAATACCACATCTTTCTTATCCATTCCTCAGTTGATGGGCATTTGGGTTGTTTCCAAGATCTGGCTATTACAAATTGTGCTGCTATAAACATGGGTGCACATATATTGCTGTGGTACGATGTTTTTAATTCTTCTGGGAAGATGCCCAGAAGGGGAACAGCTGGGTCAAATGGGACCTCCAACCCTAGTTTTTTGAGGAATCTCCACACAGACTTCCACAGTGGCTGTACCAGTCGACACTCCCACCAACAGTGAAGACGGGTTCCTTTTTCCCCACAGCCCCTCCAGCATTTGTTATTAGTTGATTTCTTTATAGTAGCCATTCTTTCTGGGGTGAGATGGTATCTCAGTGTTGTTTTAATTTGCATCTCTCGAATGACTAGTGATGTTGCACATTTTTTTGTATATTTATTTGCCATTAGTATTTCTTCATCTGAGGGCCGGTGAGATGGCTCAGCGGCGTAAGCGCCTGCCTTGCAAGCGCGAAGGCCCGAGTTCGACTCCCGGAACCCACATACGAAAAAGGGGCCGGTGATATCGCTCAGCGGCACGGGCGCCTGTTGGCACGCGAGGTCCTGAGGTCGTCCCCCCGGTACCCACCAAAAAAAAAAAAAAAAAAAAAAAAAAAAAAAGTATTTCTTCATCTGAGAAATGTGTATTCATCTCAGATGCCCATTTTTGGAGTGGGTCTTTAAATTTGGGAGGTCTAATTTTTTTGAGTTCTTTATGTGTTCTCGATAGTAATCCTTTGTCTGAGGAACAGCTGGCAAACATTTTTTCCCACGTTGTGGGTTGTCTTTTCACTCTGTTGGTGGTTTCTCTTGCTGTGCAAAAGCTTTTTAATAAGATGAGATCCCAGTTATTGATTCTTTGGGACAGTTCCCGTGCGGTTGAGTTTTTATTCATAAAGTCTTTGCCTACACCAATGTCTTCCAAGGGTTTTACCTATCCTACCTTCCAGCAGATTTAATGTTTCTGTTTTAATATTTAGATCTCTGATCCATTTTGAATTTAGTTTAGTGCATGGTGAAAGATATGGGTCTAGTTTTAATCTTCGGCATGTGTAGAGCCAGTTTTTCCAGCACCATTTATTAAAGAGGCTATCTTTCTTCCAGCGAATGTGTTTGGCACCTTTGTCAAAGATAAGGTGGCTTAGTATGTCTGGGGTTGTTTCAGCATCTTCTAATCTGTTCCATTGATCTTCAGGTCTGTTTTGTTTTGGCCACTTTCCTTTCATCCTCTAGTCTACGTACAGACACAGCCTACGCGGAGACTTTTTTTTTTGTGGTGCTGGGGATTGAACTCGGCTCGTGTGTGCAGAGCAAGTGCTATGCCTTTGAGCCACAACCCCCAGCCCCAGATCCTGTTCTTTTTTAACTTACGAGTTCAGCTCGTGGTTTTCTCTATGAAACCTTCCCCTAACAATTTTTTTCCCACATTGGTATTTGTGTGTGTGTGTGTGTGTGTGTGTGAGTGTGTGTGAGAGATGTCTATAGAATTTGTAGACATTACTTTTTGTTTTAAAAATACCAGTCTTATTTATTCATTTTCCAAGCCATTGTGTCCCCTACACTCTTATTTTTCCCCAAAGGTCTTTGTTTTTGTACTTAGTAGTTTCGTAGGTGGTTGGTGATTGAGGGCTGTACAACGTACATCTTTTTATTAGTATGTTTGCAGTGCGGACCGTGACGTTCCCTTTGGGGGACTTGGTGCATGCATATAACATAGCTTGTTCATTTTCGTAACTGTTTACTTCCTCCCTTACCTCTCCCTTCCGTCTCCTGCTCACATATACCATTTTAGCACGTGTCTGTCACTGTTCTGTCGGTGCAGTTCATCTTTCAGTGCGAGATCTCAGAGTAGAGGTGATGATGTCCGTGAAATAGATACTTGGCTGTCCAGCTTCAAGTTCAGAGGATGCTAGAAAGCAGTGCCATTTGTAATGAACATCATGTTTCATGGGCACATGTCACTTAACAATGGGGACATGTTCTGAAAAATGCACCAGTAGAAGATTTTGTGTTTTGGGCAAACATCCTGGAGAGTTTATTTACACAGACTGTGACAGCTACCGTGTCTCTAGATGACACCTAAGGAACCATTGTCAGATAGCAGTCTGTTGTTGACAAAACACTGTATGATATATTGAGATTCAGGAGGTACTGAATGCACCAAAAGAATGGGGCATGAAAGCTGGGGCAGTGGAGAAGAAATAGTAAGGCATGGTAATCGACCTGCTGGGCAGTGTAGTTCTCTGGAGCCGGGCAGCCCACCCATGGCTGTAAGAGAGCTGCCTCCATTACTGTCTGTACTCCTTCCCCAGGCCTGTGGGAAGTGCTAGGGCTGTGGCTGTGCTTTAACCTTCGAGACGTACATGAAATAGTTCTTCTGTTTTGGAGGGATTCTCCAATAGGAGGAACAAGGGACTTTTCCCACTGTGCCTCCTGTGTCTCATACCTGCTTCACTTAGCACGTGATTTGCTGCTTATTTATTTATTTATTTATTTATTCGTACTTATGGAAAGCACCTAGGGCAAGGATTGTTGAAATAAGCCATGAAAACTTTCTGATCCCCTTTGGACAGTGCAGTGAGCAGATGACTCAGGCCCAGTTGCTGGACATTTACATGCCAGATGATAGTTCTGCCTGGGCATCCTTCCACCCTGACCCACCCCTGCCCCAGCCCCAGCCCACACTGCGATGCCCAGGCTGGCTTCAAACCCTTAGGCTCCCGTGTAGTGGGGAGTGTAGGCCCTCAGCACCATGCCTGGCCTTAGGTTGATATTCTTAAAAATTTTCAAGAGGAATTACTGTTGTGAAGTGGCTCTACTCTTGGTTGGGTTTTTTTTTTTTTTTTTTTTTGTCTTGAGTTTATGGTATGTGTATACATACATAAACATATACGTGTCAGGTTCCCCTCTGCACACACACACAATTTAGTCTTGTGTTATGCTATTTGTCAGGAAATGTTTTATTTTAAGCACTTTCCTTAAAATAGTGTTAAGGACCATGATGGCTACCCAGTAAATAGGTTTGAACTATAGTTTAATTATAATACAGATTCTGCCTTTTAAAAAGAAATTCATTTTATTTGGCATTTATTCCTGTTCTTCAGTCAGTATTTATATTTTGCATGGTGTATTTATTGTTTTACTTAGTGTACATTTTTCACAAAGAAAAACTGCTTTGGCAAAATGTTGAAAAAAACTGTTTAGCTAAATAGAAAGGCACTTCAGTGTCAGTGAAGTATAAAATTAGATTGGATGTGACACAGGAAATCTTTGGTTTCTTAGGTGATTTGAATCACTCATCCAGTCCAGTAACCAAACAAACTACAATCATTTGAGGACTCTACGGATCATAAAATGTAGTGAGCTTTTTGTTTATATAAATGCCCACCAGATTTTAATTTATAGATTGTTAATCATCTTACTTTTGAGATAGGTTAGAAGATACTGCAATTTAAACAAAAACACTTCACATATTGCAACATAAACCAAAGTTGGAAAGTTATTCTCAAATATTTTAGCTATCCCATGTATAGAATAAAATTATCTCTTTATCTGTTCTTGTTTCTTTTCCTTCCTGTCTCTAGCAATTTGATTTGTAGTTTAGTGTTTGGTTCACTTTTCCCTCATCACTTAAAGTAACTCTTTGGGTTTTATTTTGTTTAAGGTTGAGCTTAAAGGACTTTGGTTACTACTTTTAAAATCTTGTGGTATCATTAAATTAAGATACACAGTTTAAAAGCTATATTGGTTATTTTTCCCATTAATCTGAAAAATTTCCCCAGATATGGATTGATTTAAAAAAAAACAACTGGCATTTTCATTTTAAGGTATAATTAATATATCCTCTGCTTATTAATGAGGGAGAGAGCAAGGATAAGCTAATTTTCATTCTTATTTGATAATTGGTTTTTGATATTGTTTAAAAGCAACAACAAAAGGATTACAGATGTTTCACTTAAAGAATACTGACGTTTCAAAGGTGTCATTTGTCATTAAAGATTGTTTTAACATCACACACAACTTGTTCACTGGGCTATTCATTTGAAGAATTAGTTTCTTGATATGTTATTTCTTGCCTGTTCAGACAACAAGCAGAAATTTTTTTTTTTTTTTTTTTTTTTTTTTTTTTGTGGGTACCGGGGGGTCGACCTCAGGACCTCGCGCGCCAGCAGGCGCCCGTGCCGCTGAGCGATATCACCGGCCCCTTTTTTCGTATGTGGGATCCGGGAGTCGAACTCGGGCCCTCGCGCTTGCCGGGCAGGCGCTTAAGCCGCTGAGCCATCTCACCGGCCCCAACAAGTAGAAATTTAGCACTTTAAAAAAACCCCACCCAGGGCCGGTGAGATGGCTTGGCGGCGTAAGCGCCTGGGCAAGTGCGAGGGCCCGAGTTCAACTCCCGGAACCCACATATGAAAAAAGGGCCGATGATATCGCTCAGCGGCACGGGCGCCTGCTGGCGCGCGAGGTCCTGAGGTCGACCCCCGGTACCCACAAAAAAACAAAACAAAACAAAACCCACCCAAACCAGAGTTAATTTTGGTAGCCTTAACATTCTGTGTACAATTATGATTTATTTTTAAAAATTTATATCTTGAAATCACAATTATAAATATATTCTGTCTTCAGTAGTATAATATCTTGCAATTTCATTTTACAAGTATTATTTGAATATTGTATACATATTGTTATTAGAAAATTGATGTCCTTTTTTGAAGTATGTTTTGAAGATGGCAATCCAAAATATTAGAGGCTTAGAATAGGGTCTGGTATGCACCTGTTTGGTGAACATTAACTTAACCCATCGGTAGTCTCCAGCAACCTGAGATTACGTTCAAACTGTATTTTGAGTGACTTTTCTTAGCTCCATATAAGATATTGGATTTCCAGGGCTCGCTTTCTAAGTGCTGACACATTGCTTTGGTGACATTATTGTTGCCAGATTACCCATCTTTCTTACCCCTGCAGTTTCAGTTGGGAGTAGAACAGTGAGTGGGGTCCTGGTGGCTCTGACTCAGGGACTGTGTCATACCTTTCTTGTGCCGGAATTAACCCCCATGGGCCTGAGTAGCCCCAAATCCTGTTGGACAAGGGCGTTGGCAGTGGCCCTTGCAGTGCTCGCAGTTGAGCGGGATACTTCAGCCTACTGTCTGGGTCAGGTGTGTAGGAATATGCCTTGAACTGCTAGCAGTTTCCAGGTAGGTGACTTTCTCATAAGAGAACATGAGAGAAATCTGAATTGTTGTAAGTGCAGTCCACAACTTAAACAAACCAGTTTTCTCTATATAATGCAGTTTATCTTCATATTCTCTAGTTACAGTGGAGCATATTAATAGCTGCATATTTTCAGTTGGGAAATGTGTTTTATGGTATACTTGCTATCTAAAAATAATGAATTGCTTAAAGGCTTCATTGTTTCTGATCGAGTTACTTTAAAACTAAAATTTTTATAGTTATCCTATTTAATTTCAGTTGAACATAATATCATATCATCTAACCAGTGATCTGTTGGTGTGATGGCCTAATGGCAAATAAATTCTTTGCATACAAGTTGATAATCATTTGAAAATACGTTAGGAAGAGTCCTTTGAGTACAACTGTAGAATAATAGTAGAGTAGAAATCGCATATGAAATGCATGGCCTCTAATTTTTTCCCTGTATTTAAACCTTCCCTCCTTTGTTAAGTAGCTTAACGTTCCCCCAAAATGCCATTTGATTTCACTGCGTATGAGTTGAGCTTTCCTCAACATTTTCTAGGTGAGTACCCAAAACATGAAGATGGGTGGGCTGCCACGCACAACACCTCCAACTCAGAAGCCACCCAGCCCCCCTGTGTCAGGGAAGGGGACACTTGGGTGAGTATATGACTATGTAAGAATAAAAGCATGTTGTGCTAAAAATGAACACAACATATATTGAAATTAGTTTTGAATATTTGAAGAGAGAACATTCTCTTTCTAGGATTATTTTTGTGTGTGTATATAACCCTTTTTCTGGGAAGCACATGTTTATGCTTTAAAAAGATCTGTTTAGAAATTGTTTTTCTAATGAATTTTAAATTGATAAAATCCTAGCATCAGTTCATGGCTTATTATAAACTGTAGTCTAATTTTAATTCCTCTATTTTTTCTAGAAAAATTTTATAGTACTTTTGTATTACAGTTGAACTGAGACTGTCATTCTCAGTGAAGGTTGTATAGATTATAAAATTCTGTATACCATGTTATAATACTATTAAGCTTTGATTTGGTGCTACAGAATTGGGCTTTGGATTTGACTTTTAGCAAAAATGGTCAAATAACAGAAAAGGTTGGCTTTTTTCTTAAGTAGCGTCACAGTATAAGCTTGGTTTTTCACAGGCAAGATTTGCGATCAGGTGGGCATAATGCAGCCCAGAAGCCAGATGACTGACATTCTGGTTTATCTCTGCTGTTTGCCCTATTGTTCTGCATGCTCAGCCTCTCAACAATTCAGTTTTTTCATCTGTAAAAGGGGGTAATATTTGTCCTCTATCAACTTTTCAGGGTCACTGCACCACAAATTGGATTTTAAAAGATTATATAAGACAAAATATTTTGACAACCATTGGCTTTATGATATATACTAAAAGTTTTAAATTGGCAGTCCTGTTTTTATCCCCCTCACCAAAAAAAAAAAAAAAAAAAAGGCAAAACAAACAAACCCAAAACAAAACCCAGTCAAGCACTGTAGATGAAGACAAGACAAAAACAAGTTGGGATATAAAGGAGGATAATGTTGAAAGAGGAATTACAGTTAGGACAGTGAGAGACAGAGAATAAAAATGATAATCAACTAGGAGTATGATGACTTTATTTGAAGTGATCAGAAAATTTCTGCTTAGAATAGACAGGAAGGGTTCTGGTGGATCGGATAGATTGCTCTTCAGGTAGAATGATGCTGCTGTAGGGTTCGAGTGGTGCAGAAATAAGAGCAGAGTAGTCACGAGGAGCTACTTTACTGTGGAACGTTTGCATTTGTACCGTGTGTGCAGTGCCTGATGGATTTTGTGAGGCTTTAAATCAAGATTCTTAGTATGGTGGTGCACACCTGTAATCCCAGCACTCCGGGAGGCTGAAACAGCCTGGGCTACTTAAGGTCCTGGGTTCAATCCCCAGGACCACCAAATACAAAAAAGAAAAGAAAACAAAAAACCTCCCAACAAAACAACAGCAAATTATTAGTAAGATACTAATTCTCTAATAAAATAAAATTAGCTTTTGCTCACAAGGTTTGAAGATTCATTCATATCCTAGTATTTGCTTTCCTTGGGCAACAGCAGTGGTCGTTGAGGACCACTGGCCGGTTAATGGTCTGTGCTTTCCAGGCTTTGCTTAGTCACCGTGTCTTGCCCCCCTTGTTCTTATCATTCCTTCATTCACTCTTCTCAGTTAAGAAAGATTTTCTTCTTCTTAGGTGAAACAAAACATTTTACTCTCTGGGAAACATTGTCTAAACACTTTTTAAAAAGTTAGGAAATTCTAATTTGTTTTTATATTTGTATTATAATTTCAGCGATACAGTTTTGGTATGTTAAATCCAGAGTCCTGACACTGTGTATTTTTTTTTTCTTTGATCCATTGTCCCATCTGGTACCCCTTATTTATTTTTACTTAACAAAGTATGCATTTATGTGAGGAGACTTTGAGGGTCATAGATTTAGCAGGGTCATTGCAAAACCCTGTCACACAAAATTAATAAGTGATAACATGAGTGGCCCTGGAGAGTATTCTCAGAGAAACTCTGGGAACCTTTTGGAATGAATTGCAGAGAGATACATGTCAGCCGAGCCAGTGTTACCTCTGGAGAAGACAACTTTAGTTTTCCCATCTTGAGATGCCAGTTTTTATTCTTTTCAGACCAGAATCTCATCTTCAAGATGTTAGTTTCATATTTATCATTGTCACAAAGAATTTGGAAATTTTAAATAGAGATGAAAACTTATTTAATAATCACAAATGTTCCAGTATGCACTTTATTTTGTTATAATTCTGTATTTGCTTTCTTACTCGTCTTAACCCCTTCCTTTAAAAGGAAAAATTGGGAAAAAAGAGGGAAATACATGTTAATAACTTCAGTCTGGCTTGTATTTTACAGTTCAGAGTAACGAGGTAAAAGGATTTAAGTGTTTTTATTTTCTTGGTATGGGGTTTTGCTGTGTTGCCCAGGCTGGTCTTGAATTCGGGGCTCAGTGACAAACCCACCTCAGCCCCCTAAGTACTAACACTACAGGTGCACACCCTATAGCCTTGCTTATGTGGTCTTTTAAATTTTTCTTCTCTCCTCTTTGTAAGTGTCAAACTCTGAGGAGGGAAAGGGGGAAGAGATCAAGGTAAAAGTTGAGAGAGAAGGTAAGGTTGTGAGAACGGAAGATGAGATGAAATCGTGTATTTTTGTATATAGATACACTTCACTTTTTGTGTATTCAGTATGTTAAAAGTTCAGAAATGACTTGTTACGGCTGTTATTGATCGTAAGTGTGGGTTTGTGGACCCCAAGTCTTGATTCGTTGTCCCTGCCTTTGAACATCTTGGTTAGGGAGAGGGGGGAGGGAGATCATTATTAGTGCATTCATGCAGTGCAGTGGGGACTGACCTGATAGGTACAGGACTCAAATAGCTCTCAGAAAAGGACAGTGTCTAGGAAACATTGGCTTCAGTGGTGGAGAACCTTTGTGCTCTTGAGAATAAATGAACAGAATTGTATCAGCAACAGGGAAATGAGGTTGGAGGTTAAAAATAACAGCACGTTCTCACCAAAACTCTCATGGTGGAGCGGCGATACCTCAGGAAAGACTGAAACTGGTAGCTGGGTCGAAGCACATTTTCTGTGTGTGATTACAAATCGTATTTCACTGCAGGCAGCTCTTTGAATTGACGGTGCCGAGACTGCTTAACCACACCACCCGTGCGCTCTTCTTTTTGTAGGCGGCACTCCCCCTATCGCACACTGGAGCCAGTGCGTCCTCCAGTGGTACCAAATGATTACGTACCTAGCCCAACCCGTAATATGGCTCCCTCGCAGCAGAGCCCTGTGAGGACAGCTTCTGTGAATCAAAGAAATCGAACCTACAGGTATTTTCTCTACCTCAGCGCAAAATGTGATGGTCCCAGTGCCATAGTCTGCTCAGATCACGCCAGTGGGCTTTCCCACCTTCCCAGTGCTAAGTCTAAGCCTTTTCCTCACTCTGCTCTCCCAGAGCTCGTCTGATCCCATCTCTCCTCATTTCTGATGCAACTTTGAGCAGTCAGAAAGTTGGAAACAAGCAGACATCAAAGTGCAGACTTCTATACAGAGAAAACAGTTCAATTGATCTGAAAAAAAAATTGTGGACCAGATGTGGCAAATTTCAAGTTGTTTTTGGTGGAACTTTACAGATGAAAAACTACATAACAAAACACTAGTATGGGATAGTAAAACAAGATATACAAATTTAAATTAAATAATTTGTTTAGGGAAATGTTTTTGTTATGTTTCTTCAGATAGGCATTAAACTGGAATATAAAAATAATATATTATTTTTAAAGATAATATTTATTTTGTTGTGTTGAGCTCCAACATTTTTGACTTACATTTATGGAGAATTTTTTTCTTCTTTTTCATTTTCCTTAATACATCTTATTAAAAGATGTTAAAACAAGCTTAATGAACTCAGCCTTTTCCCTAGTTTTATTACAAAATTCATATTTGAAGCGGAAGGCTTTTGAATTATCTTTTTTTATAGCTGCATTCATGTTAGAACGTTTTAGGAAGTGCTGATGATACCTTCGTGGATATAAATGCTCATATTTCGGTGGCTCTTGTTTCTTTAGCAGCAGTGGCAGTAGTGGAGGAAGCCACCCGAGCAGTCGGAGCAGCAGTCGGGAGAACAGTGGAAGTGGGAGTGTGGGGGTCCCTATTGCTGTTCCTACCCCGTCTCCTCCCAGCGTCTTTCCAGGTAAAACACCAGCGGTGCCTTCTCTTTACTTTCCTGTCGTGAATTCGAGTTCAGTTTGAGGTTTAATTACAGTGTGCTTTCTTCTTAATCCTATTCCATTAGGACCTCATGAATATTGGGAAGTTCTTATGTATTTGCGGTTTTAACCCAGTAGTGTCACGTGTTTTGCGTGCGGTTTTGCGTGTCCCGTTGTCTGCTTCGTGCCTTGGGCGCGGGGGCCCGGCCGGCGCCGCTGCGGTGTGAGCTGCGTTTCCCGGCGCGTGTCCTTGGACACGGCGGGGACTCGGCGTGAGAAAAATAGAAAAAGAAGGTGTTTTGAGTTTAGTAGTCTCCGGAATGCTACCCTTTTTCTCTTAAGCAGAAAAATGTGCTTATTTGACCTGAGGAAACAGTGTTAAAACTTAGTTTTAAAACCATGACACAAGCCATCAGGGTAGAATATTACGTATTTACTTATCATAGTAACAAGTAGATAATACCTTTTAACAAATCCTGAAAAGAGACTTGTGGGCTTTTTAAAGTTCTTTTTTACCTGATAAGATATTGTCTGGAATATATATCCTGTTCCTGAGTTGTATAATTCAAATGGAATACTGTTTTTAAAGTGTATCATGTTTAATTTTGCGTACTGTTCACCGAGCGTTATGCTAAAGTATGCAGGGAGCACTTTTTTCCAGATTGGTGGCTTTCAGGTAAAAAGGAAGGTCTGTTTTTTAAGTGCGTTGCCGCGCACCTGGAGCCACTGTCGGCGCACGGCGCGGCCTCGGTGAACGCGGCTGGAGCGTGGAAGGCGAGCGCGGTCGCGCTGACGCCGCTCTCCTCCTCTCTCCCTCAGCCCCCGCCGGCGCCGCCGGCACGCCCCCCCCTCCCGCCGCCCCCGCCCCCGCCCCCGCCCCCCTGCTTCCCGCCGCCCCCTCCGCCGCCCAGGACGCCGCCGCGGGGGGCGCGCAGACCCTCGCCGACGGCTTCGCTGCTCCAGCGCCCTCTGCAGCTTCCAACCCGCCTACCGGTGAGTACTGGCTCGCGCCTCGGCGGGCACACCTGGCGCCTGGCTGTTCTCTTACCTGGGACGCCGGCTGTGTGATTTTGTTTGGTCGGTTTGGCTGTGCTTTGTATTAAAAAATAGGAATACTGTACCGACTGGAAATGGCATGTGACCAAAGATTAGATTTCCTGGGGAAACGAGGGTATAATTTCTTGTACATTTTTCCAGTAGGGTAGCACAAATATACATTTAAAAAAATTGTTCGAATTTCATTTATTAACGACTTGGGAATTTAGTATGGCGCTACCTTCTGTATGGTTTTAAGAAATTGTCATTAGAAATGTTACCTATTCCAAGGTATATTTTATAGGAAATATTTCATATAACAATTTGAAAGCCTCCCTAAGTGTTGTGACAGTGTCTGTTGCTTATTTCAGCAGCACTGGAAACTGGAAACTCAGTGACGTTCTCAGGTTTATTTGAGTGGACGGGTGTTTAGTGTTTTAAAATTGCAACCTAAAATCTGTTTTGATGGGGCATAAGGTAAAGACTCGATTGCTGCGAAGTACGTTGGAACAGTTAATGTGAGCTGGTTGGTAAGCAGGGTCTTGTCTGTCGTAGAGTGTGTGCGCGCACTCACCTTGTGTTCAGCTTGCCAGTGAGGTGCTTCGCGGAATCAGTGTTCAGCTTTGCTTTCATAACCGGATGTTTGATGTTGTAAGAGACACTTTAAGCTAAATTGGATTTTGCACAGTTTTCTATTGGAATAGCTTCTGTAATAGCATTTGTAAAGCTTTCTGTAGAGGATAAATGTAAACATTATTCTTTGTTCTAAATGTGGTACAACTCCTCAGGGCAAACTCTCTAGTTAAATATTGGAGTCTTGTGTTCTTGTATCAGTAAAGAATGTGCCCTGACGTTGGCTATAGACCAGGAAGGACAGGTCGCCTCCAACTGAGAGGCAGCATTTTAGTAATCAGATAATAATTTAATAACAGATGCCTGGCTCATAGTGTTCATCAAATATTTGTTATGTGAGTAAATAATTTTTTTGTGAGAAAGTACAGTTTTTTAAAATAAAAAGCAAGATAAATGTCTTAATTTATATCAATATAATCTCTTTTATACAGTTGCCTCTTTTTTTGTTGTGCTGGAGATTGAACCCAGGGCCTTCACACTTAGCCACATTCCCAGCCATCTTTCTTCTTTTTACTTTTTTTTTGGTTTTCTGAGACAGGGTCTCACTGTGTAGCATAGGCTGGCCTTGAACTCACTATGTAGGCCCGGCTGGCCTTGAACTCATGGCAGTCCTCCTGCCTCAGCCTCCCGAGTGCTGGCATTACAGGCGTGCACCATCACATTTTTAAATTTGAGACAGGTTCTCACTAAGTTGCTAAGTTGCCCAGGCTGGGGTTGAACTTTCGATCTTTCTGCCTCAGCCTCCCAGAGTTCTGAGATTACAGGTGTGCACCACCATACCTGGTTTAAAGTTGTCTTTGAGGGCCAGGGATATAGCACAGCAGCACAAGTGCTAGCTTGGCAAGCGCAAGATTCTGAGTTCGATTGCCCGTACCAAAAAAAAAAGTTGTCTTTGACTCACCAAATACTGTTTGATGTAAAATAAAATTCGCCTTTTTAATATGTATGTGCTTGAGAGTTTTGACAAATTGGTACAATCATGTAACCACCACCACAGTCAACACATAGAATGGTCTTATTATCCCAGAAATATCTCTTGTGCCCCCTTCTAGTCAGTCCTTCGCCAAGCCTCTGGTAACCCCTCGATTGGTTTTTTTAAAGTCCCTCGAGGTTTGCATTTGTAAGTGTCGTATAAATGCAGGCGTGTGCTACGTAGCTTCTTGGGTCTGGCGTTTTGGTCGGGTGTTGGAAATGTAACCATATTGTTGTGTGTTTATGTATTTTATTCTTTTTATTTCTGCATAGTGTGTTTTTGTATGACGTACCAGAATCTGTCTCTTTGCCAGTTGAAGGACATTTGGATTGTCATTAGTTTTGAGCGCCCTAAAAATTCACATACAGGTTTCTGTGTGAATACTGGTTTTATTTCATTTGAGTAAATACTTAGGCACTAGGACTGCTAGCTTATAGTATAAGCAAATGTTGAACTTTTACAGAAACTGCCAAATGGTTTCCCAAAGTGGCTCTTAAATTTTGTGCCTCCTCCAGCAATGTGTGAGAGTTTTAGCTGCACCCTTATCAACACTTGGTCCCTTGAGTTCTGTTTTTAACTTCAGCTACCCCCATAGGTTGTGATGTTTGTTGTGTGGCACCAACCCTCATCCTTTTTTTTTTCTTTTTTTGTAGCTGGGCATTGACTCCAGTGTCTTGCACTGGCGTGTACCCCCAGCCCTTTTTATTCTTTTATTTTTGAGATAGGATCCTGCTAAGTTGCTCAGGCTGGGCTCAAGTTTGCTGTCCTTCTGCCTCAGCCTCCCAGAGCGTTCCCCATGTTTTCATAAGTTTTTTCCCCTTATCACTGGGTTCTTTTCCATTTTCAATTCTCTATCAATGATGTGAGTTGCAAATATTTTCTTCCATTTTGTGGTTTAGTTCATATTCTTAATGGTGTCTTTCCAATAGCAGAAGCTCTTAATTTTCATTAAATCCAGTTGGTCTTTTTTTTCTTCTGTGGATTGTGATTTTGTGAGAACTTTTTACCCATGGTCATAAGTGTTTATTTGTGTTTTCTTCTGCTTGGCTCTCTTCTACAAGTTTTAAATTTCAGGTTTTGTAGTTAGGTCTATGATAACTAGCCAGTTTTTTTTTTTTAAGCCCCCAAACAAGGTATATTCTTTATTAATATTACAAATAGTGTTTCTTTCATGCATTGTCTTTGAATCACTGCAGATTTCTAACTTAAATGAGAATTTAGACTGTAACTGTATTAAATTTATAATGGTGTTAATCACCAAATGTTTTTAACTTGAAGATCCTAGTTTGTTCTGGATGTAGTTATTAAATGCCAGTGTTTCATTTCTGTCCAGTGGTTCAAATGGCTAAATGTGGTTCGTCCGCCTGCCTACCTGTTCGTCATGGTTACTCAGGCAGCTCAGTTGATAGTGGATCTTGAATACTCCAGACTTTATGCAGCACAATTGAGCTGCAGGTTTTAATACATGTGAAGTGAGTAAGTGTGATAGTAAATTTTGAGCACTGTATTTTTGCAATATTCTTTATATGACTCCTTGTGGATCCAGCTTTTGTACATTTATGGGGTTCCCGCAGCACAGCTGAGCGATGTAGACCGTTCTGTGAGCATAGGTAAGAGGACAGATTATCAGAAGGGTTTCTTCCACCTCCTGCCCGCCCTGTTCTTCTCTTCCTGTTCTCTCCCCTCCGCCTTTCTTCCCCTCAGCTTCCTCTGCTCTCTGCTCACTCCTCCATGCCTGTCTCCTGCTTGCTGAGTGTCCTCTCCTGGGTGTTTTGGTGTTCTGTCTGTAACAGGTCCTCAGCCGGTTAGGGGATAAATGGGGCTAAGTAAGGGTAAATCCAAGGTACAGTTTGGAAACTGGCAGGGCGTGGTGCTACATGCCTGTAATCCCAGCTGCTAAGGAGGCTGAAGCAGGAGGATCTCAAGTTCAGGGACAGCCTGGGCAGTTTAGTGAGACCCTGTCTCAAAATAACATTTAGGAAAAAAGGGCTGGGGAGATACTCAATGTTATAGTGCTTACCTAGCTTGTGCAAGGCCCTGAGTGGCATGGGGTGTGTGTGGGGGTCAATGCTCAGTGTCAAAAAAAAAAAAAATTAGGAGCTGGATTGTATTAGGAAATTGTATAGCTCAGGGAAGAGTTTGCAGTTCGCATTAGCTGTTGAACCCTGAGGAGCATAATAGGGTGAAATTGATGAGTATGCGCAGGCTCAGACAGAATGTTACAAGTAACATGTGTCCACTCACTTTTCACATGTTAGTTTTTTCATAGTTGTAGATTTCATAAACTAATTTTAAGACAATAATTAACTTTTGAGATGGGTATTTTTGATTGGATAAAGATATATTTGATTTGGAATTATGTCATCAGACTTTTTGCTGAAATAGTTTTCCTTTAAGCAAATTTCTTTGCTACCTTAATTGTATTATTTCTGTCGTTATTATTATTTTGGAGTAAGATTGTGTATCAAACATTTTTCTTTTTCCTTTCTCAGTGACATTCTTACCTTGTTTAGTTTCCAGTGTTGGGTAGCTACTTTTTTAGAGGAAAGGGATTGTCGTAGTTCACTTTGTGCTGCTATCACAGAATACCACAGGTGAGGTAATTTATAAACTGTAGAAATTTGCTTCTTGCTGGGCATGCCTATAATCTCAACATTCTGGGAGGCTGAGGCAGGAGGATCACAAGTTCAAGCCCAGCCTGGGCAATTTAGAAATATAGTGAGACCCTGTCTTAAAAAAAAGGGGGCGTGGTGGTGGTATAGGTCAGTGCAAAGGCCCCCTGGGTTCAGTCCTCAGGACAGCAAAAACAAAGCAAAGCAAAGCAAAACAAAACAAAACAAAACAAAACAGAAGAAAAGCAAGCTATTTCTGTTTGTGGATGGGAAGCCCAGTAGTAAAGGCCGTGATTCTCTGTGTCTGGTGAGGCCCTTCTTCCTGTGTTGTGTGTGGAAGGCATCACAGGGCAGGAGTGTACGCAGAAGAGCGAGAGGGCGGCAGGCTGGCCGAGCTCACCCTCAACTCAGGAACCCACTCCCTCCCTGTGAGCACAGTGTTGTCCCTGCTTAAAGGTCCCAGCTCCCTGTTTTCGTCCTGGGAGCGGGTTTCCAGCAGAAGAGCTTTCGGGGACAGTCAAACCATAGCAAAGGCCAGGAATTTTAATTAATCGTGATGATTTTGGAAACCCCATAAATGATTGATAAAACCCTAATGTTAACTAATTATCTATTTAGATGTAACTTTTCCAAACTCAGTAATATTTTCATTTATTTCTTGCTTTTTTGTTAATTTTTAATTTTTAATTTTTTAATTTTTATCATTACATGTTTGTAGTACACACTGATGACATGCATTGTAGGGAATTGGTACATGTACATAGCACATCTCAGTTCTTTTTTCCCCTTTCCCCCACCGCCTTTTATTTTTACCTTCCTGCTTTTGCATTTTGATACTGTGTCAGCTGAGTGATACCTTTCCTCTTGTGTTGATTTTCAGATAACAATATAGTGGGCTATACATTGTTATTTTTAATAATTTTAATAATTGTAGTGTGATTTGGGCAGTACACATACACATTTCCTCATCTGCGATCTTTTCTTTGTCCGTCTCTCCAGGCCCTCCTGTTCAGTTCTACAGTATGAACAGGCCTGCCTCTCGCCACACACCCCCGACCATAGGGGGCTCACTGCCCTACCGACGCCCTCCCTCCGTGACCTCACAGGCCAGCCTTCAGAACCAGTTGAATGGGGGACCTTTTTATAGCCAGAATCCAGGTGAGATTTACTTTTGCATTTTATGTAATATATCTATTTAAAAATCTTTTGTTAGAAAAACCTTTAATTACAAATACTTGGCACGTGGTAGGTGATGAGTAGTACTATTTGTTGAATGAATGGCAGAGTGAGTGCATATTTGATTTAAACTTGGTTGCATTTAATAGTAAATCTTTCACCTCTCTTAAAAAAAATCATTGCATGATTTCCCTATAAAGTTGTAGAAGTTAATTTTTCTGAGCAGAATTGCAGAATCTTTTTTTTTTTTTTTTTTTTTTTTTTTTTTAGTGGAATCCTTTTGAATGTGCTTGTGGTTACTTCCTTTAAAAAGAATATTGTAAGGCTAGAGGGGCGGCTCGGTGACAGAACATCGGTCCAGACTGCGAAGCTCTGGCTTTGAGTCCTAGGCCCCTCCCCCAATAAAAACCCACAGAGAACTGTGGTAAATGATACTTCTTTTTCATTTAATGATACTTCCTTTTCTGTGGCTTTCAGGTAATGAAAATTGGGTGTATATGAAGCTTTTCTGTGCTCATCAGTTACACTACCTTATTCAGGTCTTACACCACATCTCTGGTGGAAAAACTGGGCCTTGGAGAAATTGATCCAAATATAACAATTATAACTGCATCATTCGTACAGAAAAACTAATCTGACATGTATTTAATGCTATACATGTTCATTATTTTGCTTATTCCTTAGGGCAAGAACAAATATTAGTTATGGTGCGTCAACTTACTGTACTTTTTAGAGGTTTGCTAAGAGCCCATTAAGCCTGTGTGTGGCCACCTGTGATATTAGAGGGCAGCCCATTCCATCTTGGACTTTTATGGGGCTGAAACTTACCTACTGTGTCTACTACCTATGAAACCTTAGTTATGTCCTTTGGAATCTTGCAAAAGAAAGAAATTTGAGCTTCCTTCTTTAAAAACATTTATTTATTTATGTTTTATCTTTTTTTTTTTTTTTTTTGTGGGTACCGGGGGGTCGACCTCAGGACCTCGTGCGCCAACAGGCACCCGTGCTACTGAGCGATATCACCGGCCCCTTTTTCGTATGTGGGATCCGGGAGTCGAACTCGGGCCCTTGCGCTTGCAAGGCAGGCGCTTACGCCGCTGAGCCATCTCACCGGCCCTGTTTTATCTTTTTGAGACAGGGTTTCACTATGTAGTTCAGGCTGTCCTTGAATTCACTTTGTAGCCCAAGCTGGCCTCAAATTCACAGCAATCCTCCTACCTCAGCCTCCTGAGTGCTGGGGTTACAGGTGTGTGCCACCATGCCTGGCCTTACATAAACATTTATAATTTAAAGAATGCTTTTGTATTATTTCATTTGATTTTTGTAATTCATATACAGAACAAGATTGGTGATCTTCCCCTGTGCAGTACAGTGGTATCTTGGTTCATGAACTTAATTCATTCTACGATTCTGTGGAAGATGGCCGTGGTCGTGTTCATCTCCCAATGCAGAGTTCACAAACAAAAACAAAATTTTGCTAAATGCATCTGTTTGTGAACCAAATTGTTCTAAAACAAAAGCATTTTTGAACCAAGGTACCGCTGTATTTTGCATGTGAAACCAAGTCATGATTGTATTTCTCCGTTGGTTTTCTGACTCTAGTTTCACGTTCTTCCTGTTCTGTCTCACCTACCTTCGGTTTTTAGAACTTGTTCTCTTACCCTCCCGGGTCTTCTCTTTTTTGGTGGTGGAATGAAAAGTACGTTAGGAGCCTGAGATCTTGTCAGTCTTTTTATGTATAGTAGTTACATTCCAAGAATACTATTCAGTAATTGCTGGATGTTAAATGACTCCTTTTTCCTTTATCCAGATTTCTTCACTGGTTCGGATCCCTCTTATAAACTAAGCGCTGCATTTGTAGTCCCTCCAGTTCCAACCATGCCGCGATACCAGTGGCCTTATTTGAAACATACCCCTTACTCCTCTCTCACAGCACTTAATGTTTTAGGCTACACCCTTTTAAAAAACCCATTTTCAGCCTAAATTTTGATTAAACTGCCTGCCATTTGTCAGACATTCTGCTTTTAAGCCATGTTTTCCAAACACATATGTTTTCAAGTGCTGTTTTGTACATAAATGCATTTTTTAGTTTGTTTTTGAAATGGAGTCTCTTTTAGTCTCCAACTCATGGACTTAAATGATCCTCCTATCTCAACCTCGAGTTGCCTGGGACTACAGGCCCAAGTTCTGAGTGGGTTTTTTTAGTCTTAAATTTTACCTTATTCGATGAGGCCTGTTTCATAGTTCTGCCGAAGATGGACTCACGCCTTGGCTGTCTTGGAGTCTATGCCATTACTGCTTATGGCCCTATGTACCTTCCTTATTCTTAGGAGAGTTCGAAAGAATGGTGCCAGTCCAAAATGGGTCGGATCTGTAATGGCACTCAGAGCTGCTTCGCTGTCACAGCTAGAGACTAGCTGTACCATCATGAAATGCAGGAAGAACAGCAGGAATTATTTCATGCTGTGTACGTGTGCTCACCAAAATAGTTCAGAGAGAACCCTGTAGGGAGAATTTATTTTAAGGCTGTTTAATGGACTTTAAATACATATTTCAGTACCTTCCTGTGTATCTGACCCACATATGTTAAGGCGTTTGCCCGAGTAGAAATATATTCTACTTTCTGGAATGATTTTAACAGAAGTACTTTTCGCACTCATGAAAGTAAGGTGAATTTGGATTTTGAGGCCTTCAGCCTAGTGTGAAGCAGTTTAGTTGTGAGTTTTAATTTTCTGTACTCTAATAAATTTTGCCTTTCTTTAGGGATTTGATAACTCTTTAAAGAGGGTAATTGCAGTTGTAGTTGGTTAATCAGAGTGCTTTTTACTAAACCATTTTGCGTGTGTGTGTGTGTGTGTGTGCATGCGTGTATTTATGCGCGTGTGTGCTTCTCTGCAGTTCTGGGATTGAACCCAGAGCCTTCTGCAGGGCAGGGAGTGTGCTATGAACGAGCCACGCCTTTAGCCCCAGCCGTGCTCTTTTTCTTTGAAAAGCTCTTACGAGGCTTACTGCTTTGTGAACCAGTGTTCTGATGAGACTGTTAGATGTGGCTTCCTTTGATTTGCTTTAGAATAGTATGTAAGTCTCTTATGTTACTCCTATTGGTCCTACAGTGGTCCCTGTTTTTCCGTATTTAAAATGAGTTCATTTTGTGCTTTTCCAAGTAGTTGAAACTCTTACTTAAATTACCACAATCACGGTAATCAACCTCTTTGTTACCTCACATAGTTACCTCTCATGTGCGTGGGGTGAGAAGGTATTCCTAAGACCTACTTGCTTTCCAGATCCCCAGAATAGGATACAGCATTAGTAACTACAGTCCTCACACTGTCCATTGAATCCTCCAGAACTCGGCTGCATTATAATTTAGTCTGTTTGCTTTGGCCATCATTTCCTATTTTCCCATCCCTCCCAGCCCCTGGCAGTCACCACTCTACTCCGTTTCTGTGAGGCTGACATTTTAAAATTCCACATCCAAGTAAAACCCCATGGTGTGTTCTTTCTCTAGGGCATGTTAGCCTCCAGGCTCCTCCCTGTTCCTCACAGGGTCACCTCTCAGAGGGCCTGTCCCGGGTTTCTTGGGCTTCATGACCAGTTGAGCCAATTGCTGTACCCATCGCCCCTCAAATACCTATGTCTGCATCTGTATCCCCTGTCCTGTTGGTTCTGTCTCTGGAGAACCCCAAGTAACCCCACCCCGCGTCTCTCAGTCTCACGCCTCGTTAAATCTGCGCAGGGTAAGCTGAGGCAGAGCACAGCAGAGCACACCAGCTCTCTGTCCTCTCCCTTCCTTGTTCTCCAGAGTTAGTTGGAGATGTTCAGATTTTACAAACTTCCTTGACTAAAGGTTTTATACTGTCAAACTTTCCAAAGTATTTGTTGTTTTCCAAGCTCTCTTTTTCTTAGAAATAAGAGTATTCTCCTTTTCCAGACCTTAAAAAAAAGAAAAGCAACTCTTATTTAACAAAACAATGCCAGATGTGCATTTTGTGAGCCTGCTGTGTTTTGCAGCTGGAGCCTGGCTGTGGACGCATGCTTGTCAAGAAGTGAGCTGGAAAGTCAGAGGTCTGTGAGGTGTGACTTGGGCAGCACTTTTACTGATGTACACTTAGGTTTGAGTTTGAAAGAAGGAGTTATAACAGGAATTAAAACACGGAACCCCCACTTTCCAGTGCTGAGTCCTAGGAGCACAGTAATTGCTTTCTCATGAAATTATTTCAGAAATAAATTACTGAAAGGAACACTTTGATCAGTACATAACTGAAACCCCTCTGATTTTATTTTTCTTTTTGAGACAGGGTCTCACTATGTAGTCCAGGCTGGCCTCGAACTCACGACAATCCTCCTGCCTCAGCCTCCCAAGTGCTGGGATTACAGGTGTGTGCCACCACACCTGGCACCCCTCTGGTTTTCACTGTTTCTTAATCAGCCAAAGGTATAGGAATAGTGATTCATCTGGCTAGCAGGGGGGAGCATTGTAGAAACACATACTGCTAATCACAAGTTAAACAGTCTTTTCGCATCGGGGATAGAGCTCAGTGGCACAAGCACCTGCCTGGCAAGTGCAAGGTCCTAAGTTCGATTCCCAGTACCAAAAAAACCCCAGTCTTTTCTACAAATATAAAGCTCCTTGGTGGTAAAGAATGTGTGTGTGTGTGTGTATTGATTTGTGCATATATATTTACATATATACACGCAAACCTAGTTTGATAAGGCATCAGTGATGTAGCATTAAGTATAAAGGCCTTTAGTAAAAAGGAGCCTACATTTTATTGGTTTCTTACAACAGAGGCTTTTAAAAAGCCAATTCATAAAGTAGAATGTTGGTTCCAAGAAATGCGACTGTAATTTTATGAGTGAGGGGATTTCTGAACGTTGCTGCTGTTTACAGAGAAATGTCAGGGTTAACCCCTGGATGGTATTAAAAGAAACAGTGAAAAAACAAATGCTGTGATGGTGATGTTGCCAAATAAAAGTCACATCATATTCCCTAAATGACGACTTCGGGTACAGGGTCCTGGTAAAGTCCCCAGGATAGTAAAAGTGTGATAAGGTTTTAGCAAAGTATAATTGAGGAGGAGTAGGAAGAGGGATACTTTTGAGTCCTATCACAGGCAGTCTTCAGTGTCTGTTAGGGAATATTTATGTTAGGGAAGTTCAAAAAAGCAGCACGGGGCCGGCGAGATGGCTCAGCAGCATAAGCGCCTGCCCGGCAAGCACGAGGTCCTGAGTTCAACTCCCGCTACCCACATAAAGGAAAAAAAGGGGCCGGTGAGATGGCTCAGTGGCACAAGCACTTGCCCAGCAAGCGCGAGGTCCTGAGGTCGACTCCCGGTACCCACATTAAAAAAAAAAAAAAAAAGCGAGACAACACCTAAAAGTTTTAGTGTCAGTGACCAAGTAAAACAGATGGACCTGTCTATTAAACACAAATCATACCTTAAACTGTGTATTTTGACTTTCTAGTTTTTCTTTTTGTAGCATCCGTATGATGATCTATTTCTTTTTTTTTTTTTGTGGGTACCGGGGGTCGACCTCAGGACCTCGCGCGCCAGCAGGCGCCCGTGCCGCTGAGCGATATCACCGGCCCCTTTTTCGTATGTGGGTTCCGGGAGTCGAACTTGGGCCTTCATGCTTGCCAGGCAGGCGCTTAAGCCGCTGAGCCATCTCACCGGCCCCGATGATCTATTTCTAATTTGAAAAAGAATAACAAAAATATCCAGTTCTTTAAAATCTTTGGTAATCACAGTCTCACCCCCACCCTCGGGCTCCTGGTACCCTTCCCACGTGCAGAAGATCCACTTGTTTCCTGTCCTTCTTAGTTTGCTCTTTGCTTGTACTTAGCCTTACTTAGATGAGAGACACCACCATACAGTGTTTAAGCTTGTGTGTCTGATTTATTTCACTCAACAGTATATTTTCCAGGTGCATCCATTTTCCCACAAATGTCTCATTTATCTTTCTTTATAGCCAAGTAGTATTCCATTATGTGCAGGTGCTGTATTTTCTTTATCCTTTCAACTGTTGAGCACACGGGCTGCTTCCAGTATAGGATTTAGCTGTCGTGAATCGTGTTGTGATAAACAGGCTTGTGCATGTGTCGCTGTAATAGGATGTCTTTAGGTTCTTGCATCAGTTTACACTTCCACCAACACTGTAGCCCTCACCCCCCAGCCTGGCCAGGATTTGTTATTCTTTGACTTCTCGATGATGAAGTCTTAGCATTGTTTTACTTAGCATTTCTCTAATGGCCAGAGATGTTAAAGATTTTTTCATGTTTGGTGGCCATTTGTACTTCTGAGAAGTATCTGTTCATTTCACTTACCCATTTGTTGATTGGTCTTTTGGGAGATCTGTTTTTCATTCCTTTACATATTCTAGATATTAATCCTCTGTCTGAGGAATAGGTGGCAAATTTTTTTCTCATTTTGTAGTTTGTCTCTTCAGTATACTAATTATTTCCTTTGCTCTGCAGACGCTTTCTAATTTGACATCATCCTACTTGTTGATTGTTGCTGTTATTTCTTGTGCAGTGGGAGTTCTGTTCAGAAAAACCTTCCCTACACCTGTGACTTCAAGTGTTTTACCTATTTTATCCCCCAAGTAGGTTCAGTGTTTCTATTTTAATGTTTAGATCTTTGATCCCTTTTGATTTTTGTTTGTACGTGGTGGGAGATATGGGTCCAGCTCCAATCTTGTGTACATAGATAGCCAATTTTCCTAGCACCATTTGTCAAATAGGCCGTCTTTCTTCCAACATAAGTTTTTGGCCCCCGTGCCTGGGGATGTTTCTGCATCCTCTGTTGAGCCACATGTCTGTTTTTGTGCCAGTACTGTGCTAGGTATTTTTTAAACCAGTGTTGCTTTATAGTATACCTTGGAACTCTGGTATTGTGATACCTCCTGCTTTGCTCGTGTTGCCCAAGGTTGCTTTTGCTATTCTGGGTCTCTTCTGTTTCCATATGATTTTAGGATTGTTTTCTCTAGCTCTGTGAGGAATGCTGTTGGTATTTTGATTGGAATTGCATTCAATCTGTATTTCATTTTTGGGAATGTGGCCATTTTGACAATACTGGTTTTGCCTATCCAGGAGCAGGGACATTTTTCCATTTTCTGATATCTCCTTTAATCTCCTTTTTCAGAGTACCATAGTTTTCATTGTAGAGGTCTTTGACTTCTTCGGTTAGGTTAATTTCTAGGTATTTAATTTTTCTTGATGGTCTTATAAATAGTATTTTCATAATTTCTTTCTCATTGAGTTCACTGATTTTTGTATCCTACTACATTGCTGAAATTGGTTATTAATTCTTAAGAGTTTTTTTTTGGTGGAATTCTGAGGGTCTTCTTTGTAGAGTATCATGTCATAATTTGAGTTCTTTTCTCATACATAGCCCTTTTATTTCTTTCTCTTGCTTGATTGCTCTGGCTAATGTTTCAAGTACTGCATTGAGTAGAAGTGGTGATAATGGACATCCTTGTCTTGTTCCTATTTTTAGAGGGAACACTATCACTTTTTCCCATTTAATTTGATGTTGACTCTTGGTTTATCATGAATAGCTTTTATGATACTCACATATGGTCCTTCTATACATGTTTTCTTCAGGGTTTTTATTATGAAGGGGTGTTGGATTTTGCTGAAAGCCTTTTCCACATCTGTGGAGATAATCATGTGGTTTGTCCTTGCTTCTGTTTATGTGGGGTATTACATTTATTGATTTGCATATGCTAAACGATCCTGGTAGCTCGGGGATGAAACTGCGTGATCATCATGTGTGGTCTTTTCGATGATGTGCTGCATTCCATTTCCTAGTATCTTGTTGAATGTTCTGCATCTGTGTTCATTAAGGAGCTTGGCCTGTAGTTTTCTTTTTCAGTCGGGTCTTCTTTGGACCAGAGCGAGGCGTGACACCCCTAGTTGGACAGCCTGAGCATGACTGCCCCATCAGGCGGCTTGTACCACTGGTTTTACAGATGGATCTAATCATTTCTATTGGTCTTTTTACTAATGACATTAATAAAGAGCCTATAAATGGGCTAAATCTAATTAGTTGCTTGAATTTTAATAATTACTGTCTGAACATAAATATTAATATTATTCATAACAATTAAAATTATAATCAATACATTTCATTAAATTTATTTATATTTGTGAATTTCTTTAAAACATTTACTACATAAAGGCAGCAAATTTATGGAGTGAACAAAACATCATAATGTTTTTGGCTTCTTTTTGTGGCTGTGGTGGCATCCATTTTTTCAGATAATTTTTGATGACATTTTCTACATTGCTTGCCTGCATTTCTTGCTGACCCTAAATAACACATTATAAAGTGAATGTTTTCTTTGAGTAATTTGCACCTGTGGCATTTCTTCACAGGTTAATAGCTTATCAGTAATTAATTCTCTAAATTTTAACATGGAAATCTTAGAAGTACCCCATTGCTGGTGCATATAATATGCATTTACAACTGCTATACTACAAATTAGCTGTATTGCAATTTTTACACTACTTCAGTGTTTTCCTTAACGAACTGTAATACGGTGACATCTGGTCTACTAAATCAACTCCTTTGTTTGCATTATTGTACCACCGGTGTCCAAGCTACGCATTGGGGCAGTCAGTCCAAATCAGCGGTTGCGGAAGGAAGGGAGACATGAGTTCCGGCCTATCACAGATCTGTTGTTGGAGAGTTGCACTGATTGGGGTGTGATTACGGGCAGCCACACCAGGATCACCTCGGCTGTTTTCCACCCAGCCTCAGGACATCATTCTGTCAGCTTGCAGGCAGAGTCTGATGCTGTCCCTGTTCCTGGCTTGGGAGCTGCCCCCTCCCTGCACCTGTGCTCTGCCGGGTCCTGGGGATCTCAGATGAGCTTGCACTCGAGCTGTGGAGTCTGCGGGAGCATCAGCTAATCACTCTTCGGCAGGAGCGCACAGGTTCCCTGGGGCCTGAGCGCACGCCTGTGGGATTCTGCAGTCCCTGTTTGCTGCCATTTATCCTCCCCTGCCCGGGATGTGTGGTGTTCCCTTGTCCTCGGTGAGTGCTGGTGGGGTCTGCAGGAGATGGCAGTGCTGACTTGGGAATCGGGGATTCACTCATAGGTGGAGAGCTGTGTTTATCCCCTTTCTGTCCAAGGTCGGGGTGTGGGGTTCCTCCGCCCTCGGTGAGAGCTGTCCAGAGTCTTGCCAGGGCGCAGTGTTCCCTGGTGTTTGGATTAGTGCTGCTAATCCAAGGCGAAGGGACTGGGGCATCGTCAGAGCCAGGAGTTTGGTCTCTTCAGGGCTCCTGGCTCCTTCCCAGCCTCCAGCTATTTCCAGTGCTCTCCTTGGAACTGGGCTGCAGGAGGAGCTGGAGAGGTGCTGTTTCCTCCTTCAGGATCCAGGTACTAGATTTGGCCTGCCTGTGCCATTATTCCAGTTCATGCTCTAATTCAGGGTGTAGGACTCGTCTCTACTGCAGGGTGCCTGTGGTCTCGAGCGCCTCTTTGGCCTTGCGTACTCTAGTCAGCAGTGTTGGAATGGGAACTGAAGTTTTGACCTGCCCTAGGAGTAGCTTTGAAACAAAATCTTAATTTGTTCCAAAATAATTCTGTTTAAGGAATATTTGGGATTGGTTTTCTCCTAGGTGCTTTTGGTGGACTTCTTAAAATCACTGTGGTTTCACTTTTAGAAAAAAAGAGAATGTTGTTTGTTTTTGTTTTTTTTTTAATGTGGGTACCGAGAGTCAACCTCAGGACCTCGCGCTTGCCGGGCAGGCGCTTATGCCGCTGAGCCATCTCACCGGCCCAGTATGTTCTTAAAAAAATATGAATTTAGCATGCTCACAAAAAGACTGCTGTAAGTTAAATATCTAAGCATTCTTATTTTTGTTTATTTATTTATTTTTGGTACTGGGAATCAAACTCACGACCTCATGCTTGCCAGGCAGGTGCTGTGCTGCTGAGCTATATCCCTGGCACTAAGCATTCTTTTTTGATTCAGGCACCAAAGATCACGTTTTTATTTGGTGGAGAAACAGTGAAGAGGGAAATGTCCTGCTTTTCTGTTGCAAGGCAGGTGGGAGTGAGTGCTGACGGAAGGAGGGCGTTTCATCTCGACGTGGACGTACTTCTGACCTCTGCTCCTGCGGTTCTCTCTCGCTGCCTTCTCTGTTCAGTGTTTGCTTACTGCAGGTAGGAGAAGCTCAGTTTTGGGAAG
Organism: Erethizon dorsatum; assembly: GCA_028451465.1. Lineage (NCBI taxonomy): Eukaryota > Metazoa > Chordata > Mammalia > Rodentia > Erethizontidae > Erethizon > Erethizon dorsatum. The sequence goes on along the minus strand of CM051835.1, from coordinate 32,394,168 downwards.
GTCTGAACAGTTGTTCCAAGCCGTGTGAGTGGGAGACAGATGCACAAGTCAAGGCTTTACTGCCAAGAAGTATGGCTTTAGGGAAGGGCTGAACTAAAGGAGTCCTTCCAAGAAAGGAACCAATTCCTGGGTTGTATCTAGATATTCTTCAAGGTTCTGTGGCTGAGCTGGGAATGCAGGCAGCTGGTTGAGCACTTCACTGGCCTGTATGAGGCCCTAGGTTTGACTCAGAACGGTAAAGCAAACGGAGGAGGAGGAGGAGAAACAAACAAGAAAAACAGAAACCCATGAATATCTGCTTACCTCTTCTCTGTGCCTGATACACGTTCCTGCACATCTTCCAGCATCAGCTGTTAGCTCTCGGCTGCTGACTGCTAACACTATATAAAACCTGCATTTTACACACACTCAGCCCAGTTCCCCAGCAACTTCCCCTGTTGCCGCTGAATTACCTTCACACATCTCATTATCGCCATTGCCACTCCCTGACCTGCGTCCTCACCAGCTTGTTTCTGTACCAGTCCTGACCCACCGTAGTTCGTGGCTTCTTCACCATCAGTGGTGAAGGCTAAACGTCTGAATCGTTACTTACCAACTGCTTTCCCATACTGTTACCAAGTTCTTTCCCATTTTTTTCAGTTTCTAGGAACAGCCTTAATTTATTGTGTGTCGGGTCCTGGGTTAGGCTTTCTATATCCATTGTCACCATTTTGTGAAGTAGGTTACATTATTTTTCGTATCACATTTATGGGTTAGGCCCACACGATTTAATTGATGTGCTGTCCCAACACAAGGGAATGTTGGGTCAGGGCTTGGAGGCTAAATGACTTCAAAAACCAGTCTCTTTCCATTAAGCCTGCTTTCGCCTGGTATAAAGGGAGGGTCCTTCCCTGTTTCATACCCAACTGCTCGTTCTTCTGGGTGTTTTTACTTTTTTTAAGGTTATGTTATGCTGACCATATGCGGAGATTTCTGGTCCTGTGAACTGGTCATGCTCTTTTCTCTACTCCTGTCTGGCTGACCAGCTCCTTTTCGAGTACCTAATCAGAGAACACTGCTCGTGGTCTCCTTCACTACCGCCACCTGCGTCTCAGGGAGCTGCTACACTTGTTGGTTAAGATTGTTATTCTCTATTCCCGAGTGGGATATGATCTCTTTTGAGGGCAACACATTAATCTTTTAAATTTTGTTAGTCTTAATTGTAATTTGGAGCTAATAAAAACATCCTGTCTTTATGATAAGACACATGCCATAATTTATACCTGTTCTGGAGGAAGCTGCGACCGTGGCGTTAGTCTTCTGAAGTTGGTCGTATTTGGCTTATTTGTGCATATATACGTTAAGCATTTGTTGAGGGCTTGCTTGTGTTAGGTGCTGTGGCAGGTGGTTGAGAGAGAGGGAAACACCCTGGGGAGAAGAGCAGAATGATCTGAATAAAGGCAGCATTTTCCTGAAGGTCGGGTCAGGAAGGAAATGTGCCAGTTGAGACCATGAAAAGTTGTAGTAACAGCATCTGACTCTCGGTGAAAGGTTCTGGTACTGGTCTAGCAGAGTGCTTGCCACTTGGTAGGAAGTCAGTTACTATTTGTTTAATTAAATGAAGGAACAGTTTACCGGTTATTGAAGTAATAAAATACAATTTTAGATGTTAGGATATAATGTTTTTTCTTTTATATTGACAAACTTGTAACCTTTGAGATAAAATTCAGAAAACCAAACTATTTCATGGTAATCTGTAGAAATTCTTTCTTCGAGCAGGTGTGCTGTAGTTGGTATGAAAATAAGTGGCCACTGTACGTTAGAGTAGCTCCACGTGTGATAAATTTTTCCTGTTGTAATTTTTAAAAACTTACTAAACCTCCCCCAGAACTGTACTTTGTTTTGTATTAGTGAAATATCCCTCAAAATGGGATCCTTAAGATATTCTTGCTAATGAAATGTTTGTGAAGAGTGCTTTCCTCCTTTATATGTTCGTTTTATTGCATTATCCACTCCTTAATGTAACTCGCCCTTACCCCTTATCCTCCGCACCTCTTTTGTTTTTGCAGTATCTCTTGCTCCTCCTCCTCCCTCCATCCTACAGGTAACTCCTCAGTTACCTTTAATGGGATTTGTGGCCAGAGTCCAAGAAAATAGTAAGTTTATGTTTTCTTTATGCTGCAGATCAGATTATAGGCATAAAATGTCGTTGATACATGATTGACTGCATAGCCATTCACTCACTGATATTTCAGATATTTGAATATTATGAGTAAGTCAGTGTATGAATGACTAATGGGACAGATAAAATAATTAAGATGAAATTCTATACTTTCAAATAGCTTTAAATCTATTAATAGCTGGGTTGTAGCTCAGTGGTAGAGTGTATGCTTAGCATGCATGAGTCCCTGGGTTTGATTCCTAGCACTAAAAACAAACAAACAAACAAAAACAACAACAAAAGGGGGGGAGCTTAGTTGTAAATACGAGCAAATGTAAATGCATATGTAAGAGAATAACAGTCACATCTGAGGAGATCACTCCAGTCACCAGGCAGCCCTCCTTCACTTTTGGGCTGTCCAGAGCCCTAGTGGTCTAATTGCCTGTCACTTCCTGTCATGGGGTAGTGTAGGTGCCTGGCAGTTTCCCTCCAGCCCGTGGTGTGGTAGGGCGCAGAGGACCAGCTTTGCCAGTCTGTCTCCCACAGGCCTTGCAGATTGGCAGTGAATTTATCTGGGTTTCCAGTCTGGAGTTGAACCCTGTGGATCAGATAGCTGACTTTCTTGGCACACTGCTCTCCTAGAGAAGCAGTGAGGAAGCTCAGGAGGCATCACCTCCAGATCGGGAGTCCGCGTCAGCGCGCAGTGAGGGACTGCGGTCACAGAAGCAAGGGAACGTAGTTGTGTGATGGGCAAATTCTCTTCTTGCGACCAGTGAGGGACCACATCCCAGCCGTCGGTTACACGATGGTGTGGACTGTGAGCAAAGGGTTACAGTTGACCCTTGAACAGCACAGGTGTGAAGTGCTCGGGTCCAGTTTTAACTACTTGACAGTTTATCCCAAGCGTCACTGGGACATTTGTTCACTTCTACCTTGAGCGTCGCTTGGGCACATGTCATTCAACTAGTTGATTCTTGTATTAAATGAATTGGATAAAAATTATCGTTGTTATATTTCCTGTTATGTTATAAAAATTAGTGAAAAAAATCCAATTGTTGGTCATCCTGTATTTAAATAATTGGATTAGTAAGTGGTTAAAAATCTCAGACAACATGTAGCCCAGAAATTTTTTTTTTTTAGTACCGGGAATCGAACTCAGGACCTTGCACTTGCCAGGCAGGTGCTTATGCCACTGAGCTATATCCCTGGCCCAGCCCAGAAATATTTTTTAAAAATTTAAAAAGATAGTTATATCACGAGTACACGAAATACATGTAATAGTCTTTATTATCATGTTACTATAAAATATACACAAACCTATTACAAAAAGTTAAAATTTATCAAAACTTCGGCGTAAGAACCCTCAGACCACACGCAGCACCACGTGCAGTCGAAAGACACGTAGACAAGCGTGAAGACATGCACTGCACTGCGTAAGGTCCACTCTGGTAATTCTGTGTTCCCTGTGAGTTCGCGATCGCCTCCTGGTGCTGCGCTGAGCTCAGGTGTCTTGAAGCGTCCGCTTAATACCTTGTGTTGGGCGAATTGTCTTTGTGCGAACACCTCAGCTCACTAGCGAATTATATATTACAGTATAAAGTGATCTCTCACAGTTCTACAATATTTTTATAGAATGAGTTGTAATACAAGTATGGCGAATATATGAAAATTCTTTAAAAATTTATTACAGTAAAGGACACAGTCCATTAATCACCCTAAACATCCTCCCCCTCACCTTGGACACACATCCCATTGTCCTTGTCTCTTTCTGAAGCACTTCTAGAAGTCCTTTTTCATGAGTGTCTTTGTTGTTGTAGCTGCCTCAACGTCCTGAATTAATAAAAAATGTTTACCTTATTGACTTTGGGCAAGAACCGCAAGTCCTACATTGCCAGAGCCAGTGAAGGAGGTGGATTAGGATGCACCGTCATGTTTTTACAAGCTGCCTTTTCATTGGCTGGCACTCGGCAGCAGTATTCACTGTAGTTTTGATTATACATTGTAAAGACACAAAAGAGGACTTCCAGAACTGTTTCAGAAAGCGGCAAGAATGATGGAATAAGTATGTTCTAAGTGGGAGGAGGTGTATTTTGAAGGGAATTAGTGGCAGTGTGTGTTTTATTATAATAAACTTAAAATTTAAACATTCATATATTTTGATCACACCACATACAAAGAATATGTGTTGACTTTTACAGGTTAAGCTTCCTGTCAGTAGTGGGCTACTTATTAGGACAGTTTGTGGGGAGACAAAAGCTATAGGCAGAGTTTTGATTGCTGTGAGGCTGGGTTAGGGGTCAGCTGTACCTTAACTGAAGACTTAATGTCATCAGGCCAAGGTAGGTCAACATACGCATCTCGTAACAAGGTAGCACCACTGGGTAGAAGTATTTGCAGCGTGTGGCTTGGGATCCTTTGGAAGTAGGCATCACCAGCAGTAGAGTCTAAGTTCTGTGACGGCAGAGACTTTGCCATTTTGTTTGCTGGCTGTTTCTCCATCCCCTGGGAAAGTGTGTGATGGGTAGCAGCCCCCCCCCCCTGTGCTTCTGTAGCAAACTAAATGTCCTCTATCAACACATTTAAAAAAAAGTGTTTACACTTTACTGGTTAAAATCCAGTCTTACTGTCTTGAGGGCTCAGTGTTTCAGGTGCCTTTGCATTTCTTTTTGTGGATTTCTGAAGTTTGTTTTACTCACTTCCATTTACTGGAAAGTACCCCGTGAATCCTTGTAATGTTTATGTTTAAGAGCTGCTTTCATATATAATCAGTAGGTTCCATGTATTTAAATTATGCCATGGAGCCTGCTTTCCTTTGGCTTGTGTGTGGCCCTCACTGGCTCAGGGATACAGTGCCGTGTTGGTGAGGGACAGCCGGGACAGCAGGTGCCCAGCACGGCCATGGTGTGACTCTGCCAGGCTTGTGTGCTTAAGTGTCGCACGTAGTGTAACTAGTCCTGCTCTTTTTTAAAATTTGTGCTGTAGCTAAACAGCGGACCAAGTAGAAAAGGATTTAATCAGAGTACCAAAATGGAAGCACTTTGCAATGTTGGTTGCATTTTACCTTCCCATATGAAATGGAAAGCTGAAGCGTCATGACAGTGAGAGAGAAATTTCTCTCATCACGAGTCCAGTTTAATCATACAAATTAGTGAAGGTCGTCACTTGCATGATACTTTTCGCTTCCTTACAGTCACGATGAGCGTGCACACTGGAGCGTGCCATCGCTCGGGTGCTCCTGCGTGTTCTGTGAGACAGTGTCGCTCACCCCAGACGCAGAGGCTGTGAGCGGCTTCTGGAGCATGGGCCGCTTCACTGAGGACTGACCCATCAGTCAGACAGAACGTTTACGTAGAAAGTAAAAGGTCATTTTCTTTGCAAAAATCTGGACCTAACGTTGAATAGGATTATGAAGCAAGATGTCATTAGATTTCAGCAGTCATTAGTGACAGTTACAGTTTGTAGAAACATCAGAACGTTTCATGAACAGCCCCAAAGTACTGTTTAAACACAACGTTACTGAAGTACGTGGTTACCAGTTCAAGACAGTGCCCTAAGTAGATGACTGTAAAATATCACCTATATTTTGAAAAGTCAGTTCTTAATTCAGTCATTCTGTCACAATTGATTATCTTTTGCCCCCCCCGTCATGCACGCTGGTAAGTGCACGTAACACTGAGTCACATCCGCAGCCCACAGATCATCTTTTACATCTTTTTCCATAGTTATATACTTTTCTCACATACAGAAAGTAGGGAAACTGCGGGTGTGGTGGCACATGCCTGCATTTCCCCACCTGGGAGACTGAGGCCGGAGGATTGTGAGCTCGAGGCCATTCTGCATTACAAATTTCAAGTCCAGCCTGAAGTAATAGTGAGAACTCTCTCAACAACAATAAAAAGTATAAAACCAATTTTGAGGCGTGCTGCTGTTACGGAGGACAGACCAAACACAGGAGAAACGGGACTGAGAAGGTTTAGGAGGCGGTTTATTACACAGTGGGCTTCTGGCTAGGATTTCTCCAGAAGAGTCAGAGCCCTGCCCTGTGGGGCTTCAAGGCTTTTACAGGGAAAGCAAGTGGGGAGGTACAAAGGCAAATTTGGCACATGATTGGAGGGTTGGGTGACATTGTGGGTTATACGGAGGAAGAAATGTCGTGTAAGGCCATCAGTTACACAAGGGCAGCAGAGACAGGGGTTTACATAAAGGGAGAAGTGTTCTGTTACCGGGCCTGCTGGACATGTCTCCTTGGTCTTGGTGGGCATCATGGGCAGGCTTTTATTTAAAACTTTAATTTTCCCTTTCACAGCGACTGATTTAACAGGTGTACTGTGACTGACATAGCAGGATTTATATATTCAAATGTATTTTATCCTCTTCAAAACATTCACTTTAGGAAGGTATGCTTCTTCCTTTCAGAAGTACCTTCAAAGCCTTTCAGGCATGTTAGTATTTTTATTCTTAGTGGTACTAGGGATTGAACCCAGAGAGAGCCTTTGCACTGAGCTACATCCCCATCCCTTTTTAACGTTTTTTATTTTGAGACACTGTCTCACTAAGTTGCTATGGGCTTGAATTTTTGATCCTCCTGCTTCAGCCTCCCAGGGTACTAGGATTACAGGTGTGTACTGCCATGCCTGACTTACGCATATTATTTTGAAGATACTCCGTGGTAGCAAATATTTACTCTGCATTATGTTTAATGTTTAGACGTATGGAATTGTTTGGAACCAGTTATAGTGTACCAGTTGCACTGAGCTAAGAAATTCAGTTGTGATCCCCTTTCAAAACTTCTCTTCTCCCCGCTCCCTGTTGCTCTTTGGGTAGAGTCCAGGCTGCCCTGAGTCCCTCCCTGCTCCTGTTCATTTCCTCGTGCCTTTCTCTTGAACTTTGGACAATTCTAAGGTTTTCTGCTTTCTTGCCTTTGTACTTTTTTTTTTTCTATCTGACATAAAACACTCCCCCGTGCCGTCCTCCCACCTGGCTGTTAGCTCTCACTCATCCTTCCGTCTCGGGAAGCTGTCCTGACCAGTGCTGCCCGTTCTCACAGTCTCCTTGTTACCCTTAATCGCACTTGAAAGCTTGGTTCTCCCTCCCTCCATCACTCTTCCCGCCACTCCTTTCTCAGTGTCAAGCACAGTGCTAGGACAGTAGTGTCCGTTGGCGTTCACTGAGTGAGTGACAGCGAAGCGTATCTTCAGAGTTACGACGTTACCTCGACCCACAGCAGCGGAGCCTTATCTGTATTGCTGGCCCGCGTTTGCAACCCATGCAGTACACGCACATGGCACACGCCCTTCCCTCTCCCCTTCCTCAGCTGCCTTCTCAGCTCCACAGAGTCTGAGCCTGTTTCACACCATCTCTCTTTTATTCTTCTCTTTAAACTTATTTATATTTTAGGTTTCTCACGTAAGAGAAACCATGTGGTATTTAGACTTCGCATGTGATGTATTCACTCAACATTTTGGTCTCCGAAGTGCCGCTCTAAAGACAACTGGAAAGCCCATTTCTACGATGAATACAATTAAAAACACCACCTCCTGAGGTAGATTAAATGAAATAATGAAAGTGGTAGCTGAGTAATTGGAACATTTTAAGTAAACAAAAAAGGTACCTTTTGGTAGTCTTATTAAACTGACTCTAAGGCAGCTATAAGACAAGTAAAAATGATGACAGCATCTCTGAATAATTTTTTAGTATAATTTCTCAAGGTTATTCTGAAATTTCCTTTGGGTTTTTGTACAGTTAAGACAGTCTCTTTACAAATGCAAATAGGATATATTGTTTCTAACTGCATTGATATATAATTTTTCATAAAGTTATATTAAAATCATGTATGTAGCCAGTGTGTTGGCACATGCCTCTAATTCTATAACTACTCGGGAGACTGTGAGAGGAGGATTGCAAGTTTGAGGCTAGCCTGCGGGATTTAGTGAGACCCTGCCTCAGAAAAACAAAAAGGGTCTGGGGATGTAGCCTGGTGGTTAGGGCATTTGCTTACCATGCACCAAGGACCTGAGTTCAGTCCCTGGTACTCTTCTCCCTTACTTGGAGGCTGAGGCAGGAGGCTTGCAAGTTTGAGGCCAGCTGGGGCAACTTGGTGAGACCTTGCCTCAAAAAAAAAGGGGGGTTTTGGAGATGTAGCCACACATGCTTGCCTGGCATGTGTGAGGCCTTGGGTTTAATCCGCAGTACTGCAAGACAGCACCCCACTCCAATACAAATAATAGGACCAAAGGAACAGTACTAAAATAGGACAGAAGTGGTGTTAATATGGAATCAGTAATCTTTAAAGTCCATTTGATTCAGTCAGTCAGCTTAGATAAAAAATGGGATTGCACAGAGAATGTCACGGACACAGTTTGGTGAGAAACGGGGCAGTGATGAACGCAGGTTGGCTTATTTTATTGCGTTGAGGCGCACTGGAGTGTGTACCGGGCATTTGCGAGGATTTGCGCTCTCTTACTTGGTCGTCTGCGAATGTTACAGTGTGCAGATGCCTGAGCGTGAAACCAGATCTCGGTAGGAAACACTGCGGGTATCTTAATTTCTCTGAGAGTACGCTGGACATTTAGCCTGAAGAAATTCTGAATCATAAATTAGTTTGAATTAGTTGAAATTCTATAAACAAAACATCTGTATGGAAGCTTTGGAAGTTACCCAAAGTTATTTGTGATTTTTCTTCCCCAGATGGGTAAAATGTTATTTCAAAAAAAAAAAAAGATTAAGATTTGACTATGCCCTGGACTCATGTACAGTTATTATAAATGAGATACGCTTATAAATGTCCAAATTATATTTCTGAAAACTCCTCCTTGAATGTGGTGTAAAGCCAAACTATATTATATTGTAGGGATTTATTTGAAAAGATGTGTTAGTATAAAAAAGGCTCCAGAGGCCCAGTCGAGAGTGATTATTTAGACTGCACTTTATGTAGCACCCGTCAGCCTCACCCACGGGCGAGAGCCACGCCTGGAGATGGGGTCGGCTCAGCGGGAGGCCCGTCCGGCCAGCTCTTCTGAGGCGGAGATTTTCAGGTTTGGCGCCGCCCTCTCCCTTTCAGACGCGCCGCCCGCCGAGGAGGCGCCGCGGGACGAGTCGCCGCCGCCGCCGCCGCCGCCCGAGGACTACGAGGAGGAGGAGGCGGCCGTGGTCGAGTACAGCGACCCCTACGCCGAGGAGGACCCGCCCTGGGCGCCCCGCGCCTACCTGGAGAAGGGTGAGTGTGGAGGCCGCTGGCGCTGGAGGGAAAGCGCTGCGCTTTTCACAAAGTGAAGTTTTACTCATATTATCAGTGCAGTTTCGGTGATGTGGTTTACAGTGTGGATGAGTCCCACAGTCATGCTAGTTAAATTTTGGAAACGATTTTTGAATCGCTGGTTATCTATTCCCGTTGAACACGCGTTTCGCAGATGGTTTTTGTAAGACAGAAATCAGGAGAGCGGCTTGCTTCTCCTCAGAGCGGCAGAGGAGGGCTGTTTCTCCGAGCTGTTCGTTATCCGTCGCCTTGCTTTAGGTTGTTTCAGTCGGCATCGCCGTGGGAAACGTGGGGAAGAGAGGGACGGTTTCGCAGTTCTTCGCGCGGTGCCTCCGGGCCTGCCTGGCGGCGGAAGGCTCTGCGGGCCCTCGCTCGCCGCCGGACGCCGCTGCCCCGGAGCCGGCCTCCAGCCTCAGGCCGGCGCGGGGGAGGCCCGCGCTCCCGGAGGGACGCCGCGTGGTGCCCGCACTCAGACCCGGCTGCGTGTCAACAGCGCGCGCGGTCACGAAGCAGCAGTGGACTCTGCTTTGCGCCAACACAGAGCAGTAGTGATAAGCTTTACCCTATCTTCTAAATACTGGAAATAATGCTTTTTAGATACTGAGTAACAGGCAGCGACTGACTCTGACCCCAGGGAGAAGGAAATCAAAGATTTATGTTGTGTAACTTCTATAGACCCCGACAAACCCGTGTCGTGAGATCTTTGCTTCTGTAGAAGTCAGTGCTTTGATGCCATCTGGCGATTCCTCGGAAGCTTCTCGGAGACGCGGGCTTGGCGACGCGCCCTGAACGCCGAGCGGAGGCCCTCAGGCTGGAGGGACCGCACCGGAGCGGGCTGCGGCGCCGGGAGCGGCTGCCCGAGCGTGGGGGGCTGGCGTTCTGCGCTTCGGTGTTGGGGTGCTTTTCTTTTTAAAAATTCCATAAGTCAAGGGAAATTGGAAGATTTTCAAGTAGATTAAAGATTCCATGTACTTATTTATATCTCCCCCCTCCCCTTTCTCCTCCCCTCCCGTCCTCCCTCATTTGTTTTTCCTCATTCATTCACTCAGTCATCTTTCTTTTTTCTTTTTCTTTTTTTTTTTTTTTTTGAGATACCTGGAGGCAGTGTAGAGTGTACTGGAAAGGAGGGAAAGGAGGCACTGGGAAGACCATTTTGGATACTTTTCAAAGCAAGTAGCAGGGCCTCCGCTGAGGCAGTGGGACTGAAAACTTCACAGAATACACAGATGCAAACAGAAGGCTTTCCATGTGGCAGTGTCATTCGTCTCACTCGGCTGCTGCTTCAGTTACTTACCAAAAATCAAATGATGTTCTTCAAAAACATGCTTTATGATATATCATTTTATAACTCCATTTAGTACTTTAAATTTTGATAAAAGCAAAGGAATGGGAGCTATTTGACTTCCTGCAGAGTCGGGTTAGTCAGTGGAGTAATTTTCATTCATCACGCCAGCAGCGTTTTTGAGTGGTCCCGTTGGCACCGGAAGCATTTTGTGCGTTAAGCTTGTGCACCGTGGTGCCTTAGTTAAGGAGGAGGACCGAGAGGAACTGAGAATTTTATGACTGACGCTCGATTGGAGGCATCATCTCAAGCTGGTCAGCTCCAGGAAGCGGAAGGAAGGAGTTAAAAATCAGAATCTGTGCAACATTTGCCATTTGTACTGCTTAGAAAACCTTCGCGGGCTGCCAGACCTGTGTTCCAAAACAGAGCAGAACAGAACAAAATAGACCCCACCCCCAAAACCCAGGAAGAGACGGCCAATCTCCAAATTAGGCAGTTTTTCAGCGGTCACCTTTTGAATGAACACTTCTGTTAGAATGGAGGGGGTCGGGGTAGTAGGACTGTGTCTACATTAAACCCCATTATTTTCATAGAAACAGTCTCCCCAAATAGGTCCTAACGTGTCTCTTAATTCAGGTTACTTTGTTCAGTAGTTTAACAGGCTCTTCACACACAGTGTCAGAGTTAACTTTGTTCTACTTCAGGGCAGATTATTCAGAAATTCCAAGTGATGCTGCCTTTTTTCTGACAGGATAGACTTTTAATTTTCTGTGAAAATAAAATCTTAATTCCTAACACATGGCCTAATACAAAGAATCTATTGAAATAGATAATCTCACCAGCATCGTGGTTTTCCGGCAGCTGGCCTCCAGTTGCGGGCACTAACTGCAGGTGTGGCGTGGTCCTGCACAGAGCTGGCGGCCATTCTGCAGCTCATCGCGGGCACTTCTGTGTAACACTCTCACCGTGCCCTTCCTACATACTCGCGACTTTAGTTTCACCTCGGTATTTTTCCAGGGCATGCTTAAGTTGTGTTACTGACTCCACAGCTGAATAATGGAGAATATAGGTTTAATTCGAAGTATCCGCAGTGCCGGACCTGGCATTTGGTACTGTGGACATACACAGAGATGAGTCGGCAGCGGGGTCTTCCCTCCGGGGTGTGCGCTGTGGAAAGAGTCTGTGTTTGGATCACTGCTCCTTGTTTCGACTTGCATATTTCATGGAAGAGGATAATTGAGTCCTTTTGTTAATCCCAGATCACTACTGTGTGGTACCATCTTCCTTTGTGTACATTTAACTCTGAAGCATACTTCATATGAAATCATAGAATTAAAATGAAAAAAAGAAACACCAGCTTTGCTTAGATCTTCATAAAATAGTTTTAGAATGGCGTCAGTTGAAGCGCTAAGTTTGAACAGTATACTTTGAAATTTAGAATGTATTTTCACGTTAGCAGAAACATTGACATAAACGGTGCAGGTGCCGTTAGTCCTTCTGTTTCAGTCATGAGCACATGGAAACTAAACATTTAACATTTTCTTAAAAGTTTTTCTCACAAGTGCTTTTTAAATTCCTTATGTGATGTGATATTGTGTGATCACATGCATAATTGAAAAATATTTATTAAGACTTTCGGTACTACTGCCAAAACACTTTTTCAAAACTAAAATCTAGGCAGATTTTACACTTCTTAACATCAACAGTATTTTGAAGATTGGTATATATATAGTAAATATATACGTCTTTTATGTAAATATCTATACATCTGTAGAATTATTTTGATAAAAGTCTTTTGCACTAAAGTCTACTTTCCTTTGGATGAAAAGCTTCAGAGTGAAGAAGTAAATGAAGTATAGCTCTCCCTGGAGTGCAGGGAGATACCTGTTTCCCTACTTCGGCACTGGGGATTGAACCCACAGGCACTGTACCACTAAGCCACATCCCCGGCCCCTTTATTTATTTTTTATTTTTTTGGTACCAGGAATCAAAATTAGGACCTTGAGCTTGCCAGGTAGGTGCTTGTGCCGCTGAGCTATATCCCTGGCCCTATTTTTATTCTTTTAATGTTGAGACAGGGTTTAAGTTGCCATGCTGGCTTCAAACTTACGTTACTCCTGCCTCAGCCCCCTGAGTAAGAATTACAGACATCTACCGTCACGCCTGGAAAAACAATTTTTAAAAGCAGTTTTTTAATTGGAAAAAAGTTAATTTAAAAGTGTTGACTAATTTTGACAACTGTACCACTATAAACATTTGAGTCTCAGGAATGATCTTTAATGTGAATACTAATTCAATTTCATTTTAAATAAAATGGATGAACACAGAATTTAAAAAATTTCCATTTCTACTAACCTTCTCTTTGTTGTGGCAGCCTTTATACTTTTTTCACAATTACTTTTGTGGGTTTGCATTTCTGCAAATTATCTTTTCTTTAAAAATGCTAGAAAAATGCTAGAGAACATTAGACTGGCAATGCTAAATACTCTTGTATTCTCTACAACAAGTCTATAGTTAAACTTGTGTGATGTAGTTACATTTGTGTTTAGGTACATGGTTATATTTTGAGAAATACAGATAACTTTCAAACTAGGCCTCTTTTAAGTATATCATGGTTCCTTTAATGTATCACGATAATGGAAAATATTCACAGATTAGTAAAAGTAAGTAACTTCCTTAAAGCAGGCCAGAAATACACATTTTCTTTACTTAGAGCAAGTTGCATTATATCAAAAGTCCCTCTTGTGAGTTCGGTTTCCCATTTGTGTGAAGAGGTTCCATGAGACACTAACAAAGACCATACATGCTTCTCATAACAATGAATGGATGAGATTTTATTGAGTGAAGTTCTAAGTGGAATTTAAAAAGGTACGGGGGATGAACAGGTTGGAACGAAAGTCAGCTCTTCAGATGGGATTTGAGTAAGCTATGAAGTATCCCAATTTAAACTGTCAGGGCAGATGCAATATTTGGAGCCAGAGGTTTTCTGAAGTAATGGTTGAAAGGCCCCCATTATCATGACTTGAGCAATAAAAATGACAGGAAGAGCTTATGGGTGTCTTGTTCTCTTAGGACTTTTAGACTGTTACTGTGCATCTCTTAGGTTGGAAATGTAATGCAGTATGTGTTTGAAAGAGTGTATATGGGCCTCCAGTATTCATGCATAACCTGTGGGGATTCTGTCAGTGAACAGGCTTAGACTACAGAAAGGAGACCTAAATTGGCCATTTCCTTAGGCTGTCTCATTTTTCATTTGCCTCTTGCTGCACTAGTGTATTTTTAACGCTTAAAGATAGACATGTTTTTACACAACATGGTGCTTCACCACAAGCTCGAATGAAGCTAAATCATCTTTCACGGTTCTGAGATTGTCTCTCTCTCCAGCACGCGACTTCCCTCCCTATAGACTGTGGACGGGTGGGTTTGGGTGGAGGTATTCCTCCTCCCGTTTGGAGTCACTTTAGAATCAGATTTTCGTAGACAGTGGCGTTCCATTGTATAGGACTGGTTATTAGAAAAACTACATTGCAGTTGCTTTGAGTGCTTACTTGGTTCTCTTTCTAGGAACAGTATTCTTTTTCACATCCTATTTTTTTTCCTTCTCTCTAGTTGTGGCAATTTATGATTATACAAAAGACAAGGAAGATGAGCTGTCCTTTCAGGAAGGAGCCATTATTTATGTCATCAAGAAGAATGACGACGGTTGGTATGAGGGAGTTATGAACGGAGTGACCGGGCTCTTTCCTGGGAATTATGTTGAATCTATCATGCATTATTCTGAGTAAAGCTCAGGAGGGCTGCACTTTCCTCAGAGAAACAGTCAGGTCTTCCAGACTATCTGAAGGCCCTGAGGATTTCCCTTCAGTGAAGTAGAATGAAGGATACAAATGATAAAAACTACTTATTTTGTTTTTTTGGTTTATCCTCCAGTATTAAAACAAAAACAAAAAAGCAAGCCAAGTCTGAACAAATGGATCTTTCTGCCATCATTTGTACTATGCTGAGCTGTCTGGTTGAAATAAAGTGACCATTTCTGAATATGTCAAAGGTATAACATAACTATGTAGCTAAAATAAATCAGATGAAGACTGATCCAGGAAAATAATCCAGGATCTTTCTCAGGAATACTGGACACCCTTGGGATTTCCCTTCCTGCAGAATCCGTGGCAGTGAACCTGCCCCGTTGCCCATGCTAAAGTAAGGGGTTAACCTCATGGCCCAGTGGGTAGCCTAGCCCCTCACTTTCTTCCACTTGTACAAAGAGGAGGAAACTGATATTTAAATACCATACTTAACTATTTTTACAATTGTTTCAGATGGCTTTTTTTCCTCTTTAACACTGTAAATTCTGCATTCTCTGAGTACTTGAGAACTTGCTTGCATCTGTTCGTGTGTGTTTCTGTTCGTAGATACAGGATGACGAAGTGTAAGTCTCCAGACATTCTGAGGGTGGTTAACAACGCCCACAGCGCGACTGTGATGCGCTGCTGCATGAGACTGCACTGGCGCTCACGGTCGGTGGACCGGCTGTGAAATGCAATAGGCTGGCTCATGTGCGGAGTTGGTGTGAAGCTAGACAGGAAGCTTCCTAAGGCTCTGAGGGAGTAAGCCAGGCACGTGGCCCTCAGCAGGCCTGCCGAATCCTTGCCTTCAGTGCTGCTTCAAGGAGTAGCTCTTGGAGGTCAGATCAACTATTACTCCTTTTGCTTTTTAGAAAAACACTAGTTTTTGTTGTGAAAGAATAGCAGTTATTTTCAAGTCTCTTTTGACAGTCACTGGGATTACAAGGCTGCTGATGTGCTCTCTGAATGTTACTCATGGCCAGTGTTAGCTGCTGCTGACTCATCCTCCACTGAGCTCTAGAAAAGGTAAATACTTACCTGATTTTATGTGACTGAACTCTGCAGTAGCTGCTCTTAGTAAGAATTTGAACCTTATATCTCAGAATAAGACTATTGTGGAATAAGATTAATATGCCAAAATACTTCCTAGTTACAATGATAAAAGAACTTTGAGAGAAACAATCAGCACCCCCCTCTGTACGTGACACCTTCAGCTCAGTGGAACTTAGAGGTCTGATGGCTTTACTCATCACCTTTGCAGTCAGTATTAAATACTGGAAAACATCCAGATGGTAGGTGCTCAGTAGGTGAATGTGGTGATGGTGGGCAGCCCCGGGGCAGGTCCAAAGCTGCCAGCGTGGCTTCTTCCTAGTCCGGCAACGTGGCCAGATAGTGTCACCAGGCAGCCTCCTCTGTGACAGGGAGAGGCAGTGGTTGCATATGTTTCAAGTGGAGGCCTTGAGCATGATGGTAGTGTAGCTAAAGTTGGTTGGAAAAGGAATGTGTGTAGTAGCGCGTGAAGAAATGCAGATGGCATAGGCAGAAGTTCATATTCCACTTGCGGATCTGTTACCAAAGCATAGAACTTCACCACCATTTAACTGAGACCCAACTATAGAGTTTGCTTATCAAGACTTTTAACTTGCAGGTAAAACAAAACAAAACAAAACCCATTACAACTTAGCAGGTTTGCTTTTAGATAATGGCCCTCAGTGTTCTCTCAGCCTTTAACTCCATTAACCCAAACAAGACTATACTTGGGTAGGTTAGAATCTTCTTAGTGCTGGCACACAACTAGGAAAACGTTTGAAACTAGTAGTTCTAATGAGTTAAGTAGCTTTTTGCTGAGAAAGTAGTGGATTAATAGGCAGAGGGTGTTTCAGAATCCAGTAGCTCACCATGGCCAGAGAGCAGTGATGATGGTGGACAGCAGAGCTGGTGGCCTCGCGGTGCGCGCGCCTCGCCCGCTGGACCCTTGCTGACTGGGGGCGCACGGAAGACACTGGTGAAGTCCTCGGTGCTGAAGACTGCAGCGGGGGACCTGGGGGTCAGCTGATTTTTTCCTATATTATTTAGTACTAATGTGTGTGATTTTGGGGGGCATATTTTAAATTTTTGTACAGTTTTGAATTCTATGGATCGTCTTTGAAGGATACTATGAAATAATTATGAGCCGGGCCTACCATAATTGGAGACTTTAATGTATGTAATATCACATAGATTGCATGCTGTTAATAGTCTGTGAGGGTAGTATTTCCTGTTTTATTGTAAGTTTCTCCCATTTATCTTTTATAAAGTAAAAGATAAAGGAATTTCAAATGAATTCAGATCTTAGATGTTTCAAAGATGTATTAACATTTGTAGCAAAGATGATCCGAGACTAAAATCTGCTGACCAGTAAGTCACCATTTTACCAGGATAGAGGGAATTGAATGAGGCTGTTCTTTCTTCTGCAAGAGTTTCTGTGTGGCCGCTCTTTTTTTTCCCTTAAAAAAAAAGTTGGAGTAAATAATTATCCCTTTTGGGTATTAATATTTGAAAGTTTATTGGGTATTAATATTTGGAAGTTTCTTGTTATATTTGACCATGGCTAAGGTAATAAATTGGAAACAAAAACAGTGCCAGTGTTTAAAAAATCTAGACCTGAGAGATTCAGCGTACTGTTTAGAATAAATATGAATCTTTGAAAATGTCTCTTTGGTATTTCCCATCTTTTGGCCACTTCCTTCTTATTTTCTTCAAAGGTACCTGCTATTCCCATCTTGGGGTTGGAAACAGACCACTGATTTTGCTGTGTTCCTAACTCAGTAGGTGTGACCTTTCATCTCCCCTTTTCCTTCCTGGTACTGCTACTGTTCATTGCCCAGCTAGAGAAAGTTTTTACGTATCTTTGCAGTGATAACTGTAACATAGTCATGCTCCTTAGCAGTTTTATGATGTTGGTTCAAGATTAACATTTTTCTCTTTGGGAGGCATAAAAATGATGGTCATTTGCTTTTATCTTTTTGCTTTTTGTTTTAGCAGGTGACCTTTCTGCATTAAGCACTGTTCTTTGACCTTGCATTATCTTTTCTCCTTGAGGAGAAAGCCCGGCATGTCTTGAAGGCCACCTTTACCTCTGAAAAGGGTTTGATGGAGGAATTGGCAGCTGACTGCCAAGTCCTTAAAAAGAATGGGTATCTATTCACTTTTGAATTTCTTTGACCCCTGGTGGGTAGGGTGATGATTTCCCCCACGTGACTTAGGTAGAATCATAGAACTTTAGTGCTAGATGAGCTGTTAAGATTTTTGGTTTAGCCTTATTTGACTGATGAGGTTAGATGTTTTGTTTTGGATGAACATTTAATTAATAGAATTCCTGACTCAATGCCCAGTATTCTTTCCACTGCACCACAACTGTCTTAATTAAATTTGCTATATTTTCTTTAAAAATTAGAGTTTTACTTGATGTTTTTAAGAATATACTTGAAAAGATATGCCATGGTTTGATAAAGAACCATCAGAGTATTCAGACTTAAAGTGTATTAAGTGTAAGCTTAATTAGTGCAAATAATCTTCATTTACCCCTCTGAAGACTACACTCCATATGAACACTTTTCCCATAAAGGTGTAGCAAAAATGCATTACCATTGTTCAACATTGGTAGCACAGCGTAGTAAACAGCCTTATTTAAGAGAGCCTTATAAAACCAAGTTATTAAATGGAGGCATTGAGCTCATTAAGTTTATGCTGACCTTTTTTTTTATTGAGAATC
The DNA here is from genome assembly GCA_028451465.1 of Erethizon dorsatum. Lineage (NCBI taxonomy): Eukaryota > Metazoa > Chordata > Mammalia > Rodentia > Erethizontidae > Erethizon > Erethizon dorsatum. Next base: position 32,375,895 of record CM051835.1, on the reverse strand, counting down.
TGTATTAAATTATGAATGAAATGACAGGGCCTAGCTGTGTATAAATGATCCTTGCTAAATAAGGTGTTTTTTGTAAAAAAACAAAACAAAACAAAAAAAAAACCAAAAAGCTTATTTTCACATTAAAATGAAACCTCTTTTGCAACTTCAGAATTCTATGGAAAAGCAGTTTTTATCATATTTGTGTCCATGTACCTTTTTTCTTAAGAAAATGGTTTACAAAAAGGAATGTAAACAATTCACGATCTGGCTAGTTGTGTTTTTCAGCTCCCAGAGGGAGAGTTGGTGATGTTGAGTGAAAACCATTCAGGAAACTTGAGGGGAGCAGTCTGTTGCCAGTCATGTTTGTGTGTGCCATTAAACCACCTCCAGACAAGTGGGGGAGCATTCACTTTTTAATTTTTTTTATTGTATTTGGAATTAATTACTGCTGTGTACTAAGAACTTGACCTAAATAAAATCACACAAAGCATATCTGAATGTCTTATGAAGTTGATACAGGTAATGTCGGTTTTTTCATTCTAAGGTAGTATCTTAAGTGTTGAAGAGAACCTGGCTTTCCTGTTGCTGAAAGCTAGGGAGCCGCTTTTTATTTACAGTGTCTTAGACTTTTCCATGCCATTACATGACACGGAACAGGAAGTAGAAATTGTAGAGTGCCTCACGAAGGCATTTACATTTTAAAGGGGGTGTTTTCGAGAGAGGGCTTCTCTGATTTATGAGAAGGAACTTTTTGGCACAAGCAGAGCCTGGTCTCTGAAGATGTCTATTGTCCAGTCTTCCGTACACATCCTCTTACTGGATTCCTTCTTGGTTACTGTGGAGTCAGCGTTCAGTGGAAACACTGTGTGGACGGTACACCACTTGTTTCGCTGTCTTGTCTGTGTATGTTCTTCCTCCAAAACCAAAAGTACAAGGAGGGCCGTTTCGACAACCAGTGTGATGCTGGTTGGTGTGTGGGTGGGGGTAATGCTCCCATTTTTGTCCTAGTTTGGTAAATGGTGAGGAGACTGTAAACACAAAAGCACATATGTATATGCCGTGACACACAGTCCAACACGAAATAGCGATTCCAGAGCCTCCACACACACAATAGCCCTGTTTGTAGTTGGTTGTACTTTAAGGTTTAGGGGGAAAAAAGCCTTAAAAAGCTATTACCTTTTAAAATGTATTTAATGGCCAAAGCTCCCCAGTCTGTTACAGGTTATTCTTAAAGTTAACAAATTGAACACATCAAACTGTAGCTTATTCACCTTTACACTTAATTTGTTCCTCTGAACAGCGTATGTTTGGTACCCTAAAATAAAAAGCAAAACCAGGTTCTTAGTGGTGCCCATCCACAAAACGCCCCTGTCGAAATGCTTTTGTAAATTTGGGATTGGGTAGGCTGACATAATGAAAATGTAACTGGAAAAACAAATCTACACTGAATGCATGACTGCTGTCCTAACCCATTACAATAGTTTACTGACAACAACTGGTCAGAGCAAGTTGGAAAATAACTTAATCCAGCAGTAGAACAAGAACACCATCAGTAGTACTGAATATATCTCTCTCATATATATATTTGTGATATAGGTACTATATATATAGTTTTGCGATATCCGGGAGCAAGGCACATAATGAAATGAGCATATATTTAAGCAGAACAAGTAGCAACAAAGCTAAAAGGAAGAACAGTCTCATCTTCACAGAGCTGTGCATAATCCTCTGAGTAATGTCCTCTGTCCGCTGCTTTATAACGCAGTTCCTCTGGTCTTCTTTCCCATGCTTTACAAAAGTATATTTCCACACTGTATCTATTTATGGCAAAGTTCCCACAGCCCAGAAGTCAGTGAGCCTTGCCCCTCTCCTTTTTTTTTTTTAAAGGGAAAGGGAGGGCGCAATCCCAGTTAAATATAATGTGCAATTTTCCTTTCAAATAGTAAACAACAGTTTTACAACACTGAGCAACAACTCGTATTTTACCTTAAACATACATCTCTATACGAAGAGTTCACTAGTAGCTGATAGTAAAATTCAGCAAAATTCATTTGAAACATTCCAGTTAATGCTTATTTTCTAGGAGGGATTATTTACAAATAGAAAAAATTTAGGAGGTGGAAAATCATGAAAAAACGGCAGTTTTTGGTATTAGGTAGATTATAGTAGCTTTAATGAACAATGGGCAGTTTCCGAGATTTTCCCCTTTGGAGTGTGCATTTTCCTGCCTAAAGGGGTTGAAAAATCAACCACCACGTGCTTGGTATTAACAGCCGCCCAAGACCCACACACATGCGAACCCACCTGTCTAATGTAGAGTTGTCGCCCTGACGTGATTCACTTCTCTAAACGTCTTTGGTAGGAAATAGCTAGACCCCATTTAGGTAGATGAAGCCCATCTTTTGTAGGATCGTCACTTTTCTACTTCTGCCAAAACCTTTGTTTCCATTAGCACCTCAAAGTTTGCTGCTTGTTTTTTAAATGCTATTCTTCCAAGAGAGTTCAAGGCACTGGGGCTTACAGCAAATACTTTTCCCTCCTAAATGGTCTGTTACTTCAAGTAAAGAGCAAACCAATTTGAGAGGTTTTTCCCCTCTTCAACTGTTTATCAAGGATGTTGTTTTGCTTATTTTTATTGAGCAAGTTTATTCCCAGGCTAGACTTGATTTCTTTTACATATAGCTCTTCTAAGGTCACAATAAAACACTGAGCACTTTATTTTTTGTGGATTCGAGTGGTAAGGGTATGGAAATGTTTAATGGACTTTAAAGGGAACATCTGAAAAGATAATGGGCTATTTTATTCTATTGTACTTGCATTTTCTCTTTAGATAAAATCTCCACTTAGTGAGAGGTCACATTCCTACAGGGTTAGGGATATCATCCTTTATATAAATGAAGTTGTATAGGAAAAAAAAAAAAAAGTCAGACTGTATTTGCAGTCTAAAAGCATTTTTAAAAAACTGTCTCAAGTGTATAAACCTACTTTAGTGTTATACCTAAAGTAGGTATAGTGTTATACCTACTTTATTAAAAGTCATCACACCTATAATATAGGGCGATACAGGTTTATTTGGTCTAAACTTTATTAAATTCTGTGGGATTACATCAGCTAAAATGTTTTGAAGGTATATGAAAAAGTCTGGTAATGATGCATGGAAACGGGAATGGACTATTTAATTGTTTAAAAACTACCCTGTGTTTGTAACAAACTGATTCAGGTGAGAAAGGTGACAGAGGGTTCTGCGAGAGGTCTGACATTCAAATCAAGCCAAGCCACACCATTGCCTGAACCATGGTATAGGATAATTAATGTGTAATCTAACATCCTTTAGGCAAGTTTATTACCAGCTGTAGTCTCCCAAAATAGCAGCTTCTGAAACTTGAATGCACAGTTCCTATAACCTTGATCTCGGAACTGTCACTACTGGAATTTTATTTACCTTTCTTGATAAATTCAGCATTGTCTTTAGTGACAAGGTAAACACGCACATGAAGGGGACGCAGGATGGCTCACAGCCCTCTGAGATGTGCTGCCAATGGGCAGGAGCACCGTGATCTTGGAGGACTGTGAAACACCACCATCACTGCATTACTTTGTTTAAAATCTTCTCATGAAAAGTTCTGTATAACTTAAAAGATTCAGCCATCTTTCTTGTTTTAAAAAGTTCCAGAAATCTTAAAAATCCAGTTTACAATTGACTGGGCATCTAAAATCCCTAATAATTTTCCTTCCCAAGTGAGAATTTGAGTATGTAAAGAAAAAGTGTATTTAAATCTTTTGAGTAGTAAAAGCCAAGTTGTTGAAATTCAACACAGAATCCTGTATTGCCACCTCTTAACTGAAGTTAGTTTTTATTAGCTAAGAATAGGTTCTGTGCCCTTCAGCATTGGTGCCAAAACTTAAGCCCAGAGTGATGCAATTCTGAAGTTACCCACAGGAAGAGTGAAGGGTGGCCCCATTGAGCAGATCACTAGCCCCGCCAGGCACCGGCTGCGCGCCCTCAGGGCAGGTGAGTGTCACTGCGGGTGAGCCCGGCAGAGCTGTCCGCTGTCCAGATGTCCTTCGCTGGCGCAGCACTAGTGCTGTCTGGCAGTAGGTGTTTCCAGGGACATGCCAGAGAAAGTCACAAAAATAGTCTCAGGAGGAAAAGACAAGACCCCAAATCTATATCCCAACCAAAACCCAAGGTAAAACTCCATGAGAGTAAAACCCTAGGAGTGCAATCTGAAAAAGTCACTTTGGGTTCTTTTGATTCACTTGTTGCACACATAAAACTTCAGAAACGTCAAAGGCGCAGCCTGCTGTCCGACGAGCCACTGTACTAGGGATAGAAACGACATGGTCTGCCCTTCGGCCCTGCTCTGCCTAGCGTCCTGGTGTTCAAGGGTGGCTGCTCCTTCAGGAAAGCACACCAGAAGCGGCAGGTCTGGGTGGTGAGCGTCAGGATGGACGCCAGCAAAGGCCACCATGACGACAACAAAGGCTGCTTTAGGACTCAAGTCAGGGGTGAAGGTAGAGATATATATTACTTTTTCCTCTCAAGAAAGTTAAAGTCTACTTTCATGGAAAAAGACCACAATAAAATAGCTCAAAATAAAACCTTAGGGAATAATGTTTAGGTAACTTGATTCATATTCTTAATAACTTTACCCTGCAAATACGGGTGATCTTAGGCCCTAAAGCAGCGAGTAGATGACTATGGAAATGACTCCACCCTGCAGCACAGTGGAGCCGGGCAGTCTGCTCACGGGTTACCCACACTGCTGCGCATGTGCAGATAATAGATAGTTGAAGGTCACTTCATGAGCATCAAAATACCATGCACACAAAACAGCAATTTTAAAGAAGCAGGCTATTACAAAATGCAAAATTGTATCTTAATGCTCCTTAGCCACATGAATATACTGAATGAACGATATCCTGGAGATGCGGAGTGGAAAGGAAAGGTGCAGTGTTTCCTCTTTGTGATGCAGTTCTTTCTTTTTTTTTTTTTTTTTTTTTTTTTTTTTTGTGGGTACCGGGTGGTCGACCTCAGGACCTCGCACACCAACAGGCACCCGTGCCGCTGAGCGATATCACCGGCCCCTTTTTCGTATATGGGTTCCGGGAGTCGAACTCGGGCCTTCGCGCTTGCAAGGCAGGCGCTTAAGCCGCTGAGCCGTCTCACCGGCCCTGCAGTTCTTTCTTGAAGAGTAGGTTACAGTGATGCCGCCTTGCACACAGCACAGTTTTAATTTGTTCTTGAATTATTTACCTTCTTTCTCCCATTCATTGGTGTCACTTTCTCCTGTGGGGCAGTGCCAACACATGCCTGCAGCTTGCACTGGTAATCCTCGCAGCAGGAACAGACCTTTGTTAGATGTTTCATTTCTCATTGCTGAGATGGCCAAATTTTATTCTTGTTTAAGAGCAGCTCTAAGATTGCGTTTTATTCTTAGAAATCAATTTATCATGGTGAATTGATGAGACAGTACATGCTTCTCTCATGCACAAAGGAAAATTAACAGAAAAAAGTCTTCAAGTGTGAAGCATAGAGACGCACATAGTGTGTCCTTCAAGCAGTGATTCCCTGTTATACTGGGCTGCACGTGCACACTGCATAAGCTCACTGACGGGACTTGGCACCGCGCTTCTCCACAGCAGCTACTTACCTAGACCAGGGTCTATAGCCGGGTGCAGCCAGTGCAGACGCTGACAGCTCTCCAGCAGGAATGCATGAAATTACCAAAAACCTCACTTTCCTTCCTTCAGGGTAGTCCCATACCTAACGGGTTCTTTGCATACACATTGTAACCCATATACAGCCTGGTCAACGACACCTGCACAGGGCCCAGTTTTTTCTTCCCCTTTTAGAGAACAATACACAAAGAGGACAGATGTTTCAGAAGGTGATTTCGTTTTTCCTAACGATGCACTGTATTGGGCAGAGTATTTTATATACCAGCTGTTTACAGAGTTCAACATCTATCTAAAGTACACTACAGAGAAGGTTAACTGGTGACCCAAGGACATACTGGGACAGGGCATTACAGGGATACTGCGTTGGACATTCTCAAAATAAATCAAAGTGAGGACCACGAAGCCAAGCTGATGAGGCCTCGTAAGACAGCACTCAAACTAGCCAGTGTTAGAGTATTAATGCACACGCCAAGCCTACCTGTGAGACAGCACATCCTCCATGTAGGTGGGACCACTGCAGGAGCACTGCAACTGGGAGTCTGTTACACCGCGGAGTCCTTGCTACGCACAATCACATGTAGACGCTGACAATTTCCCCTCCTGCACTATTTGCCCATTCTACGAAGCTGAGATTTCTTTCCTGATTTAAAGTGCCCCGAAATGTATAGTAATGAAGTATCAGTCAAGCAGTTCTAACTCGGCCAACTTGGGAAAACCAAACACAAAAGCCCAATAGCTATGCCAAACACTCTGGTTTTCTCAAACTGAGAAACATGGTATACATCTATTTCTTAATTATATAATATACAACATGCACGAGTAGACTGCACAGATACTTATAAAATACCTTCTAAGTAAGTAAGTAGAAGTTTTTGGTCCAATCTACATGATAGACAAATCCTAAGAGACAGTAAACATCCCCTTCCATGCCTCTTCCACCCAAAATACACAAAACCCATTTTCAGATTTGTAGAGGAAAGGAATAAATAGAACTACTCAGTTCTCTCTACATACATACATATACATTTATGTATACGTATGTGTACACACACACACACACACACACCAGATACTACCTGAATAACATCATACCAGGAGGCTCTGAACACCTGACTTCCCAGATGATCAGGTGAGCTGATTGTAAAACCGATTACAGGTAACACGGAAATCGTTTTGGGGCGGCTACCAGTCTCTGGAGAGCTTGGTGTTCTGGTCTCTTTTTGGGGGGGCGGGAGGGGGTCCCCTCCGCAAGGTTGCATAGCCTGATATCTGACTGCCCCCGTAGCCGGCCTTCTGTTGACCGGAGAGCAGTTCGGGAGGTGGCGGAGGCAAGGCCATATCATCCATGGTGGCTGTAGGTTCGGCCCTGGACACGCGGGAGGAGGACAGCGAGCCGTGCCGGGTGATGGACTTCCGCTGCAGGGTCCTGTTGAGGTCGGCCAGGAACCCAGGCTGGACGCTAAGGCTGGACTTGGGAGACGTGGGCACTTGTGGCACAACCGTGGTCATTGCTGGCTGCTCAGAGAGCTCTGCTTGAGTGAGGCGGGTACTGTCGTTGCGCTTCGGTCGTGTGGGCGGAGGGGCCTTCTTCACGGACGTTTTACACCACAGCTGTGGCTGGGGGTTAACAACTGCCACTTTGGGTGAAGCGTTTCCTGAAAACACCGGTGGGATCTCGATGGGGGGCAGAGGAAGTTCTGTTTCAGGTGGAGGGGGTGGGAAGTCAGAATCGGACGGTGGAGAGGGAAATTCCACCACTGAGTCCTGCCGGCGCCCGCTCAGCGCAGCGGGTCTGGCCGGCGCTCCGCCCGGGAGCACGCCGGGGAAGCCGACTCCAGACAGATGCAGCTTCCCAGGCTTGGGCGGCGCTGCGGGTGGCGGTGGAGCCTCCTCGGCAGGCGGGGCGAACCTGCTCACCAGGCTGTCCACCGAGGGCCTCTTGGGCTCGGGCTGCTCCCCGCTGCCGCCCCCTGATTTGATACTGGAGTTGCGCTGCGGCGTGGGGGGTGGCTTCTTCCCCCCGGGGCTGGACATCTTACTGGGCTTTTTGCCCGGAGACCCACCTTTATCAGCGGTAGGGGGGGCTGCGGCTGGCACTGGCGGTGGCGGTGGGGCGGGGGCCGGGGGTGGTGGGGGAGGAGAAGGAGGGGGAGGGGGAGGGGGGAGGAGGGGGGAGGAAACACCAGGCTACTTTCTGGAGGGGGAGGCGGGAAGTCCGGAGAAGGCGCAGGGACGGCGCTGGGCTGCCACTTGGGCTTTGCTTTCACGGCAGGTGGGGACTGCGGCGCGGCGTGGGCCGTGCCGGGCTTCAGGGGCTGGGCGTCCACGGGAGCAGGAGGTGGGAACTGGCCGGCCATCTGCTTCACCACGGAGGGCACGGCGGGCACGGGCGACAGCGGGGAGGGCGGGGGCTTCCCGAAGCTCTGCTGCTTGGGCAGCGTGGGCGGGGGCCCGGGCGCGGGCACCGGGGGCGGCCTCTTCGCTGGGGGCGGCGGGGGCGCGGGGGCCGCGGGCTTGGGGGGCGCCTGCGGCGGGAGCGCTGCGGAGGCGGGAGGCGGCGCGGGGCCCGCCGCGGGCTGCACTTGGTGACTCTTCAGCGGCGGTGCGGGCGGCGGGCTGAACTGGGCGAGGGACGGGGCACAGGGTGCTGGCTTCAGCTGGGCCATCGCCGAGCCAGGGGTCGGGGGTGGCGGCGGGGGCGGCGGGGGCGGCACGACGCCGTTGGGGGGCACCAGGATCTGCGGTTTGCTGGCCTGCGAGGCCAAGGGCAGCGGCTGCGTCCCTGGGGGTGGTGGTGACTTAAACAGGGACCCGGCGTGCTGCGACGCGTTCTGCAGCCGTGTGATCGTGCTGTACTTGACGAACACGGTGGCCGAGGGGCCCGAGTGAGGCACGGCCTGGCTGGGGAGCGGCGGCGGCGGCGGGGGCGGCGGCGGCGGGGGCGGCGGCGGCGGCGGGGGCAGAGGGGGTGAGGGCTGGGACGCAGCGAAGGGGGTGCCCGGCTTAGTCTGTGGGGACAAAGGGGTCACCAGTGAAGCGTAGGGCCGATTCAGGGATTCCGTTCTGGCCTGAAAGGAGGGTAAAGGGGTGGGAGAGAAAAACAACAAAGCCCGGTTAGAAAGGCGGCGTGAGAAGGCCGGAAGGCCCCGGGCAGCAGGGACACAGGAGGCGCGCGCCGTCCAGCCTCCTCCCCACCGGGCGGGCCGCTCGACCGCCCGGGGCGCCTTTCCCCTCGCGAGGGCGCGGTGCGGCGGGCTTCACCCTCGGAGCGCGCCGCGGAGGGACGCGCGGCCGGCGTGCTCAGCATGCAGTCACGGCAGTGAGGGCGCCCGCACCCCGCATGCACAAACGCAGCAGTGCAGGTGCGGGGCATTCTCACACCTGACTGGAGAATGTGTTGAGAAATGCTCTGTACACATTACAGCAAAAGATCACCAAAATATCACACAGAAAAAGCCGAAAGAAAATAAGCGGGAACTTTTGGAAGGCAAAGGAAATGCATCAAGGGGAGCGACAGTTCGCAGCAACCCGCCACGCACTCCAGCTGCGCGCTTCTTCGCACTGCTGAGAGGGTTTCGTGGAGCTAGTTATGCACACGCGCGGCTCAAATACTTTTAGAAGGAGGAAAGCAAGTTCCCTTGGTGTAATAACTTCAGGGTGCACCTTCTAGGCTTTTTGAACAAGCTATTAAGAAGAGATAAACCATTCGTTCTCACTTACGCCATCTGGCGTGAAGAACGCTTAGGTTAGTGGGCTAGAAGGCTCATTTCATGATAGGCTGGATTCTAATGCCTGCCAGAACACCTGCACGTTTCTTTAAAAATGACGCGTGGGAACACAAGCATTAGAGGAATGCGTGGTTACGGGTCACCCGGGTTAATGCGCTCCGGAGAACAGCCCTGACCTTCACTGGGCCCTGCCTTGGCTGGCTCAGGGGTGCAGAGCTCAGCTGTGCCGGCCGTCTTGGGTGGCACCTGAGACTGAAGTGACAAGAAACACAGAAGGGTCAAGACTCAGACCGACACAGCATGCTAGGGCTCATTCTCTCTGAAGCTAAGGACGGACTCTGTTTCCTCATCACAGAGCACTCTGCCTTTCTCTTCCTTGGCCCACAGGTAACAACTGGGCAGTCCTACAACTGCAAGTGTACCATTATTTGCTTGGCAAGGCAAAGATTTTTCTTCAGACATCTGAATTATGTAACCAGCGTTTCTAGTGCATGCTAAGAATATTAGCTCCATCCCAACTGATTGAAGGGGAATGAGAAAGAATTACTTCTTAAACGTGTAAGTGTCTGACAAGGGGGGTAAGCTGTCAGTGTTTTGAGAATTCAGGTCACTGGATCCCATTCTCAGATACTCATGTCTGCAGGAAAGTGCTTCCCTTCCCACACCGGGTAACAAAGGCTCCTCTACCCACTCTCAGGGCCACTTAAGCAGATATGCAAGTTAAAGAAGAAATGTTTCAATAAATAAAGGGTAAATGCCCATTTGGTTCTTATTTGGGAATGTACAGAGGGACTCTGACCACAAGAACAAAAAACTCGAAGTGATTACTGGGCAAAAACACGCCAGCCCAGCCAGGGTGTTGTTCAGCTCTGGTGCTAGGTGACCTGGGCAGGACCCAGCCCTGCTGCAGAGCTGCAGGCCTACTTGATGGAGCACTAGCTTTTTCAGCTGAGTCCATCTATTTTCCTAAATTTATAGTCCTGAAATAATTACACTCAGTCTTCGGTGTCTGAATAATCTACTATGCAAGGCTCAGAAATGCAAAATTTTAAGGGGACTGATTTGAATTTGGTATTCTACCATAAAGCATAATTTGAGAAAATTCATCAGTGTCCAGAGAAATGCCAAAAATCATAAAAGATGAGGAATGAGTCTGAATAAATTCAATTAATAACAGACATAGAAATAACTGCAAGCAGTTTCTCTGGAACAGGTACAGCTATAGGGTATATTACATGGTACTGCTCCAACGATTAGTTAAGGGTAGAAAGGAGGAAAATGTTTTATCTTAAAATTTTGAACCACTGATAAAGGCGTTAAATAAACTGCCGGAGTTTTTTGTTTTGTTTTAGACCATTAGAGTGAAATAGCAAATAGCCATTTCCAAGAAGTCAGATCAGCAGGTGTCTCTCAAATGGTTTCTTCCATTATGATTAGCAAGACTGAGGATCTCCGTAGAAGACCGAAACGGCCCCGAGGAAGAGTCCCAGTAAAGGAGTAGAAGAGCACTAGCTGAGCCCAGCAGCAGCGCAGGTTTCCGCGTGCAAACTCAAGCCAGTTCGTTACCTTGCTGCTCTCCTCCAGCTGAGTGGCGCGCTTCCAGGCCTCAGAGAAGATGGAGCTCACGACGCTCTGGGAGCGGACGTGCCCCGCCCCTGCTGGCTGGGTGTCGGAGACTCCGCTGTCGGACTGGTTAGAATGATTGGACTGGGACTCTGTTACAGAGTGGGAAAGCAGATTAAATCAGTCATTGTTCTGACAGTATGAACATGTACTTTAAGGTCTTTTACACAGGACCAAAAGCTATGTAGAATAGCAGTTAAGTTAATTTTACTCAGCTCATTTTATTATAAACAGTATTTTTCACTAGAAAACTTCCCTTATCTTTGGAAATAAGGGGAAAAAATTTTTTTTGGGGGGGAACAGGATCTCACTGCCTACTTCAGTCTGGCCCTGAACTCACTATGTAGCCCAGGCTGGCCTTGAATCTGCAGCGATCCTCCTGCCTTAGCCTCCCAAATGCTGGGATCATAGGCATGTGCCATCACGCCTGGCAATAAATCTTGATTCTTTTTAAATAGTTCACTATGAGAGACTGAAAATTACAGTAAAAGAACTCTATTTTGATGACTTTGACAGAGTGTTTCTTAGTTTTGGTTTGATGCTTTTCCCTTGATTAGACTGAGACTATGGGAAGAAGAGCACAGAACGAATAAGCTGACCTCCTCACATTCTGTGAGGGACACCTGCAATCAGTGTGACTTCCTACTTGATGATACTGACCAGGATCACTGGGCTGAGGTTCTGTGGCAGGTTCTTTGCTGGACAGTTAAGGCCCCCACCTTGCTGCTCTTTGGAAGCAAGTCACTGTGTGCAGCCCACACTTGAGGAGTGGAGAGACAAGGTCCACCTCCCTCCTTGAAGAAAAGTATCTAGGTAAACCATTTAGAAATCTTCTGTATAAAGACATTAGTCTCTTCCTTTTTGTTTATTCAATAATTTACTCATTAGTGTGGACTCATGGATATTTATTTTATGATTTGGGTTATTACCCTATACTACAGTATATATTTTATTGTCCAATTCTTCTAGCTTCGGCAGTCGGACTTAGGTTGACTCAAGTCCCTTTAACATACTCGGGTAGTCTTACTGTTACTGGAGAATCACTGCTTCTAAAGTCAGTGAACAAAACTAGAAAATACGTGTATGTATATACCAACATGCATACATATACACATTCTAAATTTGTTTAAATAATTTTTTGTGGAACTGGGAATTGAACTCGGGACCTCGTGCTTGCCGGGCAGGTGCCATGTTGTTTAAATAATTTAGGGAGGAAATCAAATCATACAGTTTTTTAATCAATGAGCAACAGAAAAAATCTGCTTTCAGGGGTTATGAACCTCATTCAGAGAATATTTTGAAAGTGAAGAAGCATTTACTTTGCAACATAAACTTGTTTATACTTGCTTGAAGGACGTGGGAATCTGAAAGCCCTATGTGAGTATCAATGACTTCCTGTAAAAATTTTAGAAAGTTTGATGACTTAAATGGCTTCCTGAACTGTAATTCTGAACTAGTTCCTGGCATTTCTACTACACCGCAATGTCAGGAAAACTGTGTGGAAGGAGGGCGGCCTCCTTGTAGATTCCGAGGACAGAGATTCTGCCAAGCCATTTTTTAACCCATACATTTCAGCAGTATCTACGTAATGGGTTTTGAATAAACTTCATACATATAAATTATAAAACTCCTGGCTTTAGAAGTCTATATATACTGATTTGAGAACTAGTCCATGATACTGCCCACTCCAACAGTCTGGCTCTGGTTTTCACAAATCAAGCTGAAATGACCAGGTCTATTATCAGTCTCCACAATGGCACTAAAATAGCGCTTTGAGGCATCTGAACTACCTGGGATGCTGGAAGAGCTGGATCCTGATTTAATACTGGAGCTGGATAAGGACGTCCAGTCACAGGCAGACTCTGTCCTCTTCACGGCTTCTCGATAGTTTGCGTAGAGCTGCTTCCCATACTAAACAGAGGCAGTGAACAGTGACTCTGAACTGTACTTGTTACCAGAAGGATGAGGTAGCAAAGGGGGGATGCGTCTGTGTACTGATTTATAGTTGTATTAATACCCGCAATACTCCCAAGTCTTACAATACTAGCAAATTATAATCTTTCATTTATAGAAGAGCAGCGGAAGTTAACAGTTGATTTTTACTGTGTTCATTATAAATGTAAGTATTTTTTTCACCTCAAATTCTTGATCCAGGGCCTTATCTTTAGCACTATTAAAGATACTGCTCCAAATCTGGTTGCTACATGAAGATTACTTAATTAAAAAAATTACTTTGCCTCGGCTAACCTCTGCTATGAGAATCACACAATACATTCTCCAAAGACAAAACAAATCACTGTGATGCTAGACAAGCTTTTACCACCAGTGTTAATCCATGAATACCAACTATTATCACTACCAAGAAAAAAGGACAACATTTAAAAAAAATCACACTTAGGCCCGAGAAAATGAAACACTAGCAAAATCATGAACACAAGACAGTGAGAGTAACTGTCATGCAACCCAAACTGCATCATTCAACAGCCATCATGGCAGCCTCGTGACGCACCTTCGCGATGCGGACCCCGCTGACCCACTGGTGCAAGCTCCTCATGTCGTCACAGCAGAGGTATTTGATATACTGAGATTTCTTCTGGATCTGTGGGTGCTGCAAGAGTAAAGGCAAAATCCAAATAAGTCTTCTGGAGAAAAATAAGCTTTATCAAAGTTTAAACTTATCCTGGGGTAAGTTATAGAGTAATGGCCAAATAATAAATATATTTCTCATATGGTCATAAGGCCAAATAAAACAGCCCCTACACAGTGAAACTTGGGTTACATTTTAGGTCAGTCTGTCCAAGTTAAAGTAAACCTTCACACCATGGGAAATCCCCAAATATCCCTTCTACGTTTGAAAGAAACAAAATCCATCAAGGTTAATTCAGCGGAATTCTTAATCTGTAGGACTGGGAAAAGGGAAGAGAATTCTATTTCACTTTGAACCCCCTGAAATCATGGGTTCAGGAGACTCCAAATGAGAGGAGGGCTTTGGTGAGGCTTCAGTGCTGCTCTGGAGTCATCACCAGGCCAGGAACACAAAGCGCACAGCACAGGTTCAGGACAGGAGCCCACGGCCCCATCTGGTGCTGTGCTGGAGACAGATGTCACTCCTGTGGAGGTCCCTCCCCACTGCGGAGGAGCTGCAGCTTCTCCAGGGCACCTAACACACCTGTCAGTGACGCCTGGGCGGGGCGATGTGAAGGACCCGACCTGGCTCAACTCCACTGCACCTCAACCACTAGTGTCCAGGGAGGAAAAGCCCCAAACCACACTGAATTTGGATGTAATGAGCTGTTTATTACTGCTCTTTTCAGTCATTCTGAAAAATGAAGTAATAGCTATATTTTGCCAAAAAATACTTAAAATTTGTGTTTAATTACATGAACAAAAGCAGATCTAAAAGGATTTATCCAAAATTCCCTACATTTATTTATTGCGGAAGCCATGAGATCAATGAAACAAGTTCATGGCTGCACCGTTAAAGATGAATGCAGATCCTCTACAGTGAGGGGAAAGAACGTTATGTCCTTCAGTGTTTTGTTCCCAGTGCATCCAACATTTACAGGGCTCAGGAGGTGCCTTTAAAACAACACTTACTACCCAACCACCTTTCTTCTTGAAGGCTGTAGTCAGCGTTCTAAATGATAAACCCTCAATCAATAAATAAAAGGGGAGCAGAACAATACCCAGCAGTTTTCTCTCCTGACAATATAGACCCCCCTCTTGGAATACGATGCTTGTCCACACTACATCACATTCCAAGGAGTGTCATGGTAACCTTTAAAGCACAAAGGAGGACATGAGGAAGAGCTATGTTTTTCCACACAGGACAAAGAAGAATTTCACCTCATTTATTCATTCACAAGTATTTCCTGAGCGAGAAGTATTTGTGAGGAGCTTCAACCAGGTTTTAGGATATAGCGAAACAGAGCAGATCCTTGACTGTAAGAAGCCACAGTGGGGCTGGTGAGATGGCTCAGCGGCGTGAGCGCCTGCCCGGCAAGCGCGAGGGCCCGAGTTCGACTCCCGGAACCCACATACGAAAAAGGGGCCGGTGATATCGCTCAGCGGCACGGGCGCCTGCTGGCGCGCAAGGTCCTGAGGTTGACCCCCGGTACCCACAAAGAAAAAAAAGAAGCCACAGTGTATGCAGAAGACGAAGTGGCCGTCTGAGGAACAGCCTTCTTACAACTGCCAGCTGGGCGGAGAGGGATGTTCTCAGAGGCACTGCCTGCCGCGGGGGCCGCCCTGGGACACCCTCAGCCTTTCTTACCACCTTCTCCCTCCACGGCCTGTAACAACCGCTCTTTTTTTTTTTTTTTTGTGGGTACCAGGGGTCGACCTCAGGACCTTGCGCGCCAGCAGGCGCCCGTGCCACTGAGCGATATCACCGGCCCCTTTTTCATATGTGGGTTCCGGGAGTCGAACTCGGGCCCTCGCGCTTGCCGGGCAGGCGCTTAAGCCGCTGAGCCATCTCACCGGCCCAACAACCACTCTTGACCTCATGGGTGTTTGCTCTCAGCAGTGTCCTGAGTGTGCATGTATGATTCTGTCCATTCCCTACATGAAGAGGCGGTGTTTTCACCAACACAGTATCAGGGAAAAATCAAACAAAAATGACCCTCTGCTCTTTTCTCCTCACCTCTCTGACCTAGGCATTCTGGATAATACCCCGAAGAGCACTATGAAGTAATTATTTGATTCTGCGTAAGTCAAGCATCAGACCATTTGCTAGTTTAAAATTCATTTTAGGAACTCAGTTCTTTTTTATCTTCCCATATAATAAAGGCACTCACAGCAATCCTTATTCAAGCTCTCCATTATTAATAATCCCTCAGGAGTCACCTGTCCCACTAACATACTGATATTTTATTAAAAATGGCATTTATCAAGCCCTTAGTGGGCACCAGCCATTATGCGAAATATTTCACATATTTTAAGCTCATTCAATCCTCACAAAAACTCTATTCCCATTACATGATCTCCATGTTCTGAAAGTGGTTAAAGATAGAGGATTAAAGACAGTACTCAAACTTTCTCCCAGGAAGTGAAAGGACTGAGAGATGAACCAATTCAACTTCATTCCAGCATCCATGACCTTAACTATTACATCATACCACTGCCTTATCAGGGGTAACATCTCCCTCCTACAGTGTCATGCCATCACTTTTAATGTATGAGCAAGTGCAGAAGAGTCATTCATTGCTAAAAAACAATGTTTCAGTATTGAGATTCTTAAAAGACTCCAAAGAAACTGCTACTAAAACAGAGTAGCTATAAGAAAGACCATCATTTCATTTCTAAATGATGCTGATTTGCTATTATTTTGAAACACATACATATAGGCTTGAAAATTAATTCAAGTGGCACGCAAGAAAAAGAGCTATGTAACACTCTGTGTAACACCATGATTATCATACATAGCAAATCTCTGTAGTAACGGTGCTTTAGAAGTTCAATGCAAACTTTTCCCTTCCTATCTACCACACAGAAACAAATTATTCTGCCTCATTTCTTTAGGAATGAAATTTTAAATCTGCCTAAAGCAAGCCCTAGTCCAACAATAAATGTGATATATAATTTTTAAATTATATACACAGGTTTCCCTTAAGAAACTTATTTAATTACAGATGAATACACATACGAACATCCTGTTTGTTCCTATATTGTCAAATTTCACGGATAAACTTTACTTACCATTATTACTTTTATTATTACCTTTAAAAAAAGAATTACCAAAATGTGACTGTATATATATATATATATATATATATATATATATATATGAGGTGTGATCAAAGTATATGGTGAATCTTTAAATAAAAAATTATGTAAAAGAGACAGAGACACTGCTATCATTTCCCACCAAAATATCCACTCCCCTTGACTCGAATCCTATTTTTTTGTCACTTTTTGAAGCAGTTCTGGAAATCCCTTCTCTTGTTTTTATGAGGTATAATGAAAAACAGTGTGTTCTCATCCACCTTATTCCCCAATCTGCCACCATAAGACTTCTGGCTCTTTCCCAATGACCATGAGACAGAAATGTTTTGAAATGATTCAGGACATCGAGGCAGCCTTGGCAGCACAACTACAGATCCTCACGAAAAAGGGCTCCTAGAACTTCAGAAAATGGCAAAAATGATGGGCTAAGGGTGTTTCAACTGAGTAGAGTATCTGGCAGAGGGGCTTAATGGCAATAGGCCTTTTACTGTAATAAAAATTTTCAAATTTAAACATTCACCATATTTGTCATTCAAACCTTGCATATTTCTAGTATCCTACATTTCATTGGAAGAACACAGCCCAAAGCTGACAGAAAGATCAGGCTCTATAAACACTAAGCTTGTATTTGTGTAAGCTGTGTGGCATTTTCTTTAGAACTCATGCTCAAGAATAAAAACACTGGGCCGGTGAGATAGCTCAGTGGTGTACGCGCCTGCCTGGCAAGCGCGAGGGCCCGAGTTCGACTCCCGGAACCCACATATGAAAAAAGGGCCGGTGATATCGCTCAGCGGCATGGGCGCCTGCTGGTGCACGAGGTCCTGAGGTCGACCCCCGGTACCCAAAAAAAAAAAAAAAAGAATAAAAACATTTGTATAGGCAAAGTCTAGTAGAGCCTTTGGAAGGAAATAAACTCATCTTTAAATCCTACTGGTTGTGTGGCCCTGGGCAAACGGAGCCTTAGCGCTACACCTTGGTCGCAGGCCTGTCACCTTGCGTTCTGTGGTAAACGGTGGTGATTATGTTTACTATTATTCCCACCCAGTGGCATATGGAATACAGAGATCACTAAAAGCAAATATGAAACACACATATTATTGTAAAAACTCAGAAAAAACCCTTGACACAAAAATATTCTTAAGAATTCTGTGAGTTACAAAAGAGACTATAATACAGTCTGAGTATTCCATATCCAAATGCCCAGGATTCAGATTTCAAAAGTTTAAGGATTTTGGAATATTTGCAGAGACTTTACTGCTTGGGCATCCCTAATCCGAAAATCTGAAATGCTCCACAATCTGAAACAAAATTTTTTTCTTTGTGTGGTGCTGGGAATTGAACCTAGGGCCTCATATGTGATAGGTAAGGGCTCTTCTGAAATTTTTTTTTTGTGGGTACCGGGGGTCGACCTCAGGACCTCGCGCGCCAGCAGGCGCCAGTGCCGCTGAGCGATATCACCGGCCCTTTTTTCGTATGTGGGTTCCGGGAGTCGAACTCAGGACCTCGCGCTTGCCAGGCAAGTGCGTACGCCGCTGAGCCATCTCACCGGCCCCTGAAACTTTTTTTTTTTTTTTTTTTTTTGTGGGTACCGGGGGGTCGACCTCAGGACCTCGGGTGCCTGCGCGCCCGTGCCGCTGAGCGATATCACCGGCCCCTTTTTCGTATGTGGGTTCCGGGAGTCGAACTCGGGCCCTCGCGCTTGCCGCACAGGCGCTTAAGCCGCTGAGCCATCTCACCGGCCCCCCTGAAACTTTTTGAATGTCATGCTGTTTCTCAAAAAGTGAGACTTCAAAATCGGACACACATGTGTAAATACCACATTGTTTCTCTGGTGTGAGAAACAGAAAGTGTAAATAAGGACCAAAATGTGTAATAGATATTGTGAAATAGGAAGAAAATGTTCCAATGGGGAGGGGAACAAGGGGGGGGGAAGGAAAGAAGGGAAAAGTAAAAAAAGTGAAAAGAAGGAAAACATGGAAACAAAGCTTTTGTAAATGGGGAGAGGAAGAGGGGTTGAAGGGAAGGTAGAAAAATGGGGAAAAAAGAGAATCAAGTTACATCATGTACAGGTACAAATTCTCTAAGATAAATGTGATCATTATGTATACCTAAAATGTACCAGCAAAAAATTATAAAAAAAAAAAGTGAAATTTCAGTGCATTCCAGTGCATGGATTTTCAAATTAGGGATGTCCAATCTGTAAGAGGTAGTGCTCATAATAAGTATGATTGTGACAGACAATGTTAGTTGCCTTTCCCATTGTAGCTGCCTCTTCTTCCTACTTCTCATCAAGTAGAGACCAATCCCTCACCTGTGTCCCAGAAGTGTGAATTCTGACTAGTGAGGGGCAAGCACAATTGTTTTGTACACCTTCTCGGTGAATGGTTTAGCAGTTGGAATGTAGTTTAGGTCAATAATCCTCAAGGATGCTGTGCGAGGTTACATATACCTATAATCCCAGCAGTCTGGGAGGCTGAGGCAGGAGGATCTCAAATTCAAGCCCAGCTTGGACAACTTAGTGAGATTCTGTCTTAAAAAACAAGTCCTCAAGGATAGGACTGTGGGATATCTTCTGGAAAATAGTATTTTCCTTAAAAAAAAAAAAAAAAAAAAGGCAAATACAATACAGGGAGAAATAGTCCTTGTCCTGCTAGATTTCCCTAGGTCTCTCTGGATGCCCAGACCTGCAGTGGCCATCTTGCCATGGTGAGGTGAGCCAGGTAGCAGGAGGAGGACAGGCAGAAGATGGAACAGGGGAAGACAGGAATGGTGTGGGTTCTCATAACTCTGAGCTGCTGAAATAACCAGCTCTTACTGCGCTCATGTTATGAGACCCCCAAATAACTTTATTTTATGTGGGTTACGTCTACTGATTGAAGGATTGAAAAATATACTACCCTGGCATGTTATTATTTAAGTTAAAGTGACATAAAAAAAGAGCAGACCCAAAAAGAACACTTAGGTCTTCATGCTGTTTCTTGAAAACAGAAGATGAAATTCTTAGGAGAAAGATGCCCTGTCTACATGAGTAATGTATTATGTTCTTATACTCAAGGTAAGAGGTCAGACAAAGAATTCTGTGCAGACCTCCGCAAGATAACGCTGTCCTCTAGGCTTCCTCATGCAGTGTGCTGCTGTGCGCCCCTTACTACTCTTGCTGTAATCCAACTGCAGTGACGGACTCCACTACTTCAAATCCACCTTCTGTCAATGTAATTTTCTCGCCAAGACAGGCCCCTGAGAAGATGGAAGTGGAGTTTTCCTACCCCTTCAGTACTTACCTCACTAGAAATCAAAGCAGAAAATCATTAAGATACAAAATTATATAAAAACACATTACACAGTCAACAGCGAAAAAATATCATGTTACGTGACCTTGTAGAAAACTCCAGTATACATTTGTGAGAGAATCAAGAGTGCAAAAGGCAAATAACATCTTAGTATTAAAATGATTTTGACATTATGGTCTTAATTCTCAAGGGACCTCAGCCTCATTTTGAAAACTGCAGGGTGAAGTTACTTTGTTCTGACCTTAAAGAATTATTTGCTCCTGGCCGGTGAGATGGCTCAGCGGCTTAAGCGCCTGCCTGGCAAGCGCGAGGGCCCGAGTTCGACTCCCGGAACCCACATACGAAAAAGGGGCCGGTGATATCGCTCAGCGGCACGGGCGCCTGCTGGCGCGCGAGGTTCTGAGGTCGACCCCCCGGTACCCAAAAAAAAAAAAAAAAAAAAAAAAAAAAAAAAGAATTATTTGCTCCTAAGTAACCTGAATGATGCAGTGGAGGTCTCTGAGAAAGTATTATTTAACAAAGGGTTGCCATTGCATCCAATTTTGTCAGAGCCAAGCCCCCCCATCCTGAACAAATGCTACTCTCCAGAACCAAATGACAATTCTCTGAGCAGAGAGAAATAAAACATGATGATATAAACATGTAGACTTGAGGGTCACTAAGATGGAGCCAAGAAGCCGATTTATGTGGAACTTGGGCACAGCGCCCTCCGATGGTTCTGCTCAGCATGCATAGGAAAATAAGTAAAACATGAGATAGATCTGATCTAAGTTTTCCTAAAATAAGCCTACTACTAAATACAAATCTCAAATATGTGATCAAATATATTTTACATACTATGGCTCAAAGTTTATAATCAGCATCCACTTTTTATTTGCATGATTCTAAGGCTAACTGGCTAAGGGTCACCTGTGGCATAGCACTTAGTTCTTCCTTCAGTTTTTTCTTCCTTTTTTATTTTTATCTTTATTCTTTGGTTGTGCTAGGAATCTAACACTATAACTTATATATGCTAGGCAAATGCTCTAGAACTGAGCTACACCCCAGCTCTACCCTTCCTTTTTCAAGGTATAGAATAAAGCAAAAACAGTACACTTGCTGGAGATCCAAACTATGGCAAATGTCCAATAACCTATGTCTAACATCAATTAAAATTCCCCAAAAGAGGTGTGTGCTTACCTTTAGCACCAGACAATAGTCTGTAGGTGCTCTGTATTTGCTCCGATAGTCCTGGCCATAGTAAACATTGACGTGGTCCAGCTGGAGAAAGCACACCAGATCCCGAGAGACCTAGCATAAAAGCACCCAAAGGTCAAGTTAACAATAGCGTACAAAGAAGCAAATATCACAGCTAGTTGTAATTTCTAGTTGAAAATCTAAATTTTACTAAGTAGAAATTATTGCTATTTTGCAGAAGACAATGAAGCTGTTTACAAACATTTCTTCTTTAATTCTCAATATAACCCCCCCAAATCAGTTTATTTTGCTTACTGGTTTGTGTCTAGATGTCCCCCCAAAGCCTCATTCCATCATAGGTGGGGCTTTTCAGAGGCGGCTGGATCTAGAGTGTGTGACTGATTCACGGTACAATATTAGGATTAAGGGTGCTGGGATTAAGGGTATGTGATTATTAAATCAGTCCACTGACTGGGTTGGCATTTGCTCTAAGGATATAAAAGGGGCAGAATATAAAAGGGGCAGAAAGAAGCTGCTAAGGTCCCTTGGTTGCTTGCTTTGCTACCTTCTGCTCACCATGAATTGTTTCTCCTCTGTGATGCCCCTCTGCCATGCCACCCTGCCAATTATGGACTGAAACCTGTACAAACTGTGAGCCAAAATAAACCTTTCCTCCTTTAACTTTGGGTGTTGGGTATTTTGTCTCAGTAATGGGAAAAGTAACTAAAACACTTACTGTCTTGCTATTCATAACAAACCCTAACTTTTTTGGAAATGCTGACATTTAACGATAGTACTTTAAGTATAATAGGGCATGTGTTAAATACAATAGTGTGTAGGAGAGCTCCTGGAATGAACAAGAAAATATCAAGTAGTTCAGTGCCTATAAAACATCTTAAATACAATGATTCTCCACTGGAGGTTTCCTCATCAGTTAAATAGGGACAAAATTTTGCTTATAGGATTATTGTAAAACTAGATGATACTATAAAGTCCTTAAAATAGTTCTGTCCTCAGGCCGGTGAGATGGCTCAGCGGCTTAAGCACCTGCCCGGCAAGCGCGAGGGCCTGAGTTCGACTCCCGGAACCCACATACGAAAAAAGGGCTGGTGATATCGCTCAGCGGCACAGGCGCCTGCTGGCGCATGAGGTCCTGAGGTCGACTCCCGGTACCCACCAAAAAAATAAAAAAAAAAAACAAAAAAAGTTCTGTCCTCAAATTAGTACAAAGTGATAGTTACGCCAAGCGAAAGCCTATCACTCAAGACTCAAATGGCTGTAAGCCCAGAAAACTACTCTTCCCCAAACAAAAACTACTCTGGCAAGAGACCCAAAAATAATAAAACTATGATTTCAAATGTAGTAAAAGAAATGAGATGGGCCCAACTAATGATCAGAGAAGTGAGAATTTTTTGAGTTTCCTTGTCTTTAGATGGATTATAAACAAAGTAATCTGTTCTACGGAGCTAAAGTAATGACATAATCACTACAAATTAAGAGCAATTAGCATGAGAGAAGCTTGAAACCCTGCAGAAGGGACCCACCTTTGCTTTCCCTTTAGGGACATAGTAGATACCCGATGCTCGTAAGAGAAAATACCGCTTTTTCCAGGACTTCTTGCCGTCATCTTTCAACCAAAGGACTCCTTCAATTTCTGGTACAGTTACAGAGCTTCCACAAAAGCATTCCTAAAATAACAAGATGAGCTGCAACGACTTCTGCTCCTTGGCTCCTTAGAGAAAAGTTGCGCCCACCCCTGTGAGAGGCATTACACTAAACCAGAGCGCTTTCCTATTAAAACCATGCCACTCGTTTCATCTGAATCTGAATTTTCTAAACACTCTATGAATTTATTTTGGAACTACTGTGGCAATCCTGAAATGTTTAATAAGCAAAAGTTCCAGACATAAATATAACAATGAACTTCTGCCTAATCTTTTATCCAATGTTGAAGAGAAAGTAACTTGAAACATCAGCTGTATATAGCGGTACTTAAATGCATTTCTAAACAGCATAGTTTAAATAAAATACTAAATATAATTACAATGTCAGGGTTAACATAAGCATTAAATTTTATTTTTCTCAAAATTAACAATGAATTAATTAGCTGTCAAGCTAAAAAGGAATAAAGTTAAAAAGAAAGCAACATGTTAAATGACCAATAACAACTGGAAAAACTATATTAATCAATATGGTCTAAGACAAACAGGGCATTTGTTTTCAAAACACTTAATATTAGGTTGAAAGGATTATAAAGTGAACTCAAAATTCTGAATTCTGTTTATGCTTAGATATGAATCTAGTATTAAAAATAATGTATTTGTAAAAGAAAGTCCTAAGTACTAGTGTAAGGCATTTTCAACCTAAATTAATTTCTTTGTCCTCAAAGTATAGAAAAGCTAGAAATTACAAAGAATTTTTTTCTTAATGGTAACTAGTGTCACTATGAAAGGCCAAATGCCGATCTTCATTTTCCTAATTGCCTTGTTGGTAAGAATTTATTCCGGTTTTCAATGTACCAACTTCTTTTAATTTGTTAAAATCAGCAAAAGCTGAAAATTCAGTTATATTTAAATTTATTATTTTGTCAAATAAGGAGATTTTTCAATGAATAATTAAGAAATTTATTTGAGTTATTTATGGCTAAGGCCTGAGATATTTTGTGAACTGCTAATTATATTCAGCTTTCTCTCTGAAAAAGCAGGTAAAAACAGCAAACATTTTTCATAAACCAGCCAACTCAGCAACCCCTAAAAACTTACTACTTCTTTTAGTTCACTAGAATATTGGTTGGCAAAAAAATAGTTTTTCAAAGGTTCTTCAGTGGCCTAAACTGTTCACACAGTTGAATTCTCTCTCTCTCCCTCATGGCATCAGAGAATATAGGCTTCTTGAGTTACAACTGTCACTGTAAATATGGAGCATACCATACTGCACTTCAAAAGGTATTTAATACTTCACTTATCAAATGTGCAGAAAAAGGGGTGGGGGAAGCATACCTCCAGCAGTACTTCTTTGTTTCTATCTGCCATTTCAGCTGTTTCCTTTTTTCCCAGAAGATAATTCTGGAAAAACAATGAAATGAAAGTTAAAGGAAAAACCTATCCTATCATTCCCTTGGCTTAATAGTACACATATGACTTCTATATAGAAATAGCAACTGTAGGTACATTTTTGCCAGTATAGAGGGAGGGGAGTACTGCTTTGCAAAGCTCCCAGCATACGGGCTTCATCATTAAATTACTCAACACTAGCCTCTTCCTTGCCTAAACATTTGTCATGAATTATTACATAAACTGCCCTCTCCCAAATCCTGAGGTAACATCACACGCGAACAGCTGACAGAAAACTTACATTCTGGCTTTAAGAAGAAATCCCAGATTCTGTAAGACTGTAACAATGTCATTTCATTGGTTCAATTAAAACCATTGTAATTGTAATTATTGTATAATCGTAATTATTGTAATTGTAATTATTGTAATTATTAGTATAATTATTTTTCACAGTTGCCTACAGAAAGATCTATTGATATCTCCACATATGAATTCTTCACTAAAATATCTAGAGAAGGTGAGTCATGATTAAGTCTGCAGGAAAGCTATTCAATACCTTGAACACTGCTGCTATTTTCCTCATTACTACTTTTTATCATGGAGTTCTTGTTTATCCCCACCTATTGATTTCTATAAAATATCTAGATATTAGGAAGTACTAACGCAAATGTGATTTTGGAATAAAGGTAACATATTAGAATGTGGAGCCATTTATAATCAAGGTAATTGTGATTTGTAAAAAAATTCAAGAAGTAAAAATGAAATAAGTAAATGGTGGAGATAAGATTTCCTTTCCTTTGATGAGGTGAGAAACTCACCAAATAAATTACTGGGTTCAACACAACTCTGGGTGACAGAGCAGGGAAGCCCAGTAATTCCCTGGAGCTACTTCTGCTTCCACACTGGTTCATCTCCTATGAGGCCCAACACCTGCGTCCAGCAGCCTTGCTACCTCCGCAGCAGCGATGAATGCTCCTGTGGGGTTTTGGGGCTACAATGCTCCAATCAAGAGGATGCCAGTCTCCTAACTCTACTAATTTAGCAACGAGAGAATAAAATGAGACACATATCTAAAAACTCTGACCTGAGATACATATCTAAAAACCCAGAATAAGTTATTCAGTCTTACCTGTGGGTTTTTGAATAGTGCATATTTTTCTATACGCTCCATAAATATAAGCTTGTTTTGGCTATCTCTTGTCCAATTGAGTAGATTTTCAACCAAGTTTTCATGATCTTCAAAGATTCTCTCTGTTCAAAAAAAAAAAAAAAAAATCAGTATTTTTTTTAGTATTCATCAAAATTGCCTTAAAGACATGAAACCTTGCAAGGTGATTCAAATCAGAATCATATCTTTTTTTTTTTTTTTTTTTAAATTGAGGCAGGGTCTCACTATGTAGTTTAGGCTAGCCTTGAACTCACTATGTAGCCCAGGCTGGCCCTGAACTCAGTAATCCTCCTGCCTCAGCCTCCTGAGTGCTGGGATTACAGGTGTGCACCACCACACCTGGCCCAGAATTATAGACCGTTAATCAACACTAACGTCCTGGGCCCTCACATGTTGGTCTACTCCATTTTATAAACAAGGAGACATGACCTAGTGATGCAAAGCGGGTTAATGAGGTTACACCAATGACAGATGGAAGAGTTAGGACTAGAATCTCAGTCTTCTGACCTCCAGCACATCATTCTTCAGCCTCTAGCTCTTTTCCATCTACTCTTAAACTGAACTTATGTTAAAGAACACATTCTAGATATTGATTTTTTGAAACTTGTTGCTATTGTTTCCCTTAAAGTTAAATGCTAGTACAGAGACATGGGTACCACATAGCCAGTTTAACCTGGAAATGATACTGTATTCAAAGAACTCTCAAAATATTTGAGGTAAACAGCTTGGTAATTTTGCAGGGAAAGAAAAAAAAAGCCTCGAAATGCTTCTGTAACATGAAAGCTGTAGAGATTACACAGAGGTTTAAAAGCAATTAAAGCAATGACGTTACTAACCCATTTGTAACTCAGAAATGGTTTCCACCAGCGACCAGTCTAAACTATAGCCACAGTGGGATTTGTCCATCAGGTTATCCAGCACTTGTCTCACTGTCTGCCTCTCATCCACCATCATTGTTTTAGAACTGTCGTCAGACATGTGGACTCTAATCACCAGCTATAACAGGTAAAAATGACATTCAATGAAAACCAAAAAACGGCATCCTGGAAAGGATTTGAGTAGTCTACTTAGTGTCTAAGTATAAATTAAAATACAAATATGACTTTATTATGTGAGAAAGGCTAAAAATTGTACATCAAGTAACCTACCTAAATAAATGTAAAGCCCTTAAAAAATATAACAGGTAAGAGTATTACGTTAAGATTGTTTTACTCTTTTAGGAGACTTTACAATAAATTCATTCTTTTTATAATAATGTATCTTACACACAAAAAATATACATGTGAAAAATACATTATTAGAATGAAGTCCCCATCTACCACTCCATAAATAAGAGGAATATTAAATAAGCACGGCAAGTCTTCATAAGTCCAGAAAACTGATAAAAACCCCGACCAGGCAAACGCCCATGCACACCTTTTTCACTTGTGCCTCTTTAATTTTCTCCAGGGCAACTCTGATCTTCTCAGCTTTCGATTTCGCTGCCTGTTCTTCCTGTGGACACAAAGCACTTCAGATAAACTACCGCTAAAATGACGAGAATATGTAAGAAGTCTTTTCTATTCTTTAAGGATGTCTCTAGCATTGAATCTCATTAAGAATATACTTATCACACACTTAGAGCACATTTTAAAAATCGCCTTATTTACAAAATGAATGCAGACATATTGTTAAAAAAAAAAAGGGGGGGTTTCTTTAAAATGTCTTACAGTAAGATTAGATTCCATATTCCAGAGGGGGAAAAATCTGGTGTAGCAAATTAGTAAATTTTATTTTGTCAATACAAAGCAGACTCTACATGGCCATCCCTGCCAATTTTATTTTTATACAGCCTCAACTGTGCACTTACACTCCCTCCAAAGTATAGACTAAGCTTTTGCATATTCATGCTTTGATTTGTTACACAGAAAATGTATAAAAATATCTATGGCAAAAAAATTATTTACTTATCAATTATCTATTTATCCACAACCCTTATTAAAAACCTCTGATAAAAAAAGGTACAGTCTCATTAATATACTAATACAAAGGAGGCTGCCATATATTCAAAGTTTTACTTTGCTTTGGAAATTTATAAACATAATCATGTCAGTAAATTCAAATTTATTTCCATTGCTTCATTAATAAGACCTTTTTAAAATGCTAAATATAACTTTCCAAGTAACTTAAATTTTAGTAACTTCTACTTCAAAAAAGCTAGTTTATACACAGTAATAAAACTTATAAAGAACTAAAACCATTTGGCTATTTTTTTCTGAGCTAGCATACACTCGTTTAACACCCATACAGTACTTACTTGTAATTTCCAGCAATGGGCCATAATACAATGTAGCATTACTCTTCAATTGAAGAAAAAACAAAAAAAACTTACATAAATAGACTTTTGTTAATAAAAGACTATTTTCTATTCCTAAGCTTTTGATTGCTCTGGAAAATAGCTAAGAAAAATACAAATTCTCATCTTATATATTCCTTTAATATGTATTTTTTAAAAGGAAAAACCTAACTATATCTTTTCTGAACTGTAATTGAAAACCACAATTCATGTGCCATTCTTCATTAAAAAGCTAAAGCTTCCAGGGCAAAAAATTAATAGATTTACCTCCTGTTCACCTAAATTTATCAGTTCTTATTTATGAATTGCTTGTCATTCCATTTCATATTCTCAGCTGTCTCCCCTCATTTCAAGCTTAGTATTTACTACTCCGTGGAACAGAGAAACAGTGGTAAGGAAGGCAGTAAGCCTGCTTGCCAGAAATCTGATCCCTTTTAATGAAAGGAACCAGTGAATTAACATAATAACTGAGGTCTGGAAATACTATCCGTAAACTGAATTAGGCAGACAACAAAGAACTTTATAGGGACGAGAGTAAGATAAGACTTGGTTCTCTACTATTACAGATATAGTCCCCCGACCTAAAGATTAAATTATCTTATTCTCCTACCCTTTACACAAATAAACAAATAGAATTATAAAATAATTGACTACATTTTAACAATTTTTTTCTTTTAAAAGCAGGCTATTAAAGAAAAACTACTGCCATTAAACCTCTTAGTCTCTAGAATTGAGTCTGAGAGAAGTATCATTATTAGGTAAATTACCAAACCTTGCATGTGTTTTGAGGAGTACAACACAGGTTTAAAATACTTAAAACTGTCAAGTCACTGATTTTATAAAAACTCCTGGAAAGCATTTTCCAATGTTTCATCCTTATACTGGTATAAATGGCTACTGCAGCAAAAGAAAATTTATCACAGCATACTTGCAAAATTCATTTCATTCTGATGAGGAAAAACCAACGTGGAATCAATGCTTTGTGTTTTTGGAATAAAATAGGAACTTCTAAATAATCAAAATTCTTTACAATATTATAATTAATCTGCAGACACAAAAATAAAGTTTAGAAGATGTTTTCAAAGCTGAAAACATTTAACAAAAAATAAGGAATAGTCAAGAAAATAAGACAAGTCAAAAACTGAGAATAAAAAATGGTACTGCCACTTTGGAAAACACAGAACTAAACATACTCTTACCATATGATCCAGTAATCACATTTCATTTATGTCTGGAAAAAAACCCACAGGTGGGTGTTTATAGAAGCTTTATTCATCATAATTGCCAAAACACTGAAACAAAGATGTCCTCCAGTAACTGAACAGATAGATACACTATGGTGCATCCTGACAATAGAATCTTAGCACTAAAAAAAAAAACAGAACTATCAAACCACCAAAGGCACAGAGGAATCTTAAACAGTAAGTATTAGCAAGTGGAAGAAGTCAACCTGGAAAAGCTACAAATTGTGTAATTCTAACTATACTACACTCTGGAAAAGTCAAAATCACAGAGACAGTAAGAAGATCAGTGGTTGCCAGGGGTTGAAGAGGAGGAGTGAGCAGGCAGAGCACCGAGGATTTTCAGGGCACTCAAACCACTGTGTCCGACATTCACAGTGGAGATCACACGTCAGAACCTGAACCTGCCCTAAAAGTCTATCTAAAATATGTATATATGGGCCGGTGAGATGGCTCAGTGGTGTAAGCGCCTGCCTTGCAAGCGCGAGGGCCCGAGTTCGACTCCCGGATCCCACATACGAAAAAGGGGCCGGTGATATCGCTCAGCGGCACGGGTGCCTGTTGGCGCGCGAGGTCCTGAGGTCGACCCCCCGGTACCCACAAAAAAAAAAAAAAAAAAAAAAAAGTATATGTGTTTAAATATTACATTCTGATATTAGTTATAAACATGAAAATATTTGCATTCTATTTTATTTTAGTATTTGAAGCAAAGTTTTCAATTATAGGACTAGCTTACACTCATCAATCTGCTCCACACTGGAAGTAAGGGTTAAACAAATAGATTGTGTACAATCAATTAACATACAGTAAGTAAGTCAATTAGGCTTCCTAGCCATCAATATGAAATCATTTTTATGTAAAGCACGTTAGATGGAGCTATTTTAACAAATCCAAATTCAGCTATTCTTCCATTTGTTCAAATGCTACTCTTCAACAGCTACATAAATTGGTCTGTGTTCATAACATTTTATGCTTCCTAAGGATGATAAGCTCCTTCTCTGTGAGTTCTGTTTGTTATCTACTATAGGTAAGCCCAAACTATTATTTTAATCATAACTTGTGAAAAAATAAATTGTCTTAAGATCTTAATGTTATACAATACAGGAAAGAGCAATAAATCTTTGCTAATTTGTTTAGATGATATATTTAGAAGATCTCTAAGTATTTAAGGCAACGCAAAATCTATATTCCATGACTAATACAAAGGAAAAAGTTTTCTTCATCTTAGGGTCCCCTGACAAACTCAGGTCTTTAGTATTAGGACATGTTTGTAGTACACATAATGAGCAAGCTCCTTGTGTGCCCCTTATCTACCCTCTTCTTTACACTGTCTCCAACCATCCTAAACTAAGTGAAAGATACTTCACACACATAAAAACGACTTTCTCTCCTATCCCTTTGCTTAAAAGAGCCAGAGACAACCTATTTTCTACTGCTGAGTGGCTATCAGTTAACCATCAAATGCCAAGCTGCCTCAAATTTACATAAAAGACAAACACTTGGTGAAGATCTTATGATTAAATGAAAACCAATGCTGTGGTTAAAAAGTGTTAGAAAGTTCTCTGTGTGGTAAGAATTAGAATACCCCCGTACTTAAGAGTCACAGCTGCAGAGTTAGTGAATTCCTTCAACTGAGAAATTAAAGGCCTTCTGGGTTAAAAACAAACCCAGCTGCAATTAAGGGGCTAGACAGATTCTTTGGAATCTAGTTTATTTGACAGATTACAACAATTAAAAAGTTATGTAAATTAATGATTCAAAGAGAACTTGGGAGTGATATAAATAATGCCCATTAAATGTTCTATTTATAAGATGGCTTAGAACCAATATAATAATAGTAACAGTTAACTTCCTCCAAAGAAATGATGAAATCAACAGACTCCAAGAAGAAAACTAACATTAACCGAACACCTTCAACTTGCCGCACTATGAGGCCTGTTCCTATGCACCCCATTTAAATCTCAACAAAAACTACAACGCCAATATTATTAGTACATTCATTGTACCAGTTACCAATGAAAAGTTCAGGAAGACTGTTATCTTCCCAAGATAATACAGGTAACTGTAGTTACCAACTGACTACTTATTCTTTCCACCATAATGGTATAGTTCCTATTGTCCTTAAAGGGTTACAGCTTAAGCTTTTCAGATATTAGTAAATAAAAAATTGCTTGTCAAAAGACATTCAGTAATACTAGTAAAGAAGCAAAGAAAATGGTTAACATTTGAGCATTCTTAAGCTTAGACAACTCAGAAGAGGGGTCAGAAACTGGTGCACCAGGCTATCTGGTAGGGAGAGCCAGACTGCCACACAGGTGGGGCTGAGGTGTAGCTCGATGGGATAGCACATGCTGAACATGTGCAAGGACCTGGCTGGATCTCCAGCACGCACTTGAGCACACAACCCCACACCCTCCCAACCACACACACACACAAAGTACATCCTTAATTCAGCTTGAAGATAGCCAGGGGATCTGGTAGAGGGCAGTGACATTAGTACCAAGACTAAGGCTCATCTGAGAGGCCAGTTGCTTGGGTTGCCTAGGAATTTCCGCTACCTCTTGTAGGACTCTGTCCCAAGACCACCCCAAATGCTCAGGTTCTACGTTACTGTGTGACATTCCTGCTAAAATCTCTTGCTGCATAAAAGCAGAAAGGTCTACAGAAAGGAGCTAGAGCCAGATGTTGGCCAAATACGCCAATGCTACCAGCTCAGTAACGGGTGAAGGTAAGATGAGGGCAGGAATGGCTCTAGTCAGTATCGCTGTCTCTGGGCAGAGGGAGATGAGAAGTTACTGAGCTCATTTACCCAAAACTTGCTAAAAACAACTCTCCCTATGGGAGGAACTGTTCTGTTCCCTGCCATATCTGCACAGCTGTAAACACTGGCACAAAGAGGATAGTAAGTATCTGTTGGGTGAATGAAGTAATTCTTTCCAATAGTTTCCCAGTGTATTTGGTGAAAAAGGTAAAAGCCATACTTTAGTATGGCTTGAATGATCTGGCTCCTGCTTGGCTCCCCAAACCCAAATCAAGACACCAGTACCTTCACTTAACGTAAGGTGGCTCTGGCAACACGGCCCTGCTTCAGCTTCTCACCTTCACCAAGCTCTTTGTCCCTTGGCCTACCTACATGGAACAATCCCTTCTCCCAGACTAGCTTCTTTTCATCCTTCAGGTTATAGCTTAAATGTCACCTACTTAGAAGAGCCCTTTCTGATCTCACCATCTAATTTAAATGGAGCCCTAATTCTTCTCAGTTCTCTACTTCTTTACCTTGTTTCTTCATTGCATTCAATACTTTAGATTTTTTTTAACACACTTGTTCATTATTAACTCCATAGGTTGTGAGCTCCTAAGGGTAGGGAATATGTCCATTTTATACAATGCTGAACACCAACACCCAGCACAGTACATGGTTCAGTAAATATTAAATAAGTAACAGGATGATAAAACATTTGAGAACCGTGTACAAAAATAGACTAGAGGAGGGACAGGTAACGATAAAGACACAACTGTAGCAGTTCTGATAAGATATAAGAGCCTGTTACAAGGGTGGGAGTAATAAGCCTGAGATGGATGGGAGAACGCAATAAAACCCTAGAGGTTATGCCGTGCTTCGTTCCAGATTTGAGAGTCAGAAGGGAGGTGCTAAGGATGATCAGCCAGCTAACCCTGGGTCTCTGCGAGAGCGGTACTGTTCTAAGCAAAATAAGATGGGTATGAATTGTGGGGCCCCGGGGAGAAGATGGGCAAGGCGGCTAAACACCTGCGGGACACAGGCACTAGTAAGATGCTGCTGCTCTCCCAGCAACCCTCGCAGCTCTCTGGAAGTGCGGTGCTCTCAAGAGGAAGAGCTGACCCACAGCGGAGACCTACCTGAAACTGAGTGTGGGTTCCAAGATCAGACAGCGAGCAGGAAGGAAGCACCGAGGAAGGCAGACTTCACTCTGCTTACCAAGTACGGCTGCGGTCTACTTAAATGTCTGCCCTCGCCTGGCCTTTATGCTTCTACCTCCACTCACAGACCCACTATAAAGAGAAACCTGGGCAAGAGTGAGGGCACCTCGCTCACCCTGTCAAAGGCTCTTCTCTTTGAGCTACTGCTTGGGCAGGTTTTTATTTTAGCCTATCATCTTTCATAAGTTTAAAAGGTCAGCAAGAAATGAACAACAAAAACAACAAAAAACCCTCAGACACAAGAGACATTATTCAAAAGTACTATGGACATTCTTCAGAAACTATAAGCAAGTCTGATATTCTTGAGTTAACAGCATAATATGTAAATAAGATAATGAAATAAGGCCATGATTTGAAAATAGGTAGAAAGCTGTTCAGCTTCTTGACTCTACTTTTTTCCTGGCCAATGATGATAATTGCCAAGGGATTTAAAACTGTTATACCTAGCACAGTGAAAATCCAGCTGGAATGATTCAAACCATTCTGAGACTAGAGAGCTGGGAACTGCAGCCTTCTTTTCCAATCTGACTAAGTTAATATAAACCAAGATTCTCTTTATGTAAGTTCATGTTTAGATAATGCAAACACAAATTATAAAACTTGCTACAGAAACTCACTGTATGGATAACCATTAGAATAAAAGTTTATTTAAGCAATATTTTTTACACTTTAAAATACAATACAAAATTAAACTTGAAAAAGTGCAACATACTTGAGAAGACTATTAGGCATTTATAGAAGTTTAAAAACTGTTGAAAACTCCTGAAAATATTTGCTACTCTTCAGTATTATCTGATAGTCATTAAGATCAGGTAGGCAATTACATTCAATAAGATAAAAAATAACTTCTATTAAGGACAAAGGTGCTAAAATGACAAAGCAATAACATGAGAGCACAATCAAAAACAGAAATTATATTCTACCTACAAGGCAGTAAACAGTTACATGCATGAAGAAAGCAGTAGTGTCACCTTGGTCAGCAAATGAGAAGGTTTTCCTGCAATGTTTCTCAGAAGAAGGGATGTTTCCCTGTCCAAATAGGAGTGCTTGTGCAGGAGAAGAGAGAGAAAAACAAAAAAGGAAATAACAGAAGTCAGTGGAGGCTTTATATGTTTAAAATATAAAGTAGACGAAGCAAGAATGATTTGCTAT
This sequence comes from Erethizon dorsatum, assembly GCA_028451465.1. Taxonomy (NCBI): domain Eukaryota; kingdom Metazoa; phylum Chordata; class Mammalia; order Rodentia; family Erethizontidae; genus Erethizon; species Erethizon dorsatum. The sequence goes on along the minus strand of CM051835.1, from coordinate 32,341,781 downwards.
AATTAATCTCATCTTTTTAATAAACTGAGTAAAATATGTCCATAAAGAAAATTTTTTAAAAAGAGAGAAAGAAAAAGAGAAAGTAAAGGAAGGGGAGGTAAAGACCTCATCCCTCATATATGCCTGTAGATATATCCCAAGTGAATCTTCCCAACTTCTGGCTCTTTGGGAAAATGGATAACACACACACAAAGACCACAGCCAATTTGGCTTCTAGGCCAGTATCCATGAATGCTGTGCAAAGAGTGTAAATGAATACACATCTGAGACCAGTGATCACCATATTCCTTTCTGTCGTTAAAGCCTATTCAACACCACACAGCTTTAAACAGTTAAACTGATAGGAACACAATATGACCACATCATTTGAAAAATTTCTGCAACTGTTTCTGATCAATTCAATGATAGTTATCCCAAGAGGAAAAACACCCATAAATGTTTTGGCTAATAGAGATACTTATTTCCAGTAAAATTTGATTGTCCTCACCTTAGGACCATGTTGCACAGTAAAGGACTTGAATAAAAAATGAAAGATATGAACACAATATGAAGAAGTTTTTCCCTTGTTTTAAATTAATTGAAATACATTTTCATAAAATGATTTGTGAACAGTGTTTTTATCATTTCCTGGCTTAATAACTTTTTAATAACACGCTCTAAGTTTATGTAATTGTATTTATCCTTTCTGATATATATGCAACCTAGACTTGCTTGTCCCTAAAAAAACTCTGAATTAGTATTCATTTTTTAATAGAATGTATTTATTAGTCACCATTGGCAATAATAACACAGCACAGTGGAGTTACACAAAAAAATTCTATAATGCTGCAGTATGCAATAAATCTAAGTTATTCTGACAAACTAATTACTTGGAAAGAAACTTATAAACAAATATAGTACTAGAGCTGCACCCATTCAAGAAGAAAATGATCCTAGGTGATAAACATGCTACTTTAAGATCGGAAACACTGCTACAGAAGACACCACCAATTTAATCTGCTCAGATTTACACTATGTGGAGTTTGCTATGTGGTATTTTATTGTAATGTTAAAGCTGTGTTTGAATTCAAGATGAACCTATCCTTATTCCTCTCACTTCTTAAAAACAAACAAAACAAGAAACCTGAGGTTAAAGAAAAATTGAAAATATTCACTAAGATTCATCACTAACACGGTCAAACAGTAGTAAGAACAGAGAAAATTACCCCTAGGTTCTCATTTACCTAGATGGTATAGTCTTCCTAAAGATAAATATTGGTTGGTTCATCCATCAAGATAGTAGGTAGGCAGAAATTTCTGAAAATTCAATTTAGTTTAAGGTTAGCGATCTGCCAGGAGCAAGGAGAAAATGGAGAAGGATGAAGAACAAAAGCACAATTAAAAAAAGTAACTACAACTTTCACTGCTCTTATTCCCAATCATATTTGTTATTCACACAAAATGTAACTTCCACATCAAATTCAAAATTTAAGCTTTAAAGAAAAAATATTTACTCAAATTCTCTAATTTATATCATCCCAAGACTTCAAGTCCCCACAAATTTATAATATGAGCAGTAAGAGGCAATGATATTTAATCACATTTGTTTCAGGACTCATTAAGTTAATCCATTCTGAAATATTAAAATAGCTTAAAATAAAAAGGGGACAATCATTATTGTTGTTGACCCAAAAATATGACACAACTTAAACATGAAACCACGAATGATAGCTAAACATGGTCATAAATTATGTTGTGCTGATCATTATGTATATCTAAAATGTACCAATAAACTTAATTAATAAAATTATGTTGTGCTTGGTTGTAGCAATTCACTGCCTACTTGGTAGCAGGGAGAGGGCAGGTCCATGTTCCTTTCATCTATGCTATAAGTATGTATAGCAGAAAGAATAGACATAGAAACCAAAGGCAGCAAAATCCACTCAGTAAATTGCTTTCTTTCCCTATGGTACTAGTTAGAGTCAGCCATACACAGCCATACATTGCTCCCAGAATTCCTTGCTCTTCACAAAGAAGGGGGAGGGGCAGGGTGTGCGTGTGCATGCGTGCATGTGTGTGCGTGCATGTGTGTGCCACGTGCATGGCTGAGGGGTGGAGAGAGAGTGTGGTTACTGAAGAGGGATGCAAGAGGCATGAGAAGAGTGGGGTATAGTTGAAGGTTTGAGAACAGGAAAAGACTGGTTTCTGTACGTCAGTCCCAGCCTTGGGGTGAAGACATGTTGTTAACCAAAAATGTACATAGTGTCATATATTTTATTTTTTTTGTGGGTACTGGGGGGTCGACTTCAGGACCTCGCGCGCCAACAGGCACCCGTGCCCCTGAGCGATATCACCGGCCCCTTTTTCGTATGTGGGATCCGGGAGTTGAACTCGGGCCCTCGCACTTGCAAGGCAGGCGCTTATGCCGCTGAGCCATCTCACCGGCCCCATAGTGTCATATAAGTAGAGCCTTCTTTTATTTTCTTCTGTACACCACTATAAGCACAAAGTCAGAGGCTTATCTGTAATTCATTTTATGGGCTTGTTTTCTCTCTTCCATTTTTTTCCCCTATCCATTTATTCAACTGTTTTTCAGGTTCTAACTTTGAGCCTGGAAACACTAGGCACTGCAGATGAAAAGGTAACAAAGATAGGCAGGCACTTCCTGCCTCAGAGAATTTAGAATCTAATAGGCGCATGCAGACGCACTGATGACTATAGGGCTGTGAGTCAGGTGGAATGGGACATGCAGGAGAGGAGTACCTATGACGAAACTGGGGCTCAGTGCAGCATGTCTGAAGAGGCTTATAGTCCCGAAGGATGAGTAAGACGCTGCAAAGACGCAGCTGGGGTTGCCGAGGGGAGAGAACACATAGACTACCTGAGACCAGCAGTGGTTCACTGTCTTCAAGTGGGCATTTCATAAAATGGTGAGGACATTCTGGGCTGTCACAGTGAAGTGCAGGGAATTATCAGTATTTATTGGGAGGGAAGCATAAGTGCTAGCTGCCTTGCAAGCATAGGAGAATGTCACACAACAAAGTTCCCAACCTGTCCCCTGTGATTTTTTAAAACTTGTTCTTACACGGAAAATCACAGAGGTGGGAAATCTTGTTTGTAATCATCCAAGTTTAGAACCTAACTTCATTTTATATATAAATACAAAATAATTTTGTAAAGTTTTAACTTTTAATGACTTTTTAAGGAATGCATTTGCTCTGTGAATAAATTGAGGGAACTCTGCTTTCTTTTGTTCAAATATAAAGCGCTTTTCATAATGCTGGAAAAATCATTTTACTGATGGAAACCTAGTTTGAAGTAAAAAAAAAATACTCTTCTCACTTGCAAGAATTTTGTACTTCCCTACTTGCTTCCTTTGTCTATAAACTGTCTCAGTACATTATTCCTACTTCAGTTATTTCCCCTTTTCTCTTACCACACACAAGTGTGTCATGTCTGTTATCAAAACACATTTTAATTCTGGGGGGCCACTCACTGCTTTTCCTTTATTTTTTTAATACTGGGGATTAAACCCAGGGCCTTTGCATTGAGCTGCATCTCCAGCCCTCTTCCCCCTTTTCAATATTTTTAAAATTCTGAGACAAGATCTCACTAAGTTGTTAAATTGGCCAGGCTGGGCTTGGAACTGTGATCCTCCTGCCTCAGCTTCCCAGAGTGCTGAGATTACAGGAATGTGCCACCATGTCTGGCTTTCTTATTTGAACAAACAAACCAACACACACTTCTGATAGTCTTACTTCATTTAAATCCAAAGTTCTTTTTTATTGTACTACTGGGGACTGAACCTAGGGCCTTCACACTCAGCTACATCCTAGGCCCTATTTATCTAAGACAGGGTCTCACTAAGTGACCCAAATGGGACTTGAATTTATAATCCTCCTGCCTCAGCCTCCCAAAAGTGCTGGGAATACAGTGTTTACCAGTGGGCCCAGACCAAGTTCTTGATTATAAAAAGTTCTTGCCTACTTTTTAAAAATGTTTTTTAATAGCACTGGCCAAGCATTAACGTACTGAAAAATATATTTTTTATTATAAATTTTAAAAAATAATTTCTCCTTTGTATTAGATATTAGGGCATTGCAATCACTCACAAAAATATGTATATAGGCAGACTATTAACTATGAATTTGGGATGGTAAAGATGGTGTTATAAATTATTTGTTATAAGAAAGGGGCATTGGATCTGAAAGGATTAAGTACTGCTGTGTGGATGAAGAAACGAGAAGGCACATACGTATTACTGCAAGTGTAGCTGATTCTTAAGAGCAGTGGAGGAGCAGCTGAAAGTGACGGTGAAGTGTTTTTCACTCAGCAGGATATAACCTATTAGAGGGTTATGATAAAGGGTAGGAAGTGAGGGAGGGTGGGTTTAGGGCTTCGGGGGCTTTTCCTTTACACTGCACAGATGACTGTGAGGCAGCACACTGTCCAATGGAAATACAATGCAAGCAAGCCACAAATGTAATTCAAATTTTTAAAGTAGCCACACTAATTTTAAAAAGTGTAAAGAGAAAACATCGAAGTATTCGTGTCTTTTATGTAACCAAGAACATCTAAAACAATTCAAATGGTAAATACAAAAATTAACAAAGTATTTTTATATTCTTTTTGTCTTCAAAACCCAGCTTGTGTTCTGTCTGTGTAGCATGCCTCAATTTGGTTTAGCCACATTTCAGTTACATAACAGCCATGTGTGGCTGGTGGCTGCTGTAAGGGCTATGCAGCTTTGCAGATCCAGATTTATCAACCACTCACTAGAGAATACATTTTTGAAAAAACTAGGTTTTCAGCTAAGCATCAGTGCAGAAGAATCATTCCATGTGGTAACCCCCTCCTAAAGAACAGCAAAATTTGTTACTATCTTAAGAAACTGATAAAAGCCTCTAGCCTCAGGATAACAAAATACAGTTTTAGATTTCAGTACAAAATTCTCCTTATCAGATACACTACCACCTATAATTTACCCTGAGAGTTGGTACTCTATCATAAACTTGCTTCTTATTTGGCCTGGTTCCCTTACGCTTAGTTTAATTTTGATTTGAAAAAAAGGTTGTATGACAAGGTTTCATCACTTGGCTCCACTGAACGCATTCTTTCTCACTGATACTTAAGCAGTCCTATGACATGTTTACAGAACTTACAGGTGTCAGCTCAGCCTGCTCTTCTGTGAAGTCAATGTGACGCTGGGCCTGCTTGCTGGGACATCTCAGAGAAATAGCATGCTGTGAAAATGGAGGAAGGGAGAAAATGACAGGTAAAGGAAGTGAAAAGGGCAGCTCTCCGTATCATGCAGGAAGAGAAAAAAGATCACAGAAATGAACAAAACAGTAGTGACAAGTTGCATGCAATAACGTTTCATCCTTTTATGTAAAAATTAGGTACAAATCAGATGATCTTAATGCTTAATACTTTTAATAACCTCATTCTACTTCTGGACAGTACAGCTATATGGAAAAACTACACAGAAACATCGTATCCAATGTAAACCCATCTTAGCTTTAACCACTGCTTGCCAGTACTCAATCTTCTCCCCTCACTCAGCCAAATCATCCCTTCATCGCCTGTTTGAAGTCTCCATGCTCTACAAGCTTCTAGCTTTTCCTTTCCCCCTCTTTCATATCACCATACTTTCCTCAATTACTTAAAAAAAAAAATCACATCCATTATGAAGATATTCCTCACTAAAGTATATCTTATGACTAAATCCAGATTCTTTTTCACCCCCTTCCTCTAGTGCTATGTGAATAAATAGTCCTTTTCCCTCTTCAACGCTAAGGATGTATTAGATGCCACTTATCCTTCCACTAGTATCTTCAGTCTTTGATACTCAACCAGACCAGCCAACTGCAAGTAGAAAAGAAAAAAGTTCTGGGTACCTTTCTTTTGTTAGATTGTAATTTCTCCTCGGTGCTACCAAATTTCCTCAATTCATGCTATATAGTCGCTCCATTTCCTAGCCACTCACTAATTCCTTAATTCTCTGCATTCTTTATCTCTCAAAACTCATCGTTTGAGTTGTAATGCATTCTGTAATTCATCCTCAAAGTCACCTTTTAACTAAAAAGATTTCTGTCTTTCCAGTCATAGTGTTTGCACATCATACTGCCATTACTAGGTGGTAGTTTATTCTATATGCTTTCATTTCATACCCCTAGAGTTAACTTCATAAGGAACTGTGTGTTATAATCAGCTTTATCCCTTACAGCCCAGGGCAGTGCCTAGGCACTCAAATATTTATGAATATATGACCAATGTTCATGCCACATGCTAGGTCAGATCAAGACTGCTTTTGCTTTTCCATCTCTGTATTTTCTCATTAATTACTAGATCAACAAGAGGCCTGTTAAATCTATATTGCCAATATCCTTGTTTTTAGGAAATAGAAATGTAGGTATTAAGGGACAAAGGGACATGACAAATGCAACCAACTCACAAATGGCTCAGAGGGAAAAATGTGTATGTACTTCGAAAGAATGATACATGATAAAGAATGGGCAGAATGTTAACAATTAGTGAATACGGTCAGTGGATTTCCCCAGTTCTTTGTATTTAACATGATTCAAAATAAAAAGTTTAAAAAATAGTTTTCTCTAGACTCAACCTTGCATAAAAGAAATTATACATTTCCAAAGGCTTACTGGTTAAATTTTTTTTTTTTTTTTTTGGTACCGGGACTCAAACTCAGGACCTTGCGCTTGCCAGGCAGGCGCTTGTGCTGCTGAGTGATATCAATAGCCCTTTTTTTCCTTTATGAGGGTACCGGGACTCGAACTCAGGACCTCGTGCTTGCCAGGCAGGCGCTTATGCCGCTGAGCTATCTCACTGGCTCTAGTTCATTTAATTTTAACTAGATTCCATTTCCAAAAAACACTTAAATAGTTTATTACCGAAACATTACCCCAAATACGATCTTACCTACTCTTTATCATTACTTACATAAAATCTAAAAGCTGTGCTCAAAACATGTAGGAAAAATGAATTAAGGGCCAATGTTCTAAACTTTCTCATGTTCTGAAACTTTCATTTGCATTATAAAGTTATCCCCATCGATCTTTCAAAAACTTTCCACTGCTGAATGAAGAACCATTTGCAAGTCAGAGTCCTTGGGATAAGAGTGAAAGCACACGTACTGAAATGCATTCATCTAAACCCGGCAGCCAAATCTTTATCAAGAAATTGCCTCATACCAAAGTAGTGGTTACAAGTAAAACACTTCCACACGACAGCAACACTTCAGTTGCTTCTTTAGAAAAAGAAGTAGAGGTTTATGCACCCATCCTTTCACTAAAATAGATGTACGTTTATCTTTTACTGAAACATGTATGTATTTTTCACAAGTATTACACTGAAAATAACCACAGCACGATAATGAAGAACACAGATCCTGGGGCTACAGTGCCTGTGTTCAAGCCCAGCTAGGCCATTTACTAGCAGTGCGCTTTTGGACTGCTTATTTAACCCATGTCTTTAAGTACAAAATGAAGATTAAAAAACAGCAATTATCACAAAGGTTTCTATAGGAATTAAATTATAATTTTATTACATTATTTTAAGACTAGAAAACTGTCAGTCATTTGTATTTTATTTAAGGCTTAATTGATTTCATTTGGAGTTGTTAAACTTTATTTAAAATATTCAAAAATATACTGAAACACCACCAGATGGGGATGTTACTGCATAAACCTCTGGCCTTTTCCCCTCTTGCCCATGTAGCTCTGTCTATAGCTCTGGCTTTGTGAGCACGGGCCAGTGTACTCTGTCTTGATTCCCCTTCCTTTGAACTCAACTAGACTGGGTTCAAATCCTTCTGCAGGTGATGCAGTCACTCTCTGCCTCCGCTCCTTTTACTGTAAAACCGGGGTAATGGTGCTGTTCCACAGGGTGGTGTGCGCCTAACAGAACAAGCACTCAGTATAGCAGCTTTTATTATTTTCTACCCCCTTTTTCTTTATTCTTCTCCTTTTACTGGCCATTATACAGTCAGTAAATGTTCAAATGCTCTTAAAACCATTTCCTTTATATTTTATAGCCCCTATTAACTTTAAAAACAGATGAATATATTTTTACCCTTGTTAAAAAAAAAAAAAAGTCCCTTACCAGTCCTCCACAAACCCAAAACAAAACAGAAAAACAAAATGGATCAAAAACCAAATGAGGACATTTTTACTTCTGCAGAGAAAAAAACCCACACAGATTTCCAAGAAATACACCAAGAAACAGGGCATATATCCCAGTGTAGACTAGAGGAGAGTGTCTGAAAAATGTTTACGTGAACTAGACTTTTCTTCAGACTTTCACCGAACCATCATCTATCTTCTTTCATCTGAGAGCTATTCCTTTTGTTATTAAACCTCTGTAGGTCAACTAAACTGGATTTGACACCAAGTTGGTACATGCGAATAAATTTCAGTGCAATGAAGCCACTAGACTTTTATGAGAAAGGTAGCTAAAATAAATAAGAAACAAACATCTAATCTGGAGCCTTGATGCCAGTGAGATCACTTTCCAAATGCTACAAAATATAATTGCTTTTTTCTTTCCAACACCTCTAAATTTCTTCACAAATAAGCTCTTGAAATAGTCCTAGAAGGTGAAGGAAACCTGGGGTTTCACTGAAGTTATGATATGATGTGTTGCACATCAGAAATTTTAAAAACCATTTATGAGTTATAAATTTTAAGTTTTAATAGCTCGATCAGGCAATTTTTCCATCACAATATAATAAATCAAGTTTTTTAAAGTTTATTTAGCAAAACCTTTGAAATCTGCTGTAAACTACACTAATTGCTTTAAAAAGTATTTTCCTTCTTTTTTTTTTGAGACAGGGTCTCATATGCAGTTCAGGCTGGCCTTGAATTCACTATGTAGCTAGCCCATGCTGGCCTAGAACTCACAGTGATCCTCCTGCCTCAGCCTCCCAAGTGCTGGGATTACAGATGTGCACCATCATGTCTGGTTAGTATTTTCATTTTAAAAATACATTTTCATATGTAAAATTCCGAATTCAAAGGAATAATTAAGTTAAAGGCCACCAGAAAATAACGGTACATTTTAACATTAACCTTTAATCTGTAAATCCTGTTTTACAGAAAATTTGTAACATGCAATTATCACTTAAATTTATAAACTGTTTTCTTATTGAAATATTTTATTAACATGAATAAAGTACAATGATGAGTAAATGAAATGCAAAATATATTTCACATGGGTTGAGAACAGACTTGGTTAGTATTTTAACTATAATGAATTCTAATTTTTAAAACCTAGCAAATGATCAATGCTGTTGATGAACTTCAAAAGAACACTAAAATTATTCTATAATTGATATATTTTTTTTTTTTTTGTGGGTACCGGGGGGACGACCTCAGGACCTCGCGCACCAACAGGCACCCGTGCCGCTGAGCGATATCACCGGCCCCTTTTTCGTATGTGGGTTCCGGGAGTCGAACTCGGGCCTTCGCGCTTGCAAGGCAGGCGCTTAAGCCGCTGAGCCGTCTCACCAGCCCTATAATTGATATTTTTGTGTAAACATGGCAAATTTTTATGCTGAAATATTTTTCAACATTCAAGAAATAATTGTTTCTTTTTTTTTTTTGAGACAGGGTCTTGCTCGCTGGCCTTGAATTTGCCTATGTAGCCCAGGCTAGCCTCGAACTCACAATGATACTCCTACCTCAGCCTCCCGAGTACTGGGATTATAGGCATGTACCACCATGCCCAGCGAAATAATCCTTTTTTTTTTTTTTTTTTAATAGGTACCGGGAGTCGACCTCAGGACCTTGCGTGCCAGCAGGTGCCTGTGCCGCTGAGCGGTATCACCGGCCCTTTTTTCATATGTGGGTTCCAGGAGTCGAACTTGGGCCCTCGCGCTTGCCAGGCAGGCGCTTACACTGCTGAGCCATCTCACCGGCCCGAAATAATCATTTTTTAACAAACATGCTTTAAGACATTTTTGAAAATCAGTAAGCACTTGTGGCCTCAGAATTCAAATACAGACTTCTTGGTTATTTGACCTATTTAATCTCTTTAGTCCTGGCGTGGATGGAATAATCCACCTATCAGAGAAGTAATATGATGAGTGGAATGAGGCTTAAATGAAATAGCACATGTGAAATGCGTGGAAGCACAATATTTTGACAAAATCCAGGAAAGAAAAAGGCAGGAAAAAAATACGTATTTTTCCCAATTTTGGAAGTGTATTATGCCCATCTCTGGGGACTTTCAGCAAGAAGGCAGGAGGAGGAGCCATACTATTATTTACTGCAGATAGTTTTAGTTGCCACACTGGCACCTACAGAGTAGGGACCAGGGGTGCTGCTAAACATCCCATAAAGCACAGGCCAGGTGGTTCACTACAGAAAATCATTGAGCCCAAAATGTCAATAATGGTGACGGCAGAGAAACCCTGACCTAGAAGGATCAGACGAAGTTCAAACGCTGAATGTGAACCATCTCCTAAGTCCAAGCCCTTTTGCCCCAAGGGGGCCGCTTAGACACTGGCAGCCAGATATAAGCCTTCCATGCAGGCGACTGGAAGAATCTTCCTTGCAGAAGGTCACCAGCCTACAAGAAAAGACTTAAGAAATAATCCCAGTGTAGAAACTTAAAAAGAAGCAAGATGATGTCCCAGAGAGAAAATGCAGTAAGACTATAGAGTTTAGCCGCAAACTACAAGTATACAGTCATTACAACATAAACACTGTATAAACTCCAAGAAAACATATCGAGAGCACGGGGAAATAGGAAGGAAGAAGTGAAGGAGTGGTCTACAAGGACTGCTAGATCCTCATCTCCCAGAATGAGAAGGCACCAGATAATACACTGAGGAAAAAAAAAAAACAAGAAACAGTGGATTTGGGGCCGGTGAGATGGCTCAATGGTGTAAGCGCCTGCCTGGCAAGCGTGAGGGCCCGAGTTCGACTCCCGGAACCCACATACGAAAAAAGGGCCGGTGATATCGCTCAGCGGCACGGGCGCCTGCTGGCGTGCGAGCTCCTGAGGTCGACCCCCGGTACCCACAAAAAAAAAAAAAAAAAAGAAAAAGTGGATTTAATGACATGGAGGTAAATACCATAAAAACCAGCCGAAAGGGTAGAAAAATACTTACCTCTGAGAACAGAGTATGATGTGTGCAGTTTTTTGAACTCAGAACTATTTGATTCTTTAAGTAGTTCTTTAATTCCATGCATGAAAAAGTAGTTTTTGAAAACTGTATTCAGTTTTAAGAACAACTTGAGGGCCGGTGAGATAGCTCAGCGGCATAAGCGCCTGCCCGGCAAGCACAAGGTCCTGAGTTCGACTCCCAGAAGCCACATAAAGGAAGAAAAGGGTCGGTGATATCGCTCAGCGGCACGAGCGCTTGCTGGCAAGCGTGAGGTCCTGAGGTCGGCTCCCAGTACCCACATTAAAAAAAAAAGAAGAGAAAAAAGAACAACTTGATACTTGGGTTTGGGATCTATTGAGCTTATCCCAGTTTTCTAAATTTGAATTAGAACAGAGTAGACCCAGAAAAAGGCATACTGAAGCAAATTCCGAGCTTGTTAAACCATTTTTTTTTTTTTTTAAACCTGTGGGCAAGGTAAAAGAACAGGACAACTAAGATTTTAGACCATTTCTCTCTTTTATCCCTGGTTTACTTACTGTAATGGTTTAGATCTAAAGTGCCCCCTAAAGCCTCATGTCTGAAATACAGTCAGATCATGGAGATACTACACTCATCAGTGGAGTCATCCATGAATAAATTCAGTAGCCTGGTGTGCGGTTAGTATCTCTCTTTGCTTCCTAGCTGCCATGGGTTGAATACCTTTTCTCCACCGCGCCCCTCTGCCGTCGTTTCTGCCTTGGAGGCAGGTAACCGTGGACCAAAACAGCCAAAATAAACCCTTCCATCTTTAAGTTGCAGGTGTCAGGTATTGTGTCTCAGTGATGGGACAGTGACTAAGACACTCACCAAACCTTATAGTGAAAGTGTAAAAAACATTACACTATCAAATACTGGTACCCCTGCCCATGTGTATCACCAGATACCATTTGAAGAGTGTGTTACAAGACAGGGACTTTTCCCTTCATTTGTCCTTATATTAGTTGAACTTTCGTGAGTGTATTTTACAGACAGACACACATACACACACACTACAGAACAGCCTTACTGATTAGTTCACAACCTGTCCTCAGACACCTTGACCCAACTCAGAATAATCTGATGGGAAGTCCTATTAATATTCCAGACAGAATGACGAGGAGCATACATTTTTAATAAAGCACTGCTCAAACCTCAGCAGGTATATCTGAAAGACATAAAGACTAAGTAGCTGCTGCAAAACATAACTCTCAAGTGTCATAAAGTGGAAGCCAGGTTTCTTCTATTTTTTAGATGGATATGATTCTTTGGACTATCTTGTAAGGAAAGTAGACCAAATAGTACTAACTACATTTTTCTTATGAGAAACTGACATTTAGAGAGGTTAAATAACTTGTTTAGGTCTCATGAACAGTAAGCAGCAATGAAAAAATTCACAGAAAGCAAAGTTCTCTATAGAATATCTATATATCACTTGGATAAAGTTTACTTTTAAATAAATGAAACTTTTTAAAAGTGATATGATTTGCTTTCTTTGCAATAAAATTCAAGTTATCTCTAAACCACATTGATTCATGTTTCATTGTACTCCATAGAATCAAACAAAGCTCATGAGTAAGAACAACAATTATTATTATTATTATTTTTTTTGTGGGTACCGGGGGGTCGACCTCAGGACCTCGCGCGCCAGCAGGCACCCGTGCCGCTGAGCGATATCACCGGCCCCTTTTTCGTATGTGGGTTCCGGGAGTCGAACTCGGGCCCTCGCGCTTGCCAGGCAGGCGCTTAAGTCGCTGAGCCATCTCACCAGCCCCCAGAACAACAATTATTGATGTAAGTTAATCTAAATAATTAAATCAATTGGAGAGGAAAAAAATCAATAATCAAATAGGTATAAATTTTACATTTCCCTGTACCTCCTTAAATGTTTTACATTTCATATTACAACTGATTATTCATAGATTCTTCTACTCTATTGTACTAACTAGACAGTATATAAACACAAGCTCACTGAAAATGCTGACTTTATTTTGCCCCATGTTCTCCTTTCTTGGTGCTATGCTACAATAAAATTGCTGTCTTAATGAAAAGAACTCCATGAAGAATTCTCTCTCACCAAATTCAGCTCTTGTTAAACATCAAAAACCTACTCCCTACCCTTACTCCATCACACTCAGGGCAACTTTTAAAAATCTGTTCACTGAGCCTGTGAGATAGCTCAGCGGCGTAAGCGCCTGCCTGGCAAGTGCAGGGTCCTGAGTTCGACTCCTGGAACCCACATACGAAAAAAGGGCCGATGATGTCGCTCAGCAGCACAGGCGCCTGCTGGTGCGCGAGGTCCTGAGTTCAATCCCCGGTACCCATAAAAAAAAGAAAGAGAAAAAAAAATCTCTTCACATACATTCCACTTGATTCTCTGGACCACTCTATAAGGAAGACAGACCCAACAGAACCAAAGATAAAACTATTTTTCTTATGAGAAATTCACATTTGGATAGGTTAAACAACTCACTTAGGCCCCATGAGTGGCAAAGAACTCACAACAAGATTTCTGAGCCCAGTAGCTCTTTCCACTATTCTACACTGTCTCTGGTGACAAAATGGTATAAGCTCTGAAAACTAGTATCTATTTCTTGTTTTTTTTTTGGAGACAGAGTCTTGCTATGTAGTTTAAGCTGGTCTTGAACACACTATGTAGCCCAAGCTACTTATGACAATCCTCCTCCTGCCTCAGCCTCCTGAGAGCTGGGATAACAGGTGTGCACTGCCACGCACAGCTTGAAAACTAGAATTTTAAAGGACTATAATGAGGATATAAGTGCTTTTTTTATGTTCTCATTTTAAAATGTATATTAAAAAGCAATTATTATCAGCGTAGTAGCAATTAATGGCTTTGACAATCACATTTCAATTTTTAAACCATCTGAAATAACTGATGTTAATTCAAGGACTTCCAAAAAATCAAAAGAATAAAAAGAAGAGACTAAATCTTTTCTAAACCATCTTTGTAACATCACCATGTGTTGATATACTCCTTCTGTACTCTGATTTTAAAACTCAGATCAACAAAATTCCAACAACATATCTCATAGAATTAGAGAAAACAATCCTAAAATACATTTGGAACCATAAGAGACCTAGAAGAGCAAAGCAATTCTGGGCAACAAAGGCAAGGCAGGGGGCATCACAATCCCAGACTTGAAATTATATTATAAAGCTAATGTGATAAAAACAACGTGGTACTGGCAAAAAAACAGACCCGAAGATCAATGTAACAGATTAGAAGATGCAGAAACAACTCCAGACATACTAAGCCACCTTATCTTTGACAAAGGTGCCTGTAACACATTCACTGGAAGAAAGATAGCCTCTTAAATAAATGCTGTTGGAAAAACTGCTCTGCACATGCCGAAGATTAAAATTAGACCCATATCTTTCACCGTGCACTAAATTCAAAATGAATCAAAGATCTAAATATTAAAACAGAAACATTAAATCTGCTAGAAGATAGAATAGGTAAAACTCTTGAAGACATTGGGGTAGGCAAAGACTATGAATAAAACCCCCATCGCACAGGAACTATCACAAAGAATCAACAACTGGGATCTCATCTTATTAAAAAGCTTTTGCACAGCAAGAGAAACCACCAACAGAGTGAAGAGACAACCCACAATGTGGGAAAACATGTTTGCCAGCTGTTCCTCAGACAAAGGATTACTATCGAGAACATACAAAGAACTCAAAAAAATCAGACCTCCCAAATTTAAAGACCCAATCCAAAAAGGGGCATCTGAGATGAATAAACACTTCTCAGATGAAGAAATACGAACAGCAGATAAATATATGAAAAAATGTTCAACATCACTGGTCATTCGAGAGATGCCAATTAAAACAACACTGAGATTCCATCTCACCCCAGAAAGAATGGCTACTATCAAGAAATCAACCACTAACAAATGCTGGAGGGGCTGTGGGGAAAAAAGAACCCTTCTCCACTGTTGGTGGGAGTGTTGACTGGTGTAACCACTGTGGAAATCAGTGTGGAGATTCCTCAAAAAACTAGGATTGGAGGTCCCATTTGACCTAGCTATTCCCCTTTCTGGGTATCTTTTCTGGGTATCTCAGAAAAATTAAAAACATCTTACCACAGCGATGTATGTGCACCCATATTTACAGCAGCACAATTTACAATAGCCAGATCTTGGAAACAACCCAAATGCCCATCAACTGAAGAATGGATAAAAAAGATGTGGTATTTTTATACAATGGAGTACTACTCAGCTATAAAGAAGGATAAACTGGAGACTTCTATAGGTAAATGGATGCAACTCGAGACCACACTCGTAAGTGAAATAAATTTGATGCACATGTGTAAACATCATATTGTCTCCCTAGTGTGAGAAGCTGAAAGAGTAAATAAGATCCAAAATGTACAATAGATATTGTAAAATGGGAAGAAACTGTTCAAAAGGAAAGAGAAACTGGGATGAGGGAATGGAGAAAGGAAGGGAAAAGAAAAAAAAAAAATATATATATATATACATATACGCAAGATAGTTAAGATAATTTTGCTTAGTTCATTGAAAAGAAAGGTTAGTGCTAATATTGTTTGGGCAATTGAATGCCGATATCTTGAACTCTGAGTAACTAATTTAAAGATAACAATATGCAATGTATTAAACATTGTTACCCTCCTATTATATTGTTTTGAAATTTTGTTCTATTTTTTTCTCTTTAAAATAAAAAAAAACTTAGATCAAAAGTATTTTTGACAAATTTTAAATGCAGAATCAACAAAGTTAATTAAAACCAGTCTTTTAAAATCATTTCCCCTTATTTTATACTAAAATAATGAGAGAAAAAGTTCCACCTATTTACCTCAGCAATTGGCTGCCCCTGATGCGTTAAATCCAGTTCCTGAGGGCGTGTCACTTTATCAATATCCAGAGAGTCCATGCTGGAGGCTGCAGAAGTGACACTAGAACGAGAGGAGTTACTAATAGAGCGCACTTCGGCATCACTCACTGTGCCCGCAGATGCAGTTCTTCGGTGCTGATTGGTTGCCACGGGCTTAGTGTCTTCCAGTACAGACTGCTGAGCGGCCTCATCCATGCTCAAGGAGGCCTGTTCTAACTGTGCAGTGATGTCATCCAGGGAGTAGTTAGCATGGGAAGGTTTCGCTATCCTATTAGACGAAGAAGATAGTCCTTTCAAGGTGCCGTGTTTTGATGGATGTCGGTTAGCAGCTAACTTCTGAGGAGCTTTTGTTTCTGTGATTTGTCGCTTACTACTTCCTGAACCAATACTGCTGAGCTCCTGCTCTATAGAGCAAAGATCGGCCATCAGTGCATCCAGATCCACAGTTTCCCCTTGATTCAGAGCTTCTGCAAAGAATAACACGTTGCTGGAATACCATAATCACAATTTACACATTTTATTACGAGTCAGTTAAATGCAGAGGAAGAAGAATTCATCCCACTGGACTACAGGATGAATACTGTACTATACTATACTATTCCATGGTTTGAACCACTTCCCCCGTGCAACATTTTAACCACAGGTTTTAATAAGCTATTATTATGGTCAATGGGTGGGTAGAGATATTAATAGCAAAAGAGCTATGGGGGGGCTGGTGAGATGGCTCAGCGGTGTAAGCGCCTGCCTTGCAAGCGCGAGGGCCCGAGTTTGACTCCCGGATCCCACATACGAAAAAGGGGCCAGTGATATCGCTCAGCAGCACGGGTGCCTGTTGGCGCGTGAGGTCCTGAGGTCGACCCCCTGGTACCCACAAAAAAAAAAAAAAAAAAAAAAGAGCTATGGGGGGCCGGCGATATATCTCAGCGGCACAAGCGCCTGCCTGGCAGGCACAAGGTCCTGAGTTCAATTCCCAGTACCAAAAAAAAAAAAGAGCTATGGACATAAGAAGAGAAGTCAAAGTCTAAAAAATACATACTGGAATGTTAATTCCAAATACTATAAAGCTGACTAGGTGGAGTACATTATCTCGGCCACAAGCGCTGATTATAAAAGTATTAATAAATAATTTCACTGAACTTAAATCTAGTGAGAAAATAACAATGCCATTAAATTTGCTATGAGGTCCCACTTGAGTGTATATTTTGTCAACCATTAAAAAATCAGTCAGAAAACTGTGTTATGGTCCAGTTTGCTCTTTTCTGTGACAATCTGAATTAGTAATATGGACAAATCAAAAGTAGAGAACTCAGTCCAGTTATGCATATAGGTTTTGAAATCATAGTGCCATTGTTCCTACATTATATAAATTAATATGCTACTGTATACTTTACTTAATTACATCTTACCATTCAAGTTGTATATGGAGAAACGGTAAGAAAAATTGGCCATGTTTGTTTCCTGGCGAAGAGGAGATCTTTTCACTGGTTCTACGGGCTTGTCAGAATCCAAACTCTATAAAAGAAAATTTAGTAAGTCACATTAAATTCAGGTTTCAGTTACATAAAACTTTATGATTAAGTGAACTGCCATATAATGAATGAAACTAAAGTTTAAGTAATAGCCTTAAGAAAAAGTATAATAAGGTTTCACAGTATTTTTATTACAATTGTTTCAATTTTTAGATACATACTTACTTTTAAGGCACCTAGGACTGTCACTGTTAAGATTTATAAATACATCAAGTTCAGTGACTGATCTCATAAATTCTCTATAAAATAAACCAGGTATAGTCATGTTAATCTAAGAAATAGAAAAGAACTATACGGAGAGTTCTGTTATCTCTGTCCTCAAGGGGATCTGTTTTTGGTCTGGGATAGCTTCATTCTAGGTTGCATGAAGCAACCTAGAGACAAGGGACAGTTCTGGACTCAAAATTACCAAGATCCACGAACTTAACAGAGAGCAACTTCAAACAATGAGGGAATATTCTTGTTCTTTCAATCTCTAACAAGATGAGGGCAAACCCTAACTCAGCTGTACTATCTGTGACAAAGCTAGACTTATACTTACACTTAAGGGGTAAGGTGACTTGGAAGTTTTCTCATCACCTTTTTACTTTATTTATTTTTTTGGTGCTGGGGACTGAACCCAGAGCCTTGTGTGTACTAAGCACATACTATACTACTAAGTTACATAACCATCTCTCACCACCTTCCCCTCTTTAACCCTTCTACCATAAGGAAAAATGGCATGTACAACAGAAAATTTCAGGAAAAAGGGAAAGAAATTCAGGTTTAGTGTCAGGAAGTCTGCAAATATTAGAATTAGTCTTTTAAAACTTTAATTTCTAAAAAAATGAACTATCAAATAATCTTCAAAATAAACAAAATTTTGGATTATCTATAGAATCATGGAATTTGATTAGAATGCTGTCTTCACTGCTCATTATCTCAAGATAATATGCATCCACAGAGGAAGTGCCCATCCTATTTTTAAAGCTATCAAACAAAGGAGATCCACAAGTTCTTCAGGGTCCTATTTCAAAGTTCGACAAAACAGCTTGGAAAATCTTTAACCTAAAACCTAATTCTTCTGGAGCAATGAAAGTCCTAATCTTCCTTTTCTGGGGGTAATTGGAGAATAAAACGTAGCTAAGGTTTTCTGTAAAATAATTTATATTAATTGAGGGCATGTTTAAAGTCAATCCATTCACCAGTTAAAATAATATTCCTTAGAACAAAAATTTAGTAATCTAGTACAGTGACTCTTAACCTTTTTTGAGGAGTTACTGAGAATTTGATAAAAGTTATAAAAGCTTTTCCACAAAAAAGTACAATACACACATTTTCTAAACTATTTTAGAAGAATTGCCCACCACGTAAACTTGACTTTTTTATAAAGTTGAAAATACTGTTAATGTTGACTATTTGTACAGGTGATACTTTCTAGTGAAGTAATGAAATGAACAAGAAATTTGAAGTTTTATTCACCAACTTAGTAAAGTCAAATATTCCTTGAAAATTTCCAAAAATATCAAAAAGCCATGTTGGCAGTGAGTCACTCTATGCCATGGTTTTAACGTTTGTTTTCTCCCTAGAGAAAGATTGTATGATGAAAAGAACAGTCATGGCTTAGCTTAGGAGCCAACTTTTTTGATGAGTGTGTGGCACTTCACATATATGTCAGGCATAAGCACAGAAGGAAATACATGGCACCCAACCAGAGAAACGCCATTCTCAGTGGAGCAGCAGGAGTTCCCACTCCACCTAGAACAGCTGGACTGATACCTGTCTGTTTTCTTTTTGCCCTCTCCCAAGCATGGACAATTAAACTACCACATCAGGGAAATCCCACATGTCAGCTGGCCCTTGCACACTTTCTTTCATGCAGTATTACTTTCTATTTCCTTTCCTTCTTCTTTCACCCAAGCATAAAACTGCATAGCCTGGTCATCATCTCTATGCCAAAATTACCTTTATAAAAAAGCTAAAGAGTTAAATGGGAATGATTTGGTGACTACAAACATAAGAAATGACATTTCTGACAAAAAGTAATGCTACGTCTGATTAGAGATGAAAGAAATGATCCATATGAAATCTTAGTAGGATTGAAAACATTCTCCCCAATATTTAGTATTAACAGATAATGGTCACAAATTTATCTGTCTTTCAAAATGATCTACAGTATAGAAACAAGCTAATACTTTCAACTTGTACATACCACCTTATTTTTCTGTTAAGAATTTCATACTTACGCATTCCCAAAGATATTTAAATATAAGTTTTACCCTAATGCTCTCATTGTCATGAAATTAAATTTATTTAATAAATGTAACCATTTTCACAAGTTGAATGTAACACAGAAAATATTAATTAGAGGAATAAAAATGGTATCCTTTCATCCTAAAAAAGAATCCCAGTTTAAAAGAAAAGGTCATCATTAGTTTTTTTTTTTTTTTGTGGGTACCGGGGGTCGACCTCAGGACCTCGCGTGCCAGCAGGCACCCGTGCCGCTGAGTGATATCACCAGCCCCTTTTTTCGTATGTGGGATCCGGGAGTTGAACTCGGGCCCTCGCGCTTGCCAGGCAGGCGCGTATGCCGCTGAGCCATCTCACTGGCCCTATCATTAGTTTTAAAACTCAAGATCCAACTAAACAAAATGAAAAAAACTTTGCCCCTGTCTTAAATGCATCTGGGAATGAAATTTTGTCAGTATTCTAGAAACACTCAATAGAAAATACTAACATGTGAGGAAAATGTATTGTAAAATGTATTTAGATTTACTAAGTATAGAACAAGATTTACTAAAATTTAGACTTAATTTTTAGGCTTTAAAACTTTTTTTTTTTATTGGTACCGAGAACTGAACTTAGGACCTTGCACTTGCCAGGCAGGCGTTTGTGCCACTGAGCTATATCCCCGGCCCTAAAACTTTTTAAAGCTAGAAATTTCAAATTTATGTAACAGATACGAAGTAATTGGTCTACATGAACAGAACCTCTGTCACAGAATTCTTTTAAAAATGTCCTTAGAATAACCACAGAAGATACTCTCTTGGGTATTTTAAAACTTAACCTGTATCCACATCCTTATGTTTACACATTAGACTTTTAACACTCAGTGCTGGAGACCCCAAAATGTTGGACCAGTGATTGCCAGCAACTCAGCTTCTCCAGGACTAAGTGTCTACAGTCTGGAAAACAGTAGCTTGGAGAGGAACCAAAGTGACTGGAGGTGAGCTGGGAACCACCAGGGAGCTGAGAGAGGAGAAAATAGGATTATCACCTATTATTAGAAGAAATACATCACACTTTCAAGAAGAAGAGATGGCCAGCTGGGAGGCAAAACTGAAACTAACAAATTTTTCGCTCACAGAGAACCAGAGAACTGCACTGGGACTAAAACAATCACTGGCAGTTGGAACCAGATAGGAAAATGTGGTACACTGTTTCCAGAGTGGCCTTCCACAGTCAACAGTTGGTGAGTGACCTCGTTACAGCACCCGCAGCCACAAATGCGGAGGAAGAGCTGGTGGGGACACCTTTGTAGGGAAGGGCTGGTGTCTGAACCTGGGTCCCAGAGCAGCCCCCTGGCTGCTTCACACTGCCAAGTTCCCAGGGTGGATGCAGGAAGGACAGTCACGGGAGATTGCCGGCAGATGGAGAGCAGACTGGGGAGGAGTCCTGCTGAGAGGAAGGGGCTGGTGAACACAGTCAGAGGCCAGCTTTAGCCTAAGGTACGCAGAACTGGACGCTTACACCGGGGCCGTGTTCTCACTGTAAGCAGATCTCTACACCCAGAACCTTCTGGGGGCAGACTGCCACCTTAGACTTCCAGTGTGAACAGAGACACGTCCTGACCTGAGCTCTGTTCTTAACCCTAGGCTGAGGAAAAGAGCCACACATCCAAAAAACCGGAAAACTTCCTTTCATTATTCTTTGATTGTATTATTTTTACATTTTTTATTATTTTCTTTTTTAAGAAAATTTCTTAATTAAAATTTTTTTTTATTTTTTGCTGTTTTTCTCCTTCTGTACATTTTCTACCACTCTTTTTTTTTCTTTTATGACCAAGTCTGTGTCTATGTGCTTCTCTTCCTCTTGCCCTTTTTCTCCCAATATAGTTTATAGAGGGTAACGTAATTCTCCCTTGTCCTTTATATCCCTCCTACTTTTATCCGTATCTCGTTGCCTGACTTTTTTTCTCCTCTGTGTTATTCATTCTCAATTTTTCTTTTCTTTGCTCTCCCCCTTTTCATTGGACTCCCTTTAACTTTTTCTCTAATATTTACATCAGTCATAGGATCTACCCCATCCCCATTTCTCACTACCAATTTTGTACTCAGCTTTCTGTTATCCCCTTCCAAATATATAACATACCCTTACCATCATTAGGTTCCTTTCCCCCCTCCTATTTCCTCTTCATACCACAGAGCAGAGAACTTAAAAAAATATTTTTTCTTCTTTTCTCTCTTCTCTTCCCTTCCCTCCTCGGGCAATACCCTGTCCCCAACTCCCTGGGCTTCAGATAACTGATTCTATAAAATTCCTGTTGAAGGCTGTTTTTCACCACTAGAGGAGACACAGCCATCGCATTTAGCGCACATTAACTGTAGGTCAAGACGTGGGTTGCTATGGTGTTTACACTATACCTGTGGATTTCTTCTCCAGGGTAAGGGAGACCCGAAACAGGGTCTCATTGATGTTACTTCTCAACCAGCCTGATAGACACCACTGTAACGGGTTAGCCTGTTACTACTGTGGCTGATTTGATTGCACCAGAATAATCCTGACTCAGTGGATAATTTCATGCCAGTGAACCTGTCTGACGAATCCACCATCATGCCTAGCCAGACTTACAAAGAGAAAGCGAAAAGTAACATCAATACAATTAGAAGTGAAAAAGGTGAAATCACAACAGATACTGTTAAAATCCAGAAGACAGAAACTGCTTTAAAAAATTATATTCTAACAAATTAGCAAATTTTGAGGAACTGTACAGATTCCTAGATACAGATTACCAAAACTAACCCCAAAAGACATTAATATACTTAACAACCCAATAACAAGCAATGAAACTGAGACAATAATAATGATCTACCAACTAAACAAGACTAGGACCTAATGGATTCACTGCTGAATTGTACAAAATCTTTAAGGATATTGTATTGTATCACCAATATTCCTCAAGCTCTTCAAAGTAATTGAAAAGGATGGAGTGCTCCCAAACTCATTTATGGAAGCCAGTATCAACCTGATCCCAAAACCAAGAAAAAGACCCAACTGAAAAGGGAAACTACAGGCCAATCTCCTTCATGAATACAGATGCAAAAATCTTCAACAAGATATTAGCAAACAGAATGCAGCACATTATCAAAAGATCATACATCATATCAAGTAGGTTTCATCCTAGAGATACAAGGATGGTTCAACATATGTAAGTCAATAAATGTAATGCATCACGTAAACAACAGCAAGGTCAAAAACCATATGATCCTATCAGCAGAGGTAGAAAAGGCTTTCAATGAAATCCAACACCCCTTCATGATAAAAATGCTAAAGAAAACAGGTATAGAAGGACCATACCTGAATATGATAAAAGCTACTTATGACAAACCAATACCCAGCATCATACTAAATGGGGAAAAACTGAAAGCACTCCCTTTCGAATCAGGAACAAGACAAGGATGTCCATTCGCACCTCTATTCAACACAGTACTTGAAGCATTAGCCAGAGCAATTAGGCAAGAGAAAGAAATAAAAAGGATACATATAGGAAAGGAGGAACTCAAATTATCATTATTTGCAGATGACATGATACTATATATAGAAGACCCAAAGAACTCCACCAAAAAACTCTTAGGATTAATAACAAACTTCAGCAATGTAGCAGGAAACAAGATCAACACACAAAAATCATTGGCATTTGTAGACAACAGTAATGAACTGGATGAGAAGGAAATTATGAAAACAGTACCATTCGGAGTAGCTTCAAGAAAATGAAATATCTAGGAATTAACCTAACCAAGGAAGTAAAAGACCTCTGCAAAGAAAATTACAGTACTCTGAAAAAGGAGATTGAAGAGGACATCAAAAAATGGAAAGATATCTCCTGCTCCTGGATAGCCAGAATCAATACTGTCAAAATGGCCATACTTCCAAAACTGTTATACAGATTCAATGCAGTCCCAATCAAAATACCAACAGCATAGTTTACAGATCTAGAAAAAACATCCTAAAATTCATATGGAACCAGAAGAGACCCAGAATAGCAAAAGGAATTTTGGGCAACAAGAGCAAAGGAAGAGGCATAGCAATACCTGACTTCAAGCTATACTACAAAGCAACATGATACTAGAACGTGGTACTAGAACATGTTGATAAAAACAACATGGTACTATAACAAAAACATACGTGGATCAATGGAACAGAAACTGAGGATACAGAAACTTCCCCAGACACATTCAGCTATTTGATCTATGACAAAGGGGCTAAAAGCATATGCTGGAGGAAAGATAGCCTATTCAACAAGTGGTGTCGGGTAAACTGGTAATCTGCAGAAGATTGAAACTGAACCCTTATCTCTCATCATATACTGAATTAAAATAAAGATGGATCAAAGACCTAAACGTTAAAACACCAACATTAAACATACTGGAAGAAAAAATAGGTAAAACACTTCAAAACTACGAAAAGCTTCTGTGCAGCACAAGAATCAATCAGTAGAGTGAAGAGATAACCTACAGAATGGGAAAAATTTTTGCTAGCTACTCCTCAGACAGAGAACTAGTATCTAGAACATACAAAGAACTCAAAAATATTAAAACACCTAAAATTAAAGATCCAGTCAAGAAATGGGCAAGAGAAATGAAGAGATACTTTACAGAGGAAGAACTATAAATGGTCAACAAATAATGAAAAAATCTCTGGCCATTAGAAAAATACAAATTAAGACAACACTAAGATTCTATCTTGCTCTAAAAAGAATGGCAATCATTAAGAAATCAAACAATAACAAACACTGGTGAGGCTGTGGTGAAAAAGCAACTCTCCTTCATTGTTGGTGGAATGTAAACTAGTACAATCATTATGGCAATCAGTATGGAGACTTCTCAAAGAACTAAAATTAGAAATTCCATATGACCTAGCGATCCCTGGCTAGGTATCTTCTCCAAAGAGTTTAAGACATCATACTACAGTGATACATGCATACCAGTGTTTACAGCACCACAATTCGTAATAGCTAAATCCTGGAAACAGCCTGTATACCCATCAACAGATGACTAGATAAAGAACATGTGGTATCTACATATAATGGAATACTACTGTGCTATAAAGAATGACAGATCTGAGACACTGGTAGGAAAATGGATGCATGTGGAAAATGTAACATTGAGTGAAATAAACCAGACACACAAGCTTAACGACCATACGGTATCTCTCATTTGAGTGAGGTAAAGTATAAACAAAGAGAATAATGAAGGATGAATAAAAGAGGACAAGGTAATAGATCTCTTACAATAGAGAAGTGGTCCAAGGGAAAAAGTGTGAGGGATGAGGAGGAGAGGAAGGGGAAATAAGTAGAATAAAGACAAGCCATGTAAAGAAACCTAACAACCTCAATTAATGTAAATATTATATGCTATAACATGAGCTAAGATTAATAATATCAACATGAATGAAAAATGGGATAGGGGAATTGGAGTAGGAAGGAGGGAGAGGGAGGGAAGGGGATTTAAAAAAATGCTGTAGGATATACATGTTAACCACTCCCCAAGATGACTGTAAACTGCATGAACTGCAAATATACTAATAAAAAAAACAAAAAACAAACAAACAAACAAAAAAAAACATCACTCAGTGATGACTTGAAATGCTCAACTAATTTTTCAAGCTCTACTACTAACCTGTGTGAGTTTGTCCAGTTCCCCGAGCCAGGCTCCAAACATTTTGTCCAGGTCTTGATCTTCTTTGTCACTGTCTTCTTCAGCACCATGGTCGATTTCTTCATCTGATAATTGCTCCATCTGAAATACAGACATCTGTGTGAATGAACAGTTACAAATTTAACTTGAAAAAGTATGCGGTATATGCTCTATTACATAGTGGAATTTTCTGGAATCAAATATCCAAACCAGAAATTGTATTATATTTTATCACTAATTAAATTAATAATTCTTTATCTAAATTTTCCCAGCATAATACCCCTGATGGAAATAGTGACACCAATGCAACAGTCAACTGCTCCTTCAATAAAGGGGTATAAAAATTAAGAAAAGAGAATTTATAAATACTTATTTATTTATTTATTGACAGGGTCTCACTATGTAGTTCAGTCTGGCCTTGAACTTGCTATGCAGCCTAGGCTGGCCTCGAACATGCAGCGATCCTCCTAGCTCAGCCTCCTGAGTGCTGGGATTACAGGCATGCATCACCACGCCTGGCATAAATCGTTTTTGAAAAGACTCAGATTCTAAGATACTTTTCCTTGATGATATCCAAATAGACCCAAGGAAAATAATGCATACCGTAATACATCCTATTAAATTATTCTATGATTATTAGATTTGGTACTCTGGGAGGATACACTAACATTTTACTTAATTCTCTGTTCTCTTACACACAAGGGAAACCATGTGTAAGAGAAAAAGAGTACCCTACCACAAATAAGGTTTCTTCTCCAACAGTCAGACTTACTAAAGATAGAGTAAGATCTAAAGTCACAGGAAAATGGACAAAGCACAGTGAGGTCCAAGCCTTCAGGGACCTCTGTTTTCCTGTCCTAGCCTCACTCCTTCAGCGTTCCAAGCCATACTGTCCTGCTTGCTGTTCTTTAGAAATTACAGATTTATTCCATTCCTCAGCCTTTGCAATGCCAAATCTTCTGTCTGATACACTCTCCACCAAATATATGCATGGCTCACTCCTTCCCTTCATTCAGGTCTCTGCTTAAATGAGCATCCTACCAAAATAGCACCCTACCCTTGTTAATTTCTGTCCCTTGTATAGTTTTATTTTTCTTCACAGCACTCATCACCATCTGTTACATTTATAATCGTTCTTCCTCCACTAGAAGGAAAGCTCCACAAGAGCAAGGGCTCTGGTTTCTTCCTGTATCTACAATGACTGCTATGGTGCGCCTGGCTCATAGCCATGCCATTAAATGTCTGCTGAATGAGTATTCAACTCTGTATGTGTATTCTTATAAAGATGCACGCTTTTTAAAAGGTCCCTAAAGAGCCAGTTTAAACCCAAACCAACACAAAAATCCACATAATAAAAGACAAAAAAGGAACAATAGAGTTCTATTCTTTAGCACTAGTTGCTTCACAAGGAACTCCTCATTTAACCTCACACTCTTTACTGACTTATAAATGTGTTACTTGTTTATAAATGAAGAAAATTAGGCTAACTTAGACAACTTAGCCCAAGGCTCACATGTAGTAAATGGCAGTGAGAATATGAACCCAATATGTATGACTTATTCAACTGTATCACTGGTTTTAATCTGTTTTCCAAGAGGTAGTTGTATCGGCCACCATGTGTACAGACGGATCTGAGAAAGATACACACACACACAAAACCTCATTTTTAATCATTCACTTAACAAATATTTATTGAGCAGCCACATGTCAGGCACTATTCTTGGTACTAAGAATAGAAACAGTGCCACAAGTCAGATTAAACTCTTTTCCTAAAGGATTTTGATTCTACTGGCATGAAGAATGATGGGAAGCCAGCTACTGAAGATTAGAAGCAGAATGGGCAGAGGAAATGGAAATGCAAGGACCAAGGTAGAATAAACCAGGTATACTAGTAAACTATTAGAATACTTATACTTGGAATAAAATCCTAAGGCTAAGACCTTACTTTATTCTAAAGCAGGGTCTTAATATAATGACATTAGTGCTTTTTAAAAATAGCACTTTAACTGCTCTGTGGTGAATAGACAGTAAGGGGGGAAGCCTACAACAAACACCAGTGGCCATGGCACAGGTAAGACATTTTTTAAAAGTTCCTAACTACCAAATGGAGATGAAGGTGATGATGACAGCTAATACTTATTTAGTAAATACACACCATGCATCATTTTGAGTGCTGTATGGTGGTACCTTGGTTCACGAATGCTTTTGTTTGCAAACAATTTGGTTCACAAACAGAGGCATTTGGGAAAATTTTGTTTTTGTTTGCAAACTCTGCATTGGGTGACAAACACAACCATGACCATCTTTCCCACACAAACACATGTGGCCATCTTTTCTAAAATCATAGAACAATTCGTAAACTGAGGCACCACTGTATTTTTTCATTTCATATATTTGGTATTTATTAATTTACCTAATCCTTACAATAATCCTATAAAGTAGGTACACTGAACCTCATTTACTGATGAAACAAACAGAAAAGCTACATAGTTTGCTTAAGACTGTGGCTGCACACCTAGAATCCAAATGTAGACAGTTAGGCCTAGGCTCTTAACCTGCTGTCTAATATTGTCTCTGTGAGATGAAATGAAATAATATGGCCAAAGTCAAGATACCTTTCCGAGGTAAAGGCAAAAGAACCTGATAAAAGACTGGATGGTGAGAGGGAACAGTGAAGTAAAGAGAAATCAAGGATAATTCCTAGATTTCCAGTATCAACAACTGAATAGGAGGTAATACCATTTCCTCAAGACTAGTGATAGGTGGGTTGGGAATAGGCGTATTTTGAGGATAAGAGTGGAGATTCCTAGCAAACATCCAACTGAAAAAACAATGAGGAAGGGTAAAGACTCAGCTAATGAGAAGGCTTAGTTTCACCCACAGATTAATTCAAAACCATATTTATTATAGAAGAATCAGATGGTATTAGTAATGATTCAACTAATACTTTAAATTACATCTGTTTTATTTATGAAGTAAAAATAGAAATAATGGTGATTATCATTGTTTATATGTGGGTTGGCTTCACTTTGCCAATACAAAACAATCATGCTCGATTATTACAGGCTAAAACTCGTAGTGAATATAGCAGGAATCACTACACATAATGAAACTATCCACTTAGTATACCACCTTGCATGAAACTTCTCATGAAGTTAATTATTCAAGCCTATTTTCCCTATTAACTTTCCTTTCAGGAGATATTTTGATTTACTATTCAAATTCCATATTGTGAGAAGGAACTGGTGATTCTTCATCAAGAAAACTGGGCAAAGATTAGAGCTTAAGAATCTGGTTAAATACATTTCAGGTACTCAAATTATAAAGAGCAAAGAAGAAAGTATGTGTTTGTGAGACTGTCATGATACTGACTTAAAACACCAGGGAAGAGTAAGATTTCCAAGCGAAGGGCTAAAGCAGAACTGGGTCATGAAGGGTCCTACAAATTTCTATTTTACTACGTTCCACTCCGCTCTGTTCTGTTCTGTTCTCTCTGAAGACAGCTGGATTCTTAAATGGGGAAGTGAAGATAGAAAGGGCACCTGGTATTTTAGTCAGAGGACAGGGTGACTGTATGTAACAGTGTTTAGAGAAGGGAAAAACCATAGAAAGCTACTGTAGATATTAGGTAAAGATAATTAAACATAAAGAAATTGAAATCCTAAAAGAAAATACAACTTTAAAAAGTCACGTACTTACAACTGGCAAGAAAAAAAAAAAAAAAATCATGGCATACACGGGATACCTTAGTTGCGGAACTGTTTTTTGTCACTTCGATAATTAAAAAAAAAAAAAAATTGCTTTTTGCCAAATAAGTACTCTATACTTAAAACCAAGTAAAACTCTCAGAATACAGGAGAGCAGAGATGCCCCTAGAGCATTTCTCTGGGGCTACATTCAGTGTGCAAAATGTTCCAAAAAGGTATGAATAGTTCCAATCACTTAACACTTATGGTATATCTTCTATGTGCTGGACATTAGAGGAATAGAGATGAACACAATGGCTGCTGTCCTCAAATTATATATAATTTAGTAGGAGATAGAGAAGGAAACCAACAGTGATGAAACACTGTTAAAAGCTAAAATGTATGTTAAGTGAGGGTGCTGTAACTCAACTTGAGGAGGAGAGGAAAGGGGTGATGCTTCAGTGGAGGTGGGAGTAATGAATGTCCAAGTGAGAGAAGGGTGAGGGTGTTTTAGATGGAGAGAGGAGTACGTACTAGGATGGAAGTGTGAGAAAGGAAGACATGTTGAGAACTCAAGTGGTTTAGTGTTTCTGAAGCACAGAGTGAGTGCACAGACTCATGAAAAAGTACACAGGAGAGGAAGGAGAGGCAAAATTGTAAACCACACCAAAGAGTTTGGACTTTATCCTGTAGGGCAATGTTGTTTCAATTGTGGTCTGCTAGAAAAAGCTTTTGGCAAAGTCCAGCACCCATTCATGATAAAAACCCTACAGAAAATTGGAATAGATGGTCTTTATCTCAATCTGATAAAAGCTATCTATGACAAACCAACAGCCAATATCATACTAAATGGACAAAAACTGAAAGCCTTCTCTCTAAAATCAGGAACAAGACAAGGATGTCCACTGTCCCCACTCTTATTCAACATAGTTCTGGAAACTTTAGCCAGAGCAATTAGACAAGAGAAAGAAATAAAAGGAATTATGATTGGAAAGGAAGAAGTTAAATTATCATTATTTGCAGATGACATGATACTCTACACAGAAGACACCAAAAACTCCACTAAAAAATTGCTCGATTTAATAAGCAAATTCAGTAGTGTAGCTGGATACAAAGTCAACACTCAAAAATCAATAGCCTTCCTGTACACCAATAACAAACTCACTGAGAGAGAAATTAGGGAAACAACACCTTTCACAATCACATCTAAAAAAATGAAATAACTTAGGAATCAATCTCGCAAAGGAAGTAAAAGACCTCTACACTGAAAACTACAGTACTCTGAAAAAGGAGATTGAAGAGGATATCAGAAAATGGAAAGATATCCCTTGCTCTTGGGTTGTAAGAACCAATATAGTGAAAATGGCCATACTTCCAAAACTGTTATACAGATTTAATGCAAATCCGATCAAAATTCCAACAACATATCTTGCAGAATTAGAGAAAACAATCCTAAAATTCATCTGGAACCAGAAGAGACCTAGAATAGCAAAGGCAATTCTGGGCAACAAAAGCAAGGCAGGGGGCATCACAATCCCTGATTTGAAATTATACTATAAAGCTACTGTGATAAAAACAGCGTGGTATTGGCAAAAAGCAGACCTGAAGATCAATGGAATAGATTAGAAGATGCAGAAACAACTCCAGACATACTAAGCCACCTTATCTTTGACAAAGGTGCCAAACACATTCACTGGAAGAAAGATAGCCTCTTTAACAAATGGTGCTGGAAAAATTGGCTCTACACATGCCGAAGATTAAAATTAGACCCATATCTTTCACCATGCACTAAACTAAATTCGAAATGGATCAAAGAACTAAATATTAAAAGAGAAACATTAAATCTCCTGGAAAATAGAATAGGTAAAACTCTTGAAAACATTGGTGTAGGGAAAGACTTTATGAATAAAACCCCCATTGCACAGGAACTATCACAAAGAATCAACAACTGGGATCTCATCTTATTAAAAAGCTTTTGCACAGCAAGAGAAACCACCAACAGAGTGAAGAGACAATCCACAATGTGGGAAAAAATGTTTGCCAGCTGTTCCTCAGACAAAGGATTACTATCGAGAACATACAAAGAACTCAAAAAAATCAGACCTCCCAAATTTAAAGACCCAATCCAAAAAGGGGCATCTGAGATGAATACACACTTCTCAGATGAAGAAATACAAATGGCAAATAAATATATGAAAAAATGTTCAACATCACTAGTCATTCGAGAGATGCCAATTAAAACAACACTGAGATTCCATCTCACCCCAGAAAGAATGGCTATTATCAAGAAGTCAACTAATAACAAATGCTGGAGGGGCTGTGGGGAAAAAGGAACCCTTCTCCACTGTTGGTGGGAGTGTCGACTGGTGCAGCCACTGTGGAAATCAGTGTGGAGATTCCTCAAAAAACTAGGATTGGAGGTCCCATTTGACCCAGCTATTCCCCTTCTGGGTATCTTCCCAGAAGAATTAAAAGCATTGTACCACAGCGATATATGTGCACCCATGTTTATAGCAACACAATTTGTAATAGCTAGATCGTGGAAACAACCCAAATGCCCATTAACCGAGGAATGGATAAAAAAGATGTGGGATTTCTATACAATGGAGTACTACTCAGCCATAAAGAAAGATAAACTGGAAACTTTTATGGGTAAATGGATTCAACTCAAGAAAATACTCACAAGCGAAATAAACCGGATGCACATTTGTAAACATCATATTGTCTCCCTGATCGTATTGTCTCAATTTCACTGTGACTATTCCATTCCTTAGTCTTCTATTTTTACCAAGCTTTTATATGGCTTAATCTTATACTGAGTAATATTTTTCTCCAAAAGGTATTTGTACATTCTCTAATGCTTGAGTTTGTTAATACATGAGAATTTTTACTTGTTGTCTTTAAAAAAAAAAAAAAATTGTGGTCTGCTAATAACCTGCATTAAAAGTACTTGGAATGCTTCTTTAAAGTCAATTTTAAAATGACCTGCCCAAGATCTACAGAATACTAATGTCAAAGGGGTAGAATGTTGTTAGCAAGTATTGCTTATGCCCACTAAAGTTTGACAACTAAGGTATAAACGACCGTGTTGTGTTACGATTACCGGGAAGACTTGTAAGATAATAAGCAATGCAGTTTTCTATAACCATACTTAGATTAAAGGCAGAGCAAACTAGAATGAATAATACTCTCCCAAACCATAAAGAAATTAGGCAGCATCAGTATCCTAAAATTAACACAATCCAATTACTCCTCCCCCATTACCAAGAGTCCTATGCTTTTTCTAATTCATTCACAAATTTTTGTTCTTTACTTCCAATTATATTTCAGCTTTCTCACAAAAGATAGTTTTTGAAGTACTCCTATACTGCTCTAATCTGATAAATAATTCTAAAGAAAAGGGTGTAGTAAAGAAAGAGGCTTTGTGTGGAGATTTCCATGTTCAAGGACTGCTCCCAACTGTGTAATATACAACTGCTGCAAAATAAAAGCAAGCGGAAGGAAACCTAATCAGACAAAAGAAACAGTAAGGGGAAAAAAAAAAAAATCCTGAGTTATATTTAGTGAGGCATTAAAAGAGGAAGAGGACCCATCAAAAGGAGGGAGGAAGTCAGAGAACAAAAGGAAACAAGTAGGACACAACACAATGTAAAATGGACTGAGAATTGTAGAGGATGGTAGGCCATTACTCGTAAGAATAAGACAGTACTGCTATGTTTGATTCATTATCTCTTGATCTAAAACTATATTATTTTAACACAAGACCTTTAATTCTGCTGTGAACTAAGTGCTGTGATTTGCAACCCACCCAATGGAAACTGGGACATTAACAATCTTGAAGTTTCAAAATTTGATTTTCCCCCAATTTTAAATGATCCATCCCTTAGTATGTTTCTTTCTTTATATATTTGTGTTCTATGGATTGACTAGGTTATTTTTCTAAGGATCCTATTCCTTGGTGTGTCCATTCTTAAATATTAGATAATTTCTTCTGTTCTTAATTTATAAAGCAGATGGGTTTAAAAGAAAAAGAATCAGAAGTTGCTGCTGCATTTCTATCACTGAAGTTTTCCTGTGTAGGTAAGTGGCCCTCAACAGAAGACCCCAAGTTCTATCTGGGGTCTGTGTCATCTACCGTTTCTATTGCTGGGACAAAATCCCTGACACCCGCAACCTAGGAGCAGAAGTTTAATTTGGGTCATGGCTTCAAAGTGTTCTGTCCATGGGTAGCTGGCTCCAAAGCAGAAAAATCATGGTGGAAGGGTATGGAGCAAACCTGCTTACTTCACAGTGGTCCAGAACCAGAACATGGAGGAAGAATACAGGAGAGGAAAGGACCCAAGACCAGACACAGTCCCCAAGATCATGCCTCCATGACCTACCCAAACACACACAGATTTGTGCTTTAACTAATCCCCTAGGCAACTCTCAAGCCAATGAATTGATACTCAAGATTAACTGTCACAGGGTCCACACTTCATATTCTCTGGAACAAATTTCTTTCTATAGGCTTGTCCATGAAGCAAATTCAAAGCAAGCTATGGTCTCATAAATGTTGAAAGGGACTAAGGAAGCAATGTGCTATACTACTCAGGGCTTTGCAAGAGCAAGACAGAGTTAAATGCCCACCAGGGAACTTGCATGGATTGCCTGATTCCCCAGGAATGAGCTTACACTGGAAATACAGGTCCAGAAAGTTTCCACATGGAATTAAACCTAATAAACAGGCATACTATTTTGAGGCCAGGTATGGTGAAATTATCCTTATCCAGAAAAAGTACTCCATTAAGGGTGATGACTTGCAGCCTTATGCCTTCTCTTTTATTTACATCTCTGTTTTTGACAACCCAGAATGTAACTACAGACAACTCAGAACGTAACACCACATCTTCATTATCATGTACATTACCTGTAATTACACATCACATAAGGAAGCATAAAAACAAACTATGACTATTTTAGCAATGAAGTTTGTAATGACTAAGAGCTATAAGTCAACTGAAAGGCAATTTAGTTAACTTAGTGTTTTACTTGTGAAACACTTAAATGCACTCCTTAGAAAAGGGATTCATTTTACAAAATGATAAAACACACTTTAATGAGAATAAGCATTCCTCATTTACACTGAATTTTCCTAATCTCTTAAACCCCAAACAGGAACTTCTTCTCTAATGTGGAAAAACAAATCTTACTCCTGGATTTTCCACCATTGCAGGCTAGAGGCAGCAGCTCTCACTAGTTACCTGGAAGATATTCACCAGGATTTACAGGTACTTGGAAACAGGGGTGAGGGCTATAAGGGGTTGTGAACAAAAATCCCAAATGTGGGAAGGCAAGTTGAAGGAGAATCCCACCAGAAAAATTACATTATCTGGGATGTTTAGAGAAAAAGGCTGGGCTGCCACTTATGGGCCAGGTACAACAAACAAACCATCCTGGGGAAAGATCTAACCTCAGAAGAAGCTGAGTACAGCAGCAGTGGCAGAAGGGCTGCTGTGTTCAGCCCTCAGCCTAGCAAGCACCACTCAGCGCTGACCTATCCAAGGTCTCCTCCCAAGAGGACACAGGGCCCAGCAAGTGTGCTATTTGCAGGACAGGGTCTCCACAGATTAGGGCACTAAGGAAGGTGAGGGCCAGAGAATCACTCAAAGAAATCACACAAAGGATGGTGACTGAGTTAGGACCAGCAACCCCTACAGTAAGAAAGGAACAAAGGCATAGTCCTGGATAGGGACCCAGAGCCAAGCACTGCCTAATTCAGGAGACAGTCAGGAGACAGTCAGGAGACAGTGAGTCGCAGGGTGTGCAGCAGCTATAACCATGTGACCCAGAGATGAGGAAAAGACACTGGACCAGTGTCATTAAGCACTCTCCCATTGCCCTCCCCAAAGCCACCAAGCTCTGAGCCTATACCGTTATCTCACCTGCCACCCACCCTCCAAACGTGCAGAGAGCTCAGTGCCCATGCAGGAGCGACAAGATCCTCCAGAAACTCTTAATTCCCCAAAAGCTAATCTCATGGGCACTGAAATAGAGGCAGTAGCTGGCCAAGAAGTCAAAAACCAATTGGTTAGACTATCTGAAGAGCTCAAAGAAAAAAACTAATAAATAAACCCAAGTTAAAAGGTTTAATGAGCTTAAAGATATAAACAAAGAGTTGGTTGAATTTAAGAAGACAACACAAAATACAAAATACGAATGATCACTTTTGTGAAGAATTAAGAGACTGAAAAAAAAAAAAATCAAGCAGAAATCCTGGATATGAAAAACTCAATTGAAAGTACGGGCAATAACAGTGACCAGTCTGAGGGGAGATGTCAGAACTTGAAGACAAAGTTGACGAAGTAAGTTGATCAAGCACTCAATGAAACCCTAAAAGCAACAAGACACCACAGAAGCTGGATCCAACAATACCTGCTAGATGGCTTAAGAGAAACCAACCTAAGAATTATACAAGTTAATAAAAGGTCAGAAGACCATAGGTATAAATAAAATTTATTCACTAAAATTATAACAAAAACTCCCAAATCTAGGAAAAGAAGTCAATATCTAGGTATATGAGGCATATAGAACCCCAAAGAGCCACAACCAGAAAAGAAACTCTCCATGACATCTCATAGACTCCCAGCAACTCAGCACAAAGATGTTAGAGAAAAACATCAAGTAACCCACAAAGGCAGGCCTATCAGAATAACAGCAGATTTCACAACATAAACTACAAAGACCAGGAAAGTTTGGAGTGAAGTTTTTCAATCCCTAAAAGAAAACAATTCCCAACCAAGATTCCTATATCCTGCAAAATTACCCTTCAGAATTAGTGGAAAAATTTCCATGACATGTCTTTCCCTGACATAGAGAACCTAAAGAAATCCATGACCACTGTAATGGTTAGTACATTATGTCAACTTGAGAAGTTTAGAAGCTTAACTAAGTGACTCAGCAGGGGGCCAGGGTCCTCACTTTGTAAACATCCTGAGCCTGGCAAGAGGAGGGCACAGTGATGGTGTGAGTGTTACACCCGCCCTAGGGCAGGTAGCCTGCATACAATATAAGGAAAGAAAAGAGGCTTGCTCTCTCCCTCCTTTTTGCTCTGGTTATTTTTGCTGTCTTCCGCTGCCATGAACGGTTGCCTCTCTGCCATGTGCCTCTCTCCCTTGGAGCCAGCTGATTATGGACTGAAGCCTCCACAAACTCTGAGCTAAATAAACCTTTCCTTCCTTAACTTTGGGTGTCAGGTATTTTGTCTCAGCAATGAGAGAAAAGTAACTAAGACAACCACCAAACCAGCACTACAGAAAGTATTCGGAAATACTAAACAGAGATAGTGAGGCCAATACCACCAAAAAACCCAGAAGAAAGAACACATCCAACTGGGAGAGTAGTTGAACAAAAGGAAAAAACACAGGAATTGGCACTGGGAAAATAATGCAATAACAGGATTCAGTAAATGCCTTTCAATAATAACACTCAATATGAATGATCTTAACTCTCCAATCAAAAGACACAGACTGGCAGACTGGATAAAAGAACAAAACTCAACTACATGCTGCCTACAAGAGACACATCTCATCCACAAAAAAAGAAAAAGACAAAGAAACAAAAAAAACTACAAAAAACACGAACACATGACTGAAAATCAAAGGATGGAATATGATACTGTATGTATCCAGAGTCTGAAAGCAAGCAAAAACAGCTATCCTGTTTTTAAACAAAATGGACTTCAAGCCAAAATTGATCAGATGAGACAAAAAAAGTCACTATATACTGCAATTCCAACAAAAACACCAATAATATTCATCACAGAACTAGAAAAAAAAATTCTATCATTTATACAGAAGAGACACACAACAGCCAAAGCAATCTTGAACAAAAACAGCAAAACAGAAGCTAGGCATGTAGTGGACATCTATAATCACACCACTCAGGAGGAAGAGGCAGGAAGATCCCTGCTGAGTTCAAAGCAAGCCTGGGCTACACAGTGAAACCTCATCTCAAAAGAGGGAAAGACAGACAGACAGACAGACAGACAGACAGACAGAAAGAAAGAAAGAAAGAAAGAAAGAAAGAAAGAAAGAAAGAAAAAGAAAGAAAGAAAGAAAGAAAGAAAGAAGGAAGGAAGGAAAGAAAGAAAGAAAAAGAAGGAGGGATCACAATTCTGGGTTTCAAATTATACTACGAAGCCATAGTAATTTTACAAAAAGAAAAAAAAGCATGGTATTGGCACAAAAATAGATATGTCAATCAATGAATAGACTTGAGGATGCAGAAATAACCCCCTGCACCTTCAGCCATCTGATTTTTGACAATGAGGACAAAAACATGCTGGAGAAAAGACAGCCCCTTCAACAAATGGTGCTGGGAAAACTGGCTATCCACATGAAGAAGAATGAACCTAGACCCGTATTCTCTAACCCTGTACTAAAATCAAATCAAAATGAATCAAAGACCCAAATATAAAAACAGAAAAACTAAAACTGCTAAAAGATAAAACAGGTAAACTCTGGAAGTGATAGGCATAGGCAAGGACTTTCTGAAGAAAGACCCAATTACACAAAAAATAATACCAAGTATTAACAAATGGGACTGTATCAAATTAAAAGAAACAGGGCTGGTGAGATGGCACAGCGGCTTAAGCGCCTGCCTGGCAAGCGCGAGGGCCCGAGTTCGACTCCCGGAACCCACATACGAAAAAGGGGCCGGTGATATCGCTCAGCGGCATGGGCGCCTGCTGGCGTGCGAGGTCCTGAGGTCGACCCCCCAGTACCCACAAAAAAAAAAAAAAAAAAAAAAGAAAGAAACAAGAGTGAAGAGACAATCTACACCACAGCGTGGGGGAGAAAATTTGCTACTCCTCCAACAGAAGTAATATCTAGAATACATAAAGAACTAAAAAAATTAGGCCCCCCCAATAAAAGACCCAATCAAAAAATGGGCAATTGAAATCAACAGACACTTCTCAAAAGAAAAAGTACAAATGGTCAATAAGTACATGAAAAAAATGTTTGGCCATTAGAGAAAGGTAAATCACTAAGATTCCATTTTACTCCAACAACACACTGAGATTCCATTTTACTCCAGTAAGAATAGGTATCATCAAAGACTGAAAAAAATGACAAATGCCAGCAAGGTGGTGGGAAAAACCCTTCTATACTGTTGGTTGGTTTACACTAGGGGGACAGGGATATAGCTCAGTGGCACAGTGCCTGCCTGGCAAGCGCAGGGTCCTGATTTTGAATCCTGGTCCAAAAAAACAAAAAAATGGGAATGTAAACTAGTACAACCACTGTGGAAATCAGTATGGAGACACTTCAAAAATCAAAAATAAAAACTTCTAATGACCAATCCTGTTATTACCTATTGCACAATATACCACTATCTGAAGCCACAGAAAACAGCGAAAAGTGGAGAAACAAAAAAGAATAAAGAGTAAAATTCTATTGTTTATATCCCAGGTTTCTACTTTCACTTGAAGAGTAGTAAAAGAATAAATTTTTGTATTTTAAGCCACCCAATGTGCAGTAACCCATGATAGGCTTGAGAAACAGTTAACACACACACACACACACACACACACACACACACACACACACTAAAAACAGGGCTTTTATAATTGCTTCCAGAGATATTCATCCTGCCCAAGTGACTCCACATTTCCAATCTTTTCTATTGTACAGGTAGTTACTTTTGTAGACATCTGATACTGTTCATGCACTGTCCAGCCTTTCTAGAGAGGCCCTCTCTTGGGTAGAAGAAACTATCTTGAAACTCTTGAAAATCTCACTAGGGAGGCAGGCAGTGCTTTTTTAACTTCTGCCCTATTCTCCCATAAGACACCCAAATGTATTGGCAAAAATGCAATACTACCAGCAATTCATACTTTGAGAGCAAAGAGAGTGGCAGAGAACTGCAGCCATCTGTATTTGGTTTTGAGTTATCAGAATGAACTGAAGATTTTAAACAGTGGTAAAGAGAGGGAGAGAAATAGATGTATATATGTATATGTGTTTGCAGGTATATCTACTATAAGGGCCTAGTAGCAATGATACCCCAATCACAATCAGCATACTTAGCGCCCAGTTTTTGGCTTCTAAATATATACTCAAACAGAAGTAACCAAAGATCCATAGAATAGTGGTTCCAGGGCCAGCGCAGGGGAAAAAAACAAAACAAAACAAAACCAGATGACAAAATGAGCACCTAGAACACTTTCTTGTGCCAGAATAATAAGCAAACATTAAATGCAGAAAGGAACCTCAGAAGCCTAATCTGGGACAATTTGAGCATCAAAATAAGTTATGACAGAAATGAACTATATCCTACTGAATAAAATAAAATTCATACTGATATAAACAAAACACTCTATTGCTGAATGCCAACAAATTAATGTAGATGAAATACAAGAGAAATTATCATCTTTCAACCAGTCATAATAATTGAGTACTTAGTTATAAAAAACATTTTGAAAAGTAATTCTAAAAATCAAGGCAGGGAAGCCTGGTGTGGTGGCACATACCTGTAATCCGGGGAGGCTGAGGAATGAGGATTGCAAATCAAATTCAAGCCTAACCTGGGCAACTTACTGAGACCCTGTCCCAAAATAAAAGAGCCAGGCATGTAGCTCAGTGCAAAGGCCCTGAGTTCTATCCCCAATAGTAACCCCCCCAAAAAATAATTCACAGCAGAAGTCATCAACAGATATTAAAGCTACAGGGCAAAAATTTAATATAATGTTGAACCACCTCTCCACAAATTACAGGAAAGACATTGCCTTAAAGAGGTAATCACAACATCAAAATTGTGACAAACAACATCGTATGACTGTTATGATGCATAGAAGGACATATAATTCTGTAGTGTCCTTGCCAAAAATATACTACCTGAAATCATTGAGACCTTTTACACTGCTGACTTCAGCAGCACATATACTAAAATTGGAAGAGAACTTCTACAAAATAATTGCCCTATAGCTTTAAAAAATGTGAAAACTGAGGAAATGTTCCATATTAAATGGAACTTAAAGAGACATTAAAAGAAGAGAGAGACATGACAATGCTTGACCCCAGACTGGATTCTGGACCTAGGGAAAATATACAAGTACAGCTATAAAAGACAGTGCTAGGACAAATGACAACATCTAACTATGGATTGTGGGTTACATCATGAATCAATGTTACATTTCCTATTTTATTAATAGCACTGCAGTTACATAAGAGAACATCTTTGATCTTAGGAAACACACATTAAAGAGTTTTGTCATAAAGAGGCATACTGTCTGCAACATAATTCTATCATTCTGGAAAAAATATGTGTATGTATGTGCAGCGAGGCTGTGCTTGTGTGGGGGAGGAAGAAAGTAAGGAATGATAATTAGACAAAATGTAAACAATAGGTGAAAGGGGTAAAGAGGAATGTGGGGATTGTTTGTAATCTTATAATTTTTCTGTAAATTTGAAATAAAATAAGGAAGAAAGTGAGGAGAGGAAAATAAAAGAAAAAACAGTTTCTGCCTTTAGAAGTTATAGTATGTCTAGGAAACAGAATAAGTCAATAACGAAATCATTTAAAATTCAGAAATAAACTTCAGAGAAAAGAATAAAATAGGATGTAAAACATTTCCCCAAAATTAAATATGCAGTTTAGTTTGAGACTAAAACATAATTGTACATTTCTCTAATTGTACTTGTCTTTTATTATGTATGCATATCTATTCTCTTTCCTAATGTGTTTTTTCCTAGTTTATTCAGTAAGTTTTCTAACTATATTCTGATTATTTAATACAAATAAAGGCTTAGCAACTTAGAAAATAATTACTCATCAGATAATTGTCACACAGACAAAAGACAATCACTTCCAACCTTTAGATGAAAAACAAAACAAAACAAACCCCAACTAATTTTTTATAAAGTTGGCTAACATCACAAGTGGATCAGGAAAAAAAATCATAATTCAGTTCCAAATCAAAGCCTAGTATTTAACCAAACAGAAAGGCTTAAAATAAATACAGACTTAAAGATGGGTTTTTAAAAAGATGTTTTGATTTTTAAATTTTTGTTATTAGGAGAACAAAGGAGAAAAGAGTA
Source organism: Erethizon dorsatum (assembly GCA_028451465.1). Taxonomy (NCBI): domain Eukaryota; kingdom Metazoa; phylum Chordata; class Mammalia; order Rodentia; family Erethizontidae; genus Erethizon; species Erethizon dorsatum. The sequence continues at coordinate 32,300,594 of CM051835.1, read as the reverse complement.
GAACACTTGTACTTTGCATTATTCATTAACATATGTCCTGACCTCTTGCCAACACTGAGACAGAACTAGAGTTGATCAAATATTCTCCACCTTACAAAGCTTTCAGGTGTCAACTTTGTTTCATTTATTTCATAAATGTAAAACTCCTTGGAAAAACATTTAAAAACTGATTACTGATAAAAGATACATTCAATATTGTCTCCCACACAATACTATCAATGAATCCATCAAAATAAAAAGTCACACTGCTAACTGCAATTACCACAGAGCAATTAACCACCATAGTGCCAGGAGGCTCAGCTATGTTTCTGATTGCATGCCCTCCTTTTTGGGTTTTTATGGCCACTATCTTGGTTCAGATCTATACTATAATGCCTGTGGGTTATTCTAGCAACTTTCTAACTGGCCTCTCTTCTTTAATCCATGACTGTCAGACTAATCTTCCTTAAAGACTCCATTCATGACAAGATTCTGCCCAACCACCCAAAACAGTTTCCCATGACATTCTGCATTAAGTACGAACTCTTCATCACATGATTTTAGAGCTCTGCCATGAATTCAACCTACAATTTCAACTTCATTCTCCAAAAATAAGTCATGCTTTCCCAACTTGGCCTCTGTTCGTTTTCAACCTTACTGCAACATCTCAACTGTCAAAAGAGTGACAGAATACACTTCTCTACCTTCCGAAATTCCATTATGATGATAGTAAACAATTATAAAAGGAAAGAAACTCATAAAGACACTGAAAAATGGAGATGCCAAAGGTGTGAACAGACCAGAGATTTTGATAAATTTCTGGAAGACAGAAACACAGTCATACAGGGCAAATGAACCAGAGCAGCAGGAGCTATGGCTCAAAGCAAGCATTTTCACCTAACATTTATTGATCAAGTACGTACTAAACACATACTACATATCAAACAATATTCTAGAAGGTCAGGATCTAGCCGTAAATATGACAAGTAAGGGTTCTGCTAATATTGAACTTACATTCTAGTCAAAGAGAAATATTAAATAATAAAACAATGAAATCAGAGACAATTATGGAGTTTTTAAATTGGCATTTTGTGGCAAGCGATGAAAAAGCTGCTGTAGGTTTGATGAACAGTGAAATCCTCTTAGTGATATTTAAGCTCAAATATGAATAACAAGAATTTTACCCATGAGAATCAAGGTGGTAAAAACAAAAACAAAAAACCAGAAAGATTAATCTGGTGGGAATACAAGGAGTGAAAAGTGATGAGATTAGAGAGGTATGAGAGGTCAGATCATGCAAGAATCTGTAAACCAAGAGTCTGGACTTTATTCTAAAGAAGCCCTCTTGAAGGTAATGTAATAGAAAGTCACTTCTCACAAAAGACTGTAATAGGGGTGAAGTCCATTCTAAAAAAAACTGAGAGTAGAGTATTAAAAAGGACAGATATGGAGAAAAAGATGCTGTGTGTAACAGCACCCAGTAATCCCCAAGCAAGTGCTCTCCCCTAGCCCGTGCCATTCCACCCCAGTCTAGGCATTTGCTTCCAGGGTTCACGAAACTAGAAGAAAACAATTTTCTCGAGTCATGATTTTCCAACTTGGCCTCTGTTTTACAAACTCCAATACCTGCCAAATGTATACTTCTAGGAAGTATGGCGTGATTATTCTAAAATTTGTTGAACTACACTTCAAAGGGTGAATGTTACCTTAATATTACCTTAATTTAGAAAAACAAATGTTTAAGTGCTGTGCTAGTTAAACAGGAGTTGGATACCACTTCCTCTGCGAGGTCTAAGAACTTTGTACCTCTCCACGGCATTTACATCTAATCAGCTTTGTATTATGTAGTGGTTACTTGTGAACTTGCTTTATCATCCTCCACACCCAACTAGGTTGCAAACTCTGGAAAGAGAGAGACCAAAAGGTTCTCATTTTTTCATCCCAGAATAACTACCACAAAATCATATTCAACGTTTTTTCCCTATCTCCAATTTAAGATAATTCAAAATTTAAGATGACATCTAATTTAAAATGACTCAAACCAAAAGTACATTTCTTTAAAAAGTGATCAATTTATCTGGTTGTAGATAAATACTAATTTAGAGAAATCAACATTTTAAAATTAATTCCCCTATCAATATAGAATGATTTAGAAAAATCTGAAAGATTTTCAGAATATCTGCGTAACATTTCTGTAAGGGTGTTTCGAGAAATATGATTTAATAGCTGTACTAATACCGATTCTCTGGTGTAACTATTAGTAAGCACCCGACAATTCCAGCTTAACCTAGTTTTAAGCAAAGAATCTATTCAAATCCAGAGTGTAATAAAGCTTATTAGTACATTTGTCATAATGCGTCTCCTCTCTCAACTTCCTGCATTTCCTATTCTTTCTCTTCCAAGGGCTTATTCCAAAATGTTCTACTCCTGTTCTGCAGTCTGCTTTACACCTCCACCTCTTTGATTCTGTCTCTCCATTCTATCTCATTAATGGTCTCTCAGTATCCCTCAAAGAAGTTATTCACAATTCCTATACATGAAAAAGCAAAATCCACTTTGTTAAATTTTTTTTTAAAGAATTAACCAGAATTTTTAATAGAAACACAAGGTGGTAGGGAATCACTTTACTAGTAAACCCCACATTTGGTAGTTCTTCCTCTATGTCTTTGTTTTTGTTTTTTGAGACAGGGTCTCACTATATAGTTCAGGCTGGCTTCGAACTGGCGGCAATCCTCCTACCTCAAACTCCTGAGTGCTAAGATTACGGGCATGTGCCACCACACCTGGCTTTTCAGTATCTTAATATTTTATTCCAGGAGTCAGAAATTCAATAGAAATGGGTCATTATTCATTACATTAATCAGACACAAATGGAAATAGGTAAGATTTAATAGCCAAGAATTGCTTTAATAGAGGCTGGGGATATAGTTCAGCCGCACAGTGCCTGCCTGGCAAGCGTGAGGTCGTGAGTTTGATTCCCAGTGCCAAAAAAAAAAAAAAAAAAAAAAAAAAAAAAGAAATTGCTTTGATGAAAAAAAATAGTTTTTAAATCTCAGTGAAATTTCTGGAATGAGTTTGCTGGACATTTAAACAATAAATACTGAACATCTAACATTTTAACACGAATTCTAGTCTAAGCCATCTCAGACTAAACAAGTTAGGAGATCTAAAATTTTTGTTCTAATTCTACCACTAACTACCTAGAACTTTAGTTAAATCATTTAAGTCCTTAGCCCTCCCTTTCCTAATCTGCAAAATAAATACAATTTTAAAATAAAATAAAAATGGAGACAGAGACAGACTTGTTGGTACCAAAGGACTCCCCATCCACAACCCATTCTTATCTGCAGTTCTATCACTTAGTTACTGACTTCATCCATAGTTCAAACTTCTGACCACAGCTATCTATGAAGTCTCATCAGGATTCTGGAATTTGTTCAGGATGCTATGACTTCTAATTAATATTTTTAGGGGTTTCCTCTTATTCTGCTTTTTTTTTTAATTTCCTCTTGGTTTTGTTCTCAGAATCTATTCATTTGCTTGAACCGTTCAAATGGTCAGGGGGATGAGAAAGAATTAAATTTGACTCACTGTACAACAAAATATGGATTCTAGGAAGCATAAGGGATGACTACCAGCAAGAAAATGAACAATATCCCAGGGTGGGCTTGTTGTACAACTAAAGTTCATTTTTAATTCAACAGTCTTAAAAACCGAGACCAATTTCACATATTGCTCCACAATACAAATTAGAATAGAAAAAAAATGTTTAAAACTGCTTACCATCAAGTAAAATTAAAACTTTACGCTAATACTGTCACATGTTTGTTCCACAGTTCCGTATTTCCAAGCCCTCCCCGACACACAAGCCTGTATATGGACACACTTTGGAAGATACGGGAGCACAGTACTCTAGTCTGAAAAGTAGATAATAGTCTTATCATCTTCATGCTACTGTAATGAGGAAACTAAAGGTCAAAGAGAATCTCAGAAAGAGAAAAGATTCAAAACATTTTAAAGGTTGTATTAATCTTCCTATAACACTAAAGAAACCACTAATGATGCCTAGCCATTACACATTCTGGTTAGACATCATACTAGGTAAAAAGGTTTTCAAAACATCAGTGATTCCAACCTTGCCTGTCATTCATTTTACTTTTATAAGCATATATGTGACTATATGCATAAGCATATAGTCAAATATATTGGCCAGATAGTGGTTAGGCAGTGTCAAGCTCATCATCCTCTTTCTGATCATAGCTAAAAGGTTCACAAAGCATTCTGGCTATAATATGTTATTCCAGAGATGGCTAAGTGAGGATTTATGACTAAGCTGGCACCCTCCATCTTATCACTGTTTCAAAATGCATTTCTGATGGAGGAAAATGAACTTCATTTTGTTAAAAGCTGGGGTGCTCCAGGTATTAGACTACTGAGTTGGAATCCCAACTCAAACACTGAAGAGTTCTGAGACCTTACCTATAGGAACCAAGATAAGAATGATATCCCTTGTGGTATTTCCATACAATGGAGTACTACTCAGCCATAAAGAAAGATAAACTGGAAACTTTTCTAGGTAAATGAATGCAACTCGAGAAAATACTCACAAGCGAAATAAACCGGATGCACATTTGTAATCATCGTATTGTCTCCCTAGTATGAAAATGCAATTTCACTGTGACTATTCCATTCCTTAGTGTTCTATTTTTACCTAGCTTTTACATGGCTTAATCTTATACTGAGTAATATTTTTCTCCAAAAGGTATTTGTACATTCTCTAATGCTTGAGTTTGTTAATACATGAGAATGTTTACCTAGCTTTTACATGGCTTAATCTTATACTGAGTAATATTTTTCTCCAAAAGGCATTTGTACATTCTCTAATGCTTGAGTTTGTTAATATATGAGAATGTTTACTTGTTGTCTTTTTTTTTTTTTTTTGTGGGTACCGGGGGGGGTCGACCTCAGGACCTTGCGCACTAGCAGGCGCCCGTGCCACTGAGCGATATCACCGGCCCCTTTTTCGTATGTGGGTTCCGGGAGTCGAACTCGGGCCCTCGCGCTTGCCAGGCAGGCGCTTAAGCCGCTGAGCCATCTCACTGGCCCCAACTTGTTGTCTTTAAAAGAAAAAAAAAAAAAAAGAATGATATCCTGGTTTTCCTGAGAAGTGTAAGCAAGAAGTGAGTGGAAATATTTAAAGTATTGAGAGAGAAAAAAGTAATTTCTGTACTCTGAGAAATTATCCTTCAAAAGTGAAGGAAAAATGGTTTTTCTCAAACAATGATTGAGACAATTCACTGCCAGTATGTAGACTTGTTGTGAAAGAAATGTTAAAATTCATCAGAGAGAAGGAACATGAAATAAAAGGAAGGAAGGATAAAGAAAGGAAAAGCATCAAAGATGGATAAGTGAAGGTACAAATAAATATTTTTCTTATTCTTATTTAATAGGTAATAGTTTGTTCAAAATAATAAGAGCAACAATATGACTATATATGCTTATGCATATGTCACATATATGCTTATGAAAGTAAAATGAATGACAGCAATGACTCAAGGGGTAGGAAAGAAGAATCACAATTATTACTCATCACACCCCTAACGTGGCATTAATTGAAAAATGGACTTGGATCAGTTGTAAATGTATGTTGTAACTATAGCGCAACTACTAAAAAAAGGTACAAAAAGAAGTGTAACTGATATTACTAAGGACAGAAAATGCTGAATTAAAAAGAACAAAAGGCTGAAAAAGAGTGGTAGACAAAAATAGGAACAAAGAAAAGGACAACAAATAGCAAACAGTAACAAATATGGTAGTTGTTAATTCAAAAATAAATATTAATAATCACTTTGAAGTTCAATGATTTAAATGTACCCATTAAAAGACAAGAGATTGCCAAAATGAACCAAAACCAAGACTCAACTAAGGGCTGGGGCAATAGCTCAGGTGTAGAGTGTATGTATTGCCCTAATGCCCAAATAAACCATTACAAGAAAACCGTAGACTAAAACTGTTTGTAAACAGGTCAAAAATTCCTATCACAGTGTCGACAAATTGAATCCAACAATGTATGAAAAGAATCATGCACCACGAGCATGTGGGATTTATCCCAAGTACATGATGCTGGCACTTGAAAAAGGTAATCCATTACATTAATAGGCTAAAAAAGAAACAGTACGTGATATCAATAGATGCAGGAAAAGCATCTGACAAACTAATACCGATTCACGATAAAAATTCTAGTAATAGAAGGAAGTTCTCTAATTTGATAGGGATATCTACCAAAAACCCTACAGCTAACAGTCTACTCCATGGTCAGACACTTGAAGTTTTCCCACTAAGATCAGGAATAAGGCAAGGATATTTCCCTTTCCACTCCTTTTCAACATCACATTGAGAGTACCAGCTAATAAGGTAAGAGAAGGAAAGGAAATAAAAGGTATATAGATAGGTAAAGAAGAGATGAAACTATCTTTGTTCACAAACGACATGGTCCTCTATGTAGAAAATCTGGAAGAGCACACACACATGCACATGGGCACTCACACAACAAAACACTCCTGGGATTAATAAGCAATTGCAACCAAGTTTCAGGATACAAAGTTAACATGCAAAGTTGATCACTTTTCAATATACCAGCAATGAACAAGTGCAATTTGAAATTTAAAACATAGTATCGGGCCGGTGAGATGGCTCAGGGGCGAAAGTGCCTGCCTGGCAAGCACAAGATCCTGAGTTCAATTCCCGGTACCCACATAAAAAACAAACAAACAAAAACATAGTATCATTTCTACTAGTGTCCCTCAAAGTGAATGAAATACTTACATAGCTGGATATGGTGGCCCATGCCTGTAATCCCACCGCTCTGGGAGGCTGAGGCAGGACTGCAAGTTTGAACCCAGGGTTGGCAATTTAGCAAGACCGTGTTTCAAAATAAAATTAAAAATAGCTGGGGATGCAGCTCAGTGTGAAGACTCTAGAATTAACCCCCGTACTGCAAAAATAAGTAAATAAAATCTAACACAATATGTAAAAGATTTAAATGAGGAAAACTATAACACTCTGATGGAAAAAATCAAAGAACTAAATAAATAAAGATACATTTCATGTTTGTGAATAGGAGGACTCAATGTTGCCAAGAAGTCCATTCTTCTCAACTTGATTTAGTCAATGCAATCCCAAATAACTTAAGGAGAAATAATATCTTATGGATATCAACAAAGTGATTCTAAAGTTTAGACTGAGTGGCAAAAGACCTACAAATGTTTAATAATAAAGAACAAAGCTGGAAGACTAATACTTACTGTTTACCAGACTTACTGTAAAGTATAAAGCTATACTAATTGTGTAGTATTGGTGAAAGACTAGACAAACAGATTCGTGGAACAGAATAGAAAGCCCAGAAATAGACCACATGCATTTAGTCAACTATCTTTGACAAAGAAACAAAGGCAATCCAATGGAGCAAAAATAGTCTTTTCAACAAATGGTCACCAACACACAAAGGAAAAAATCTAGACATAGACCTTATACACTTCACAAACATTTACTCTAAATGAATAGAAGACCTAAATGTAAAATGCAAAATATAAACTCCTATAAGGTAACACAGGAGAAAATCTGGATGATATTGAAGATGATGATGTTTCAGAAACAATAAAAGCATGATCATGAATAACTGATAAGCTGAATGTCTGTGAAAGACAATGTCAAATGAATTCAATAAGCCACAGACTAAAAAATCTACAAAAGACATATGTAATAAAGGATGTTACCCAAAATAACAAAACTCTTAAAACTCAACACTAAGATCTAATGAAAAAAATGGACCAAAGATCTTAGCCAACTTCATCAAAAATACTATACAGATGACAAATAAACATATAAAAAGTAGTTCCACATCATATGCCATCAGGAAAATACAAATTAAGATGGCAATGAAATGCTACTATGTCACTATTAAAATGGCCCAAATCCAAAATACTGACAACATCAAACACTGGTGAGGATGTGGAAGAATAGGAATTCTTATTCACTGCTTGTGTGAACGCAGAATTGTACAGCCACTTTGGAAGACAGTTTGGCAGTTTCTTACAGAACTAAACATACTTTAACCACACAATCCAGTAAGGGGCACTCCTTGGTATTTATCCAAATGAGTTGAAAACTTACATCTACACAAAAACTCTCCCATGAATGTTTATAGCAGTTTTATCATAATCACCAAAACTTGGAAGTAACTAGGGTGTCATTCACTAGGTGAATGGATAAACTACAGTACAGTACATCCAGACACTGGAATATTATTCAGAGCTAAAAAGAAATGAGCTATCAAGCAATGAAAAGATATATCAAGCCAACTTAAATGCATATTTTTAAGTGAAAGAAGCCAATCTAAAAAAAAGCTACATACTGTATGATTCCAACTATATGACATTCTGGAAAAGGAAAAACCATGAAGATAGTAAAAAGATCAGTGGCTGCCAGGGCTTGAGGGTAGGGGAGGATGAGTATGAGAAGCACGGAGAACTTTTAGCAGTGAAAATAACTACATATGATGTTCAGACAACACCAAAAAATGTACAAAACCATGAGTGAAGCCTAATGTAAATAACAGGCTCTGGGTTGATTATGAGGGGTCAATACAGGTTCCCTACCAACTGTGCCAAATACACCACTCTGGTGGGAATGCTGGTAATAGGGGAGGGCTGTGCATGTGTGCGGACAGGAGATACACAGAAAATCTCCGTACCTTCTTAATTTTGCCCTAGAAAAAAGTCTTTAATTTTAAAGATCTCTGACAAAAATGAAACTTTTATAAGTCTCACATGCTTTAAAAATTAATGCACCTACGTGTTATAATACTTTAAGTCTGAAATGTTTTTCATTATACACACAGAAAAGAGAGGTTTAAAAAAAAACAAAAAAAAATTAATGCATTCAGCATTCTCAGGGTAAATAATTTCTACTACATCATAAGCACTTGTTAGGTAACTAATGAAAAACTTTTTAAAAACTCAACCACAAAAAGACTAATTTAAAATACACTTACATAAAGAGCCTAGGGCTGAGGATGTAGCTCAGCAGCACAGTGCCTGCCTGGCAAGCGGGGGGTCCTGAGTTCAATTTCCAGTACCAAATAAATAAATAAATAAACCAAATAAATAAATAAAGAGCCTACTCATGACTGGATATTATATTTTTACTTGATTATACATGATTATGAAGAATTAAATATGTGCCCTCAAAGAACTCACATGACAAAGAAGCAGTCATAGGTTCTATTAGCCATATAATCATCTCAAGTATCTACACAGATGTCACAACACCGAAGTTAATGCATTTAACCAATTCTCTAATATCAAAGTCTTACAGCCAGACCAGCTAGCATTTCTTTAGAGAAAACACTCCACTGTGAATCAACAAACGATGCTTTAATTCATAATTCTTTTTAAAACCTTAGTTTATAATTTTAACCATTTAAAAAATTTTTAAATTACCAACTATTAATTTTACAAAATATTGTTACAATGTGGTATTCAAACAGGCATATATTTTGATCACATCACCCCCATTACCCTCTCTTACACTTCCCTCCCCCTTATTTCCTTCCTCTTGTTGAATAATAGTCTCTCTTCTACTTTTATGTCATCTTTTTACACTCCACGTATTTTCAAAAGAGGTGATTCTTGTCTGAGTCTGGCTTATTTCATTTAACACGATGATCTCCAGTTCCACCCATTTTCCTAAAACTGACATCATTTCATTCTTTAAAGCTTAATAGACCCGAGACCTCAAGATGGCGGATGAGTAAGAAGCAGGCAGTGAAACTCTCTCTAAAAGTTACCATTGGAACACGGGAATATAGCGACCCAGAAAGCGCAGGAGGGGGGGAGATGCCTCCCCGAAACCCAGAAAAGTTCTGAAGCGCAATCTGGGACCCCCGGCACCAGTGACGGGTGACTTCCAACAAAGAAGAAGGAAAGAAGGAGCAGACCGCGCGCGTGCACCTTCTAATATCCCGGGAGTTGGAGCGCCGGCGGAGGCTCAATTCTACGGACCCACGGTGGCAGCTGGCGCCCAGGGAGCCCCCACGGAGGATCCTGAGACAGCGGCGGGGCAGGGGAGCGGCGGAGAACGGCGCTGACCGGCGGTGAGTGTCTCTCAGCCACAGCTGCCCCGCGCCAGAGAGCGACCGGCCGGGCGCCATTGTGGGGGGTGTGGCGAAACTCAGAGCGGCTCGGAAACTGCTCTGGGAACTTGTGCTCCGGACAGGGCAGCACGGGGCCTCTCAATTGAGCCCACGAAAGTGTGCTGAGGTCAGCAGGCGAACGAGACTGGACTCTCAGCCACACCTGTCCCGCGCCAGAGAGCGACTGGCCCGGCGCCATTGTGGGGGGCGTGGCGAAAAACCAGAGCGGCGGGAACCAGTGCAGGGAACCCGCGCTCCAGACAGCACGCTGAGCCTCTCAGGCCCAGGGATCGTGAAAGGGCGCTGAGAGCGGAGGCGAGCTAGACTGGTCTCTGCCTGAAAGTACGCGCATCTGCTCACCGCCCGCCAGAGGGCGCTCCTGGCTTACTGGGACCGACCTGCACAGAACAGGACTTTGTCACAAGGTACCTGCCTACAACAGAGTCAACACCTGGAACTGATTCTTTTTATATTTTTTATTTTTATTTTTATTTTTATTTTTTATTTTTATTTTTATTTTTCTTCTCACTGATTTGTTTTTTTGTTCTGGCGAAGGGTTTTTTTGTTTTTGTTTTGTTTTGTTTTGTTTTTTGGTGAGGTTTTATTTTTGATCTGTCTGTTTTATTGTTTTTATCTTTGTTTTTGTTTCTGTATGTGTATTTGCTCTTTCCTTCATTATTCTCTCTGGTTTTTTATATGAGTGTAAACAGCGCCTCTAACTTCTTTGTGATTGTGGTTGTGATCTGTTCTTCCTTTTATCCCTTCCTTCTCTTTTTACCACCTGTCCTCTGCACTAGTGTCCCAATTTTAGTGGGATCCCTCTTGGTCCTCTAACCTTACATCTAATTCCTTCCTCTTCTCCCAATACTCTATTTCCTCCTTAACTCATCTTAAATTTAAACTCCTCAAGGAAAAATTGACATACATAGGACTTGTATACTGCATATAATTTTTCTGGTGTGTTTTAGATTTTGTTATATAACCGCAACTCTATACAGCTAAAAGTGGTAAATAACTGGTTAGCTCAGTCTGTCATTTTTTAGGCTGTGTTTGATGCTTTAGTTAACATTATAGCCAAATGTGAAATAATTGTTCTAAACATCTTTCCTTCCTGATATTTCATGATTGAGATTGACTAAGGGACACAGAAAATACAGTGGCACAGTACCAAAGAATCAAGGACTGGGCCAAACAGGTAGCAACTTCGCATACCCAACGAATTGAAGAGGTAGGATCTGGCAGAAAGCTCAAAACCTAAAAGCAAGCTCCACTTGGAAGATACTGCAGAGAAGTAGTCATCTTCTAAAGATCTTAAACACTAGCAATAAAGTAACCTACTATAGGTAATTTGCAAACATCACCCCAGGAATTAAAGAAAGAAAAAATGAGACGACACTTAAACAAGATGCAACCACACACATCCAATTCACCAAAGGCAAACCTAGGGAGCAACGAGGTGGGACAATCCGAAAGCCACCCACCTGGCCTATCTGAAGTGGTAACAACAAAGCAACTGAATGAGGTTCTGGAAAAAATTAAAACAGAAATAATCTCACAGATAACTGCAGAGATAATGTCTACAATGAAGACCATGCTTAAGGACACTATAGCTGATACAGACAAAAAAATAGATGAACTTAAGAAAACTATAGAAACCATGAATGCTCAGCATAGGAAAGAAATGGAATCTATAAGGCAGATTCAAGCAGATATCCAAGAGATAAAAAATTCCATTGAAAGTATTTGTAGCAGAATAAGCCAATGCGAGGACAGGATCTCAGATATAGAAGACAGGCTTGCAATTAGTGATCATGAAATGGAAAAATTCTTAAAAATAGCAAGGGACCATGAAAAATCAATTCAGCAGCTGCTAGATGACTCAAAGATAAACAACTTAAGAATAATTGGAATAAATGAAAAAGCAGGAGATAGCATCAACGACATTAAAACCTTGTTCAAAGACATAATCAGGGAGAACTTTCCTGGAAGAGAAAAGGAATTTGACACCCCTATAAGTGAAGCTTTTAGAACACCAACTAGACATGATCAAAAAAAAACTTCAGCCAGACAAATTATAGTCAAGATCCCAGAAATTCAACAGAAGGGCAGAATCTTAAAAGCTGTTAGGGAGAAGAGACAAATCACCTATGAAGGAAAACCCATCAGAATCACAGCTGACTTTTCAGCACAAACCCTCAATTCAAGAAGAGCTTGGAATGATGTATTGCAAGCTCTAAAGGAAAATAATTTTCAGCCCAGATTGATGTACCCTGCAAAACTATCTTTCAAAATTGATGGAGAAATAAAATACGTTCATGACAAAGAACATCTGAGAAAATTTATGACCACCAAACCAGCACTCCAAAACGTTCTGAAGGACATTCTAGAAAGAGATAGGAACCCCAACAGAAGGAATCCACCAGGCAGGGCAAATAATTAAATAGCCGGAAAGCAGAAAAACAAAGAGTGGGAACCAACAACAGGAAAATATCATGACAAGTCAATACATATCAGTTTTAACCATCAATGTTAACGGTCTCAATTCACCAATCAAAAGGCACAGACTGGCGAAATGGATCAAGAAGCAAGATCCAACAATATGCTGTATACAAGAAACACATTTAATTCAGAAAGAAATTCATAGACTGAAAGTCAAAGGATGGAAAACAATACTCCATGCCACAGGAACCCAGAAAAAAGCAGGGGTAGCTATTCTTTTTGCAGACAAAGTGAACTTCAAGCCAAGAAGGATTCAGAGAGATAAAGACGGTCATTACATCCTTGTAAAGGGAACAATCCAAGAGGAAGAGATAACGATCATAAATATATATGCGTCAAATACCAATGCACCCAGCTATATAAAACAAGTACTAAAGGACATGAAAAATCAAATAAGCACTAATACAATTATATTGGGAGATCTCAATACTCCACTGTCACAAAAAGATAGATCAACTGGACAGAAAATCAATAATGAAATAGTAGAACTGAACCAAACTTTGGAACAAATGGACTTAGTAGATGTCTACAGAGTGTTCCATCCCACAACATCAGAATACACATTTTTCTCAGCTGCACATGGGACGTTCTCCAAAATAGACCACATACTAGCTCATAAAACCTGCTTAAGTAAATGCAAAGGAATTGAAATTATCCCATGCATATTATCAGACCATAGTGCAATGAAATTGGAAATCAATGGCAAAAGATCCCACAAAAACTCCCTAAACACATGGAAATTAAACAGCATCCTCCTGAACAACCAATGGGTCACAGATGAAATTAAAGAAGAAATTAGTCACTTTCTACAACTGAATGATAATGACAGTACAACATACCGGAACTTATGGGATACAATGAAAGCAGTCCTAAGAGGGAAATTTATAGCATTAAACACTTATATCAGGAAAATAGAGCAAGCGCAAATAAACAACTTAAGGGTGAACCTCGAGCTTCTAGAAAAAGAAGAGCAGGTTAAGCCAAAAGCCCGTACAAGGGAGGAAATTATAAAGATCAGAGCAGAAATTAACGTATTGGAGAATAAAAAAACAATACAAAGAATCAATGAAGCAAAAAGTTGGTTCTTTGAAAGAATAAATAAGATTGACAAACCCTTATCCAACCTTATTAAAAAAAGAAAAGACTCAAATCCATGCAATTGAAAATGAAAAGGGTGATATCACGACAGACCCTGCAGAAATCCAGAAGATCATCTATACCTATTTTGAAAATTTATATTCTACTAAGATGGAAAATGCAGAAGAAATGGACAGATTCCTAGATTCGTATGAATTACCAAAGCTGAATCAAGAAGATTTAAAAATCCTAAATAAACCAATATCAGCCAATGAAATTGAAGATGTAATTAAAAACCTCCCAACAAAGAAAAGCCCAGGCCCTGATGGATTCACTGCCGAATTCTACAAGAAATTTAGAGAAGACCTAACGCCCCTACTTCTCAAACTTTTCAATGAAATTGAAAGGGAAGCAATACTCCCAAATTCATTCCTGGAAGCAAGCATTACCCTGATACCAAAACCAGAGAAGGACCCAACTAAGAAAGAGAACTACAGGCCAATCTCCCTAATGAACATAGATGCAAAAATCCTTAATAAGATACTGGCAAACAGAATCCAACAAATCATCAAGAAGATTATACACCATGACCAAGTTGGATTCATCCCAGGGATGCAGGGATGGTTCAACATACGTAAATCAATAAATGTAATACAGCATATTAACAGAACCAAAGACAAAAATCACATGATCATCTCAATAGATGCAGAAAAAGCTTTTGACAAAGTCCAGCACCTTTTCATGATAAAAACCCTACAGAAAATTGGAATAGAGGGTCTTTATCTCAATCTGGTAAAAGCTATCTATGACAAACCAACAGCCAATATTATACTAAATGGCCAAAAACTGAAAGCCTTCCCTCTAAAATCAGGAACAAGACAAGGATGTCCACTGTCCCCACTCTTATTCAACATAGTTCTGGAAACTTTAGCCAGAGCGATCAGACAAGAGAAAGAAATAAAAGGAATAATGATTGGAAAGGAAGAAGTTAAATTATCATTATTTGCAGATGACATGATACTCTACACAGAAGACCCCAAAAACTCCACTAAAAAACTGCTAGATTTAATAAGCAAATTCAGTAGTGTAGCTGGATACAAAGTCAATACTCAAAAGTCAATAGCCTTCCTGTACACAAATAACAAACTTACTGAAAGAGAAATTAGGGAAACAATACCTTTCACAATAACATCCAAAAAAATGAAATACCTAGGAATCAACCTCACGAAGGATGTAAAAGACCTCTATACTGAAAACTACAGTACTCTGAAAAAGGAGATTGAAGAGGATATCAGAAAATGGAAAGATATCCCTTGCTCCTGGATAGGAAGAACCAATATAGTGAAAATGGCCATACTTCCAAAATTGTTATACAGATTTAATGCAATTCCAATCAAAATTCCAACAGCATATCTCACAGAATTAGAGAAAACAATCCTAAAATTCATTTGGAATCAGAAGAGACCTAGAATAGCAAAGGCAATTCTGGGCAACAAAGGCAAGGCAGGGGGCATCACTATCCCCGACTTGAAATTATACTATAAAGCTACTGTGATAAAAACAGTGTGGTACTGGCAAAAAAACAGACCTGAAGATCAATGGAACAGATTACAAGATGCTGAAACAACCCCAGACATACTAAGCCACCTTATCTTTGACAAAGGTGCCAAACACATTCGCTGGAAGAAAGATAGCCTCTTTAATAAATGGTGCTGGAAAAACTGGCTCTACACATGCCGAAGATTAAAACTAGATCCATATCTTTCACCATGCACTAAACTAAATTCAAAATGGATCAGAGATCTAAATATTAAAACAGAAACATTAAATCTGCTGGAAGGTAGGATAGGTAAAACCCTTGGAGACATTGGTGTAGGCAAAGACTTTATGAATAAAAACTCAACCGCACGGGAACTATCCCAAAGAATCAATAACTGGGATCTCATCTTATTAAAAAGCTTTTGCACAGCAAGAGAAACCACCAACAGAGTGAAGAGACAACCCACAATGTGGGAAAAAATGTTTGCCAGCTGTTCCTCAGACAAAGGATTACTATCGAGAACATATAAAGAACTCAAAAAAATCAGACCTCCCAAATTTAAAGACCCACTCCAAAAATGGGCATCTGAGATGAATACACATTTCGCAGATGAAGAAATACTAATGGCAAATAAATATACAAAAAAATGTGCAACATCACTAGTCATTCGAGAGATGCAAATTAAAACAACACTGAGATACCATCTCACCCCAGAAAGAATGGCTACTATTAAGAAATCAACTAATAACAAATGCTGGAGGGGCTGTGGGGAAAAAGGAACCCTTCTTCACTGTTGGTGGGAGTGTCGACTGGTACAGCCACTGTGGAAGTCAGTGTGGAGATTCCTCAGAAAACTAGGGTTGGAGGTCCCATTTGACCCAGCTATTCCCCTTCTGGGCATCTTCCCAGAAGAATTAAAAACATCGTACCACAGCGATATATGTGCACCCATGTTTATAGCAGCACAATTTGTAATAGCCAGATCTTGGAAACAACCCAAATGCCCATCAACTGAGGAATGGATAAGAAAGATGTGGTATTTTTATACAATGGAGTACTATTCAGCCATAAAGAAGGATAAACTGGAGACTTTTATAGGTAAATGGATGCAACTCGAGAAAATACTCATAAGTGAAATAAACCAGAAGCACATGTGTAAGCATCGTATTATCTCTCTGGTATGAGAAACTGAAAGAGTAAATAAGATCCAAAATGTACAATAGACATGGTGAATCAAAAAGAAACTGGTCAAAAGGAAAGAGAGACTGGAATAGGGAAAAGAAAGAAGGGAAAGGGAAAAAAATTGTATATATATATATATAAGATGGTTAAGATAGATACACTACCATTTTTACTTAGTTCATTGAAGAGTAAGGTTTGTGCCAATAATGTTTGGACAATTGAATGCTAATGTCTGGTGTCCTGAATAACTAACTTAAAGATAGTAATACGTAATGTATTAACCATTGTTACCCTCCTATTATGTTTGTTTGAAAATTTGTTCTTCTTTTGATTTGTTTTGTTTTTTCTTCTCTTTAAAATAAAAAAAAAAAAAAAAAAAAAAGCTTAATAATACTCCATTATGCATATACTCACAATTTCTTTATCTATTCATCTGTTGACAGGTACCTAGGCTGGTTCCACATCTTGGCTACTGTGAACTGTGCACAATGAACATGAGTATGTAGGCATCCCTATAGTGTGCTGACTTTAATTCCATTGGGTACATACCAAAGGGTGGTACATGGCCAGTCGTGTAGTTCTATCTTTAGTTTTTAAGGAAACCTCCATACTTATTTCTATAGTGGCCACATGAATTTTCCCCACTCCAAGTGCAGAACAGCTCTGTTTTTTGTATTCTTGATGACAGACATTCTGATAGGGGTGAGATAGAATCTCAATGTAGCTATATTCATTTCCCTAATGGCTAAAGATGTTGAACATTTTTTCATATACTTACTGGCCATTAGTACTTCTTTTGAGAAGAGTCTGTCCATTCATTTGCCCACTGATTGGGTTATTTGATATTTTCGTGTTTAATTTTTTGAGTTCTTTGTATACTCTAGATATTAATCCTGTTGAAAGAAGCTAGTAAAGATGTTCTCCTGCTCTGTTTGCTGTCTTTTCCTCTGCTGACTGCTTCTATTGCTGTGCAGAAACTTTAGTTTGATGTAGTCCCATTTGTTGATTCCTGCTATTATTTCCTGTGCTATTGGAGTTCTATTCAAGAAGTCTTTGCCTGTACCTATAGCTTCAAGTGCTTCTCTATGTTTTCTTCTAGCAGTTTCAAAGTTTCAGATCTTATATCTAAGTCTTTGGTCCATTCTGAATTGATTTTTGTACAGGGTGAGAAACAGGGATCTAGTTTCAATCTTCTACATATGGACGTCCAGCTTTTCTAGCACCATTTGTTACAAAGGCTATCTTTTCTTCAATTTGTCTTTGGCCCCTTTGTGAAGAATCAGATGGTTGTAGTTGTTTGGCTTGTTTCTGTGCCCTCTATTGTATTCCACTGTGCTAGTAACCATGCTGCTTTTGTTACTATGACTTTGTAGTACAATTTGAGATTGGGTATGGTGACCCTGCTAGCCCTTCTCCTTTTGCATATGATTATTTATTACCCAGAGGTCTTTTAGGACTTAGGATTGTTGCTTTTACTAGTTCTGTTAAGAATGTCATTGGTGCCAGGCGTGGTAGCACACTCCTGTAATCCCAGCACTCAGGAGGTTGAGGCAGGAGGATCGCCATGAGTTTGAGGCCAGCCTGGGCTACATAAGCGAGTTCAAGGCCAGCCTGCACTACATAGTGAGACCCTGTCTCAAAAAAACAAACAAAACAAAAGAATGTCATTGGTCTTTTTATGGGACTGCATTGAATCTGTAGATTTTTTTGGTAATATGGACATTTTCACAATATTATTTCTGCCAATCTATAAACACTAGAGGTCTTTCCATTTTCTAGCATCTTCAATTTCTTTCTTCAGAGTTCTGTAATTTTCACTGTAGAGGTCTTTCACCTCTTTGGTTAGGTTAATTTCTCTTTAATTTTTTTGAAGCTACTGTAAATGGAACTGTTTTCCTAAAACCTTCCTCAGTGAGTTCTTTATTAGCATATAGAAAAGCTATTGATTTTTTAAAATGTTAATTTGTATCCTTGGAACCATTTATCCTTAACATCTGCAATAATACCATTGCCATGAATAAAATACACTAGAGAATTCCTTAACCTAATAGCTATACCTCCAGAAACATACTAAAGAATGTTTAAAAAATACAGTGCCTGTAATACCAACACTTGTGAGGCTGAGGCAGGAGAATCGCCACAAGTTCAAGGCTACCTGGGCTATACAGTGAGTTCAAGGCCAGCCTAAACTACATAGTGAGACCCTGTCTCAAAAAAACTGAAAAAGAAAAAAGAAAAAAAAAATCTATTTCATACTCATCAAGCTGGCAAAAAACAGTAAGTGTGATAAAACCAGGGACTGAGAGGATGTGAAACAGTGGGAATATCCTAGTACAGACCTATACTCTTCATCATTTAAAGATTACATATTTTATGATCCAGCAATATCATTTCTAAGTGTCCAACTCTGAGACAAGCACCAGGAAAAACATAAAATAATGTTCACTGTGGATGCTATCTAACTCCCCCAAAAGATGAATGGAAAATTCCAATTATGCTGAAAAATGAATAAACTAGATCTATAAGAATCAGCACGAGGGGCCCGAGAGATGGCTCAGCAGCGTAAGCGCCTGCCTGGCAAGTGCGAGGTCCTGAATTCAACTCCTGGTACCCACACAAAGGAAAAAGGGCCAGTGATATTGCTCAGTGGCATAAGCGCCTGCTGGCAAGCGCGAGGTCCTGAGTTCAACTCCCGGTACCCACATAAAAGAAAAAAAACAAAAAGAATCAGCATGAATAATGTCAATCATATGACTTAGTAAAAAATGCAGATTTTAAAAGCGTAAGTATAGTAAACTCAAAGCACAGAAAAGCAATAAAAAATTCTATGAATACACATATATACATTCAACATACTAAAATATGCATCAAAACAAGATAAATTATCTGAGGAAGAATTTTCACTTTACATGCTATATCTCTTTAAATAAAACTATTTGAGCAAAATATAAATAACTGATCACTACCAATGGTATGTACATACCTAAGTTTGATACTAGGGTTTAAGAATAATTTTTTAAAAATTCTAAATGTGCACAAGATTACATACAAATATGTGCAGCAAAGTCAAACAAAAGCAGAAAATGTGTACCCTAAAAATGAGCTATAGAAATATACATGCACACATGAGAAAATATACCAAAAATTTAATGATGGTCATTCCTGATTAGTAGGATCATGTTTTTAAACATTTTTTGCAGCACTGGAGATTGAGCCCAAGGCTTCAAGCTTGCTAGGCAAGCGCTGCCACTGAGCTATATCCCTAGCCTTTTAAAACTTTTTTTTTGACACAGGATCTCCCTAAGTTGTCCAGGCTAGCCTCAAATTTATGATCCTCTTGCCTGGGATTACAGGTGTGAATCACTGTGTCCGGCTATTTTCTTCTTAATGCACTTCCTGTGTTGCATATTTCCCTTAATACTAGTGAAAGAAAGAAAAAAAAAAGTAGCAAACCATAAAATGCAAGCTCAAAAATCCTCTGGTAAAAACACGTGCCCAAACTGGTACAATAATATTTTACTGCTGATTTAAAAAATAATTAACTATGTTAATAAAGACAGTCCTCTTTAAAAATGAATACGCACAATCAAACAAGGCAGAATGGTGCCAATAACTCCATAGCTTTAAACTTCAAGTTTTACATTTCTAAAGATAACTGTTCCAGTCACCTCTATTTCTAGCAGTGCGACATCAGAATAGATATTTCCTTTATCTATGCATCTGATAATATTATCATATGGCAACTTTCCATATCAAACCTTAATCTATGTCATGGAAATAAAGCATGTGTAAGGGATTTTTTTTTTTTTGTGGGTACCAGGGGGGTCGACCTCAGGACCTTGCGCGCCAGCAGGCGCCAGTGCCGCTGAGCGAAATCACCGGCCCCTTTTTCGTATGTGGGTTCCGGGAGTCGAACTCGGGCCCTCGCGCTTGCCGGGTAGGCGCTTAAGCCGCTGAGCCATCTCACCGGCCCGGGATTTTTTTTTTTTAAAAGGATGATTTTTTTTTTGGCTGTAAGAAATAATAGAAAAAGAACAGCATGCAATGTTCACATAGCATTCTTAGGCAAATAAAAGATATAAAACATTGCTGGGAGAAATTAAAGATGTAAATACATGGACAAATACACCATATGAATAAATTCGAAGATGCAATATTATTGTTAGTTCTCCCAAAATGGAACTGCCTAGTTGATATAATTATAACAAACATCCCAGGCAAATTTTTTTTTAACAGAAATTGATAAGGTGGGAGCTGGAGTACAGCTCAGTGATTGCTGAGCTCCATACCTTAGGTTGGATGCAAGGCACGTGCACGCACACACACACACACACACACACACACACACACACACACACACACGGGAGGGAGGGAGGAAGGGAGGAACTGACAAGGTGATTCTAAAATTTATATGATGGGCCGGTGAGATGGCTCAGCGGCATAAGCGCCTGCCTGGCAAGCGCGAGGTCCTTAGTTCCACTCCCAGTACCCACATATGAAAAAAGGGCCGGTGATATCGCTCAGTGGCACGGGTGCCTGCTGGCGTGCAAGGTCCTGAGTTCGACCCCCAGCACCAAAAAAAAAAAAAAAAAGAAAAAGAAAAAGAAAAAGAAAAAGAAATTATGTGAAAAAACAAATGACTTGGAATAGTCATTTCTAAATGACTTCAAAACAATCTTGAAAAGATTGGAGAACTGAATCTACCTTACTATAAGGCTGAATCTGACTCACTATAAGGCTATATTTAAAACAAGGCAAAATGACAGGGAATTATATACATCAATGTAACACACTGGAGAGTTCAATAGACTCACGCTTGTACAATGAAATGATTTTTCAACAAGGATGTTAAAGTCAAAGCAGGTAACAAGGAAAGTGTCTTTCCATTTCCAAAGCTATGTGAAAGAACTATATATATATATTTTTTTTTTAAAGTATGTTAAAAATATATATATAGTTGTTTCACATAGCTTTGGAAATATATATGGGGGAGCCCTCAATATCCACATTAGCCAATAAACAAAAATTAATTCAGAATGGATCATAGGCTGGAAATGCAAAAGCTAACATAAAGCTGGAGCCCTGGGTTCATCCCCAGTACCAGGAAGAAGAAGGGGAGGGAAGAGTATTTAAGTATATATAAAGGATTTGTATCTAGACTATATAAAGAATTGTTACACCTTAATAAAAAGTTACACAACCTAATTTTTTAAATGAGCAATAGATTTCTATGGTTACCTCGCAAATGGCTAATAATAAAAGTTACAACAGTATTAGTCAGAGAAATCCAAATTAAAACCAAAATGAGATACCACTACCTACCCATTACAATGGCTAGAATGAGAAAGTTTGACAATGCAAGTATTGGCAAGTATTGGCACTAAGAAGTGCCACATAATGCTGTTGGATAGATAACATGGTATAACTTTGGGAAAGTTTGTTCATTGCCTAACAAGTTAAAAATAAACCTATATTTTAATCCAGCATAATGCATAATGGAATACCACTCAGCAATAGAAAGGAGCTAATCTAAGCAACATGGAAGAATCTAAAAATCATTCCACATGAAAACAAGCCAAATTGAGGCAGGGGTTTCCCACTGGGGATGAGAGAACAGTGTATAATTCCACTTATACAAAATTCTAGAAAATGCAAACTAATTTATAGCCAGGAGATAGAACGAAGACTGGCATAAACTGCATGGGGTTATGAGGAAACTTTGGTAGATGATTTGTTATTTTGTTGCAGAAATAGTTTCATGAGTAGATGAAAACTTACTAATTGTACACTTTAATACATACAGCTTTTTATATAGAAATATATAGACATTATAATTAAAGTAATACATTAAAAAAAACAATAAAGCCAAAAAACTTGATAGCAAAATTAGAATTTTAAGTCAATATACTGACTATCCACGAGGGCATGAAGGTATGAAGCTGATTTTGTGTGCACAGCACACAGGGTTGGGGACCTTGACACACTAGTAACTTTCTATTTTTTTCGTCTGTGTATGGGTTATTTAGGAATTGAAAAAGTGTACAGTTAATGACATGTAAACTTTTCTTAATATATATTGTTCTTCAATACATTTTTTTCTTCCAATCAGATTTTATTGGTACACTGTAGATATACATAATGATCAAATTCATCATAGAGAATTTGTACCTGTACATGACATAACTTGTTCTTTTTTTTCCCCTTCCCCTACCTTCCCTTCGACCCCTCAATACATTTTTTTTGTGTGTGTGTGGGTACCGGGGGTCAAACTCAGGACCTCATGCACCAGCAGGCGCCCATGCCACTGAGCGATATCACCAGCCCTTTTTTCGTATGTGGGTACCGGGAGTCGAACTCAGGACCTTGCGCTTGCTAAGCAGGCATTTATGCCACTGAGCTATCTCACTGGCCCAATACAACATTTTTAAAAGGAGGACAACAATTTTAAAAGAAGGAACACCTATTTATGTGGCCTGGCAATCCCATTCCTTCATCCAAGAGAAATAAAACATCTGTCCACAGAACGACTTCTGCAAAAATGTTCACAGCTATTTTATTCATAATAGTCCCAAACTAGAAGTACCCTAGTTGCCCACCAGTGGGAAACTGGATAAACAATCTAGGGTATATTTGCATATTCGTATACTGTTAATTGAGTATTATTCAGCAATAAAAAGGAAAGTTTGTTTGTTTGAAACAGGGTCTCACTATGTAGTGCAGGCTGGCTTTGAACTCACAGTGATCCTCCTGCATCAGCCTCCGGAGTGCTGGGGTTAGAGGCACGCGCCACCATGCCTGGCGAAAAGGAATTATTGACACATGTAATAACAAATAGTAAATCTAAAAATATGCTGAGCCAAGAAGCTAGAGACAAAAATATACATCTGTAGGATTCAATTAATACGAAGTTACTGGACAGACAAAACTTACCTGCGGTGAAGCGACTATTGTGATGGGTAGGGAAAGCAGAGAGAGAGACCAGAAATATAAAGGGTGGGGTCATGGGAAATGTTTTATATTACGCAGAAGTGTTGAAAAAAAAAATGCTTGCTATGGACATGAATATATTTCTAGTCTATCAAATACTAATGAATTACTAAAATAATATTTAATGGGTTCTTTTAATTCACCTTGAGTAATTCCTGAAATATGCAAAAACCCAAATTCAGGTTTCTCAAACGGGGCTATAATTTCATTTGTGATGAAGAATGATTTTTATTTAGGTCTCACTTTGGTGAAATTTATCTACTTCTCTTCTACAAACATTATTTTCCAAATAGTAAGAGAATCAAAATGTCTTGTCCCAAGTGCTTTGATTTTAGAATGGTGTAAGATTATATATGAAATCAAACTTAACATGAACAGCTCATTATTAACAACAGTTAATTTAATAAGACTGTGTAGTGATTTTCAAAATAAAGGTGACTGTATGCCAGGAGGCATGAGTGATGGTTCACTGAGTATGTTAGAAATTATGACTTTATTTAATCTTTATCAAACCTTTATCAATACCCATATGTATTTAGTATAATGGATATATTGATCTTTAATAGACAGAATAATTGCATCTTCATTGTGGCTACCTGTTCAAATAGTCACATATAATATAAAGTAGCTTAAGCACTCTGGTATTAAGTAAGTCTAAGTATTTGCTAAATTATTTTGTGTAATGAAACAAAGAACTTAACCTCCTATTGTTTATGAGGCTCAAGAGTTGAGTTTCACTATGTTATAAAACAAATAAAGCCAGATATGGTGGCAGATGCCTGTAATCCCAGCACTTGGAAGGCTGAGGCAAGAGGATTGTCTTGAGTTTGAGGCCAGCCTGGGTTATATAGTGAGTTCAAGGCCAGTCTGAACTACACAGGGAGACCCTGTCTCCAAAAATACATACATACATATATACATACAAAACAGACCAAAACCCCCACAAATTGAGAAAGTTTCCATCTTGTTTAGTGAAATATAACGAGAAAACATGGCCTTGGAATACGTATTTTTGTAGAAATGTCAAAAAATAAGCAGTAAAATAGCTGAAATTAGAAACAGAGAAAAAGCAGCACTCAGGAGGCTGAGGCAGGAGAGTCACCATCAGTTCTTGGCCAGCCTGAACTACACAGTGAGACCCTGTCTCAAAAAAAAGGAGAAAAGAAATACAGAAAAATGCTGTAAAAGATGGTAAGTTCTTGGCTTGCCTTATTCTTTCTATTCTGTTGTTCTATACAATAAAATTTATATAGCTGGTTGTGTTTATTCGAGTATATGGTAAAAATTAATAACAGGTTTTAAAAAACCCTACGTTTCGGTAAGATGCTATGTGACTAATGTTCTCAACAGCAAATAATTTCTTTAGCAGAAAAAAATGTTTTACTTAAAACTGCATTATATAGAGCCGGTGAGATGGCTCAGCGGCGTAAGCGCCTGCCCGGCAAGCACGAGGGCCCGAGTTCGACTCCTGGAACCCACATACGAAAAAAGGGGCTGGTGATATCGCTCAGCGGCACAGGCGCCTGCTGGCGCGCGAGGTCCTGAGGTCAACCCCCAGTATCCACAAAAACAAAACAAAACAAAACAAACAAAAAAACCCCTGCATTATATAATCTTTCACGATGTGGCTGCTTTGACCTCAACAAAAGAAACTAGGGGTGATGATAAGGTTTAATTTCAAAAACAGGGCCGGTGAGATGGCTCAGTGGTGTAAGTGCCTGCCTGGCAAGCGCGAGGGCCTGAGTTCGACTCCTGGATCCCACATACGAGAAAAAGGCCGGTGATACTGCTCAGCGGCATGGGCGCCTGCTGGCGCACGAGGTGCTGAGGTCAACCCCCGGTACCCACAAAAAAAAAAAAAAAAAAAAAAAAAAATCAAAAACAGATACAGCAAAAGAGAAGTTGAAGAAAGAAAAGAGCTAAGGGTTACAGGATGTTACTGATGTGGTGGAGGAGTGACCTAGCATTTTGTACCAAACAGGTTTGTTGGTTGTCTCATGGGAAAATATTCAATTTAAGGTAGTCAAGCATTTATGTTTTACAAAAGCAAGAGTTCTAAATGTGCTTTCTGTGAAGACAAGTGGCTGTGGCAGTATGCAACCCAGTCATATTTTTCTTTTCCTGAGTAGGGTCTTGCTATGTAGTTCAGGCTGATCTTGAAATCAGGTGATCCTCCTGCCTCAGTCTCCTGGAGTGCTGGGACTACAGCTGTGCATCAACACAACCAGAACCAGCCACTGTTTTGAAGTAGGAAAAAAAAAAAAAGGTTAATCTATCTGTCCCTTAAAGGTAAATGAGTAATTTTAAAACTTAGTAAGAAAATGACGATACTCTAAAAACAAAAGCAAAAGCAAAAACAAAAACACCCAAACCATTCATACCCGCATTTCCTACTTACTTTATTTAGCTGTACTAGGGGATTGAACCCAGAGCTTTCATGCTGAGTTACAGCCCTAGTCCTATTTATGTTTTATTTTGAGACAAGAGCTTGCTAAGTTGCCCAGGCTAGGCTTGAACTTGCAATCCTCCCACTCAGCCTCACTGAGTGCTGGGGCTACCAGCGGGCCTGTCATACTAGCCCAACTCCAATGTTTTTAAATGCCTTCTAAGAGTTTCTATTGATTTTATAAGTGCAAATCCTCCCACTGGTTTTCAGGAATAGTTGACTGGCACACAGGAAGCACAAACTTTAGTAGTCAGATCTGGGTAACCGGTGGATAGAAATTTAATAATGAGTATCTCCATTTAGAAAGTGTTGTCAAAAAGCATTTACTATTTTGTGTACATAAGCTGCCTTTTAGCTAAGACAATCATCAAAAAATGTGTATCCAAACAAACAGTTAATTTAGGAACCAGGCTTTGGAATTTCTATATCACCAAGTACTAAAATCAAATGTATCACATTCATTAAATTAAACAATATGTACCTTACTCATTGCTTCTGCTTAAAATATACATTCTTATTTTTTAAACTTAGGATAAGCAAAGATTTTTGAATCATTACTAACACTTGCAAAGTGCTCTACTCACACATTAGGGGATCACCGATTTCTTTCACCAGTCTTCAATGTCATTTATTATGATATGAAATTAACAGAATGAGCCAATAAATAATTATCCACTATAAATAAACACTAATCTTTTGTGAATCCTTCCAGGAGATATGACACCAACTATAAAGAACCCCTCAAACAAGGCCTTTCATTAAAACATTATCACTGAATTTCTATTTTATATATATATAGGAATTGAGGGTCATTTCAGATGAGGAAAACTAGGTCCAATATTGCAGAACACAGTGGGATACAAGGTGGTACACGATTACCTACAACATAAAGCAAAGCAAGCATAGGAATGATAAAGAACACAATTCTGTTTGGCATCAAATAACTTCACATAGGAGGTGGGTCTCAAAAGATGAGTAGGATTCTGAGTAGAAAAATTAGGGAGAACAAACCACGCATGGCAACTACGCATAGAGTATTTGATGCATGTAGCTTGGGAGACAAAGAATATATTGTATTTTGGGCCGGTGAGATAGCTCAGCGACATAAGCACCTGCCTGGCAAGCGTGAGGTCCTGAGTTTGACTCCCGGTACCCACATATGAAAAAAAAAAGGGCCAGTGATATCGCTCAGTGGCATGGGCGCCTGCTGGCGCGCAAGGTCCTGAGGTTGACCCCCGGTACCCACCCACACACACACACACAAAAAATATATATATATATATTGCATTTTCAAGTCACATTAGTAGTAACTTTGCTATGCTGCCTTGGCTAACAGTTTCATATCTCAAGCTAAGGGTTAAAGCATCCAATTTTTTAGCATAGTTACAAAATTATGATTGTATAATATTTGGTCTATTTACTATGTTTATAATCTTAATTTCCACCAGATATTATTATAGAAAACTCAGTTAGGTAGACATATTATAGGCAGTCAGACAGGGCTAGGCCCTGCAGGGAATCAGTGAAAGGGATGAAAACACATGACAACTGTGGCTGGAGGCACATCTGTTGAAGGCCAGGCCTCAAGATAAAGATGGAATGAGGCCTACATGCCTCCCCTAGGGATAAGCAATAAATTGAAGATACAATAATTGGTATCACTGGGTCCAATAAAGTCTAGATAGACATTAGTCACCCAAGTGGGTGACCAGGACCTCCTGATCCACCTCTTTCTAAAAAGGTCCTTGTTCTTTCCATGTACACCTGCTGCATGATCTGCTTCCTCATTGGATCAATACTGCCTAAGCAGCTATACTTGTAATCTTATTGGTTGATCATGGTTTTGACCGACGCCATACCCACCCTGTGATTTTGCTCTATGAAACTTCCTCTGTGAAGTGGGGTCCGAAGCAACCCACTTTCAGGTCCCCTCCTGTCTCTCAGGAGCTCTCTTAATAAATTTTTCCTACTCTTAACCTCTGTTGTTCCTTAGAATTCATTCTTCGATTTTGGGGAACATGGACTCAGTGTATCCGACATCCAGCAGGTTGGGAGTTACATTTATTCCCCCTACATCAGCATCACCATTCTTCACTAGGGCCTTAAATTTTAATAGTGTTACACAATAAGTCATCAATCATGGATTTCCCAATCCAGGTTTTTTCTTCATCTAATGAACCGTCCCTTTTCCCATGTCCCTTTTCCAAAACTAATCCCTTCATTTTTCACCCTAGTCTCTTCCACTTCTTTGTGGACATAGCTTCCTTAATTACATTCCCTACTGACTTTATCTTGCACTTAAGTGGCATCCTCTCTATTCTGAAGAATACCCATTTCTTTGCTTTCTCTATTATGACTAGCTCTGTCCAAAGCAGAGAAATTATCTTATTAGCAACACTAATACCTATTTTTATAATGACAATTTCTAAATCACAAGAGATGTTAAGACACTCTCCTCAAAATGTAGCAAATATATTAAAATAATAAGAGCTTCAGAAAAATAAAGAGCTTTAGAGACCAATCTGGGAGTTTTTTAATATTTCACAACTACAGTATATCCCAACATATAAAACTAGTTAAAAACTAGTTAAAAAGCTAATGCTATTTTTATGTTCAAATATATATTAACTTATTATAAACTCAAGAAGAGAAGTTGTAAATTAAGAATATTAGTTATAGCCTTATGACCAAATCAGAAACATGTTCATTTTATAAAATTTTGTTTTGATTTCATGCAGATAAACAGCAGTTTTTGGTTTTGTTTTGGTAGCAGCTTTTAATGGTTCACTCTTCAGTCTCAGGATATTCTTCAAGTATACTGACCCAAAAGTTTAAAAAAAAACAAAAAACTTTCAAAACGGACTCAATAGGGCTAGGGATTTAGCTCAGTGGCGCAGTGCCTGCCTGGCGAGCGTGAGGTCCTGAGTTCGATTTGTGGTACCCAAAAACAAAAAAAAAAAAACTGACTCAGTAAGAATATTTATAGTACAATACTTACAGTACAGCAAATAAGAAAAACCTGGAACTCACAATGAGCTATAAAAACGTTTCTAACAGGACATTAACGTTTACTGTTACATGTTTTCATGAAACAAAAAGCGACTTGTATAGGATGAGTATACGCCCAAAGAAATATGCCTGTGTCTTGCTTGTCTGAGCATAGTGCATGTGCCATAGCTATGCACTGCTGAGGCAATTTTATATGAATAGGTCTGAAGAAGACTTCTTTAAAAACCTAAGTCACGGCTTTCCTTATCAATGACCCGTCTGAAATTCTGAAGGAAGTAAGCACAGAGATAGTAAGAGAAGCTAAAGAATGACTGCCCTAATGCCCCAAATTAACCCTGTAGCAGTATGGTCTTCAGTGTGCTGAAATTTTTAAATATATACACACATGTATGAGTAAGCAAAGGTGCCCAGACCGTTCAGTGGGGAAAGGACAGTCCCCTCAACAAAGGGTGCTGGGGAAACGGGATATTCATATGCAAATGAAAGAAGCTGGAACTTTAACACCATACTCAAAAATTCAAAATGAGGGCTAAAACTACAAAAGTCCTAGAAAAAGGTATAGGAAAAATCTTCACAAACTTGATTTGGCCACTATTTCTTAGACATGACACCAAAAGCACAGGCAACAAAAAAGAAATCGGACTTCATCAAAATTAAAGTTTTGTGCATTAAAAGATACAATCAAGGGAGGGGGAGGGGACGTAAAAAGAATTAAGATGTCTTAGGCACACTTTATGTACCAACTCCCAGTGATGAATGCAATCATTACACGCTGCAAACATATATTAACAAAAATAAAAATTTAGGGCTGGAGATATAGCTTATAGGTAGAGCCTTGCCTATCATGTGTGAAACCCTGGGTTTGATTCCTAACACTGCACACACACACACACAAATAATAAATGAAATAAAAAATAAAGGATACAAGAAAGTGAAAAGACAAGCCACAGAATGGGAGATTTTGACAAATTATATATTCGATAAGGTGTTAACATCCAGAGTATATTAAAAAAAAAAAAAAACTCATACAACTCAACAGGAAGCAAACAGCACACTTTAAAAATGGGTAAAGAGCCAGGTATGATGGCATATGCTTGCAATCCCAGCAGTTGGGAGGCTGAGGCAGGAAGACTGCCATGAGTTCTGAGGCCAGCCTGTATTACATAGTAAATTCATGGTGCTCAAATCACTACCACAATGAGATACCCTTTCACCGCCCATATAGATAGCTATAATAAATATACATATGTATATACATATGTGCATATGTATATACATATATCTCAAAGGAGGGGCGAGGGATGCAGCTCAGTAGTAGAGTGCTTGCCGAATGAACAAGTCCCAGGTTCATTCCTCACACCACAAGATAAATTTAAAAATACAGAAAACAAGTATTGGAAGGATATGGAGAAATTGGAACCCTTCTGTATTGCTAATGGGAATGATGTTACGTTGTTGCTGTGTAAAATATGGAAGTTTCTCAAAAAAAAATTAAATATAAATCATCATGCTGTAGTAGTTCTACTTCTAAGTATACAGAGTCCACCAAAAAGAAAAAAATGTATACATCCAGAAAAGAAAAACTTGCATAAATATTTTAGTACTAAATGTATTGAGACATCATGAGATTAACAGAAATCACTTTTGTGTTCTACAATTACAAGAAGTGCTCAAAGTGGTGGCCAATCAGCTTCCAGACATTTATTAGTACTGCAAACTGAAGTGTGTATACATTTTTTTGGCGGACTCTGTATATACCTGAGAACTAAAAGCAGCAAATCAAACACCAATGTTCATGGAAACATTATCCACAATAGCTGAAAGGTGGAAACAATCCACATGTCTATAAATGTTTTATATATATATATATATATATATATATATATATATATATAGTGGAATATTGTTCAGCTTTTAAAATAAAATCCTGATACACACTATAATACGCATAAATGTATAAGACATTATGCTATGTGACATAAACCAGCCAACAGAACAAATTATGATTCCACTTATGGGAAGTACCCAGAATAGTCAAACTCAGAGACAGACAGTAGAAAAGTTGTTACTAGGGGATGTAGGGTAGGTGTGGAGTTATTGTTTAGTGGATAAAATTATAGTTTGGAATAATAAAAGTTGTGGAGATACTGTAACAGTTGCACAACAGTACGAATGTACTTAATGCCACTGAAAAAATTACCGGGTTAAAATGATAAATTTTGTTATATGTACTTTGCCACAAGTTTTTAAGAAAGAGTGTGTGTTGTCTATTTTACTATGGTGGCAGCACAGGAAAGTGGTTAATACTGTACAAGCTTAAAAATTAGCTTGTCTAGCTTTGAACCCAGCTCTGCCACCTTACAGCTCTGTGATCTTTGGGCAAGTAACTTACTGTCTGCACCTGTTTTCTCTCTTAATAACAGAACCTATTTCATAGGGTTATGGTGAGAATTAACTAAATCGATACATATAAAGTGTTTAATATAGTACCTACCATTTAGTAGCAACTTTGTTATTATAAGTTTTTTTTTTTTTTTGTGGGTACCGGGTGGTCCACCTCAGGACCTCGCGCGCCAACAGGCACCCGTGCCGCTGAGCGATATCACCGGCCCCTTTTTCGTATGTGGGATCCGGGAGTCGAACTCGGGCCCTCGCGCTTGCAAGGCAGGCGCTTACGCCGCTGAGCCATCTCACCAGCCCTATTATAAGTTTAAAACACGTTTTAAATTTGATTTCGTGTGGGTGGTGCCAGAGATCAAATCTAGGATCTTGTGTGTACGGTAAGAGTTCTACCACTGAGATACACTCCTAACCCTTAAATGAAATTTAAATCAAACATCTGCAGAACCTCAGAAGCTCCTCCCCAAAATTCTTAAAATTGGTAAAACACAGTTTGAAAACCAGTGATCTAATCCAAACTTTCATTTAATAGATAAAGGAATCAAGACTTCAAGTTATTTGCCTGAGGTACATTTTTTATTTCATTAATATTAATTTTCCTAAAATAAGAGTTTGGGATTAACACTAATGTTGCCATTCAACTACTTCCAAACCAAAGCAAGTAAAGTCATGAGATTCTATAACGTGGTTCCAAGAATTTGCATAGCGTGATAGCTATCCATGTCCCTAACCAAAAAAATACTTATTTATTTACGAGTTAGGAGCCAAACCGTAGTAAAACCAAAAGAAAAAAATCATAATTATCCTTAAAGATAACAGCTAAAAACATTGCTTCAGAAAAGTGTCAAAAATGTGGTAACACATTAAGTGCCCACTACTCCTTTCAGCCTGTTATCTACTACATAATCTCAGACCTCTGAGTGTGAAAAATTAGCCCATGCTTCTGCCAAGTAGAACAAAATTCATCACAGGGAAACACCTACAAATAATTTTATTAAATTCAAACACAAGAGCAGCAGTCCAAGAAACACAAAATGTCTAATGCAAAAAATCACGTGTTAAGCTCTGCAGACATTTCTGCATTTACTTAAACAGGGTTAAAACTGGTTTCTGGGAAACTGACGACACAAAAAGCAAAATAACGGACACAATTTGAAGGTCAGACTCAATAAGAGCTAAAAAGCTTTCGGGTATCTCTATTTTTTGCCCCTCCCCCAATGGTCTTCCGGCTCACTTCAGCTCTCAAAGGACAGGACCACCTCCTCGTGGAATGTCTTGCTATCCCCTATCTGCATCTGTTGAAAACCTACCCATCCTTCAAGGTTCCATTCAAATGCCGCCCATTCCAGGGATCTTCCAATTCCCTCAAACTAGAATCGATAATCTCTTTTTCAGTTGCTTATTCTACGCCTCTATTTCAACATTTTGTTATATAATGCACTATATCACAGTGATCTATATTCACTTCTTATCCACCGTCCCCCAAGAAAAATTCCCAGAGAGCAGTGGGAAAGGAGGAAAAGAATTAACATTTGTTAAACACTTCAGCGCTAGGCAAAATTAACAAATTTGCACACATTATCTCATTTAACCTGCTGGACGGTAATCTGGGAGGTAAAGAGGTGGTGCTATTCCCGTTTCCTCACAGGCAACTACAGAGGAGAGTTCGAAAGGTTCTCCACTTTCACGTTGGTAGCCAATGCCAGGGAGCAGGAAACGCCGATTGATTTCCCGGCTCCAAAGGGCTTCCCCCACCCCCATGTTGCAGATCTTGTTCACTCTGCGTCCCCACCCTGCCTGACAGGGAGTAGGCAGGAGGTATTCCACTGATGTTTACCGCGAGGACTCAATGCCACCCTTTCTTTAACCGATGATCACGCCTGCCCCCAGCCCCTACCTTTCCTTTCCTTTCCAGGGGACTCCGCACACACAGGCAGCTCCCCACAGCCCCTTGAGCAAAGCCGCACACACCAGCCTTTCCTAGGAGGCTGAGTGAAACCTATCCACTCGCCCAGATCTCCCCAACTGCACAGAAATGCAACGCACAAGTCACACGGAACACGCCATCCTCACAAGCTCCCGTTTCACACCGAGCCACGTCTCCGAGCTTACAGGCTGCAAGACGCATGCAGTTTCCAGCGCTCACTGAGGGGTCACCCTAAGACGCCGTCTGAATAAGAACAGCACATTCTCCGGACCGGTCTTAGCACGAAGGCATCTCCACCACCACGCCGCCGCCTCCCTCCCTACCCTACCCGAGCTGCAGTTTGGATTTCCGGCGGGAACGAACGCGGGAAGGTGAGATGGGGCGATCCCTCAGCCTGCTTAATTGGAAGACCAGAGGCGCGCGCCCGCCCGCCTCCCCAAATCTCGGCCCCGAACTCCGGGAACCGCACCCGCGCCCGGCCAGCTCCTCCCCAGGGCCTCGGGCCCCGCCTCCCCGCACCCCCTGTGTCTCCCGGGCCGCCCCCGGGCCCCGCCGACCCCGACCGCGACCCCCGCGGGCCGCCTCGCGGGGCAGCGACCCCGCCCCAGGCCGGGCGCGCGCCGGGAACATGGAGGCGGGAGCGCCTCGCGGCCCCACGCCGGCCGCCGCCTCCGCGACCCGAGGGCGAGACGCAGCGCTCACCGCGGCGGCCGCTCGCTCCCCCGGCGGCCCCGGCTGCCGTCGCCTCCACCTCCTCCCCGGGCGCGGCGCTCCGGCCCCGGTCCCGCAGCGAGCGCCAGCCGCTCCTGACTGGCTGACAGGCTGACAGACTGACTGACTGGCCGGCCGGCCCGGCGGCGGCGGCGGGGCGGGGCGGAGCGGCCGCGGCGGGCGGAGACTCAGAGGGCGGGGCCGAGGCCAGGCGGCCGCAGCGCGGACAGACTCCCGGCCGCCGCCGCGCGCCTGCCGCGCCGCCCACCCTCACTTCCGGCGCGGCCCGCCCCGCCCCGCGCGCCCCGCTCGCCCCGCGCCCGCCGCCCGACCGCGCCCAGCCCCGGCGCTCCGCGAGCCCCGCCTTCCTGCCGCGCGTCCCTGGGAGCCGCTGCCGGGAGCGAGTGAGTCAGAATGAATGAGTGCGGAGGAAAACCCCGCCGTGGCCTCGAGCCCTGGCCTCTCGCGGGCAGCGGGTCCGAGCGGCTGTCCGAGCGCCTCGGGCGACATCCAAGCAGGGAGCGGACCGGCGGGGAAGCCGCCTGCATCTGCCTCTTTGTCACCCGGGTGTGTGTGCAGAGACGCCACGGAAGCTTCGGATGTGCGCTTAGGCACCTACAGACCGTTGTTCAAATCTGTGAGCTCCTTCTTTAGGAAATCCCGTTTTGGCCTAAAACTGCAGTCTCAGTGCGTTGGGAAGCTTTTAGAAATTAGACATTTCAGTTAATTAGTCTTTAACTTTGAACTCTGCTCATCTCGGGATCTCATTTCTGTCCTCCCTTATGGAAATTGTTTAGGAGTAGGGTTTTGACGCTTTTGTCCATCACCAAGCCCCAGCTTACTCAGTTAACTGCTTCCTTTGATGTAGGTTTGACAGGCAGACGTTTGTATTTCAGTTTATGTTCTTGTTTTGACCTTTGCGTAAAGATGATCAAAGAAAGGGAAAAGCTGGAATGAAATTATTTTTGCTTGTCTACATGGGAAGTAACTTTGTTGAGAGCATTAAAATAACTGAGGAATTGGTAATGTGACCCGAAATTGGTTGCAGTGAACACTCGACATTCTTTTTCAGGTCTTCCCATCTGGTTACTGAAAGTTTCTGAATCTTAAATTTTCACAGATAAAGAATTGACCGTATATTTTGAAATCCTGCCTCCCTTGCTGAGAATCGGAGTGTTCATTTCTCTGTCCTGGGGCAAATACTAGCTTGGTTAATTGCATTCTTATTTCCTGATATCCTTGAGGACTTTTGAGTGCTTTCAGGCTTTTTTTGTATAATCTGTTTCAAATTGGTATTCAGGACCATAGGATACAGCTCACACTTGAGATACCTGCAATTTGGAAAACAACTGCTTTTTTTAAAGGTTAGTAGGTGCTTCAATAACTTGCCATAAAATAATCTTATAAATAACAATGGTGGTGCTGACCAATTCCTGCAGCCTTCTTTTCTTATAGAATTCATCATTTATTACCTCTATTATAATTATTTCAGTAAGTTTGTATCCTTCACAATATCTAGTATAGTGGTTTGCACAATAAGTGCTTACGTATTAATAAAAGCTGTAAATATTTTCATTGATAATTTCATACAAATGTGTCTATAACCTCACCTCATTTTCCTCGTAACTTCGTTTGTTACGATTAAATACATCTAGGGCCCAAACCTAATAAAAACCTATTGTTATCAAATGTTAATTACCAGGCTGTGTGATAATGTTACAGGGAAGATATTTCATGAAACCTCTACAAAATAGACCATTGAGTGGTTTTTAGATAGCTCTTGGCCAACATTCTTCCTCGTGCTTAGGTTAGTGAAGGCTAAATTAGAAAACAGTTACTTTCAGCCATTGAAAGAAGTAAGCAGGTTCGCCTCAAGTCCATTAAACTAAAATTGCTCCTTCATTTGTTAAGAATTTATTGAGCTCCAGCTAAGGCCCAGGAATACAAAGAAAAAAGACATGGTGCAGTGCATTCTGCCCTCAAAGAAACACACAGCCTGCTGGATCAAGGAAGTAAGGAAGTACTGGAACAGTCAGGAAAGCCTACAGAGGGAGGAAACGAACTGCATGTTTAATGGAGGAGCTAACCAGCTGAAGAAGGAGGAAGTGGTCATTCCAGACAAAGGCAACACTATCAGCAGGTGTGGAAGCACTCAACAGCACCCACAGCTCGAGGCCCTGCAAGTCATTCTAGTTTTGTTAGGACAAGCATAAAGAAGGGCAGAGAGGTGGGGGGGATGGTTAGGATGGGCCTGGTTAATAAGGGACTGGTGTTAAACTAAGGACTTTGAACTTAACACTCTAGGAAGTATAATAAATAATAAACTCTGATGTATTTAGGCCCTGGAACAACTGGATTTGTTTCTGGAGTCCAGGGAGAGCACAGTGAAAATGCAGAAACTGAGGCAGTGACAACCACCACCCAGAAGAGATGAGCTGCAGGTCCCAATAGAAGTAAGAGGCAGTAAGATGGCACGGTGGTGGATCTACAGGATCGGACGGTAACTGGCTCCAAGGCAGTGCATGAGAGGGGAACATCTAGGATGACCCTCAGGATTCTGATTTAGGAGACTGCCTGGATGGTGGCGGCTTTCTCTGAAAGGGAACTGAACTTAAAGCTACTCTAGTCAAAGAAGTAGAAAATGATAGCTTAAACAAATTTCAGTGGGTTTCTAAACGAGACGTGTTCGGTGCTTTAATAATGTACTGTGTGCAGTTCTGAGGTAGATATTAGGCATAGCACTTCCCAAATGCATTCAACCATGAAGCCCTTTTTCCAGGGAAACAGCTCATAAGACATGAGCTCCACAGAACGCACTATGGGAAATGCTGATCTAAATCAGGTTTTTTGTTTACAGCAGAGAAAACTGTAGCCCCAAGACATGAAGTGACTTGACTAAAATTATTAAGTAGTTGCTACTGGCAGGTATTGGGCTAGAATCCATATCTTCCAACTAGTCACATTCTCTTTCCATGACATATTGTTTGGTGAGCTACCAACTCATTCTAGCACCTTCTGCCGATCATGGGGAAAATATAAAAGGACTGTGCAGTACATCCTTTTAAATGAAGTTTCGAATGAGTAATGTTTAAGGCTGTGGTAATTTTTCATGATTACTACCTTATATAAAGTGAAAAGATTTGTATATTGGAAAGGTGGGACCAGTTATTTACCTTTGTATGCTCTTTCTGATAGTGGAGCAGGAGACTTATAAAATTAAATCACATAACTAAATACGATATTTATCTAGTCGTCTTAGACCTGAGGTATCTGTAAGTAAAATAAACTTCCAGGAACAGATAGAAACATTAAAACTCTAGAAACTTTAGTGTTGTTTTTATTTCTCCCTATTGAAGAAAATCTCTGGGAGTGTGAAAATCAACACCAGGTTTTGACATTCTGTACAGCAGAATTCCCCTGATTCTCTTTTTTTTTTTTTTTTTTTTTTTTTTTTGTGGGTACCGGGGGTTGACCTCAGGACCTCGCACGCCAGCAGGCACCCGTGCCGCTGAGCGATATCACCGGCCCCTTTTTCGTATGTGGGTTCCGGGAGTCGAACTCGGGCCCTCGCGCTTGCAAGGCAGGCGCTTGCGCCGCTGAGCCATCTCACCAGCCCGAATTCCCCTGATTCTCAAGACTCTCATAGCTAATAGATGGGAGGTTTTCTGTTCCTAAATTCACAGTATTCCTAATCCTCAGAGGAAAAGTTTTAGTGCTTCCTATTCTTAGAAAAATGAGATAAATTGCTTGTTCCCAAGAGACTTCTTAGGAATCTGGGACAACTTTGGTTTTATACACATGACATTCTGTATACATTATTATTGTGTTCTATATATACTACATTTGAAATCAGTTATCAAATTTTTAATTTTTTCCATTATGCATAAAGTATTGTTTATTTCTAAATGCCATATTCATTTTTAGTAGGTAGATCAAAGGTTATCACATGTGGGTTAAATATACTCAGTGAATAATTATTTGAAAAATTTAATATTCGTAAGTTGTGGAGTAAACACTTATTAATCCACTTATCAAAATTATTTTAGGGTCCACTGTGTCCCCAGCTCCATCTATAATCACTAGAAAAATACGCAAAATAGCCTCTGGTCTTTAAAAATGATCCCATCCATTATTGGCAAGGATGGGAAGAAACAGATTTGAGGTGAAAAAATTATTGTAGTCTTTTTTAGGAGGGCAGCTTGGCAATAAATATTAAAAGGTATAAGAACAAAACGTTAGCTAGAATTTTGTGGGATAATAGCAAATAACTGGAAATCCCCTGAATGTCCAGCCACAGGGTGTTGTTTAAGATGATGATGACTTGAAGGAGACTATTTAGAATATGAAAAGATGTTCACAATATGCTAATCAATAAAGGAATTACAAACATTAGGTACAACATCAACTAATGAAAAAGTAGGAAAAACCTAGAGGAAAATACAAGGTAAAAGTGTCCATTGTAGAGTATTATATGACCCTTTCTTTAATTTCTTTACCTTTTAGCAGTGAATTTGTATTCCTTAGTTAGAAATTAGCATGCAGGCTCTCTCTCTCTCCTCCCCTTTTGCTCTTGTTGCTTTTGCTGTCTTCTGCCTCCTTCAACTGTTGCCCCTGTGCCATGCCACCCTGCCTTGGTGCCAGACGATTATGGACTGAAACCTCCACAAACTGTGAGCTAAATAAACCTTTCCTTCCTTAAAAAAAAAAAAAAAAAAGAAATTAGCATGCAGGAATATAATCAATATTTATGAAGATAAATTTCTTAATTTTGAGGAAAACAACATAAAAGTACATATTACTTAATATAAAATAAAGTTTAATTTAAAAGAGGCTCTCTGCATTTAGAAATTTTGTTCAAGCCAAGTGTGGTGGCGTATGCCTGTAATCCCAGCACTCGGTAGGCTGAGGCAGGAGGATTGCTGTGAGTTTGAGGTCAGCCTGTGCTACAAAATGATTTCAAGGCCAGCCTGAACTGCATAGTGAAACCCTGTCTCAAGAAAAAGAAAGAGGGCCGGTGAGATGGCTCAGCGGCGTAAGCGCCTGCCTTGCAAGCGCGAGGGCCCGAGTTCGACTCCCGGAACCCACATACGAAAAAGGGGCCGGTGATATCGCTCAGCGGCACGGGTGCCTGTTGGCGCGCAAGGTCCTGAGGTCATCCCCCTGGTACCCACAAAAAAAAAAGAAAAAGAAAGAAAGAAAGAAAGAAAAAGAAAAAATTTGTTCCTAAGACACGAACCCATAAGATAATCAGAAAATTACTAAATACTAAGCTGTGAGATAGATTTATAATAGGAGTTAGAAGAGAAGAGAGAAATTGGCTAGGTTAGGTACAAGAAAAGGTGACTATGGATAAGTAAGACTTAGCTGGTGCTTAGAATCTGCCCACCAAAGGGAGAAACAGAGTTGGGGTAGTAATGTAAGAGACACACTAGAGATGTCTCACCTTTTCCAGTCTAACATTAACAACTACAGAACACTTCGCCTCACCTGTAAATGTATTTCTGCTTCTTTCATTCAAGTGGGATCCGTATACCCTCTGTAATGTAAGCTTGTAGTAGAGCCTTACATAACCTTTGCAATATTAAAGAAGTTATTTTAGTTGCTATTTTAGGAGTAGCCCTTTTGGGGGGAATTTTATCTGCAAAATCTATAGACCTGGAAATTTCCAGATGTTTACTTGGAACAAATACAAACTATTACACAAGAACAGTTATCACAGCAACCTGAACTCTTGTGAATGTTCTGACGTCTACACCAGTCGGACCAGAAATAAATTCAACCAATCAGACTCAACAATTTTCTGATTACAGCGTGCTACTTTTATGTCAGCTTTTCAACACTATAACAAAACAGCTAATAGGAGTAGTAGCTACACATATTAAGTGAGAGAGGAAAAGACTTGTTTTTATTACTTAATATTGAATTAAAAAGATTACATCCCTCTCAAAACTTTCTACCCCGGGAAAGACAGGACAGAATATGAACTTCCTTCAAGTTTTTCTTTAGAATGGTAGATTTTTAGATATGGAGTTGCCATTATAAAGAGGGAAAAGCATTCCAGATTTGATGTGTGTGTGTGTGTGTGTGTGTGTGTGTGTGTGTGTGTGTGTGTGTAGGGAGGGGGTGATGTAACAAATATATCAAAGGGGAAATTTTTAGTAGACAAGGGGGGAAATTTTTTTATTATGTATTTTTTATTAGTACATGTTCACAGTAGATAATGATTACATTTATCGTGGGAAGTTTGTAAATGTACATAACACATCTGTCTTAGTTACTTTCTCATTGTGGGGACAAATTACCTGACACCCACAAGTTAAAGGAGGAAAGGTTTATTTTGGCTCACAGTTTGTAGAGGTTTCAGTCCAGAGTTGGCTGTTTCCAAGGCAGGTAAGCATTGCAGAGGTGCATCACCGAGGAGGCTTGCTCACGGCATGGCAGCAGGAAGCAGTGTGCGCAATGCAGGAGGGATTATATATATAAAATTTATTCAGGATTTGCCCACAGGGACCACCTCTTCCCACCAGGCTTCACCTCTAGCATCACACCCAGCTATAAACCTATCAGTGGACTAATGCAATATTACACACCTATGATCCATCACACACCCATGATCCAGTCACTCCCCAAAGTCCCACCTATGAGTACATCTAAATAATTCAGGGTAATTGCTATGATTTGAATGCATCCCCCAAAATTCATGTGTTGGAAACTTAATCCTCAATGAAATCCAGCAGTGTTGGAGGTGGAGCCTAATGGGAGGTGTTTTGGTCATAGGGTTCTGCCCTCAAGTGTAGTTTAATGCTACTATAAAAAGGGCTGGTGGGAACAGGTTCACTTTCTTGTTTTCCCTGCCTTTCCATCTCCTATCATGTGATGACACAGAGAAGGCCCTCATCTGATGCCACCATCTTGATACTGGACTTGGCCTCCAGAACTGTGATCCAGTAAACATCTTTCATTATAAATTACACAGTTGGTGGTACTCTGTTATAACAGCATAAAACACACTAAGACAGTAATCTTTCCATCTCAATATCTTAAATATAGCAGCAAAATCCCTTTTGCCACTTAAAGTAACATTCGCATGTTTCAGGAATTAGGATATGGATATTTTTGGGTAGATACCTTTATTGTACCACACCCATATGTAGATAAACACACATATACTATATGCACAGAAACCCCTGAAGTACACCAAAAAATTAATGGATTGATTATCTTTAGGCTGAGAACTTGTGTTTGATCAGTATTCCCAGTTTTCAGAAATGATCTTGCTTGAATTTCTGTATTTATAGAGAATGTCGCAACAAAACAATTCAATAAATATTCCTATAGGAGACATCTGCTATTTCCTGGCCCTGATTTCTGTCCTTTTTCTGGAGACAGCATATTTCCTTTGGAACTGCTCCTCCCAACCCTACCCCAACTCAAATGTGTAGTTCTAAGCCACAGGGGACAGTGTGTGACCCATACTGGAGTAACTAGAGGCATCATTTTTCCCCTTTCTTTTAAATGAAATTAGGAGAAAAAGTCAGTTCTTTTCAAATGGGCATACAGGAAAATGAAAAACAGAAAATACTAATGGTGATGGTTCTAATATCATAGAAAACATGAGGGCAGAGCAGAGATGAGGAAAACCAAGAGGGAGAAATCTGATGCTCTTGGCATCCTTGATAGAGTATCTGACGACCAGTCATATTTTTGTCCTTTCCTGGGTATGGATATATAAACCAATATATTCCACTTTGTGCCCAAGCTGGTGTTTCTATCATTTACAACAAGAGTTGGGATTAAAATAGATAGGAATGTTTTTAAGCCTGCAACAATTCCCTGTTGCCTGTAACTGTCTCAAATTAGCTCCTCTGACTGGCTTCAAAGCTGTCCACACCCCCTCCTTCTCTGCCTCCACTTCACTCTGGTTTCTCATCTTTTCATACACAGTTCATGGAGTTTCTTTTGGTGGCTTTGTCTTGTCTTTCTCCTTGCCTGGACTATCTCCCCTCTCCTCTCTGCTCATCCATCATATCCTGTGAAAACTTCCCAGCCACCTCCAGTATACTCCCATGGAACTTCCTGAAAATCACCCAGAGAAAGGTTCTTCTGGACATTGATAACAGTTCGTAATATGCAAACCAACCCTGTACCATGCATTTTGTACCTATGTCCACTTTTTAGGTTTGAGATCACTCAAAAAAAAAAAAAAAACTTATGAAGACAAGAACTGCACTATATCTTACAAATTGTGCTCATTGAGCTAGCTGTACATGTTGACTGATTAAATCACATGGTAAATAAAAACTCAGAAGTATTAAAGGATAGTCCTCCACAAAAAAAAAAAGCATAGTGGCCTGCTACATTGGAGGACAGTTTCCTAACATCAAGTTGTCATCTTAATGCTGCATATTTTCTCATCTTTTCCACAGAGATAATTTAAGAATAGGAAGTAAGACCTGCTGGAAAAAGAAAAAGCCAGACTTCTTTAGCCATGAGAAGAAAAAAATGGAAGAGGAGCAAACAATCTTAACATTGTGATAATTTGTGATAATCTAGCATTCTTCCTCCCTAGGAATAAAGACTGAAGTAGGGAATAAGTATATAATTACATAATGAAAATGAATATGTATAGATAGATTTTTCACTATAAGGGAGTCAATGAAATAAATTCTGAACTTTGTATAATGTACTTCTATAGAACTGAAATACAAATCTTTTGAAAACAGATTAAGGGTAATGCTGCCTAAAGATAGAGTTGAATAAGATGACCCCAAAAATTCTTATAAACTCTAAGAACC
Source organism: Erethizon dorsatum (assembly GCA_028451465.1). Classification (NCBI taxonomy): domain Eukaryota; kingdom Metazoa; phylum Chordata; class Mammalia; order Rodentia; family Erethizontidae; genus Erethizon; species Erethizon dorsatum. The sequence continues at coordinate 32,257,850 of CM051835.1, read as the reverse complement.
TATCTTATAAAACTTTTGCCCTATATAGAGTAAAGAAAAAGTTTAAATGGTATTTATTTTAGTTACTCTCTCATCACTGATGACATATCCATTGATGAGTATCATGCTCTCATGAATCAATTGCCTCCCTAAAGCCCTACCTATAAGTGCATGAGGCTTTGGGGAGACATCTAGATATAAAATATAACATCCCACCCCTGGTTCCCAAAAGACTCATGCACACACTTTATTAAAATGCATTTAGTTCATCTCTAAAAGTTGCTAAAGTCCTAATAGTTTCAGCATTGCTGAAAAGTCCAGTGTCTCCTCTGAGATTTAAGGCAAAGTCTTAGCTGTGAGCCCCTTTAAAAATCAAAAGAAAGTTAAACAACACTAACATACAAAGGCACAGGGTTCTCATTCCAAAAGGGAGAAATAGGGTGGTAGAAAGGAATGGGACCAAAGCAAGACTAAAACACAGCAGGGGAAACATTAAATCCTGTAGTTCCGTGTCCAGCACCTGGGGCAAGTTGTGATAAGATGTAAACTCCAAAAGGTTTATGTGGACCCTTCCCTACTGCACTACCAGTAGTCGCAGCCCATGTGGATTCTCTCTTGGGCTGCCTTTGCTCACTGCTGGCAGCTTTCCTCATACGTTCCATGTTCTTGGCTTTTCTAACATCCTGGGGTCTCTTGAACTTTCAGTTTTACTCTCACAGCTTCACACACCGCACTCTCAGGAGCACACTACTTGACCTCCCAGATCTTCTGAAATCTGGGGGGAAGCCTTCCTGACCACAGAACTCTTGCACTCCTCATGCACCTAAAACTAGCACCATGTAGATGACACCAATATCTACCACCAACTGGAGCAGTAGCCAGACTTCTTCTGTCATGACTGTAGTGATCTCTGAACGCCTGGATAGCTGTGTGCTAGAAATTAAATCCCAAGGAAAAGGAACAAATTCCCTAGGCAGCTGCCATTCTGTAGATCATGCCCTGGGCGCTCAAAGCAAAGTCTTTCACCTTTGGGATTTTGAGCCTGTGGAGGGTGGTTCCTCATGTTCCTGGAAACCATTTTTCCTATTGTCTTGTTCCAAAGTACTTGGCTTCTTTGTAATGGTAATCTTTTCAGCAATCAACATCTTCTCTGCTTCATCTTTGCAGGCCCCAACTTTAATGGAGCTTCTTTTCTGGCCAAACTCAAAACTTTTAAAATCATTCTGTTGGGCCATTTTCTCTTGGTTCTCAATGTAGAGATGGCTAAAAGCCCTGACTGTACTCAAGCCACAGCCTGAAAGTTTGGCTGCTTTGAAATTTCCTCTGATAGATTAATTAGTCTGCTGCCCTTAATCCCAATCTCCTTCAAAGTCTCAGAACATAAAAAAAATATAGATAAAATTTCTGCTAAAACACAACACACATGACCTGAATCCAACTGCCAATGCAGTCCTTATTCTCAACTGAAACCTCCTAAGCCCAGACTTTACCAGCTGCCTTTCTATCAGCATTCTGGTCTTCTGAGCTCTGACCAGAATCTCCCATCAAGTTTGGTTTACAACATTCCAGGGCTGCGTCTCCAGCCAGCATCTCCAAACCATTCCAAACTCTTCCTTGGAACCAGATTCAAAGGCTTCTGAATCACATAGTCAGGTGGTGTCACAGCAGTGACCCCACTCCTGGTACCAAAATCCGTTTTAGTTACTTTCTTGTTGCTAAGACACAGTACTTGACACTCACAAGTCTAAAAAGTAAAGGTGTATTTTGGCTCACAGTTTGCAGAAGTTTCAGTCAATAATCAGCTGACTCCAAGGCAGAGCAGCATGGCAGAAGAGAAATAGCTCATGGCAAGGTGGCAAAAAAACAGAGAGACAGACAGAGAGAGAGAGATCAAGGGAGGAGGGAGAGAGATATACCCTTCCAGGTCTAACCCCCAGGGACCCACCTCCTCCAATCAGGCTTCACCTCCCAACATCACATTTAGCTATAAACTCATTAGTGGACTAATCCACTGGTGAGCATCACACCTCCAAGATCCAATTACCTCCCAAAGCCCCACCTATGAGTGCATGAAGTTTTGGAGGGACATCTAAATATAAACCATGACAGTATTTAAATATTACAACACTGTATGCAGATGCTTTTTATCATTTTCTTCATGAAAGGAGACTCTTATTCCAAACACATACAGGGATAAGTTAAAAACATTTGCCTGATCTGCTTATCTGTTTTCTTCCAAGGGAAAACAACAATGCTCAGACATAACCGTATTTCTGCCTTTGAAATTATATCTTTATTTTGCATCAAGTGAAAGTATAAATGTTATGTACAAATCACTACTAAAAGCACTAAACTATATTTGCTGCCTTGACAATAACATTTTCCCAATGATCCTAACAGGACAAAATAAATCCCAGCTCTTTTTGGTACTGTATATCAGGATGAGTAGAGCATCAGTGATATATGTGCCCCAGCCCATTGTCAGGGGGAGGAAGGGATGAATAGGGAGATCACAGAGCACTTTTAGGGAAGTCAAACAATCCTGTATGATGCTATAAAGGTGGATACATGATGTTATGCATCTGTCAAAATCCGCAGGATTACAATGCAAAGAGTGAATCCCATGGTAAACTATGAGCTTAGTGAAAACAATGTCTCGATGTTGACCCTGCCATTGTAACCAAAGTACTATACTAATTTAAGATGTAGGAGTGTCTTAGCTACTGTCTCATCACTGAGACACAGTACCCAGCACTACAGAAAGAAGGAAGTGTTTATTTTGGCTCACAATATGTAGAGTTAGTCCATAGTCGGCTGGCTCTAAGGCAGGGTGGCATGGCAGAGGAGAAGAGTTCATGGCATGGCAGGCAGGCAGGAAGCAGCAAGTGATCAAGGGAGGATGAGGGGTATATACACTTCCAGCCCACGCACACAGTGACCACCTCTTCCCCCCAGGCCTCACCTCAATATCATACGCAGCTGTAAACCCATCAGTGGACTTGTCCAGTATCATGCATCCACGATCCAGTCACTTCCCAAAAGCCCTACCTGTCAGCGCATGAGGCTTTAGGAGGACATGTAGATATAAGCCCTAACAAGGAGAAACTGGAGAAGAGGAATAAAGGCAATATATGTGACTCATATTCCACTCATTTTTTTGTAAACCTAAAGTTGCCCTAAAAATGGTATGTTAAAAAAAAGTGACTCTAAACACCAGAATTGGGTGTCACTCAGGGAAAAGAAGGTAAACATAAGATAGCAACATTGCTCTTTTGTTAAGAATATTACCTAGGGCCAGTGAGATGGCTCAGCGGCTTAAGCGCCTGCCTGGCAAGCGCGAGGGCCGGAGTTCGACTCCCGGAACCCACATACGAAAAAAAGGGCCGGTGATATCGCTCAGCGGCACGGGCTGGCGCGTGAGGTCTGAGGTCGACCCCCGGTACCCACAAAAAAAAAAAAAAAGAATATTACGTATACTGGCCCACATCTGTAGTTCAGAACTCTGAGAGGCTGAGGTGGGAGGATTGCAAGCCCAGGCTGGGCAACTTACCAAGTTAGAAAGACCCTGTCTCAGACAGACAGACAGACAGATAGGCAGGCAGGCAGGCAGACAAAATAACAGCTAAGGATGTAAGTCAATGTAAAGGCCCTGTGCTCAATCTGCAGTATGGCAAAAAAAAAAAAAAAATATATATATATATATATATATTATAATATTTAATAGCTATCTGTAATAAATTGTTGTTTCCCAGTCTTTTAAATATCCAAGAAAATTTTATTGCTGTGATCATCAATATCTCACTGGCAATGAGTTAAACTTGAAGCCAAGTTTAAACTTTGTGAATTTGCTTACTGTGAACCAACTTTGGGGAAAAAAAACAAACTGTCCTCCATACATAACTGAAAGTACTTGTGGCAAATTTTCCCTTTGCCTTCCTACCTCAATTCTACAAAAACTTCATGTCCATTTTGGCCTGAATTGTGAAATAAAAAGCTATTTTTGGCAGTGACGTTGGATCCTGATAGTTAATGTCTTCATTCACTGTTCTTGTCATTTCACTGTCTTTTAAACTTGAACAAATAATGGGTTTACCCAGTGCTCCAGAAAGCATGATTCCCTTCAAAGCTCCTCCTTGTCTAACGAACTTAACAGCCTAATGCAGAAGTTGGATCCCGAGCATCATTCAAGGCAAGTGAAAGGGCTCTATGTGAGCACATGAGGAGGGCATACTCGGTGTTAAATGTCTGTGAGCTGAGGGAACAAATGAGTGGGGGAATCAAATGATTGCTTGGATAAATGGAGAGGCTCGAGGAATATAAAACGATATTTAAACGTACACCGGCATACTGAAAGCTTCGTATGTATTCTAACATCACATTCTCAAATGAGCACAAGTAGCTCTTAAGTGTGATTTACTGCAGTAAACAAAACTGAATCTAAAGACTCAGTTGCTGGTGAAAAGGACTGCAGTATTTTTCAGTAGAGGAAGGGTGTATACCTTGCTTTGTGGGGCTTTCTAGTCATGAATCTCGATCCTCAAGTGCTCGTGTGTGCAGAAATATCATAGTTCTTTGTTTTCTTGAATTTATTTAATTTTGGCTGAGTTTCCCCTTCCTCGAGTAGGCCAGAAAACAAACTTCAGTCATTACTGGGGTTTTCCTCTCTTGTGCCCCACTCCTGCCAAGGCAGCATGAAGGTGTGACAGCTGCCAGGCATGGGAGTCCCATCCACGTCTGCCCATTGGGGTTCTGCTGAAACGCTTACTCTTGCAGTCCGCAGAGTTCCTCAGATCCAAAGACTGTGCTGCTGTCACCACCCTTGAGGGCAGGAGTCTTTCCTGAGCTAGAAATACATAGGCACCTCTAGGCAGTACTAGGGGACAGAAGGCAGGAGAAAGACAGGCATGTGCAGATGTGTGTCACTTCCTAGGCATACCCACCCTCCTCCCGGAAAGCAAGCCCAGTTCCCTTTTCCCTCCAGTGGATTCAGCACGGACCATTCTGTGGACTTCTGAGGTTGGAAATAAAAACCAAGAAGAGAAGTGTCTTGTGGACAACTTCCGCTTTCCTCCTTGTGACATATTAATACTCCCTCAAGGTGAGAAAGCACGGGGCCTGCTATCTCTTGAGTATAGAATGAGGAAGAGAAAAACACCAAAAAAGCCATAAATATACAGCTTTAAGACATCATTCCTTTTTTTTTTTTTTTTTTTTTTTTTTTTTTTTTGTCTTTTTGAGACAGGGTTTCACTATGCAGTTCAGGCTGGCCTTGAACTCACTTTGTAGCCCAAGCTGGCCTCGAACTGACAGTGATCCTCCTGCCTCAGCCTCTCTAGTGCTGGGATTGCAGGCACGCGCCACCATGTCCAGCCTTAAGACGTCATTCTTGCATACCATCACGTTGCCCAAGCCTGCTCAGCTGAGTGAACAGGGAGAATATTTTGCCTGAAGACTTAGGGCAAGTGTCATTCAGCAGTAAGCTACTCAATACACTTCCGTGCTTTCTACACAGTGTTAGGAGTGTGAGCAGCTATACCGAGTCAATTGATAAAGTTGGAAAATTTCTGTAAAGTGGAAAATTTCATGGAGAGCCTGACTCCCTTACAAAATGTTCACGAGAATGTGATTTAGCAAGTTACAATTATATTGTAATCACCAGATGATTTGTAGTAAATCTTGTCACATGTATTTGTATCCAGCTCACATCCTCTGATTTTTTTTTCCTAAAATGATTTGGTAAAGAGCAAGGCAAGGCTGGGTGTGGTGGTGCATGCCTGTAATCCCAGCGCTAGGGCAGCCAAGGCAAGGGAATCGTTGTGAGTTCGAGGCCAGGCTGGGCCACAAAGTGAGTTCAAAGCTAGCCCAAACTGCATAGCGAAATGCTGTCTCAAACAGACCAAAAAAAAAAAAAAAAAAAGTGAGGCAAATCATTACCAGTGGTTTCATAAGTGATGTATTTGCAACTTTTGTATAACCTTTGCTCTATAATTACTATCTTTCTTTTCCTAGAAGCTCTTGAGTTGACAAAGGGAAACGGGAGTTTCCATTTTGTCTGGAGATTTTTGTATTCTCTGTTCCTCTGCTCCAGCTTTGGCTACATTTATGCATGTGATAGCAGTGATAAGTGGAAGTTATAATTGGAATATCGTGGAAACGTAGGATGAGTAATATATATATATATATATATATATATATAGCACAGCTCCTTGGCTGTTACCACAACAAATAATGAGAAACCACAAGAGCTTCTTACGCATTTTTTCCACTGAAGGGCCATCCTTCAAATGTAGAATATTTGTTAAAATCCTACTCTGTACTAAAATATTTTTGTCGTCTTTCTTATTTATATTTTATGCTTTTGTGTAACAAAAAGGTATTTTTCCCCAAGTATTAACCAAAGGGACCTTTAGTTAAATATCAGTGTTTGTTTAAACTGTTCATTCTTTTCTTTTTTTTTTTTTTTGTGGTTACCGGGGGGTCGACCTCAGGACCTCGCGCGCCAACAGGCACCCGTGCCGCTGAGCGATATCACCGGCCCCTTTTTCGTATGTGGGTTCCGGGAGTCGAACTCGGGCCCTTGCGCTTGCAAGGCAGGCACTTAGGTCGTTGAGCCATCTCACCGGCCCTAAACTGTTCATTCTTTAGATCATATTTCCTTAAACTTATTCTAGAGAAGACATGTACATCTGCCACCAATTATCCTTTTCTATATGTCATGCTTCATAGCATCAGGGACGTTGAAACTGCACATATGGCAGGCTAATAAAAAAGGTTATTAGTTCTCTGTGTAATGTGAGGGTGTGCACTCGATTTCTTTCTAAGATTCAGGAAAGAAAAGGAATTTTTTTTTTCTTCCATGTTCTGTAAGCAGCATAGCAACTGAAGAACAAATCATTGACATGTGAATTTTTATCACTTAGAAACTCCTAGCATGTCACATAGAACAAAGAATTATAGATGGTTCCCTCTGGATTTTTGGTTTTGCCTAATCTTCTTTCACTCTCATCAGATAGACCTGGGCGTTTGTCCATTCAGAAAAACTTTATTGAGGGCTTACTATGTATTAGGTATCCTCTTTGAAATATAAGAACGAATGCAGTCTAGGACTGAAACACTAAATTATGTTCTGAAAGCCACCGTGGGAGCTCAGCCCCACTGACCAGCTTGGCTTGGGGGGTGCATGGTTGGAGTAGGGGGTTCAGAGAGATGGCCTGGCATAAAGTGGATGCTTGACAGGGGGAGTTTTTCTCAGGCAACAGGAAGCTGTTCAGCGGAGTACAGAGTCATTCAGAGCAATGAACAGCAGCCCCGGCAGGAAGTCAGCAGTAGGGAGGCCAAGAAGTGAGCAATACTGCTCTGGTATGGGTCTAGGATTCTGGATGCTATTCCATTTTCCAGGATAACAAGAGCAATATGGATTTTAGGTCTAGAGTGACTATAGAGTGGGAGCTACAAAAAATACTATTGTTTGCCTCCCCAAATCCTCCCCCTCCTCGCTCCCTAGATGTCAGGGACCCAATTCTGATCCAAGAGATATTAAGGAGTATCTGTTGAGAGCAAGGGGAAGTCTTCTGGGAAAACTCTTGCTTCTCTGATAAACAGAGATAAGCACAGCTGGCAAGAATCTTTTTCTTTTGTGCTGGACTTAAATATAAATATGCTCAATGCTGCCTCAGGTTAGTGGAGCAAAAAGAGAAAAACATGCTGGCTGTTGACATTGACCAGCCATTGCTCCAGCTATGAATGACCTGTGTCCAGACTTGTCATATGAAAAAAACGAATACTTCTTTGATTAGGTCATGGTTATGATTTCTGTTGCTTACACCCAAACACATTTTGAATTGAAATAGAAACTAAGGTAAAATTTCCATGGAAAATAAGGGAATGGGAGTGGGGACTCAACCTGAAGTGGGAATAAGAGTTAAGAGACACAGGGAAATGGTCACAACTCAGTGGTTAGGACCAGGGAACGTGACCAGGCAGAGCATGACTGGCAGAAGGCTAATTTCCAGGCTTCTTAAATGCCCTGTGGCCGGAAACAAGATTGGGCTTAGATCCCTGGAGAAGGGTGAGGGGTCTTCCTTAGGGCATGGAGAGTTTGGAGGACAAAGAAGCAATAAATGTCTGCCTTCTCTTAAAATTTTATCCCACTGTTTGAAAGCTCTAAGATAATGTCTTCTACCACATAAGCCAAAAGAGTAAACACTATTTTTCTGGAGTTCTTCTTAGGAAATCACAGTTTGTTCCTCCTAAGAAATTGATTAAAATGTCTATTAAAGGGATGGATGTAAATTATAAAAATGGGAGTCAAGAGAAATTATAGGACTAACATCTGTGAAGCCCTTGATTCAGTCCAAAGAAGTATAAGGTTAAAGTGAATATAGTATTACATTAGCTAAGAAAATGAATGTCATTTAAAGATGGTTAAGATCTTAATTATTAAAGAGTCGGAAATACCATAAGAGGTATAAGATGTAGGGAAATAAGACATCATCTGAATATGAGTGACCACTCATCACAATATGTCAACTTGACTGGATTAAGAAACACCTGGCAGATGAGCGGAGGATAGTTTTGGGTATGTATATGGGTGTTTCCAGAGCTGATTGTCATGTAGGCCAGAAGACTGAGGTTGGGAAGACCCACTCCAGTTGTGGGTGGCACCAACTAATAGGCTTGTAGCCTGGAGGGAATAAAAAGGGAAAGAAGTAGGATGCTGGTGTGCTTTTGAAGCGCTCCAGTCCGCTTGAGCAGATGTGACAAGCCATGGACATCAGTCTTTAGTTTCTTCAGCCTCCCAGTGCAGACTTGTACCAGCGACTCTCCAGGGAGCTTCCAGGCCTTCGAACTTGGGCTGTTGCTGATCCTTGATCCCTCTTATTCTGCAGCTTCATCTTCCTAGGCTGGGCAGCTGCCGGGTCCTCCAGCTCTCCAGCATGCATATGGTCATCGTGGACTCTCCCGACTCTGGTCCTGTAGGTCTGCCTAATAAATTTCCCTGTAGAACTCTCTCTTTATGTTCTACATTGATTCTGTTCCTTTAGGGAACCTTAACCAATACAGATTTGGTACTAAGAATGGTTCTAGAGAAACAGAATTGTAAGGGTGAATTTCTCTAATTGATTTAGTGGTTCCTGGAGTTGGCTCTCTGATTTATTAAGAACTAAAGTTATCGTGGTCTCTCCTGATGATGATGTAGAAAGTACCAAGAGTCAGTGGTGTGAACTGTTGAAAGTAACATACAACATAGACCCATCTGATTGTCCTAATTCACCACTTGTGAGATGCAAGGAATTAGGGACTGTATACAGAACACTTTTGAACAGTTTTGGAAGACTAAGAAATGTAATAATGTTGGCTGGTTGCTCTTTTTTTTTTTTTTTTTTTTGTGGGTACCGGGGGGTCGACCTCAGGACCTCGCGCGCCAGCAGGCGCCCGTGCCGCTGAGCGACATCACCGGCCCCTCCTTCGTATGTGGGTTCCGGGAGTCGAACTCGGGCCCTCGCGCTTGCCGGGCAGGCGCTTAAGCCGCTGAGCCATCTCACCGGCCCGGCTGGTTGCTCTTAACAACTCTGGACAAACTAATAAAGGAAGAGAATGAGCTCAAAGATTTAAATTCCTAGCTCCAGAAACACATAAATAACCTAAAGGCTTCCAAGTGTCTTCCGAAGGTGAACTTTCTTCCTATAACCATAGGGTAGAAATTGCAAAAAACCAAACACAAGCCCTCAGGATGCAACTGGATGAATTACAGCACATGTGTCATGCCCGATCTCAAAGGGTATCTGCTGTTAAAGTGAGGGTGCTGGTCGGAAAAGAATGGCATCCTATACATTGAGATGGAGATGTTTGGGAGGAACCTGGTGAGGCTGGGGACATTGAAGTCCATTCTGATGGGGGATTGTTTTGCCAGAGGAAGAAATTTCCCCACCCTCAGTGGCAGAGGCATCCCCACCTCCACCATGCGTGGTGTTGACCTCTCCACCTCGCCTGAGGAAACATCCTGTGTGGCCTACAGGAGTAGTAATTACCTTTCTTGATGCAGTTACCAAGCAAGATAATACTGACCTCCTCAGAATCCACCCTTCCCATCCGCTTTTGCCTCCAGCCTATAACCAGGTTCAAATCTCACAAGGCTCCTAAAGGTGTGGACCAGGAACAGATGTGCTGCACCCCCGAAGAACTTCTTGAGTTTTCTAATCCTTACAAGCAGATGGCTGTGGAACAGATATGGGAAAGGATTTTAAGGTGTGGGATAATGGTGGGAGAAACACAAACCTGGATCAGGCTGAATTTTTTGATATGGGCTTAGTAAGCAGAGATTCTACATTTAATGTCATAACTCATGGAGTTTTAAAAAAAGTGCTAATGGTTTATTTGGTTGGTTGGTTGATTGAAATATAGATAAAAAATGACCCACGGTAAATGAGCTGGAGATGCCTCATATTCCTTGGTTTACTGTTGAGGATATTTAAAGGCTTGGGGAAATGGGAATGCTGGAGTGGATTTTCTGGGAAATCCTACTATCTCCCACACTAGGAGGGCCCAGAAAACGTACTTGTCACTTAAGAAATAGTTTTGTGAAGGAAGCACCAGCATACTTGAAGAGCTCTGTCATTGCTGTTCTCTGTATGGCAGATCTTACAGTGGAGACCACAGTCACTCAGTTGGGAAACCTAAGTGCAATATGTATAATTGGACCCCAGAGTTGGAGGAGTAAAGTGGCGGCACCCAACCACCAAAGGCGAGATGGGCATATTTTCCATAATGGAAAGCAGAGACAAAGCAATGATTAGAATTGGCTGCCTTGTGTGACCTATGGTATTGGCTAACTAACCATGGTGTTCCCAGAAGTGAAATAGGAAGACTATCAAGTTTTTGCTGGATTTAAATAAACAGAAAAATTTCAGGGCAAATCAATAAAAATCTACCTCAAATCGTAACAACAAATTCCTAGATTTGAGCCAGTGTACAGACCCAGAACTCCCTGAATGAAAAGAAGGTTGGGTCCCCTTGAGAAAGGACCCTGGTGCACCACCAAAAAGTTATACTATTAAAATTTTTCCTATCCTTTCTTAAAGGAACCTATGGCCTTTTACCAGTGTAACCACACATTGAGGAAAAGAAAATGATCCAATATTTTTGGGACTACTGGACACTGGTTCTGAACTAATGCTGATTTTGGGAGATCTGAAACATAACTGTGGCCCTCCCATAAGACTACGAGCTTATGGAGGTCAGGTGACCAATGGAATTTTAGCCATGGTCTGACTCACAGTGGGTTTATCGGATTGCCAAATCCATTCTTTAGTCATTTTTCTGAGTTCTAGAGGGCGTAATTGGGATGGATATACTTAATACTTGGCAAAATCCCCATTTTGATTTTGTAACCCATGGATTGAGGACTATTATGGTGGGAAAGGCCAATGGGAGCCATAAAGTTGCCTCTTCCTGGGAAAATAGTAAATGGAAAACAATATCCCATCCCTGGAGGGATTGCAGAAATTAGTATCACTATCAAAGACTTGAAAGATGCAGGGGTGGTGGTTCCCAGTACATTCCCATTTAACTCTCCTATTTGTCCTGCAGAAGATGGATGGATCTTGGAGAATGATGGTAGATTATCATAAGTTTAATCAAGTGGTGATTTCAGTTATGCTGCTATACCAGAAGTAGGTTCCTTGCTTGAAAAGATTAACCTATCTCTTCATACCTCGTATGCCCCTATTGATTTGGCAAGTGCCTTTTTCTCCATACCTACTAGAAGGTAGGTCCACTAGAAGCAATTTGCTTTCAGCAGGCAAGGCCAGCAATACCTTCACTGTCCTATCTCAGGGGAACTGAATTTTAGCCCTATGTCACAACTAAGTTCAGGGGATTTTGATCATTTTTCTCGTGCACAAGGTATCTCACTGGTCCGTCACACTGATGACATTATGCTGATTAGATCAAGTGAGCAAGAGGTAGGAACTACTCTGGACTTGTTGGTAAAGCATTTGCATGCCAGAGGATAGAAAATAAATCCACCTAAAAGTCAAGGGCTCTCTGCTTCAGTGAAGTTTTTAGTAGTCCAGTGGTGCTGCATATCCTTCTAAAGTGAAGGATAAATTGTTGCACCTGGCCCCTCCTACAACCAAGAAGGAGGCACAATGCCTAGTGGGTCTATATGGATTTTGGAGGCAACACATTCCTCAGTTAGATGTCTTACTCAGGCCCATTTACTGAATGGCTTAAAAAGCTTCTAGTTTTGAGTGGGGCCCAGAACAGAAAAAGGCTCTGCAACAGGTCCAGGCCTCTGTGCAGGCTGCTCTGCCACTGGGGCCATAGGATCCAGCAGATCTAATGGTGCTTAAAGTGTCAGTGGCAGGTAGCGAAGCCTCTTCTTCCATCTCCTAGTGGAAAAAAGCTACCTGCCAACTGTAAGTACCACATGAGAGAAAAACAGTTCCCAGTATGTGTAACAGCCATGAAAAAACAAAAATTTGTTATAGCAGCTAGTGTTATCCCAGCAATCCAAGTACCCTTATTACTATTGTTTACTGGAAATGTCCAATAAGAAATTCTGCTGCACTTAACTTCAGTGAATAGAGTTATTTTGAATTAATAGCATCAATTCCACACAGATTTAAAAGAATGGTAAAAATATGTAACAAATTTGTGCTCTTATTTTGAAGTGTGTATGAAAGATTTGTTAACAATCTACATATTGTTGTACAAATATCTAGAACCTTTTCATCTGGTAGATTAAAAACGATCCCGTGGAGCAACAAGTGGGCACAGATTTTAAAAGTCTTCAGTAAAAAATATACGTTCATCAGGATCTAAAATATTTTCTTGAAGTCTTAATTTCAGTATAGGCAGAGCATAACACATCACATCGTGTAGCTCTTCCTATGTGACAGGCACTGTTCTAAGTGCTTTTTGTGTATTATCTTCATCTAAGAACAAATAAAAAATGCACAAAACTTCTATGGGGGGATAAAACTATTGAGAGGCGAATTCCATTTCTGTGTCAAACCTAGGACTGATTATTTCATATTAATGAATCTGAGATGAATCGTATTATCACAGATTTCATTTTAATCATTCTTTATATAAAAATGTTTAAACAGGATTTATTTGATAGGAATATTTATTAAAATAGGTACACAATGGCGTGGTTCTATGTTACTGATATTTTACTGGTCATGGTGGTAACTGTGGTGATTTTTTTCACTTAGGTGCTTTTCTTAATCTGTGTTGCCGCAGGATACTAATGTGTCTGCCCCAGACTCAGGCATCTATTATAAGAGTTTGTGAAGGTGGTGATTATAACCTAAGATCTTCACCCAGAAAGTGTATCAAAGGGCTGCTCCTGTTCAACCAGAACAGGAGTTTTATCCTCTGCATACTGACTCTGACACTCCTATCTAGAGTGGCAAAGAAACATAGAAAAGTACCAGGCCTGCCCCTTCCCACAATCAGTGAATGGTTATAAACCACCGCCGCACATTCCAAATCACACAAAATACTCTCCATGCACCATGACTGCTCTCTGACTTGGTTGCATTTCCAAATCAGTTGTGTGGGGTAAAGAACCTTAAATGCCTGTATCAAATTTCCACCCTTTTCCTTTGATTTTAACCTCCCAGAATAACGCTCTCTTTAATCCTTTGCCCTCTTCCTGTTTATCTGCTTCCCTTTGTTTTTATACCCTAAGTCCCTTTATAAGGTCTGTTTGGGCTTCTATCAACGCTAAAGCTTTAGCCTCCTCTTGGCTCTCCACTAGCTCTTCTTTTTAGTCCCGACAGCTGGGATCCCAAATCCCTCACTCATGGGCTCGGGCCTGTACTTTTCTTTGGGAAACACTCTCTTTCAGGTCTGGGAGACTTTAAAGAGCCTGAGGCCAATATCTGGGCAGCTCAGCCTCGAATAGCCTGTCTACTGATGCCTCTTGTACATTCATCTTGTATTTATCTAAGAACCACTGTCCTCGACCATCCATCCTGCATTAAGCCAGGGACTGTGAGCAGTGCTGGAGATACAGAACACTAAGGCCTTGAGGGCCTTTCAGATGAGAAGTAAGTTCACCAGCATCACGGTAGGTAACTGCTGGGGGGCATGGCACAGGGTGCTGGGTGGCTCTAGGAGAGGCGCCAGCCTTGGGAGGTGGGAGTGGAGGTGGGAGTGCAATCACAGAAGGCCTCTCAGAAGAAAGGATTTCTGCACAAAAACCGAAAGGTATGTAGGAGTTACCCAGGCACACAGAGGAGAGAGAGAGACAGAAGCCGGAAGGTAAGTGGAGACTAGAGTAGTCCGGGAACTCTGGCAGTGTGATACGGTACTTAGAATCATTATCTCAAAGCCAGACCACCTGAGTTTGAATTCTGACTTGGCTGCGCTGTGACCTCGGACTTAATTACTTTTTGCCTCCATTTCCTCACCAGTAAAAGAGGAGGCTAGAAGAACCTGCCTTCTAGAATTGTTGTGAGAAATGATAAATATGTACAAATGCTTACTTAGAAGGGTGCCTGGCATATAACATAATAATAAGGGTTTGTCATTATTTAGCTAGAGTGGCAAATAAAACATAGGGAGTGGCCAAGCAAACACCTGGGTGCCTCTGTAAGATGTTTGGACTTTAAAACCATTCACTGACTCCCTAGTCCCTGAGGATGAACAGAGAAATGATGCCACCGAATCGCTGCTTTAAATGGATCACGCTGCTGCGGTAGAGACATCTGTCGGAGGGAGCTGGAGGAAAATCTGCTCCAGTGCTGAGAAGATGACGGGTTTCTTGATTCTTCCCTGGCCCGCAGAGTGGGAGGGGGAGGCCAGCAGCAGCAGCCGAGGGGAGCAGGAGGGGTTGAGAAAATGATGAGTTCATTGCTGGTCTCTGAGGGGTGTGTGGAAGCAGGAGCAAGTGTCTCCTAAGCCGCGGGATATTTAGTTCTAAGACAAGAACGGGAAGTGGTTAGCAGTAAGAGGATACTTGAAGGCCTAGCACAGATAAGATCAGCCGAGGAGGCTGAGTAAATCGAAAAAGAGAGAGAAGTACCCTGAGAAAGATCATCACGGAAGAAACGGGGAGAAAAAGAGCCCTTCAAGGATGTGGAGAAGTAACTGGAAAGGCAGGAGAAAATCCAGAGGCCTTAGTGTTGTGTAAGCCAAAGGGTATCACCTCAGAAGGCAGGAGTAATCGAGTGTGTGGAACGCGGCTAAGAAAGTATGTAATGAAACAGGAACAGTGGTGGTTACGTGAGGGTAGGGAGGACTTTGCCCAGAAGAGTTTTAGTGGGCTGCTTGATGGGTTGCCACAGGCTGGGGCTGAACTGGAGGTAAGGAAGGCAAAAGAGTGAGTCCAAGAGAGAAGAAAGACTTCAGAGGGGTAGATTCAAGAGGACTATGAGTTTGCAAGATCAGTGAATTCAAGAAATCTTGGAGAAGAAGAGATAGAGTAGAGTAGTAGAGACATCTGTGGAGTTGAAAGAAGGCAAGACTTAAAATGCTGGTGGTAAAAAGAGCCAATAGAGAAAGACCATGAGATGGTGGTAACTGGAGAGAAAAATGCCTCTGAGTAGGGGTAGGGAGGTGATGAGGGATGGGGGAGGCTGACCTTGGGTAGTAGGAGGGACACGTCTTACATTCAGACAGGAGGGAAGGAAATAGGAATGAATATGAATGTAAGATGATAGGGTTGTCTGAAGCTGAGGGAGTGTATGTGTGACTAGAGACTGAACCCAGGGCCTTTGCACTGAGCCACACCTGCCACCACTTTTATTTTTTTATTTTGAGACAGGATCTTGCTAAATGACTAAATTGCCCAGGACGAGCTCGAATTTGCAGTCCTCCTGACTCAGCCTCCCAGAGAGAAGGGATTACAGGCGGGTGCCTCCACACCTGGCTGAGGGAATTCCGACCTGATGGTCACCATTGTTTTAGGAAGTAGGAGACTAAGTCTTTGGCTCAGAGATGGAGCAGGAGGTTTGGGGGAAGAGGAAAATATGAAAGAATAGGAAAGTTCCTTGGAAGAAACTGTAGACATAGTGATATCCCAGTAATTTTCTGGAGGTCATATGAATGTTTTTCCACAGGGTGGTTTATCCCAGTTGAAAGTTTATGTCAAGAAAGAAGAAATGGGGCCGGTGAGATAGCTCAGCGGCATAAGCGCCTGCCTGGCAAGCGCGAGGTCCTGAGTTTGACTCCCGGAACCCACATACGAAAAAAGGACTGGTGATATCGCTCAGCGGCACGGGCGCCTGCTGGCACTCGAGGTCCTGAGGTCAACCCCCCGTACCCACAAAAAAAAAAAGAAGAAATAAGATGTGTTATGTACATGTCCCAGCTCCCCACAATGAATGTAACCATGATTGTGAACATGTACTAATAAGAATTTTTTAAAAATTAGAAAAGGAAGTTTATTTCATACTCATTACATTTCTGAAAGGGTAAGCCAGTGGAGATGCACACATCCAGTACACATTGCTCTCTCTTTCTCTCTAGCTGTCGCTAATAGCTTGAGTATAGAAGTAGGAACAAAAGGGTTGGGATTGTGTTAGGTGGGAGAAATGAAAGGGGTCTGAATAAGAGAATGGAGGGGACTGGCTGAAGTGGTGAACAATGGATGAAAAGAGAGAAGGCAGATTGTAGGAGGAATTTATGTGATGCAGGTCGGAATGTATGACCAAATCACAGATCTGTCTTATACCGGCACCCCCAAAAGGAGTGCATGAGCTGCCCCCCATAGGCATGGTGAAATTGACTAACCATAAGGTCTCCAAAACAAATGGAAAGAAGCTAGAGGGAAAGAGAGATATAGTTTTACAGGAAGGGGTTAAATATGACCTAGACTGGTTAACTGCTGAGGGGACCAAAGCCCAGGCAGTGTGGATTAGTTGGTCCCTAGGACCCACATTATATTTTGGATACTGCAGCAGTTCTGAGTGCCCTGGATCCTAGGAGCAGTATTATAGGCAGCTAAGTTAGGTAGAAATGTAGTAGCCGGCAGTCAGACAGGGCTGGGCCCTCAAGGGAGTCAGCGCAGAAGATGAGAACGCATCAAAACTGTGACTGGAGGTGCATCTGAAGAAGATTAAAGTCACAGTGGCCAGATTTACATCCTTCCCCAGAGGATAAATGGAAGCTTGAGATTATTGGTATCACCCTTTTGAGATTTCCCATTATCTAATCAGGGTGGGTCATCCTTTCCCACCCACTAAGACTAAGACTAAGGCCACTAGGACTAAGACTAAGATTAAGACTGAGACTAAGACTAAAGACAAGACTAAGACTATCTATTTATTTATTTATTTATTTTTTTGTGGGTACCGGGGGGTCGACCTCAGGACCTTGCACACCAGCAGGCGCCCGTGCCGCTGAGCGATATCACCGGCCCCTTTTTCGTATGTGGGTTCTGGGAGTCGAACTCGGGCCCTCGCACTTGCCGGGCAGGCGCTTAAGCCACTGAGCCATCTCACCGGCCCAAGACTATCGATTATCGACCAAGGTTAATGATGTCACCCATATGCCCTTGCTACCATTGGATCAATATTACCTAAGCGACTATACTTGCAATCTTATTGGTTAATCATAATTTTAATCCATGTACCGCCTCATGATTTTGCTCTACAAAACTTCCTTTGAGAAGTGAGCTTGTTGGCAACCCATTTGGGACCCCACCTGTCTCTTAGGAGCTATTTCTATTCCCCATTTCTTTTCCCCAATAAATTTTCCTACTCTTAACCTCCATCGTTCCTTAGAATTCATTCTTCGACTTGGGGAACATGAACTTGGCATATCTGACATCTAGCATTTCCCCTATATCAGTAGGAAAGGAATGACGTCAGCAGCTCCAAGTTTTGGTTCTAGCAGCAGAGTTGGCCCTTTGTTAATTGCATGATGCTTATAACACAATTTATAAAAAAGAATGCAGTATTATACAGAGTAGTTTAAGTACATTATGCTTATAGCCACCAGATCCTCCACTTGCTTCCTTTTGCCCGTGTTCTTGACTTGGGGCTTGGTCCTTTCTGAGGTTGGACTTCTGCCTCATTCCCTGGGGTGCTTAGGACTGAACTTGTGGCTCTTGCCTCCAGGCCCCTTGCAGATTAGTATTTGCTAAGGTCTGTGTCTCTGATGGCCATCCACATCCGTCCACTTTCCTTTGATGCCTGATTGCTTCTTTTCTGATACTGAATCTTCCTGACCTTGACCCCTTTCTTGTGTAGGCTTCTGCTCAATGCCTCTACCATGGACAATCTCAGAGCTCCTGGTCCTTTAGATTCTCTAGCCCTTCTGGAATGGCCCATCTCATGTCAACTGGCCTTCAGTTATTTTCTCTACTCCCATTTCTTAACTTTTTCAAAATGCTGCTCCTGTGTTGGAATATTTTTTTCCTTTTTTGTTAGTCATTCTGTCACTGTTATTTTTTTTTAAATGATCTCTTTGAAACCATATTCCACAGAATACTGGTGTGTGGAGCGATGGTAAAAATTTCCATAAAAGGGAAGAAGGGTGCTTTCTGTGGGTGAATGTTGGGGAAGTACTTGCTTAAATGAAATTAAACAAAATTCTCTACCATAGAACTTCTTAGACCCTTTAGTAAGCTAACTTATTTGGAAAGTCTTTAATAAATTACATTTCCCAAACTCACTACTATAATTTTTGCTCCAAAAGATGCAATAGGGCTTATTTTTGGTGGATGTCTAATTTTTTCATATACAACAATCTACATGTATCCATTTACTCATGTACAAAAGTCTATATTTATTCATGTACAAAAATCTATGCTTATTCAAATACAGCCATGTCATCTTCTGGAACATTGTCATAACTCCAATTCCAGCCTGAATTTCTTGCAACTCCTGTAGAACCATCAGCCCCAGTCTCTTGTGTCCAGCAATAGAGGTCTCCTTAAATGAGCCCTTCTTGTCCATGTAGCCTGCTCATAGTGCATCATTACAACACATGACATATTGAATTATGAGGATGCGTATTAGACACAACCATATCTCTTTGTTATCAAGTGTGCACGTTATTTGAGTGTTGTCTCCGTACTCTGATTGGTTATTCGGCAATAAGTCTCAGGTTCACCTATTTACATAAGTGTTTACCTCTTGTCCAAAGGTGTCCACTTGGGTATTTACAAATAATTATAATTTATATTATCATTTATTTTAAGTGTTTTGTCAATATTATTATTTATATTTAATCATATATTGATATTATTATTTTATAATTCAGTATGTCCATTGCGTGTGGCCATGGATGTACTAAATGTTTCCATCTGGCTGACAATCTTAACTGGGGTTTATTTTTTGGGCTAGGGTTTATATTACGAACATCCTGAAAAATCATGCTAGGGCTTATTTTTGGGGAAAACGGTAGTAGAATTTACTCTTAGGTATACCCTGTCAACATCTCTTGGGACTTGCAGAGTCGCACAGCTTGGGAAACTGTTTTAAGGGAACAAGAAAAAGGCACTATTTAATTATAAATCATGCATTCATGCATGAATAAACATATTTCATTCATCCAATCAAGATTTACGGAAAGCCTTCGACTGCAGCCACAGTGCCGTGTGCTGGAGGCAGTGTGAGGATGAGCCTTTGGTGACTCACAAATGGAAGTGTGGTCCTGTCCGCTGAACTCAGACTCACTGATCTTGATTGCATGTCTTAAAAAGGATGTTTTAGTACTTACTGACCCTATGCAAAATTTGACATTTCTAAACTAGTGTGATGGCACACACCTGTAATCCCAGTGCTCGGAAGGCTGAGGCTGGAGGATGGTCGTGAGTTCAAGGTCAGCCTGATCCGCATAGTAAGACCCTGTCTCAAATTCCCCCTCCCCCCCAAAACTGATATTTCTAACAATTTGAACCAATTGGTGCAGCGGAAAGATATTGGTTTAGAATCAGAAGGGCTTTGGGTAGTATTTACCCTCTTGGGCTTAGTTTTCTTACCTATAAAATGGGGATGATAATTAACTAGTTGGTGGGGTTGTGGTTAGGATTAAACAAGGTAATGAAAGTTATCTGCAGCTGGGCGTGGTGGCACATGTCTGTAATCCCAGCACTTGGGAGGCTGAGGCAGGAGGATTGCTGTGAGTTTGAGGCCAGCCTGAGCTACAGAGTGAATTCAAAGCCAGCCTGAACTGCCTAGTGAGACCCTGTCTCAAAAAACCAAAAAAAAAAAAAAAAAAAAAAAAGTTGTCTGCAAAGGAATAAAAAATGTAGCTTATTTTTTAGAAGTGGTGATTTAGAAGTAGGAGAAAAACCATGATGGCAGCCTTAACTAATGTTATGAGGAGAGATTCCAGGCTATTTTTCATTTTTTAGTTAATACGCCTTTTTAGACAGGAAACAATAACACGGATCCAGTCAAATAACAAAACAATCTCATATTTTTTCAAATTTAACTTTTTAGGACTGTAAGGCACTGTGAGGTTTCTGCTATTCTCCAAAATTAACATTATAATTATTATTGCAATCCAAATTTGGGGTGGTGGAGATAAGTTTCCCTCTGACTACAATATTCATTGAATTATGTAGGAGATATCTTAAACAATTTAAAAATTTTCAATGTTTATTTTGAGGAAAGCCTATTTGTAAAAATTGGATTTTTAAAAAATGTGTATCAGGCCCTAAACTGTTTACTGGAACCAGTTTAATTGCTTTATGCAAATCCTAATTTGAAAGTCAAGCATGGTGGGAAGAGAAAAAGGAAAATGGTAAGAAGAATGTAACCCTCTAAATTAACGATTCAGTTTTTTCTTGGGAATGGAATTTACACATTGCTCTGGGAAGGCAGCATTCTACTCAAAACAAATTCTGTGTTTCTTTTTTTTTTTTTTTTTGTGGGTACCGGGGGGTCGACCTCAGGACCTCGCGCGCCAGCAGGCGCCCGTGCCACTGAGCGATATCACTGGCCCCTTTTTCGTATGTGGGTTCCGGGAGTCGAACTCGGGCCCTCACGCTTGCTGGGCAGGCGCTTAAGCCGCTGAGCCATCTCACCGGCCCCAAATTCTGTGTTTCTTAAATACCCGGGAATCTACTAGGGGATCTGTCCTGCCTACGTGCTGTATTTGACTCTTTACCAATGAATTTCAACACAATGAGTGCTGTAAAAATAATATGAAGAAAAACATGGAAAGGAAGCTTTTGTAAACAGGGAGCGGAGGAGGGGTTGAAGGGAGGGTAGGGGAATGAGGAAAAAAAAACCTAAGTTATATCATGCACAGGTACAAATTCTCTGTGATGAATATGATCATTATGCATATCTAAAATGTACCAATAAAATCTGATTGGGAAAAAAATGTTTTTCTGGGGGGGAGATATGAAGAGATCTTTAAAAAGACAAAACAATATGAAATGATCTGGAAAGGTTTTTAGCTATCCTGTCTTCTGAGATAAATGGCTTCTTTACAAGGCAAAGTATCTTGTTCTGATTTTTTAAGTTGCTGATTAAACCATCTGGGTTTCCATTTAAGTCTGGGGACTTTATTAACTTGGCAAGACATTAAAAAATTGCCCAAGGTAAAAGTCATATTGCCACTGATTCATTGCAATTAGCTAATCTGGTTAACTCCCTTTATCCCAGCCCCCTGCTCCCTGAAGAAAGAAAGAGAAATCTGTGAGCTAGGCATGACCTTAGGGATCATCTTTTCACAGAGAAAGCATCTTGGGTAATTTTCTCAGTTCAGAATGATGGAGATTGTGCATTTATAATATGTCACTCTAAGGCATCATACTTTATTGTACAGATAGAAAGAGAAATGCTCTAGGATAGGACTGCTTTTGTCTGATTTATCTAGAATCAACCATGTCTTGTGTCTATAATTCTAATTATAGTAGAGAATAATGTCAATATTTATTCGTTTTTCTCCATAAGTAAATAAAAGAACTCCAAATCCTTTATTTGAAAAAATAGCTTCTCTCTGTTCTGCTTGAAAATGCTAATATCCAAAGCCTGTTTCCTTTCTGCTGCTGTTTTTTAAAAAACATTTTCCTAAGCATTTGCATTTAAAATGATATTTTGGGGAATAAAAATACTTCTTTTATTTACTTTCCAAATAATGGAACTGACTCAGAAAAAGAGCATTGGCACTAGTTGATAATCCCACTAGTTACAAAATCGTACATAATTTGCACGACCTTGCAGTTTGGAGCGGTTGATGGAAATCTATGCCATCAGCTCTCTAACTCAATTAAATTCAAGTTCATTAACATCACTGCTGGCTGTATAAGCTCAGTATATGCAGGCAAAGAAATAAAGGAAGTCCTGGTAACAAACGGCTGCACTACCGTGCAACTCCCATCATTTGAGATTGGCTTCATTAAAGTAAAATATATTATTCTAGGAGAGGCACATTAAAATGTCGGAGTTTGTAGATGAAATGTGACATTGGATCTTTGTCTGCTATTAGCACTTTGGGAATAAGCAATTCATTCATGTTTGGAAACATTAGGAGACTTAGAACAGGAGGCCGCTGGTAACCGGGCGCGTGGCTGAGCAGACCACTCCCCTTGCCCAGCTCCTTATGCATCCTTCTAGGATTAAGGACTTGTTCCATTCCAAGTTTCTTCATCTTTGCTAAGGCAGAGCAGGCAGAGTGCAGAACCCTGGGCAAGGGTAACAATAATCCTTCTTGCTCCTGATCTCTCCCCCTGCCCACTGGGGATTGAATGCAGGGCTTTGCACTGAGCTACACCCCCAGCTCCTTTTATTTACATTTTTAAAATTTTGAGACAGGGTCTTGCTAAGTCACCAAGTTGTCCATGCTGGGCTTAAATTTGTAATCCTCCTGCCTCAGCCTCCCAGAGTGCAGGAATTACAGGCATGTGCCACCATGTTTGGCTTGTCCCTGATTTTTCTGTCTCCACAAAAGGAGGGAGCTTGAGGGCCAAGTCCCAGGCAGCTTCCTAACTCTTGCTCAGCCCTGTGACTTTGTCTTGAGTTGTCCCAGGTGAATGGTGGTCCCTGATCAGAAAATGACATCGCAGTGCTTAGATTTGTTCCAATTTGAGGTACCCAGCCTGGCTTGTACTCAGCTTTTTAATTTTCTAAAATGTGGCTGTAAACTCACTTTTTCATGACACTACTCTGTTGTTTGCTTTGAGCATGAAATGATCCCAAATGTCTTAATTTCTTCTGCTCTATTCTACTCTAAACCCCGACTTCTGCTGTTGTTTCTTTTCAGATTGGGTCAGAATTGCCCTTAAAAGTGGTGTCAAGTCGCTGGGTGTGGAGGTGCACGCTTATAATCCCAGCACTCAGGAGGCTGAGGCAGGAGGATTGCTGTAATTTCAAGGCCAGCCTGGGCTACGTAAGCAAGTTCAAGGTGAGCCTGCACTATATAGCGAGACCCTGTCTCAAAAAATGAAACAAAATGAAATGAAAGTTGTGTCAAGTTTACCAGAAACTGATTCTGACTCACTTTAGGGCCTTTTTTTTTTTTTAATGTGGGTACTGGGGTCGAACTCAGGACCGCATGCCAGCAGGGGCCCCTGTCGCTGAACGATATCACTGGCCCTTTTTTTGTATGTGGGTACCAGAAGTCGAACTCAGAACCTCACGCTTGCCAGGCAGGCGCTTATGCCACTGAGCTATCTCACCGGCCCCCTAGGGGCTGCTCTGTAACAGAGCCAGTTCATCTTCTCCACCTCGCCACCATTAAAAAAAAAAAAACAACAAAACCACCAAATGTCTTACAAAATCCAAATGCTGTTTTCTTTCTGACTTTAGGTTAAGAAAGTAATAAATGAGAAGGCGAATAATACAGACAGATGAAAAAGAGCTACAAAGATCCACCTGTCTACACTTCTAGAAGCTTTCGATGCATGTAAACACACACATGTCCAGTTTTTTTCTTTTTCTGCATAAGTGAGCTCATGCTATTCATCTGCTTTTGTTTTCTGTTCTCGGGTTGAATAATAGTTTGTTGCTCGAGTATACTATAATTTATTGAATCAGTCCCCAAATAATGAACATTTAAACTCTACTCTTTGATTTTGGAGGTAGATAAGTCTGGTAACATAGACACTCCTGGTTTTTAGGAAGTCTGCTTTATAAGATTTGGGTAGAATGTATATCTCATTTAGAGCAAAGACTTCTATTTTGTGTTTCTTGATTTGACACAGTTTCAGGAAGCAAATTTTCTTATGCTATAAAATGTGCAGGCTAGCAGGTACAGTTGCATGTCTTACCTGTGCTTGTCATGTAACTGGTGATAATTATTGTGTTTCATTTTAGAGGACAGAAACGAATTTCTGAGCAATCAACCTACAGGATAATGGCAGTGGGCCGAGAGCCAGCCCTTGCTTTTTACTTGTTAATGGTTTCTCATTATTTCAAGGACAGTTACTACCATTTACCAGGAAAACAGCTTGTTTCAAGCTGGCAAGTACAAATGCAGACTGGATGACTGATAAATCTCCAGACACAACGATAAAAACAAGCAGTGGAAGAAGTCCACATCAGAAAGTAAAATGTGAACTATTACTGTTGTTGATATGGTGACGCTCCAGACTGAAATGAAATGATAACAATTACATTGTCATTAATTTATGTGCTGGAAATAATTGAGAACAGTGCCTCACAGGATTTTCCTCAGGATGAGAACTCCAGTTTTATGCAAGATAACTCTATTCTTAAGTGCCTCTTCTGTAATTCCAGGAAGATGGGATTTGTAGTGCAGTGAGCAATAGCAATTATCACATTTCTCCTGTGGACTGAAGCTAATGCTCATCTCACCTTGCTACTCCTAGGAAATGTGGCAGACATCAATCATCGTTACCGCATAGCCTGTCTGCATACCTAATTAGGAAATAGCATGCAGTACAGCAGTGGCAGAGTATGCAATATTATGCATTTTTTTTATTGTGGTATGGAACAATCTCCAAAGCATTTATCTGGTAAAATTGTAAGAATGTACTTGAATATACTTTGCTTGCCTTAAACAATTTGCAGGTGTGCTTTTGAGTGCACATAAGGATATTTCCAGGGTTCTCCCTTATATTTTTATGGTAGATTTCCAGGTTGATTTACCTTGCCACAGTAGCTTCATGCTGTTTCCTTGGCATTTTAGGCAATTTGCTGATAATGGTTCCAGCACAACAAGAGATTGTAACTGGATAGGAAAACTCCATAATTTACATCTCATAATTGACTTGCTACTTTGTTGTTTCATTAATCGTCGTGATTCACCTTGACTATAACTGAGCAACAGATGTTGGTGGATGTTATTCTGTTACAAGGAAAATAAAGGTATTTAAAACCTCAGGAGGGAAAGACAAGAGAACCTCATTCACTGAGTATAATGCTGGGTTCCAGGCAAAAGTCCTGGAACATTTTCTTCTCAAAACTCGCCTCTGAGATATTATTATCTCTACTTTAAAATGAAGAAACTGAAGTTCAGATTATATAGTTGCTTAATGTCACACAGCTCAAAAGTGATAGAGCTAGGATTGGAACACAAGTTCGTCTAACTCCTATAATTCCATTTCTTTAAACAACAATGAGACCTTATATTTGCACAGAGCTCTATAATTTACAAAGCACTTTCCCATAAGTTATCACTTGTTATTTTTCCAACAACTCTGTGAGGTATGCATTATTAAAGAGGCTGACATACCCAAAGTCAAGCACATAAAATAGCTGGGCTAGTACTCGAAGACTTGTGAATCTAAGATCATCACTTCTCCTGGGACACCATAGGAGCCTTGAAACAAACCAATTCCTACTTATTGATTTATTGGTTTTTTTTTTTTGTGTGTGGTACTGGGGATTGAACTCAGGGCCTTGTGCATGCTAGGCAACCACTCTACCACTGAGCTACATCCCCAGCCCAATTTATTGGATTTTTGAGACAGGGTCTCAGTATGTAGTCTAGTCTGGCCTTGAGCTTGCTATTTAGCCCATGCTGGCCTCAAACTCATGATCCTGCTGCTTTTGCCTCTCCAAATGGGGGGATTACAGGTTTGTGACATCACACCCAGCCCTACTTCCTACTTAAAAGAATGCAAATTGTTTTTCACCGCGCTTTGCACTTATCTATAAGTCTGTATGTATACTTGGAAAAACAATTTGTGAGACTCAACTTTAGACACAGGTGCTTACACAATTAAAGCAAAGTTTGTAGACAGTGAACAGTGTTATCTTAGAAAGTCTAGGCTGAGAACCCACATTTGTAGTTTTACATAGGAGTACCAGAAGTTAGGTCTTAGGTCGGGTACAAACTGAGGTGATACCATTAGAGGTCTTGCAATTTTATTTAAAAACTGTCTTGCCCAAGAAGAGACTCTTTTAATGAGAGTGGAGAGAGGAAGAAGTTGAGGAAACAAGAGAAAATAGCTTATTATAATGAACGAAATCTTTCTTAGCCTTTTCTTAGTTACACTTTCTAATTCCTTCCCCTCCCTTTTACTACCTCTGCCCATCAGAAAGATGCTAACCTGACAAAAATGTTGGTGCTAAAGTGTGACAACCACTATGCTTACTTCTTCAAAGAGAACCATATTTAAATGTGTTAATAATTATAATTTAAAAAAGAGAAACACATTAATGCAATCAGACCTCCGAGGGATAGAAGGTTGCCAAGAGGTTCATTTGAACAGTGGGAGTTTCTGTTGCTCTTTGATTGTTTCAGGTAACCACTTCCCTAAATTCACCCACATCTCTTTAAAACATGCTTTCAGCAACATCTATTTATTGGGCACAATTTGTGTTGAGCACTGTGCCAAGTACTGGGGGTATGATAGAAGAAGGAAGAGGTGCTCTCTTGCCAGGTATAAATTCCGGGAAGGCGGGAACTGTAATATATGGAGTTTGCATTATTTTATACCAACCACTGTCACTTTGTCATTTTGACAAATGGTTCTGTATGCCCATGGGCTCAGCAAAAACTAAGAACTAATAGCATGTAGATGGGTCGTGGGTTTGCAGTTGGAATAATTGAAACCGTGAAAAGAGTATCTGCCGTGGATATGATCTACCGTTCTCCTTCTCTCCCTCCTCTCTCTCTCTTTCCTCTCTCTCTCTTTCCTTCCTTCCTTTCTTTCTTTTCCCTGTTACCACCCAAGTTATTCGTCAATTACCACCCAAATTATCTTGAGAACTGAGTTGGATTTACAGAAATCTGGCTCCAGGGAAGACGTTCACTTTTGGTCTAGCCACACAATATAAAGCTGGCCCTTTTGCTAGCTCTGTGCCCCTGAGGTTCCTTTCCCCATCTGCCAGAGGGAGACAGTTAATAGCTACCTTTCAGTATGTATAAAATAGGTGCTGAGTAAATGGAGATATTATAACTATTTAGAGTTAAAATGCATCATCAAACCATTACCTTTATAGTGTTGGAGATGTTTTCTTAAAGCACTTTTTGGGTGGAAAGATGATATTTATAATTCTGCAATTTCCAATTGCAATCTTATTTACAAAAGATTATACATTTACTCTAATAATGCTATTATTGTTCAAAGTATTTTTAGAGTAACCTTCAGGGCCTCTAGCAAGTTCTTTGAAATATCCTCAGTTTTGGCAAATTTTCATCTTTTGAAGATGGACATGATTTTTTAAAATTACCTCGAGAAATTTAGAGCAGGCCTGGGTAATTAAGTGGGATACTTTAACCTGAGGTTAAAACAAAACAAAATCTGATAAATATGGAACTCCATAAAAGATTATGATAAATATGGCCCATAAGTTGACTTTAAAAATAAATCAAAAGAGGAATTCTAAAATAATGTTAGGCAATGCCAACACCATTAGAATTACGTTGCCTTCAAAGGTGACTGCTTTAAAAATTTAACTTTGAATTCATTTGTGAAAATTCAGCCTTGTAACTTATTAATGACAGTTCATGCTGATGTAGCCTGACTCAAAAGGAAATTCAAGGACTCAAGGACTGTACACTCAAAAATTATGGTATGTCTTTACTCAGGGACTTAGTATTATGCCAAGCATTCTGTGGCAAGTGAAAGTTGTAGACTATGTTGAAGCCTGGCTTTGGTATCAATGGAACTGAGGCTGTAAGGGGACTTGGAAAGACATAGTGATTGTTCTGTTTGCTTTGGAATTACTGACATTACCTTAGAAAGGAAGAATGCGATTGCTACTTACTGGCTTTTTGCTCTTTTTTCAGAGTTCTTTTTGAAAGCATATGCCTCATGCTTGCTTCTGATCCATCTTATGGAAGCTGCTGTGAAGAAGCCAGTGTACACTGAAGGATAAGCACTGACGATGGAGAATCCTAGCACAGAACAAACCTGGGATGCACAGTCCTGAGAAGCCACGCTAGTCCTATCAGTGACTGGTAACCCAATGAGAAGTCTCACAGAGTTGACCTACAAGAAATAGCTAAGCCACCATTGACGCTCTATCCCTACTTATAACTTGGTAAACACGTGTACTTTTATCTGAGATATATTAATAGACTTCTGTGTGCAAAAATTTGGCATATGCTCTGGGCACACAAAAAAAGAATTCTCTTTGGCCCTAAAGAAATTTACATGCTATCAGCTGAAATAGAAATAGAAGTGACAAGAAATGCAAAGTAGAAAGCAGTGAAAATTGAGAGATAAAGATAAAATGAACAATGAGAAAAAAGAGAGTCAAGGAACTTGACATTTGAACTGAGATTTGAAAGTGAGACCAATTAGTCGGCAGTTAAATGTCATCAAATATGTAGAAGTGAGGATCCATGAGGAGGACGAGTGAATTGTTCAGTTGTCTGGAATGTGGGAGTGTGACAGGGAAGGGCTGGCAATAAGGTGGGGGTAGGAGATGAAATTCAAGATTGTAGGAAGTGAGGAGGAGTAAACAGATGAGTGATGTCATCTGAACCTCACCTCCTTGAAGACAATCTGGCAGCTGTTGGCATTCATGTTGAACAGTCGGCTGTCCTCCAAACACTAGCTTGTGATGTTGCCAGCCATTCAGTGTGAATTGAATTTGATTTGTAAATGCGTCTTTAATTCTGTTCTTGTGTCCATCCTGATCGACTTAGTAAATTAAGCTCTTCACAGATGAATGGTGTGAGTGTGTGTGCTAACTTTACACCGTCCACTAGCCAGATATTAAAAAGAAAAAGTAGTGAGTTGGATGAAGTGCTCTCGAAAATGCTTTATTTACCTGTTTGTTTCAGTAAGAACATACCAATGGAAAGATTTCTTCAAAATTTCTTTAACCTCTGTATGTGGCAGAGGACAGGTCGAGGCAGGTTTCTTTTCAGCGCCCCAGGCTACAATAAACTCAACATCTGTTCTCTTCCTTACTGGGGGATTTAAAGCCATGTAACTAGCACTGGGACGCGGGCCAGGAAATCAGTCAGCCTGACCACGGTACCTTCCAGTAAGGTGCTGATTCTGTTATCAAACGAAATTAAACAAACCAACCAACTCTAGTCCTAAAACTTTTCATCTGTGCCCTGTGAACTCCAAGCCGAGTCAGCAAAGCCATCAGCAAAAGCAGGAGCGTGAGCAGTATTTCAATGCTGAGTCACCCTCAGAGGTGTGCGCCTTCACCGAATTAAAGTTGCAATGTTTGGAATGTAGCTTTTAACAGTACGGAGCTCTCATAATCAAGTGTGGGAGTAATAACAGGACGAGGAAATTATAGGGAACCAGAGAAGGGATTCCGCTACTGGGGAAGCAAAGGAATAGCTTTAGTGAGGTACATATTTGGTTCCCCACACATTTCAGTGACCCTTCTAAATATAGATTTTTGAAAACGTGGTACCGATGACTGAAACTGTGGGCAACCACATAATAAATTCACAGAGCAAGAACTCTGCATGTTATGATATTGCTTAGAATGTCTCTTTGGTAGTTTTTCACAGACTACTGACACTCAGTGTAATTATAGCTGGGTGTTGTTAACTGTAATGATAAAGGATAGTCATCTGCAGAAGATATGAATAAAATGCATCCACTTTTCACTTTTTACTTTTTCAACTAAATATTCTTACTGTGTGCCAGGTTCTGTGCTAGATCTGCAGGGTGAACTAAGTTGAGTAAGGCAAAGTGTTTTTTTCCAGGGACTGGAACATAGAAACATAGAAAGGAACATAGAATAAGTGCACAATTGACCAAATAGCAAGGGAGGATATGTTCTACATTACACGTGAACTTACCAGGAATGTATCATAGTGGCTTGAAGCAGAAAAATGGCCAGGAAAAAGTTAAGTGGAAGAATTAGGTGTGGGTCTTCAAGAATCTAGAACAATGCTGGGAAGATGGAGGACCCATACAAGGGAATATGAGAGACATAAGGAAGAATAGGTTTACTTACAGATGTGCTGCATTTGAAAAATGAACAAGACACAGTAAGTATAATGTCTTAGAAGTAGGTGAAAGCCTCTCTAGAGAGAATTTGACACTAGGATGTGGGTGCACATGCAGGTATAATAGCAGAAGTTGGGTAGAGAATAAGATTGACAAGAAAAACAAGAGCCCTGGGAACTTTCAGGAACAATGCGATTTTAGAGCACAAGAGAAAGTAGAGGAAGTGATGTTAACATCCTGAAAGAATGGCTGAGGGGCAGGAGAAACAGGAGAGTGCAGTGTGATGGGATTTAAGAGAGGGTTTCAGGAAGAACTCGGGTCATACTGAGGATTGCAACTGAGTGCCCAAATTGGATGACAACACAAGAAAACGTGATTTAGTGGGTAGAAGGTGATGGATAAGAGATTGGCTTCGGTACAATGTAAAATCCAGATTATTTAAAATTTGCTGATGTATACAAAACAAATGACATAGAGATCATAATTTTCCCATTAGGTCAGTTACTCTGCCTTTAATGTCAGGCAGATGCGGTCGCTCAGGGAATGCCATTTGGGGAGGCTGTCAGGCTCTTTCTCACGTATGCTCCTGTGGACCCTCGTGAGTCAGCAGAGTGGCTGGTTTTCACATTCGGTGTTCACTCGGGAGCACCACAAATGGAAACTCCGCATCACTGGGCCGGAAGTGGGTGATGTCTGGACCAGTCATGGATAACGGCCGAGAAGTTTCCACTTCAAAGGGCTTAGATGTGAAGCCACTTCAGTCACTGATTCTTCCGTCCTGGAGAGCTGATCACTGCTCCAGACGTGGGTGCTTCTTTTCACATCCCAAGCTTTTTTCTTTAATGAGTGTTTGAAGATGAAACAACACGATGATAGTCAAAAGACTACATGGCAAACCTCCCTTTGCCCTCTTCAGTAGGATTAACAGGTGATGATTATGGGCACAGAAAACTGGAATGACAACATTTATTATTTCTTTATCGCTTCCTGCCTCTCAAAACCTGTCCTATTTGCATTCTTGCTCCCATTTGGCCTCAGAGGGTATGGAAAAGCAGAAATCTGCGTGGGAATAGAGAGGCAGAGAGAATATGTGATTTATTTATTCATTCTTTCTAGTGCCATTGTAAATGCTATTTTTAAGGCTATTTTTCCTCTGATTAAATTAAAGACATGTAAAGAGATAATACTCTTATTTCTTTTTGTGTGTTTTTAAAAATCCTTTTGTTTTCTTTGTTTCCTTTTCTCCTTTTTTATGCCATCCTTTAAAAAAAGTTTACATGCTTGTAAAGATTAATTAGAAACCCCTGACATCTGAGAGTCTTGTTACTTTATGTAAAAGAATAAATGGTAGAAATATCATTGAGATAAAATTCTATAATTACTTTTATTTTTTAAACTTAATGTTGGATGTGGAATAAGCACTGTAAAGGCTTAGAGCGAGGCAGTGTATCTTATGCTTGAAGGGTCTTTGCCTTTTTAAGCTGACAACTTTGTAGAAGAGCCCCTTCCTTGGTGGACTGATGCAGGTATTAGAGTTAAAGAAGGGATCCTCTGGAGACTAGAGTTAAAATAGGAGAACTAAAGAGAAGGGGAATAATTTCTTCATAAATTATTTCATTCGTTTATTTATTTAACATTTATTGATGCCATCTTGTGTCAGACAGTGTGCTAGGGCTGGGATGTAGAAGGACTTTCTCATGGGAGAAGAGCACAAATATTCTTTTGAGAGAAAGAGTTTTGCCCAAAAGCTGGAGATCCATACTACAGTTGAAGCAGAGTATGCTGGAAAGTGCAGAAGGACAGGGAAATTCCTGAGCAATATGAATGAGGGGCTGCCACTGCCCACTTCTCTCTCCTTTGAGAATCCGTGACCCACAGAAGGGGGCTGGCTGCAGAGGAGGACGGGAGCTCCCTCAGGTAGAGTTTTACACTGAGCCACTGCAGGGCCGCAGTCAATGGCTGGCGAACCGTGCTCCGGTAATCCTGCAAGAGAGTTGCAAGTCTGGGACAGCTTCTAATTTGAAACCACAAGAACATTTAGGAACAAATCAAGATGCCTTTCCCAACATATTATTTTAGTGAGCAATGCTACATTTCCAAAAAATCAAAATATGCCAGGATTGCAGGGTCATGTTTCAAATAGAGTATCGATTTAATTCTTAAACTCAAGGAAGAAAATTGCCACTTGGATCATCAATCCCAGTTTACAGAGAAACCAGACTTTTCCTTTCTGAAAGTTCCCGTCTGAGAACTGTCTAGAGTTAGATGAAGGGAACAAGTTCATAGCTTAGACGGAACATCTCTCTGCTATCAAAACATCGAAGACTTAGCCATTTAGCAGGGATTTCCTAGAAAACCTTGGACTTCTATAAACAGTAGAAATACAAGAATGGGAAGACTAGATTTGGAAAGCCGTTTGGATGAGAAGAAATACGATGTCAACGGAACACAGATGTGTATCCTGTGAGTTGGCAGACGTGTGATTTTGTTGACTGCTCTGACAGTTGAAGCCAAGCCCGGGACGTGATGTCTTTGAGAAAGTGTGTTGAAGTTGGGTACATTCCGTATCTGGTCAAGTTAGGAGTTGTGGTGGAAGTGATTGCCTGTTCTATACTGATAACAAAGGCATTGCTTCCACAGAGTTCAAGACCTTGGCTGGCTTCACTCTTGGCTGATGAAGCAAGCTTGAGTGGTTGGTTCTACTTGAGGTTATTGCAGCCAGTCTGCGCAGGTCTCTGATAGCTATGAATCAGCACTTGGAAGATTCCACAGGCTACAGGGAACCAGAAGTACTGGTTTCTGCTACCTGTGGGACTCTGAAGGACTGCTGCGACTGACTGTAACAGCGACCTCAAATCCTTTCTGGAAGGAGGCAGGGCATATAAGTAAACAGAAAACAAACACAGTTGACTCAAGCTGAAATTCGTGGATGTGGTGCATATATTCAGCATAATCTAAGACGGAAAGCTGGCGTTTATAGCCCAGAAATTGAAATATTATGATCACTGTCCAACACCGTCTGAAACAACCACATACAGTGTTGGAGACCTGTAACAATCCTGTGAATGACAGAAAGATGATCACAGCACTGCAAATGAGCATAGAATGATAGTGTATTGGGAAGTTTAATAAAACAAAATAAAAACATGCCAATAATAGTCATTAGAGTATTAAATACTCGTGGCATATGCTTCCAAATTCTGTTTGTAATTGTAAACAATCTAGTATTAATTATAAGTTAATTATATAATTACTTCATCCCTCCTTTGTTCAAAACTAAATTCTCTTTTTAAAAATAGAGGTGCTAAAAAAATTACAAGGCTCTGTACAATTTATCTCCTTTACTTTAAAACACAATTTAAGTAGCAACATCTTTGCCAAATATATTTTTCATATTTCAAGCAAATCTCCATTTAAAATATATATACAAAGTTGCACATATTTGTATTTTTAGGGATTTCGGAATGGTAAGCCACTTGATACGGCACCCTGATTTTCGAGGCAAGGAATAAAGCAGAGTTTCCTGGAGGCACGTGTGGCTGCCTCTCGTGCACACCACCACGTCAGCCCAGCTGACAGCGAGCTGGTGTCGTCCATGCTTTGCCTTTCACTTCTGGGCGGATTCAGGCAGGAGCTGCCCCAGGGCCCCGTCATTCTGCATTGCACACATAGAAGGGGGAAGCCGTGGTCTCCGTGACCATTCCTTTCCCCTGGATCTTTCATTCTCAAGATCTTCGTAATCACAAGCGAATCCCTGCAAGGCATATGAATGCCTACTTCACAAGCAAAACACACGAGTAAGCTCTACTTAAAGATTGCTGCTCCACCCCGCCCCACCCCTTTTAACAGCGTAGAAACATGGATCATTTAAGCGAGTACTTTTTCTCTTTGTGTACTGTACAGCCTTTTCCATTTCTAGAACAAGTTCCAGGTAGACAAGATTTGAACACTGTCTTGCTGTACCCAATACTCAATGCTATTATTTTAATTGGACTCGTCTTTTCAGAATGTAAAGCAGTAAAGGCTCAATTAAGCTTGTACCAGGAAAGCCTGGCGCCGGGACATTGGAAAGAAGAGAACAGTTTGGGTCCACTCAACTTTGTTCAAATCACTAGTGTCAAAAAAGGGCCGGTGATATCGCTCAGCGGCACGGGTGCCTGCTGGCGCGTGAAGTCCTGAGGTCGACCCCTGGTACCCACAAAAAAAAAAACAAAAAAACACTCATGTCTACGCCTATGCTATATCTCTTGTACATATAAAAAGCAATTGCGCACACATTATTGGTTGTCCCAAAGCATTTTAGTAATAATATAACACTCTTTATTTCCAGTCAGAAAACTAAAATGTTCCAGCAGCAAAAGCCGGTGAAAGCAGGCAACTCACCAATGTCTTTCTCTGGTCTTGGCAATACCAGCCCAGAAGAACACAGACAAATTATGAAATTCCTCCGGACAATGTCATAGGAAAGTAGGGAGAATTTCCAAGCTGGGCCACAAGAGGCTGTTTAGATGGAAGTATTAAATACAGTCATCATGTAAGTTTAAGTAATTATGATAAAACATGCTTTTAGAGAAACAATGAACCCTTTTAGTCTCTGATAGGACATTCAACATGCTTCCCAACTTGCGCTTTTCCCATCTAAGTAGGGCTGGATGTCTTGGCTGGGACAGTGTCCTCCTTGAATTTCAGAAATGCTAAAAAAATAACAAGCAAAGTCTGGCGGGGTGATTTTCCACATTTGCCCTGTGTAAAGGCAGCAGCTTGTTCTACCATAAACAGTTATGGGAACTGTTTGCTTTGAATGGGTTTGGTCCTCACGCACTGAGGACTGACTTCTTACTCTGGTTTCTCGCCAGGGTGGAACTGTGTTGCCAAAGGCATCCTATTCTTGTTGAGGCATTCGCTAATCAGAGTAAGTTTGGCTTGAAGCAAGTGTGTTGGAAAACAGCAGGCATAGTATCAGTGGCTTCCAAAAATAGTAGTTTGTACCAATCACTAGCATGGGGCAGAGTTCATTGTCACATCTCCGATAGACTATCTTGGATCCGTTTTCATTCCACCTCAGATTTGAGAAGGCTGTATCCTGAGACTCTGCTGTTTTCCTGTGTAAACACTTTGATATCCTCACCCTCCTTCCCATCTACTAAACCAAGAAGACAAGCATTCGAGGTGGTTTAACACAGTCACGAGCATATACACAACGCACAGCTCCAAATGGCTGTTTGAAAGTGAGGTAGACACGGCTGCTGGAAGCCAGTCTTACACTCTAGTCATTCTAATATTCGCTATACTCAGAGCTGAAGATTTAAATAGGGTTGCAATTCTAAGTACAGGCTCTAGAGACAAACTGGATTGAGTTTGAACCTGATCTCTATTAATTACTGGGCAAATGACTTGGGACGAATTGTCTGTTTGTGATGCCTCTTTCTTTGCTTCTGTTAAATGGAGGTTGTTGTGTGGTTTCTCAGTAAGTTAGTATATGTGAGGCTTAGAATTACACACAGCACCAAGTAAGTGCTCAATAAATGTTAGCTATTTTTATTTCTCCTTTTCTTGAAATTACAAGTGGCGTCACCTGAATCCTGTTTTCTGCTTGAGATGTTTGGTTGGAGAGGGATTTATAAGGGAGCGAGAGATTGTGAACGTGCCCTCTGTTCACTTTCACTCCTAGGTGCATCCATATTTGTGTACAGTAGCAAAAAAGGGGCCGTTAATTTTCAAATATTTATGAAGACTTTTCTCGGAAGTGACCTTTCTGGCTTTGTGCTGTTAGGCAGATTTGTTCTGTATTTACTATCTCTCTGTCCTTTTGATGGTTTGAATATAAACTGTCCTTATTATAGCTGACTATATTCCAAAGGTCGTTGTATGTCAATCATATAAGATGCCCGACAGTGACCTGTGGGAGCAGTCGTTTTCACACGCAAATTACGGTTGACCAAGTCCATATATTCTCTCAGGTGTGGGGCAGAACATAAAATACCAGAGGGTAAGTGGGAGGTGGAGCATTTTCAAGTAACAAGTCATTGTACAACCATTTCTTGTGTCTCAGCCTCCTTTGACCTCAGTTACTTTTTTTCCTCTCTTTTTTTTTTTTTTTTTTTTGTCTTTTTGAGGCAGGGTCTCACTATTCAGTTCAGACTGGCTTTGAGCTCACTTTGTAGCCCAGGCTGGTCTCGAACTTGCAGCAATCCTCCTGCCTCAGCCTCCTGAGTGCTAGGATTACAGGCATGTGCCACCATGCCCGGCTGTCAGTTACTTTTTTTTTTTTTTTTGTGTGGGTACTGGGGGGTCGACCTCAGGACCTCGCGCGCCAGCAGGCGCCCGTGCCGCTGAGCGATATCACCGGCCCCTTTTTCGTATGTGGGTTCCGGGAGTCGAACTCGGGCCCTCGCGCTTGCCGGGCAGGCGCTTAAGCCGCTGAGCCATCTCACCGGCCCTGTCAGTTACTTTTTAAAGCCCCTGATCCACAGCTTCTGTTATGAGCCACATCATAGCAACTCCCCCATGCAGCTCTGTCCTTGGATCCCGCTCTGTCTTTGGATCCCAGTTGCCTTCTGTCACACAATTATGCAGATCACACTAACTGAATCCAGTATCGCTGTGTGGCTGCCTCTGTCAAGGACCATGTAGTCCTTGCTGTTTGGGCACTTAATATGCTAGACATTCATTCATTCGTTCATTCGTTCATCTGTTGGGCACTTATTATTAAACCTTGCTATGTACTAGGCAGTGTATGAGGAGGCACTGGGGACACAAAGATGCCTGAAGTCCTTGACAGCAGAAACCACATTTTAGACTCCAGAGAAGAGAAACACGGATAAATCATGATAGGTAGCAACATGGTGTGGAGTGTGGTTAGAAATACGGACTTTGAGCCTGAGTGCTTGGGTTCAAATTTTTGCTTTGCTTCTAGCCAGTTGTGTGACATAATTTCTCTCTGTGCCTCATGTACTGATTTGTAAAGCAGTGATAATCACTGTACCTTGTTGTAGGAGTTAATATTTATGACTATGTACTGAATGCCTGAGTTATAGTAAGTGCTATGTATGTATTTGTTAAGTAAGTACGGTAATAGGAATATATGCAGGGCATTACAGGAATATTTAGTCCAGTTAGTGAGATCAAACGTTTGTTTCCATTTGGCTCTTCTCAGGTTTGGGGACTTCTTCAGCTCAAGAAAATAGAAAAAGGGCCGGGGATATAGCTCAGTAGCACAGCACCTGCCTGGCAAGCACGAGGTTGTGAGTTCAATTCCCAGTACCAAAAAATCAAAAAAACAGAAAGTAGAAAAAGGGAAGTAAGTCAGGCTGGAGTTTGGCCATTTAGTTTCTGTGCAGCATTAGTGCAGGTCTGCCTGCCCTGACTTTATATCTTATTTTATTAATGAGATTTTTTTTCTTTTTCTTTGGACCAAAGTTCCACCTTTATCTTTATAGTACTAACTGGATCTTTGCCCTATTTTTCCGTGTCTTTAGTCTCTGTCTAATTTTGGATCAAGCCCTCCGTTCTGGGGTATAGGTCTTCCCTAATCTGTCCTTGAACTCTGTCGTCCAAACAGGGTTCTGGGCACCTGCCACCAGCCCTTCTTGCTGTATGGATTTCTGTATATTATTTGCTCTAGGATTCCTCAATGCTATGCCTCCTTCCTGTGCCTGCTCGGCCACCCACCTGCCTATTATTTTTAGTCTCCTGACACTGTGCTCTGCCCACCTTCTGGTTTTCTCTAATTGACCATTTCCCAGGCACCTGCATGGCCCTCGAGGACAGCTGTTCAGTCTCTGCTCTTATTATTATCTCGTTTATGACTCATCCTGCCACCACTTAATCCTCCCTCCTGACAGGAAGGAGGCAGGGAAGAAGGGCTGGGTCGGACGTTCTCTGTGTTGCTGGGTCATGAAATGACCCAGTTCAGTTGCTGGTCCAAAGGAAATTGGGGTGTGTGTATCAGAAGATGGCCATAATAAATAACTATGCCTAGGCATGCATAGGTGCACTTAAAGGGAGCTGTTTTGTGTAAAGTTTGCTACATGGGGAATTTTTCTTCTTGATGCTCAAGTTAAAAAAAATTTTGCCTGGCGTGGCGCACGCCTGTAATCCCAGCATTTGGGAGACTGAGGCAGGAGGATTGCTGCAAGTTCAAGACCAGCCTGGGCTACAAAGTGAGCTCAAGGCCAGCCTGAACTGCAAAGCAAGACAAAAAGACAAAAAAAAAAAAAAAAAAAAAGAAAATTTGTTTACTAATTTATCTTCCTGAATAGTCTTCCAAGGGGATGGGAATAAAGGTAGGGGGACAGGATATAAAAGAGAGTTATAAGGGAGATGGATATGATCAAAATATATTATAGGCATATAGAAAAATACCATACTGAAACCCAATATTTTGTACAATTAGTAGATGCTAATAAAATATGTTTAAAAAAAATCTTCAGCACTGGGCACACATGTGTCTTAATGCTGCTGAATTAACTCTAATGAAGTCATAATATTGTAGTTCTGGATTTTTATATATTTTTTTTAATATGTGGGTACTGGGAGTTGAACTCAGGACCTTGTGCTTGCCCGGCAGGCGCTTATGCTGCTGAGCGATATCACTGGCTCTCTGATTTTTTATTTTGGTTTTTTCTACATATTTTTTCTTTATTCTTAGAGTTCGCATTTAGGTTAAATGTTTCAGAAAACCATGGATTCCCCCCATGCTTTCCCCATTCCCATTGTTGCTTCTCTGAATCTTCCAGAACTTGAATATCGTTTAAATATCAGCCCCTTAAATTTTCTCTTTCCTTGGATCCACTTCTTTTGAACATTGTCACTTTCTTCTTGAGTAGAGAAAATCCAATCCTCTCCATTATGATAATAACCTCAGAGCTCCATTGTGAATGAGGTGTCATGAAAGTAAGTTGGTAGTGGAAGGGAAATAAAAGGTATAGAAAAATCCCCTGCTTTTAGCGACATAACCTAATTTTCATTAGGGCCCACACAGCTGCCTAATTTCCATTAGTTGCATGCTGACTTCTCTTCGCCCCATGCACAGAAGCTGATCTTATTTTCCCTTCAGTTCTATTTCGTACTTGTGTTTAATTGAAAATTTAATTATAAGTGCTGGAAGTCATCTGCAGAGTATTTCTCATTTGTGAATTATTTTGCTCTCCATTTTTATGGTGTGCATTTTTTCTTGATTAATAATTTTTACTTTAAATAGCATCTGACATTTGCAAATAGTGACATTTGTGACATTTAATGCACATTCATATGTGTCATCTCAGTGTTCACCACGGCCCTGTGAAGTAGGCAGAACAGTTCTTATTCCTGTGCTGCAGACGAGGGAGTGACGGCTCAGTGGAAGATTGTCAGAGGACCGCTAAAACAGGCACTGGGAAGGGCCCTGAAGACCCAGCCCTGCTCGAAGCTCTGGTACAGTTGACAGCTAACTGTGCCTGTGTGCCGGCTAATTCATCTCTCCAGCCCGTTCCTTCATCTAAGAAGTGAGGGGCTTGAATTTAGGCTTTCTTCTAGCCCTAAACCTGTATGATGTTTGTTTAAGCAGTATATTTATATTTACCTTCCTTATCTAACCTCTGGCTGATGCAGAATGTGAAAACACACACACACACACACACACACACACACACACACACACACGCACTTCTTTGGGCCAAAAATTAAAGTCAAGCAATCCTGAACTAAGGGGTTTTGCAGGGCCAGGAGAACCAGGGAGTAGGGTGTATAGTAAGAGGTGATTTATTCTAGAAGTAATAGATATTCACTCTAGGTAGAACGAGATGGCAAATTTCATTCAGTGAAAATTTGGAGGAAGTGAAGAGTAGGGGGAGGTTGGAGAGTCTTTTTGTTTTGGTTTGGTTTTGGAGACAGCATCTCACTATGTAGCCCAGGCTGGCCTTAAACTTGTGGTGATCCTCCTGCCTCAGCCTCCTGAGTACTGGAATTACAAGTTTACACCACCATGCCTGGCTGGAGAGTGTCTTATTTTAGGAGAGAAACAAACTGGATGTCAATGACAAAGTTTCCTTGTATGCTGATTAATAGAAACGTGGTAACCATTAGAATTTTGAAAAACTGTAAAGTATAACCACTTCTCTAAATGCAAAACTGTGAAATGCCTTTTGAAAAAACAAAGGATTTATTCATCTCTGTGGGAGTCTTGCTGTGACATTTTGGGAAGGGGGAAGCCTTTTCTTCCTCTTATTGTGTTAGTGACAATGTAATGGTAGAGGGCGTGACCACATAAAAGGATGTGACCACAGAGGTTTAGGTTTTGCAGCACATACTCTGGAAGGATTTGAATTTTAGTGCTCACACAGTGGTGTGTGTGTGTGTGTGTGCGTGTGCATGTACATGCCCCAAAGAAACCCTACATTCACTAACAGTCACTCTCCATCTCTCCTTCACTTGGTCCCCGGCGATCACCAATCTGCTTTCAGTCTCTGTGCATTTGCCTATTGTGGACATTGCACTTGAATGGAATCCTACAATGTGTAGCCTTTTTGGGTCTGGCCTCTTTCAGTTAGAATAATGTTTACAAGGTCCATCCATGCTGTAACATATCAGTACTCTACTTTTTTTTTTTTTTTTTTTTTTGAGACAGGGTCTCTCTATATAGTTCAGGGTGGCCTTGAACTCACTATGTAGCCCAGGCTGGCCTCAAACTCTTGGTGATCCTTCTGCCTCAGCCTCCTGAGTGTTGACATTACAGATGCATGCCACCACGCCAGCTCCACTTCTTTTTATGGCTGAATAATATTTCCTTGTATGATTATGCCACATTTTGTTCACCCATTCATCTGTGGTTGGAAATCTGGGTGATTTCCACTCTTGGACTTCCTGTAGTTTGCCTAAGTGTCCCCCAAAGGTCCATCTTTTAAAGGCTTGGTTTCTAAGTGGCTCTGCTGGGAGGTGGTGGAAGCCTTAAGGTCCTGTGGGCTTGAGGCACTTGAAAGGAATTGTGGTCTCTGGTGTCTTCTTTCTGTTGCTTCCCGGATCTTGATGTAAGAAGTTTTTTCCTACCAGGGACTCCCTGCCACTGCCATCTGGCGCTGCCACCAGAGTCTCAAGACAGTGGGACCACCCGATCATGTGCTGAAATCTCCAAAATCACGAACTAACTAAATCCTTTCCTTCACAAATTAATTTAGTCAGATATTTTGTTATAGTAAGAGGAAGCTGCCACGAATATCCATGTACGTGGTTTTTGTGTGTGGTTTTGGGTGAATTTGCCTTTCGTCCTCCGGAGTTTGTGAGTGCAGAGTTTGGCCTCAGCTCCTGGTCTAGACTCGAGCCCATCCGGAGCTGCCTCTCAGAGCAAGGAGGAGACTGTGGCCCCGCAGGTACGGGTCCATGGCACGTGGGGTACAGAGGCCTAGGGTGGATGCTATGGCGGGTATAACCATCTTGGAAAGACCGTGCAAAGCTACTCTCTGGGTGGGGGGTCATTGTCTGAACAAGAGCTAAGGGAGAATCATTAGGGGTCAACAGGAGAGCATGTCATCCACCGGGGAAGAGAAAAGTGCTGGAGAATCCTTGGCGGTTGAGTGTTTTTCTAAGGAGCACGCATAAATTCCCCGCAAAAGATAGGCAGTCCCTGACGGTCGAACACCTTCCCCATCCAAGATTTTCTTTACTTCTCCTTTCTCCTCTGCCTCTCAGCTGGGGGGCACAACAAACAGCAGGGTGGCTGGGGTCTGAGGGGGAAAGGACAGTTCCCAGCCCCCACCGCAGGTTCCTGGGACCCAGGCGGCTTCCCCTAGCAGGGAGGGGAGAAGATTCCCAGGAAAGAGTGAAGTATTGGAGAGTAAAGAATCCCGAACCTGTGTAATAACCTCAGACAAAAGTGTTACGAAGTGAAAAGCAGTGGAAAAGTTACACGGTTTGGGCAGGAGGTTGTCTGAGGTCAGGAAAAGGATATTGGCTAGAGACCGTTTGAAGTACAAGAATGGGAGAAAAAGAGAGCTATTTCCTGTTTTCACTCTTCACAGGGCAGCCCAGTGAATAAATGAATTCTTGCGGAATGGCGTTGTCTCCGACTTTGGACTGCTGAAGGTTTCTTTGGACCGCTGAAGGTTTCTTTGGACCCCAGAACTGTGCTGAAGAGCTTCAGTGTAGCGGGGTGCGGCCCGCCGAGGGGCCTTCTCCCCGCTTTCAGAGCGCAGGCGCGAGCAGGCCGAGCGCTTCGAGTGACCTTTCCCAGGTGACGCCGAGGGGCGCGGGACGCGCTCAGGCGAGGCCCAGCCTCAGCAGAGCGCGGCAGGAAAGCCAGGTTCCTTCTCCTGCTGAGGTTGGAGCTCTCCGCACACCTGCTGCCTCCGGGACTATTTTTGTCTCCAGTTGGAAAGAGCTGGAGGACGAAGCCAGCCTAGAGCGAAGTGAGTAGAGACAGAGACCAAAACCACCGGACTCTCGACTACATCCACAGATGAAAACAACAATTAAGCAAATACGCACACACAAACACACACGCACACACATGCACACATGCAGTGGATCTTGCTCTCTTTTTTTTTTAATTCTTGGGCCATCAGTACAGAGTTGAGTTTTTCCTGCTCTTCAGTTCTTGGCAGACTGTGAAAGATATTTCTCATTTTAAAAATTGTAGTTGTTCTTTTTCTCTGCCACCTTTTCATTTTCCTCTCTTACAGGCATCTACTTAAATGAGTTTATATATTTTGCAAAGGTACATAAATATCCAAGAACGTATATTGGCATCATTTTGTGCATGTGCGTGTTTTTAATGTAAATAAATGGTCTTGTATTATAGATTTCATCTAAGATTCTTCTCCTTTCTTCCTTCCCTTCCTTCCTTTTCCCTCCCTCTCTCCCTCCAGCCTTTCCTTCTCTCTCTTTCTCCCTTTCTCCTTCTCCTTTATTGGTGGTACTGGAGATTGAACCCCGGGCCTTCACACTGAGCTTCCCACTTTTGAGACAGGGTCACACTAAGTCACTAAGTTGTCCAGACTTTCCACCCTCCTGCCTCAGCTTCCCAGAGTGCTGGGATTTCAGGTGTGTGCCACCATGCCTGGCCTTTATTTTGCTTTAAACCCAACTCTGTGTTTTGAAGTTCTCACCCAGTTTCTGTATGTAACTCCTTGGCCTGCCTTTTTTTTTTTTTTGGAGACAGGATCTCATTATGTGATCTATGCTGCCCTTGAACTCACGAATAGCCCAGGCTGGCCTGGGACTCTTGATCCTCCTGCCTCAGCTGAGTTCTGAGATTACAAGTGATGCTGCTGTTGGTATCTTGTTGCATGTCTGGAAAGAGACCCACGGGTAGAATTGCTAAAACTAACTTCGTGTTGTTTTAGTTACTGCATAAGTCAATAAATTCTCTCTCTCTCTCTCTTTTATTTAAGGCAGTGAGCAATGGGTTTATGTCACTGCATCCATTCCGAAAGCCTTTCAGTTAGTCCTTGCCTGTCGGAGATGAGGAGAACCATGTCCCATCTGCCTGGGGTCTGTGACTGTCTTCGGAAAGGCGAAGGATAAAGCAGCCTTTTTGGCTTTTCCTCCAGCACTCTTGATCCATGCTTTTGTCCTCAGCAGTTAGATTTTCCTTTGCAAAAAGTCCCATTACTCCTTTTGTACATGATGGATAATGAGAATCTGTAGGTGTTATCGGGAAAAAAGGTCTTAATTTTTAAAAAAATCCATATTAAATGCTGAGAACATTAGAAATATGTTTTCAAACTTTGAAACTGCAATTATGTTTGTAAGTCTCTAGAAATGAAAATATCTATTAATGCTAAAAATACTAGATCAATCATTTTAATAATATAATCTTACTAAAACAATCTTTTCTCACCACAGGAATGCTAGTTATGAGGCTTTGGTTAGGGAGACTTCCTCCTGCAGTGCGTAGACCCTTTTCCAAATGTTTTTATTTACTGAACACTTTAAGACTTCTCAGAAGTCTTCGCACTGCTGTAAAATCCCCCATTCCATGCGCCAAGGTCAGTCGAGGTAGCTAAGGAATAATTGAACAGTCCTCTTTCCCTTGACAATGAGCTGACAGCAATAAAATGAAATGCCATAGTCAACGGACGAACATAAAACCGTTCATGGATATTCACCCTAATATTAAATGAGTTCAGAAAATGATAGGTCTGGTTTGATAGCAATTCATGTGAAAAAGACAGAGGCTGTGTATGGAGCAGGAGAGGGACACATGGGAAATCTCTGTGCCTTCCGCTAAACTTTGCTGTGAACATGAAACTGCTCTAAAAACATGTCTATTTTTTAAAAAAAGACAGAGAGGTGTTAATTGATATTAACAATATACGTGGTCTGAAAAGGCTGTTAGGAGCCCCAGTGTAATCCACACCAGCCGGAGTAGAAGGATTGGCTGTGTTAGAATCACCCCCTTCTCCTTCGCTAATTTTACCATCCCTGGGGCATCACTCTGAGCCCAAACTTAAAGAAGACAGGGGCAAAAGGGAAGCTTTCAGCTGAGACGATTGGAATGGAAAAGAATCCAGAAAGTATCAGGCCAGTAACG
Organism: Erethizon dorsatum; assembly: GCA_028451465.1. Taxonomy (NCBI): domain Eukaryota; kingdom Metazoa; phylum Chordata; class Mammalia; order Rodentia; family Erethizontidae; genus Erethizon; species Erethizon dorsatum. The sequence continues at coordinate 32,213,109 of CM051835.1, read as the reverse complement.
TCTAAGCTCACATGAGCTGTCTTGAAATATTTGGAAGACTTACGTATAAATAAGGGTATTACTTTACCTTATACAGCACCTTACGATTTTCAAAGCCCTTTATTTTTATGATTTAATTCTACTGTTATATTGGCCTTAAGAGTTAGACCAGGCAGAATTGCTCTCATTTTATAAGTGAAGAAACTGAAACTCACGCTAATTTCACTTTATTCAGAGTAGCACAGTGGTTAACAGAGACGCTGGGGCCACCGATGGGTCTCTTGTCATGTTTAGTGTGGATTTCAATGACATAAGACATTTTATGCTCCATGAATGGCAAATCCAAGGCTATTGGGTGTGAGTGAAGCAGAAGGCAGTAAGTTCAATATAATAATTTTTCAAAAACACCAGTGAAAGCTTTTCAACAAGGAAGGGGTAGGCCCCCAAAGTTGTGACCTCTGTCATTGGTACTCTTCCAATGGAAATTAAATAATGCATCTTTTTTTTTTTTTTTTTTTGTGGGTACCGGGGGTCGACCTCAGGACCTCACACGCCAGCAGGCGCCCGTGCCACTGAGTGATATCACTGGCCCTTTTTTCATCTGTGGGTTCTGGGAGTTGAACTCGGGCCCTCGCGCTTGCCAGGCAGGCGCTTATGCCGCTGAGCCATCTCACTGACCCAATAATGCATCTTTAGGATATTAGAGCAATGATTCCTGCATGAAAAGAGACATTGGGCAATATTCTTTGTTTCTGTAACTACTACTTTCTTTGTGTTAGACTAGGAAGGAAACAAATGTTTAAATATGTTTTCAACAGTCTTATGTTTTTATTTGTCAGTTTCCTAATGAGAGCTGGATGGGAAAATAGTTTCATTTGAAAAAATATTGTTCAGGCTGGTGGCAGATAAATGACTCATGGATATATTTATGTCAGTCTTATTTCTGTTTCTCCTGTGATCATCACAGTACATTGATATCTCTTAGGCCTCAGCCGTATCCCTTAATACCCGTTATTCGGAGAGACAGGTAATAAGAAAATAACCGTGAAAAACCAGGCTCGGGGAACTGAGCTGCCTGGGTGGAAGGCTGAGGCCACCTCCCCTCAGAAGCTCACGAAGTCCGATGTTCGTGCAGCCTCAAGTATCTTTATTTTTACTGTGTCTCTGAAGCTCATGGCACCATCGAGGTTAGTAACTATGGAGACCAGTGTGATTTATTTACTGCTGAGAAGATTTAGCACTGACAGAATCAGAACAGGCTTCCTCATTCACGCAAAGATCTGAGGGGAACAAGATGGATTACTGAAACGGAGGCATCCAAAGAAATGTTTTAAATGAAGGCACAGGAAAGCAAAAGGGAGAAGGGGCTTGAAGAAGAGTGTGGACTGATGGCCTTCTCATCTCCGCGTCTCTGCCTGTCTGGTTTCATCAATGTAGAAAGCCCTTCCCATCCAGAAGGTGACCCTTTAGTCCCCAGCCCCAACCCCAGTCCAAGGCCCAGAGCCTTTCCAGTGGCACTGACCAGCATTTTCCTCTCCCCTTTCTGACTGTTCCGGTTCCTGTGTCCTGCCTATTCGCAGTGCCTATTCATAGCACATGGCTATGAATGTTGTTATTAGAGGGTCTGGTCCAGGGGTCAAGTGGGAGCTGAGATGTAGACCATGGTCCTCTCTCCATGCCAATAGCCCACCTAGAGAAAGGGGCGATGTTTTGGATTCTCATAAAACATCTAACAGACTAGTGTGGGCTTGGTTGTCCTCCAAGTACTAACGTGTGTTTGTCATATCTCCCCAGTGAATTGTACACCCCTTGAAATAAGGAATAGAAAGAGGCCTTTTATAAAAGCTGAAGCACCAAGAAGGTCTACAAAGGAGCACGGAGGCCGAGGAAACAAAGTGGAAGCCAAAGAGCTTGAACATACAGAGAGGACTTACTGACCCTGCTTTGTATTCTTGTGCTCTAAGGGAAGGTTGGTTTTCCATGGCAGTCCTAACTCCTGCTCTCTAGGAGTGGGAGCATTATTGAACCCCAGCAACAAGGTCTCCACGCCTGCCAAGCGCTGTGCCTGACAGGGCTGTGTTAGAAGTGTCTGGGTTCTGCTGGTAGCCACGGCTGGGCTGGGGCTGCTGAGTGACTAGGACAGGGCTCGGCATGGATTTGGAGGCACGAAAGGGGAGGAACAGAAATTTTTGGGAGATGACCTGATGTATTTCATTGGCTCCCATGGGAAAAAAAATTCTTCTGATCCCAAGCAACCTCCTTCTTCACTTTTCAAAATGACGATGGCCTTGTCATCACTCAGGCACTGTTTCATCTTCTGCAAACTTCATCTGGGGAGTCCACATCAGATCCTTCATCACAGTCAGGCCCGGCTGACCCTACATTTAATTTCTCTTTTTAAGAGTATGTGTAAATTGTGCGTGTGACTTAAGAAGAAATCATGGATTTGCAAAAATAGAGAAAGAGAAAAGCTCATCAAAAGTATGGACATCTGAGTTGGCTTTTTGTTTCTGAGGCAGAAAGAAAACTGGATCCATTTACCTATAGACAAGACTTACCCACTGGGATGGATATCAGATGATCAGAGGAAGCAGGGAGAGTTGCAGATGGAACTGTTCTCAGTATTACATAGTTGAGTGTTTTCCCTTTTTCACATGAGTGCAGACCTCATTAGTTAATGCCTTTCACATCTGGGTAGAAGTAACACAGCGAAATCACAGTATGATGCAGCATAAACAGATGGGATTTTTACTGAACAGTTAAAAAAAGTAAAGCATGGAAATTTTGCATCCTCAAATAGATCCTCTTTGTTTCAGTAGGCCCTGATATCCACATACAACAAAAAGGAAGGTCCCTTGAAGTAGACATTGCAAAAACCATCTCATGTACTCATTAGCAACAACCCCAAACCTTTGGTTTGTGGTATGAGATTCAAAGCATTGTTTTGACGTAGTAGCTTTCCTCTTTTACACCTCCAGGACCTTGGACAAGTCACCCAGTGTATCCAAACTCAGTGAGCTCACCTGTGGAATGGGAGTCATAATGATACCATATGAGGTCACTGTAAGGATTAAATGAGATGACCCATGTCAAGCAGGGGTTTAGCGCAGTGTCTACAACAAAGGCATCAGTACACGTTTGTCCTCGTTATGGTTTTGCCCAGTCGTTAAGCACACTGACTCCAACGCCAGCATGTCTGTCTTCGGATCCTGCCTTGACGACTTTGAAAAAGTTACTTAACTCCTCTGATCCTGCATTTCCTCAACTGTCACCAGGAGGGAAGACTACCAACTGTCTGTATGGTTCTTGCGATTATTAAATGAGGTTAGCTTTTACAACACTGCCAGACACACAGTGAACGCACATGGTTAATTATTTTCGTGGTTCTGTAAATAGAACTTTAAGGACTAGACACTTCTCCTGCCTTCTCTGCATTCTCTACCCCAAGTCTTGACATTCTCAGACTATATTGCTTAAATGTAAGCTTCTAGAAAAGCCTCAATTCACTGAAACTGTTCTTTTTCTCCCGGGGGACACAAGCAGTTGTGCGACAGTGGCAGAACCAGAAACCTTACCTGCGCAAGGGTCCTGCCAGCTCCTGTGTGCTCCGCATTCCTTCCCCAGCTTGGTCCTCTGGGCTCAGGCACTGTTGAAGTTCCAGGGCCTCAGTTTAATCTGCATTCTTTTTTTTTTTTTTTTTTTGGTGGGTACTGGGGGTCGACCTCAGGACCTCGCGCGCCAGCAGGCGCCGGTGCCGCTGAGCGATATCACCAGCCCTTTTTTCGTATGTGGGTTCCGGGAGTCGAACTCGGGTCCTCGTGCTTGCCAGGCAAGCACTTACACCGCTGAGCCATCTCACCGGCCCTAATCTGCATTCTTGAGGAAGACCCAGAGGCTCAGGGAAGATCCCTGACTGACTTCCAGTTCCAGAGCAGAACATCCAGCTCCATTTGCCAACCAGCCAGATCTCTGGTGAATTCTAAGGTCCAGAGAGACCCAGGTCTCATATACATACTGAGACACCCCCCCCCACGCACATACATGCACACACATATATAAATTTGCAGTAGAAATTTAAGTCTTTGTGTCAATTCAAATCAATACATTGCAATTCCTGGGAGATAGATTCATTTTGAGATCCTTTGTCAATTCAAAAATAAAAGACTTTATTTCACTGAAGAGATTTAGGGATTTAGCCAACAGATGGGGAGGTCTTTTATTTGTTTGTTTATTTATTTGCAGTACTGGGGATTGAATTCAGTGCCTTCACACTGAGCTATATCCCTAGCCTTTTTTCCAATTTTTTTTTTTTTTTTTTTTTTTTGAGACAGGGTCTCACTATGTAGTTCAGGCTGGACTTAAACTCACTATGTAGCCAGGGCTGGCCTCGAACTCGAAGCAATCTCCCTGCCTCGGCCTCCAAAGTGCTGGGATTACAGGTGTGCACCACTGTGCCCAACTAGGTAGGGAGGCATTTTAGAAATCCTACTCCTACAATAATGTAATTTTCATTGTAATACTGGTCTTGCTAATATAGCAATAACGGTGACTATAACAACTATAGAACTGTGATGTAGGTGTAGAGTGTTATGCGATTTATAGAAATCACTTCATTCAATGTTAACTGAAACTGTAGGTATTAGGTATTATTATCATCAATTTATAAAGGAAGAAAATGAAGAACCCAGGGCTCCGAAAGTTTCAGTGATTTTCTTGGGATTATGCATATAGTTGTTAAACAATTGGGGCTTGACCTTAAGCCAGTGTATCCTCAGATACTGGGTGTGGACTCTCCAAGCCACGCTTTGGAGAGACCATCGTGAGGTTGGCTGGATGTCCTCCTTTCTTTTCTTTATGCGGATCTTCCCGCCCTTCCTGCACAGATGGCCAAAAACATAAGCTTAGACGGCAGTGGAGGCCTTGACTAAATCTCACAGTGACACAGCCGTGGAAAGTGTCTGTTTCTGGCACCCAGGGCAAGGGTTGCTGAGCAATGTGGTCATCGCACCTTAGCTTACTCAGATCCTACGGGTAGTGCCACATCTTGTCTCAGGGGGACGTCTGTCCACGGCTCCTTTCTACCTACAGAGTGTGATTAGAATACACAGTATCTGTTTAAACTTGAAAAATTTACCACAGTAAAGGACATGTTGCCTTTAATCTCTCTCAAAACACTCTGCCTCACTTCAAAACACACACCCCATTGTTCTTGCCGCTTACTGAGACAGTTCTGAAAGTCTTTCTTCGTGAGTGTCTTTATGAGGTGTGGTAAAAAATGTAGTGAATGCTGCTGCTGAGTACCATCCAGTGGAAAGGCAGGGTCATCAAAACATGGCGGCGTGTCCTCATTCACCTTATTCACTGGATCTGGCACTGTGTGAAGAACTTCTCATTCTTCCCCGAAGTCAAAATGACCACGAGAGGTCAACGTTTTGAGTTGATTCAGGACATTGGGACAGCCAAGACAGTGCAACTAAAGACATGAAAGAGGATTTCCAGAACTGCTTCAGAAAGTCGGATGGGATGTATTCGAAGTGAGGGGGAATGTCTTGAGGGGGGTTAAACGTAGTGCATTTTTTACTATAAGAATTTACACAACTTAAACACTCATCATATGTTTCAGTTGCATCTTATAAATGGGTGATTTGTACTAAGTGAAATTTTCAAGGAAAGTTAGGCCAAGAGTTGTTTTTTGCAAATGTTCAACTAAATAGACCAAGATTGGAATGAGTTCCTGTCCCAGAGATTTCATATGATAGTCCTCCTCTCTGTTTCAGATCAAGCCCTGAGATGGATGCCTAAAAACATCCTTAAAATAATTGTTCACAGTCTTGTGGAAAGAACCAAAGTTTGTGAAAGAGAAGAGGAAGCCTGAAGACCCTGATAGTGTCACTGCCGTGATGCTCTCCATGGGATTGGTTGACAGGCACAAATAAGGTCCTTACATAATGTGCCCTGATTTCTGCCACAGAGGAAAGGAAAGAGGAAAGCTAACACATGCGAGAAATGTTGAGTACATATGCAAAGCAAGTAGCAGCTTTTGAGACATTGGTGAAACTCCCAGGACATTGTGTTTAGATGGACAAGGGAACAGCTTATGAGAAAGGCAGAACTCATGTGTTAAATGTGGATAATAAGTTAATAATCTGTAAAATATGTTCAACCTAAACATCCACCATATTTTTCAGTTGCATCTTATAAATGGGTGAAATAAGTAAAATATGATGGGAAAAGAAAGAATGCTACTTAGAGATAGAAAGGAGTGGAGAGATCAAGGGCTGGTAATGCCCTCTGAGCTGACAGATGTGTCATCTCTCAACTGGCCATCCGTTGGTGATGTCCATTCTAGTCCCACATATCCACTGTCCAAGAAGCACTCTCAAAACCAAGAACTGTTCAGTAGGCTTATGGGCCCATTTTACAAACCATCATTCTTCCTCTCTCCCAAATATGCTCTGCATGATTACAGCTACAGTTGTGGCCAGGAATACTTGCTCCTGAATTTCTCGACAGAACACGTGTGTCATTGGTCCAGGACACCTTCTCTCTGGGCCCCTCTTGCTGCAGCCTCATCACGTTATGTCTGGTTGTCATAACCACATTGTCAGTGGGGAAGACTGATGCGGCACAGAGAGAGACAGAGAGTATGTACAATGCTCATCTCAGGATTCAGGTAATGTGGTCCTTCCACCTGCTTGCATCCAACCCTAAGTATGTTCACTTACCCCTCTTTTCCTTTGCTTTTCATGGAGTATTTAAATTAGTTTACAAAGCCATGCAAATCGGGCATATTCAGTTTTGAGCCTTTCAACCTTTGCATCAAGGTAAGCTCTTGCACAATGTCCGTATCAGATCATTTGCGTTAGAATCTTTTCACTAGTCCATTTTCACTAGTAAGTTCATCTGTTTCCTTGGATAAGACACCAACAGCAAATGCTTTCACTCCATCGAAGGACCTAGAAAAGAGCTGTGCCAAGAGAGTTTGGAATGGAGGCAAAACCAATTTTGGAGAGCGCCCAATGTGTGTTGAAAAAGAAAGTAATCAAATAAATATGTTATGTCACGTCCTGAATATGGTCCCAGGCCTTTTGCCATGTAGTCAGTGAACATTTTTTATGAATTTGATTTTTTTCCATTAGGAAAATTACCGAACCTCTGAATTACCAGAGTAGCACAGGAGGAATATGGACTCTCTGTCAATCATGCAGACCGTATTTGGGAGGGAAGAAGAATGATGGTTTGTAAAATGGGTCCATAAATAACAAATGATTTTATTTATTTATTTATTTATTTATTTATTTATTTTTGTGGGTACTGGGGGTCGACCTCAGAACCTCGCGCGCCAGCAGGCACCCGTGCCACTGAGCGATATCACTGGTCCTTTTTTCGTATGTGGGTTCGGGAGTCGAACTTGGGCCCGCGCGCTTGCCAGGCAGGCGCTTAGGCCGCTGAGCCATCTTACCGGCCCCACAAATGATTTTAATAACTCTGGGTGACTAAGTAGCTCATGTTGAGTGACCCCCTCAATGTATTATTTATGTCTTTCATGCTTTTCCTAATATAACAACTTTCCCCCCTCTGGCCACAGTATTCTATTGCTCATTTACCATGTTTTAGCCACAAACTATCAGTCGCAGCCCTATATGAAATACAGATTATAAAAGAAAACACTTCCCACACATTTATGAAATGGTTTCCAGCTGGTCTTAAAAGTGTATCCAATTCTCTCCGGATGTAAGCGTTTATCTGCTAACACTTATCACACGGGTCTTTTCCTGCTCAGTTTCAAAAGTGGGAACGTGGAGATTAAAGCCCATGCTTTAAGAGATTGGCATTTGAGAAACTGGATGAAATAAATATATTGTACTTTTATAAGAAGAAAGTTTTAAGCACTAAGTAGTGAAATTATACCTCTCTAATAAATAAATAAATAAACGAGCAAACAAATATCTTTTCAGTGTACTGAGGAATACAAGGCATGGCTCTTTTGTCACCAAGAGCGATGAAGTTGGTATTCACAAGGGTAAAGTACAGATGTGTGTGACATGGTACATGTACATCGCATACAACCAGGTGACCCATAAATTCCTGCAGGGGACTTTAGATTGGTGGGTGAACTCCTGCGGGAAATTGTTTGCAAAGAGAAAAAACCCCGCAGGTAACTTTGGGAGCCTGGGCCTGCATTGGTCTCCCTCTGTATCATGGCTCTGACATATTTTCGTGCTGCTGTAGGTACTTTGGTCCTGGATACTTCTGGGGGCCTTGCCAACAGGACAGGAGGAGTTAGGGATACATCGTTTCCAGGCAGCTTTACAGAACAGGAGGTCCCTGTGCCTGAATTTATGGGATTAGATAAGTATTCATCTTCCTTCCTCTTCTACAACTTCCTGCCTGTGTGGCTGGGGTTATGACAATCACAGGGTTCATTGGAGGCCATTCACCTTTGGACTTCAACAAGATAAATGGTGGCACCTACCAGAGACATGGTGAAGAAATCACCCTCAATACAATAAAACATTAAAGGTATAAAGTAATGAAGTCCAGAGAAACTCTCCAAGCTATGGCTCTGTTCTAGAAGTCTCCTGACTTTGATGTATCCATCAAACATAGGCCTATTTTTGCTTCATTTTAGTTGTTTTTGGTTAAAATGGGTGGGTGAGTTTCCTTGGCCAGCACTAGGTGGATTTCTATCAGTGGGCCAAGAAACAAGATTTATTTCAGGAAAGCTCCTCGAGAAGAATGGTGTGACCTTGCAGGGTCACACATGTCCTTAGCAATAACCTTCCCACTGAAGTTATTGCTGCCTCGGTGAGCTACAAATCAGGATGGCAGTTCCCAAACAGGGGCCTGCAGAACGCATGGGCTTGAACAGCGAGTGTTTTTGTTGTTTTGTTGTAACCATTGTGTGTGCTAAAAATAAGAGGCGTGAAAGGTCCTGGGTTAAACAAATTTCCAGGAATTTCTTTTCTGCAGGGCAATTCAAAATATTGAATATGTGAGTGTGCATCGCGTGTCTTGGAATTAATGCATCGCAGAACACAGTTTTGAAGCACTGAACGGTGGCCCAGGACAGGGATCTGCTGGCTTCTTGGCCGCCAGGGGTTAAGCAGTGCTGTTGGGCAGCCCCCGGGGTGACTGAGGCATGGGGGGGGTCGGGAAAAGAGAGGGAGATGAAACTTAAACATACAGAGATACAGGTACAAGAAGATAAACATTCCTGCTTCATGCCAGAAATAGCCATTTTTAACCTCCCATCATACTTCTAGTCTTTTTGATGTGCATATTTCTGTATATATGATTATGCTCATTATGAAACTATATATATATTTGAGTAAATCATACTACATATATCGACAATCTGCATTTTAATACTTTATACATACCTACTCTATTTTTTACTTTTTGTTTTTCATATTTAAAAAACTTTTTTATTAGTACATATTTGCAATACATAATGTTCACACTCATTTTAGGGAATAGGTACATATACTTAACATACCTTAATTCTTTTTATTCCCTTTCCCCTCCCCGGTCTCTAGATCCCCTTCCCATTAGCAAATGATATATCCCTGTTTTCTTTTAAATTTTATTTTTATCAGTCCATGTTTGCAGTACATAATGATCATGTTCCTTGTGAGGAGTTGGCACATGGACATAACATCTTCATTCTTTCTTCATCCCTTTTCCTTCTTCCTCCCTCCCCGCTCCATTTGTTCCCTTTTGCGAAAGATTTATTGCCCTATTTTCTATTATCTATCTTTTATTTTGCTCTTTAATTTATTTTTACTTTTGAGTTTCTCATATAAGACAAACCATGCAATATTTAGGCTTGTGTGTCTGATTTATTTCACTTAACATGGCTTCCGGAAAAAGATGGCAGATCTGTAAGAAGCAGGCAGTGAACCTCTCCAACAGTCGCCATCCGGACACTGGAATACAGTTACTGGAGGAGGACAAGAAAGAGGGAAGTGGCTCCCAGGGACCCAGGAAAGATCTGAAGCGCAGTTTGGGGCCCACGGAGAAAGTGAAGAGAGAAACTCCAACAAAGAAGAAGGAGGTGGCCTCCGGCGCCATTTCCCTGTGTCGGGAATCCCGACGCGACTGAAGCGGTTCAAATCTGCAGACACCCGGTGACTGCCAGCGCCCCCGGGGGCCTCCACGGAGGAACGCGAGAAGCGGCGGTACAGAGAAGCAGCGGCCGTGAAGGACACACTGACTGGCGGTGAGTGCTGACGCCCGGCCGTCCCCCGCGAGAGAGAGACTAGCAGGGCGCCATTGTGGGGGGGGCAGCAGCTGAACTTGAAACTCAGGGCGGCCGCCACTCCACCCACGGTTCCAGCGGGGACCTCTGCGGAGTAACGCGAGATGCCACGGAACAGAGAAGTGGCAGCTGTTAAGGACACACTGACTGGCGGTGAGTGCTGACACCCAGCCATCAGGCACACAAGAGCCACTAGCCGGGCGCCATTGTGGGGGGGCAGCAGCTGAGCTGAGAACTCAGCGCGGCCGCCACTCCATCCACGGCTCCAGTGGGTACCTCCGCGGTGTAACGCGAGACGCCGCGGTACAGAGAAGCACCAGCGAGAGGGACACACTGACTGGCGCTTTTCTTCCTGGTATTCCAAGAATCTCCTAAGAGTTTGAAATACTAGCAATAAAGCAATCTACCATAGGCAATTGACAAACAGCAACCCAGGAATTAAACTAAAGAAAGAAAAGAAAATGAGACGACACTTAAACAAGATGCAACCCCACACATCCAGTTCACCAAAGGCAAACCCAGGGGGCAGTGAGGTGGGACAAACCGAAAGCCACCCACCTGACATCTCTGAAGTGGTAACAACAAAGCAGTTGAATGAAGCTCTGGAAAAATTTAAATCAGAAATAATTTCTCAGATAACTGCAGAGATAATGTCCACAATGAAGACCATGCTTAAGGACGCTAGAGCAGACACAGACAAAAAAATAGATGAGCTTAAGAAAATGATGGAAGGGCCGGTGAGATGGCTCAGCGGTGTAAGCGCCTGCCTTGCAAGCGCGAGGGCCCGAGTTCGACTCCCGGAACCCACATACGAAAAAGGGGCCGGTGATATCGCTCAGCGGCACAGGTGCCTGTTGGCGTGTGAGGTCCTGAGGTCGACCCCCCGGTACCCACCAAAAAAAAAAAAAAAAAAAAGAAAAAGAAAATGATGGAAGCCATGAATGCTCAGCATAGGAAAGAAATGGACTCCATAAAGCAGATTCAAGCAGATATCCAGGAGAACAAAAATTCCATTGAAAGTATTTGTAGCAGATTAAGCCAATGTGAGGACAGGATCTCCGGTATAGAAGACAGGCTTGCAATTAGTGGTCATGAAAAGAAAGAATTCTTAAAAACAGCAAGGGACCATGAAAAATCAATCCAGCAGCTGCTAGATGACCCAAAGAAGAATAACTTAAGATTGATTGGAGTCAATGAAAAAGCAGGAGATAGCATAAATGACATCAGAACACTGTTCACAGACATTATCACAGAAAATTTCCCTGGTAGAGAAAAAGAACTTGACGTTCAGATAAGTGAGGCTTATACAACTCCAATTAGCCACGATCAAAAAAAATCTTCAGCCAGGCATATCATAGTCAAGATTCCAGAAATTCGGGGCCGGTGAGATGGCTCAGCGGCTTAAGCGCCTGCCTGGCAAGCGTGAGGGCCCGAGTTCGACTCCTGGAACCCATGTACAAAAAAAGGGGCCGGTGATATTGCTCAGCAGCACAGGCGCCTGCTGGCGCGCGAGGTCCTGAGGTACCCACAAAAAAAAAAAAAAAAAAAAAGATTCCAGAAATTCAACATAAGAGTAGAATCTTAAAAGCTGTTAGAGAAAAGAGACAAATCACCTATAAAGGAAAGCCCATCAAAATCACAGAGGACTTTTCAGCACAAACCCTCAAGTCAAGAAGAGCTTGGAATGATGTATTTCAAGTTCTAAAGGAAAATAATCTTCAACCTAGATTGATGTACCCCGCAAAACTATCCTTCAAAACTGATGGAGAAGTAAAACACTTCCATGACAAAGAACATCTGAGAAAATTTATAACCACCAAACCAGCACTCCAAAATGTTTTGAAGGACATTCTAGAAAGGGATAACAAGAACTACAACTCCAGAAACCCCAACAGAAGGAATCCACCAGGCAGAGCAAATGATTAAAGAGAGGGAGGGAAAACAAAAATTAAAAGAGGGAGAGCCAACAACAAGAAAATAACATGACAAGGATAAGTCAATACATATCAGTTTTAACCATTAATGTTAATGGTCTCAATTCACCAATCAAAAGGCACAGACTGGCGAATTGGATCAAGAAGCAAGATCCAAGAATATGCTGTATACAAGAAACACATTTAATTCAAAAAGAAATTCATAGACTGAAAGTCAAAGGATGGAAAACAATACTCCATGCAACAGGAACCCAGAAAAAAGCAGGGGTAGCTATTCTTTTTGCAGACAAAGTGAATTTCAAGCCAAGAATGATTCATAGAGATAAAGAAGGTCACTACATCCTTGTAAAGGGAACAATCCAAGAGGAAGAGATAACAATCATAAATATATATGCAACAAATACCAGTGCACCCAACTATATAAAACAAATAGTAATGGACATGAAAAATCAAATAACCACTAATACAATTGTATTGGGGGATCTCAATACTCCACTGTCACAAGAAGACAGATCAACTAGACAAAAAATCAACAATGAAATATTACAACTGAACCAAACTTTGGAACAAATGGACTTAGTAGATGTCTACAGAGTGTTCCACCCCACAACATCAGAATACACATTCTTCTCAGCTGCACATGGGACATTCTCCAAAATAGACCACATACTAGCTCATAGAACCTGCTTAAGTAAATGCAAAGGAATTGAAATTATCCCATGTATATTATCAGACCATAGTGCAATGAAATTGGAAATCAATGGCAAAAGAAACCACAAGAATTTGCTAAATACATGGAAATTAAATAGCACCCTACTGAACAACCAATGGCACACAGATGAAATTAAAGAAGCAATTAGACAGTTTCTGCAACTGAATGATAATGACAGTACAACATACCGGAACTTATGGGATACAATGAAAGCAGTCCTAAGAGGGAAATTCATAGCATTAAATTCCTATATCAGGAAAACAGAGCAAGCACAAATAAACAACCTAATGGTGAACCTCAAACTTCTAGAAAAAGAAGAGCAGGCTAAGTCAAAAGCTCGTACAAGAGAGGAAATTACAAAGATCAGAGCAGAAATTAACGTATTGGAGACTAAAAAAACAATACAAAGAATCAACGAATCAAAGAGTTGGTTCTTTGAAAGATTAAATAAAATCGACAAACCCTTATCCAACCTTATTAAAAAAAGGAAAGAAGTACTCAAATCCATGCAATTAAGAATGAAAAGGGTGATATCACAACGGACCCTGCAGAAATCCAGAAGATCGTCTATACCTACTTTGAAAACCTGTATTCTAATAAGATGGAAAATGCAGAAGAAATGGACAGATTCCTAGATACATATGAATTACCAAAGCTCAACCAAGAAGATATAAAAATCCTAAATAAACCAATAACAATCAATGAAATCGAAGATGTAATTAAAAGCTTCCCAACAAAGAAAAGCCCAGGCCCTGATGGATTCACTGCCGAATTCTACAAGAAATTTAGAGAAGACCTAACACCACTAATTCTCAAACTCTTTAATGAAATTGAAAGGGAAGCAATACTCCCAAATTCATTCCTGGAAGCAAGCATTACCCTGATACCAAAACCAGAGAAGGACCCAACTAAGAAAGAGAACTACAGACCAATCTCCCTAATGAACATAGATGCAAAAATCCTCACTAAGATACTGGCAAACAGAATGCAGCAAGTCATCAAGAAGATTATACACCATGACCAAGTTGGATTCATCCCAGGGATGCAGGGATGGTTCAACATACGTAAATCAATAAATGTAATACACCATATTAACAGAACCAAGGACAAAAATCATATTTCACTTAACATTATGGTCTCAGGGTGCATCCAATTTCCTACAGATGACTTCAATTTGTCTTTCTTTATGGCAGAGTAGCACTCCATTGTGTATAAATATCACATATTCTTTATACATTCACCTGCTGATGGATATATAGGCCTCTTCCAAGATTTAGCTATTATGAGTTGTACTGCTATAAACATTTGTATGTGTGTATCTCTATAATGTGATGTCTTTAACTCTTTTGTGAATATACTTAGGATAGATTAAATGGATTTTCTATTTTTAATGTCTGAGGAGCCTTCGTACTGATTTCCATAGTTGCTGTACATTCCCACCAAAAATGTAGAAGTGTGCCTTTCTCCCTGCAGTCTCTACAGAATAAGTTATTTTTCACTTTTTTGGTGATTGTCATTCTTTCTGGAGTAAGATGGATCCCAATGTGGTCTTAATTTGCATTTCTCTGGTGGCCAGATATATTGATTCTTTCATATTTATTTAAGCAGGCTTTATGGGCTAATATGTGTTTGATTTTTGAGAAAGTTCCGTGTGCTGGTGAGAAGAATGTGTATTCTGTTGTAGTAGGGTAGAACATTGTAGATCTCTATTAAGACCCTTTGTCCAAAGGTGTGGTTCAGAGCTGATTTTTCTTTGCTAATTTTTTGTTTAGTTGATCTGCTTATTTGTGAAAATAGCCCTCCTGGTTTGATTGTGTTGGTGATTATTTGAACTTTTATGTTGAGTATTTTGAAGCTGGGTGCACCAGTATTCAGTGTGTTTATATTTACAATTGTTATCTCTTCACGCTGAAATGTTCCCTTAATTAATATGTAGTGACCTTCTTTCCTCCTGATCAGTTTTAGCTTGAAGTCTACTTTGTCTAAGATTGCTGTCCTTGCTTGCTTTCTGGATCCTGGTGCATTAAATACTTCTTTTCATCCTTTGATTTTTAGTCTGTGAATTTCTTTTTGGATTAGATGTGCCTCTTGTATGCGGTAAACCAGTGGATTTTGTTTTTGATCCCATCTGCCCATCTCTGTCTTGGGGAGTTGAAGCCATTCACACTGAGCATTGTAATTGAAAAGTATTGACTTATTCTTGTCATTGTATGATTTTCCTTCTGCAGTTTCCCTTTTTCCCCTTCTGTTTAACCATTGACACTACCTGATGTATTCACTCTGCTGGACTTTTTGGGATTGTTGGGTTCATTGTCTCTTTATAAGATGTCCTTGAGAATATTTTGGAGCATTGGTTGGGTGGTCATTAATTTTTTTAGATGCTCTTTTTTCATGGAAAAACCTTGTTTCCCCATGAATTTTAAAAGATAGTTTTGCAGGATACATCAGTCTGAGTCAGAAGTTATTTTCTTTTAGGGCTTGAAAGACTTCACTGAAAGCTCTACAGGCCTTTAAGGTTTGTGTTTAGAAGTCTGCTGTAGTTCTAATGGGTTTACCTTTATAAGTGACTTGTTGCTTTTCTCTTACAGCTTTTAAGATTCTGTCCTTGTGTTGGGCTTCTGGGGTTTTGATTATGATGTGTCATGTAGAGCTCCTTCTTCCTCTCCTTCTCGTTCTCCTTCTCTTCTTCTCCTCCTCCTCTGCCTCTCCCTCCTCCTTCTCCTCTTCCCCTCCCCCCTCTTTCTTCCCCCTCTTCTTCCTCCTCTTCCTTCTGCTGTAATTATTTGGAGTTCTATAAGCTTTGTTTACCTGTATGTTGAATTCTTTCCCCTGCCTGGAAATTTTTCTGCTATGATTTCTGTAAACAGGTATTTTATTTCATGTGTGCAATCCTCTAAATTTTCCTCTAACTGTAATTAGCCTTATATTAGTTATCTTAATTATTTTCTCATTGCTGAGACAAAATACCCAACACCCACATGTTAAAGGAGGAAAGGTTTATTTTGGCTCACGGTTTGTAGAAGTTTCAATCCATAGTTATCTGGCTCCAGGGCAGGGTGGCAGGACAGAGAGGCAACACAGAGGAGAAATAGTTCATAGCAGGGCAGGCAGGAGGCAGCAGCAGGGAGCAAGCAGCAAGCAGTAGCAGTCTGCCATCCTTTCTTTACCCTTATATTCCACCCAGGTTATAAACCTATTGATTGGTGCCACCCACACCCTGGGTGGGACTTCCCAGGATCCACACCCAAAACTTTGCTAATTTCAATCAGTGGACTAATTTAATATCACACACCCTTAATCTCAGTACCACACCCAGGTCCAACTAGCTCTGAAAAGACACACCTGTGAGCCCATGAGGCTTTTTGGGGACATCCAGACACAAGCCACAGCATTAGTCTTCTTAGCTGTTAGATCAGTTTTCTTTCCTGTCTTGTCATTTTTAAGGAACCTACGAGTATACCATCTTGTGCTTCCATTCAGTCCTAAAGGTCTGACATTCTTTCCTCATACTGGTCACTTCCGTTGTTTGTGTATTCAATGCAATTCCGTATCCCTGGGATTTCTGTTTGGCATCTTTTAATGTAGGCTATTTCTTTGGTAAATTTTTCACTCATGTTTTGAGTGGTTTTGGCCAGATCTTCTAATTTTTTATTTGATTCTTCTATAACCATGTTGGTCACTTTATTTGTTAGTTCCGCAACAAATGGTTATGTTATCTTTGAGCTTGGGAAGTTTCTTGGCTTTCTCTTTAATGATTTAGTAGAGTTAGCTATTTGATGTTTGCTTTCCGCTCCATCGGTGTCCCTTGAGTCTTCTTTGGGAGAGTTGAGAATCTTTGGAGGCATTTTGTTTCCTTGTTTTTTCATTTTCTTATTATGTTTTGTGTGTGTGTGTGTGTGTGTGCGTGCGTGTGCTGAGGGTTGAGGTCAAATAGAATTAAGAGACTTTGCTGTTGATACAGGATTTCATTAGTGTTGAGGGGGTTGAGGGAGGAGAGTTGGGGGGCAGCAGGGATGCAAAGAGAGGAAGTGGAATTGGAGATTGAGGGAGGCTGCGAGTTTGCTGGAACCTGTTAGTATGTTTATGATTAGTTTTGTTTGGATCCTCTAAGCACCGTTCTGTTAAGGGTTACTCTGACATGACCAGGAATGGTGCCATTCAAGTGGAAGCACTGGTCGATTCTTACTCTTTTGTACATATACAGGCCCTCTCTGTCTCTCTGTCTCTCTGTCTCTGTCTCCTCTGTCTCTCTCTATTTCTCACATGAAAGGTGGAGAAGTGAGGGCAGATGGGGGATAGGGATATCAGAAAGAGTGAAGAAAAAAGAATAGCAAGGAAAGAAGATTAAAAAGAGAAAAGAGAAGAGAGAACCGAATAAAGGACCCCCTCCAAACCCTCAAAAAGTAAAAATAAATTTAAGAAGTAATACTGATAAAGAAGCAAGAACTGAAGAAAACAGAAAAAACCCAGAGAGAACCTAGTACTGACAAGCAAGGAAACAAAGCCCCACATAGCACGATACCAGGCCAGAGCGCCCGCGAGTGCCCTCCACTGCAGCTGCGTCTAGCTGCGGGCACCTGAGCCAGTTTCCCCCTGCCTGGGTGCGGGGAGCGCTGTTGGTCTCTCTGGACCACCTCCTGGCTGCAAGCCGTGCTTTGGGTGCTCCAAGATCTGACTACCTTAATTTGGGAAGAGGATGTGAAACAGTTTGCCCTATACCAGATTCTCCATCAACTTCCGCTGATGACTTCCCACTCCTGCTGCCCTCCCTGGGGGCAAATCCCATGGGTAGCCTCGTATTCTCCCTGCAGGGGTCTTCTGCCCGGTATCATCAGGAAACCTCTACCCCAGATGACGCCCTCTGTTTCCCCTGCTGAGACCTTTAATGTCCCTGACTGGAGACCTCTCCTTTTCAATCCGCGGGGCTGGGCCAGTTCCCAGCCTGGCAGAGGGCCTCCTTCGCCCACAAAGGAGGTGGGCAGGGGTAGGATTTCCCACTGTCTCAAATCTTTCTGGGGTTTGGGGAAACAATAGGAAAGCACCCCCTCTGCACTGGCTCTGCAGTGTCTCCCCACTCCCCTGTGTCTCCAGGGATGACATCCTCAAACTCCAGCCAAAAATGCATGGGACCCAGCCAGCGCAGGGCAGCCTCTCTCTGCCTAGTGCTGGGGGCTTCCCTTGTCCACGTAGGAGGCCGCTGGGACACAGTGGTCCCCGTGTTTGGGAGATGAGGAGGGCAGGAGGAATGGCCTGTTTTTGTGTTGCTCTCTCTCCCTCTCTCTAGCTGCCTGCCAGGTTTTCCCTTGGGCTCCAACTGCGGTCTACCCAGGGGGAGGCTGGGTTTCCTTTTACAGGTGGGAGAGAGAGGATGTAGGGAGGAATCTGGCCTCTGCAGCGCCCTCTCCTTCCCTCCTGTCTATGCCTACTTTAAAGTATATAGGGCATCCATGGAATTATTTTCTCATTACCTGATAGATAATTGATTCCCAATTTTTCCCTGCTATAAAATGCAGGACATGTAAGTGTGGTGTGGTGGTGCACACTTGTAATCCCAGCTACTCTGGAGGTAGGGGTGGGAGGGTCACTTGAACTCACATGTTACAAAACCAACAAAAAATATAAATGGTATACGTAAGAATTGAACTCACAGGAAATAATTAGATTTTTGTCTCTCAAAATTTTGGCTTTTAAAAAATTTATCTGGGGAAAGAAAGTATTTCCCTGACCCTGAATGAAAACTTGGGCAGTCCCATGACTTTTCTGATTACAAAATTGCTTTAAGTCTCATGATCTCCATCCAGAAGTGAAAATATTCAGTCCCAAATAAAAAGTCACACTTCAATCTTCACTAAGGGCAGGCATCTTCCCATGCCCAGGTAGGCCGGTGAGAGGCTGTGGTCAGCTGGCTCTGGCCTCCCCGCTCTACTCAGTAGCTGCTGTTTCTGACCAGGGCGGGCAGGCAGGAGGAGGAGGAGCGGAAAGGGAATGGGCTGGGAAGGTTCTCGTCTGGTGCTGTCAAGAGATGGGCTGCAGTTGGCAGCAGGCTCCTTCTGGGAGTGGTGGTTCTCTTGGGCTGGCCGCTGTCCCCAGTGCTCTTGTCCTCCACAGACCATTTGTACAGACTCTCTCTGATGGGTTCGAATACTGACACCCTCGTGGTCTTGGGAAGCATCCCTTTTAATAAGACCCCATGCCGGCCGTCCTAGTGGGGGTGCACATACTTTGACTCACAGCATCTCTTCCCACTTGGCACCCTCTCTGCTGCAGCGGTTCTGCTGCTTTCCCAAGTGTGTTAGCTACCAGTGCCTGTGCCCCTCCGCTGCAAGGGGCACATCTTGAGCTTTTTTTTTTTTTTTTTTTTTTTTTTTTGTGGGTACCGGGGGGTCGACCTCAGGACCTCACGTGCCAGCAGGCGCCCGTGCCGCTGAGCGATATCACCGGCCCCTTTTTCGTATGTGGGTTCCAGGAGTCGAACTCAGGCCCTCGCGCTTGCCGGGCAGGCGCTTAAGCCACTGAGCCATCTCACCGGCCCCACATCTTGAGCTTTTTAAATGGTTGCTTTGATTCCTCTCTGGAGCGTACATTGAAGGGGGAAGCATTCCTCTCACTTCGGTGGGGAAGATGGATACACAGCACAATTTCTTCCCAAGAATTTCTCTCCCCTCAGCCTGTTTCTCCTCACTCTCTCTCAGCTCTTTCCTATCTTTAGTGCACGTCAGGAATTCAGAAGAGTTGTACAGAAGCAGCATTCCACTAAATCTGTTTAAAGTGTCGCATTTAGACTTAACACCTCCTTTGGAACATAGCAGTTACTGTATCCTCATGCCTCAGTTTAAGCTTGGGTTTTAATTCCTGTTACAAAAATATTGCATACGGGCTGGTGAGATAGCTCAGTGGCATAAGTGCCCGCCTGGCAAGCGTGAGGTCCTGAGTTCAGTTCCCGGTACCCACATAAAGAAAAAAAAATATTGCATACATATCTTTGAATTCCTGTAGGAGAGTGATTTACTTTAAAATGGTTTCCCAGATCGGGAATTGTTGGCTTAAAGTACGCGGAAAGAGTGTTTTTGTTCTATGCGCATGGTTGTTTTCCTTCCTCCTCATCCTGAAGGAGAACGGCCGTGCTGACTTGGGGGTGAGACAGGGTGTTACAGAGAAGGTAGCACCTGTTTTTGGGGGTGCCTCATGGGTACTGGAATTCTTCTATGTCTCTGTGATTCACTTATATGTTTAGAGCCAGTAGTTCGAGGTTCTTTACACTAAACAGTGCTGCTAAGCAACGCTCAGGCTAGGAACATTTCCTAAGGGGCAGGGCTTATGCTTGTGATGGAAACAGGTGAATCTTTTATGTCAATGATTTATGGGTATCTTGTTAACAATAGCTGATATTTATAAACTTTGAGCATATGTATATATACATATATATATATATTTTTTTTATTTTATTTTTATTTATTTATTATTTTTTTTTTGAGACAGGGTCTCCCTATGTACTTCAGGCTGGCCTTGAATTCACTATGTAACCCAAGCTGGGCTCAAACTCATGGCGATCCTCCTGCACCAGCCTCCAAAGTGCTGGGATTACAGGCATGTGCCCTCATGCCTGGCTGAGCTCTGAGCATATGTTACAGTGACATTAACGTATATGAGTGCATTCAGCCCTCATATCAAGTCCATGAAGAGGCAGTCTTATCATTCCCATTTTACAAACGGCCGGGATGGGGAGACAGAGGCAATGCAGTTAAGGAACTGACTCATCTGGGAAGGGGCACAGCTGAAAGCTGAGTCCGAACAGCATGTTTTTGAATTTCTGCTGCGTAGCGTATGTCTGTATTAGGGATCTCTAGAGGAACAGAATCAATAGAAAATGTGTAAGTATAATGACACAAGGGTATTTACTAGGCTTACAGAATCAGGGGCAGGAGCATCCACAGTGGTTCTCTGCACACGGAGAGCCGGAAGACCCAGTCTCTGCCCAATCCAAAAGAAGCTGGGAGCTACAGAGCAAGAGCGACAAAGGATGCAGTGCCAGTCTGATACTGAAGGCAGGGAAGCTCCCTGGAGAGTCGCTGGTGTGAATCTGCATGGAGAGGCTGACACAGCTGGAGTCTGATGCCCCTGGGCAGTGGCAGTAGCAGAAGATGCACCTGCTCTAGCAGAATGGAGCTTTTCCAGTGCAGGCCCATTTCCCCCCTCCCCCTTTCCACTCCGTCTGGGCTGTAAGACTACTGGTGATGCCACCCACCATCAGGGTGGGTCTTCTTCCCTCAGTTTGCTGGCCTGCATGCCAGCCATCTCCAGACATGTCCTCACAGACACGCCAGCAGTGCGCTTTATTGATCTGCTAGGCACCTCTTAATCCAGGCAAGCTGGCAATAACGATCACCCATCGATCGCGGTGTCTAACTATTGCGAGGACCTGCTCCTGACACTGTTGGAACTGTCCTCAGAGATTTGGCTGCCCACCTACAAAGAAGACTGGAAATATTTTCAGGGGCAAAAGATGCCACAGACTTGAATATATGAAAAGAAAATTGATTGTAAGCCAGTGAGATGGCCGTGGGCTCCACCTCAGTGGCACTTTATTTGGTTTTGCTTCTCTCCCCTTGATGGAGAAATGGGATCCTGGAGCCCAGCCTCCAAGAGAGGCTAAATCATGTGACTAAATCATGTGACTATGTGAAGGGTACAAATGCTACAGAGCTAGTGACTCGAATGCCTACTTTCTGTACTTACGTTTTCTATCTCATTATCTTTAATGATTGTAGCAACAGTGAAAGGTAGATATTATTGCCTCTGTATTATAAATGAGGAAGCTGAAGTTGGGATTTATCTTGTCTAAGGCTTTACAGCTGGTCAGCTGCAGATACAGGTTCCAGACCACTCTGTCGGCTCACATGATGTCTGCCACTCGTGACCTGTGACTATTAAAAGAATAACAGTGTTAGTTTATATATCTCCTCTTCAAATAGCCCATTTCCAAAACCTAGCTAGTTTAACCTCATGTAAATTCCTCAAACTCAGACTTGCTATTAAAATATTTTCTTGTGTCTCCTAACTGATTATTCATGTTCTTTTCATTAAAATTAAGCCAAAATAATTTCCCCTAATTCAGAACACTATTGGCTTTGTTAGAAAACCACTTACTGCATTTTTCTCACATGATGTCTTTCGGAATTAATTATTCTATCCTGTCATATCCTCTTTCCGAGCACGAGCCCAGCAGCTCTGTGAGGAGCCTGAGCAGTTTCTTCCTCAGGCCTTCTGATGATGGAGTGGCCCCACTGTCAGCACTGAGAAAATAAACACTCAGATCTGGAGTCAGAAGTTCTGAGAGCTCATACTATCCCGCCCCTTACCGGAGTGGGGAAGTACTTTAGCTGCTCTTGACCCAAGTTTTCTCCCACAGGAAATGAAGAAATGTGATGAGGTTAGGGAAAGTGTTGGATATGCCCAGGGTAGGCACCACTAATCACTCCAACATTCCTCCCTTTTTGACTTTCATTGCAGATCCGCATGGGATGTTCCAGGGCGCTGGGAGCTGGCACCTAAGACACAAGCTATTTGCTGTTTTTGGTAAGTAGGAATTCTCAGATCTGGTTCCCACCCAGGCCTGTGTGGACATTTGTGGAGCTCGAGGCAAGAGTACAAATGGAAGCCACGTGCGATATGCCTGAATATTTAAGTTATAAATCAAGGGATTCAGATATGGGTACGCCCATGTTCATAGCAGCACCATTTACAGTAGCTAAAAGGGGAGGCAACCTCAGTGTCCACCTACAGATGAATGGATAAACACAATGTGGCATAGACACACATCGTAACGTCATTCAGCTTTAACAAGGAAGGGCATTCCGATACCTGCGAGGACATGAGTGGACCTTGAGGACATTATGCTAAGTGAAATAAGCCAGTCGTGAAAGGACAAATACTATATTATTCCACTTAATGAGGTAACTTGAGTGGCAGATTGATAGAGAAAGTAGAACAGTGGTTACCAGGGGGTACGGGGAGACAGGAATGGGAAGTTATTGTTTAATGGATACAGAGTTTTAGTCTTGCAAGAGGAAAAAGACAGTTGGTGGTGATGGCAGTACTACAGTGCAAATGTACTCAATGCCACTGAGCTTCACACTTAAAAACAGTCAAGGTGGAAAATTTATGCTATGTGTATTTTTTAAAAACACAGCTGGGGGGCTGGTGAGATGGCTCAGCGGCGTAAGCGCCTGCCTGGCAAGTGCGAGGGCCCGAGTTCGACTCCCAAACCCACATATGAAAAAAAGGGCTGGTGATATTGCTCAGCAGCATGGGCGCCTACTGGCGCGGGAGGTCCTGAGGTTGACACCCGGTACCCACAAAACAAAACAAAAGAAAACAAAAACAGCTGGGTGTCGTGGCACATGCCTACAATCCTAGCACTTGGGAGGCTGAGGCAGGAGGATTTCTGTGAGTTCAAGGCCAGCCTGGGCCACGTAGCGAGACCCTGTCTCAAACAAACAAACAAGCATAGTTTAAAAATACGAAAATAATGCTATCTTCAAAGACCTGCCAACCTAAATTCTACATTTTGCTAAGCTACCGTTGAAGAAAAGATGCCAAAATAAAGATATTTTTAATAAAAAAAGTTTAAATCAAGCTAATACACTATTATGTAATGTGTTTTACTCTCCCACCTTGAAAAATATATTGTCATAGTAATGTGGAAGTCCAAGTTTGAATTTATAGTTTTCTTACTCCTCAGAGTTCTGTGTTAGAAATACACGTTGGAGTTCCATTTTGGAAGACAGCAGGACGGGGAGACACAGCCACGACCATGGTTCACCCCCTTTCTTCTCACGCTGATCATGTAGGAAGGACCTCACTGCAAGCATATGCTCACCCCAGCCTGTGCACCAAAGCTCTTCCCACCCCTTGTGGACAGCTGCTCTGGCCACCTTTCCGGCCTAGGTGTGGTACCGTCCACCCTCAGGATTTGGGCCCAGGGACAGAGCACACTTGGAAGGCTTGGGGCTGTTTGGGCAGAATATCCTAGGGTTCTGTTCTTGGGGGGTTATGGTTGGTCTATAGGCCCTGTGAACTCCTCACCCCAGAGAAAGGCCACAGCCAAAAGAGGCTCTAAACAGACGCTTCCTCTTGCCTAATTGCTCTTATTTCTAGACACTATCAAGGGGGAGCTCATGCTTTTCACCTCTTAGGACCACTTAAAATCTAGTCATTGCGATATTTTTATTTCCATAGAAATCCAGGGAGCAGAGTTCCACAAAGGAGGCCGGGAGCAGCAGTGTCCCACATAGCAGAGAAGTCCAGTAAACCAAGGACCGGAAAGTGTCCAGCAGGATAGGAAATTGGAGGTCACTGGTGGCGTTAGACAGAACAGATTCCCGCGCTGAGAATAAAGTGAGAAGGATGCAGCTAAGGGATTTAAGGAGAGTATTGAAGTTTTAGAGTAACCAACTGCTTAGGAGGATGGGGAAGTCGCTGATCAAGGCAGTTAAAACAATTGTCCAACGGCACAAGGAAAGGAAGTTTGTCGACCTTGAACACTGAGTGGCAAAAATCTACACGGTTGTGTGATTTTCTTTTCTAGAATGAAATCGCCCAGGTAGCAGGGCGGAAGAGAGAGTGAGAGTGGCCCATGGTGGAAATTTTGGCGCTCAGGTGCAAAGGAGAGGTAGTAGTTAGAACAGGTGTGCAAGGAGGGGAGGCGTGTAGGTGTGTGGGTCAGAGCTGGTGGTGCAGCGTGGGCTGTAGAATAGGAGGTTGGATAGCAGCAGAAGTGAGCCCAGCTAGGGAAGGGCCCAGCTGGAGAAGTCAAGGAAGAACACGTCTAACTGGAGCGTGCATGTGAGCAAGCTGGAGGGAAAGGCGACTCCAGAATATTGTGCTCAAGGTTCCAGAGGGAGCCGGGAATGGTGGAGAACACCTGTAATCCCAGCACTCTGGGAGGCTGAGGCAGGAGAACCAGGAGTTTAAACCCAGCCAGGGCAACTTAGAAACTTAGGGAGACCCTGCCTCAAAATTTAAATTAAAAAAGGGTTGGGAATGTAGCTCAGTTGCAAGGCTCTGGCTTCAATCCTCAGTAACACGCACACACACACACATGCACACACAGAGGGAAGGAGTTGTTCTAGTAGCTGTAGTGTGATTTGGGGCAAGAAAACCCTGGATGAGGCCACAAGTGATTTAGGCAAAGTGGAGGTGCAGATCAGAGTTGAGGAGATCATGGAAATTTGATGCAAGTTTGGTGAGATTTTACACATTGGAGTTAAAGGGTAAAACAGGGCTCGAAGGAAGAGGAAGCCTGATAACATGTTTTTATTTAAGACACAGCCCTGTGGGCATGGTATCCATTCTACTTTTCATTCCTAGCACTTAAGAAGCTCTTGATTATTTCCTCGGAGACTCAGAAGACTCAGGTACTGAGGTAGAGAAATAATAAGACGGAATCAATGTTGGAGAACTAGGGGAATGCGGATCTGGACTCCAAATTTACCAGTCAATAGCTCCCCTTAGGAGAGTGCCAGAGCGGAATCCAGGGCTTCCGGGAGAACTGAAGCCTGTCTCCGCCAGGGCCTGACGGCAGCAGTGCTATGCAAGGGGCTGCGGAGAAGTTAACGCCCTTGAAAAGGGTGTCAGAGAACATGGGAGGGCGTGGAGAGGTCAAGAGTGGTCAAAGCAAAGCAAAGGAGTGCAGGTCAGAGCTGAGATCATGGAAATTTGGTGTGGGGTTTATACTTGACACGTGCTAATTAAAGGGTGATACAAGGTTTGAAGAAAGGAGGAAATGAGATAACACCACATGAAGGCATGTCCTTATTTGAGGCCCCAGTCCTCCGGGCATGCTACCTGAGTTTCATTCGTACCGCTTATGGAGGGAGTGGAGTACCATGGGCACGCGTGGAAATACACGCACGCAGGGGTGGCTCGAGAGGATCACACAGTGACCCTGCCTGATGCGGTTGTTGGTTTTACTGCCCAGGACTTGGGCAGGCAGGGAAACCCGGTCTGGCAGCTTCCACACGGACTCAGTGTCCGGGGAGCTGGGGATACTGAGCCTGAGAAAACAGCTTTGTGAGGTTGGTTAGTTGGACTGAGGTGAGGGCCAGGGAGAGCCGGAGGAGGGTGACAGAGGGGATTCACGTTTATTAAGGCCCTGTGTGCGGCACCTCATATTCTCATTTAGTTCTCACCATGGTCTTAGATGGGAAGTCATTGTCCTCAGCTTGTAAGTGATGTGTCAACCTGCCCGAGACACAATGTCAATTTCTACATGAAGGCAGCTTTTTCTTCGTAAATCCCAAACTAGACACTGCATAAATAGAAATAAAAAATACAGACTAATAGAGGTAAGTCAATCAGCATACGGTCTTCACAGCTACCTTGGGTTTCCAGGTAGTGTTTTCTTACATCTTTTCCAGCCTCTTTTGTTTAATTTTGGCTCAGGATCTGTCTATTTTGTCATTTGACAAATTCGAAGTGCTATTTCTAACCTTCACCATAAAAATATTCGAATCACGCGCTCAAGAGCAATTGGCTTCTCTCTGGGGAGGTGACGCTGATGAATCCTATGAAAATCAGTCTTTGCTGCTGACTATTATGGGAACCTGGTGAGACACAGAGCCCCCTCCCCCAGTTTCCTATCTCTAGAACAGGGATAATGATACCCGCATTGCTTAGATTAGAGGAGCGATACGTATGGGAAATAATTATAAAATGCTGTGCAGATGGCAAGGGGGCCAGGGAGTTCAGAACCAGAACCGTTTGTCTGACAGCACTGGAGTCGAGTGCGTTTCGGAATGATACTGAGTCTGTCTGGTTTCCGAAGGAGGAACGGTGTCTACACTGCTGAACACGCCCACTGAGGTCTGGGGCAGTGTCCCGTGACCCCATACGTGAATATTTCTTTCGTGAGACACGCATCCTCACGTTAAGAGGGCTGGGTAAAGATCGCAAACAGCCCCATTTTCATTTATGTTGATGTTGTAGGGTGAATAATAGCCACCCAAAGTAACAGGTCCTCACCCCTGAAATGTGTAAATGTTCCCTTACAAGGAAAAAGGTCTCTGCAGACGCGATGGAATTAAAGCATTTGGTGTGTGAGATTATCTAGGTGGGCTCCAACTGCCATCCTATGCATCTATATAAGATGAAGGTGGAGGGAGATTTGACACACAGAAAAGGGAAAAACAACGTGACCCCAGAAGCAGGCAGATTGGAGTGAATCAGTAACACCGGTAGCCCTAGAAACCGGAAGTAAGGAAGCGACTGTCCCCGAGTCTCGGGAGTAAGTACAGCCTCGTGGACACCTTGATTTTGGTTCAGTGAACCTGATCGTGGACTTCCGGCCTCCAGATCTATAAGAGAATATGGTTCTATGATTTCAGTCACCAAGATTGTGGTGACAACTTAACAGCTGGCACAGGGAACCAGCATGACCAGGTTTTGCTGCCAGAAGGAAATATGAAAAAGTTGCTATTTTTAGATTTTGCGGATTTATATCTTGGTCTGGTGTCCAAGTGTCTTTCCAAGTGGTCGCTGCGTTACCTGGTTCATTTACTGCAAGTCAGAGCCGGGGCAGGGAAGGGAGCTGCTGTCATTGGTCACTGTGGTGGGAGAAGGACACCGAGGTGTATTGGGGGAAGAAGGGGTGGCTGCTCAGCTTCGAAGATTTTGCTCAGAGCGCAGGTGTTTTACTTAAGGGGCACAGCATCCTCTAACTTCCGTGATTCGAAAGGCAGCTGCTGTCTCCGCAGGTGAGTGACTCTCAAGAGCTCAGGTAAAGAAGCACAAGTAAGGGAGTCCGGATATCAGCTATCAGGTGAGGTTCAGGGCAGGGGCTGGGACCTCAGGAGACATTGGTTACAGCTATGGTTGGAATGTTGGACCTTAAACCCCAGTGTGATAATACTAAGAGTCAGGACCTTTGCGGTGATTAGGCCATTAGGGCTCTACTCTCCTAAGTGGGATTAATACTCTTATAAAAGAGAATTCAGAGAGCGGTATGGACCTTCCATTTCTTCTGCCACGTTAGGGCATTATGTTTGTCCACTTCGGGCCCTCACCCATTAGGACACAACCAGAAGGCACACATCATCCTAGAAGCACAGAGCAGGATCTCACCAGACACCACACTTGCTGGCGCCTTGATTTTCACTTCCCAGCCTCCAGAACTGTAAGAATCACTTTTTGTGGTCTCTAAATTACCCAGTGCAAGATTGTTTTCTTATAGCAGCATAAATGGACTCTAAGACAGTTACTGTCATAGAAACTGGAAAAAGTGGGGACTGATACTAAAGGACAGTGTATGTGTGTTTGTGTGTGTGTGCGCTCATGTGTGTGTTAGGGGAGACTGGTCAACGTACTTCGATCAGAGCAGTTCTTTATTACAGAGCATCTTGAAGGAGTGTGTTGATTTGGGAAGAATACAGGCTCTGCTGGGGTCCTGAGCAGACTTAGAAACAAGGCAGACTTGAGTGAACCCCACAGAGATCTTTGGGAGCAAAGGAGGAACCTGGACCAGCACTGAAGACCCCTTATAGGCCAGGAGCGCAGGAAGACTTGGCCAATACTCATCCCAAGCAGGGGGAAGCTGAGGCCCGGAGTACTCAGCGCTTCACACGAAGCTCTGCCGGGAAACTGGGAAGATGAGTTGTCTTAGTCCTAGAGAGCCGCAGGCTGATGAAGGGAAAATCTTTAGGGGGGTGAATGTTGGGGGGTGGGGGAGAAGAGAACTGCTGGCATTGTTAACATCTTTGTCTTTTTTTTTTCCTAAAGTCAACTTCCTGATGATAAAATGGGCTTGATATCATAAGACAATTATAGTCTATAATGAGATCACTTGAAATCTTCACTTAAAAACTGATTAAGTTTATCTGAAGACTATTTAAGAAGTTATGATCTAACCTAAATGGCCAACTCAAGACCTGGCTGAGTAATCTATGGGTGTCAAATGCAACCAAATATTTTCTAGCCATTAAAATTATGTTTATGAAAAGTTTCTAAACATTTTCTAAAAATGTTTCTTCCATAATGCTGTATGTAAAAGGGTCAATACAGATTGATGATGGAGTACAAAAAACAAAGAAAATAAAAACCATGTGTGAAAAACAATCCAGTAAGAAATCTATCAAAATATGAATATGATGGAAGCCTCTGGATGGGGAGGCTACAAGGTTTTTTTTTTTTTTTTAATTGTCTTTCTTCTTTTCCATTTCCAAAGTAGCAGTGCAGCATTTTTTTTCTTTTGGTTGTTTTCTTGCTTTACACATATTTCTTTTGTCATGGGAAGGACCTAATAAACTCTCTTTTCTGTAAGTACTTACACCTTACTTTCTTTGCCTCAATCAGGATTTAAGCATTTTGTGTTACAAAGGTAAAAACATTGACTAAAAGTGTCGTTGCATTAACACTTTCAATTATATGACCTCTAGATACAAAAGACAAAGAAAAAAAAGGTTCACCCACACCCCCCAAGTCCACCCTAAGAAAAACTGGCAAAAGCGCTTGGAGAAAATCTAATAGGATGCAGTGCGGCTTTAATTTTGCCATCTAAACCCCTTTGCACGGAGGAGGCTGCTTTAGGAGATGGATGTGGAAGCAGAGAAGCTGCTCATTTCCTCCCACCTGCAGATTTCCTTCAGGGAGTGCAAACTTCAGGATTCTCCTCAGGGAAGAGGAGGGCTTGAGGGGGAGGGGGAGGGTCAGGGAGGGGAGTGGGGAGGATATGATAAAAATGCTATACCTATGTATGAGAAGGTCATAAAGAAATATATTATTCTGTGTAATTAATATGTGCTGATATAAAAATTCCTCTCAGACATTATCTCTTCCCTGAACCCTGGGCTGGAGTCGGTGCCCTCCCTGCTTTCTTCATAGCCATGGGCCTCCTTCTCTGTGCTTATGGTTGACGTCACCTCATCGCGAGGCTGTGCGTGTCTCCCAGCAGCAGAGACCATCATTTATTTATGGTGTTCTTCGCCACACCTGGCAGAGCCCCTGGCAGACAGTAGGTGATGAATAAATGTTTGTTAAATGAACTGAGTAATCCTGTAAAAGTGTGAGAGAAATTGTATTAGCTTCCTAGGGCTGCCATAACAGAGTACCACCAATTGGACAACTTAAGAAAGATGTATTCTCTCATAATTCAGGAGAGCAAGAGTCTAAAGTCAAGGCACTGGTGTGGCTGTTCCTGGAGAACTTTGAGGAAGGGGCTGGGCCTGTCAGCTCACCAGTGTGCTCCACAATTTTTTGTGTAGTTCCTGGGGCAGAAACATTTTGGTTTTCCTCTGCTGTCAATGATCTTTTATGAGCTCCAGTCCCAATCCCCCCTAAGAAAATTTCTCCATTATATTTTGCACTTGTTATTTTCTTTGTAAAATATCAAGCTATTTATGCCACACATGTTTATTTTTATTTATTTATTTTTTTTGTGGGTACCGGGGGGTCGACCTCAGGACCTCGCGCGCCAACAGGCACCCGTGCCTCTGAGCGATATCACCGGCCCCTTTTCCGTATGTGGGATCCGGGAGTCGAACTATGGCCCTCGCACTTGCAAGGCAGGCGCTTACGCCACTGAGCCATCTCACCGGCCCATCCACACATGTTTAGGATCGAGCAAAACACAACTATTGGCCAGTGCTTTGTGTTTTGAGTGACATCATAGTTGCTGCCTAACTCATCAACAACATCTTCCCCACCTTCAGTGTTGTTGTTCAAAGTTTCCCTCTCAGACTTGCGTTTTGTCAAGGTTTTCCTATCAAGATTTCTTATCATGATGCAATGTTGACATCAGCAGTACCAGTTTGCTTTACTTTGCCATATGCAAGGCCAATGTTATATCTTTCTGAAATCCAAACAGTGTATTATACAATTCTCTGTTTCAAACTTGAAACATTTCATTTGGAATTTCTGTTTTGTTCCTGTATACAGTTCCTGTGCTGGTCAACTTGTGCTCTGTTAGCAAATGTAACATTAATTGGAAACTGGTAAACCAGTTGTCGAATGTCACATTCTGATTAGTTTGGAGATGGGAGTAACAAGTCTGTTCACAACATCATTCAGTTTATTACACTACAGATAAGGACCTGATGGCTGGGTTCCAGGATAGATGTCTACATTGAAAGCA
The DNA here is from genome assembly GCA_028451465.1 of Erethizon dorsatum. Lineage (NCBI taxonomy): Eukaryota > Metazoa > Chordata > Mammalia > Rodentia > Erethizontidae > Erethizon > Erethizon dorsatum. The sequence continues at coordinate 32,182,099 of CM051835.1, read as the reverse complement.
TAATAAGTCTTCTCATTTACAAGGGCATAAATTTTTATGCCATATTTTGACTCATCGTTTTTCCACAAGTCTTTTACATTCCTGCGCTCACCATAAGAACTCCATGCTGAGTACAGCAGACATGTGAGTGCTTTGAGTTCAGCTAGTGTGGTACCATAATAAACACATTTTTGAATATGGCTATTGGTGCACACAGAACGTTTTACCTGCATTTCAGTCTTTGTGTGTTTCACTGCATCTATTAGCATTTTGTCTGTTATAATTTCCAACACTGAATGGCAGTGCTGGCATTCTGTCCAATAGGTTTCACCCCTGTCAAGACCTTCACCATATTTTTGGACCTAGTTCTAACACTGGATCATTCCATTTAGTTGCTTGGCTGTATTGCAATGTTTTGACTAGTCAAATACATAGTCACATTGGTGTTAGCTTCATCATCTGAATCAAGGAGGTCTGCATTCCATGTATCTGTATCAGTTGACTCCTGCTCCATTTCACTGTCACAGGAACTTTGACTCACATGGCCAACATCAAAGTCATCATTATCATCATCACTACCACCACCACCACCACCACCATCATCATCATCATCGCCACCATCATTATCATCCACCCACACCACTCTTCTGATATGAAAGCATGTATTTTACCATAATGGATCAGTTTCATCATCCATGCATAAATAATCTGATGATTTACTTTTGACCTCCTCCAAAATTTGCAGATCTGGTTTTTCATGGGCCATTGTATTGAATTGGGCTACTTCTACCAGAAAAATCGAAACAAAACTTTTTTAAAAACAAATTCTGGAGTGGTGTGGGTCTATTGGACCCTCTTGGATGCTCGGATAAATGTACACAAAACCAGTTAGACGGAGCATAAAGGTGGGTCCAAGTCCCATTTTGACACTTTTGCACATGTGTACACTCCTCGCTGTTTGTCATACCAAGTTGGTAAACATGTAGATTGCTTCCTGTGTTCCTCAGGGAGAGATATGGAGACACACAGGCCACTACTTCTGATCTCACAGACACTACTATTACAGTGAAGAACAAATTTACAGTAGAAAAGTAAGGGAAGGGCCCACTGAACCCAGCCTTATGTTCTAAGGGTAATCACAGTGTTGGCACTGTGTGATAAATAAGTGGTTTTGGGTCACAGTTTGGGCGCTTGGTCGCTAAAAGATTTGTCATCATGGTATAGATGCTCTGTGAAGTGGCTGTGACCAACTGCTGCACAAGTATAGTGTGGTGACTGGGCAGAGAGGCCCTTGGAGACACAGGCAGCCCGTGCAGCCAGGAGCAGGGGACTGGTTCAGTCTGGATCCATAAAGCACAACTGGGCAGGACCACGGGGAGCCGAGCAGGTGAGTGCTAAAAACAAGAAAAGGAGAAACTGAATTTCAGGAATTAGGCAATGTTGCCAGGCACAGTAGGCAAGAATCTGAGTTTAGTGGAGAAGAGCAGGTGGCTAAAGTCTACCAAACGACTTCCATCCTGAACCATGCTTAGCATCTGACCTCACAAAAATGCACATCAAGGATTTTGGCACCAAATGGATCAGGTAAGAAACAAGGCAAGCATTTTTCTTCTAGGAACCGTAAAAGAAAAAAGAATGCATTGTCTGTAACAGGGTCTTTGAGAAACACACTGAAGTTTATAATTGTCTTAATAACGCATTGTAGTTTCTGACAAATGAAGCCAATAAGAACTGGTAGTATATTTGGCATAGATTAAATTCTCATCAGTGGCTATATGGTAAAATATTTGTTTGCTTGTTTGTTAATTTCTTTTGGTTTTTAAAGACAGGGTCTTGCTATGTAGTTCAGGCTGGCCTTGAACTCACTATGTAGCCCAGGCTAGCTTCAAACTCACGGGTATCCTCCTGCCTCAGCCTCCCAAGGGCTGGGATACCACACGAGGGCTATATGGTAAGTTTTATATGCAACCTTTAACTCTGGGGCTTGAAGAGTGAAAGATGACATGCTGTCATTTCTCTTTAAAACTACAATTTTTTTTTTTTTTAATGTGGGTACCGGGGTTTGACCTCAGGACCTCACACTTGCCAGGCAGGCACTTATGCCACTGAGCTATCTCACTGGCCCTAAAACTACAATTTTTAAAATGTTTATTACTCATTAGGAAGAGTAATTTATAACAACAAAATTAGAAATTATCTCAGTAAATGAATGCCCAAAAGTAGAATAAGTAATTTCTTTGTGAGAGTCATTTTTCCTGAAATCTCAAACGAACTGTTCACTGCTTGGTTGGAGAAGGATGTTAGAATCTTACATTTCCATAACAAGAGACTTAAACCCTTAGACTTGTGATTCCTTGCTACAAACTTGCTTGCTAAAGAATGTCCAAGCAGGCTTTGGTGGCCCATGCCTGTAATCCCAGCACTCTGGGAGGCTGAATCAGAAGGATCAGAAGTTCGAGCCCATTCAGGGAACTTAGTGAGATCCTGTCTCAGAAAAGGACTGGGAATGTAGCTTAGAGTGAAGGCCCTGAGTTCGATCTCCAGTACTGGAAAAAAGCAAAGCGAAGCACAGCAAAGCAAATCAAAGCACAGCGAATGTACAAGCTTATGGAGATTTTAGACTTGAATATCAGAGGGTAAAAGGAAAAATTAATGAGTTGAAATATACTTCCTTTGGTTAGGACCCATATTTGAGTTGAGTTAGAGGAAACACATTATAAGCCAAACAGAAAGACGAGGAGGATGTGGCATCTGGAAAGGCTGATCCCAAAGAAGAGGAAGACTTAGGATGGTGGATGTATCAAAATTCAGGAATGAGTTTATTTCCCGGACTCTGGAACAAGAGAGTGGGGTTTATAAAGGGGAAAAGATAGGAACTGGGCCTTGTCAACCATGCTCTCAATTACTTCTTCCTGCCTCTGGTCTGCTTTGAATACCAAGCATATCTTTTGCAACCCAGGGCAAAGGAAAATATTTGTCCTCCTGAAGGAGCTGGACTAGACTGTGGGATGGGCTCTGAGCATTCCAGAACGAAGCTGATAACTAAGTTTTCTTCTTGAGCAAGGGTTCAACTTGTTTATACTGACTTCACAGCTGGCGCCCACCAAAATCTCAGCACCCTTTTATTTGTGGTGTTAACTCACTTGACCCCTAGTTTGTACGTGAAACTGGCTAAGGAGAATTGAGGCAACAGAAAACAGATTTTTAAAATCTGGTTTTGAACTATGCCTGGCATGCTAAAATATTTAGTTCTTCAAAACTTGGCAGTTAGAGGATAGGGTGGATTTAAATAGAGATGACCAGCTGGCTAATTACAGGTTGCCAACGATTCCCTCTGGCTACTTACCAAATCGAGTCCTGTTTATGTCAAAGGCTGACTCTGTCCTTCATTCCCTGTCAAGGCCAAGAAATAGGATGCCATGCATGTGACTTAACGTGGGATGTTCTGGTGAAACCCAGAGCAACAAAGGCCATTTCTCTCTTGGTGAACTGGACCAGGCAGGTGGTGCTAGAGAGACCACTGAGAGGTTTCAGAACAGGCAGAAAGCTAGGAACAAGAAGATTCCAGCTTACCACCCTCTGAGGCAGAAAGCTATGGGTAGTAAACTCAAGGCTTGGCTTTTGCCAGATGGGTAATGGAAGGGTTCAGATAAGCAAAAGTGATGAGTACAAAGTGGGGATGGTGGCTCCTTCTCACTGGGCAGTTTTTAAAAAAAGAACCTCTGAGGACCTGTGCAGTGGGCTGCTTACAAGAGGAGCCGGTTATGCACTTGAAGGAGCCTTGATGAGAACGATGTGCAGAGGTAGAAAAGGAATGAGGAGATGTGGGAGGGCACACGCTGGATGTACGCCAAAATCCATTCCCAGGAGCCCAGCAGGCGGGAAGGCAAACTCTAGCAGGAACTGCAGATTCAAAGCCTCCAGGCAGGAACAAGAAGATAAGGGAAATTTGAGAAGGTGGATGACCAGGGAGTGTGGGGACTCTGTTAAAGTGCAGAACACAGAGCCAGTGTAAAGACATTTAAATTAAGAGGAAGAGGAGGAGGAGGAGGAGGAGGAAGGGAGGAGGAGGAGGAGGAGGAGGAATAAAAATCACTGTGCTGACCAAATAAAATATATCTGTGAGTTATATTTTATTCAAGGGCTACCAATCTGTCCTTGCTACCTAGTGAGAACACACTTGAAAGTATGCAATTTTGGGCTGTAGTTATTTGTTACAAGTGGCTTGCAGGTTAGGCGTGATAGTGCACACCTATAATTCCAGCACTTGGGAGGCTGAGGCAAGCGGATCACTGATTTCGAGGCCAGCCTGGGCTACACAGTGAGAGACCCTGTCTCAAAAAAAAAAAAAAAAAAAAAAAAATAGTGCCTTGCAAATCTGCTTTATTAAGGGGAAGCTATTCTTCAAATATTCTGCCATGATCTACAATTGTATACTTTTTCCCATGTTTTTTGGAATGTCATAAAATGAAGGACATGTGATTGAAAGGAAGACGTTCATCTTGGAAGCTGTCAGAGGGCTGCCCTTCGCTTCCTCAAAGGACGGTTGGGGATAAACATTCGGAGGGTTCTGCTCCCAAACCTAGGGGTTATCAGCACCCCTCTGGGCCTCTCCTTCGTCCCAAGAGTGCTCAGCTCTGTGAAGTCCTCCCCAAGTCCCAGCGGCACCACAGAGGAAGCAAACCATCATAATAGTAAGTTTCAAGTCAGTTTTCTGAATGGGGCCGGAAGTTTTTGTTGATCAGAAGGAGAGATTACTTCGTTGCTTTGTATAAATAAATCAAAATAAACTCCTCTTCAAGTGAGTGCCCCGAAAAGTTAGAATGGGTAAGATTTACAGTTGGGATAATATTTAGCCAAGGGTGAAAATATTACTTCTAAAATCCTTGCCAGCTCTAGAGCCTTATTTTTAGACATCTCATTGGAGAATTTCTAAACTCCTCAGTAGGGATATTATTTTAAAAATAGCTATCATACATAGCATACATTTCTGAGCACATCTGAGACTGAACATGGTAGAAGACTCGTGCTACTGGCCCTAGCTCACCTGTCTGTGTTGCTGATGTCTCAGGGTATACGGGGGCCAGGCTAGATTTCGTGTGCGAACCTTCCCTCTGGCTACACCACTGGCTTCAGAACCTCTGCCACGGTCACTCAGAAGATAACATTAACATTAACCAACAGTTACTAACCAGTACTGTGTATGGAGTAGTGTTATGAAAAGTAAAATAGAAAGACGTACTTCAGATGGCCAAATAAAGAAGGGGGTCATCAATCCACCTGGCATAGAGGATTGAAAAAGCAGATTCGAGCCAGAACATAGGGAGTTTTGCAGTTAGACTGAGGAGTTTGGGCTTTTTCTTAGAGATGAGAGCCATTGAAAGTTTGCTAGGCTGGGTGTGGTTCTGAATGCCTGTAATCCCAGCACTCCGGAGGCTGAGGCAGGAGGATTGCCACAAGTTTGAGGCTAGCCTGGGCTACATAGTGAACTCAAGTCCAGCCTGAACTATACAGAGAGCCTGTCTCAAAACAAAACAAACAAAACAAAACAAAAACAAACAAACAAACAAAAAAAAAACTTGGTAGAAGAGACTTTTCAGAAAGCTTAACTTGGCAGACATCTGCAAGATGGCTCAGAGGAGAAAGAGACTCTAGTTGGAAGTCAATAATAATAAATTCAAATATTTAACTATCTAGAGGCTTACAGTGACAGTGGGATACTGAGTTATAATGAAGAATAGCTAATTAATTGCATGCTTTCCACGTGCCAACTACTTTGTCAGTGATTTTTATGCATTAAATAATATTTGCAATCATCTGTTGAAGTGAACTTAATTAAATATCGTTCTTTTTCAGACAAAGAGACAGACTGAGGCTCTAGGCAGTAAAGAAACTTGCTTAGCGTTCCCTGGTTAGGTTGCTTCCCAGCTGAGATACAAACGCAGGCAGCCTGGCTTCAAGGCACCGGCCGCCAGCCACGCCTTCAGCAGCAGGCAGCTGGGGTCTCTTTGGCTTTCCCCTGCCACGGTGGTGAGGCGGAGCCTGCAGAAGTCTGTTGCTATCACTCTGCCTCATTATCGCTTGTCTTTGCACACAGACCTCGCCGAGATGGGTGTTGACTGTAAAAGACTCAAAACATTTGCCGATGCTTGGATCTACGTCAAAAGAGTCCTGTGAGCAAAGAAGGGGGTGAAGATGGGGCACGAATACGATAAAAGTGTCCCTCATGACTGCTCACGACATCCTAGCAGAGGACGGAAGGAAATTCAGGTCTCGCCACCTCGCTGCTTTCCATTAGACGCTAATGGTGTGATTCACCTGGCTTCTTTGGCCTCAGCTCAGTGATTTTAGGGAGAATTTACTTCCGAAATGGGATTTGGAACTCACTTGGTGTTAAGTTGTTTGGTCTTTTATTGGCATCCTGAGTCACTGCAGATAAAGAAAATTCATTATGAACTCTAATGACTACACTTTTTTTTTTAAAGCTACTATGAAAGATCCGCAAACATTTACAAAAATTTTTCTGTTTATTAGTATGTGTTTGCAGTACATAACGATGACATTGAGTGTGGGGAGTTGGTACATGTTGATACACCTCAATTCTTTTTACATCTTATGACCTTCCTTTTCCCTCTATCTCTTGGTCCTCTTCCTAGTTGCAAAAGATCTATTTTTCTGTTTCCTATTATTTATCTTTTATTTAGTTTTTAAATTTATTTATACTTTGGGTTTCTCATATGATATTTAAGTTTATGTGTCTGATTTATCTCACTTAACATTATGGTCTCAAGGTGCATCCATTTTATAGATGACTCAAGTTTATCCTTCTTTTAGCAGAGCATTATAGTATTTCATTGTGTGCAAACACCGCATTTTCTTATCTATTCATCTGTTCATAGACATATAGGATGCTTCCAAGATACAGCTATTATGAGTTGTGCTGCTATAAACATTGGAAGATCCTAAAACATTTGGAGGCTATAGGTGACCCAGGCCAATACCACTTTGTAAGAATAAAGCCAAGAATAGATGCTTACCATTTAAGTTTCTTTCAACACTTGTTCTTACAAATGAAAAAACTGATGTGAAGTCACTCGGAAGGTGGCCTAGTTAGATCATGTTTAAATCAAGGTAATTCCATATCGATTGCAAGAACAATTTATATTCTTTCCTCATTATGAAACTTTTCTGTGTAAAGATAATGTTAATTCAGGCGATATTCATTTTGGCTAGGGGTACAGATATATATGTTTACTTTGAAAAATGCTGTTAATAAACAAATGTTGCACTGTTGAAGAAATTCTGTTGTAGGAACACAGGGAATATCTCAATTATAGACCTGAGCTATATACAGATTGTTGCCATTGTGTCTTACAACAGAGGAGCCTTAACACACATATTTGATTCAGCATCAATTTCAGCAAACATTTCTTGAGGACCTGCATATAGATAGTTAAGTTCAGGGGATGAGATTTGACTGCTCAAATGGATTCTCTATGCTGAATTATATTAAGAATAAGTTGTTTACTGTTTTAGCAGGATGACCTCTGGTCAGGCCTAGCTACACTTTACTGCATCAGCAGATCAACCTATTGATTAACTGTTGTGTCTATTTTAAGTTTAAACTTTGGCCGGGCAGTGATTGAAATGGATTTATTTTTGCAAGCAAGCAGATCACAGAGGCAAGCAACCTTAGAAGGACTGTTGAGAAACCTTAAAACCATTTTGTTTAGAAAGTGAAACAAATGTCTTTGTTTCATAAGATAAACATCCGTATCAGAGCAGCTGCACAGTAAAGTTCTCTAGCTGGAGACATTTAAATATTCACTGATAAACTTGTCAATTTTTAATAAAAATATCACTAAGATCTATAAGGTTAAAGTTAATAGAAAACTCTGAAACTATTTTTAAAAATTTAAAGTAATCATTATTTGATAGAGTGTGGGTCTAGCCTTAGTCAGAATTGGTATTAGAAAGTAGGACATTTTAATTTTAACAGGAGAGAAAGTTCATCAAATCCTTGAGGAAAAGTTTAACATTTGGGTCACTCTTCCTAATAATATTGGGCTTGTAGAATTGATATCGATTGAGAACTAAAAATTCTATTTCTGCTTAGGAGCGGCTCTGAAAATTGATTTCAGAGCTTCAATTTTTAAAGGCGAACCTTCTCCAAATCTACATTTCTTATTAAATTTTAGTTTACATTATTTTACTGTACTTTCCTGAATATTTTACCCATAGAATTGAATTTTTTTTCTATTCAAATGATAAAATCCCTTAAAATGTTTTTTGGCAAGTGAACTATTAAAAACAATGTGATTGTTTCTAAAAATTTAAATCCATGTAGTATACAAACATCGTATAGTAAAGAGGCACGTGGTATTGTTTGAAAAAGTCCTTTACGCCTCTCCCTTTTCCACCTTTCTCTACCTGAAGCTCGGCACTCAGCTGCGGTCCTGGCTCTTGATGTTCACCTGCGTAGTCACATCACTACTTACAGATAAGTGGTTTTCAAGTTTTTCCCCCTACATTTCTGTTCTATTTTTGTAAAAATTTGTTGTTGATAATGAAGTAAGAAACTTATATAGGAAATAATGTTTATTTCTTCCAAACTATTTGGAGGTAAATTAACAGTTGAAAAAACCAATTAAACAAATGCACCTCACTGAATATTTTCTCTGGCGATATTTCTCCTGTTCACCCTTGGGCCATGCTTTGTCTGGGTTCAGGGGTATGTAAGAGATGCAAGCTACATTCACAAACAGCTCATTTTTGTCCCACATTATTGTTTTTATGATCAAGAAGAACAAAATTCTTGAAAGTCTTCCAGAGAAACGGTCACCTGAAAGACCTTCTCTGTGATCTTCCAGTGACCTTCAACCACGGCCCCATCTTCTCTCCCTTCCCGTCAGCCTTGGCTTCTCTTTCTTTCTCTTTTACTTTTCACTCTTTCTCTTTTTCCTCTTCCCAGTTCTGCTGGCACTTGTGATTGTCACCGATTTTGATGGTCGCATATTCTTTATGAGAGGAGTCACGCTGGTCTAGGGCGTTACACCAAGTGCGAGCACTGATGTGGCACAGTGAGTTCTGCAGCCACGTGGCCCATCTCGCAAGTGAATCTAGTACTCACTTGCTCTGTGGCCATAGTAAATTACTCAATCTAGCTCTCCTCACGTTCTTCAATAAAATGGGAAAATAAGATCTGCCACATATGGCTGTTGCGAGGAAATAATGACAGGAGGGAATGTCACATGTCCTAGCATGACCTCTCAATGAACGGTGGCTCTCATTACCGTAGTGTGGCAGCAATAGCTTTGAGGCTGGCATGGGGGAGACAGGGAGAGAGAGTCTCGGTAAATCTTGAACGATGTGTTGACTTCTGGAAGGGTACTTCTTGAGTTTGTAAAAGTCTTTGTGAGGAAGTGGGAAAAGAAAAGATCGTATGTAAAGTGATCCAGACAATCCATTGGGTAAAACATTTTGAATTAGATATGAAAGTTCAAAGGAGTAAGTACAAAGGATAGTTTACAGGACAAGATCAAAATGCTGAGATGCAAGATAGGGAAAGGCGGAGTTCAATCCAATATGGCAGCCTGGATACAATTAGTTAAATAAATGCTATTTATTTATAAAACTAATAAGATAGTGGGAGGTATGAAAGGCAAAGGGCAGGAAGTGGCCTTTCCCAGCACTGGTCTGACCCCAACTGTGGCTACTTCATGTCTCTCCTTGAAGGAGGATGTGGGGAACTGGCAGAGCTCCACAGAAGAGCAAGAATGTAATTAAGACTTGGAAAATAAGGGCTGTGAGGAAAGGCCAAAGAACTGTAGGATTATTTAGCTTAGAGGATAAAGGTCCAGCTGATTTGAAGGGTCATTATAAGAAAGACATTGGTTGTTTCCATCTCCACAAAAAACAGGACAAGAGGGCCGGTGAGACGGCTCAGCGGCTTAAGCGCCTGCCTTGCAAGCGCGAAGGCCCGAGTTCGACTCCCGGAACCCACATACGAAAAAGGGGCCGGTGATATCGCTCAGCGGCACGGGTGCCTACTGGCGCGCGAGGTCCTGAGGTCGTCCCCCCGGTACCCACAAAAAAAAAAAAAAAAAAAAAAAAAAAAAAACAGGACAAGAGGAAAGAAGCTGACGTTGCACTAGAGAAGGTTTGGGGCTATGAGAATTGTTACCAAGGAGGCTCAAAGGCTCATGCTGACAACTGCAAAAGGAAAAGGATGAATGTAAAACTATAGTGTGTCCACTCATTCATAGCAACCTGCCAATGGAGGAGGAAGGTGTTATTCAATTACCAGCTTTTATATTATTTTGAAAACAAGCCTGTTATTTACTATTTACTTGAAATAATTTAGTTATTTACTAGTTAAATCTAGGTATTAAAAGGTTTGAAGGTGTAGATGCAAATTAGATAGGTTTGGGTCTCTCTGAGACAAAGCCTTCTCCATTACATTGGCTTGGGCTGGTGGTGGGGAAGCTATGGAATATGTTGTTTGTTTTTCTTTTAAGACATAAGATTTTTTTTTATACTGGGAATCGAGTTCAGGACCTTGCGCTTGCCAGGCAGGCGCTGTGCTACTGAGCTATATCCCCGGCATTTTGTTTGCTTTTTTTTGAAAAGATGTTAATGTATGAGTTGTTTTTTCTAAACTAAAAGCCTCACTATTCAGGTTTAATTGCAGTGTTGGCACTTTGGAGTAAATAAGAGGGCTTTGGGTTGCAGTTTGGGCCCTCATCTCTGAAAGGTTCGCCATCACTGGTTTGGGCCAATCATCACATGAAATCAGCATGCTCTTTGAGGCCACATTTATTCACCACAGCCGGGGAGCAACTCCATTTGGCTGTGACTTTTAGAAGAGTCTGTAAATCCCAGCGCTGCTGGTGTCCATCCTGTCGCGCAGCAAGGCTGCGATGGTCGGAACCCACAGGACTCTGTCTTTCACTCTGGCTGTGGGGAGGGATGCGGTGGTGTCCACGTCAGGAGGGGAGGGAGTCTGCATCCGTAAACACGTGGTCCCTCAATGCTTCCCGCCCTGCTTCCAATCTACGTGCTGACTTCAGTTTGGCTGCTTTCTCTGCCGCTAAGCAAGGGCATGCGCAGTGAGGATTTAAAAAATTCTCAAAGAAGTCTGTCATGTTCTTATTTTCATTTTCATCTCATCTCACATCCTTTCTATTATAATTTCTGTTATTAATTTTCAATGCTATTGGTAATACAGAACAATATGACTTGGGATATTTCCATGTTAGTATATGTAGCTCTACTTCCTTTAACTATTGCTTTTTTATTCCTTGGTATGGATATTCTGTCATTTAAAATATTTAAGATTAAAGATAACCTTGGCAGTTGGAATAATGGTTATGAGGGGTATTGATTGGAGGCGACATGATGGATTCTTCTGGAGTGATGGAAATAAATGCTCATCTCACTCTAAGAAATAAATGTTCTATATCAGACTTTGAGAGGTTTATTTGCTAGTATACATATATAAAAAAGGACTTGTTTGTGTACTTCACACAATACTTCATTGTATGTAAATTATATCTCAATATAAGGTTTAAAAAATGAATGAAAATCATACTTTAAAGGTATCATAAAGCATTTAAGAAATAGGGCAGGCATGCAGAGTAGGCGAGTAGCTGAAGAAGGGAGCTAACATGAAGCATATTTTATAATTTCTCATTTAGTTGTCAACCACAACTCTGTGAAGTGGGTATTCTTATTCTGTTTTCGTGGATGAGGAGACAGACTCGGAAAGGGAAAGTGCATTGTTCAAATTCACACACACTTTGTCAATAAACAGGGTCAGGAGCTGAGCTGACTCTAAAGTTCTGAAAGCAATTCTGTTGAAGTAGGAAAGAGTAAAGCTCAGAGGCTCGGCAAATCTCAAATCTCGCAAGCTCATGCTCTGGGCAAGCGGCAAGTCCTCTGGTCTCCTGGCCCAGTGCTCTTCTGCAGAACCAACCACTGCCTCTCCATTTAATTTTCAGAGTGGTCAACAAAGTTGTTCTCTTTTTATTTTTTTATCAGTGAATATGCATTAAAAGTGAGAATTTACCTTTGGAGAAACTTCTAGAAGTTTCCTGCCAAAGATTCAAATATCTGACATTCATGAAAGAGCAAACTAAACTACTTGAGAGTCCAAAAATGTTTTTGTGTGCTTTTTCATTTTGTCTTTGGGACAACTTGGAAATTATATGCTTTTGTAGAAAATGATTTGGTTTTTAACCTCAGTTATGTGCATGAAAGCTAAGTGTTATCCTTGTTTTAGAATGGATGATATGAATAGTTCAAACTGACAGAGAGAATGACCTGGAACAATGTGGGGAAATTCATGTAACAGTATACATAAATTACATACATTTCTGCATCATTCTGTCATTTGGTTGTAGAGACTGGTTTTCTCTTTCCTGGTTATTTCCCTTCAATTTTTTTTTTTTTTTTTTTTTTTTTGTGGATACCGGGTGTCGACCTCAGGATCTCGCGTGCCAGCAGGTGCCCGTGCTGCTGAGCGATATCACCGGCCCTTTTTTCGTATGTGGGTACCAGAAGTCGAACTCAGGACCTCGCGCTTGCTAGGCAAGTGCTTATGCCGCTGAGCCATCTCACCAGCTCCTTCCCCTCAATTTATTAAAAAAAAATTTACGTTCACTTTTTTATAGTCTTCATTTTTAAAAACCACTTTTGTCCCCATTTTTCTCCTCCTGTTGAGTTTTCCTACTTCTCCTTACTGAGTTACATGCATTTTCATTTCCTCTCTGAACTTGGCATGAGGTTGTTTATATCACATCCACTTAACTATATTTTATTTTATTTTATTTTATTTTTATTTATTTATTTATTTTTTATGTGGGTACTGGGAGTCAAATGCAGGACCTCGTGCTTGCCAGCAGGCGCTTGTGCCGCTGAACCATATCACCGGCCCAACTATATTTTAAAAATTGATAATTGTTCTCTTTTAGTGATAACAGAAATGAGCAAAAACACCTGCTCCACAATTGGAATAAATTATACTCTGAAATGTCATCTGTTGAGAACAAGACAACTTTCAAACCTCAAGAGCACATTTCCTAGAATTGTAAATAACAGAATCTGAGAATGTTAGCCATGGAGGAGGCCTAATTTCACACATAGACAAAAGTCCAGAGAGCTTTGTACAATTGGTTTATTTCATCCATCAGCAACCTGACTCCTAGAATTGAAAGTAAACAATGTTGTTTCTTTATTGTTGATGAGACTGTAATGCCTGCTTCCTTAGTTGAATTTGTTCCGGAGCTGTGTATTAGAATGCATGCAAAATTGGAAATGCCTTTTGGATAGTCTTATTTAATTTGTAAACACAAAATCACTGGTAGAGAAAAACAAGGAGAATAAACACGCATTATAGGGCCAGGGATATAGCTCAGCGGCACAAGCACCTGCCTGGCAAGTGCAAGGTCCTGAGTTTGATTCCTGGTACAAAAAAAAAAAAAAGTGCATTATATTTCTTCTAGCTGCTCGGGCTCTTGGGCATGAAGCCAGGTTAAGTCAGCAGACTCACCTTAGAAAGGCCTTAATGATATTTTGTCCTGTGTTGCCTCTAGTGTAGACTTGAATAAAAGACATAGACTTGATTTTTTTCTACTAGAGTACACATTGTATACTCAATGAAACTTTTGGGTCTTTTTGATGGTCTCTCTGCATTGAAGAACAAAATAGCCCAGTCCAACCTCATGTGCACAAATTTTGAGGTAGTTATGATTCTTCTGATCATGATCCATCTCCCAAGTTTAACTTTATTAGCTATGAAGGGAATTAGTCAAGGTGCGTTCCTACTACTTCCATAGAAGTATATTTGGAAATGTTTTCAAATGATTTCTAGAAGATATCATTTTATAGTAAGCAAGACTTAAAAGGAGATACAGTCCCTTTTCCTCTCCCAAATAAGGTTATTGTCTTGTTTTTCTTTCCTGATTAAAACAAAACAAAACAAAACAAAACAAAACAAAACACTGATGCAGAAAAAAGCAAGCAGTACAGAAAATTATTAAAAACAAAAGGTATCCTGATTTCCTACCAAGGTTAAAATATTGGTAAATAGCCTTTCCCAGCTGGGCATGATGGTGTAAACTTCTAAACACAGCACTCTGGGAGGCTGAGGCAGGAGGATCAAAAGTTGGAGCTCAGTGTGGGCAAATTAGCAATTTGGTGAGACCCTGTTTCAAAATAAAAAATAAAAAAAGGCCTGGGGATGTGGCTCAAGGTGAACTCCCTGGGTTTAATCCCCATCACTATAAAAAACAAAACTTCCCAATATTTCTGTATTTATTTTACCCACTGTATGTATTCATTTGGCATATATGCATATATATTTTAAAATGTAAAGGACATCATACTCTTTTGCACTTTTTTACTTAGCAATCTGCCATGGAGACTTTCTTTAGTTTCATTTATTTATTTATTTGTTATTTATTTATTTTTTTATGGGTACCAGGGGTCGACCTCAGGACCTCGCGCGCCAGCAGGCGCCCGTGCCACTGAGCGATATCATCGGCCCTTTCTTTGTATGTGGGTTCCGGGAGTCGAACTCAGGCCTTCGCTCTTGCCAGGCAGGCGCTTAATGCCACTGAGCCATCTCACCAGCCCTCTTTGGTTTTAATAGGTATCCTGTTTAACAGCTGCATAGCAGTGGTAGTATAGATCAGTGGTGGTGAACCTATGGCATGCGTGCCGCAGCAGGCTGTTTGTATCATTGAAAGCTCTAAAAGGTTCGCCATCACCGCTATCAATGTACCAGAATTTAATTAACCCCCAATTGATGGATTTTAGGTTATTTCCCAAAGTTTTTATATATATACTTTTACCTTAAGAGCTTATCACTACAGGAGATAAATTGTGGAAGTCTGGTCCATGTCACTGGTTTGTTTTCCAAAAACAATTTTAAAAATTTTAAGCCAATTTCCATTGCTACTGATAACATTTGAGAGTACAGAAGCAGATTTTTCAGTTCACTGGATTGAAAGCCTTAGAATTTTTGAGTTTAATATACAGTACATTAATTTTGGCAAACACGTCAAATGTTCTTAATGAGTAGATTAAAACAGATGTATGCTAATGACTAGTAGGCAAAACAAGTCGTTCCAACTGTTTGTCAAGCATTGGAAAAAATTCCTTCCTTTAAGCTCATGCATGCCATGCTTTGCGCCTGCCTCCACTGTAGCACTAACTTGATTCCAACCCACACCCTTAGGTGTCTTTTCAATGAAATTGTTAGCTTCCTGAAGGCAGGAATGGCTCAGCAACCCTGCCGGGATCTTACAGAGTGAAACTGTTTCTCAGTAAATTTTGTGCATGTGTAAAAGTCACAAAATTTTCCATTTGCTCCTTCCCCATTTAACGGCTTTCCACCTCCCTCTTTTTCCCTAGCTTTTGAAATATAAGCATAATATTTGCCCAGGGCAAACAGACTTGGAGTTTGGGAGGCAGCATTGTGTAATGGATGTTAAATCAGCCCGACTCAACTCCTGTCTGTTCGATTTATTAGATCTATGACCCTGGACAAATTGCTTAATTCTTCTCAGTCCTAATTTCCTCTACAGGGAAGTGAAGATAATCGATTCTGCTTCAAAAAGTGTTGCACAGATGAAAGGAGGGCATGTTTTAAAGCCTTTAGCAAGTGCTGCTGCAGCACTCGAGAAATGGTAGTGGTAAGTCATTATTTCCTCAAAGGTACAAATATCCCTACTCACATATGAGTATGTCCCTGGCCATTTCCTGCCTTCTGCTGGCAGAGTGAAATTTGTGGAGTGAAAGCAACAAGAAGCTAAAAGTTAAGAGAGATTTGGGGCTGAGACTCACAATAAAATCAATTTGGAACATAGGGTCTATTGATAAAAGTTAGACTTTTTTTTAATGTTTTCTAAACTGAACGAGATGCTCAGAGTATTGAAATAGAGAAAAAATAGGATGGGCAAGGTAATAACAACCTGTTGTATTAGAGCAAAAGATAACTGTAGGCGGTCTGTAGCCTAATGTACCACATTAGCCCACTCCAGGGAATATAAACAAAAAAATTAAAATGTAGAAGTTGAATTAGAGTAACCTTTGTGTATTCCCAGCCAGTGACTAATGTTCATAATGACGACTTACTTGACTCTCTTGAACTGGGCTTGCCTCTGCGCTCCAGCGTGTGTGCCTGGCTCTGTTAATCGTAGCATCTTAAAGACGTGAGGACAACCTGTGGCCCTGTGCACAAAATTTGGATGAGGTTTTGCATTTGTTGCTGGTGACGGCTCAGCGAAATGCAGCCTTGTGTTATTTCCGATGCAAGAGAGCTTGCTTCTCTTTGTCTGAACTTCTTGTCTATCAAGCCAGTTAAGGGCAGCGAGTGTTCTTCTGAAGATCTATAAAGCAAAAGATAGCAGCGCCTTTTGCGCATAATAAACATTTTCAAATCTAACACCTTTTGAAAGTCAGAATTTAAAGAAAAGATGAGCCAAGTGTACACTTTGTGGGATCGACATTCTTACCTGTGAATGCAAAAATACGTTTTTCCCTTTTCCTCTAAGGAACCCAGATCCTGATTCTGTTTTTTTTTTTTTTTTTTTTTTTTTGGTGCAAGACTCAAGGGAAACACAATGCCCCATTTAATAGAGGCTTATGACAACACAATGACAGCACTATAATTTAGTTCAGGATGAAGGGCGTCTCTTGGCTTTAGGCCAGCTAAGCCAGTGTCGTTTAGCACTTGTGTAACTTCTGACACAGGCAAATCCCTGTGTTTATGCATTCTGTGTTCTTTTAGAAAGCATTTTTACAACGTTTTAGTAGCACATCATTAGATACAGCAATTGGATATGGCCTGTGACCGGATTTCTTACCCCTGGTGTGGACATTCAGAGAGTCCGTGAGCCACTGGAAGGGAAAGTGCTGCCCACCTCCGAGCCCAAAGTTATAAAAGCCATTTTGTGCACACGGGGCCTTTTGGTTCTTTTTCTTGGCCCTGTGCCCCATGCTTATCTCTTGTTAACACTGTGGACTTTTGCCCGGGGAGACTTTGTCTCTGCAGAGAAGTTTCGTAACCCTCACTTCCTGAAGGGCAACAACCTGAGTACTTACACATAACACCTCCCATGTGGACAGGCATGGTGGCTTCTGGGTCCCGGAGTTCTGCGGCCCCCAAAGGGACACTCTGGAGAGAGTGAGGGGAGGAACGAACCGTTTGCCATGAGCAGAGCTGTGCAGCAGGACTTGGACCCAACAGCAAGTCTGACCCCAGCAAGTTGGAGTCATCTCTTTGTACTTTAGCAATCCGACAGGACAGGAATGCCTTGTCTGCTTCCAGATAGTTCCCTCCCTCCTCTTCCTTAGAAAATGGAGGCCTAAGGACGCATGGAGAGTTTGTTTATTCACACAGTTATTCAGCACAAGTGCAAACGGGCACTAAGTGCTTTCTATGGTCTAGGTACAGTCTCGCGCTTCACAGGCATTCTCTCTTCACTTGCACCAACAACCATCAAGGAGATCAATTTCAATTGCTGTTCAGCAGTTGAGGAAACTGAACTTTTGGAGAGGTTAAGAAATTTGCCCAAGGTCACAGAATAGTAAGAGGCAAAGATGGGGCTTCACCTTGCTGTTTTGATGCCAAAACTGCTTTTAGCCACTGTGCTGTACTCCTCCCTGGGTCAGAATACCTTCTATCTTTATCTCTAGTTTGGTGGAAGACAGCAGAAGATAAGAAAGCTGCCATATGGTAAAATGCCTGGAGATAAGATTCTACCTTTGTCACTCTATTTGCGTTATATCATTACATTAAGGTGTGTTAAATTGCTACATGAAATTAGGAAAGCTAACTAGGCTCAAGCAGATTGAAGCTATTTGATTTCTAAAATATGCTTATAATTATCTCTTTCTATTGGCTTCTCTCTGTCTATCCCTGGTTTTCTGAAATGATTTTTGTTTTGCACGAACAGTTGTTACTGAGAAATACCAGCCGAAGGGGAACAATTCGTGACATTACCTTCTCCCTGCCTTTTCTTCCCTCCCCACAACCTCTGGTCCTGGCAAGTGCCGTTATTTTGAATGAATATGATTGGCAGAGAAGGGAAGCCCTCACGCTTATTTCTCTTCTAAAATTTACTGAAGCAAGAACTTCTCCAGAAGACACCCTGGTATTGTCCCCTGGTTCAGACACAAACCTTCAGGGAAAAACATGCTGCCCTTAAAATTTAGTTGAAAGACAGAGAGATAGATGGCACAGGGACACTTTTAGAATTTTTGGGCACTCTGATGGCCAGTCTTCTATTTTGGGCATCCTCAGGGATAGTTGTGCCTCAAAGCACAAACTGGAGTAGAGAATTTCTAAGATTATATAATGTCCTCTGACAGAGCCACTGGATTTAGGGTTGGTTAATTTCCTTTGACTACTCATTTCTGAAAATTGCCTCTGTGATGCAGAGTCCATCCTTAAATTAAAATTTCCCCTTATTCCATATTCTGTGTGGAGGAGTATCCTCAGATAACTGAAACTGGAATACACCTGTACCTATTTTCCAGGTCTTCTCTAAGAGTATATGGCTTCATGTTATACTAGAAGCTCTCAGTCTTCTGCATTTGTAGCATACTTTTAAGTGCTAGAATTATTGACAACACAAATAAAGGGCTTAAGTAACGCCGCCATCTCCACTATGATAAAACGACACCTCGTGGTACCCATGAAAGTAACCCTAGCAAGGGCACAGCCCATATACTTGCTGGGTGTGAGGACAGCCCAGTTTACTACCCTTGCCTGGATGTCTTATACATTCATAGAACAAAGTGCTTATGTTTCAGGAAACTTACAAGCATTGTTGCTGGTTACTCTTTACAAGATGAATCTTGATAGATTCTGTGTAACAGTATGCATACTCAGTTGCAGGAAAAGTAAACTTCACAAAATTTATTTTGTAAAGTAAATGGGGTGACACACTGCTTGGGGTTCAACTGCATATTATTTGGAGACCACTGCCTTATACCTGAAAAGTATCACAAGAGCAGAATGAAAACAAACAAAACAAAACAAAACAAAACATAAATGCATTGAGAGCGCTTGCCCAATGACCCTACAGCGGTAACTAAAAGATGATTTTACCTTTCAACAATGATAGTTTGTTTTTCTGGTTAGTGACATTCAGAGTTGGTTGCTCTGGGGAATATATGGACACGAAGTACCTTGGTTAAGCCTGGATAATGTGCCAAGAATTTCAGTGGATCCTTAGTTTGGCGATTTAGAGGTGGATATGTAGAAAATAGCAATGTATATTTAAAAGTTGGCACTTGTTTGGTATTAAAGGATCAGGTTGGCAAGTACCTGCTTTGCATTTAGAGAAGCTTGCGGTATTATCACTCCATGCTCGGAATCACCCAAGTGGTTCCAGGGAGATTAGGCAACTTCATTATATTCTTGTGCACATTAATTTAAGAATTTGGCTGGAAACTTTCTTTCCATTTCCCTTAAGTCAAATACATAAAATCGATCCCTTTTAAATACTGTGGGATTCATTTTCAAGTTTCTTAGTATCATAGGCAAATGTAAATCTTGGGTAGTTTCGAGGAATAGACTGGAAAGAGCAAGGATAAATAAATCCTAACAAATCTCATTGCGTAGGCCTGTACCTAATGCTTCCATGCAGTGCGATTAGGGCACAGCTACCTGATTTAAATATTTGTTGAAGGTCTATCATGTATCAGGTCTGTTCAGACAAACCGTGAATAAGACAAATAGAGGGAAAAAGATAAACAAGTATATGCAAATGAATATATAACCGTTAGACAGGGAGGGGATAAAGAGTGAGGGGTTGGGAGGGAGCCATGAGTGTTGATTAATTACTGGTAGGAAGAGAAGGAAAGACTTCTGATAAAATGACATTTGAACTGAGAACTGGTGAGTCATGTGGGTATCTGTGGCAACTGTACTCCAGGCTGGAGAACATCGATGGCAGATAACTTGGGGGCAGCACGATTGTCACTTTCTTAAGGAACAAGGCCATTGTGGCTGCACCAAAGAGCCAAGAAGGCAGCGGTAGGTGATGATGTGGGGTGGGGGAGAATCACGTTGGTCCTTAGAGGCTACTGTAAGAATTTGGCTTCTATCCTGAGTAAGAAGAATCCCTTGGGGAGCCCGGGCAGCAGAGTGACATGATCAGACTAACTTTCGGCTACTGTGTGGAAGATGTGGTAGAAGGGAGAGTGCTTAGGAGACCACTTTCGTAAGCTAAGTGAGAAATCATGGTGGTAGCAGTGAGAGAAGTGGTCAGATTCTGGATGTATTCTGAGATAGAGTTGACGTGATTTGCTGCTGGAACTGAATATGGGGTGTGAAAGAAAGGAAAGAGTCAAATGTGACTTCAAGGTATTTGCCTCTTGGTCCCCAGAGAAATAGCCACTTCCTCAGGCAGCATTTCTTTTTCTTTTTTGTGGGTACCAGGAGTCGAACTCAGGACCTCATGCACCAACAAGGGCCCATGCCACTGCACAATATCACTGGCCCTTTTTTCGTATGTGGGTTCCGGGAGTCGAACTCAGGACCTCGCACTTGCCAGGCAGGCGCTTATGCTGCTGAGCTATCTCACTGGCCCTCAGGCAGCATTTCTAGATGAGAATGTGGGGGAGATCATGGGGATGGGAATGAGAGCACAAGGAGGCAGGATATGCAGAGAATTGGGCTTTGGGTGGCTTGGTCTTCAGTGCGTAATTATGCACTGCTTTGGTCGGACCCACCCACTTGCTGCTGCACGTCCGTAACAGCATTTTGGAAACCTTGAACCAAACCAAAGCAGGAACCCTGGAATCCTGAGCACGGTTCTGGTTGTTCCTCCTCGGGAATGGGAGAATGAGGCAGAGGAGTACAGAGAAGAAAAGCCTTCATGCAGACAGATGGGAGGCAGGCCAGTGAGTGTGAAGTCTTTTCTTTTTAAGACTAAGGGCCAGTATGAAATTTGAAAAATTATGAAGGGCTGGGGAAAAGCCCCATATACTTGCTCACGATTCCTTTCAACATTAGAATTAGCCTGGCTGAATTAAAGAAGGGTTCTTTGGGCAGTGAAATGGAACTGTTATTTTTCATAGAAGATAATGCGTTCATAGAACTATGTACTCCAAGGATGAAATAAATTAAAAATATAAATATTGAAAAAGGTTTAGAAAATACCATCTGTTGTATATATAATAAATTACTATGTAAACTAGGGATTCAGTTATATTCTATCAAAATTTACTGAGCATTTACTTCGTGTATATTATTCCACTACCTACTATAGAGGATATAATGAGAATAAATACGGTTCCTGTGCTCCAGAGTTTATAATCGATAGGAATGGCAACATGTGCATAAGTACAAAAGTTCAAACTCTTTTTCAGGACAGTACGGTGGACTGGTTACATTAAGGGCTTCTCCCAGTTACTACAGCCTTTGCCCTGTACCTTTGTAGTTTCCTCCCGTCCTGACTCTGGGCTCATCCATGGGACTGGCTTTGGCCCGTGCAATGTTAGCAAAAACAGTACAACACGTGGAGAAATCCGAGGCCATCCTAGATCACTGACAGCCAGTGGCCTCCCTAGCCTGTGAGAAGCTTGGCCGAGATCACTGGGGGCCTCTCCCTGGTACACATTTGGACTGCAGATGGATTAAGTGACCAGTTCTGACCAGAAGGGTCAGTCAGTTGACCCGCAGCCTTATGAGCAAGAATAAGCAGCTATTGTTTCAAGCACAGTTTTGGGGTGCTTTTTTATCCAGCATCAGTGTGGCGATCGGTGACTGAGAGTCACTAGAGGCTTTGTGCTGTGTGGCCCCCGATCGTCTCTCCAGCTTCTTTTCCTACCACCCCGATGCACTTGACGCTTGAGGCAACTGCATCGCTGAGGCTTTCAGATGGGCCTCGTCTCTGCTGCCTCTCCTGCGCTTTTCTCTGCTTCTGAGATGCTCCCCGCCAAATCTGCCCTGACCACCATCCTTCCTTCCAGGCTCTGCTTTGTGTTACTCTTCTAAAGTTGCCCTGTGACCCTAGTCTGGATTCATTTCTCCTTCCCTGGGCCTTGGTTGGCATCTCTAGCCCACAATGTACACACATGATTACAGTTTCGTGCGCTAACCGTTTTCTCTTCCTCATATGGAGAAGCTTCTGGAAGGCAGGAATGGTGTATTCTTTGTATCCTGAATATGGTGCTTGGCATAAAAAGGAATCTCACACTTGTAAGCTTATTAAAGACATTTCTTTACTTTTATTTTTATTATTTTTTTTTAATGTAGGTACCAGGAGTCAACCTCCGGACCTTGTGCTTGCCAGCAAGCGCTTGTGCCACTGAGTGATATCACAGGCCCTTTTTTCCTTTATGTGGGTACTGGGAATCAAACTCAGGACCTCGCACTTGCCGGGCAGGTGCTTATGCCGCTGAGTTATCTCACCAGCCCCATTTCTTTATTTTAATATCACCAAGTTCTCACTCTCATTGAGAAAAGAGAAATTACCAAGGGAACAGGGAAGGCTTCACACCAGAGGGAGAATTTGCAGTGCTCATTAGTTTGGTGGGTGGAGAGAGTTTGAGAGATGAGAAGGATGTTCCAGGCAGAAGTTAGCAGCTGTGGATAATGGCAGAGTAGTCCACTGGTGGCTGAAGTGTCCACTATTATTCTTGTGGTGGGTTTATGAGCAGGTGGAATAAGAAAGAGGGTGCTGGGATAGCATGTTAAAGTATTTGGGCTTCATTTTGCAGGGGAGTGACCCAGCATTTTCAAGGGTTACTTTGGAAACAGTGCAGAAGCTATTCTGGGGGTCAGGAAAGGAAGAGGCTGGATATATAGGACCATGCCTTAGCTTTGGGAGCAATTCAGACAAAAGGCAGTGGTAATAGTGGAAGTATGTAAGAACACAGAAGACATGGTAACAAAATGTGGGAATTGCAAAAGGGAACGTAATTGAAGATGACCCCTAGATTTTCCTCCTAGTGTCTGGGAGAGAAGATCAGGCTTGATAAAAAGTTAGATTGGGACACCCTGGATTTGAGATGTGTAGAGGTGAAGATCTCTAGCAGGCAGTAAGAAAAGTGAACCTGGCATGTTTGTCTTTGGCTTACAAAGGATCTTCAAAGGAATGTGGCCCAGAGGGGTACAAAGTCTTAGGCAGATTCATGCGTAATACCTCCCATTCCTAGCAGAAGAAGGGAAAGGACATCCTACAAGGCAGACAGTGCTAGAAGAAGAGTGTAGTTAGGTAGGGGAGGTGGTGGATGGTGAAAAGCAAGTTCCTAAGATTGGGATGAAGAACCAGTTTCAGACAGGAGGAGAAGCTCATGGAATGAAGACTGAAGAGGAGCGGGTGGGTTTCATCGTTAAAATGTTCATTCTTTTGAGAAAAGGAAGTCTTGTTCTACAGTTAGGGTTTTGAAGCCAAATCTCAAGGATTGCATTGGGATAAATGAGGAAGCGGAGACAGAGAGCATATATTCCAAAAGATTTCAGAAGAGAAGAAAGATTAATGAAGTAGTTGCTGGGGTAGAGAGAAGACATTTGTATGATTTGCGCATTTGTGTAGGGGTGCAGGTGGGGTTGGAATGAGGGATGGGTCAAAGCTCCCAGAGGAGTTGGGAGAAAGTAGAACTGAGAACATATAAGAAAGGAGGGCTTCCTTTTAGTGGGCTAACTGCAGTTATTTTTCAGGGGTGGAAAATAAAGGAGAAGCATTTGTCTTCTACTATTATGGAGAACAACTTTGGCTTCATGCAGTCCATATTTGAACTACACCTACAGAAACAAAATATCCCTCTACGTGGTCAGCCACTTGACTTGATATGGCAATTGTTATCTTTAAACTTCTTATCTTAGAGGTCAAAAGCATTTTAAACTGTGAGAGTATATTCATCTCTTCAGTAATCTACTTGTTTATATGACTAAGAAAGAAATAATAAGCTAGTAAGAGTTAAAAACCAAAATGTATGTTCATGATTTGCTAAAGGGTGGAAAACCAAGCAGATGGTATTTATCAAATGCTACTTATCCATTAATAATTCCTATGTATCTCTCCAAAATTTAGAGGTAATGGGAGTGAATAGTAATTTTAGTGAAACATACAAGGGGTGGTCACAATGCATGGTGAATGTTTAAATTTTTAAAAAATTTATTACTGTAAAAGACACATTGCCATTAAGACTCTTCAAAATACATCTCGCGGCAAACTCACCCCATTGTTTTGCCACTTTCTGAAGCAGTCCTGGAAATCCTCTTTCGTGAATGTCTTTAACGAGGTGTGATCAAAACTACAGTGAATGCTGCTACCAACTGCCATCCAAGGGAAAGGCAGGCTTGTGAGAACATTATAACGTGTCCTCGTCCACCTCATTCACTGGATCTGAGACTTCTGCGTCTTCCCCAAAGTAAAACTGGTTATGGAAGGTAAACGTTTTGAATGGATTCAGGAGGTTGAGGCAGCTACAGCAGCAAAACTAAAGACACCCATGAAAAAGGACTCCCCTCCCCTCTTTTCCTTCTCTCTGGTGAGAACTGCTGCTGCTGTCCTACAAGGCCAGGCTGCGGAGCTGAGGGTGCAGGAGAGCTGCTCTGATTTCTGCTGGACCAAGCAGAGACCCGGATCTTCTGGGTTGTACTTCTTTTTGAGGATCTCCCCTTCTCGATTGTTTCTGGCAGGGAAGGAACACTGTCCTTGACGGCTCAGCTGTGGGAAGCTGATTCCAAAACATCCTGTTGACCAGGGAGCCCTCCAAGTCTGAATTTTGGTTTGTGGGGGCTAAGAATGAAAGCAACTTTCTTTCAAACATTTGAGCTTTACACATTCCCTCAAGGGAGACCTCTTTAGTACCAGAGCCCTAATAAAGAACTTAAGAAAATTTGGTTTCTTTGTTAAGGAAAAACTTTTATGCCGCAAACAGATGATACAAGTAACTCTAAATCAACTCTAGATCCTTAGGGCATAAAGAAAAATGTAAGCAAAAATAGGAGAGAAAGAAAAAAAATTTTTTTTGCCTTGACTATGTATAAACACTAGATATAAAAATTATTTGTGGGAACATATAATTAACGATGAAAATTCCCAGGAAATCTACTTTTTCTTTTTCCTTCCCAGTAGTATATACGAAGCAAAGGAAGAGAGGAAGGCTACTTTTTGGGGAATTCTTAAGGGCAGACAACTTAATGGGATGTCACTTAGGTGCCCAAAAGAAAATCGGCATATCACTGAAATTTAGCCTTTGCTCCAATTTTCTGTGACTGAAAGAGCTGACACTGAAGGTAAGGAAGAGGCTTCCCCTTTTCCCCCAAAGGTTCCTAGCCTCCGTTTCTTCGAGTTCTTTTGAGTTCCCTCACCACTGCACACCACTGAGCCTAGTACGCGGGGTCCTTTCTCCCCATTTCTATATGGAAGGGAAGTAAGACCTCAGTCACGAACCACACATCCAGATTCTCTGCCAGAGTATGATTGCTAATCATCTAATTTCTGATGATTCGTTTTGGGCTTGAGTTTCTGATGGCTTTGGAAGAGGTGTATTCTTGATTTTTACTTTTTCGTGCTTATTTGTTTTTTATACACACGTGTATGTGCGTGTGTGTTCACACATAGGTATTTGAGTTGGCAGAAAAAATGTCACTCCCTCAAGTACTTTCGTGACGCATCATCACCTTCAGATAAAGCCCCAGCTCCTCAGCATGTCTGCAGTTCTCTTTCCCTCATTCTTTGTCCTTATGGGTTCAACTCAGCACTCATCATTGGCAGGAAACGTCTGAGGTCCAAGAACGTGAGTAGGCATCTCATCTCCGCTCCCGCATGACTTAGCATGTATAATAAAACCATTCACCGGATAATTAGCTTCGCAAATATTTACTGAGCACCTTCATTTGTTAATGTAGCACCATATGTTCCACCAGGTCAAGGCCGTCTGTTACAGAATAGACCTTGATAAATATTTGCTCAACTAAAGTAGACATACATGCATTTATTATTTTTAGTTTTAGGAAAAGGCTTGGTTGGTTACTACGAATAAAATTGCTGTCCAAGAGGCAGTGTTTGTGAAAAAAGAACACAGAAACCTGGAGTTACAATCAGAATAGCGTGTTATAGGTGGTGGCTAGGAACTTAGGATGTCATTTAAGCTGCCTGGGTTCCAATCTTGGCTCTTCTGTTAGCTGGCTTTGAGATTTACAGTCCGTTGCCCATCTTTCTTGTGTCTCCTGGGTAAGATAGAGGTCACACAATACCCGGTACAGTAACTGAGAGTATTAAATGAAGACGGTACAAGAGATTGCATGGTAAATTCCACAGCGTTTTATTTATTCAGATTAACTGTCGATTTCATCATGGATTGTACATCTCCAGCTTTAGTACAAATCACCTAAAAATCTTGGTAAAATTCAGTTTCTGATTCTGAAGGTCTTCACTGGGGTCTGAAATTCTGTGTTTGCAACGAGGTCCCAGGGATGCTAATAGCTTGGTTCGCAGACCAGGCTTTGGTCTGGCACAGAATCATAGTTCTGTGCATCTGGATTCTCTGGAGTGCTTGTTGAAGGATGATTGTGGGGCCCTACACCTGCAGTTCCTGCTTGAGTACCTGGACAATGGGATGAGAATTCATTTTCTAACAGGCTGCCTGGTGATGATAATGCCGCTGATTTGGGAACCTCATACTTCGAGAACTACTGATCTAGAAAACAGACGATTGTTTTATTTGGAAAGCAAATTGCATTGCTATGCTACGGAAAGCAGGAACTGAAGGCCTAAAACTTAGATTCTGACTTTTAGATTATAGTTCTGGTGCCTAAACACACTTAATATTATTTTTAACAGCAATGGGCTCTAACACGTTCCAATTTATTACAGTAAAAGACACATTGCCATTAAGACTCTTCAAAATACATCTCCTCGCGGCAAACTCACCCCATTGTTTTGCCACTTTCTGAAGCAGTCCTGGAAATCCTCTTTCGTGAATGTCTTTAACGAGGCGTGATCAAAACTACAGTGAATGCTGCTGCCAACAGCCATCCCAGGGAAAGGCGGGCTTGTGAGAACATTATAACGTGTCCTCGTGCATTTTCTCAGGCCTGTTACAGCTGGTGTAGCAATCTAACTTTAATCTGGACCCCTGAGAAAG
Source organism: Erethizon dorsatum (assembly GCA_028451465.1). Taxonomy (NCBI): domain Eukaryota; kingdom Metazoa; phylum Chordata; class Mammalia; order Rodentia; family Erethizontidae; genus Erethizon; species Erethizon dorsatum. Next base: position 32,155,003 of record CM051835.1, on the reverse strand, counting down.
ACCCCTCTGAGAACTGCAGATTATGGATAGGCATCTTCTCTCTCGGATGAAGTTGAAAAAGAGAAACATATTTTATGAAGGTTCTCATCAGGCGTAGCAAACACTGCCTGCTGTTTCGATAGTCTTCACTATAACACATAAATGTACCTGGATAATTCTTTTCCTGGATTTAATGTTGGCACGTTTCTGGGTTGGTTCAGAGATGCTTGGAGGGCGAGAATGGATAACAGCACTCCTGAAGGTTTAACTCACAGCAAATCATCAAGAGAAGCGTGTGTGTGTACAACTTGTCCCTAATTAAAGCAAGTAATAGAAAGGGGCAATGTCAAAATGTACTGAACTGAACCTTCTGGGGATTATTGCTACTGTCATTCTTTTTTTTTTTTTTTTTGTGGGTACCGGGGGGTCGACCTCAGGACCTCGCGCGCCAACAGGCACCCGTGCCACTGAGCGATATCACCGGCCCCTTTTTCATATGTGGGATCCGGGAGTCGAACTCGGGCCCTCGTGCTTGCAAGGCAGGCGCTTATGCCGCTGAGCCATCTCACCGGCCCCTACTGTCATTCTTTTGAGTGGACAGAAGTTGGCAGCACGTTCTGGGAGATTAATGGTTCTCCTGTATCAGCCTAATGCTAGATCAGCCAACCAGTTTGGTTTAAGGGAGAAAAGTAACAAGGCCGTGAAACAGAATCAGGCTTGCTTATCCTTAAAATGGATGAACCATGGTCAGCATTTATGGCCCTTCGATCTCTACAGATAGTGTGCTATATTCTGGGGGAGAGTTTAAGAGTGGCTCATGACCCTAAGATGTTTATAGTTTTAAGAGCCATGAGGATATAGGTGAATAGTTACACTGTAGGCAGAATAGATTAACTGATATGTTAACCATACTACCAGTGTGGAAGGAATGCAGAGGAAACAATGACACGTTTGGCTTGAGGAGGTCGGAGAAGACTTCAGGAGGATATGGTGTGTGGGCTGAGACTTTAAAAATTAGGAGGATTTCAGTAGACGGGAGGCCCCCAGTGGACCTACAGCCATGCACTTACTGTACTGGATGAAGACCTGGGTCCCCACTTACTGTGCTTTGCAAACATTGTAGGATTGTTTTCCCTTAAATCGGTGATACATAATACAGAGGAGTAGAATTGACTTTGCCAACATAAGTGTGTGTTACATTTTGTTAAGGGAAAAGTCAGTGATTACTCAGATACTTTTAGATTTCTGTGCCTGATTGATACAAGAGCCAATAAGATTTTAGTTGCTGATCAGATGACTGCTTTGCTGTTGGTCCTGTTCACACAATTCCAAAATAGAATTCAAGGATGACTCTAGTTTTGTCTTATTTTTCTCATTGCTGAGACAAAATACCTGACACTCAAAGTTAAAGGAAGAAAGATTTATTTTGGCTTACAGTTTGTAGAGGTTTCAGTCTGTCGTCAGCTGGCTCCAAGGCAGGGTGGCATGGCAGAGGGGCATCGCAGAGGAGAAACAGTCCATGGCAAAGCGGGGCAGGCAGAAGGCAGCCAGCAGTGAAGTAGCAAGCAGCAAGCGACAGCAGCAGCTCTTTTTCTGTCCCTTATATTCTATCCAATATAAGGTTATGTGCTCTTAGGGCGGGTAGCACTCACGCCCACAGTGGGCCTTCCCAATATCAACACCCAGAACTGTGCCAGACCAGTCAGTGGAGTAATCAGCTTAGTAATCACACACCCTTCATGCCAGCGTCACACACTCTAGATCTGGCCACCTCTGAAAAGCCCCATCTATGACCACATGAGGCTTTGAGGGGACATCTAGACACAAGCAATAACAAGTTTAGAGACTAAAAACTTCCTAAAATACACTTAAACTTTGGAGGACATTGCTATGAATTATTTCTTTGTGTCTTGCAGAACCCTATAGATTGCTTATAGCAAGAGAGTTGGACAAGATCAGGCAAAGAGCTATAGTCTCTTTAGATCTAATTTTAAATTTAATAGGACCCAATCTGTTCCCTTAATCTTTTTTTATTAATACGTGCTTGCTGTACATGATGTTTACATTCATTTTAGGGAATAGGTTCATGTACTTAACATATCTTGATTTCTCTTTATGGCCCTTCCCATCCCTATCCTGTTCCTCTGTCTCTGGATTCCCTTCCCCCATTTTCATTATTATTATTACTATTATTTTTAGTTCATGTTTGTGACATATAATGGTTACATTCATGCTGGGTAGTTGGTATATACATGACACATCTTAAATCTTTTATGTTCTCTTTCTCTCTCCTTCTCCCCCTCCACCCTCAGTCTCTGTTCCCCTTCCCATTTGCATAAATTCTCTCTTCCCGTTTCCTTTTTTTTTTTTTGTGGGTACCGGGGGTCGAACTCAGGACCTCGTGCTCCAGCAGGAGCCTGTGCTGCTGAGCGATATCACCGGCCCTTTTTTCATATGTGGGTTCCAGGAGTCTAACTTGGGCCCTTGTGCTTGCTGGGCAGGTGCTTAACGCCGCTGAGCCATCTCACTGGCCCCCCATTTCCTTTTATCAATCTTTTATTTTCCTCTTTACTTTATTTATACTTTGCATTACTCAAATGAGGGAAACCATATAGTATTTAAGCTTGTGTGTCTGATTTATTTCACTTAACATAATGTTTTCAAGGTGCACCCATTTTCCTACAAATGTCACAAATTTATTCATCTGTTGATGGACATATGGGGCTGCTTCCAAGATGTAGCTGTTATAAATTGTGCTGCTATAAACGTGGGTATGCATGTGTTACTGTAATAGGATGTCTTTAACTCTTTAGGGAAGATACCTAGAAGGGGAATAGCTGAGTTCAATGGAATTTCTAATTTTAGTTTTTTGAGAAACATCCATTCCTATTTTCATAATGGTAGTACTAGTTTACATTCCCATCAGTGATGTAGAAGTGTTCCTTTTTGACCACAGCCATGCCAGAATTTATTTGATGATGGCGATCTTTTTCTAGAGTGAGATGAAATCTCAGTGTTGCTTTAATTTGCATTTCTCTAATGGCCAGAGACATGGAAAATTTCTTCATGTGTTTATGGCCATTTGTATTTCTTTTTCTGAGAAGTGTCTATTCATTTCAGTTGTCCATTTTTTTGCTTGGCTCTTTTATTTTGGAAGGTCTAAATTTTTTGAGCTTTTCATATATATGCTATACATGAGTCCACTGTCCAAGTTGTAGGTGGCAAAATTTTTTCCCATTTTGTAGGTTGTTTTTTCACTCTGTTGGTTGTTTTCTTTGCTTATGAAGAAGCTTTTTAATTTGTTATAATCTCATTTGTTGATTCTGCTACATTTCTTGTGCACCTGGAGTTCTGTTCAGAAAGTCCTTGCCTACACCTATTTTTTTGAGACAGGATCTCACTATGTAGTTCAGGCTGGCCTTGGCCTCACTATGTAGCCCAGGCTGGCCTCGAACTCATGGTGTTTCTCCTGCCTCAGCCTCCCAAGTGCTGGGGTTATAGGCATGCACCACCATGCCTGGCTATACCTATTTTATCTTTTAGTAGGTTAAGTGTATCTATTTTATTTTATTTATTTTTTATTTTTTCTATTTTAATATTTACATCTTTGATCCATTTTAATTTTACTTTAGTACATGGTGAGAAATATGGGTCTAGGTTCAAACTTGATAGCCAGCTTTCCCAGCACCATTTGTTCAAGAGGCTATCTTTCCTCCAATGTATGTTTTTGGGCCCTATGTCAAAGACTGGATAGCCAATTATATCTGGGATTGTTTCTGCATCCTCTCTTCTGTTCCACTGAACCACATGTCTGTTTTTGTGCCAACACCATGCTGTTTTTGTCACTACAGCCTTGTAGTATACCTTGAGTCTTTTCTGGTTCTGTATGAATTTTAGGATTGTTTTCCCTAAATTTGTGAGGAATGCTGTAGGTGTTTGAATTAAATTACATTAAATCTATATATCAATTTTGGAAATATGGCCATTTTGACAATATTGGTTCTGCCTATCCAGGAAGAGGGAATATCTTTCCATTTTCTGACTCTTTTTTCAGAGTACTGTAGTTCTAGAGGTAGAGGTCTTTCACTTCCACGGTTAGGTCAATGCCTAGTTATTTAATTTTTCTTGATGCTATTGCGAATGGTACTTCTTTTCCTAATTTCTTCCTCAGTGAGTTCGCTATTAGTGTACAGGAACACTATTGATTTTTGTGTGCTCATTTTGTATCCTGCCACGTGGCTGAATTTGGCTATTAATTCTAGGAGTCTTTGGGTGGAATACAGCCTCTAGGTACAGGAGCATGTCTTCTGCAAATAACGATAATCTGATTTCTTCCTCTCCTATACTCATCCTTTTATTTCTTTCTCTTGCCTAATTGTGCTGGCTAATGGTTTGAGTACTATGGTGAATAAGAGTGGTGATACTGGACCTCCTGTCTTGTTCCTGATTTTAGAGGGTAAATTGCTTCATTTACTATGATATTGGCTCTTGGTTTGTCATAAATGGCTTTTAGCAGATTGAGATAAAGTCCTTCTATACCTATTTTCTTCAGGTTTTAAAATAATCATGAATGAATGTTGGATTTTTTCAAAAGTTTTTTTTTTGCATCTATTGATATGATCATGTGGTTTTGTCCCTGCTTCTGTTTGTGTGATGTGTTATATTTGTATTATAATTTTTTTAGTATATATTTGGCATACACAGTGCTTGCATTCATCATAGAGGATTTGTGCCTGTATGTAATATATCTACATTCTCCTTTTTTTCCCCCATCCCTCTCCCTTCCCTTCAACCCTTCTTCTACCACCCATTTATGGAAAATTTGTTTCAGTTTTTTTCCTTCCATATCTTAAAAAAAACTCTTTTCCTTTGCTTCCCTTCCCCTCCCTTGTTCTCCTTTCCGATTGAACTTGGTGTTTCCACTTCCCAATATCTATCCTCCATTTTGCTTCGTATTTATCCTTAGAGTTTCTCACACAAGAGAAACAATGTGATATTTAAACTCATGTGTCTTATTTATTTCACTTAAAATTATGGTCTTGAGGTGCCTCCATTTACCTATAAATGAGTCAAATTTATCCTTCTTTATGGTGGAGTAGTACTGCACTGTATGTAAATACAACATTTTCTTTATCCATTCATCTATTGACGGGCATATGAGCGGTTTCCAAGATTTAGCTATTATAAATTGTGCTGCTATAAATGTGGTATGCATATATCACTGTGGACCGATGCTTTTAACTCTTTTGGGAAGATGTCTAGAAGGGGAATAGCTGGTGTTATGGCTTTTATGTCCCCCCAAAGCCTCATGAGATCATAGATCATTCTTTTTGGGGGTGGCTGGATCTATGGTGTGTGATGTGGGGATCACGGATGTGATGCTGGGTTGATTCACGGTGTAATGCTAGGATTAAGGCTGCCCCACCCTGGGTAACAGTGATATCCACCCTGAGGTTGGGTAGCCTGAATAGAATATAAGGGACAGAAAGAGGGCTGCTGTCATTGCTTGCTGTTTCTTTGCTACTTCACTGTTTTGCTGCCTTCTGGCTGTCACGAACTGTTTTTCCTCTGCGATGCCAATCTGCCATCCCGCCCTGCCTTGGAGCCAGCTGACTATGGACTGAAACCTCTGCAAACTGTGAGCCAAATAAACCTTTCCTCCTTTAACTTTGGGCGTCAGGTATTTTGTCTCAGCAACAAAAATTGTAACTAAGATAGTTGCATCAAATGGAACCTCTGGTTTTAGCTTTAGGCAGAATCTCCTCACTGATTTCCACAGTGGTTGTTCCAGTTACACTCCCACTCACAGTGGCGAAGGGTTCCTTTCCCCCGCAACCTGAACAGCAGTTGTTATGGGTGGATTTCTTGATGATAGCCATTCTTTCTGGAGTGAGGTGGAGTCTTAGCGTTGTTTTCACTTGCATTTTTCAAATGACCAGTGATGTTGAACATTTTTTCATATATTTATTTGTTGTTTGTATTTCCTCATCTGCAAAGCGTCTGTTCATTTCAGATGCCCATTTTTGGATTGGGTCTTTGAATTTGGAGGGTGTGTTTTTTTTGAGTTCTTTATATATTCTAGATATTAGCACTTTGAGGAGAAGCTGGTAAAAATTTTCCTCATTCTGTATGTGGTCTCCTCACTGTGCTGATGGTGTCTTTTGCTGTGCAAGAGCTTTTTATTTATTTTATTTTATTTTTTTGTGGGTACCGGGGGTTGACCTCAGGACCTCGCGCGCCAGTAGGCACCTGTGCCGCTGAGCAATATCACTGGCCCTTTCCTCGTAGGTGGGTTCCGGGAGTCGAACGCGGGCCCTCGCGCTTGCCAGGCAGGCACTTATGCCGCTGAGCCATCTCACCGGCCCAAGAGCTTTTTAATTTGATGTGATCCCAATTGCTGATTCTTTGTAATATTTCCTGTGTGATCAGGGTTTTGTTCATAAAGTCTTTGCCTACACCTATGTCTTTGAGAGTTTTACCTATTCTATCTTCCAGCAAATTAAATGTTTCTGTTTTTATATTTAGATCTTTAATCCATTTTGATTTTAGTTTAGTGCATGGTGAGAGATATGGGTCTAGGTTTAATATTCAGCATGTGGAAAGCCAGTATTCCCAGCACCATTTATTAAAGAGGTATCTTCCTTCTGGTGAAGGTGTTTGGCCCCTTTGTCAAAGATAAGGTGACTGTGCATGGAGTTGTTTCTGCATCTTCTATTCTTTCAATTGATGCTTGGGTCTTTTTTTTTTTTTTTTTTTTTTTATTAGTACCATGCAGTTTTTATCACAGTAGCTTGTAGTATAACTACAAATGGGGGATTTTGATGCCCTTTGCCTTGCCCTTGTTGTTAAGAATTGCCTTTGCTCTTCTGGGGCTCTTCTGGATTGTTTTCGTTAGTTCTGTGAGGTATGCTATTTGTATTTTGATTGGGATTGCATTAAATCTGTATAACAATTTTGGAAGTATGGCCAATTTCACTATATTGGTTCTTCCTACCCAGGAACGAAGACTATCTTTCCATATTCTGATATCTTCTTTGATCTCCTTTTTCAGAGTACTATAGTTTTCAATGTAAAGGTTTTTCACTTCCTTTGTTAGATTGATTCCTAGGTATTTCTTTTTTTTTTTTTTTTGGATGCTGTTTTGGTTACTTTTCTCTCGTTGCTGGGACAAAATACCCAGCACCCAAAATTAAGGAAGGAAAGGTTTATTTGGCTCACAGTTTGTGGAGGTTTAAATCCATACTCGGCTGGCTCCAAGGCAGAGTGGCACATGGCAGAGGGCAACAGTTCATGGCAGCGGAAGGCAGCAAAAACAGCAAGAGCAAAAGGGAGGAGCGTGCGCAAGAGAGAGAGCAACCTCTTTCCCTCCCTTATATTACATGCAGGCTGCCCGCCCCAGGGTGGGCATAGCACTCATGCCCATAATCCCAGCATTAGACCATGAATCAGTCATAAACTCCAGAATCCCGCCTCCATGACTGCATGAGGCTTTTGGGGGGACATCTAGACACAAACCATAACAGATGCTATTGTGAAAGGTGCCATTTCCCTAATTTCTTTCCCAGTAAATTTGTTAATTGTGTACAGGAATGCTACTGATTTTTGAGTGTTGACTTTGTATCCTGTTGTGCTACTGAATTTGGTTGTTAAATCTAGAACTATTTTGGTGGAGTTTTGGGGGTCTCTGACGTAAATTATCATGTCATCTGCAAATAATGATAATTTAACTTCTTCCTCTCCTTCATTATTCCTTTTATTTCTTTCTCTTGTCTAATTGCTCTGGCTAATGTTTCCAGAAGAGTCTTGATAGTGTCATGTTCCTGATTTTAGAATGAAAGCTTTCAGTTTTTTGACCATTTAGTGTGATGTTGGCTGTTGGTTTGTCATAGATGGCTTTTGTCAAATTGAGACATAGACCTTCTATTCTAATTTTCTGTAGGGTTTTTATCATAAATGGGTGCTGGAGTTTGTCAAATCCTTTTTCTGTGTCTGTTGAGATGATCATTTGGTTTTGTACTTGATTCTGTTAATGCAGTTTATTACATTTATTGATTTGGGTATGTTGAACCATCCCTGCAGTCCTGGGATGAATCCTACTTGGTTGTGGAATATAATCTTCTTGATAATTTGCTGCATTCTGCTTGTCAGTATCTTCTTTTGGCATCTATGCTCATTAAGGAGAACATAATGGCCTGTAGTTCTCTTTTTTGGTTGGCCCATAGTTCTTTTTTGGTTGGATCCTTCTCTGGTTTTTATATCAGGGTATGCTTGTTTCCAGGAATGACTTTGGGAGTATTGCTTCATTTTCAATTTCATTAAAGAGCTTGAAGAGTAGTGGTATTAGATCAACTGTAAAGTTCTTGTCGAATTCAGTGGTGAATCTATCAGGACCTGGACTTTTCTCTTTTGGTAGTTTTTTTTTTTTTTGTGGGTACCGGGGGTCAACCTCAGGACCTAGCACGCCAGCAGGCGCCCGTGCTGCTGAGCGATATCACCGGCCCCTTTTTCGTATGTTGGTTCTGGGAGTCGAACTCAGGCCCTCCTCGCGCTTGCCAGGCAGGCGCTTATGCTGCTGAGCCATCTCACCGGCCCTGGTAGTTTTTATATTACTTCTTCAATTTCGTTGACTGGTACTGGATTATTTAGAGTTTTAAAATCTTCTTGATTCAGCTTTGGTAAATCTAGGAATCTGTTCATTTCTTATGAATTTTTAAAATTTTTTTAGAGTGCAAGTTCTTCAAGTAGGTATTGATGATCTTCTGGATTTCTGCAGGATCCATTGTGATTTCACCCTTCTTATTCCTCATTGCATGGATTTGGATCTTTTCTTTCCTTCTTTTGATGAGGTTGGATAAGGCTTTGTCTGTTTTACTTAATCTTTCAAAGAAGCAACTCTTCCAATTCATTGATTCTTCATATTGTTTTCTTAGTCTCAATTGCATTAATTTCTGCTCTGATATTTACAGTTTCCTCCTTCTTATGCACTTTGGGCTTAACTTGCTCTTCTTTTTCTAGAACCTTGAAGTTCAACATTAGGTTATTTATTTGAACCCTGTCTGTTTTTCTGATGTGGGAATTCAGCACTGTAAATTTCCCTCATACAACTGCTTTCATTGCATCCTGTAAGTTCTGGTATGTCATATTGGCCTTATCTTTTCATTGTAGAAACTGTCTCATTTCATCTGTGACCCACTGGTTTTTCTGGAGGGTGTTATTTAATTTCCATGTGTTTATGTAGTTTTTGTGGTTTCTTTTGCCATATTTCTTTGCCCTATGATATGATAATATGCATGGGATAATTTCAATGCCTTTGTATTTATGTAAGCATGTTCTATGAGCTAGTATGTGGTCTATTTTGGAAAAAGTCCCGTGTGCTGTTGAGAACAATGTGTATTCTCTTGTTGTGGGTTGGTACACTCAGTAGATATCTACTAAGTCTGTTTGTTCAAAGATTTAGTTTAGCTCTGATATTTCTTTTTTGACTTTTTTTGTCTAGTTAATCTGTCTAGTTGTGACAATGGAGTATTGGGGTCACCCATTACAATTGTATTAGTGCTTATCTGATTTTTTATTAGTGTTTGTTTTACATAGTTGGTTGCATGAGTATTTGGTGCATATATATTTATGTCTGTCATCTCTTTGTCTTGGATTGTTCCCTTTACAAGGACGAGGTGACTTTCTTTGTTTCTCTTAATCAGTCTTGGTTTGAAATCCACTTCGTCTGCAAATAGAATAGCTACCCCTGCTTTTTTCTGGGTTCCTGTTGCATAAAGTGTTGTTTTCCACCATTTGACTTTTGATCTATGAGTTTCTTTTTGAGTTAAATATGTTTCTTGTATGCAGCATATTGTTGGATCTTGTTTCTTGATCCATTCTACCAATATTTCTTTTGATTGGTGAATTGAGACCATTTGTATTGATGGTAATTGATAGGTATTGAGTTGTCTTGGTTCTTGTGTTATTTTTCCTCTGTTGATTCCTTTTCTTTCCCCTCTATTTAATTGCTTGCCTTGCCTGGTAGTTTCATTTTATTGAGATTATTGGAATAGTTTTCATTGTCTTTTTCAACTATATCCTTCAGAATTTTTGGAGTGCTGGTTTAGTGGTCATGAATTTCTTCAGGTGTTCTTTATCATGGAAGTATCTTATTTCTCCATCAATTTTGAAAGATAATTTTGTGGGGATACATCAATCTGGGTTGTAGGTTGTTTTCTTTTAGGGCTTGAAATACTTCACTTTAAGCTGTCCTTGACTTAAGTGTTTGTGTTGAGAAGTCTGCTGTTATTTTGATGGGTTTTCCTTTATAGTTGTTTTGTCTCTGTTCTCTAACAGCTTTTGATATTGTTTGTATGTTGAATTTCTGGAATTTTGACTATTATATGCATTGGTGTAGTTTCTTTTTTTTCTGATCATGGCTAATTGGAGTTCTATATGCCTCACTTATCTGTATGTCAAATTCATTTTCCATGTTTCGGAGGTTTTCTGATAGTATTTCTGTGAATAAATTTTTTATGTCCTTTGTGGTATCTTCTGATTTTTCATTCATTCCAATTAATCTAATGTTATTCTTCTTTGCATCGTCTAGCAGCTCTTGGATTGATTTATTTGTGGATCCTTGCTATTTTTAAGAAGCCTTTCATTTGATGATCACTAACCACAAACCTGTCTTCTTCTAGATCTGATATTCTATTTTCACATTGGTTGATTCTGCTGTGCATTATTTTTAATAGATTTCTAAAATCTCTTAGATATCAGTTTGAACCTGTTTTATGGAATCCAGTTTTTTCCTATGTTGGGCATTCATGGTTTCCATCACTTTCCTAAATTCCTCTATTTTTTAATCTGTATCTACTCTAGATTGACTAATCATGTCCTTCATTATGGTCATCTTTTCTTTAATTATGTGTGTAATTATTTTTGTCTTGTTTTTATCTAGAGACTTATTCATCTATTTTGTTACTTCTGCTGCTATCATTTCAGAAAGTTCAACTCAGATGCTTTTGATTCCTTCTACTTTGATGCCCCCTAGATTTGCCTTGGGTGAGGTGGAGGTCTGGGGTTGCATCTTGCTTCCATGTTTTCTCATTTTGTGTTTATTTTTTATTTGTTTTCTTCAGTAAGGCTTGTAAATTGCTTATGGTAGGTAGCTTTATTATTAAAACTACCAATAATGTTCACCCTCACAAAGAGAGAAAAACAAACAATCAGAAAAAAACCCCAAATGAACAAAACTAAGGAAAAAAAAAAAAAAAAAAAAAAAAAAAAACCAAAGGCAAAGAAAAAGGGAAAAAATAAATTTCTCTGTGATCTCATGTCTGTGGTTATCTTCCGGGGTCCATAGTTTTGTGGCAGTGTCCACGGCATGACTATGCTCTCACTGGTAGACAAAGGAGGCACTCAGAACCCAGATCAGGCTGGATAATCCCAGTATGCTGGCAGTAGGATCAGGGCAGGGTGATGGTCCTGGGATGTTCAAATCCGTGGACTTCAGGCTGAACCTAGCATCAGGATGTGGGGCTGTGACCTGAGTCATTTAGCTTATAACACTCTGGGTGTCTCTTGCTGGCCTGCCCATGGGTCCCTGACCATGGGTGTCTCCCATGATTGTCCCTCACCCGGTCACTATGGTAGTTTAACACTGGGAGCCCTGAGATGTAGCTGACCTGTGAATGCTCTGAGTCCTGGGCTCAGTTGGTCCCACCCTAAAATCGTGTCTGACTAAATACACTCTCCAGGGGATGCAGCCGACACTGGGACCCGAGTCACTCACCAGCTGCTGCAGTGCCAGCATCACTGCTCCATTCCTCCAGTGCTTTTCTCCCGGGAGCCCTCTGGAGTTGCCCACTTTCACTGTGTCTCTGAGATTCGATCTTCCTTTCCTCACACCATGAGCCAGGAGCCAGGGAGAAAGTGCAGGTCCCCCCTTCCTTTTTCTGCACTGTGGTCTGTCTCTTCAATTTCTCTATAGGCTCCAATTTTCCCTTCAGGTCCTTCCTGAATCCCAGGGATCCACCTCTCTCCTTCTTTCCTTCCCCAAATTGTTATTTTTCAATGGCTGTATTCCAAATCTTGGAGAGGCTGATTTGTTGCTACTTACTGCTCCACCATCTTCCCGGAAGTCCTACATTTTTGATTTACATATACTGAATCATCCTTGCAACCCTGGGATGAAGCCTACTTTATTATGACAAGTGATCCTTTTGATGATTCATTGCATTATATTTGCCAATATCTTATTGAAGATCTTCGCATCTATGTTCATTAAGAATATTCACCTGTAGTTTTCTTTCTTAGTTGAGCCTTTGCTTTTGGGATCAGGGTGATGCCAGATTCCAGAAATGAGTTTGGAAGCACTCTTTCCCTTTCAATTTCATTGAAGAGTTTGAGGAGTATTGGTATCTACATATCCTGCCAAAGCCTCATGTGCTCATAGGTGGGGCTTTTGGGAGGTGGCTGAATCATGGACGCTGGATTAGGGGACGTGATACTAGGATTAAGGGTGTGTGGTACTGGATTAGCCCACTGATTGGTTTAGTGCAATTCTGGGTATGGATAGTGGGTATTGGTGGCACCACCCAAAAGATTTATAGCCCAGAAGGGATAAAAGGAAGAGGGAGGTTTGCTGCTTGCTGCCTCCTGTTACTCTGCCATGGACTGTTTCTCCTCTGCAATGCCCCTCTGCCATGCTACCCTGCCTTGGAGCCAGCCAACTATGGATTGAAACCTCTACAAACTGTGAGCCAAAACAAACCTCTCATTCTTTAACTTGTGAATGTCAAGTATTTTGTTCCAGCAACAAGAGAAAGTAATGAAGAGAGTAGGTGTTTTTCATTGCTGCCTTAATTTCATTGGTTGTTATTGCGTGGTTCAGAACTTATTATTATTTTTTTTTAATGTGGGTATTGGGAGTTAGCCTCAGGACCTCGAGCTTGCCAGCAAGCACTTGTGCCACTGAGCTATATCACTGGCCCTTTTTTTCCTTTATGTGGGTACCAGGAATCGAACTCAGGACCTTGTGCTTGCTGAGCAGGCACTTATGCTGCTGAGCTATCTCACCGGCCCCAGAACTTATTTTTATGTCTTCTCAGTTTAGTTTTGGTAATTTGTATGAGTCTAAGAATCTGTCTATTTCTTCAAGATTTTCCAATTTGTTGGAGTACGATTTTTATCTAAATTACTATCTTAGAGATATTTTTAGTCTATTTATTGGCAAATAAAAATTGTACATACTTATGTACAAATGAGATTTTGATAAACGTACATTGTGTAACAGCTATATCAAGCTAATTAACATAAGCATTACCTCATATCCTCACTATTATTATTATTATTATTTTTTTGTGGGTACCGGGGGTTGACCTCAGGACCTCGTGCACCAGCAGGCGCCCATGCCGCTGAGCGATATCACCGGCCCCTTTTTCGTATGTGGGTTCCGGGAGTTGAACTCGGGCCCTCGTGCTTGCCAGGCAGGCGCTTACGCCACTGAGCCATCTCACTGGCCCACTATTATTATTTTGTAGTGAGAACATTGTTCTATTTTTCAGCCAAGTAGAAGAACTGCTGCTAGAACCCAGGTCATTCAGAAATGCTGTACTTGCTTCCATTAACCTAAGACCTACTAAAGGGGTACTCCTCCCTTAAATGAATTATTTAACTTAAGGTAGCTAAGAGAAATATTTATTTCTAGATGAATTAAGAAGCAGTAGGAAATTTCAGGAGATTTCAGTTATGTTAGTTGTTACCATTATTGTATAACGGTATGACATCTTACACATTGCAATTAAAACAAAAGATATATATCTAATATACTTACTACTGTACTTAAGAAAATCCCCTATATTATTATTATTATTTTTTTTTTTGGTGGTCCTGGGGATTGAACTCAGGGCCTTGTGCAAGCTAGGCAAGCACTCTGCCACTAAGCTACATCCCCAGCCCCCTTCATTCTTTTAGTGATCATTTTGATCATGTGTATATTAGAAGAACAGTATTAAGAGAAACTTTGAAACGCTTTCCCTTTAATTCTGTGTCTACTTTTAGCCAATATTTATAGAACCAATCTTATCTCCCCCTGCAGTAACTATATTTCCTTGTTTCTTCTAAGGGTCATGTGAGATACCATGTATAATTCTAAAGAAACACTTCTACAGTGGAAAAAACCCCACCCCATACTTAAATCCATTCAAGCATCTTCCTGACAACTAGGCTGTATCTAGGACACATCTGGACAGTTGGAAACATCTAAATTTGACTGACTTTTCCAGTTTTCAGCAGAACATTTAGTAAATAAAAGAATAAGGAACTTATTCTAATCATGTGTGTTTTTAAAAAATCAACAGCATTTCAGAGGGGCTGGGGTCCCCACAGCACAGCCTGTGTTTCTTGCTCCCTGGCGGACTTACCCCAGGTTGGTGGAGAAGGCTGACATTCAAGGGGTGTGGTTTTCGAGGTTGCCATGTGCCTTGCCATTTCTTAAAATAACTCTCTCTCTGGCTGCCAGATGGCTGGAGGAATTACCAAACACAGGGTCCATTAACCCCAGAACTTGGTGCCTTAGGACTGGAGGCTCTTTCAGGGTCCTTCCCAATTTCTGTTTTTAAATATCTGGACCCCTTCAAGTTTAAGCAGAATCTTGCTCTTCCCCCTCCTCTGAACCTTTAGTGAAAGCAGAGGGTAAGAATTGGTTTTGGGTAAAGAAAGTGAATTTTGACCTTTTGTCGCTCCCTTGAGAACATTAATCTTGACTACGCTGTAAAAGAAAGTTTTTCCTTTTTAGCCCAGATATTTTGGATATTGTGTTCTTATGAGGTGCGAAGAAACGCCATAGAGAAACAATTCTTGGAGCTCACAGACAGACCCAGTTTTCATGGCTTCTTGGCAGAGGCAGTAGCCTCAGATAACTCTTCCCCCTGGGGTGCGGTTTCATAAAATACAGTTTCCCCTTCCATTTGCTGAATGATGATGTCTGGAAAAATTGGAAGAACAGTAATCTTTTGAAGGAAAAGAACATTTAGGAAGGGAAAATACTTTTTCTATGTATAGGTTGAAGAATGAGATAAATTGGTTTGAAAAAAAGTAAATATATTGGAAGACTTTATTCATCAAATATTTGCAATACACTAGAGATAGTTCTAGACTCTGATGCTATAATAGGCAGTGATCTGGAGATCTTTGACTTCATGCAGTTTGTAGTCTAGTAGAAAGGCACAGAAAGCTACCTAACCCTGTGTGTGTGTGTGTGTGTGTGTGTGTGTGTGTGTGCATGTGTGTCAGATCAGAGAAAATCTCTCTGAAGGAGTATTTAAAATAAGACCCTTAACAAGTTTAGATGGGCAAAGTTCTCAATTTAATTTGGCCCCATTTTCAATAATCCTCACAAAACAAAACAGAACAAAACAAAGCAAAACATGGGCCAGTGAGATGGCTCAGCGGCGTAAGCGCCTGCCTGGCAAGCGCGAGGGTCTGAGTTCGACTCCCGGAACCCACATACCAAAAAAAAAAGGGGCCGGTGATATCGCTCAGCGGCACGGGCGCCTGCTGGCGCGCGAGGTCCTGAGGTCAACCCCCGGTACCCACCAAAAAAAAAAAAAAAAAAAAAGCAAAACTAAACACCCCAAAATTCCGTTCTGAGTAACTCGTTCCTCTACCTTAGATGGTTGACTGCCAAGATACAATTCTGATTTCAGTGGGAGGTAGTTGGATATCCACCTCTTTTGCTGTCCCTCGCATGGGTATTATTCCTCAGACTTCACTGTCGGATGGTTTATTGGTTTGCATCTATCTCCCTATATAGATTGTGAGTCACTTAAGTTCAAGGACTATACCTTAATAGTCTGTTTCTTCATCCTCTCCTGCCTCCGCCTCTGGTAATGATTATGTTTTTGAACTCAAGATGCATAATTTCTATAGAAAGGCATAAAATAATGTTCGCTTTAGATATTTCGTTGCCTGGCTTGACTCATTTGTTAATATCTAGGCCCACTTTTTGTTAAATACTAGTTAATCATTAGTAGTACTTGGCCTTTCCCCAAGGTTCCCTCCCAGTTGTCCTGAAATTATCTAGTGAGTCAGAACCCAAATTGGCGTGGAAGATTTGGAGCTCTAAATGATCAGCGCCCATAATCAGGGATGTACATTCCTGCACGGTAAGGGTAGGAAGGGACGGATAGATACAGAGATAGAAACAAGAGCATGAATGGTTTTCACTGCTCTCCGAAGGTCAGGAAGACTACTGTTAGAAACTTATGAAAACAGTTAAACATAGACACGTATTTCTGGCTGTAGATCTAGGAAAATATTTCAAATAATCTTTCAATATTAGAGGTGAACCTTGGAGAAGCAAACTGACCTCCTTAACGTAGCAGGACAAAGCACTACTATTAAATTAATGTTTCTTAGTTCCCTGTGGAATTTCTGGCTGTGAAACACGAAGCTTCTCCTCCAGCATTCTTTTCTTTTTTCCCACTATTTGTTTTCTTTTTTGTTTTTGTTTTTGTTTTTTTTTTGAGGCAAGGTCTCACCATGCAGCCCTGGCTGGCCCTGTATTAGCAGTGATCCTCCTGCCCCAGCCTCCCCACTGCTAGGACCACAGGCATGCACCACCACGCCCAGCCCAATTTTCTGGTTTTGACATTGTACTATAATCAAGAAAGTGCACATTGCAAGAAAACTAGGTGAAGATTACATGAGACCTCTGTGTACTATTTTTTCAACTTCCCACAAGTCTACAATTCAAAGTAAGTTCAGAAAATAGTTAGAATACATAATGATGAAGGAAACTTTTCATAATACATTAATCAAAAAGTTAGAAAATTATAAACTGTATGATCCTACTTGAATATTTTATACTATTCACCTATATAGTAATACCTACACGGTAATACCTTGAGTGCTTCTGTTTGCAAACAATTCAGTTCCCAAACAAAAGCATTTGGCAAAATTTTGCTTCTGTTCACAAACTCCACATTGGTGAGAAACATGACCACAGCCATCTTCTCCACATAAACACAAATGCAGCCATCTTCCCTGCCCACTTTTTATTATTTTTTGCTTTTATTCCTTTCATTTTTCTCTGTCTTTGTCTCTCTGTCTCTCTCTCCCTCTCTGTCTTTTTCTCTGTCTCTCTCTCCCTCTCTCTTGACAGAGTCTCACTACGCTTGCCTTGAACTCACTATGTGGCCCAGGATGGCCTTGAACTTGCAGTGATCCTCCTGCCTCAGCCTCCCAAATGCTGGGATTACAGGCATGCACTACTATGTCCAGCTTCATTTTTCTCTTTACTTTGCTCTAAATGCTATTTTGTGGACCCCTGAACTGTGCTGCTAACAGTAATGATACATCAGCTATTAATGCTAAAGTGGTATGGAGTTGAGAGGGCACATGAAATGGTACAACAATACTGCATAATACTCTTCACAAACATTTTATTTCTTGGGTTTATGAAATGGCTAATTATATGAAAAAAGGTTTATTTGCAACTTAATATTATACCTTTCAAGATGGAAGTATGATCTCTTGAGCCCTAGTGTAGGGTTGAATTGCTTACAATTTTAATAAAAATATGAGAGCTCAGTTGGTAAGAATTAATACAGCAAGTTAAGAAAGACTTCGTAAAAGAAGTGGGGAAACAGAAGTACTGACGCTGGCTGGAGTGGACCACCACCCCAGATGAGCCTCCCATCTGCACTCACCTTGCAAGCCTCAGATAACAGCCAGATGAGAACCTTGTGTAGGCTGCACTTTCTGTGCCCCAAATCATGCATCCTCAACACAGGCACTATCTCTCCATAGGGTCAAAAAATTGGCTGTGTGTGTGTGGGTGTGTGCATCTGTGTGCTTACTCTTCAATATGTAAGGCATCGTTATATGGATAGTACGTAAACAGATACACAACATAACTGTGGTTTAAAGTTCTGTAGGGGGCAATCAGGAAAAAATACTTGAAAAGTTTCTTTACTGGGAGGCAAAGAGTGAAAATGAATGATCGAGAAGCACTGCCCTTAGTGGTATCTTTGTGCTGTGTGGAGGGGACAATTTACTTGTGGGTGAATCCTGAAGAACTTGACATTTATGCTATGATATCAAATAGGAAATGATCACTGTAGGATGAAAGCAAAATGGTAGCATGGATAGTAAATGATAGGGGAGTTTGCAGCAAGTTGACAGGTTTCTCAGTAGTCTTATCATAAATTCAACAAATGTAGGCCAAAACAGACAATTTATATTGGAACTAAAGAAGTGGTAGGAGTAAATTCTGTGTTGCTTATTTATAGAATCTATAGTTTTTATGTGTATGTGTACAATAGACATTTGATCAGGGGACCCTCACTTAATCAGCTTGCCAGATGAACAGAGGTCATCCACAGCCCCTGTAATGCATCTAGGGTGAGGACCATGGCACTTTGAACACTCTAGGCTGGTAGGCTACTTGCCACCATTCCATGCTTATAATTAAGATTGTGGAGTAGGCAGTCAATGGTAATGACAAGACAGCACTGGGTGATCGAAGTGTTGTAGAGGACAACTAACAGGGGTGAATAAAAGGAAGCAAGAAGTGGGGTGATTGGAAGGATATTGGAATCTCCAAGACTGCCCAGGAAAAGGGCTGAAGGGAGACAATGAAATGGCTCGCTAAACAGTGTTAAGCAGTTCAGTAAGCAGCATGTCACAAAGTGTCAGAGGTATTCAGAGAACAGAGAACATTGTTTATCATCACAGCGGGGACAAGTGTTGTGGAGGAATGGGGGTAACATCCGGGTGTAGAAAGCTGGAAAGTCAGGCTGGGTTGAACGGGGACAACAGAGGAAGGTGTTTCAGGCTCTGGGTCACAGAATGAGCAGAGGCCAACATGGCAGGAAGAAGCCTGAATACTTTTGATGTCAGTGAGTTTATGAGGTAGGGCAGCTTTGGACTGTGAACGGTTTGGAATGCTGGATGGAGAATGTTTTTGCTTTTTACTTTTTTTTTTCTGTAGAAAAGTTAATTATTGTTTGGTGGCTGCCTTTTAAGAATTCTCTCAATGGGCTAATCTTTTCTGATGTTATCCTTGGAGCCAGCGTTCATTCTTGCATGAAGTTTTAGGCTGTGAGAAATTGCCTACATTTGTCAACATAGATAAATAGTCAAACGCATTAAAATATGAAAGGAAGATGGAAATAGATTAGAACGCTAGAAAACAAAACTTGAGTCTGTACCGAAGTTCGTTTAAAGGCTGAATTCTCAGAAGCTTGCATCTGGTGACCATAGCTCCTTTATTGCTGAACCCTGATCTTAGGAGGTACCTTAGAAAGCCACCTCTTCAAATTTGTGATTTTTTTCCATAGAACTAAAAGTAAACATAGTTAATTTTGCCTCTTTCACTTCCTTTTGACTTTCCATTTACTATTTATTGATTTGAGAAGAGACATTGAAATATCAACTATCACAAATACCCATGTATAGGGCCAGTTCGACCAGGGTTTTTTCTCTTTAGCTAAAACACCGTTGAAAGTCAAGCTATCAGAAGGCTACTAAGCAAGGTGTAAGCAGAATAAGGGTAATTTTTTAGGATGGGACAAATGTTTATTGACATCAGGCTATGGATGCCGAATATGTCCATCTCCAAGAGTCTTTCTGATACTCTTATTTCAGTCAGGGTCCTGGTGGGCAAGAGATCGCACACTCAAACTTTTGCTTAAAGAGGCTTTAATAAAGGATTTTTTAATAAGGATCGAGTGGGCTTATGGGAACTAACAAAGATGACAAAGCACCTAGGGGAGCAGCAATGTTGAGAAGTCGTTCCTGTTCCCAGGCCTGACGGACAAGGACATGGAGTATTGTTAGAGAATCCCGCCAGAGCTGGAGTCACAGAGAAGGGCCTGCAACAGAACTGTGGCCGTAAGTAGAGGGCTGCTACCACTGTCAAACCTAGCAGGTCAGGAAAAGAGTAAGCTGAATAAATTCTTCAGTTTTTCTCTCTCCCCACTCCCTAGTCTCTTCCAATTGGTGGATCCCACTGGAAGCCAGAAGATGAGACAGCCCAGACGATGGCCCAAAGTTATCAACTCCTAAGGCACAATACAGATTAGAAAAGTCAAGAGTGGATCTAGAGAGAGGAAAAGAGAAGAGCCAGAACCTTACTTTTCCCACTCTTTAATCCTTTGGAAATCTGTGTGCATTGCCAAGGACGGCATTTTATTAAAATTCTGAAAAACGACAAATCTGAAGAAAAATTCTTTGTGAAATTAAGCCACTGTTAGAATTTCACAGAGGATGAAATAAATAGAATGTAATAGGAAATAATTCAATCAATGACAGATGGAAGCAAAAATATCATATTTATGAGTGGTCATAGAGTTAGGCTGCAGGGAAGAGCTTTCTCTGAGGAACTATGAAAATACCCACAATTCCTCAGTCTTTTCCCACCAGTCTCAGATGGCGCCAAACCATGTGCCTGATCCTGTAGGCAAGGAGAGAATGCTTACTTTCTGTGGGCAATTTGCCTCCCAGAGGAAGGTGGGGAGGAAAGGAGCAGCCCTAGCCAATAGGTCAAAGCTGGAAGTGCAGAGTCTGGCATGCACCCTATGAGGGCAGCTAAGAGGAAGATGGAGGGAGCTGGACCACAAACAACTAGTTATTCTTACAGGTCCAAGAAGTCTTCCCACTACTTTGGAGCAGAGAGAATTGGGAACTCTGGACAGGAATACCTTTTCTCCACCACGTTTTCTCATTCACTGGTTCATTCACCTTACATGTTTTCAGGAGGAGGCGCACTATGGAAGGGAACACAAAGGGAGGTGGGATTTGGTATCTGTGTGGATGGTAACCCTGGTAACCCTAAAAACAGCTGGCACTTACTGAAGATGTTCCTTAAGGCAGGATGTGCTATTCAGTCATTTGTCACAAAATTTTCACAGCCCCCACATGACAAATACAAATATTATGGACTTGAATTTACAGATGAAGAAACCGAGGCTTGAGGAGGTGAAGGGACTTACTCAAAGCTCACAGGAGCTAGTTAGTGGCAGCGCTAGGATTCCACTGTAGGGAGTTTCACTCCAGAGCTGCTGTCCTTAACTTCTTCCCACATCACAGGTCAGTGCTGGAGGCAGCCTGGGAACAAATAACGACAATGTAATGAATGAGGTACCAGGGTGCTGAGGGAGCAGGGAAGGTGTGTAGGACATCTGTGCCATTTCCCTTGTCCACCACCAGAAATGAACATAGGGCACGCTTTCCTACTACTAAGCATGGATTCAGATACTCATGTTGCCCTGTCGCCCCTCCCAAACACAACACTTAAAATAATGTCTTCCTGACGTTCTGGACCTGCTCCAAGAATTTTGTTCTGGCTTTTGGACACGGCAGAAACAGGAAAAGGAGGTACTAATGTTCCCTGACTAGAGACCTAAGTTAGAGTTTGAAATAAGTTTGTAATTAAAATCCTTGTTAACATTCTATTGTCCTATAGTATGTATATATGTCAACTATATTTTATAATAGCCATAAGTATGCTACATATAATCATTAACATCAGCTATGAGATTAAGTCTTAACATTTCTATAGTTTATGGGTGTATGTCAAACGAAAATGATTTTGTTTATTGATATTTCTCATCTCAAATACTTTTTTGCTGTGACAATTATAATTTGGCAGTAATATATCACGATTTCTGCTAATAGCATAAGAACAAATTCAGTTCTCTGCTTCATCCCTCTGGGTAAAAATTATTTCAGTTCGGTACTCCGTACTGATTTATTTTTCAGCCTATCTGAGATTCTGAACATCCATACATTTGATTATATTACTTGATATTAAGCAAGTATCATTAAGTTTCCTTGGCCGGACTGGACACAACAGGTGCTGCCTGCCGCAGCCAAGTGACTGTCTGTCTGTGCCAGGATGTTAAGCACATCCTGTAGTTCCGTATAAACACCAGGTGGGATTCTAATCCATTCAGCACAGAGCCCCGTATTCATCTCTCCTTAGTGAATGAAAATCTAAGGGAAGTCCCTGCTCAGGAATTCTCTTTACCTTTAGAAGTCAGTGAGTCTTGTTCCAAAATGACCCAAGAACAGGGCTGATTAATTAATCCCAAGCCTCCTGTATACATAGCCTATTTATTAGAGTGACCTCAGAAATTCTCAGGAAGTCCCAAGTTGGCAAGTAGCCCCATTCTTTTCCGGGTTAGAGAAATCTTTAAAAAGTTGAAACTGCTGGGGAGCTTTGAGTCCCTGACTCATTAGTAGCCATTCTTCTATTAGGGCTATAGAAGGATGAAATGAGACCAGGTGACACTCACATCCATGTCATAACCCCTCGGTCTTTTCCTCTTCAAGGCAAAGTCTTTGGTCTGCAGGATGAGTACCACTCTCAGATCCCAGCAGCAGCGTCAGGCATGCTGGCCGGGAGGAAGGACAGCCTCGCTTGCTGCTCTGGCTAGGTATTAGGCACGGGGTCCCGGGACGGCACCTGTGCTTTCGTGACCTTCCACTCCTGGCATGACCAGTACGGAATATCGCACAGACAGCCTGATAGGTGGAGTGATTTTGGAGGAGTGAACCACTACAACAGCTCGCAGAGAAGAGGCGAGGCCATGTCTTCTGATAACGTATCCACCGTTGAAAGGAATAACCTGGAAATTGACAGCTGTAGCAAAGTACTGTTTGTCTCCTGATATTGATTTTCCTTTTTGCTATAGTCACATGATTCTGAATATAGAGGTGGGAGTAGCCCCAAAGCTCTGTTGGCCGTATGACTAAGTTTTAGTTGATGGATATAAGCCAAAGCAATGCCATTTCTGGGTTGTGCCTTGAAAGGGACAAGGCAGAACTTGTGGGTCCTGGGACTTGTAGGGGTCCGAGGAAGGCAGAGCCATGTGATAGAAGACACCCAAGTTCCTGACCCTTGAGCTGCTATGCCAGGCCTGGGTTGCCTACTTCCAGATTGTTAGGCAAGATAGGAAAAACTGTCTACTGTGTTTAAACTGCTGTGACTTTGGATCTCTGTTAAACAGTCAGGTCTCTATCCCAAGTCAACGACTTGGGATTTCAGTAGAAGAGTCAGTTTTAGTTGAGAAAATTGCCTCATTACACTAGTTCTCCCGTTCTCAACACGTAGCCTTCCTTCTCTCAGAGCCAGGGTCCTTAGACTCTACAGCTTCCATTTAGGGCACTGTCTTTTGAGAATTTAATATTAGGCCTTAGCTTGAATAAGGAGTGGAGATCTAGACTTTTCATGTGGACTCAAAAATCTTCTCCCACACTGTCACTCCTTTAAATGTTGCTGTATTTCTCTGGTGTGCCCCGTGATTGATGTCTGCAGGAGCGGGAGTGCTTTCTCAGACATGACTACGGTATTTGAATTGGTTGCTAGGACATCTGTGGAATTTCCATATTCTATCTTAGGAAAGAAATATAATTTTTCTTTGATGCTACATTCTTTCTTAACCAAAAATACAAGGAAACTACTGTTTGCAGTGGTTTTTTGGCAGAGCTCTGAGGTGTGGCCTGGATCTGGGAACCCATAATCCAAGAATAAGGCTCCATTTACGTACAAAATTGTTGCATTTGGAATGAAACTGGGTTCAGCTCCACTCATGAAGCCACTGTCTTACAGGGTCAAAAAGAGCTAATTTTTCAAGCAAGTATGTTTCACTGTGGATGGGCGACTACCAAAATAATTATTTCCTGTGTGGGTCAGCAGGGATGAGGTAATCCTAAGGAAAATGTCCCATTGTGCTTGCGGGGCTGGGTGGTGCAGGAACTCCAGACGTTCATTTAAAACAACAGTCATTGAGGGGACTGGCAAAGTCTTACTCATATGCCTCTGAGAGGACATTCAGTTTTCTATTTGATATTTTCAGGACCTTGAGGGAGAGAAAATGTGGATGCACACACACATGCGCATTAACTCTTCTCTGTGTTACTGTTGATTCACTTAGTGTATAGATGGTTTAGAGATAGAATTCTGTATGAGCCAAGATATCATAGTATCTCTGCTTTTGTCAGTAAGCAAATAGAGACTAACTTTGTATTTGCCTGTCTGTCTTGGGCCACTTGAGGGCATGCTTTATTTGTCTTTGTCTTTCCAGCCCTTACCAATGGACCTATCTCCAAGTACAGTTCTCCTTCATCATCTATTGAATGAATGAGTGGCTTACAAAGAAAGTGAGTAACAGGAAGGAGACTATTACCTCAAAACTGACTTTTCTTGGTATTGTGACACTGAGATAGAGTTCGCCAGAAGGAGCACCTAAGTCAGCCAGGATTGGAACATCCATGAGGTGGTAAACTCTGCGATTCCAAAGATTAAACAACTCTTCATGCCTGGTCTTTCCTGGAATTAGAGGAGGAGGCACAGTGTCATCCATACCAGTTGTGAGATCTGGTGCCATGAGTAGGGTGAATTGTGGCAGCTAGAGCCAGAGGAGACAGAAAATCAAGCCAGGCAGAGGGGGATGCACTTCTGGTCCGCACAGTGGAGGGATGCTTTTGAACACACTATCTGACACTATCTGATGCTCTTCACCCTGCTTTCCTGTTGTGACCGCTCTGGCATAGGAGCCGAGCACACACTACAGATTCTAGAGCTGCTTATTACAAATGCGAATGGACACAACTGACTAACCCACTTACTAGGTTTTCACGGAGTGCCTGTTATGGGCCAGGCATGTATGGTGCTGGGGTACAGAGATGGACAAGACAGATAGGCTCCCTGCCCTTAAAAAATTTAACTTCTACTAGAACAGCTAGACAAAAAGACAAACAAATACATAAAACAATTGCAAATGGCGGCCATTTTTGAGAAATAAACTGGACATTGAGGTAGGGAATAAAAGGAAGTCATAGTGTGGTTAAAATGACTGTCAGGAGGAGGAATAAATCTGCGGAAAAACAAAATGGAAGAACACTGCATAGAGGGAAGAGCACATGTTAAGGAAGGAAGCCTAAAAGAAATTGGTGTTTTAGAGGATAAACAAAGCAAGACAAAGCAAAACACGACAAAATACTAGTGAGTGTGTTGTAGAGTGAGGGACAGTGCACTGACTGGCAGGAGTCCCTCGGGGACTTTGGATCCACTGTTGGGACTCAATACACAAAGATGGATGTTGGATGTTCACAGAGTGGTCAAGGGGCTTTACTTTACTGTCCGTAACAAGAGGCGTGAGCTTGAGAGTCGCTTCCCACTGCACGCCAAAGATCTCACTTTGGCTACTGTATGCTCCACCCACCCGAGTCATAGTGAACAAAATGGAAAGTTGGATTTCACCTAAAATACAAAAGAAAAACAAATACCATTAATTGAATGATGATTCTGTGCTTATGATTCTGGCCCAGGCATCAAAAGGAAAGAAAAAACAAACAAATGAACAAACAAACACAGTTTGGAGGGGCTGTTCATACCCAACTAGTATTTGGCAGTGGAGGCTGAATGAAGTCTGCAGTGTTATTTGCACTTCCGGTTCCCTGATCTTTTGGTAGTATCCTCTTTAATGATGTCCCTAAAATGCTGTCAGATGCTGTCAGATGCTGAGACTGAAGGACTGGTGTGTGTGTGCATGCACATGTGCGCATGTATTTTTATGTTTATTATCTGCAGATACTAAGATGTGATGCTGATTTTAGCCAGATATGTTGACTTATCCAGGACTTCACTAGGATCCTACATAAACTTGGCTTTGAAAAACATTACATCTTAATTTTCACTATCCTCTCTTCCTGAAATTTGATATTGCAATGATTACATTTAGGTAATAAACCACAGTAATTTTGTTCCCAGATAGGCTCTTTTGACCTAGCGATGACAAAAATGAGACCAGGCACACACACAGGCAGGACTTTAGCTAGGGACTTCGGCAGCAGGGAGCCAACATCCATCAAGAAAGGGGGATCAGGCTGCCAAAGAAAGAGAGCAGCAAACTTTTCTTGATTTGTTAGGGTGGGCTAAAGTCTGGTAGTTTTTCATTGGCCAGGGCTTCGTTCCAAAAGATGTTTCTTTTTATGCAAGACTAAGACCACCAGGTGGTCATGGGCAACTTGACCTAGGGATTGCTGCGTTAGTCTGATTGCCGGTGTTGTAATCCTGTGCAAATGCCCTTGCTATGTGGTTTGGTCTGGGCCTTGTGATAGGGTTGAAGGACTTTAGGTGCTCGGGCTGTTGCAGCTGCTGAAGGAACAGGGTGGGGGTAAGAAAAAGAGGGAAAGAAAAAGAAAATACATCCCAGCTCCAGTGGGCAACCAACGTGTCTACTTGGAGAGCTGAATAGATCTGACCCAAAGGTTAAGGCAGTAAAGGGACAGAGCCAACACGAAGACAGAGCTGCCACACCTTTCAGTCATGCCAGGCACCCACCCGACATCTATAAGTTCAAATGAAATGTCAGTGGTTTTAGTGAAAGTGGCCTTCAGGTCCCCAAGAAGTAACCTTGGCAGCTGTTACCATAAGTCACATGCCAGAAGAGTTACCTCCAGCAAAACCAGTGGGAAACTAACAAAGTATTACCCAACTGGGTGACTCCAAAATTAGCAATTTTTAAGTCAACAAGGGCAAGTGAAGCTGGGGGTTTATTTAGGTTTTCTTTTCCTCAGTAACATTTCCCTCTTTTTGTGCAAAAATTCTGCTTTTGTGGTTTTATTAGACTTTGAAGAAGGGGTTGTTGAAAAAGCACCAGGCTCCATAAGCATCATGCCATGCTTCAGAGGGTAACAATTTACACTACCAGGGGTTTATTTGTTGTCCTGGCCCTTTGTCCCACCATGGTGGTTCTGGTCTCAATTTTAATAGTATTTGTTACTTTAACATTAGTAAAAATCAGAGGTATTTTCACATCACATTATAGCTGGTGTAGATATCCCAAAATATAACATATTTATCCCCCATTTCAAAGTTACAGTAGTTATCATATTAGAACTAAATAATGTTATTTAATATGCTAACAAAAACTTTTATTACATCATGAATTTTTTTTAAAAAACATTTTAAAACTATATTTCAGTACTTTAGGGTTGTCTTTAGGCTTTCAGACTACCAAATGGATGCCTGACACACAAAAAAGATTAAGAACTGTCAGACTTATTGGACAGTCCTTTTTTTAGTTTTTAATTAGTACATTGCTTGCAGTACATAATGTTTACTTCCTCATGTGGAGTTGGTCCATGTACGTCACACATCTTATTTCCATTTTGCATCCCCTTTCCCTTCCCTCTCTCCCCGCTCCACTCATTTCTTGATCACCTTCCCATTGATGAAGATCTGTCTCTCTACTTCCTATTACCTATCTTTATTTTGCTCTTTATTTATACTTTGGGTTTCTCATATAGGAGAAAGCATGCAATACTTAAGCTTGTGTGCCTGATTTATTTCACTTAACATTGTGTTTTCAAGGTGCATCCATTTTCCTACAAATGGCTCAGGTTTATCTTTCTTTATGGCAGAGTAGTACTCCATTGTGTGTAAAGACCACATTTATCTGCTGATGGACATATAGGCTGCTTCCAAGATTTAGCTATTATAAGTTGTGCTGCCACAAACATGGGTGTGCATATATCACTGTAACGTGATGTCTTTAACTCTTTCAGGAAGATATCTAGAAGGAGAATAGCTGAGTCAATGGAATTTCTCGTTTTAGTGTTTTGCAGAATCTCCACACTGACTTCTACAGTGGTTGTACCAGTCTACACTCTCATCAGCAGTGGAGAAGGGTTCCTTATCTCCCGCAGCCTCACCAGCATTTATTTGACTTCTTGATGATGGACATTTTTCCTGAGCTAAGATGGCATCTCAGTGTTTTAATTTGCATTTCACTAATGGCCAGCAATGTCGAGCATTTCTTCATGTATTTATTGACCATTTGTATTTCTTCTCCTGATTAGGTCTTTTATTTTCAGGGGTCTAATTTTTTTATGTACTCTTTATATGAGTCCTCTGTCTGAGGAATGGCTGGCAAAAAATTTTCCCATTCTGTATTGTCTGTTCATGGTTCCTTTTGAAGCTTTTTAATTTGCTATGATCCTATTTGTTGATTCTTGGTACTATTTCCTGTGCAACTGGGGTTCTGTTCAGAAAGTCTTTGTCTACATCTAGGACCTCAAGAGTTTAGCCTATTTTATCTTCCAGCATATTTTTTCTGTCTTAACATTTAGTTCTTTGATCCATTTCCATTTTATTTTAGTACATGGTGAGAGATATACGGGTCTAGATTCAATTTTCTGTGTGTATTAGCCAGTTTTTCCAACACCATTTTAAAAAGAGGCTATCTTTCCTCCATGTTTTTGTTTCCTTTGTCAAAGATCAAATAGTTGAATGTGATTGGGTTGTTTCTGCATCCTCTATTCTGTTCCATTGAGCCTCATGTCTGTTTTTGTGACAGTACCATGCTATTTTTATCACAGTAACTTTGTAATATATCTTCAAGTCTGGCATTGTGATGTCTCTCTCTTTGTTCCAGGATTGCTTTTGCTATTCTATGTCACTTTTGGTTCCCTATTAATTTTTTGGATTTTTTCAAGTACTGTGAAGAATGCTGATGGTATTTTGATTGAAACTGCATTAAATTTGTGTATCAATTATGGAAATATGGCCATTTTGACTCGATTGGTCCTGCTTATTCAGGAACAAGGGATATTTTTCCATTTTCTGATGTCCTCTTCAATTTCCTTTTTCAGAGTGCTGTAGTTTTCATTTTAGAAGTCTTTTACATCCTTAGGTTAATTCCTATGTATTTATTTTTTCTTGGTTCTATTGTGAATGGTAATTTTTTCCTAATTTCTTTCTCAGTGGGTTCCTTATTAGTGTATAGGAACACTATTGATTTTTATATGTTGATTTTATATCTTGGTTCCTTATGGAATTTGATTATTAATTCTAAGTGTCTTTCGATTGTTTTTTTGGATCTTCCACAGAGAGGATTGTGTCATCTGCAAATGATGATAATTTGATTTCTTACATTTCTATACATGTCTTTTATTTCTTTTTCTTGCCTAACTGCTCTTGCTAATGTTTCACGTATTATGTCAAATAGGAGTGGCGAGGGGCCGGTGAGATGGCTCAGTGACGTAAGCGCCTGTCTGGCAAGCACGAGGTCCTGAGTTCAACTCCCAGTACCCACATATGAAAAAAGGGCCGGTGATATCGCTCAGCGGCACGGGTGCCTGCTGGCACGCGAGGTCCTGAGGTTGACCCCCGGTACCCACACACACTCAAAAACAAAACAAAACCAGGAGTGGCGATAGTGGGTATCCCTGTCTTGTTCCTGATTTTAGAGGGAAAGCTTTCAGTTTTTTCCCCATTTAACATGAAGCAGGTAGTGGGTTTGTTATAAATAGTTTTTATCAGATTGAGATAAAGTCCTTCTATAGATATTTCTTCAGAGTTTTTATCAAGAAAGATGTTTATTTGTTTTTTGAGGGAGGGTTTTGCTATGCAGTTCAGGCTGGTCTTGAACTCACTAGGTAGACCATGCTGGCCTTGAACTCATGGCAATCCTCCTGCCTCGGCCTCCCACGTTCTGGAATTACAGGCAAGCGCCACTATGCCCAACCTGGATGTTGGATTTTGTCAAAGGTTTTTTCTATATCTATTGAAATGATCATGAAATTTTTTTGTCCTTGCTTCTATCTATGTGATGTGTTACATGTACTGATTTGTGTGTATTGAATCATCCTCGCATCCCTGGGATGAAGCCTACTTGGTCACGATGTGTGACCCTTTTGAGGATTTGTTACGTTCTGTTTGCCAGTATCTTGTCGGGGATTCTTACATCTATATTTATTAAAGACATTGGTCTATAGCTCTCTGTTTTGGTTGGATCCTTGTCTGGTTTTGGAATCGGGGTAGTGTTAGCTTGCAGGAATGACTTTGGGAGTCCTCCTTCCCTTTCAATTTCATTAAAATGCTTGAGGAGTCTTGGTGTTAGATCTTCCCTGCAGTTTTTGTAGAATTCATCAGTGAACCCATCTAGACCTGGGCTTTTATTAATTGGTAAGTTTTCTTATTATTGCTTCAATTTCATTGCCTGTTATTGGATTATTCCAGGCTTTTAAATCTTCTTGGTTCAGTTTTGGTAATTCATATGTATGTAGAAACCTATCCATTTCTTCTGAATTCTTCAACTTATTGGTGCACAGATTTGCAAAGTAATTGTTAATAATATTTTTGAATTTGACAGTGTCTGTTGTGATTTCACCTTTTGCATTTCTAATTGCATTGATTTGGGTCTTTTCTCTCCTCCTTTTGGTTGGTTGGGTAAGGATTTGTCTATTTTGTTTATTCTTTTGAAGAACAAACTCTTTGAGTCATTACTTCTTTGTATTTTTTTAATCCTAATTTCATTGATTTCTGCTTTGATCTATATAATTTCTTTCCTTATACTAGCTTTGGTTTGGATTATTCTTGTTTTTATAGGACCCTGAGGAGCACTGCTAAGTTATCCATTTGGGCTCCCTCTCTTTTTGTAATGTGGGCATTTAACCGCTATAAGCTTCCCTGTTAGGACTACTTTCAGTGTGTCTGATAAGTTCTGATATGTTCTCCTGGCATTATCATTTAGTTCTAGAAACTGTCTTATTCCTTCCTTGATCTTTTTTGTAACCCATTGTTTATGTAAGAGTGTATTGTTTAGTTCCATGCATTTGCATAATTTCTGGATTTGTTGTTGATTTCTAACTTCAATGCTCTATGACCTGATAATATACATGATATATTTCAGTTCTTTTACGTTTACTTAAGCTGCTTTATTGGCAAATATGTGGTCTGTTTTGGAGGAAGTTTCATGTGCTGCTGAGAAGAATGTGTTTTCTGTTATTGTTGGGTAGAACACTCTGTAGCTATCTATTAAGTTCATTTTTGGGAGGATTTTGTTTAACTCTTAATATTTCTTTGTTGATTTTTTTTTCTAGTTTACCTATTTGTGATGGTGGGGTATTGAGTTTTAGGGCCCGTAGGTTTTTCAGGTGCCTTCTCTGCACCAATCTTTTCCCCAGACTGTGGCTATTGTCCAAGCTGAGGCATGTCCTGGCTCCTGTGGCCGATGAGGAATGCAGCCAGGCCTCTGGTCTCTGCCGGATGTAGGCCACAGGCTTGGGGTGTGAGTGCGCTGTTGGACTTAACGTCTGCAGTGGGTCTGGTTGCTTCCTTCTCTCCTTGGGTGCTGTCTTTAGCCATGATCAGGTCGGTTGGTCAGTCCTGGCCTCTGTTGCTCAGTGCTGTGGGGAAGCAAGACGTAGAGCCAGCTTGTAGTTGGTGGGTGGTTGCCCCCGGCACAATGGGTAGCGTTCATCCAGCAGGGGGCTGTTTGCTCATGTCAGGGACTGGCCATAGTCTTGCCAGTTGCATGTAATAGGAATTTTAGGGACAAAACAGCCACATGTCCACTTTCATATGAAACATTTTAAAATTCTGACTGAGAAGATAAAGGAAAGAGGCAAGAAATACTTGTCAAGACCCTGTTTGCACAGAAACAACATATATATATATATTTGTCTAGATTGTAGATCAATTCTGGGACTGAATTTCAAAGAAATAAAGAGTCATAGATCTATAGAAACTAGAGAGATCTGGTGGAGCACGCTCACAGTCTTGGGCACAAATTGTGCATTTCCACAAACTTTCCCGAAGCAGACATCTGAGAAAAAAAGAGACATCATTTTCTTGAAACTCTAACCTCGAGGGCCTGGAGAAAGTCTCTTCTGCCTGCCCCAGCCTTTCTTATTCCCTTGGGCTGCAGCTTTGGAGTCCTCAGAGACCAACATCTGCTGCCACCATGCAAATCATTAGCCAGTCTGCCACTTCCCACTGCTCAGCCACCTTGTAGATGCTATTTTTAGGAACCTGGAGTTTCTCAGCAGAGAAATCCACAGCAAGCCCTGAGAAGTCACTGGTTTCCCCAGCGCCTGTGGTGGTACCTGGGGATAAGCACTGCACCTTCACTAGCCTCTGCTGGAATGAAAATGTTCCTATTTGTGCATCTTGAAGGAAGGGAGAGGAGAGGGAGGAAATGTTTGCTCACTTCTTCAGAGATTTTATAAATTAAACATAAAACTCAAGAGATCATCCCCTCATCCCCACTTCCCATCACACAAACTGGGTGGTGAATTCTGGTGGTGCATTTCTTACTAACGTGGTCCGGGGGAAGCTTATTCTGAAGCCATGGTTTAATTGTAAAGAATAAGGAGTCAAAGAATAAGTCAGTCAAACATTGTGTCGGCTTTCCCCAGATCACAATCTCAGAGCTGCAAGAAGTGTGTTGGGGTCCTTTTCTGCATCTTACTAGAGCTTCTCGTCTAATAATAGTGGCACCTACATAGGGCTTTGCTGAGATAACGCATGTGAATCGGAAGCTGCCTCATCTACATTCAGTCATCCATAACTGTGGTCGCTTCTGTTTCCCTAGGCAAGTGTCTTCCTGCTTAGTGAGTGCTAAAAGATTGGCCGGTGTTCTAGGGACACTTCTCATCTTCGTTTCTCCCCTGCACGTTATCCTCTATCTCTTTACGTCTTCAGTCTTTCTGTAACACTTTCCATTCCTGAACACGAGGATACGCTCACATCTCTTTTACTTTAAACCATACTGGGGCTGGGGATGTAGCTCAGCAGCGCAAGAGCCTGCCTGGCAAGCACAAGGTCCTGAGTTCGATTCCCAGTACCAAAACAAAAACAAAAAACAATACTCCCCTGGCCTCATGGATCCCCCCGACCCTGCTGCCTGGCACCCCATCTTTGGACCCACCTTCCAGCAGAGGCTGGGTGCCATCATTACGCTCTGGCTCCATGGTAGCTTAGCAGTAAAGACTTCCTGGAGGTGAGAGCTGAGATTTTCTAGATTTTCTATGGCTGACAGGTAGGTCTGCCAAATTCAAGGGCTGAGGGAAGGGCTGCTTGTTTTGGCCACAGGCTTTAGCCTTGGTTTCCAGCGGTTTTTTCTCAGTGGTATTTCACGTCTATCAGCTTGACTCCTTTGTCTTTTTGTCACTCTTACTTGATTTAAAACTGAATTAGCCCGTGGAAAGCAATAATTTATTAGCTTCTCAAATCCCAACACTGGAAAGATGCCACGACTTAAGGGACAGGTGGGGAAGAGCAGTCTGCAGTCGGACCAGAGGTTAGAGCTTTATTACAACCCTGACCTGGGGTCCCGTGAGTATCACTGCTTACGTTCCACCCGTCCCTTTTCCTCCCCGCTGCACTGTGGTGAGGTCTCAGGAATCCGGTGGATACAGCGATTCAGACAGCTGATAGCAATCATTTGGAGTGCTTGTGAGATTAAACGTATCTGAAGAGCTGACCTGATATTCTGATGCCTCCTAAATCGGTAACGGCAATGTGGACCCGTATGCTGCCAGTATCGTGAGGCTCCTTCATGGAGCTCGGTTCAGGGAGCAAACTCAGCGTAGCGTAAAGACTTCACGACTGGCCCTGGACACCTGCCGGCTGGGTGCCTTTCCTGAGCGTCCTTTTGGTCCCAGCCACACTGAGCTCTCTGTGGTCGCCAGGCCCTCTTAGGCTTTTGCTAGTACGTGTCCTTTGCCTGGAAGGGTGGGCCCTTTCTTGCCCATTGCTGGTCTGACCAGCCCTGCTTCTCCTCCAAATCCGCCTCTCCAGGAGTGCCAGGGTCTTGTTCCTCAGCGTTTCCTCCAGACCCGACCTCCCTAAGTCCCTGAGCATAGGTTTGTTGGGTTAACGAATGCATTTTCCAGGCCACTTAGAAGCATTCCTGCTCTTGTTTGTTTTGCTTAGAAGTCAGCTAAACAATTCTAATTTTTCTAGAAGAGCCCTTACAACGACTTGGCCTAGCAAAGCTGAATAAATGTCACACAATGAACAACAGCAGGAGAAACCATCTGACATTAGACTCCTGAAGGGGTGAGATTTCCTGTGTTTTCAACCTTGATTCTGGGCCCTTAGTGAAAACGATGATGAGCTCGGTTCTGGTCAGCCCAAATCCGAGCAGCCGGTAGCGTTATGGAAGCCACGTTATGTACTATGGAGTTACGGGGCGCTTCTGGGTGCATTTCAGATAAGTACTGTACTCGGTTGGTCTAGACCTTGCTTTAGGGCCTGGGCTCTTTACTTTTGCTCTTCAAGGTTACTTTTGGATATCATTAGCTTATTTTCCTCTTCCTGGTTCTGTTTTCTAAAAAAATTCCCCCAATATTTCTAGAAGAAAGCACACAATCTTCCATTTTATCATATCTGTGCCTATGGGAAATTAGTGAAGGCTGTGTGTGTGTGTGTGTGTGTGTTGAGGGAGGATAGTTACTTAGGGAGAAAAAAATGCTGCTTTTTCTAAAATTTAAAGGCAAAACTAAGGATTAAAAGTTTATGCTCTTTTTGGCAATAGTAAATTCTTAATAAACTTTAGCCATAATTATTGTTGTAATTATTAATACTGTTATTATCAGTAATAGGATCCAGCACGTGAAAGTAGGTTCCATTTATACCATTACCAAAGCAAGTGTGTGGGGGGTAGACGCTCCTGGCCCTACATTCCCCATAGGAAGTAGAGATTGTATATATAGCTGGCCCTCACCCAAGGTACTTTTGGGACAAACAGGATAATGTGTTCTGAACAGAGGTCAACAGCTGCTACTCCTCTGTGACATTCCAGAGATGTGGACAGATGTATTCGGACTGACCTCCCTCCCTTGGTGAGTGTGGGAACTGGTCGGAAGAGGGAAGAGAGACACAGCGAAGGGGAGGATGAGAAGTTCCCATGGGGAATAGTAATATGAGAGACCATAGAAAGCAATGCTGAAGCTAACGGTTCTATTTCCTGGAGGTGCTGGTCTAAACAATATGTGAAGGGGTGAAGTTCCTTAAAATTGTTCCAAAAGAAGGAAAACCAAACACGTCCGTTTTCCCAAGGACTACAGTTCCCAAAGGGGTCAGAGGTTGCCTCCTTACCACTCCGCTGATTGCACAACTGGGAATGGAAGAGGGTCGGAGCAGGTTCAACACAGAGCTCAGGGTGAAGTACATTCCTTACCTTGCTCTCCCCGGCCCTTCGTATATAATTACCCTTCTCGTTTCCAGAGCGTGTCCAAGTGGTGTAGACAGATTAGGAGTCAGCTCTTGGTAGCTTTGTGCCACGCCAGCAGTGCAGTCAGCTGGGGTCTTCAGTGGGACCAAAGAAACATGGCTCAGTGCGATCATCGGATTTTCAGAAAAAGAAGATTTTGAGAACAGTAGACTTTCTGATAACAGTATCTTTGGATCCTAAGATTTGTAAGTTTACTCTATTGTCGTGGCTGAGCTGAAGTCTGATTGCTAGTGCTGTTTCTCAATTTTTTTTTATATGCGGGTACCAGGAGTCGAACTCAGGACCTCGCGCTTGCCAGGCAGGCGCTTATGCCGCGGAGCTATATCACCGGCCTGTGTTTCTCTATTTTAATGGTTCTACTCCTCTTCTGCTTCTTTTCAGATTATCAACCCGTTGTCCTGTGGTTTGAAGGTGTATCTCAAAAGAACACGGTGCTGGGAGGTGGGCCCTAAGGGGAGGCTCCACCTCGGGAATGGACAAAGGCTGATTATAGAAGGCCTTGAGGCCATGAGTTTGATCTCTTGCTTTCCCTTTGTCCTTCCAGCATGCAACAATGTAGCAAGAAGGGCCTTGCTTAATGCGAGCCCTTGTCTTGGACTTCCCAACCTCTAAAACTATAAGGTGATAAATTTTTATTTATAAATTATACAGTCTGGGATATTCCACAGTAGCAACACAAAAAAGACAAAACACCTCAGTGTGTCATTGTGGGCAACCATGTAACCTCTCTGAGCTTCAGTTTCCTTATTTATAAGATGGAGATAATGGCAGTGCCAACGTCTTAGGGCCATAAGTGAGGATTAAATGAGCCAAAATGTGCGCAGCATTTAGCATAATATCTGGCAGCTGGAAGCCTGAAAAACATTTTAGCTACTGCTTTTGGAGTGATAGGCCTGCCTTTCTAAGTGGCCAAAAGGTTTTTAAGCTATTCGTCACCAAATTTTTCATGTACTCTTTTTTTTTTTTTAAATATGCAGGTACGGGGAGTCGAACTCAGGACCTTGCGCTTGCCAGGCAGGCACTTATGCCGCTGAGCTATATCACTGGCCCTCATGTACTCTTTGATAAAAACTTATCGATTGTTCCTGCAGATATATCTTTTTACTTATTTACTCAGTGGGATTAGTTGACCAATATGGTAGTTCTATTTTTTATTTTCTATTTTTTATTTCTTTTAGGTTTGGCATCATTTTCTCTTTAAGACTTTGACTCTGCTGGTTTGTGGTAATAGATACAGCATTCTTCAACTTTGCCTATTTTTGGAATGATTTTTTTTTATATCAACAGCTGGAATTATGCTAAAAAGCTCCAAGAGAGAATCTCGGGCTTCATTTGCTTTTCTTTCACAAACACCATGTAAGCATTAGGACCTCTGTAAGGCAGAGCATTGGAGAAAATTAGAAATGAGAATAAAGACATTTTTCTAGCTGGAATTTAGATCAAAGAAGACATTATCCTGGTAGGCTTGCTGTATGCCAGAGCAGCCACAGAGTTTTTCATTGACAACTTATAGCTTAACAACTATACTTCTTGAAGATTCTTCAATGATACTTTGTAGCTTACAGTGGTTTAATTTATTACTGAAGGACTGTGTTTCAAGGAATATAAAGCTAATTTCTAAACCAGAGTTCTGGCAGCACTCATGCTGTAAAGTGAAGTCATCCCACATAAATATATCATACATGTATTCAATGATCTACTCTGATTTATCCAATAAGCATTTATTCAACTCCTACAAGAAGTGTGAGTTGGAGGTTCATTAACTCTTACTTCCATCTTAAGGGTGGGGGAGATTTTCACTGTGTGACTTATGAATGAGATACCAAGTGAGCTATTTTTGTCCTTATTTTCTATAAGAGGAACTGGGGCTATGGCTCTGTGACAGCATATGGTAGACATTGGCCCAAATGGGCTTTGAACAACTCTTGTGCCCACAGCTGGGGGACTTCAAATCCTGAGCTTTTAGCCGCTGGACTTCCCACGTCAGTTATCTTTCCTCTTCTGTATTCAAAGTGATAAACTGAGTCTAGGTGTGCATTCTGTGTAGAAAGCATTCCCATCTCCCAAGGGCCATAGGGGACCCACAGGGGCTCAGGAGAGAGGAGAGGGCGATGCTGAGTGGTTAGGTGAGACTCTGGCCCTGGCTGGAAGAGAAGTTGTGAAGGAAGTGGGTCCTCGAGTCTCCTGCACTGCCAGCCACACAGCTCAGTGGGCTGGAAGCAGATGGGGATACGATGCTGAAGTCCTAGCTAGTGGCAAGGCACATTTTGAGCTGGAGTTTTCCTAGTGTTCTATCTTTAGGATGCGAGGGACGGCAAGATTACCCTGGTCAGAGTACCAGGAGAGAAATCCATCATTGCAGCCGCGTTGACTGTGTATTTCACTCCCTCAGTAAATGTCTTACTGAGCACTCGCTATGTGCTAGACACAGGGATACAGCTGTGAATGAGAGAGACCTGGATTCTACCCTCAGGTTTATAATCTGATGGAGACACAGACGGTAAACAAATCTTAACATGAGCAAGTGTGTAGTTATTTTCCTTCATGGCAATCACAAAGCGAGTGTGATGGAGGTTATGGCAGGGAGCCGTGCTTTAAAAGGGTTGGAAGTAGGGAGCGTGTGTGTGTGTGTGTGAGTGTGTGTGTGTGTGTGTGGTGGCTGGAGAAGGCATCTCTGAGGAGGTCCTATTTACTCTGACCCTGGAAG
Organism: Erethizon dorsatum; assembly: GCA_028451465.1. NCBI lineage: Eukaryota > Metazoa > Chordata > Mammalia > Rodentia > Erethizontidae > Erethizon > Erethizon dorsatum. The sequence continues at coordinate 32,117,302 of CM051835.1, read as the reverse complement.
GATAAGTGTGATTTACTTAGACGATCGGAGAGAAGCATCCTAGCAGAAGAGCTGAAAGTGGTGAAAGCTCTGAAATTCATTTTTACTTCTCTGTGTCTACTCCCAGGCCAAGTTCCTCTTGTGTTCCAAACAGCAAATAGAATTTAGCCATCTGTATTACGTGTTTCTCCAACAGGCTATGTGTTTGGGACTTCAGTAACGTGTTGATTAAGGTACTGTGGCTTGTTTCATCATGACACGTATGTCCTTGAATTTCAAGAACATGGGTAGACCAAGGGAATTTAGAATTATTCCAGAAAAATACAGGTGAATTTTTTTGAAGCAGTCTAATTATGCCTTCCCAGTGTCATTTGGGAAGCCATGCCTTCTTCCCCTAAGTGACTCTGGTCATTTAGGCTCTAATGTGACACTCTTCTAGATGTCTTGTAATTGAATGGAACCACACATTTTTAGCGTTTTGTCCTGAAGAAGTCTTTTGATCTTTTAACCCAGCCAGGAGCACTGGGTTAAAATTTAGAAGCAGATGTTTTCTAGGACTGGGGGTATGACGTTGTCACTTTCCTGTAGTTCAGAAGTGTGACTGAATTAATTCTAAGGACAAATTGCTCCAAAAAAGCTGAAAGATATGTCAGTGTGGGAGGGTCACAAAGACTGTATTTGTGAGAAAATTGAAATATAGACAAAGGGGGTCGATTAGAAGAGGAAATGCTTTTGATATCTCATTTATCAAATTAGGAGGGAGGGACATGAAAGCTGCCTCCGCTTATAGGTAAGTCATCAAAGATACTGTAACATTTTAAAACAGCAAAAAAAGTAACAACACTGGAGGGTAGAATGGACTATATGCATCAATTAAAATGATCTTTATACAAAACATTTAAGCTCAAACACATTGGAATGGGCAAAGATTATTATTATTTTTTTTTTTTTGTGGGTACCGGGGGGTCGACCTCAGGACCTCGCGCGCCAACAGGCACCCGTGCCGCTGAGCGATATCACCGGCCCCTTTTTTGTATGTGGGATCCGGGAGTCGAACTCGGCCCTCGCGCTTGCAAGGCAGGCGCTTATGCCGTTGAGCCATGTCACCGGCCCGATTTTTATTTTTTTGAGAAGACCCTAAAAGCACAGGAAACAAAAACAAAATCAGAAAAATGGCATGTCAATCTTAAAAGTTTCTGCACAACAAAGGAAACTATCAACAGAGTGAAGAGGCAACTTCTGAATGGGAGAAAATATTTGCAAACTATACATCTGACAAGGAATCGAGACATGGACTACAAATAGAGCTCCAAAATCTTAGAGGAAAAAAATCAAATAACCTGTGGTGGTCAAGCTTAACTGTGTCAACTTGGTTGGTTTGGGAACAGCCAAGGGAATTAGAAAGCACACTTCTGAGTGTGTCTGGGTGGGCCATAGAGGTGTGACCTTGGGTATGGTACCTGGTCCCTAGCCCTTTCTTATCTTGTGCTATTCCCCTGCTCTGCTTCCTGGCCACCACCAGCTAAGTAGCTTTGCTCCACCACACCCTTCTGCCATGATGTTTCTGTCTTGGAGTCAGCCAACCATGGACTGAATCCCCTGACAACATGAGCCAAATTAAACCTCTCCTTCTTTAAGTTGTGGATGTTGTATATTTTGTGCAGTAAAGAGAAAGCTGACTATTATATAACCTGATTAAAAAATGGGCAACAGATCTTATTAGACACTTTTCAAAAGAAGATATACAAATAGCCAACAAGTATATGAAAAATGTTCAACATCACTAATCACCAGAGAAATGCAAATCAAAATCACAGGATACCATCTCACTCCAGTAAGAATGGCTATTGTTGAAAAGACAAAAAAGATAAATGCTGGTAAGGATGTAGAGAAAAGAAACTCCTGCGCATTGTTGGTGGGGATGTAAATCAGTATGTCCATTATGAGAAAGATTATGGAAGTTCCTCAAAAAACTAAAAACACAGCCAGATGTAGTGGCCCACACCTGTAATCCCAGCACTTTGGGAGCCTGAGGCAAGAGGATTGCAAGTTTGAGCACAGAAGTTTGAACCCAGCCTGGGAAACCTAGAAACTAAACAGGATCATGTCTCAAAATAAAACACAAAAAAGAGTTGAAGATGTACCTGGATTCAGTCTCCACTACTGAAAAAAGAAAAAAAGGAATTACCGTATGATCCTGAAACCTCCACTTCTGGGTATACACCCAAAGGAAATGAAGTCAGTATGTAAGAAGAGACATCTAAATCTACACATCCATATTTAGCACAATTCACAATAGCTAAGAAACACAAACAATCTAAGTGTCCATCAACTGATTAATGGATTAAGGAAATATGGTACATGTACACAGTGGAACACTATTCACTCATGAAAAATGAAACCCTATTATTTGTAGCAACATGGATGGAACTGGAGATCATTATGTTAGGTGAAATAAGCCAGACACAGAGAGACAAGGACTGCATGATCTCATTCAGATGTGGAATATGAAAAAGTTGGTCACACAGAGATTGAGCGTAGAAGGGTGTTTACCACATACTGAGAAGAGTAAGGTTGAAACTAGGGATGAAGAGAGGTGGATTGATGGAAACTAAGTTATAGCTAGATATCATGCAAGTGCATGGTAGGGTATCTGCAGATAAAAATAATGTACTGTACAGTTCAAAAAGCTAGGAAAGATTTTGAATGTTTTCATCATAAACAAATGATAAATGTTTGAGGAGATGGATATGCTTAACCTGATTTAAACCTTGTACAATGCCTGCATGTATCAAAACATCATAGGGTACTCCATTAATGTGTGATATTTATGTACCAGTTAAAAATACATTTTATAAACACAAATGCTTAATTGGCATGGGAAAATGTTTAAGGTGTAATAGATAATAGTATATATCTGTTGAAAAGTATAAATAAAACATGATATTAAATGTGTAAAAATCTTAATAAACAAACAGATGGAAGGGAATGGATAATATTAACAGCATTTATGCCAGGGTGGTAAGATTATAGATGACTCTTATTTTAATATTTATCTTTTTTCTAAACTTTTAAAATATGGAATATATGTTACTTTTATGGTCAGAATAAAAAGCAATACAAATTATCTTAAAAACAGGTACACAGGGGCCGGTGAGATAGCTCAGTGGCATAAGCGCCTGCTTGGCAAGCGCAAGGTCCTGAGGTCGACTCCCGGTACCCACATTAAAAAAAAAAAAACAGGTACACAAAACCACAAACTATGGTAATTATATAAAGCTCAGATTACCAGGAAAAGAGACAAATTACTGGAGAAGTTTGGAGAAGGCCAATGAGTACAAGACACGGATGGAAGCGCCGGAGGAGGAGGCCCTATGTTGTAGGTTTGCAAGGGAAAAGATATAATACAGGACACATAATTTATAGGGTTATTTTATAGTAGTCACCCAAGTGTCAAATACAAGAGTGCAGGAAATCTGCCCACACACAAAAGACCCAGAGAATCCAGCTGAGGGCCGGGATTCCACAGCAATGTCCTGCACGAGTACAGCTGAAGACCTAGAGCCCATGGCAATGTCCTCACGAGTCCAGCTGGAGGCCCAGAGCCCACGACAATGTCTCATGCAAGTCTGTTTCACGGACCTGTGCTGGGAAGGCCCAAAGGTTAGTGGTGGAAGCTAGAAAGTCTGCGGCAGCGGGATGAAGGATCTGTGTCAGCAGGCGGAGGGATCTGCACTGGAGCAGTAAGTGACACTCAAAGTAAGGATCAGAGCTCCCCTGAAAAGTACCACAGCCACCCTCAGTGACACAGAGGTCCTGAGCTCCTCCGACAATGAGAACAGCGGAGTTCCTATCAGGAAAGCCAGCGCGACAAGCTCCTCCAGGAGAACCAACAGCACCACCGCTTCCTCTGCAGTTCTCCTTTTTATGCTGTTGGCAACAGTCCCCAGGTGGGCCCCCCACACCCAGCACCACATTGATGTGGTTCAGCTGGGTGTTACAAGTTGACCACCAGTTGTCAATCCACCACACCCTGCTAGGAGGTGGCCCGGCTGGGAGAAAGTCCCTCTCCATGCGAGGCCTGAAGTGGGAGAGGAACCTCCAGGGGTCCCAGGGGTCACAGTGGAGCTCTTACTATCTGTGGCTTCACCTTGCATGATTCCTTGAGACAGAAAACAGCATGAAACATCACAAGGTTTTTCATGGCCTTTCTGTCGCTCTAAGAACATCAGGCGTTTTTTGACATTCTCTTTGCTTGGGGAGCATCCTGCACACGCACAGCTGGAGAGGAATTGCAAGTTGGGCATCTTCTGCACAGTTCCTGGAAGTCAGTTGGGGCAGGAACCAAGCAACATGTGCTAAATTCTTGAGAGGGCCACGGAAATATTCAATTTCTAATGTTCTTAAAAACTCCTTTAAGCCCTTACACAGATATTAAGTGTTTCTCAGCTTCTCAATACAACCCTTGTATTTTTTGACACAGTCTATTCCCATCCTATAAAAATCTCTCCTCGGCAAAAAGTTTTCTTCCTTCTTTAGAACACCTTGTTGAGGCAGAAGGATCGCAAGCTTGATGCCAGCCTGGGCAACGTAGTGAGACCCTATTGTAAATGAATGAATGAATGAACGAGAGGCTTGGGACGTGTCTTGGTGGCAGAGTAAGAGTGAGGCTGTGAATTCATTTCCTAGTTTTAAAAAAAAACCACCTTGTGTAGCTACTCTCAAGTCCCTGCTGGATTGCAGGTACCCCCTTTCCAGAATTCTGCTACCTAACAGTTGAAGTTGATGCTCATGAGCCCTTCACACAGTGATTGGTACTCTTCGTCAGTGACAAGAAAAGGCTTGCTTTTAAAAGGACGTGTAGAGAGAAGTCTAAAGTCATCAAAACAATGTAATATCCTGTGTGAAAGTTGCAGTGCCTTGCGGTGCGAGCCCCTTGATCATGTGCCCTAAGGGAAGTCAGTTGGCGGTGGCTGCGGATGACTGAGACTCTCAGGCCTGGCAGGCGCATCTGCAGCTCCCCTCACACCTGGTTCCTCGGGGTGGGGCCCTGGAGCCCCGGGCCGAGTCAGGACAATGGTGCTCGGGCTGCTGCTCTTGGCTCTCAACTTCATCCCCTCTGCTCAAGTAACAGGTAAAAACAACTTTAACTTTTTTCCCTCTTCTAAAGTTTTCTTTTGCTTTCTTGCAGTCGGCATGGTGTATTTTAACCTTCAAATAACCTGTGAGATTTGAGCACATCCGAAGGGTACTTCTCTTCTAATTTAGAGACTTGTTATTTAGAAACTCACTGATTTTCAGAATACGTGAGAGTATTTAACAAAAGTCTCTTAGAAGTGAATATGATTTTATTTAGCTACGAGTTGATAACGTCCTGAGAATTTTTAGCTTACCTACGATTTTTTCTTTATAATTTAAGGAAACTGTTATAAACAGGTTAGCTCTGAAAGCTTTGAATTGAGATTGTCTGAGCTTATATCACAGATGGAATTCTTACTAGCCGAACTTAGGGTAGTATTTAAATTCTCTGATGTCAGTCTCCTTATCTGTAAAATGGGAACGATAATAAACCTCATCTCGCGGTCATCGTGAAGATGAAATGAAATAATCCATGTGAAATGCTTAGCTCAGTCTGTGGTAGGCAAGGAAGATGAGCGTCTGCTGAATCATTATGTCTACCACCAGCACGAAATCTGGAGTCACTGCAGAAGCTGCTGCAGCACAAATACCAATGATTGTGGTTTTTGTTTTTGTTTTTTTTACTATTTGTTGAAATCTATTTATCTAGATTAAAATCCTTGAAGTTCCCAATAATGATGATGAGAAAGATGATACATCTATCATTATACAGCACTTACTTTGAGCAACGTTCAATTCTCACAACTAGGAGATAGTTATTACAGTAACTGCTTCAGTAACTCACAACGAGAAGATAGTTATTACAGTAACTTCCCTAGGAACTCACAACTAGAAGATAGTTATTACAGTAACCCCACTGCAGATGAAGAGACCAGGGTAATTGTCCCAAGGATATACAGGTCCTAGTTGTTGGTGGCAGGTCCAAGCCACTTCGTCTGACTCCAGCACCCATCCTCTGACCATTATGCTTTTCTACCCAGCATGATATGACTTGTAATTTCATAGAACAGGGTAAGTCTATGGTAAAATCATGTTCAGAAAATCACAATTCCTAAAAGACAAAAAAAAAAAAAAATAAATAAATAAATAAAAGCCTGGTGCTTTGGTGGGCCAGTGTAATATGTCCATTCAACTTGTTCTCAGAGTTAGAGAAGAGTCTTGCTTGAATCAAAAATTGGAACATGCTTTAAAAGACAGTTAATTCCCTTGCAGTGGGAAAATTACCCTTGTGGGGCCAATATCTGCAGTTTTTGTTCTCATTTATTTTGGCAGTGAGGAGCCCGCATCATCTGTTGGTGCGGTTCTTAAACATCATGTGTGTGCAAAGAGTATAATTTCCCAAATGGCAGAAGTACAGTAGTTACATATGTACCCACCAATTTTGTTGTCTGATGTGCTGGGGAGCGTGAACTGTGTATATTTATAAAAGGCGTTGTTATATAATGAAAGACATGAGCTGTGATAAGTTATGCCCCTGTATCTGGTACCAAAATTCTTTAAAATTTATTTTGAAAAGGTTTTTAAACTTAATGTTTAAGGGAATTTTACCATTTATTTAAAAAGATATTTAAAATGTGTTAATTTATTATATGATAAAGGGACAACTTACCTTGAATGAAAACTATTTAGCATTGGTAATTGTACATAGAATGCTTTTCTGATGTGTTTTGTGGACAACTATTTGTCATGAGGTCACTCACTTTCTTTTGAAGATTTTCTTTGCAAGTTTTGTATTTTTCCCTTTAGAACATTTATTAAAAAGGAGGATAGAGATAAGGCTGCTGCAGATTTCACACATGTGGAGCATTTATTTTCTCCTTTCTTTGGGATACATTTACTTTTTGAGCACCAACTCATTTTCCTAGTAACTTTCAGGATTTGATGCTGAGTGGCCATTCATGAAAGAGGACAGGGTTGGGGGCACTGCTGAAATGCCCTTCCAGTAAGAAAACTCACGAGAAAGAAGTTGATTACAAAATTCAAAACGTGTGATCCATTCCAATCCACGATGTGAAGCCTTCTACGCCATTTTCATTTTTCTTTCTGTGCTCACCCTCCAGGAAAAAATTATAGATGAGGACATTCTCTGGCCAAAATATCATTGTCTTCTCTAGAATTTTAAGAAACCACTGTTATGTCTGTGTGCGTGCGTGTGTGTGTGGGTGTGTGTGTATACATGTGCGTGTATGAAGAGCGATTTTATGTTCCATTAATTAATCATTCTAACTCACTGGCTCATAGCACAGTTTAAAATACTTACTCCATGAAGGTTAACCCTAACTGATTTTTCATGATTTGGATGATATGGCGGAAAGATCATTACGTCTAAATTAAAAAAACGTGATTTGGGAAGAATGAGGAAACCTTAACTTAGATGAGTTCTTTGCTTAAGTTACATTTTTATAAGACTTGAGTAATTGTACAGCTTAAATCCATACAGCAAAATGGTGTTGGACTTTGGAATATATGTCTATCTTGGGACTGCAGCCTTGGAAAGGGAAAATGATTTGCGGTTGATGGTAAGCGCGCGTAGATAATTCATGGTATCGGTCATACATGTTTAGCCCACATTAGTCGTTTTTCAGCAAGCTGATAGTTCAGTCTAAAAACAAAAATCAAAATAACACCAATTCTTCTTCCATGAGAGCATTTCTTTTCACTTCTTCCCAAATAAACTTAGCAAACAAGTTTGGTGACCAGTTTGGAGACGACCGATTCCTCCACTGCTGCTGAACAGGCCCAGCACTTCTTTCACTGAGAGAGGCACAGATGGCAGGAAAATGATTGGCATTTAATAAAAAGTCATATCAGCACAGTGCAGTAATTAAAAACTTTAATCTTCAGCAAGTGACTCCTCTGAGATAACTGTGCACCGAAGAATTCATTTACCTCTCACAGTTTACTGTCCCTTTAGGGCTGGGCTAAGAGAGTAAGGTAAAAAGATAAACACTGAAAAATGCAATGACACCAGCAGATTGCGGTTACCTGACTTCTGGCGCACAGTAATCGGTTCTTATGACTATTAAGAAAATCAACCGGATATTTTATCATTTGAAGTAAATTTGATGGCTATTTCCAAAATATGGACATTGCTAAGAACTTGTTTTACTCTACTACCATGACCTCAGAGAGTTCATTACCATTCTTTCTTTCTTTCTTTTTTTTTTTTTTTACTTTTAAGGTAACCATCCGGCAAGGACTTTAACAGCAGGACTGTAAAGTTAATATCTATATATGAATTCCAGGAAATCGAATGAGTCATTGCCACAGGGAGCTTAGAAGTAGAAAGGAATCTGTGATTGTAATTCCGAAGTGCTCACATTCAAACCTTTGCTACGGGTGGGGAGGAGGTCTCACCGCCTCCCCTTTCTAGACATGAATCCTCCCTTTTCAGTGTCTTTCTTCTTTTGTCATGGGTGGAGAAATGCTCTATGGTTACCACTTGGCATTTGTTTTGTGTGGATATCTTCCTTCAAGTATTTCCTGCATGTGGTGTGCTGACATTTACAAACTGAAAATTTTTATGTCACCAACATCCCAGAAGAAAATTCTGTCTGTAGTTTATCACCTCTAAAACAATAGCTCTTCATATTAACGACTACAGGTCTTGATGAGGATCACAGTTCATTTCAGACTCTCTTGTCTAAAACTCAGAGGTCAGGTAACCCTGCAAAGCACAATTATTTCACCGTGGGTCCTTGTAAAGGGTAATATCTTTTCCTCCTTTTTATCTCAGTTAAATTATTGTTTGCCTTTTTCTCTGAGAAGTTTATTCACAGAGGTTAGAGCTTTTTTTTTTCCTTTTCTGTAAGAGTTTAGCCAAACATCAGGAAAAATGACATCTAGGTAGTTTTGTGACTGACTGGAGGGCTCTCTGGTTTTCTAAACTGTGTGAAAGTATCTGTGTGTCTCTTTTGTGGTGATTTCTTGAACTCTTTTTTTGGACAGTGATGTGGTATTAACATCAACACCAACCAACTTACAAATACAAAAGAACAAAACACCCAACATACCCGGAGCTTTTAGTATGATAATTGTTGCATGATAATTAGTACCTGAAGCTAGAGGGAAGTTATCTCCAGCCTCTAGAAAAGTGTTGGCATGGTGAGTATCTAGCTTTGTTATTCTCATTTCGAAGACTGAATACTCAAGAGAGGTGTGCTGGGTCAGATCTGGAACTACTCAGTTGCTTGGGAGAGGCTCTGGAAGAGTGTTCAGACTTCTTAGGCCTTAGTATTCCACTAATTCCATAGGTGTCTTAGTTTGTGTATCACCATTTCTATTATATGTGTTTATGTTCTTGTTGCTGGAAAGCAGCTGCAAGGTGGCAGAGAATTTCTTACATAATTCTGAGCTGCTTATTTATCTCTGTATCACCTTTACCATCGTCTTTTTCTTTGCCATCATCTTCATTATCTTGGAGACTCTGGCTGACAAGATAAGCAGGTGCATGGTTCCTGATGGTGTCATTCAGAATGACTGCGTTCACCGTGGGTCTCTGACCTGATCATTTGAATTTTTTTTTTTTTTTTTAATTGCTGAGAAGGTAGAAGGTTGCACCTTTCATTGCTTGGGGACACTTGACACAGAATGAAATGTCAGAGTATCACGTCAGGTATTTGCAGTTTCTAATGGATGACCTTCTTTGATAGTGAACACTGCTAATAATAATGGCACGTAATTTAAGGTCAGGGTGATTCGGTTTCTGATCCACAGAGTCTTGCAGAGGGTGGGTGAGAACGGGCACACAGGAGAAAAATGTCCCTTCTACCATGCGACTTCTAGGTGTCTGAAACAAGGTATTAGTAGGTTTCTGCTGGCTAAAGTTCCAGTTCATCTTGTGATTTGGCAAGACAGGTGCTCGGTCAGCGTGTGTCCACTGAATGTACAAGCCTGGGTTCTGTGACAGATACAGAGTCCTCTTTTGAGATTAAGGGAAGTAAAAATGAGAATTAGGAAATATTTCTAAAATTCTTTCACTTTTAATTTAGGACTATGGTGAATAACAATCTGCCCATGCCACTTTATTTAATGGAAAACAGTTACAAACAGAACCACCCGGAGAACTGTAGACATCAGCCAGATGTCTAGAGATGGAAAGGAACAAAGACAACCCCTGCCGTACAGTTGTTTTGCTGTTTCCCAGATGATGCTGCCAGAAAGATGACTGCAAAGTTTCTTGGCATTTTGGGACCCTTTTAGCTTGGTCCCATCAATTTATCCAAACTATCTTCTTTCACGCGCCAGTAGTGTTCTTCCCTGTTTCATACACCTCCGCGCTTCCTGTATGGCCTTCTTGGAGCTCTTCCCTCTTGGAATATCCTCTTTAGGCCCATCCAGCCCCTACCATCTTTCACTTTAGTTCTGTATGCAAGAGCCACCTCTTTGAGAAAGCTGCTTCTGGATGCTCCCATCTTTATTGTGGATTCATGAGAAGTGTTCCCACAGGGACTTAGTTCACTTTAAAAATATTTATTAAACTTCTCATATTTTAATATCTATTGGAATGAGGAAATACAAGAAGAGAAGAAAAAATGAAATCTTAGCACACAAAAACTGCTTTATGTAATTGAGTTCTTTCTGCTTTCATTTATGATTTAGTTGAGAAAACTATATATGACATGATACAACACCTGGAAACAGATAAAGGATAACAGCTGGCATTAACCCACCTTACGGTGTTTTTGAATCTGTTATTCTTATAATCTAGAATGTCTTCTTTACTTCTCATCTGAAAGCCTATAAGACCCTAAATGGCAAACTAAGAGACTTCTTTCCTCCTGAAAGTTCCTTAAAAATGTTATTGCAAATTAACACATCCATTTTTCCTACTAGATTATGAGCTCCTTGAGGGCACGATCATGTCTTATTCATCCTTTTAACCTCAGTGTGAGGCAAAATGCTGGAAGCATATAGGTACTCAACAAATATTTGAAGAAGGAAATGAATGAGTTAGTAACAAAATGAGGAAGGATAAGATAAATACTCTGATAAGATTAATGTAGAACAGTAAGTCTTTATAGAGGGTGGGAATTGAGCTGGACTTTAATGGTAGATAGGATTTGAATGGATGATGACAATTGCTAATGGACGTGCTGGTTAACATTTATTTTGCATTTATGCTTTGCCAGGCATTGTTCTACTTGGCTTTCCCTATATTGAATCATTTGGTCTTCCCCTAAATCCTATGAAGTGGTTACTACGATTATACTATTTCATAGACGTGGAAACTGAAACACCAGGCAGGTAGAGCAACTAGCCTGGGGCCACACAGCTAGTTAAGTATATAAATCCCGACAGTCTTCACATCCTTACCAATGCTATGCTGCCTGAGGAAGAGGCAATATTAATAAGAACACGAAATCAGGCATACTGTTTCTGGTTTGGGGACAGATGACATGTCAGAAGGCGTGGAGGCCCCAAGAGGTAGGGTAGAATTAGGTTAAATAAAGGACTGAACTCTGATAACAGAAGTTCAAGCTTTGTTTTCAGGGCATGTTGGAGTAGCTAAACGGGACAGTAAGAAGACATTTAGGAATCCTCACCTTTGGGATGAAGCTGAAGGCACGGGGATGGACGGCTCGTAGAAAGGAGCGGGTATGACTGCAGAAAAGCAGGCAGTCAAACTGAGCGGGGATACCCTGTGCTTAGGGTCAGCCAGAGAGGATGAGGATTAGTGAAGGAGGCAGAGAATGTGGTTAGAGAGGGAGGAGGAGGCAGCTAAGGAAACACCACTACAGTGAAAGAAGACAGAGTTTCAAAAAGAGAAAGTGCCTAATAGCATTACATGTAGGAGGGAAAGAGAAGTAAATAATGGCTTGGGAGAGAGGCCAGCAGGACTTTTGAGTTTAGGCAGAGTCATAGGGGAAGGAAGGTAAGACTTCACAGGGTTAAGGAAAAGTGGAAGGGGACAAAACAGATAGTGAAGAGAAAAGGAATTGATAGGTAAAGACAATTAGGAACTTATATCACCTAAAATGTCCACCATAATATATTAAACAGAGTCTCACTGTGCAATGCAGGCTGGCCTTGAACTCGCTTATGTAGCCCAGGCTGGCCTCGAACTCATGGCCATCTTCCTGCCTCAGCCTCCTGAGTGCTGGGATTACAGGTGTGTACCACCAGGCCCTAGCCCACCATGGTATTTTGAACATGGTGGGTATGTGATAAATGTTTGCAAACAGATTGGCTTAATTATGCTTGACATGAGGAAGGAGCCAAGTGCTGGATGTATGTGTGTGTGTGTGTGTGTGTAACACTGGAGGGCTGGAGGGGCAAGAAGGCTGATGGGAAAGAAAGGAGGAGGGAGATGATACCAACGAGGGTGGGGCAGTTTTCTCAAGGAGATGAGAGTGTTAGAGAGAGGAAGCCAAATCTCTAAGAACATGGAGAGGAAGCGAAGAGACTTCCAGGGGCAGCAATATACTGGGATGAAGAAATGGTAGGCAAGTCATTCAATACCAGTAAACCTGAGGTGAAAAATGGCTCTGTTAAGAGTGTGTATGTGTGAGTGTGTATGTGTATTTAATTCTGTGAGTACACCATGTCAACAAGGCTAGAGGGACACTGTGTATCTTGACTTTGAGGACTTGGTCCATATGTACTTCCAGTTCTCGAGCACTCACACGTACAGTGTGGTTGGCCTGGCCTCAGCTCATGGCTGAGATAAGAGGGTCACAAGGTTCAAACCAGCGCTGCCCAACATCACGAGACATTTCCAGTCAGTGATGTTAATCTCAGCATCTCCCTGGGAGTTTTGGAACAAGGATGTGGCTGTTTGACCCTGGCTTTGGGGAGAGCAAGCCTGCTATTTTTTCCCTCTCTCTCTCTTTTTTTTTTTTCCACATTCAAAAGCCAAAGTGAAAGGATTTCTCAGGTAAGGAAATGGGATTAGGAGTTTCAGTCTGTCCCACTGTGACATAAATTTTCTAGGCTTCAATTTCTTCATCTGGGGTATGGAGGGGTTGAACTAGAGGATGTCTCAAGTATATATTTTGGCTTAAAAATGTTTCTAAAGTGGAAATAAAAAATGTCAGCTTTTATCAGCCCTAACTAGGCAACTCATCCCCTCTACTTCTTTGTGGATGCTTTTAATGGTCTAATAGAGCAAAGGCAAAGAATTGCAACAGTGGTCTCTGAAATTTCTTGGAGGATTTATGATCAGGGACATAGGTGCTAATGTGCTTAGAAACTACTCTAGGACCTGGTGAGGGTGGATATTGCCTTTGTGGTCTCCAATTTTTCTATGTAACATTAAGGCTCAAAACAGTCATTCTTTCCAAACTTCTGGGCTATGACAGCTTACCAGAAGATTCTGCATATGCCAAAGTGGTCATGAGCAGGTACTTCAAAAGTGTAAGATTTAGGGAAAATAGAACAGATAGGAAGCATGAATCATTATTCTGAGTGAGGGCTCAGCATGATGGTGACTTGGGTAGAAAATACAATTCTCAAGTTTCGTTGCCAGAATAAAATACATATATTTAGAAAACAATACATTAATAGAAAAATCTGCTTATGTCTGTGAGTTTTCTTTTGACCTGCTAATTGAATTATTGTCATGATATTTATGTTGAAAGCTATAAAGCTCTGTTACTTACTTTTTAAATGACAGACAACTTTTAGGATAATAAATTTGAGTTTTAGGAGTGGCTCAGTGATTTTTGTATGAATCCACTTTCACTTAAGTCGAGGTGTGAAGCCACGGTGCCCTTTTAGATGGTCCTTCTTCTTGTGCTAGGAGATGGGAGCAAAAATTGCCAACTGCGAATGCAGGATCTGGGGGACATTGCCTTCAACGTATGTACCTGTATGTTCAGAAGTTTCAGTTCTACAGTGTTCCGGTCCCTCGTTGATGGGTAGTGTCTCTCAAAGGTAGAGATGGATTACAGAGCAGGCAATGGCTTTTCAGAGGTTTCAATATTAATTTTCATACTAATACACATGACTTCCTTATAGATATTTATACTTCACATTAGCTTCCTTAAACTCCACTCCTACACTTCGAATTCCTTCTGGGTCTTTCCTCCAGGAAGCCTTACCTCAGTCCTCAGCCCAGTATCTACAATTGAACCCAACAGCTTCTTTTCCGTATTTCCTCTCTTCATTTACCTAATTTTGTTGATGGTGACTTCCCCTCACCCTCCTCTAGTGCACGGACTCCACATAGATTTCCATTCCTGTCCACTATACCTCTGCACACCCAGCACCAACTCCTTGCCACCCCTTCATCCCAGCTGGCACCTCCCAGTCAGGCTCTGCGACCCCACACTGGTGCTCACTGCTCCACCTCACCACTGACCTTGTTCCTCGCAGCTGCTCCCAAGGAAGCACCATTCTTAGCTCAGCTCTCGCCTCAGCTGTCGTCAGCATCCGAAGTTGCCTTCCTTTGCCTTTCATGTGCTCTTCTTGACACGAAAGACCTATGATTGGTATCAGCCATCTCCACTTATTTCCTCCCTACATCAATAAAATGTTCTGCTAGCTCCCAAAAAAGCCTTTCAGTAAGGTCACTTCCTTAACCTTAGCCTGTCTAATTTGCCCAGAGCTCATGGCCCAGCCAAAGGTTAGTCTGTACGAAAGCCCCAGCATCATCTCCTCTGGAAACAAAGCCTCTTTCACGTGACTGTCAGTGACCCTCTGTAGGGTTCCGACGCCATCTGTGGCTTTGGAGTATTCCTAGTGGGCACCTGCCGTAGAGTTGGTCCTAGGAGAAGCAGCTCTGCCTTTTACCTCTTTCTGTCTCCCAAGAACCAGCTACTTTAGAACCCATTGTTTGTTTGCTAAATGAACAAATGACTGTTATGGCAGAAGTCAGAGTACCAAAGAACTGTTCAATAAATCAAAACTTCTTTTCAGAAAGTATTCATTGGTTGATTTGATCATTTTTCTCTCTCCAAATTAATGCCTTAATTCTCAGTGCTCAGATGGGACATTTTACTGACAGATTTGGCTTCTGAGTCACTTACTGACAGTTGCATGTAGCACAATAACATTTGAAAAGGACAAAGACAAGTGTCTTCCCAACTCTAGTGTCTGCCTGTGTAGTAACACAGATCAGATTAAAGGTGTGGCTTAGGCCACTGCTGGCCAAAAGAAACTTGTTTAGAAAATTTATTAATCAAGCTTCTATTTTAATTTTTATTGTTACCTATACGAATTTTTCCTTATATGAGTTAATGGTTCTGTTTAACAATCATATGTTCTGTTGATAAGAATTAATTTAGCGCTTTATAGAGCTGATAGTTACACAGTCTGGGAAGGGCTGGTCAGTTGTCCTTTTTCTCTCAACAGAAGTCATGCTTCTATCATGGTAGCCTCTTCTACGCCGTTCGTCTTCTTTCTGGCTCTGGTAACTTCCCTGTGCCTTCCCCCTTCAGATCTAAGGGTGGTCATAACTCTGTGGCTACAAACCCCTGGTGGTTTTCCCCTTGTGGTTCTGCTACATTTTTACACTTTTGCCAACAACCTTTTATAAATAAACCCTCCTACTACTGCCCAATTTTGAGTATACTATGTGCTTTGTGTTGGAATCCTGAATGAGACAACATAGACACGTGAACATCATACTCATTCAAAGCCTTTTGAAATAATCTTTGGACTTCCTTTAATAATTTGCTAATCCTTGTGAAAATGAGGACAGTTTCATGACAACAGTCAACAGAAAAGGAGATGAAATGACCACGAATTTATTTTGAAACTAACTTGTATATTTTCTCTTCTTTTTAACACAAATTTCAGAGAGTCTAGCTTTGTTTTAGTTGCTCAAAGAGGATAGTAGAAAGTGCTCCAATCCGATGAATGTTTTGCCCTCCTCTTTCTGACATTTAATGAAGCCAAAGTCACCGGCTGGAGTTACCACAGCATGGACTGTTGCTCTGAGCCCCCTTCCTCCCAGAAAGCACAGTTTGTCTGACTGGTTCCAGAGTCTGAAAACGGAGCAAGTGGTCAGAAAGCCATGGGTATCGTAGGTCCAAGCAGGAACTGTACTCAGAGGAAAGTTCCAGTAACTTAGCCAGCTCTGAGGTGAGGAGGGAAGTGCTCTGTGCCAGGGCAACTGGCACACAAACATCACAGGCCAAGATGGATGAAAGCAGGAAGCTTTCATTTTCACTAGTTGCTGCTTATCCTGTTAACGTCTGTTCTGTCAGAATTTTAAGAAGGAAACAACGTGATTAGGATCCTATAACCTGGTTTTGTCAACTGCAAAAGAAACTCTGATGGTGACATGAATAATTGGAAGCCCATGAAGTTATTAAAGTATCTGGAGAAAAATCACACCACTAATTAAACGTGTATTGTATCTTCTCATTGCTTCTTCAGCTTCCCAATAAACTTTGGTCTTGAGTGCTGCTTACTCCATTCTGGTATGCCAGCCTCTGTGTGCCATTTTATTTCTCTATGACGCTTTTGATACAGAAAAGGAAAGATGGAGTATTGTAAAGTTAAATACAATAAATAAATATATTTTACAAAAGCTCTGAAGTTAACTATTTGCCCAGGAAGGATTGGACTGAAAAGTGACTTTATATGTTGACTAATATCTTTTTTGTACACTTGGCCAAACTGGAGTGGAAGAGCTGCAGCAATATAATTAGTATTTATGCATCAGAAATAATTTCTAAGAGGCGTTTCATGTGACTGTATTGTCAATAGCCTATGTCTAGGACCCATTTATGACCTTCAGGAAGTCTTCCAAGTTGTAAGCAAAATGTTTTGTGTACAGTAGTCTACCCTTATCCATGAGGAATGTGTTCTAAGACCCCCCAGTGGGTGCCTGAAACCTCGGAGAGTACCACACCCTATAAATTAATGCCTTTCCTAAACCCTTATCGCTCACTGTGGTTATAACTTTTGCAATTTGAGGTGTAACAGCAGAACTAGCACAAGTATCTTTTTCCTTCTTTGCAGTGTCATGAATAGAAGATTCACTCTTACTGTATATCTTAGCAACCTTCACATGATTTTTTTTTTCTCTTTATTAAGTAGAGAACTTTCATCTTTTATTTACAGAAAGCACTCTGTGGCTTCTCTTTGGCATACATAGAGAAGTTGCCAGCATCATGACTCTTGCATTTTGGGGCCATTATTAGGTAAACAAAGGTTACTTGAATACAAGCAGTGAGATATTTAAACAGTTGATACGACAATGCAGGGGACAGCAAAATGACTAACAGGAGGGTAGCATACACACTGTGGCTGTGCTGGACAAAGGGATGACTCACATGCTTGGTAGGACAACGTGAGGTATCATCGCGCTACTCACCATTTAAAACTTATGAATTGCTTATTTTTGGAATTTTCTATTTCATATTTTTGGACTATGGCTGGCTGCCAGTAACTGAAACTAAAGAAAGCAAAATTGTGGATAAGGAGGAACTACTGTGTGCATTACATATAAAAAATAGTTTGGAAATGTACATTCTTTAAATATGATCATGATGTGAGTTCAATCTGAATGAATGAACAAATTTGTTTTCTGTTCATTCGTGACTTAAAGCATTGCTCCTAGAAGCCTAAATAAATAAAGTACATCTGGGTTCTTCAGGTATTTGTGAGGTCTTTTTCAAAGAGTGCTGTACTTTTTTTGTTTGTTTTGTTTTCAGCTGCTTCTTCTGTAAAATAAGGGATTGGCTTAGATCATCTCTAAGTTTCCTTCCAGATAACTCTTTTTTTTTTTTTTTTTTGTGGGATGGGACTCCATTAAAATGGTGGAGAAAATGAAATTTATGTTGGTCCAGTCCGCTTTCCATTCCATCTCCTCTTCTACTCAATGGTATCATCCCTAACTCACGAGAGACACTCAGTGCTACCCTCTCCTTCAGGCCAGTTTCGAGAGGATCTAGAAACAACCACTACAATTGTGTTGAGATTTTGACGTAACATGTCAGAAAGAGAAAACAAAAATAGTAGGTTAGAATCTGTCTTGAGACATAAACTCAGGTCTCCAGGGTGACTTATCTATCCCGAAACCTTGAGCAACTCACTGACTTCATTTGCATCACTGCTCCATCTGGAAGACAGGCTCAAGGATGACCGTTGTGTCTGCTTACTTCGCAGGTTCATATGGATCATGGATGAAGTAAATAGGAGAAAATGCTTTATAGCTCTATGAATGTAGGCCATAGTAACTAACTTAAACCGATGTGTTTCCTACATTGTATTTTGGGCTTCATCTTTGGAAATCCAAGCATGAACGGAACTGATGGGGAGCACCCTTTTAAGGTCAGGTTTTTTTGATGCTGGCAACCACACCTTAGAGGTGGTTATCCACGCCACCTGTGCAGAGGGCTGACCTGGTTGCTAAATATAGTAACTGACCCACTTACAATAGGTGAGATGGAAACAGGGTGTTTTGGTAACCAAGCCTCCCCCCCTCCCCCCCATGGAAGCATAGCGACTTTCAATCTCTTCCAGAAGTTGGGTACTTCACCAGATTCACAGACTATCTGCGGGAGGTCTTCTAGCTCTCACTGCCTCACTCGTAGGAGCAGATAAGCACCTTCTCACCTCTGATCTTTCTCTCGATGTTGCCTGTTGTCAAGCAGGAGTTGTGAGGGAAAGAGGTTTGAGGTTTCTGCTTCCTGTCTCCACACCTTGAGCTGGCTTCGCTGCTAGGAAAGGCTTTGAAAAGCAAAGCACTAAATTCATCATCAAAACAACTTGTCAATTCAGTTAGAGAAATGTCAGTCAAGCCAATCTTTTGATACCATAAGCAAATATAACTGATCAGTCAACACTGTTTCTTTTAACCTATAAGTTTGACCAAGGTAAACTTTACCTAACCACTCACAAGGGGAAAATAAAATATTTATAGGGGAAGGACTGGGTGTGCCAGTACTGAAGTAGCCTAAGGAGGATGCTCTTATTTATTTATTTTTAATTATTTTATTAAGTTTATTGGTATACATCTTCTAAAATGTAAAACTGGGATTACTTATGGTAATAGACCTTTTCTTTCAGATTTGGACATTTGACTTTCTTTCGTGCTCCAATTAATTGTGATAGGAAGTATATGTCAAGCCAAGGTGAGGTCACCAGTCAGTAATAATACCAAAAGCTTATGTGATGTATGCACCACTGTACTTAGAGATGCCTGGACGTTAAGCGGTCCAGACAAGTGGTCACAAATGTCTTCAGTGACATCCCATTAAAGGTCAATGAGTTAAGTAAAAGCTTCTTATGTATTAGAGATGATTGATTAAAAGAGCTATAGTATGTTCAAATGGAAACTTAAGTATGTCACAAAAATGTCATCATGATTGTCATGCTACAATATTATGTATGGTTTTGATTTTTAAAAAATTATTGGTATAATTTAGATACACATAATTATTACAGTCATCATAAGGAATTTGTACCTGTACATGGTATATCTTGATTCTTTTTTTTCCCATTTCCCTCCCCTCCTTCAACTTCTCTACCCCTCATTTACAAAGCTTTGTTTCCATTTTATCCTTTTCTCATTTTTTTCTTTTCCCTCCCTTCTTTCCTCCTCCCCTTTCCCTAGTTCCCTTTTCCTTTTGAATAATTCTTCCTATTTCACAGTATCTATTGTATATTTTGGTTCTTATTTACACTTTCAGGTTCTCACACTAAAGAGACAATGTGACATTTACACACGTGTGCCTGCTTTATTATGTTCTCAAGGCACATCCATTTACCTAGAAATGTCTCGAAGAAGAATGCTTTTTTGTATGTAAGTGTGTGCATGCGTATGTGTGTGTTTTTAATCTGCAAGTGTTTTATCAGGTATTTATTAAGTCCCGCATGCATTGGGTGGTTAAAAAAGATGGACCCAACCTTCAGTGGCTTCCTTTTGCTTTAAAAAAAAATTATTAGCACATATTAATTATATGAATTAGTGGGTCTAACTGTGACAATTCCACACATACATACATGCAGTATATTGTGTTCGATCATTATCTACCCTCCCTGATTGTCCCTATTCTACTTCCAGGTTATTGAGATTTGGCGTTTGTTATTTTTCATGTATGAGAGAAAACATGCAATACTTGTTTTTCTGTGTCTCGTTTATTTCGCTTAACATGATGACCTCCAGTTTCATCCATTTTCCTGCAAAGGACGGGATGTCACTCTTCTTTGTGGCTCCATAATACTCCATTGTATACCATTATATATACCATACTTTCTCCATTCATTTGTTGACAGGCACCTAGGCAGATTCTACCACTTGGCTATTGCGAACAGTGCCACAACTGTCAAGGGTACGGCAGTGTCTCTTTTGTATGCTGATTTCTTCTCCTTTGGGTACTTACCTATGAGTGGGATAGCTGGATCATATGGTAACTCTATTTTCTGGGGAACCTCCATACTGATTTTCATCGCTGCTGTTCTTATTTCAATTCCTACCAAGAGTGTATACAAGCTCCTTTTCCCCACATCCTCTGTAGCATTTGTTATTTTTTGTTTAGCTGTTCTGACTAGGGTGAGATGGAATCTCAGTGAAGTTTCAATTTGTATTTCCCTGATGACCGAAGAGGTTGAGCATTTTTTTATATAATTATTAACAATTTGTACTTTCGAGAAGTGTCTGTTCATATCTTTTTGCCCATTTATTGATTGTATTTCTTGTTCTTTTGTTGTTAAATTTCTTGAGTTCTTCATATATTCTGGATTCGAACCTTCTGTTAAGGGAATAGCTGGCAAAAAAGCATGCTTTCCACTCCTAGCTTGATCTGAAAAGCAAAAAGGAATCAAGCAGTTCTATGGGGAAGTGAAATATTTCTCTAGGTTCTTCTGAACCAAGATATGTCTTTAAATTTTACAATATGTCCTTAAATTAGTTGAAGTATTGAATGCTCCATTTTAAGAGAAGATAAGAGGAATAAGAATTATTGTATCTATTGGAAATCATAATGATCACACATATTCAATATCACTTAGAGTGACTAGTTATCTTTCTTTATCACCCAAAATAAATTTCTTTCATTTAGTGTCTCTCTCCAAAGCAGATGTAGATTTTGAGGTCCTATGAGATAGTTTCTCACTTAGGCTTTTCTGAATCGTTGACATGATCCAAAGTGGGACCAAATGCTATAAGGATATAAAGGAAGTTTTACCAGTGAACTCTGAACCAAGCTTGAACTCTAAAGTAGGAGGCAGTCAGCCACATACTAGCAGAGAGTAAGCAAACTATTTCAAGCTGAGTGCTCATGTGTAAGGATCAGCTACTTTAAAAATTATCATGTTAGCAGAAGAGAGAGGAAAGCAAATGGTAAGAGTAAACTGGATGTCTGTTTTTCATCAAATAGCTATATAACTAATAGTTTTTAAATGCTTTCAACAAACAAAATCTTAGCACAAAGCATCACAAAATAAAATATGTTTTCCTTCCATCACTCAGTTGAGGGATATGCCATGGACGAAGAGGATATGGAAGATGTTACAGCCATCTTTGATACAGGAGTCTTGAACTTTTCCTCCTTGAGCCAGTTCATGATTTGCAGTGCTGAGGTCAAATGGGCTCAGGAGAAATCCAATGGATCTCAGTAATGCCAAGGTTTGAATCTGGAGACTCCATGCTGGACAGAAGGAAGTCTATGTTCCAGTTATCTCCCTATATGTACTATGGCTTCTGAAGGGAAATAGCTTCAGGAGAGAGACTTCGACTTCTCCCTCTGGGAAAGAACAGACACTGGAATAAGCTCTGTTCCTAGTAAGCCCGGATGTAATTTATATTTTCTCTGCAGTGATCTCTGAGGCTGGAAGTATATCTTCTTTATATCCTAGATGTCCAGAGTTCACCTTTGTTTCCGAGCTATCTACTTTGTAATGTAATGAAGAGGAGATGACTGGAGAAAAAGATGACAAAAGGAAAATAATTACTTGTTGGTTGGTCTGTGTGATCTGAAGAAGTCATTTTTAACTCCTTTTTTCTCACTCACCACACCTAAGACAATGTCAAATTTTGCAAATGTTAGCCTCTTAATATTTTTCGACTGCATCCAATTCTTTCAAACCACATTTTAATTCCTTTCACCTTTTGCTTAGACTCTATCCTAACTGATCTCCATAGTTACAGTCTTGTATCCTCCACATTTACCTGTCGCATTTTTGCTTAAGTGATAGATACAAAATGAAGGTTGTGCACAGCCACTGCTGTGCTTAAAAAACTTCAGGCAGTCCATGTCCCCTGCAGGAGAGAGCCCAAGCCTGTTATTGCAGTAAACTATGCTTTCTTTGCCCATCTTGTCTTCTACAGCTCATGACCCAGCAAAATTGAGGTAGCTGTAATTCCCTCCTCTGCCATATTCTTTCTCACTTCCTTTTTTGCCCACCCTGCTGTCTTTTCCTCTTTGTCTTATCCTCCTCACAGTGCCCTAACTCACCTTCAACAACAACACACACTTTTCCACCTGTCCTCAGCCCCCAACACAAACATTTATCCAGAGCGAATTGCACTTGGTAAAAATTTGTCCAATTGACACATGTGTCCTCCTGGTCACATTTCAGACCAGCAGTAGCTGGTTCCCCAGTTGGCCTCAGAAACTGCAGATCACTGTGCCACTATTTTAAAACTAGTTGTCTGTTTCTGTACCCCACCCCCATCAGACTGTGAGTTGCCCAAGGAGTTCATTTTTGGGAAATCAATTTTTATCTCCTGTGTGTGCTTAGGGAAGATGTCACGCCCAGAGTTAGACAAGACACACTAAGCAAACTACTAGAGTTTGGGTGCTAAAGCTTCTTCCTCCTTGCTCTCCCCACTTTCTCTCCACCTGGCTGTGGGTGCAGGCAGGAGGAAGCTAAGATGGGTAGCCATCTGGGGTTTCTCTCCAGCCTCACTCAGTTTCCCCACCCACACTCCCTTTTTTATCCCCACAAAGTTCTTTTCTCATCTTTTTCCTTATATCAGCTCTCAAAGCAGATCAGAAGGCATTTGGATGCCCTTTAAATTAGAATCCAAATAATTAGCAACAGAAACAGTTTCCAGAAGTACTCAGTGAGCAGAAATACAAGTGCCCAACCTGCGTTCTCTGAAAAGGAACTGACTCACGGGCTCTTCCTGCCCTTCCAGTCACAGCTGATCCTATTCTAGGGAAAAGGAAAAAATCTAAACACAAACAAGTTGGATTTTCATATCAAGATAGGTTGAACATTTAGATTCTTTACATGTTTATTTTCCAGGGTTTTTACAGAGTATTTGTTGGATAAATAGTAAATGGAGCTAAAGTTGCTGAGAGACAAGTTTTGAACAGGATTTAATGGCATGGTAGTGAGACCAAGCTACTGTTAGGAACGATATAGTCAGGCCACCCTCCTTCACTCAGCAGTTGCTTAATGGGTTCCTGTTAGCCTCACAGAATTATTTATTTATTTATTTATTTATTTATTTTTTTTGTGGGTACCGGGGGGTCGACCTCAGGACCTTGCGTGCCAGCAGGCGCCCGTGCCGCTGAGCGATATCTCTGGCCCCTTTTTCGTATGTGGGTTCCGGGAGTCGAACTCGGGCCCTTGCGCCTGCCGGGTAGGCGCTTAAGCCGCTGAGCCATCTCACCGGCCCCCCAGAATTATTTAAAGAATAATTGTGGTTCTTGCTCTTAAGCGGCTTGGGAAATAGGGCCCAGGGGAAAACAAATGAATTTTAAAAAATACACAAATTGAAGAATATAAAGCAAAAGGCATTCAAAAGGTAAAACTTGGCCAAATAGCAAACAATTGATACACACAGTAATTGTCTTGGCCCTGAGACGGGAATGGTTCCGTGGGGTCTGTGGGTGGAGTACAGAAGTGGACCTGCTCGTATGTGTTCCGGGGATGTTGCCTTAAGTGATTGGCCAATTAGGAGTGATTTTGTTTGAGGAAATCAAGTTGGAAAAGGCCATGAATATCTATGAATTTGAGGGTTGGCGGTTATGTTTCATCCGTTATGCTACTGCTTTGCAAACTTGACTGACAATTTAGAATCACCTGCAGAAATATTCAAAGTACTGATACCTGGGTCTTATACCCAGAAATTCTGATTTAATGGGTCTGGCAACCAAGGGTTTTTATTTCTTTATTTCTTTATTTCTTTATGTGGGTACTGGGAACTGAACTCAGGACCTCACGCTTGCCCGGCAGGCGCTTATGCTGCTGAGCTATCTTACTGGCACTCCAAGGTTTTTAAACAGAGTATTAGAATCAGCTTAATTCTAACTTTTAAGACCATACCAAAGACAATACACAGACTGGGAGAATATATTTGTTAATCACATAGTGTCTTATAAGAAACTTGTTTAAAAAATATCAACAAACTCTGGTAAGTCAATAATACAAAGACAAACCCATTATAAATGGGCAAATGATCTGAACAGACATTTCTTGAAAAAGGATAAACAAATGGCTAGTATGCACAGGAACATTATGAGTCATTAGAAAAATGCTAATCAAACCATGATGAGATACTACTTCATTAACATGAGGATGGCTATAATAAAAAAGAGGGACAATAACAAGGGTTGCTAAGGACATGGAGAAATTGGAGCCTGTACACACTGCTTGTGGAAATGTGAAATGGTGCAGTTGCTTTGAAAACAGTTTGACAAGTCCTCAAAAAGGTGAACTGTGAGTTATAGTGTATGACCCAGCAGTTCCACTCCTGGTGCATCCCTAAGAAAATAGAAAGCACACTTTCACATAAAAATTTCTACACAAACATTCATAATAGTTTTATTCATAATAGCCAAAAAGTGATGAATGGAAACACAAAATGTGGTATATCCATTCAGTGGGGTATTATTTAGTCATCAGTGAAGTTCTGATACATATTATAACACGATGAGCCTTGAAAACATGCTAAGTGAAAGAAGCCTGATACACAAGGTCACATAGTGTATGAGTCCATTTATATGAAATGTCCTGAATAGGCAAATCCATAGATACAAAAGTAAAACAGTGGTTGCCTAAGGTTGGAAAGAGGAAGAAATGGAAATAATTGCTAATGAGGATGAAATTTCCTTTTAGGGTAATGAAAATATTTTGGAATCAGATAGAGGTGATACAGTCACAATTTTGTGGCTATACTAAAAAACAAAACAAAACAAAACAAAAAACATTGAATTTTACACATTAAAGGGGTAAACTTTATAGTCCCTGAATTATATCTCAGTGAAGTTGTTAGCAAAATAAAAGGAAAGAAAAACAATAAAGAAAAGAAAAGAGAAGAAAAGAAAAGAACCAAACCCAGTATCAATACTATGCCCTCTGCACCATCCCAACCAAGACCAAGTCACTCAAAATTTTTGGGAGTGGAAGGACCTAGACATAGGTTTCATTTTAAAGTCCCTGTTATTGCAGTATTTATAGGAGACAAAGAGCTATTAAGCATATAGTTCTATGCAGCTCCCTTCTACCCAAGCAAAAACAAAACAAAAACAAAAACAACCCCCCCAAATCCCACATGAATTCAAACCCAGATTAAATTATGTTTCATTTAAATAGATTCTGATCCTATTTGTTTCCTCAGTCTAGGTATTGTTTCAAATAATCTTATATTTAAAATGCAAATATGTAGATAATTATCCACAGACCCCTAAAACAATCGCAAAAAATGTCTGTATTGAAATTTGAATCAAAGACGAAAAGTTGTTTCAGAAGGGCGTGTAGTCTCTCTGGTTGCGAGGTTGATGGTCAGTGCTGAAGCGGCCTTTTTCTTAGGTGGAGCGGCTGAGTTGGGGTTTAGTTCTGGTTTTGCATACCATTTGCTCAGTGATTTTTAGCGAACTACCAATATTTCTAGGCCTCATACAGTCATTTAGTTAAAAAAAAAAAAAAGAATATTTTGTCATGTGCCAGCAATGGAGATATGGTAAGAAAATATCTCTTGGAGTTGATAGAATAGCTCAGTTTCTTTGCCTTTAAAGCAAGAGATTGAATTAGGTGGTCTCCAGATTCTTTGATCTTTTTTAAATACTATTTTTGTTTTTCAAGACAAGTTCTCCTTATGTATGCCAGGCTGGCCTGGAATTTGAGGTCCTCTGCCTCAGCCTCCTGAGTGCTGGAATTATAGCCATGTGTCACCACGCTCAGCTTCTTTGATCTTTTATTTGGGTAATATAAAGGAAGTAGATGACCAGAGAGAGAACTCTCATGGTTCCATCCCCTGTGATTTAAGAGAATGAATATGTAAATTTATTGAGGAGGCTGTTTTCTGAATTTGCTATAGAAGAGAAATTAGAGAAAACTTTGGTTGACATCTTTTCTTATCTTTTTAGCCACTCCTGGAATGGCCAAGAAATAAAATCAAAATGTTTCAAAATTTTTTAATTCCTTCACAAACTTAGAAACGAACCTGTTTCACAACTTAAAAACGAATCTATTTGTACATCTGTGTCAGGCTTTAATATTGCTTCCAAGTACGTCACTGAATCAGGAAATCAGTCCAATGCATGATCAACATCTTAGGAATCTCAATACAGCTTCAAAAATTCTGAGTGCATAGTTGTGCTGTCAACAGAAGGTCACATTTTGCCTTCAGTTGAAAATATGTTCTATTGTTCCATTCAAAGGAAGATGAAAATATTATAAAAAAGAAAGCCTTTGCTGGAGGTCTATTTATTTGGTTAATGACTACATCTTGATTTCAGGAAAAAAATTATTCTTATCATCCTGTTCTAATGCTTTTTCTCCCCAGAAAACAAGATTTTGGTGAAGCAGTCGCCCATGCTTGTGGTGTACGACAACGAGGTCAACCTTAGCTGCAAGTACACCTACAACCTCTTCTCAAAGGAGTTCCGTGCATCCCTGTACAAGGGCGTGGATAGCGCTGTGGAAGTCTGCGTTGTGAATGGGAACTTCTCCCATCCACTTCAGTTTCACTCAAATACAGGGTTTGACTGTGATGGGAATTTGGACAACGAAACAGTGACTTTCTACCTCCGGAATTTGTTTGTTAACCAAACAGATATTTACTTCTGCAAAATTGAGGTCATGTATCCTCCTCCTTACCTAGATGAGAAGAGCAATGGAACCATTATCCATGTGATAGGTAATGTGCAGCTCTACCTTGGTACCACGCCCAGGTCACGTTTTCAGCAGCAGCCCTGAAAACCAGGCCAGGACCACGGCGAAGCTGCAGTGACCCCAAGGGTTCCACACTAATAGAGGCCCATCAAATCGTGATACCAAAAAGTGTTTTCATTTACTTTAGAGAAAATTCAAAGTAGAAGATTCAAAGTTTTATATATATGTGTATATATATTTATTTATATGACTCACATTTTTTATTGTTGTACTGGGGATTGTACTGGGCCTTTGCCCTGAACTACATTTCCAGTCTTTAAAAAAAGTTTTGAGACAGGGTCTCATTAAGTTGCTAAATTGTCCAGGCTGCGTGTGAACTTTTGATCCTCCTGTCTCAGCCTCCCAGGGTGCTGGGATTACAGGCATGTACTACCATGCTTGGCTTCAATATCATATTTTGAATATCTTTACTTCTCCTCACTGACATCCAGTGGGAGAGTAAGGGATGAAGCTAGAGTCTACAGGAATAGGTCACAGAAGATTATTCTTAATTCAAGTGGGTCATGACAGAAAAAAATTTGCATTAAAATGCAAGCCCAGCTTCCCTTCAAAAAGCAGCTGGGTCTAATGGATCAGGACTCAGGAAGAATGAGTCATATTTCAAATTAATTCTCTTTTTGTGCTCCATGGCTTTCCTCTGTTATGTTCCTTTCCATTTCCTGAAACATACTAAAGATGCTGGACTAAACGCCAGCGATAAGAAATTTGTTATTAAACAACTCAGTGATCTTAGATAAGTTGCCCAACTTTTTTATGGCACCAAACTCAATGTTATTAAGTAGTATTCATGAGTGATTGGAGCTGAGATTATGTTGTCTCGAAACACTGGGGAGAAAAATAGCCTGAGATTCGCAAACTCAGAAGAATACAGATTATTGGGTCAACACTTACAAATGAGAGAGGTCAGGTAGATTTTCTGATACACTTTGCAGATGTACTGCAGCTTATCTTTTCTGTATAATGATAAATAAGAAAATCTATGCTAAATTTTATATTTAATACTAGCATGATTCCAATATACAATATAATTCCAATATACAGCTCTGGAACAGAGCTGTGCTGAAAAAAAACTGAACACTAAATAATGCAAAATAGAGGCAATTAATGAAAGAATATTTTGCTTGCCTGGTCCCAGGCAGAATATTTTGGTTAGATAAAGTCCAAGCCTAAAAAAAAATGTAATTTTGGAAACTCAGAGTAAAACATTTTTCCCATATAAATAATATCATACTTTGGGATAGTATTTTATAATATATGCATATACACACAGTATATCATTTACATTGCAAGTGGAAAGAATACCAGTGATCCTGGACTCAGTAATTTCCAGTTCTTTTTTCATATTATGAAAAATAGGCTTAAGAAAAAAACTGATGCTTGAGCCCCACCTTGACATTTTGATGTAATTAATGAGTGTTGAGGAAGGGGCATGGGACAATGTTATATTTCCAGATTTCCTCAGATAATTCTAATGGGCCTCCAGGATTAGAAATTAATGGACTAAGGAAATTTTTTTTTTTTTTGGTATTCTTTCTAGTTACAGTTTTCTCTGATTTTTGCATAGAACTCTCTAGGTTTCTTCTCATCCCCTTTTTGATACCCAAAGACATAAGGTGACTGGTCTATCATCATATAACCCATTAGACAGGGTCAGAGTTAGACATTTATCTTCTGATTACCAGCCCAGTGTTCTAACCACATGGATGATTTTCTTAATGCTTAAAACATGTACATAATTTAACTCATTTCAAAGATACAGCTTAGGGTCTTCTGATGAAGGGAAGAGCATGGGGTTGGCGCAAGGCCTTTGGAAGTCACCACTTTAAACACAGTAGGTTCAAGGAGGTCAGGGGGATGAAACTCTGGCGGTGTACCACCCTGCAGCAATGGTTTTCAACAGATCATTATCAGTGGTAGGGCTGGATAAGTCTCTAAGAACAAGTCTGTATGCACAGTAAACTAATAACATTTTGCATACTTTTATTTCTTTCCCATTGTTCTCTAATGTTCAGAAGGAGGAGAATGTACTTAACTGCCTTTTCCTTACCATTTAATCCACTCCCTTCTATTTTTCAGAGAGGCACCACCCACATCGCTGTGTTCTGCTGTGGCCTGAGTCTAAGCCCTTTTGGGCAGTGATAGTGGTTGGAGGAGTCCTGGCTTTCTATAGTGTGGTAGTAACAGTGGCCTTTTATTTATATTGGGTAAGATAAACAGCACTTTTTTATGTAACTTTTCCAGTGCACACACAATCTGAACACATCCAGAATTTTGCCTGTGTAGTTTGTTGTCTGTTTAATGTGTGATTATTATTATTTCATTTTCCCTGTCAGGTTTGAGTAGGCTTTTAGTCTGTTCAGCTTTATCTGAAGCAACAACCTGATGTGAGTCCTACTTTCCAGAAGGCACTGAGTAGGTGGCCCGGCAAAATAAGGAGCTGAGTGGTCAAATTAGGACGGGGCTATTAAAGACTGGTGCCTTGCTTTTTCCTACATTTCAACATAGTTATGGCACATAAATAACTTCAGTGCATACAAAGGCATAAAAATTTAGGCAACTCAGGAAGCCAGGCAACTGAACACTATGAATAGCTTTGGTTCGGGCTCAAAAATCATGAGAAACTTGAGTTCTGAAATTGTATATTCAAACCTAGAAGAAACTAGACCTGTTCATCTCAGTCCTGGTTTTGCCTCTCCGAAGCAGTTGGATTGTGTGAGGCCACAGAGGGTGTCATTATGAAACTATAACAGGAGGTAGCCTTTTCTGTGACCTCACTACAGAGTTTGAGTTAACCAATTTTTGCAAATGCTCATGCAATGAACTTGGTGTAATTTTCTTTACTTTCCTCAATGTTGCGCTTTTGGCCCATGTTTGAACACATTCTGATAAACATACCCACTGTTAAGAAAGGACCTCATTAGTAAGAATCTTCTCCTTGGAATTCTCTTTGTTGTTGTACGCAGGGTGGTACAGAATACTTCACGTATTGCTTCCACGTTGTCTTTGAATTGTTTCTCAAAGTTAGGTGCATATGAGTAGTTTCTTCCATGAGAAACGTTTGCTTCTGAAGGAAAAGGACTATTTCTGTTGTTATTCTCAAACTATTTAGTGCTAAGTACGTTTAGTGCTTAATGAATGCTTATTAGATTGATAAATGGATAACCCTCACACAAGTCAAAGTAAGAACTTAAATAAGTCTGCCTGAAGTATGATACTCATCATTAAGGCACAATCCTTACATTTCACTAAGCCACAGATGGTCAGAGATTCCAGGAGGCAATGCCATGTGAAGCCATCCCATTGCAGGGGACAGTCCTGTTGCAGGGGACAGTCCTGGATTCACAGTCATGCTGTTCTATCACCCTGGCTTAGATCCACTTAAATTCTCGTGGGCTTATTGCCAGAGCTTGCCTTTTGGTTGTCCCATATGTTCCTTGCATTTCAGAAGACCCTAAGGGGCGGATGGACATTTGTGGGCTGCCTGTTGCCTAATCTGTACCTTCTGCCAGGCAGGGAACAGAGTGGCTGCTCATTCTTGGGAATTCTTTACATTAGATATCAACTTGAGAATTTGCTGGGCTTGGCTACTGAAAGTTGCCCAATTCCGATGGAGGAAGAAGGGTTTAGTATGAAAAGACATTGACTATGTTCTGCCTCAGATATTAGTTAAGTACTTTCGTCTTTCTGAAACTTGGGATCTTCATCCCAGGTACCTTCCTGCTTTGACCCTCTGTGGTGGTTGCCAAAGATTTTAGAATTTTTCGGTACTGGGAGTCAAACCCAGGGGCATTCTATTATTGAGTTACAACAAAGCCCTTTTTATTTTGAGATAGCATTTTGCTAAGTGGCCTGGAGGGGACTTGAACTTTCAATCCTTCTACCTTGCCTCCCTTAGTGCTGGGATTACAGGCATGTGTCACTGTACTCAGCTGAATTTTTGGAATTCTTAGTTCGTATTTTTCGTAATCCCTGGTCTTTTGCTTTAACACCTGCTATGTGACTTTCTCACCTTCTCCTTGGGAATCTTAACTTCCTAACTTAAAGGCCAGGTGCAAGGGCCCTTTGAGTACATTTCCAAGAAAGGCGCACCTCTGATATGCTGACCGAGGTCAAATTAATTTCTTAGCATCGCAGGAAGTAGTTTTGGAAACTGCTGCAACTTTCAGTGGCCAAAGGGTACTGCTCATCACCTAAAACTTACTGTAAATATGCATTAGAATGTCAGTTGCTAAAATGAGGCACTAATTTGCTGAACAAGTGGAATCACCCAAAGGAACAAAAGCAGCTTCTTGTTTTATTTTTCTTTGGAAGCACTACTAATTCATGTTAGATTCATCTTGCTTTGTCTTCAGAAACTATATTTTGGTCTATCTCATAAGCTTCCTGTGATTGGGTACTTGGCAGATCTTGTCATCTGAGGGCTCTTATAGTCAGTTATCTAACAAGAACACCCTTTATTTTCATCTGAAATCTAGATCTTTATATTCTCTGATCAAAGTGTGTAAGTAAAAGTATATCTGCATTTCATTGATTAGCACAGCAATTTTACCCTGGAGTCTTTTCCTGTCTAAACAACAAGCCCCATGATGAGGTAGGTCCCTAGGTCAGTAGACATTCCCAGAGTTTAGCCCTTCCTGGGTAATTTTCTGGGATCCTATTCTTGGCTGGTCTTTATTCGCCTTGGGGTAAATTGCTGTTTTCTGGAACTTCTGAGGGCTTGGGGTGTGCTGCTCTAGGCAGTTCTAGGCTGGGTGGGTTTCCGGGAGCAGCTGCAGATTCTATCTCTATTCTTGACCCAATGACGACATTTGAGTAAATAAAAAGCTTCTCTTGGTCAGGCTGCCATCGACCGGCACCTGTTAGTCTCAGTCAGTGCTCCGTTCACTCAGCCGAGCTGATAAACATGTTCTCTTCCTTAGTCTAAAGGAACCTTTAAAAAAATACGGTCTTTATCCCTATAGACTGCAACGTGGGGAAGTAGATATTGTGTGAGTAGGCAGCATCTGCCTTTAATCTAGCAGATTCTGCAAGACCATTCCTTTCAGTGGCTCACTTTACATAAGCCTTGTGTGCTGCTGCAGCTCCCAGGAAACAAGTGGGTAAGGAAGCAGTGGATGGAAGGGCAGGGAGGAGTGGAATAGATGACATAGACACATTTACTCTGTGCACACTTACGTGTGTGTACCAGATGCACATAGACACCGTGTGTCCTGGACAGTGTTTTCAGCATGCACATGTCATTTCCATCCCACCGCTGTGATTAGAGTCAGGGTGAAGCTAGCTACATCTGCCATCTGATAGCAGCAGGAGGGTAATCATGGGGTCTGGCTGCCTTGGATTTTTTACCACCTTTATATGTGACCTGGAATAGCCCAGAGTCAAAACATCTGTGTTAGTGGGGCCTCTCTACCAGCTATAGTCTTGTTTGAGTGGCCAAAACTCAGACTTGGGCATTTTGCAAAGGGATTTCTGAGTATTGGAGTAAGTACTAAAAAATGCTTCCTAGGGTTTTGTCTTCTGTACTTCATTGGGGGCAGACCTTTCTTTGGCCTCACCACTACCATGCTACAACCTTATGCCCAAAGACTTCTAGTCTTTTATTTATGTAAATAATGCAGAACCAAGGTATTTGAAAAGCAGCATCACTCATATTCTTGGTTTCCGTGAATATCTCTGTCTGAATGACTTTCCCAATTACAAGTGTATAATGCTCTCCTTTCTTTTTAGTTCCAAGTGGATAATCCACCCATCATCTGAAATCTCAGATGACTGAAGCTAAAGTTATAGCCTTTCAAATCTACTCTTCTTACTGTCTTGCTTTACATCTATGGATGGAACACCATCCTTCTAGTTGTCTAGGTTCAAATCATCAGTCACCTCTGGGTTTGGGCGAGGAGGGTTAAGCGGTATTAATTTCATGATATATTCTGTATCAGTTACTTTTTTTTCATGCAGTTCTTTTTCATGATCAAACTGTTTAGCTCAGGATTTTCCAGCATTGGCACTATTGACGTTTGCTCTTGATAGTTTGATGTAGTAGAGGCTGCCTTGTGGACAGGAGGGTGTTTAGCTCTATTCACTAGATGACAGTAGTGTCTCTTTCTGTCGTGACAACCAAAAAATGTCTTCAAACTTTGCCAGAGGTTCCGTGGGACAGGGTTGATAAGGGAGCTCAGGATGTCCAGGATGAGGCTTAGGAGGTCGCCTTGGGCAACTGTACGCAGGATAGCTTCATCTACTGTGATGAGAAACACTGAGAGGGAAGGAGATTCCCAGGGGAAGACCTTGAGTTTCATTTCGGACATATTGAGTGTCGAATGTTCTTGAGGTCTAGTCTAGAAGAACAGGTGGCAATTGAAGCTGAGATTATAGATGAGAAGAGAGAATAGAGGAAGTGGAGGAGAAGGCCAAGGAACAAGCTGTGAGAAATCTTAACCTTGAATGGCTAGAGAAGGATGAGCTTGCAAATGATGGGAGTGACCGGAGAGACGGGATGGAAATCAAGATGCTGCAGAAGACAAAGAGGAAGAGTGTTGCAGAAGGAGGGAGTAACTGATCCTACAGTCCCCCCGGTACCATGTGGGATTGGTTCTGGGGCTCCCTCATATATCAAAACCCATGGATGCTCAGGTTCCTTATAGAGAGTGGTGTAATATTCACACATACTTTAAATTGTTTCTAGATTACTTATAATACCCTAATATAATGTAAATGCAATGTAAATAGTCATTGTGTTGTTTAAGGAGTAATGATTTCAAAACAACATTTTTTTGGAATGTTTTCCATCTGTGGTCGGCTTTATCCGTAGACAAAGAGCCTGTGGATGTGGAGGGTTTCCAACTGTGTAGATTGCTGCTGAGAATTCAAGAAGATAAGGACTGAAAACATGTTACTTGCATTTAGTAACATGGAGATCAGTGTTTTTTAAATCCCTTTCTGGGGGCTCTTGGAACTTAATCATGCTCCTGGGACAAGGAAGTGGAGCAGGGCTCATGCAGGAGTGAGTGGAAATGAGGCCAGCATGGAAGTCATTCACTCATTGATTTCTTCAGGGATTCTTGTCATGCCTGCCCCTGTATCTACTTACTCATATGCATCAGGCCTGTGTGCCAGGAAATAGACACTTTCTTCTATAAGAGAGAATTCTGAATCCAGAAATCCAGATGGCTATTTTTAGAATTTTTTTTTTTTAATTTTTTTTTTTTTTTTTTTGTGGGTACCGGGGGGTCGACCTCAGGACCTCAGGCGCCAACAGGCACCCGTGCCGCTGAGCGATATCACCGGCCCCTTTTTCGTATGTGGGATCCGGGAGTCGAACTCGGGCCCTCGCGCTTGCAAGGCAGGCGCTTATGCCGCTGAGCCATCTCACCGGCCCTATTTTTAGAATTTTTATGTGTCTGTTGTCAAACATGTGAGTTTACCATCACATTAATCCAGAAATGATGCTCATAACCCCAGGCAAAAACTTTGCCAAGATTCATGGGAAGTGTAACATCAGGGTTGCTCCTGGTTCCCTACAACTGGTAGAAATTCATCCTGAGGGTGGGGTGTGGGATGGAGATTAGTGACATTGTTGTTTTTGTAGGATTACATTGACATAAGGGATAGAAACACAACTAGTTGTTCAGAATTGTAATTCCCTTTGATTTGGATTCCACTATTATGAATTTAATGATTATTCCATACTCTGGAGGAGCTGAAGGTCCTTTTTGGCCAACTATGGAAAAATGGCTTGTCGAACAAATGACCAGTATAAAATTACAATGGGAATGCTTAATCTCCCTGTGTATTTAAGTATCAATAGTGAATATCTTATGCTTTTGGAATTCAGGTCAAATGACAGCACTGAGAGTTGCATGGGTATGTTTCTCTAAAACATTTTCTTTGACTGAGAAATTTTTCAAGTTAATTTACAAGAGCCAGCAGTCAGTCATTGTGCAAGTCCAGGGTACTCAAGAAATGCCATTGTGCATTGTCATTTCACAGCTGATGTTCCAATTAGTTGTCCCCAAAGTCTTAGAGGTCCTGCCATGACATTTCCTCCATATCCTTTCTCACAGATACTCCTCTTCCCTGCAGATAAAGAGCAAGAAGACCAGGCTCCTTCAGAGTGACTACATGAACATGACCCCCCGGAGGCTCGGGCCCACTCGCAGGCACTACCAGCCCTATGCCCCAGCGCGGGACTTTGCGGCCTACCGCTCCTGACGTGGAGGCCTATCCAGAAGCCAGCCAGCCGGCGGCCCCCAATCTGCTCAACACCACTGCTCTGGATAGGAAAGGATGGCCTCCTTGGTAGCCGGCCACCGTGGGCCCCTCTTGGGTACTAATGCCAGATCTTCTTGAGCACCTAGACCAAATATCAAGGATCATCTGAAGACTCTGAGATGAAGATAAAGAAATTTCCTGTGGCAGGCTAAATTTTGCAGTGCCATGACCCAAATTCACATTTTTCCTATATTTATTGACTTGATTGAGAAGTTAGAGTAGAAAACAAAAAATGATGGGGCCGGTGAGATGGCTCAGTGGCATAAGCGCCTGCCTGGCAAGTGCGAGGTCCTGAGTTCGACTCCCGGAACCCACATATGACAAAAGGGCCGGTGATATCGCTCAGTGGCACGGGCGCCTGCTGGCATGTGAGGTCCTGAGGTCGACTCCCAGTACCTGCAAAAAAAAAAAAAGAGTGGATTCATAGGCCTTGTAATCTGCTTCTAGGCTGCTGGCTGAGCCCCATCCCTTTCTCTCACCTGTACATCTCAGTCAAGCAGAGTTGATACCTAAGGATACTTACATAGAAATCAATCCCTTTTGTTAAATGGGTTTTTTTCAGTGGGGATAGATTAGAATGAGGGAGAGGGTAGAGATACTTAAATATTTTAAAACCATTAAAACACTGTTTCCTATGTATACAATGAGCCACTTCTTTCCTATTTAATGCTGTCAGTTTTTTCTGTCAGTTTAGGGAGATGTAGACATTGTCTTTGAAGAATTCTGACCATATTTAGTAATTTTGACCAATGGAATTCCCTCAAACAACGCTGGGCAAACGGACTTGATTTCTTCACTTCTGATGGGAATTCAGTGTTAATCTCCACAACATGATTTCAAAAGGATGAAATAGCCCTCTTCCCACACCACTAAGAACGTGTCAGGAAATAAGTTTGCTTTATACTAAAAATAGTTAAATGCTATGAAGGGTTATTTGTCTAGGAGCTCTTTCCAGTCAAACTGTATCTGTTTCAGCTGTGCACGGCTGATCTCTTTATTGTCTGTGTGGAGATCTGAGCGGGGAGGCTGACAGAGCATCTGCAGGAGATAGATGCGGTGATGCTGTGGAAAGGGGATGTTATCATTCACTCATTCATGAGTTTCAAGAAACTTCTTCTGAAGGGAGGAGCATGGAAGGGAGTGGGGCAATTCTTGCCATGTGCTAAGCAGTGGTTGGTGTTGCGTGGAAGTTTTCCAGAAGGCACCAGACAGAAGGACCCCTGGAGAGAAGTCCTTCGCCAGGACTTCTGGTACTCTGGGTTCAGAGTTATAGAACTCTGTGGGCTCAGCTGCTTGTGCGCTCTTGAGGTCCATTGATATGGAAGAGTATTTGGAGTGTGTTTTTGGAGACAATTTAAAGTTCTCAAGAGGTTCTTCAAGGCCCAACTCTGGAATGACCACAGATATTTCTTTGCCTCCAAATTGGGTCAAATGGAATATGCCTGGGGACTTTGGAAAATGGCTCTTTTGTCACCTTTACAACGTGGTCAGTGCTTTGGTTTATCCAGGTGTTAGGAGAGCCTGGGTTTTACAGGTAGATAACACTGGTTCAAATCCCATTACTAGTTGAATGGCCTCAGGCAAGTCACTGCTTATCCAAGACTGGTTTTTCAACTCTAAAATGGAGATTATGATCACAAATGTCTGTTCCTACACTATAATCTCCATGAGGGTATGACTATGTCCGTCTTTTCATTA
This sequence comes from Erethizon dorsatum, assembly GCA_028451465.1. NCBI lineage: Eukaryota > Metazoa > Chordata > Mammalia > Rodentia > Erethizontidae > Erethizon > Erethizon dorsatum. Next base: position 32,080,195 of record CM051835.1, on the reverse strand, counting down.
CTTGTCCCCTGGCATTTAGTACTATGCCAAACATATAATGTTAGCTCTTATTATTATTGCCAAATATATAGAAATTATGTAAAAAAATCAAACTGGACAATGACCTAAGAAGGGAAAGAAATTGTAACATAAATTTAAACTGAAAGTTATGAGGAGCTATAAAATATGAAAACCTCTGAACTTCCATCAGTCTCCTGTTCCTTAGACTATTTTATCTTGTGATAAAACAGGGCATTTCTCCTCCACATTTTTTTGTATATAAGAAGGTTTTAACATTTTTTTTTAATGTGGAGGAGTAGGAGTCAGGGAGGAATCTTTTGGTTCCAGACCAGAAATACTGTACTCTGGTTGATTTTTAAATGGACTTCCATTCCATGCATTTAATTAATTCAAAGAAGGTCAAACTCAGAAACACATGATGAAGGACTGTGGAGTACAGACTAGGATTTGCGCCAGTGGGCAGCCTCTTGGCACACAGAGTTCTTCAGTCTGAGTCATCAGACTGTGCTTGAAAATGACAGAGCTGGAGAAGTTTTAGAAGGGGCTGTGGCAAATAAATAATATTTTTAAATGGAAAGATTTGATCTTTGGTAATACATGGTTTTGTTTTTCTAACTGGAAAAGTAGGTTTGCCAAAGATGAATCACACTTGAGATTTTTCTTACTTACTCTCAACAGAACTGAAGTAGAAATGTTACAGAGGGAAGTCCATTTTCACTTTTAGTGTGAACCAAGAAATGATGTAAAAGTAGTGGTTGGAGTAATGCTTTTACGTTTCCAGGTATGGTAATTATAAAGAAAACAATGTCATTTGCTACTGTTATTGTAAGAGTCTTATAATTAATGGTATTCCTGGAATTGTGAACACACCTACTTGGGGCTGAGCATGAGACCAAGTATACATCACGTTCTGTGTACTGAGTGATAGAATTCCTAGACTACCATGCATCTGTTTTTAAATTGTGCTTTACTAGTTTCTTTCAGGGCAGATATACATCACTTTGGGAATGTATCTAGAGAAAGCTTGCTACTTAAAAGAGGTGTGGGATAACTTCTTTTACAAGTGTGAGTTGGTTTTTCTTTTTTCTTTAAGGCCAGACATTCACATATTAATTTCACCTCAAGTGAGCTACACTCTGACTTGTTTGCTTGGCTTCAGTCACAGTTTCTCATCAGACCAATGACTGGCCTCTCTTAGATGTCAGGCTGGGCTTACCTGTGCATTCTGTGTAATGTGAGGGCTCCGTGAAAGAGTTCGAACTGCAGTACGAACCCATCATTCCTCAGGTTAACTAAATGAGTCATCAGTGGGCATCACTGTTTTGATGGTAAATGGATGCCTGGTCCCTCATTGTAGCTTTTTCTACTGCCAGATGGGACTGCAGCAGGCTTGGGGACTGACTCCAGAGTATTAAGTTCAGTTACATGCTGGAGGTTGGAGATGGTGCCAGTGATGGATGCAGAACCAGGATCATCACTGCCATAAACCTGCCATCAAGCCAGGCCAAAGACAGTGGCATGGACGATCTCAAGGCCTGCGTGCATGAGTCTGCAGCATCTGCGAGGCCATCTGAAGCTCAGCAAATCTGTCTCTTTTGTAGGTCCGTCGACGCACAGGAATGTTCCATTAGCTCCTTTACATATACTCTTGTCTCTGTCCGGAATGTTCTTCCCAGGTGGATGCCTTGCTCCCTCACCTGCTTAGGGTCCTGGTTCAAGTGTTACCTTCTACCCTGATTAACTTTCTCCACACCCCCCCTCCACTCCTGGGTTGTTTTTCTCCATAGCATTTTGACATCTCTTGTACTAGATATTTTACTTATTTATTCATTTTTTGTTTCCCCAAACTTGATTGTAAGCTCCACAAAGGAAAAACCTCCATCTATTTTGTTCATTGCTGGAACTTCAGTGCCCAGAATAATGCCTGGTATGCAAGAAATATTTATTGATTGAATAAATGAAGTGCACATGGGTTTATGAATTAATGGTCAGTCTTAATGGTTTAATAGAGAGCTGGTACTATTTTCTACTTTCCTGTTAATAAGGGTAAAAACTTATTAGAGAAACATGAAGTTATATATAATATAATATAATATAATATAATATATCCTAATTTGGTGAAAGAAAATGTGATGGATACAAGTTCCTTTACATTTTAAAAAATCTTTGTGTAGTGCAAAAAACTAATACTGTTTAGGAATCATCCTAAAAAGTCATGTTAAATGAACCACAGTCAGATGTAAATTGGTTTTCCATAGAAGTCCCCTAATTCTCTCTTAATGGATTATTGATGATGTTTTCAAAATATCTTTAGCCCAAGATTTCAAAAAATGCTTTTATAGTTAAAATCTCATCCTACTACTTAACTGCTGCTCTTTTCTGTGCAGTAATTTTACCCCAACAAATTCTATAAATGCCTTGCCCAGCTTGGATTCAAAAAGAGCTTAAATATGGGAATGCCAAGGACAAAAAATGTCAGAATCTCTGCCTGTCATGTTCCTGTCATAACCGAGCACTCTAATAGCTTGCAATAGTTTCAAAATAAGAGAACAACAACAAACAAATAAAACATGGCATTTGGAACAAGTTGGAAATTCAAATCAGACTTCTTACATTAATTCCTTAACACACATTCATACACTGCTATCATCCTGGGAGTGGAGGAAGCTGTAATGGCTTGTCTGATAACTCACACAGCAGCCTTGGTTTCCTTGGTTGAAATGAGGCTTATTAATAAAGGCAACTGAAACTTGAAAAAGATGAGCTTACACGTCTCCTACTACTCAGGAAAGACTAGTCACTCATGGGTGGTTCAACAGGACAAATCAAACCAGTTGGAAAAGGAACAGACAGGTTAAAAACAGACGAAAAAATCAGTCATTCAATCTGCTCAATAAAATTGTATAATCTAGTTCTGTAAAGTGTTCTAATTCTTTGATATGTGAGTTCAAAATGTAATAAAATGAAAACTAAACAACTTGACCTAACAGACCTTCCACTAAGTTTTAGCTACATGACCATATGAATTGTGTCATTGTCCACAACCCTGGGTTCACATTTTCCCCCCACCCTGATAAAACAGATGGATTCCTTTAAGCAGCACCCTCTGTCCTCTTTTATTATCTCTGGAACAGAGGGGGAAAAGTCAGAGAAGCGTCTGGCCCCGTTGTGGTGGGGGCCTGACCACCATGCTGAGCAGCAGCAAAGGGTCTGGGAACCGCACTAGAGGCTTGCTTGGTGACGTGGCTTTCCTGACGTACATTTGCATCTCCTGAGCTGAGGCACTAACTCTTGGCAATAGTTTGGCTCTTCAGGGATGCAGCTGAAGGGCTGGACCACTCTATTTCCTCTGATTTAGCATCCTGCCACAGGGGTGTGCTTTTCCTTCAAAGATTCACAGGCTCCCCGTACTTAGAAACCCAGGCCAAGGTCCGGAGCAGAAAGGGCACACTTTTTCAGCATGGCTTTTGTTCATTTCAGGGTGCTAATATTTAGTCTAATACTTGAAAATTGCCTAGGATGACATTTGGGTGATGCAAGAATATATCAGCTTCTCCAAGCTGACCTTATTCTTAGGGCAATGCTAAGGGCCAAAATGTGTTCTGAAAGGGCCATCTTCCTATTCTGTTTCTCTGTTTAAAGTATGTGAAAAGGTTTGGAACCCTGGAAATTTTTGGGCACAAGAAGTTGTAGAAAGACGCATTGATCTCAGGGTAGGAGGTATTGGATTTTACTTAGACTTTGTTGGGCAGAGATATCTCAATGACAGATTTAAACTCCTTTTGTCTCCAAAGAACAAACTGTGAGCTGAGTGGAAATGTCAGTTGAAACAGAAGAGCAGCAAACAGCTTTGTTTTCCTATAGTTGTGGTTTTACATGGCGATGATGACACATGAAGACGAAAATGCGCAGCGTGAACTCCAGTTGTTATCTGAGTGAGCATCTCTGCCAGCACTGAAGGATATGTGTGGGCGTCACTTACGGGGTGAGGGAGGAGGAGGGAGGGAGGGAGAGAGACACAGAGACACAGAGAGACACAGAGAGAGAGAGACAGAGAGAGAGAGAGAGAGAGGATAAATGATGAGAGAGTGGGGGCTGGTGACTCTGGAAAGAAAAGCCAGTTAACAAAGATCAACAGTGACAATGATGCTGTTTATTTCATGAACTTGACATTCAATTTCCTTCTGCTCGCTGACTTCTATATCTGAATGGAGTCTCTGAACTAAGTGTATGAGCATCTGCTGACTGAGGAGAAGTGCGGAAGAGGTGGGATGGAGTAAATATCAGGACAGGTGCCATAGTTGTTTAGACTTTCCTCAGTCTCTTGGGCACACATAGCCTTTGAAAGATTGGCTTCTGAAGTTGGGATTTTCACTAACTTTTGGAACTTGTGATGCATTACACAGGGCAGACCAACTTGAGGTTGTCGCTGGGTACCCTCTTTCACGCCCATCCCTTGTGCTCACTTTGGTAGCGCACACACTTCCACCCCAAGCCATCCTTGTTTTACTTATGTTTCTTCCTCCTCTCTTCTTCTTCATTCATTCAATAACTTTTTAATGAGCAACTCCCCAGCTCTGAGAAGTGGGCTGCGTATTTAGGATGTGGTGGTTAGCAATGCAGATGTGTTTATGTCTCTTCTTATCAAGTGTAGAGAGTATAGTCTCTCTCTTTCTCCTCTTCCTCTCCTTTTCTTTTTCTGTCTTTCTTTGTCATTATCCTCTGCTTTTCAGGGTAATCACTTAATCTAGATTGTGGGACTTTGATCTTAATGTGATTACTTGTTAGCTTTTGCCTTTTTGGTTTGCCTGAAATTTCTCTGAGATGTCCTCACTTAACATGTCTAACATCTTTTAGACCAGGAATTGGTAACTTTTCCCTCCAAGTTGAAATGTTGGCCTGACGGTCAACATTTTAGGCTTTGTGACTGTATAAGCTTTCTACAGCTACTCAAAAGTCTGCCATCACAGCATGAAAGCAGCGTAGATAATACGTAAACAAATGAGCTATTTGCACCCCAACAAATCTTTGTTTATGGATATTGGTATTTTAATTTTTTATTATTTTCGTGTCAGGCAATATTACCATTCCTTTGATTTCCCCTCAACAATTTGCAGATGTAAAATCTATTCTTAGCACAAAGGCAGGCGGTGGGCTAGATTTGGCCTGGGGGCTGCAGTTCCCTAAGCCACAACTTTGGCTGCAGGCCTGTCTTCCAGCTCCCAACCTTCTAGGCTGTAAGGAAAGCCTTCTTGGGAGTGGTGTCAAGTGTCTGTTTTGAAATGAGGACATAGATAGGAGGAGGAGGAGGAGGAGGAGGAGGAGGAGGAGGAACTTCATCCAAGGAAAAGCCATTTTAGGAAGATGAAATGGGAAGTTAAATAAGAAGCTGTTTAAACATGGCGATTCCTATATAAATTATATTGCTAAGAGCCTAAAAATCATGGGAATTGTGGTTATACTTATCTCAAACCCTCTTTATTCCTTCTTCTCTCTTCTAGGCATCAAGTCTTTGTAATCTCTAAGGAAAAAAAGTTAATTTTATTTAAAGTAGGCAGGGAGCAGAAAATGGCTATGTCCCGTGTAGTGAAAAGTACCTATTTCCCTGCTATTTCACGTGCACGTAGCACACCCAAGTGCAGCTTGGGTTAGTGGAGCGGAGACCAGCAGCAGCTGTCTCAGGACTGGCCTCCTGGCTTTCTACCTATCTCGCTTTATGAATCTGCACTGAGCTACCATTTTGATAAGTGATCAAGAGTAACCCCACTCCCCCAATCTAAACTAGGGCTCCGGATTTCACCAATAACTGGTGAAATGGCTTTTACTCTTTTCACAAAGGTACTGACCAGAATTTCACCGTCCCTCGTCCCTACCTCCCAGTCTCATCTACAGCCCCCGGTTACACCCAAGGTACAAACAGTTCTTCCTGGAAACAGCCCAGCACATGGGGGCACCCGGAGCCACACACCCATTCACACCATCTGGGCAATTTAAAAATAGGGTCAAACACAGCGTTTAGCCTGGTCTGCCAGCCAAGAGCAGGAAGTTGCTTCCAAAGGCTCAGATGACTAAGATGATTGGGCCAACAGCTCAGGAGGTCAGTAATGGAACAGCTGCTGCCGGGTGGATTTATCCTGACTCTGTGCGTGGCTTCCTCGTGGTCTGGATGTGATGTTTTCCCCAGGGCTCACTGTGTTGGAGCCTTGGCTGCTGGCGCGCTTTGCGGAAGTGATTGGATCCTGAGGATTCTAACTTATCCGTGGAGTAATCCACTGCTGAGATCCTAATTTGATAGTGAAGCAGGGGGATAACAAGAGATGTGGAAAGAATGGGCCATGAGCCCTCTGTGCTGGCATGGTTGTGCTTAGGTCACGCTTTCTAAGGTGCAGGTGTCATTTTCCTAACCTAACAGTAGGGTCCCAACAGTAATCGTTGAGGATGAACAAGGCCCTGTGGGAGGATGGGGAGATTTCTCAGAGTGACACTGGCCCATGAGCGGAGGCGAGCGTGGGAAGTGTTCCGGTGGAGGGAGGGCCACAGACCTGACGGGCAGCTGGAGCAGGGCCAAGCCAAAGGGGTGTCATTCAGTGAAGGATGCTTTGATGACCAAGGCCACACACCTGGGGGCCCCAGTAAACAAAGGCCTCCTTAGATTGGTGGGATTTTCTTGTCCAGAAATAAGATATTCACACCTTTCTAAAGAGTGTCTTTGTTCTATTTAAAGTTACAATTAAGGGTGCTTACAAGAGCATACCTACTACCTGAGCTCTTATGGGCCCATTTCTAGGTAAAACTTTTCTGATTGTAACCCCATAGGTTAGTATCAACTTGGCTAAAATGTCATTTTTGTGCATAAAAACCCTTCTGCAAAAGAGTCTTTTTGGCAACCATTTTTGGGCCTCCTTCCAGGTTGATTTGCCTGGGAGCTTTTTGCTTCCACTTTACAGTAAATGCTGCTTTCTGCTTCTGCTGTACAATAAATTTGCTTGGTCCTCTACTGACTCTCTACCTGGTAATTCTTTCTGGGTTGAGAGAAGAATTCACCCACTCGGGGGTAACAGATGACAATATTGGGAGGTGAAGGAAACAGGAGATGGGACATCTGTCTCTCTCTCCTTCCCTGCTGCCATGAATTGAGCAGCTTTCTTCTGCCACACCCTTCCATCATGATGTTTCTGCCTTGTCCCCCAGCCTTAGAGCAATGGAGCCAGCTAACCATGGACTAAACTCTCTGAAACTGTCAGCCAAAACAAATCTTTCTCTTTTAAGTTAATAGTCTCAGGTATTTGGTCACAAGGAGAGAAACCTGACTAATTCAGCATTCAAATACTGAGTCTGGACAGAGAGATTGTTTTTCTCCAGAACGTGGAGATACTGTGTACATTTATGCACCATGTGCCTGCACGAGGATCCCTACCGAAGTGTGTAGAAGGGTTTGAATCCAGGCAGGCCCTCCTCAGCGACACATGTGCTCGATAAAGGGGAGGTTGTTCCTCTCCAATGCCCTCTTGCAGGGGGGTACTGTGGCGCCAAAGGAATGCACACCTTTCTGGTACTTGCTTACTGAGCTTTAGAGTATGTTATAGCCCCATCTCAAAAGAGGGAGTTATCTGGGATAAATAACAAGTAAAACAAAACAAGAGAGAAATATTCTTTTTTTTTTTTTTGGTACTGGGAATTGAACTCACGACCTCACACTTGCCAGGCTGGTACTGTGCCACTGAGCTATATCCCCGGCATATTCTTAATATCTTAAGCATTTCTCTTCTGGATTCCAGGTCCCTTCTACGCTTCTTTTTTAATTAAAAAATTTTTTTTCAGTGCCAGGGTTTGAACCCAGGGCCTCACATATGCCAGGCAGCACTCTACTACTGAGCTACATCTTTAATCCCTGTAGCTTCCTTCCTCTCAACTTTGGACACTTTCAGTTGGCTAGTTAGACATATTTCTGGTAAGGTTAGTGACATGAGAATAAACTTCCTGGTTCAGATTTTGGCAGGAAAACAAGTTTTCATGATCTTTAAAATACTGAGTTTAGGCCAACCATGGTGGTGCACACCTATAATCCTAGCACTCAGGAGGCTGAGGCAGGAGGATCACTGTGAGTTCGAGGCCAGCCTGGGCTACAAAGTAAGTCCATCCTGAACTGCATAGTGAAACCCTGTCTCAAAAAGACAAAAAAAAAAAAAAAAAAAAAAAAAATCCTTGGATTCATAAAATACTGAGTTTGGGGTTAGTTCTTGGGATGTCCCTGGAAACTTTCACTTAATGGCAGGGCCCACTCTATCTCCTAATTGCCTGTAGTTGAAGGGACTAGAATAAACAACTTCAAATCCCATTCCCATCCCATTCCCATGGTAGTTTTTATACTCCATATTATAGCTCTTCTAGAATTATCTTCCCCCAATAAATATTGTTTTGGATTTTGCCCATTATCACATTTCTGAGTCATACAGATGTATGTATTTTATTTTTGAGATTTGTCAATCAGGATTACTTGAATAAGTGTATGATTTCTTATAACCATTACATCCATTACTCATTTGCTAAAATTGTGAATGAATCACTTTCTCTTAAGCGATGAAACAATGAAATTTACTTGGAAGTTTAGATAAGAAATTTCAAAAAAATTTTTTTAACTTTTTTGGTGCAGATTTGATTTGAAATTAAATTATAATTTCAAATTATAGCATTATATTATAGCATGAGAAACTATTACACTATTTTAAAGTTTGACATTTTCCAAATAATAAACTTCTTGATGACATAATCTTAGGCATGGAATTTTCATAGTGAAGTATATCTTGAATATGATAGTGTGCTCAGAATATATTAACTGAATGAATAAATGGGTGGATAAATGAATGACTATCTTCATTTGGTGACTATCTGAAAGCTATTTTGGTTTTTAACAGTTTAAATCAACTAGGGAAAATGGAGGCTTACTGGTAAATATTTACAATTTCTTAAATTGTTGCACTGCATTCTATTCATATGCATTGTTCAATCAGAAGCAAAAAATTGCTTATCATTCCTTGGCAATAAACTGAACACTCTTTTTCTCATGAAATCTTATCAGAACTCTGAAGGAGGTTTACTGGGCCTGGATCCTCATACTTGCAGCCTGTCTTTGCTTTGGACAGTGTTACCTGAGGGAACACAAGTCTTCCCCAGGGGGTTGGGGTGAGGTGTTAACTTCAGAAGTGGTCTGGGGGTTTTTTGCTTGTGTTCTGTGAATCACAGGTATTCAGTATAATGAGGCACTCAGAAAGAAAGAAAGAGGTGTGAAGCAGTCTTGACCTTGGAAATTTACTATCTGGTTGGGGCAATAACTAACTCCAATAACGGGATATACAATCCAAATTCAAAGGTGAAAGATGACTGTGGACAGGAATTCCAAATCTGGCCCTGGACCAGAATGAATATATATCTTTTCAAACTGGTGGGAAATAGAGTTGTTTTAAGGAGAAGTACTCGCATTTTTAACCTTTAAAAATATTGCCAACTTGCTTTGCATAGAGATCCTAATGATATATGCTCCCATCCGTCAGGTACGAGAGCTTTTCACTCCATTTATTCTTAACACATTGCTATCAACACTTCTGATCTTTGCCAGTTTGATAGTTTAAAATGATATCTCATAATCAAGATAATTTGCATTTCATCTTTTATGAATCAGATGCATCATCTTTATACGGATGGTTAAAAGCCATTTTTTTTTTTTTTTTTTTGTGGGTACCGGGGTTGACCTCAGGACCTCGCGCGCCAGCAGGTGCTCGTGCCGCTGAGCGATATCACCGGCCCTTTTTCTCATATGTGGGTACCGGGAGTCGAACTCAGGACCTCGCGCTTGCCAGGCAGGCACTTATGCCACTGAGCCATCTCACCGGCTCCCTGTATTTCTTTTTCTGTGAACTATCTACTCATGTTCTTTGCCCACTTTTTTTCAGTTGCACTGTTGTTTTTTAAATATACAATCTTGGGGATTATCCCTTTGCTTGTAACTTCCTCCTTTTAGAGCTGGATGGATGTAAGCTTATTGTTCATTGTTCCTTCATCAGCACCCATAAAGCCCTATTCCGTACTCAGCAGTGAACATGGCACAGAAGTTGGGTGTACCTCTGTCCTCAGGAAGCCCCCAGGCTGTGACAGATACAATACTTCTCACATGGCTTTCTGTTTTGTGACAGAACTATACATAGGAAGCCATTGTGGCTCAAAGATGGGGTGCCACTTAACTCAGAGGAGGAGTGGGGGAGGTTCAGGAGAGTACTTACAGAGTGACACCAACTAAGTTTTCAAAGGCAAATGATGAAGGGAGCTCAGTGTGAAAAGTAAGGGTGCTAGGGAGAAGGTCGATTGTGAGAGAGGGCAGGAGATGAGACTAACTCTGTGGAATACATCATGCTAAGACAAACTCTTTATGCCAAGGAATTAGGGGTTTATCCTAAAGGCTTGTGATAAAAAGCCTAGTTAATTAGAAGTCTATTTTAAAATCTGCCTTTTAAATTACTATTTATCACATATAGTCAATAATCTTACATTAAAGAAAGCTACAGGGGCCGGTGAGATGGCTCAGTGGTATAAGCGCCTGCCTTGCAAGCGCGAGGGCCCGAGTTCGACTCCCGGATCCCATATACGAAAAAGGGGCCGGTGACATCGCTGAGCGGCACGGGTGCCTGTTGGCGCACGAGGTCCTGAGGTCGACCCCCCGGTACCCACAAAAAAAAAAAAAAGAAAGCTACAAAATGAAAATGAAAATCTTTCTCTTCTTTGTCCTCCACCCTACTTTTCTATTCTTCAGAAGTTTCTGGGTTTTTGTTGTTGTTTGTTTGTTTTGTTTTTTTGAGACAGGGTCTCACTATGTAGTACAGGCTGGCCTTGAACTCACTATGCAGTCTAGGCTGGCCTTGAACTCATGGCGATCCTCCTGCCTCAGCCTCCCGAGTGTTGGGATTACCGGTGTGTGCCACTACACCCTGCATGGAAGTTTCTGTTTTTGAAAGACTTCCATAATGGTTGATACACTCTGTCAATTTGAGAAGTTTAGAAGCTTAACTAAGTGACTCAGTAGGGGGCCGGGGTCTCATGTTGTAAACAACCTGAGCCTGTGCAAGATCAGGGCAGGGAGATGGTGTAACTTTTACACCCACCTGAGGGCGGGTAGCCTGCACACAATATAAGGGAGGGAAAGAGGCTTGTCCTCTCCCCCTTTTTTGCTCTTCTTGCTTTTGCTGTCTTCTGCCACCTTGAACTGTTGCCCCTGTGCCATGCCACCCTGCCTTGGAGCCAACTGATTATAGACTGAAACCTCCACAAACTGCGAGCTAAATAAACCTTTCCCTCTTTAATTTATTTTGTCTCAGCAACGAGAGAGAAGTAACTAAGACAGAATTTGGTACCGGGAGTGGGGTCATTGCTGTAACTATACCTGACCATGTGGTTCAGGACCCTTTGGGACTGGCTTGTGGGAAGAGTTTGGAAAGGTTCGGAGATGTCGCCTGAAAGAATAGAGCTGGAATGCCTTAGGCTGTTCTGTATGGGAGATTCTGGGCAGAGCTCAGAAGACCAGAAAACCGGTAAAGACCAGCCTCGGGAGGTTTCTGCTGGGAAGAAGAACTGCACTGGCTGTTGGACTCCAGACAATGTATATTATGACTTGGCAGAAAGTTTGTCTGCATTTTGCTCATGTACAGAGACTTTGCCTGAGACTGAGATTAAAGGCTGTGGACTAATTAATCTGGCAGAAGAAATTTCAAGGCAGTTGAATGTTGAAGCAGTGGCATGGCTGCTGTTGGGGGCTTTTAGCCAGATCTATGTTGAGAATCAAGAGCAAAGAGCCCAGCAGGATGATGTAAAATGTGAGTTTGGCCAGAAAGGAAGCTCCAATAAAGCTGTGGACTGCAAAGATAGAGCAGAGGAGATCTTGATTCCTGAGAAGGAACAAGAGAATAGAAAAGATGGCCTGAGGGCATCACAAGAAGCAGCAAATCTCCACCGTTTGCAGCCTCAAAACTGCAAAGCCTGGCTACTGCTCCAGCTGGTGACAGACCTTGGCATCATCCATGTGGCACTGGTTTTAAGCACATGCAGAATGCAAGAGTTGTGGGGTAAGAAGTCTTCTACCCTGATTTCAGAAGGCCTGAGAGGCCAGGCAGTGTGCCCCTGAAAGGGCAGTGTGTAAAGCTGTGAGTGTGAAGCCAATGGTGCAGTGGAGACCCCAGAAGTTTGGAGAAGCCAGGAACATGGATCACCTAAGGAAACCTGCAAGGAGGGAGCAGAGCGGACCCAAGAGAGAAGCTGTGAGAGCTACAACCACAGGAAGTGCCATAGGGGTGGAGCCACCCAAGCCCTTTGGAGCTCACACTGTGCCACAGATCGCCTGGGATGCTGCACGTGGAACTACAGGACTTGATGTTTGCCCTGCTGGAGTTTGGACTTGCTTTGGTCCCAATGCCTTGTATTCCCCTGTTTGTAACTTTTGGAATGAAAAGGTTTATCTTATGCCATTGAATGTTGGAAGCGTTTAACTTCTCATTTGTACAGGGGCTCACAGCTAAGACTTTGCCTTACATCTTGGAGGAGACTTGGGACTTGGACTTTTTAGCAATGCTGAAACTGTTACGACTGTGGCAACTCTTGCAGATGGACTAAATGCCTTTTGCATAAACAAATGTACAAGTCTTTGGGAGGCCGGGGCGGAATGTCATGGTTCTAATGTAATATAATGTTGATAGACTTAATACTGGTTCTTAAGGACTGTTAAACCTGTGTTATAATGTTCAAATTGTGAAATGATAAGAATAAGCATGTCTTTGAACCTGGAAACTAGTTTAAAGAAATGTGTTTGGTTGCCAAGTTGACAAGGGGTGGATTGTAATGGTTGATACATTGTGTCAACTTGAGAAGTTTAGAATCTTAACTAAGTGACAACATAAGGAGGAAAAGAGGCTTGCTGTGCCTCTTCTGCTCTTGTTGCTTTTGCTGTCTGCTGCCTTGAACTGTTGGCCCTCTGCCATGCCACCCTGCCTTGGAGCCAACTGATTACAGACTGAAACCTCTACAAACTGTGAACTAAATAAACCTTTCCTTAATTTTGGGTGTCAGGTATTTTGTCTCAGCAATGAGAGAAAAATAACTAACACAACTTCTATTAACTCTAAATTCCCAATTTTTGTGGGAGAGGGTTTTAAGCACAAAAGGGACATGATTGGCTTTAAATTTGGAAAAATATTTTTGCTAGCATGTGAAGGGTGGTTTGGCAGATGTTGCAGTAAGTTAAGCAAGGTGTGTGTTGGAAGGATGAATTAATGCAAGGTACTTGGAGGAGAGAAAGGTAAACTGGTGCTGACTAGAAGTTGGAGGGAAGGATAAGCTCACTCCTTGGGATCTGACTGGCCCTACAGAAGATGGTACTAACTTTCTCTGAGATATGGATGCAGGAGGAGAAAGTTTGTTTCAATGGGAAGGAAAGAGGATGACTTTTACTTTGCATATGCTGAATTTGATGTGCTTATGGGATTCCATATAGACATGACTTATGGGACAATCGGACAGACTTGTGATACTCAGGAGCGAGCAGAGACAGTGGGCGATAGCTTTGTGGGTCAGCCATCACCCTACAGTTTGTTCATTTTTTTTCTCTCTCTCCTTTTATTTTCTTTTCAGGACTGGGGATCAAACCCAGGGCTCTGTACTAGAGTATGCATGTACTCTACCACTAAGCTACACACCCGGCTTCTATTCATTTTCTCATTCATTCATTCATTCATTCAATTAAAAAAAATTTTTTTTTGAGACAGGGTCTCACTATGTAGTTCAGGCTGGCCTTGAACTCACTATGTAGCCCAAGCTGGCCTTGAACTCGAAGTGATCCTCCTGCCTCAGCCTTCCAAGTGCTGGGATTACAGGCATGCACCACCACACCCAGCTCATACATTCAATTTAATAAATATTTATTGGATACTTTGTATGAGCTACAGGCTGGGTATGAAATGGTGAAAGAACAGGCAGGTTTCCTCACCTTATGGAGCTTTTAAACTGGTGGGGAAGAGATACATTAACACATAAACTCACAAATACATATGTAATTAAAGACCATGGTAGGTGTTCCAAAAAAGAATCTGAGCTTATGTGAGAGAGTAAGAGTATGAATCAAGTTTAGATAGCAGAATGGGTGGGAAACACATGGATAGGCAAATCTTCTCGATCCCTAGACCTGCTGGGAAGAAAGACGCTAAGATAGTTACAAGAAGGGGCATTTGAAGGGGAAGTCACAGAAGGCCCGGGCCTAATCACTGTGGAGCTTAGGGTCAAATATCATCAACGGAGACCTACTAAATATCTAGATGTTATTAATCAAGACAGCAAGAATGTTAATGACTATGTTCTATTTTTTAATTTTTTTATGTGGGTACCGGGAGTCGACCTCAGGACCTCGCCCTTGCCAGCAGGTGCTTGTACCACTGAGCGATATCACTGGCCCTTTTTTTTTTTTTTGCCTTTATGTGGGTTCTGGGAGTCGAACTCAGGACCTCATGCTTGCCAGGCAGGCGCTTATGTCACTGAGCTATCTCACCGGCACAATGAATATGTTCTATTCCCCTACTTTGACAAATATACCTTCCTAATGACAAAGTAAAAACAAAAATAATGTGTTAAGTAAAACTGAAAGTTGGCAAAATCATACGTCTGGGTCTTCTATTACTGGTCTGAAATTATTAGAGGAGCAATAAAATTCAGAAAGATAAAACATTCTGCTTCTTAGACTGAGTGCTAGTTATTATTTACCCTGAAAATTTACTGAGCTGTTAACATGTGATTTGTGTATGTTTCTGTATGGTTATGCCATAGCAATACGTTTAAAAATTATTTAAATATGTCATGCATTTAATTTTCTTGCCTTGCGTAAGTGGTTATTTGCACATAATTTGTGTACCAGTGACTGCAACATTAAGGTAAAGAACTTGTCTTTGTTCAGTGGCTCGTGGTCTTGACCTTGGGCTCTTGGTCTTCATCCCAAATGGCCAGGAAATTGTCTCTGCAGAAATCTACTCAGAATTACTCATAGGTGGGTCTTTGCCTTCATATCCAATCAGTTTTTTTTGGGGGGTTACCGGGAATCAAACTCAGGACCTTGTGCTTGCCAGGCAAGCACTGTGCTGCCGAGCTGTGTCCCTGGCCCCAAACAGTTTTTTTGTTCTAATTTTCTTATGTTTTATCGAAATGTCACATTAGTTGTCTTTTTTCACATGCAGTTTCTTTTTTATACAGAAAAATTCTTTACTCTAAATAAAAAATACTTAATTTTACATGAAATAAACCAGACACATGAACTTAAATATTGCATGGTTTCTGTTATATGAAAAACTCAGAATATAAATAAAGAGGAAAATAAAAGATAATAGGGGGCGGGGAGATCTTTCTCAGATGGAAAGGGAACCAAGAGATGGAGGGAGAAGGAGGGCATGAAAAAGAATTAAGATGTATTATTCACATGTACCAACTCCCTACAAGGAATGTAACCGTTACGTGCTACAAACCATGTAGTAATAAAAAAAAGAATAAAATACTAACATTACAAAAATAAAACATCCACATTAGATGTTTCTTTTTGTAATAAATAACAACTAACAGTTCATATGAATTAACTGTAGCCAGAACTATTATGGAAGTAATCTCATTTTCTGACAAATTCCACAGTTTACCCTTGGAGTTTCTTCTGATGTCTCACTTACTCTTTCTGATGTGTCCTACTTCTTTCTAAGTTAAATCTAATTGCTTTAATAGTATTTAGTTGGCATTTCCATCTATCTTAGTTCAGGCTGCCAAGGCAAATTACTACAGGCTGGGTGGCTTAAACAGCAGAAATCTATTTCTCACCATTCTGGTGCCTGGAAGTCCCAGAGACGGGGCCCGATCAGAGCCCACTTCCTGGTTTGCAGGTGGTCATCTTCTTGCTGTGTCCTCCTCAGAGAGTGGAGAATGAAGAGCAAGGAAGCAAGGTCTCCTGAATCTCTTCTTATAAAGGCTCTAATCCTAACACAAAGGCCCTACTCTTGTGGCCAAATTACCTCCAGAGGCCCTGCTTCCTAATAACATCTTATTGAGGGTTAGGGTTTCAACATATGTATTTTGGGCGAACACAAACATGAAGTTCGTAACACCATTGTGTGTTCAAAAGACGTGGTCAGGTCAAATTTGATATGAGTTTCATCAAGATTTCTATCTCCTGGCAGATCTTTAAATTGTGCACAATCTTTGAATTTTTTCAAAGAATGTCAACACTATCAGCATATTTGATGTCATGTCTCCCAGTGTCAAATACAAATAGAGTCATATGTGGCTTCTATACATTTTGGCTAAAATTCTGTCTTATATACATCTTTCTTTCCAGTCATGTTAGTCCTATTTTTGGAGAATTTCCCTTGAGAATTCAAAAAGAGAAAGTTAACAAAAAACTAAAACTAGTTTCCTATTTTGAAGATTTAAGTAAATTGTAATAACGTTTTTATAAATTCCAAAGCTTTGCCAGTCTACCATTTAATGTTTATTCAGTGGCTCACGCGAATGTGATGGCCACACGAAGGTGTGCTGCCCAGGTCTTTGTGGAACCAGGGTCTGTACTTGTTTGTGCAGCTGCTAAAGCGCTTGCTTTGGAGAGCTCACAAGGGGGTCTTCTGCTGCAGGGTCTTGTCTCACCCAAGGCCATACTTTCTGTCTGGGAACAGTGTCTGTCCCATGGCTTGTCAACTTGGAGGCGCCCCACTGGGGCAGTTCACAAGAACCATCTGTACCTGCATCAGTGCTTCCAGCAATACTGACTGAGGCTTCTGTTTTAACTGTTGCTGCTTCTGAGTCCAGTTTCTCCTTTGTCAAACCCGGTTTCCCTTGCTAGCCTTCCCACGGAAGTATTTTCTTCTATACAGTGAAACATCATTGTCAACTAAAGCTCATAGTTCACGTAAGTTTACTCTTGCTGTTGTATATTCCATTTTAAAAATTTTTATTGGTGCACATTTGTGATATATAGTAATCACATTCATCTTGGGGAACTGGTATATATGCATATCATATCTCGATCATTTTTACTCGCTGCCCACTCCATCCTTCCTTCTAACTCCTTTCTCAGATTCCCTTCCTACCTCTACAGAATCTACCTTCTTGTTTTTATCAGCTCTCTTTTACTTTACTCTATAAATTATTTATATTTTAGGTCTTTTATATTAGAAAAACCATGCGATATTTAACCTTCTGTATCTGATTTATTTCACTTAGTATTATGGTCTCAAGATTCATTCATTTTCCTACAAATGACTCTAGTTTATCCTTGTTTATGACCGAGTAGTACTTCATTCCATGGGTTTTGACAAAAGGATAGTGACATGTATCCACCATTCCAGTCTTATACAATATAGTTTCCTTGCCTTAAAAGCTCCCTGTGCTCTGCGTACTCATCCTCTCTCCCCTTACATCCCTGGCTATCAACAATTTTCGATGTATGAAAACTTACTTCATATGGTTTACTGTAAAGAGAAATAATCATAGTTACTCTAATGGGGAAGAAAATTTTAAGTCTGAGGGTGTGGTTAACAGTGTCCATTGGGTAAGTCAGGTGAGGGATGAAATCAGCTCTTCGGATTTAGCATCCAGGGACCTTGGCAAGACCGGTTGTGGTGGGATGGAGGGGCTG
Organism: Erethizon dorsatum; assembly: GCA_028451465.1. NCBI lineage: Eukaryota > Metazoa > Chordata > Mammalia > Rodentia > Erethizontidae > Erethizon > Erethizon dorsatum. Next base: position 32,062,503 of record CM051835.1, on the reverse strand, counting down.
GGCTGTGTGAGTCTCAGCAGGGATGGTTGTGATCAGCCAGTGAGGAACAGGAGGCCAAGAGAGTACAACATGCGGCAAGTAGCATCCTTGTGAGGAGAAGCATCTTGTCACCTGAGACCCTCGTTTTTTCCGGGAGCTCCTTGAGGGCAGTTCCAGAGTCCCGCAGACCCCGGGCAATGGACCATGGTTGGCTCTCAAATGTCTCTACCAACAAACAGCGCCCAAAAGTATAGGGGATTTTTATTCCCTCTGAACCTCCATTACATTATTTATTGATATGTAACAAACTATCCTCGATTTAATGGCTCAAGACAACAACTTATTGTTATTATTATCTCTTATAGTTTAGGGGTTGATAGCGCATAGTGCAGCTTGTTTATCCTCACCTGGCATCTCTGGAGCCATCTTGGAACCATCCTCAAACAATCTGCCAGCTAGGATTTCAGGGGAGGCTACCAGCTTGAGGCTGTTGGCTTACGCAGACGTTTTCTGTACAGCCCGGGCTCCCTAATAGTGTGGCATTCAAGTTGGAAGGAGAGCCAAAGAATTTTGAAATAGCTATATTCCAAGTCAGTAAAAATGCAATGAAACAAAACACAGTGAAGTGGAAAGGCCATAGGATTCAGAGTAGGGGACTTGTGACGAATTTGCTTTATAAGGCCACTTAAATACTCTCTATGGGGCAGGTGAGATGGCTGAGTGGTGTACACGCCTGCCTGGCAAGCGCGAGGTCCTGAGTTCGACTCCCGGAACCCACATACGAAAAAAGGGCCGGTGATATCGCTCAGCGGCACGGGCGCCTGCTGGCGCACGAGGTCCTGAGGTCGACCCCCCGGTACCCACAAAAAAAAACAAAACGAAACTCTCTATATCCTCATAAGACAGGAGAGGGAGATGTCAAAGGCCATATCAAAGCCAGCATTTGTAGGGTCCCCTTTCATTTGTATTCAGCATCTCCGTGCCTTTTCCTACCTCTAGGGTCCTTTTCAACGTCACGCGTCTATGTAGAGCTTTCACACACGGGCATTTGAGGAGCTAAGATCCAAAGCTTCAATAGAATAATAATTACGGTTAATGTTCAGAGAATGCTAGTGGGTCAAGCAGTTGGGATGTGTGTTATAAGTATGGTTTATCAGTCTTCACAGTTCTTCCATGCCACTGATTTTATTATTATTTTGCTCACTTCATAGGTGAGGAAACAGAGAATATAAGTGACGTGTCCAAGTGTGGACCAAGGCTTCAAGTCCAGGGAATTTATTTCTGCAGCCACATTCTTAACCATTTTGCTTAACATAGTCTGTTTGTCAACTTGTTAAGAGCCATTAAGACCCCGCGACTTGGGCCAATTGGCAATCGTTCTTAGGCGTGCGTATGAAGCTGTTCTTCCTGAGGTTCAAATGTGCAGACAAATCGCTTGGCTAGAGAACGAGCCCTGCTAAGAGCATCCAGGGTAGATGTCCCTTTCTGGTGAGGCAGCTTCTGTAGCAATTCTTGTGATAAGATAAAAGCCTTTGTTCCTTTTGAGAAGTGGCCTGAAAATGAAGATCACTTCCAGAACTGATGCTGAAAATGAAGTCAGCACTCCTTTGGTTGCGCCTGACAGAAACGTGACTTGAACTAGCTTACATAGAAAAAGGGGATTTAGTAGCTCAGGTGTCTGGGATAGGGAGAGGGTAACGGATCCCCCATTGGGGCCAAAGGGCTCCCAAATTCCTGGAACTCTCTCTGCCTCTTGCTTCTGCTTCCTTCCGGATGTGAGCTCCAGTCTTTCCTTCTCTTTCTCCACCAGATTAGACATGCTTGGTAGACACAGCCTGTGGGGCTCATATCATTTCAGAAAAATGACCAAAGAGGAAAAAAGAGTATTATTCTCTCAGATTCAGCCTGGAAAATCTCAGGGAATTATTCTGACCTGCTCGGCTTGGACTAAGTGCCAATGGGAAGGAATCTTTTGCTGGAAGAAGAGGAACAGAATACAGGAATGATTTCTAGAGGAATCATTGTCAGCTGAGCTGCTACTCCCTATGTGTCTGACACGGGTCTAAGAAATGTCTGGTTCATCATAGGAAATGTCACATTGTCTCATTCACTGGCAAAATTTCATGAATCCTGCTTTCTATTATTTCCACATAAGGGATACTATGGGCTCGCTGATATCATGTATCTGAATCCCCATCAACTTCAAGAGTTCATAATCTTTTGATAAAGATGGACGTTTTGGAAATCTTTTAAAAGTCATGACATTTATTCCCAGAAAAAAAGCATACATACACATAATCTTTCCTATTCTTTCATGGTATTTATTATAGCTCTTAGATGTTGTGGGAAAATACTCCCAAATAAGCCAACACAGAGGACACATTTTGAGAAAGAAAATTGTACGTCATCACAGTGACATCAGTTTGGACATATTAACAAAACGTCAAGGGATCTACTGTTGGTTGCCCTAAGAGTGTATTTTTGAATCCATCATCATGTTGAATTAATGGTGAGATATATAAGATTGAAGTCATTGCTGTTCAAACAAAAAAATTTTTCAGTCAGTTGCTTATGTATGTCCAGATAACATGTGTTTGACATACTGTAGACAAGACACTTGTGAGTTTGCTTTTAGTTTTGAAAGCCTCTTGGTAGAAGAGAGATGAATTCCATTTTATGAAGCCCAGATGTATGGAATGTGGATCAGTGACTTGACATCCCAGAAATAATTTAAGAAAGTCGAAGCTCCTCTTCCTTTCATTCCAAAAATGGTGAGAGCATATGTCTAAGGCAAGAACGAGGTGCTCTGGTTTGACTCAGGAGAAGCGATCTGTTCAAAACACGGGACCAGGGAGTGTTAATCCTCGAATTCCTCACCTCAGGTTGCTGTGTGTGAGGGAGATCTGGTCTCTTCGTGGACACATGGCTCCCAAAGGGTATTCTTTTATCTGATATCAGAGCCTCATCTAGAAACTCATTTCTTCTTAGAAGGACACTTCCAAGCTCTACTTCCAAGCTTGATAGCAGTGAGGAATGATGATTTCTTGCTTTAATTCACATACTTTCCCTCCCATCTACACAGGAAAAGCAGGAATGTGAACTCCCATTAGAGCTGGAACTTCTTTCTTACATAATATGAGGAAGGAATTATTCTTGTCATGTTATGAAATAATTGATGTTAGAGTTGACTACATGCCTTGGACATTTCTTACCTATCACTTCAAAACTTTTCAAACTTGCTTGCCTCTTTTCCTCTCTTTTTCAAGGCAAACAGCTTCACACAGTTTCACCCTATCAATAGCTCATCTCAGATGCCCCCTGAGTGCCTCTCATCTGCCCTGTGCCCCTGTGTTGATACCTTAGATTCCTCAGAAACACATTTGGTGCCCACGCGTGCTTGCTAGATTAGATTACGGCTCTCAGTCTTCACTCCATCCCTATGATAGAATTATACATCAAACGTCACTGTCAGGTTGTTTTATTTTTAGTGTTTCCCAGTAGAAGTGATGAAGATTTTATCTGTGCCTTGTTCACTTTGGGTTCGGTACGTGACTTGCTTTGGCCGGTGAGATATGAACACATGGGACGCAGACGACGGATTTAAATGTGTGTGTGGTTTGACGAGGTGTGGTGTTTCTACCACTCACCACAAAAACATGTACCAGTGACTTTCTGGTCTAAGAGACATATGGATGAGACCTGAACCCCATCCACTCACATCCTGAAACAGAGCATGGCCAGCTGATCCACTGACCCACGAGTGACAAAAATGAGCATTTGTTTTCTAGGTCACTAAAATTTTGGAGTTGTTTATTATGCAATATTTTGCAGCAATTGTTGGCTACTATATATGTGCAACCCACACATGTGAGTTGTAATGTCTTGTGGTATTGTCTTAGTTACTTTTCTCATTGCTGGGACAAAACACCCGACACCTAGAGGTAAAGGAGGAAAGGTTCATGTTGGCTCACAGTTTGTAGAGGTTTCGGTCCATAATCAGCTGGTTCTAAGGCAGGGTGGCATGGCAGAGGGGCATCGCAGAGGAAGCAGTTCACGGCAGCAGAAGACAGCAATAGCAATAAGCAAGGAGACTTAACAGTGTCTTTCTGCTCCTTTTATCTTATCCAGGCTACTCAGGGTGGGTAGCACTCACACCCTTAATCCTAGTGCCCTTGATCCTAGCACTGTGCCATGAATCAATTCCAGCCTCACACGTTAGATCCAGCCCCCTCTGAAATCCCCACTTATGTCCATGTGAGGCTTTGGGGACGCATCTAGACACAAGCAATAATGGTTATGAACTTCTAACCAATGGGAATTGAGAAGTATTGGTTACGTTCTTCTCCCTCTCCTGTTTCCAGGTTTCGCACCACGTCCCATCGTCTGAGGGAACGAGCAACAGCTCGCATGTAGTAGTGGCTAACTTAGTAATTCATTACTCAGTTTGATCTCTCTTTCCCAGTTTTGTGTCACTTGGCCACCACTCCTGCTTCCTGAATTCCATTGTCCGATAAACTATTTCTATGGAAGTCTTCGTTTGTTTGCTCTCTGAGGAACCCTGGGAAGACATGCTTCATTTACTAATTTTCATTAATTACAGGTTGATATATGTTGTTCGGATATTGGGAGTTTCGAAGTGTTCACCATTCTCAACCTTTTACACTTTTGCTAGCAACCTGACAGCCAAATGCCTTCAGATTTCTCTGAATAAACCTGGCGGGAGGTGGGGGTTAGAGGGAAAGGTGCACATGTGGAGGAGGGCTAATGAGCAGACACGGGACTGAGCCTGAAGCTTTCTTTTCCTCTCTAAATCGCCAACCTCCTCTGTCCATCATTATTACCCACACATAGTCTCTTCCTCCTTGGCAATCACGAAAGATAAGGATACTTAGGAGGGAATTCCAAGGATGCAACGGACCGACTAGGCAAGCAGTGAGTTTCTCCTCATTGCAGGTTTAAGGTAGCTGCATGATTATTTGTGAAGTATGTAACACTTAGATAAGTAAATAAATAAGATACCTGCCATTTGCCTGGTGGTAGGTACAGTGTTACCCATGTAATCTTATATCTTCATGATAATCCTACACACAGTTTATTTTCTCCATTTTTTAGCTGAGAGAATTGAGACTTAGGGATTTAAATAACTTGCTTAACGCCAAGTAACCAGGAAATGGCAAAGCCAATTTCATCTGTCCTGCATCCCAGCCTGTTCTCTTGAGGAGGACACAGGTCCATTTAATTATGAGCTAGGCGCTTAAACTTTGAACTTTAAATCCTTTCCAATTCAGATTCTTCAAACCGGCTAACTTCCGTATCAAGGCAAAAGCAGATGAAATAATACCACTGTACAAAGCTTCCTTCCCACTGGTTTTCCTTTTCTTCATTTTTTGAGGGCAACAGTGGGTCCAGAAATTGAAAAGAGTACTACATCATAACTCTTACCGAACAGGGGAGTATAGTGGTTTTCACATTCAGTCAAAACCAACTTTGTTTTCTACTCCGGGCGGGCCTTTGTAGTATGTAGTCATTTATAAATGAGGGCAAGCTTGGGCTTGGCTCCTGTCGCTGGAGTGGAGAAAATGAGCCACGAGGGCAGTGGGAGTGTGTGGGTCCTGCTGGCGGAGGCGTAGGTGATGTTTACAGAAACGACTTCTGCAGTCAGAGGTGTCCTCCTCCTAGGTAGCCTCCTGGTGTATGGGAAGGATTATAAGTTGTAAATATGATACAAAAGGAAAAAAACAGGGGCAAGGGAGCTGGGTATGGGCCAAGAACTTATGATCTGACTCATAAAGAATTGAAAATATTTGAAAGAAGAGGAAGAAGTTTTGTGTTTTAGAAGGGTATGAGTACTCACACATAAGACAGCAAATTTGTGACTTTGAGTGTGCACTGGAACTTTTGAATACCCCAAATAAGTGAGTTCCATTTGTGCTTTTCTGAGGTCTGAAATGCAACAAGTGAAAAAACTGATGATGTGCTGTGTTTTTATACTAGCGTGCAAGCCTATGGCTGTTGAGTACTGTGCTCTACAGTTTACCATACCTAAAACTACTACGTAACTTGAAAATATGTAACCAAGACATACAGTTTTAACAATGGCATGTGGAGATACCTGTGATTAAGACTTCCTGCCATAGGCTTATTTCATAAACACAAATATGTTGATTAATGACCTCCATGAAATTCTGCCCTATATTGGGAAGGGGGAAGTTTTATTGCAGTATAATTTGTCTTTTTGTTGCTTTAGATTCTTGTTAATACTTTGTTTCTCTGAATTCTTGTTTACACTACATTACATATGTGGTGAGGTCAGTTGTGAGTTTTGCTTCGATAAAATGTTGTTTTGGAAAATTCGTTATCCCTATTAACTGAAATCCAATATAACAAAAATTAGAGACTACGTTCTAAGGGACTAGGTTAACAGGAGTCAGGAATACAGAAATGCAAGGGGAAGGGACAAAAAAAGAAGTTGTACTCATTAAAGATAGTTTGCAAAAAGACAGAGGATAGAAGGTCAAAAATTGGAAGAAACATTGTAGATAATTTTCCCCTCAGAAGAAACCGATTTAACCCCATTAGATTATATTTTCCAAGTCATTTTGATCTTTTTTTTTTGTTGTTGTTGTTGTTGATCCTCTATTTTAAATTTAATATTTTACCTGTTACAGTTGAATGGGCTAAAAGTAGTCTAGGTTCTTGTGCACGACAAGGAAAGAATTGCCAAGTGTACACCTCGTCGTAAGTAATAAATAGTTACATTTGTTGAAGATGGTGGGACGGTAGCAGCAGGAACAGGCAGAAGAATAGAGAAAAGGGAGGAAGAAGAGGAAGTCTCAATAACTCAGCCTTCCAGTATTTAAAGGGCCAGTCACCTCTGACTCCAGGAGCTTCCCATTCCAATCATTAGGGTGGTGTTGTATTTAGAGTTGAATGAAGGAAAAGGAGTGGCTCCCTCAACTTCCCTGTTTCTAGCTGCACTAAACCCCATACCTACTAATCACATGGGGAACTGGTATTTTGTAACACATTTTGGAAAGTTGGTCCAGGACTCTTCCTGGGTCAACTCTTGGCCTCTCATGAAGGTTGCTAATACTTGTTTTATCCAGATTGAAGCCGAGAGTTACAATAGTAATAAGATTGTACAGTGCTTTCCAGCTTATGCAGTGCTGTCCCATATATTTTCCATGTTGGCCTCATGGCAGTTGCTTTGAGGTAGGCATTGTTCCAGTTTCACGGATAAGGTGACTGAGACACTGAGAGTTAAAGCGGGTGTTATAGTAATAAACAGAAAAGAGAGACTTTGAGCTCTAAATTTCTGTATCTAAATGGCAAGTCCAAACTTATCATGGTGTTGAAAGGGTTTGTATGAATCTATGTACTTAATGGGATGTGTACGACTGGCCGGGGGTGGGAGGAAGAGAGGGAAAGAGAGAGAGAGGGAGATGTGATGATGTAGCCTTCTCCCTTAGGAGAGGATCTCCCTTAGCCAGGATCTATGTGCAGAGAGATAGAAAGGTAAGAGAGGAAGGTGAACAGGGCTACTTTGAAAGATCAGACTGCCTAATCTTGAATACTTCCAATAGACATTGTAAGAAATGGTTTATTTTGCTTGTTAGATTGCATTATTCATAATGACTCAATAGTTTAAATTATTCTATTAACATTTTAAAAATCTAAACATTTTAATCATTGGGAAGAAATAAAAAAAAAACCGCACCACTACTGAAATGCAGAGCATTTTATCTCTGTATTTACTAATCGGACTGTTACTGGGTAGCTTGCTTCTAAAAATGGCTCACCAACCAAACATCACCAGGTTTGGAGTTGCTCACCTCTCCTTCCGGAGTCGGACTCCAGGTTATTCTCATCTTAAACAAAGAATTGAATGAAATGAGCAAAAAGCAGTAGCAAAGTTCATTTGAGAAAGTATAAGTGAAGAGTGGTAGAGAAACAGGTTCTGCACAGTGAGCTTGGGCCAAGTAAATAGAAAAAGAGGGAGAGAGCAAAGATAAAAGTACACGCTGCGTGTGGGAAACACAGCGTGGGCTATGGTGGAAAGCTAAGAGAGCTACGCTCCTCATGACTGCCTTTCTTTTATCCAGTCCTAATCTCAAGGAAACCCGGGAGAACTTCTACATGTGGGTCCTGAGAGATGGTTCTGGGATCCCACGCCTCAGATTGACCTTAGGTCCAGGCCATCCTTATGAAAACCTGCTGGAGTTCTCCTGAGAAGTCCACATGGAAACTGTTCTGCACATGGGTTGGGGATCTTGGAATTAACAGGTCACGCCTACTCCCCAGCCAGCTTTCGCCACGCCCTAATGTCCTATCTCAGGATGGTGGAACAAGGGCAATAAAATTTGTGAGTTTCCAGGAGAATTATTAAATACAGCCAACACTTTTAAACAAGTATTCTTAATAGATCTGGCATGTCACATTTAAAAGTCCACAATAATGTTCTCAAAAATAAAAAGTGTAATCTCTAACTTATATGTGTGTGTGTTTGCACAGACACATGAAGCATGATATAGGTAAACACAAGACTTTGATGAGTCAAGAAACATTTTTTTTTTTTTTTAATGTGGGTACCAGGGGTCAAACTCAGGACCTTGTGCTTGCCAGCAGGTGCTCGTGCCACTGAGTGATATCACCGGCCCTTTTTTCCTTTTTATGTGGGTACCAGGAGTTGAACTCAGGACCTTGCACCTGCCAGGCAGGTGCTTATGCCACTGAGCCTTCTCACCGGCCCAAGAAACAATTTTTACTTTTTAAATTTTTTTGTGGGTACCGGGGGTCTACCTCAGGACCTCATGCGCTAGCAGGAGCCCGTGCCGCTGAGAGATATCACCGGGCCTTTTCTCTTATGTGGGTTCTGGGAGTCAAACTCAGGACCTTGCGCTTGCCAGGCAGGCGCTTATGCCGCTGAGCCATCTCACTGGCCCAAGAAACAATTTTTAAGTGGAGCTACTGAGTGCAGAAAGAGATTGTCATAGTCTGAGTAAAAAAGCAAGCATCAGAAGGAAAGGATTTATAAATAATGGAGAAAATTCAGGTCACACTATGCCCAGAAGCCGTAACTTTTTCCTGCCTTAAGTAAGGAGACCTCCAAAAATATATCTTTATAGACATAATGTGGAGGACCACCGGGTTGGCTTTTCCTGAAAGAAGACCATTTGTCTCCATTTTGGCTAAACCTGGCCCTAATTCCATGTATTGATATGTACAGAGCTGGCTAGGATAATACTCTACCCCCTCAATTGGCTTTAAGCAATGTAAATGGGTCTAGCTTTAAAGCAATGTGACAGGTCTGTGATGCCCCGCCTATAGCTTCCTACTGCTAAGTGTGAGCTAGGCTGAGTGACACTGTGCTGTCGACTGGGATTGAGCCTCGAGAAAGAGGCTGTGACATCTCAGGGCAGAAGGGCCAGATGTCAAAGCTGAGGCACTGACCAAAAACACAAGATACTTCCTCAAACTGTGTTATGCAGATTCCTCCAAACTTAAAGGCTACCTGTTACTGGAATCCGGTACTCTTTCCGCAGACCTCTCTGCACATTGCAGAGGTGCTATCATGCCTCCCACCTAGCCCAGCTCACAGTGCTCACGTACTTCCTGCCACTCGCACAGTCACTAACCCCTGAGCCACTCCCCTCTTCATGGATTAATAAAATCCTGGTTCGGCCCTGGGTCAAGGCCTTTGTTCTGGTTAGCCATTGTTCTAACTGGACTTAGGACCCCCTTGGCTCCCCACAACTCCAGGTATTTATCTCTGTATTCTCACCATGGGTTGCACTGGAAGTGGTAGATTGGAATTTACTTACTAGAATTCCAAAAACTTTTCCCTGGGATTACAAATACCAACACCTCTGGACCACAACGAGGCCAGAAAAGTCTCTCTATAACAAAAGACATTTTGTTATAGTGATCTTTTGTAGAAAACATTTGTAGTGCTGGGGATATGGCTCAGTGGCACAGCTCCTGCCTCACAAGAACAGGGTCCTGAGTTCGACTTCTGGTACCAAAAAAAAAAAAAGAAAAGAAAAGAAAAAAGAAAACATTTGTAGATAACATTTTTGTACTAGGAGCTTTGCATTTGCTGAATTTTCAGCAGTTGCTTAGATCCATGTAGTAATGTATAAGAGCGTCTTGAACTGCACTGATAGATAAATATTTAAGGAGGCACGTGGTTGAATTACAAAAAGTGGTTTAAGATGGGAATTCTAGCACCAGAGAAATGCAAATGCTTTGCAGCTGGTCTGTGTCATTAGGTTTCGTACAGGAATGGGGTGTGGCTCAGCATATCACACTGATGTGAGTGTGATCAGAAGGTCACGACAGAAGATGAGCTGGGACTGGAATCTTCAGAATTTCACCGATACTCTTAAAGAATTTCCTTTAACTAAGAAGATCGCTCTACTTTAGTAACAAACTGCTCACCTCACAAGAAGTGTGGTAGGATGTCTAGAGCTGATTACAGGGCTTGAAACCAGGGCTCAAAACCCAGCTTTGTCTCCCCATGCCGCCATCTCTAGCATGTGGCTGTGTTCTCAAGATGTTAACAGCTTCGTCTCTGGGGCTGATATCTACATGACAGTGGGAAATCTATGACATGTGTGTTATGGTGTTTTTCTTCTTAAGATAAAAGATGTTAATGTAGAGTTGTTTTTTCTAAACTAAAACCTCAGTATTCAGGTTTAATTGCAGTGTCGGTACTTTGTGATAAATAAGTGGGTTTGGGGTTGCAGTTCGGCACCTGGTCTCTAAAAGGTTTGCCATCACTGCTATATAATGTTCCAGAAGAAAGTTAAAGGGTCAAGAGATTTCACAAACCTGTGTTCTTTTTTTTCTCTGTCTCGAAAGAAATAGGAGTTTTTTTATTGCATGTGCATTTTTCCTGCTGTGGTGCCTCCTTCCTCACACTAATACCTTTTTGCCAGATGGGCCCCTCTGTTTCAATATCCATTTGCAGATGGTTCCAGCAATAGCATTTCCTCCTCTTGCCCCTTGGGCCTAAACAGGTGCGCTGTCTATTCTTCACCCTTCTGATCCACTCTTATCCTTCCCTGAGTCCTCCATGTCCTCCGGCTTCCAAGTGAGTTCAGCCAATGAGCAGCATCAGCAAGTTCTCAGAGGGTGGGAATGGGGAGAGTGAGACGGGGCTCTTATCCTCCTCTCCTCTTCCCTCCACACAGCCTTCCCCAGGTGAGTTGTGGGCTCTTGTCTCAGCTGTCCCATCCTACAATCTCTCTGGCTTCTAGCAATAATTCCTTCTACTTAGGCATTCAGGGTCAGGGGAATTTCTTCCCTACTCTTTCTAGCCCAAAGATACCACACTATCACTTGTTATGTACCCTAAACACTGCTTACAGCTTTGTAGGGGTCCCTTTGCCAAGTACTAGTTCAAATGTGCATCTGTTTCTTGCTGGTACCCTGACTGATTCAGGGTCTTACCTGCTTCCCACTTCTCTGGATGTTTCAACATCTCTGTGTGTTTCCTTAACTCTGTCCAAATCCCAGCAAGTACTTCTTCTACTAATGTCTTTTCATGTCATTCTTCAGGGCTAAGGAGGGAATTCTGTGTGTCCTGCTAGGACCCTGACCGGCATATTAAAAGAAGGTGCAACAGTAAGACTCTAGAAATTAGATTAGTAAGATTCTAGATGCATCATCAGTGATGCAAAGGGCATGACAGGAAACTAGGGAGGAACAGTTTTGTTTCTATAAGTTCCAAAAATGGAGAGAGAAGTTGTTTCCAGGAAGTTCATATCCATGAAGACATAGGCTCCCAGCTAAATGCTAGAATGAATTTTTGCATAGACATTCTGTGATTACTTAGAGAGTAGTCATCAAGAACAAACCATCATAGACTCATTCAGAGAAACAAGTAAAATGTTTACATTTTATATAGGATTTCTAAATATTCATAGCCAAAAGAAATAATTGTTGGTCCATAATCTGTATGAATTTCAGTAAAATTTGACAAAAATTTTGTGACAGTCTAGTGAAGAAATGGATGCTAGCTCGGACATTTAGGTGGATCTTGTGATAATTTGAATGTTTGCATCCAAAGAATACTGATTAATGTTTAGTTAACTTGAAAGCAAGTCCCCTGGGATACTGCTAAGGTTGCTTCCAGGCTTTTCTTGTGTAAGAATTTCTACTGGACACTGATTTGAAGGAGCGAATGGAATGCATGTTTATCTTCTACAAACTTGATAAATTTCTAGAGAAGAAGAGTGTTCTGGATTATAAAATCATGACTTAAAATTACTTCAACCAGCTGGAATTTAGACTTAAAAATGAAAGATAAAAATGCATTAGAGAAAGGCAGAAGGATTGGAAGGGCAGAAATGAAGTGTCATTATTCACAGATAGCACAATTGCCCATCCCACAATCTATCTGGAGAGAGGTGGATTAAGAAAATAAAAAACAATCTACAAACTATACTGATATGTAAATTTAGCAAGATCTTTAGATACAAGCATATGTATAAAAATCAGTTGTATTTTCATATATTAGCAAAAAACAGAAAATAAAATTTAAAAAGACATCACTTGCAGCAGTACAAAAAACATTAAATATCGAGGAATAAACTTAATAAAAGACATGTAAGACTTACCCTAAACACTACCAAATATTATTAGGAGAAATTAAAGAGCACCTGAACAAATAGAGGAAGAGATGAGGCTAATGGATTGGAAGCTCAGAATTGCAAAGAAGTCAGTTCTACACAATTAGTGTGTGAATTCAACAAAATTCCAGTCAAGCCACTATAGATTACTTTGTGGGGAGCGCTTGGATAATTCTAAAATAATGTGGGAATGCAAAGAACCAAGAATTGTAAAGGTGCTTTAGAAGCAGAACAAAGTAGGAGGATAAACATTATCAAATGTGTCAAGGTTGATTAAAATAAAATAGCGTAGTATTGGCAAAGGAGAAGCAAATTAACTGAAGGAACAGAACCAAAATCCACATATGCATGTTACCTGATTTATGACAAAGGAGTCATTTGATCCAACACATAAAGAAAGGGTTTTTCAATAAATGGTATTGTATCAACACCATAACCAAGAGGAAAAAAACTACATCTTGATCCCTGCCTCACACCCCCAAATTTAACTCTAGATGGGTCACCAATCCCAACTTGAAAGGTAAAGTAATAAATTTTTAAAAAGAAAATACAGTAGGACAATACTACAATTCTGGAACAGGCAAGGATTTCTTAAACAGAATATAAAAATAATTAATTAGAAAGGAAAAATTGGTTAATTGGACTATTTTAAAATTAAGAAGGAGTGGGCTGTGTCTTTGCATGCATGAGGTTACGGGTTCTATCCCCAGTGCAGGAAAATTAAGAAATTGTTTTTATCAAAGTTACCATTAAGAGAATGAAGAGGCAGTATGTTTATATAATGGACTATTACGTATCAATGAGGATAAACGAACAAATTGCCACTCATGAGAATGTGGGTGAATTTCACAAATGTGATATTGGGTAAAGGAGCACGTGCTTTAAGGTTCCATTCATAGAAAATCCCGAACACAAACATCAGCCTGTGCCGCGAGATGCTGGGGTGTGCTTACTCTTGGGCAGGTGGTACTGTTGGGGATAAAGGAGCTTCTGATATGTTGGGAACGTTATCTTTTTTGTTAGTTATTCATGTGAATTCAGCATGTGAAAATTCCTTGAATTATTATTTTTCTTATGATCTGGCACTTTTCTCCCACCAACCGTGGAGAAGTGTTCCTTTTTCCCCACAGCCCCTCCAGTATTTGTTATTGGTTGATTTCTTGATAATAGCCATTCTTTCTGGGGTGAGGTGGAATCTCGGTGCTGTTTTGATTTGTATTTCTTGAATGACCAGTGATGTTCAGCATTTTTTTCATATACTTATTTACCATTTCTAATTCTTCATCTGAGAAGTGTCTGTTTACTTCAGAGGCGCATTTCTGAATATAAAGTTTTGAATTAAAGGACAAACAAATGAATTGCACAGACACCAGATTGGGAGTCAGGTTAATTCATGTCAGCTGCCACAGCAACCAAATTTTTAAAAAATTAATTGTATTGCTACACATTTTTTTTTAAAGAGAAGAAAAAACAAAACAAAACAAATCAAAAAAGAACAAAATTTCAAAACAACATAATAGGAGGGTGACAATGCTTAATACATGAAGTATTGTTATCTTTAGGTTAGTTATTCAGGGTACAAGATATCAGCATTCAATTGTCCAAACATTACTGGCACAAACCTTACTCTTCAATGAACTAAGTAAAATTAGTAGTGTATCTATCTTAACCATCTTATATATAAATACAATTTTTTTTCTTTTCCCTTTTTTCTTTTCCCCATTCCCCCATCCCAGTCTCTCTTTCCTTTTGACCAGTTTCTTTTTGATTCACCATGTCTATTGTACATTTTGGATCTTATTTACTCTTTCAGTTTCTCATACTAGGGAGACAATACGATGCTTACACCTGTGCATCCGGTTTATTTCACATATGAGTATTTTCTCGAGTTACATCCATTTACCTATAAAAGTCTCCAGTTTATCCTTCTTTATCGCTGAACAGTACTCCATTGTATAAAAATACCATATCTTTTTTATCCATTCCTCGGTTAATGGGCATTTGGGTTGTTTCCAAGATTTGGATATTACAAATTGTGCTGCTATAAACATGGGTGCACATATATTGCTGTGGAATGATGTTTTTAATTCTTCTGGGAAGATGCCCAGAAGGGGAATAGCTGGGTCACATGGGACCTCCAATCCTAGTTTTTTGAGAACTCTTCACACTGATTTCCACAGTGGCTGTACCAGTCGACACTCCCACCAAAAGTGGAGAAGGGTTCCTTTTTCCCTACAGCCCCTCCAGCATTTGTTGTTAGTTGATTTCTTGATAATAGCCATTCTTTCTGGGGTGAGATGGAATCTCAGTGTTGTTTTAATTTGCATCTCTCGAATGACTAGTGATGTTGCACATTTTTTGTATATTTATTTGCCATTTTTATTTCTTGATCTGAGAAATGTGTATTCATCTCAGATGCCCCTTTTTGGATTGGGTCTTTAAATTTGGGAGGTCTGATTTTTTTGAGTTCTTTATATGTTCTCGATAGTAATCCTTTGTCTGAGCAACAGCTGGCAAACATTTTTCCCACGTTGGGGGTTGTCTCTTCACTCTATTGGTGGTTTCTTTTGCTGTGCAAAAGCTTTTTAATAAGATGAGATCCCAGTTGTTGATTCTTTGTGATAGTTACTGTGCGGTTGAGGTTTTATTCATAAAGTCTTTGCCTACACCAATGTCTTCAAGGGTTTTACCTATCCTACCTTCCAGCAGATTTAATGTTTCTGTTTTAATATTTAGATCTCTGATCCATTTTGAATTTAGTTTAGTGCATGGTGAAAGATATGGGTCTAGTTTTAATCTTTGGCATGTGTAGAGCCAATATTTCCAGGACCATTTATTAAAGAGGCTATCTTTCTTCCAGTGAATGTGTTTGGCACCTTTATCAAAGATAAGGTGGCTTAGTATGTCTGGGGTTGTTTCAGCATCTTCTAATCTGTTTCATTGATCTTCAGGTCTGTTTTTTTGCCAGTACCATACTGTTTTTATCACAGTAGCTTTATAGTATAATTTCAAGTCGGGGATTGTGATGCCCCTTGCTTACCTTTGTTGCCCAGAATTGCCTTTGCTATTCTTTGTCTCTTCTGATTCCAAATGAATTTTTGGATTGCTTTCTCTAATTCTGTGAGATATGCCATTGGAATTTTGATTGGAATTGCATTAAATCTGTATAACAATTTTGGAAGTATGGCCATTTTCACTATACTGGTTCTTCCTATCCAGGGGCAAGAGATATCTTTCCATTTTCTGATATCCTCTTCAATCTCCTTTTTCAGAGTACTGTAGTTTTCAGTGTATAGGTCTTTTACATCCTTTGTGAGGTTGATTCCTAGGTATTTCATTTTTTTGGATGTTACTGTGAAAGGTATTGTTTCTCTAATTTCTCTTTCAGTAAGTTTGTTATTTGTGTACAGAAAGGCTATTGATTTTTGAGTATTGACTTTGTATCCAGCTACACTACTGAATTTGCTTATTAAGTCTAGCAATTTTTTAGTGGACTTTTTGGAGTCTTCTGTGTAGAATATCATGTCATCTGCAAATAATGATAATTTAACTTCTTCCTTTCCAATCATTATTCCTTTTATTTCTTTCTCTTGTCTAACTGCTCTGGCTAAAGTTTCCAGGACTATGTTGAATAAGAGTGGGGACAGTGGACATCCTTGTCTTGTTCCTGATTTTAGAGAGAAGGCTTTCAGTTTTTGTCCATTTAGTATGATATTGACTGTTGGTTTGTCATAGATAGCTTTTATCAGATTGAGGTAAAGACCATCTATTCCAATTTTCTGTAGGATTTTTATCATGAAAAGGTGCTGGGCTTTGTCAAAAGCTTTTCCTGCATCTATTGAGATGATCATGTGATTTTTGTCTTTGGTTCTGTTAATATGGTGTATTACATTTATTGATTTACGTATGTTGAACCATCCCCGCATCCCTGGGATGAATCCAACTTGGTCATGGTGTATAATCTTCTTGATGATTTGCTGGATTCTGTTTGCCAGTATCTTATTGAGGATTTTTGCATCTATGTTCATTAGGGAGATTGGCCTGTAGTTCTCTTTCTTGGTTGGGTCCTTCTCTGGTTTTGGTATCAGGGTAATGCTTGCTTCCAGGAATGAATTTGGGAGTATTGCTTCCCTTTCAATTTCATTAAAAAGTTTGAGAAGTAGTGGTGTTAAGTCTTCTCTAAATTTCTTGTACAATTCGGCAGTGAATCCATCAGGGTCTGGGCTTTTCTTTGTTGGGAGGTTTTTAATTACATCTTTGATTTCACTGGATGATATTCGTTCATTTAGGATTTTTAAATCTTCTTGATTCAGCTTTGGTAATTCATACATATCTAGGAATCTGTCCATTTCTTCTGCATTTTTCATCTTAGTAGACTATAAATTTTCAAAATAGGTATAGATGATCTTCTGGATTTCTGCAGGGTCTGTCATGATATCACTCTTTTCATTTTCAATTGCATGGGTTTGAGTCTTTTCTTTTTTTAATAAGGTTGGATAAGGGTTTGTCAATCTTATTTATTCTCTCAAAGAACCAACTCTTTGCTTCATTGATTCTTTGTATTTTTTTCTTAGTCTCCAATACATTAATTTCTGCTCTGATCTTTATGATTTTCTCCCTTGTACGGGCTTTTGGCTTAACCTGGTCTTCTTTTTCTAGAAGTTCAAGGTTCGCCATTAAGTTGTTTATTTGCGCTTGCTCTGTTTTCCTGATATAGGTATTTAATGTTATAAATTTCCCTCTTAGGACTGCTTTCATTGTATCCCATAAGTTCTGGTATGTTGTACTGTCATTATCATTCAGTTGTGAAAGTGTCTAATTTGTTCTTTAATTTCATCTGTGACCCATTGGTTGCTCAGGAGGGTGCTGTTTAATTTCCATGTGTTTAGGGAATTTTTGTGATTTTTTTTTGCCATTGATTTCCAATTTCATTGCACTATGGTCTGATAATATGCATGGGGCAATTTCAATTCCTTTCCATTTACTTAAGCATGTTTTATGAGCTAGTATGTGGTCTATTTTGGAGAACGTCCCATGTGCAGCTGAGAAATATGTGTATTTTGATGTTGTGGGGTGGAAGACTCTGTAGACATTTACTATGTCCATTTGTTCAAAAGTTTGGTTCAGTTCTAATATTTCATTATTGATTTTTTGTGTAGTTGATCTGTCTTTTTGTGACAGTGGAGTATTGAGTTCCCCCAATATAATTGTATTAGTGCTTATTTGATTTTTCATGTCCTTTAATACTTGTTTTATATAGCTGAGTACACTGGTATTTGATGCATATATATTTATGATTGTTATCTCTTCCTCTTGGATTGTTCCATTTACAAGGATGTAATGACTGTCTTTATCTCTCTGAATCATTCTTGGCTTGAAATTCACTTTGTCTGCAAAAAGAATAGCTACCCCTGCTTTTTCTGGGTTCCTGTCACATGGAGTATTGTTTTCCATCCTTTGACTTTCAGTCTATGAATTTCTTTCTGAATTAAATGTGTTTCTTGTATACAGCATATTGTTGGATCTTGCTTCTTGATCCATTTTGCCAGTCTGTGCCTTTTGATTGGTGAATTGAGACCATTAACATTGATGGTTAAAACTGATGTATTGACTTATACTTGTCATGTTATTTTCCTGTTGTTGGTTCCCACTCTTTTTTTTTCCCCCGCTCCCTCTATTTAATTATCTGCTCTGCCTGGTGGATTCCTTCTGTTGGGGTTCCTGGAGTTGTAGTCCTTGTTATCTCTTTCTAGAATGTCCTTCAGAACATGTTGGAGTGCTGGTTTGGTGGTCATAAATTTTCTCAGATGTTCTTTGTCATGAAAGTATTTTATTTCTCCATCAATTTTGAAAGATAGTTTTGCAGGGTACATCAATCTGGGTTGAAAATTATTTTCCTTTAGAGCTTGAAATACGTCATTCCAAGCTCTTCTTGACTTGAGGATTTGTGCTGAAAAGTCAGCTGTGATTCTGATGGGCTTTCCTTTATACATGATTTGTCTCTTGTCCCTAACAGCTTTTAAGATTCTGCCCTTTTGTTGAATTTCTGGGATCTTGACTATGATATGTCTGGGTGAAGATTTTTTTTTGATCATGTCTAGTTGGAGTTCTGTAAGCCTCATTTTTATGAAGATCAAATTCTTTTTCTCTACCAGGGAAATTCTCCATGATAATATCTGTGAACAGGGTTTTGATGTCATTTATGCTATCTCCTGCTTTTTCATTTATTCCAGTTATTCTTAAGTCATTTATCTTTGAGTCACCTAGCAGCTGCTGGATTGATTTTTCATTGTGCCTTGCTATTTTTAAGAATTCTTTCTTTTCATCATCACTAATTGCAAGCCTGTCTTCTATATCTGAGATCCTGTCCTCACATTGGCTTAATCTGCTACAAATACTTTCAATGGAATTTTTGTTCTCCTGGATATCTGCTTGAATCTGCCTTATGGATTCCATTGCTTTCCTTTGCTGAGCATTCATGGTTTCTATAATTTTCTTAAGCTCGTCTATTTTTTTGTCTATATCAGCTATAGTGTCCTTAAGCATGGTCTTCATTGTGGACATTATCTCTGCAGTTATCTGTGAAATTATTTCTGTTTTAATTTTTTCCAGAGCCTCATTCAGGTGCTTTGTTGTTACTACTTCAGATAGGCCAGGTGGGTGGCTTTCGGATTGTCCCACCTCATTGCCCCCTAGGTTCGCCTTTGGTGAACTGGATGTGTGGGGTTGCATCTTGTTTAAGTGTCGTCTCATTTTCTTTTCTTTCTTTAGTTTAATTCCTGGGGTGATGTTTGTAAATTACCTGTGGTAGGTTACTTTATTGCTAGTGTTCAAGATCCTTAGGAGATGACTACTTCTCTGCAGTATCTTCCAAGTGAAGCTTGTTTTGGGTTTTGAGCTTTCTGCCAGATCCTACCTCTTCAATTTGTTGGATATGAGAAGTCGCTACTTGTTTGGCCCAGTCCTTGGTTCTTTGGTACTGTGCCACTGTATTTTCTGTGACCCTTAGTCAATCTCAGTCATGGAATATCAGGAAGGAAAGCTGTTTAGAACAATTATTTCACTTTTGGCTATAATGGTACCTAAAGCATCAAACACAGCCTAGAAAATGACAGACTGAGCTAACCAGTTATTTGCCACTTTTAACCATATAAAGTAGAGTTGCGGTTATATAACAAAATGTAAAACACACCAGAAAAATTATATGCAGTATACAAGTCCTTACTATGTCAATTTTGCCCTCAAGAGTTTAAATTTAAAATGAGTTAAAGAGCAAATAGAGTATTGGGAGAAGAGGAAGGAATTAGATGTAAGGTTGGAGGACCAAGAGGGATCCCGCTAACATTGGGAAACTGGTGCAGAGGACTGGTGGGAAAAAGAGAAGGAAGGGATAAAAGGAAGAACAGATCACAACCACAATCACAAAGAGGTTAGAGGCTCTGTTTACACTCATATAAAAACCGGATAGAATAATGAAGGAAAGAGCAAACAGACAAACAGAAACAAAAACGAAGACAAAAACAACAAAACAAACAAACAAAACAAAAATAAACCCCCACAAAAAAAAAAAAAAAAAAAACCCTTCACCAGAACAAAAAACAAATGAGAGAAAAAAAATAATAATAAGAAGAAAAAGAATCAGTTCCAGGTGTTGACTCTGCTGTAGGCAGACACCGTGTGGTGACAGAGTCCTGTTCCGTGCAGCTCCATCCCAGCAAGCCAGGAGCAGCCCTCTGGCGGAGCAGTGAGCAGTAGCCTCTACCCTCAGGCGGAGACCAGTCTCATTCGCCTGCCACCGTCAGTGCACTTCCCACGGGCCTGAGAGCCGCAGCGCCACGCTGAGTCCCCAGCTCTGTATTTTGGCACCGAGCTGAGTTCCGTCGCAAACCCCACAATGGCGCCCGGCCAGTCGCTCTCTGGCGCGGGATAGCTGTGCCTGAGAGACACTCACCACCGGCCAGCGCAGTCCTCTGCCGCTCCCCTGCCCTGCCGCTGTCTGCCGATCCTCCGCGGGAGCTCCCGGGTTGCCTGATGTCACCGCGTGTCCACAGAGTTGAGCTTCTGTTGCACCGATTCCTGGGACAGGGAGAAGGCTCCGCGGCCTCCTCCTCCTTCATCATTGAAAGTACCCTTCGCTGGCGCCCTGAGTCCCAAACTGCGCTTCAGAACTTTCCGGGGTCCAGGGGAGCCACCTCCCTCCCTCCTGCGCTCTCCTGGTCACTGTATTCCAGGGGCCCAATGGCAACTTTTAGAGTTTCGCTGCCTGCTTCTTACACATCCGCCATCTTTTTTTCTCAACTCCTGGTACACTTTTTATTTATTTATTTATTTATTTATTTTTTTTTTTTTTTAAAGAGAAGAAAAAAAAAACAAAACAAATCAAAAGAAGATCCTGGTACACTTTTGATATTCATAACAATCGTATTCCTCATAGGAATTTGTACCTGTACTTAATATGTCTTGATTCTTCTTTTTCCTCTAATCCTGTCCCCTCCTTCCAACCACTTTTCCCCTCCTTATTTACAAAAGCTTTGTTTCCATTTTTCCCTTCTATTCTCTTTATTTTTTCACTTTTCCCTTCCTTCCCCTTCCCCTCCTCCCTCACTTGTTCCCTTCCCATTTGAACATTTTTCCCCACTTCTCAATATCTAACATACATTTTGGTCCTTATTTACCTTTTGGATTTTGCATACAAGATGAACAATGGGATATATAAACATGCTTGTCCAATTTATTTCACTTAATATTATGGTCTCAAGGTCTCCATTTTCCTACAAATGTCTCAAGTCTATCCTTCCTTATGGCAGAGTAGTACTCCATTGTACATAAAAAACAATTTTTCTTTATCTGTTCATCTGTTGATGGGCATCTGGTCTATTTCCAAGATATAGCTACTACAAATTGCGCTGAAATAAATGGTTTAGTGGGGATGTTACAAGGAGGATTTCTTCGTTGTGTCTGACTTGGATGAAGATGGAAGCTGTTTCATGACAGGAATGGTGCTGAAATTTCTTGGAACCCTGAGAAACTGTTAAGCAACTAGCGCTTTTGTGTTGGAGTGTGCAGGGGAAAGCAAAGGAATCAGGTACTACAGTTAAGCAGAGTTAAGCAAAATCCAACTAAAACCCTGCCACAGGTATGGGGTTGCCATCAGTGACGAACGGGCATTGGGAGGTTTGGGGGGAAATGATCCATGATACATTGCTATGTATGAGACTTGCTACCAAAGCAAATTTTGGTATTGTAGCTGCCAGGAACATTGCTGGGTTTTAGCTGGATTCTCAATGTCTCCCCCTACAGGGCTTGGAGATGCAAATCCTCTACTTGTGTTGGCTGTAGTGACTTGTTTAGTTCACACCCAGTTACATAGAGGCAAGCTCTGGCAGCTTTAGTAATTGTGTCAGGTAGCCATGGAGACGCTGTTTTGCTTCAGAAATTCATAGCCTACAAAGGGAGAATGCATTCTGAAAGCACTGGAAGTGCATCATAGCTCATCTCTGGCTTGTGTATGTAAAACTAGATGTGCAAGACAAATGCAACCAGATCCAAGTATCCAAATCAATTAAGAGACTCAATTGGACAGAATACAGCCGTACTAGTCCTGCATCATGTAACAAGCATGTTTTCATTCTTGATTCAAGTGGCCATTCAGGAATTGCTGCATGCCAACAACTAAAAGCTCCAAGAAAATGTGCAATCTTAAGTTAGTAAAAATGTATACCCTGTCTAAGGTTGTTCAGAGGTCACCACTGACCTCAACAGTTACAATATGTCATTTTAATGTAAAATGAAACTTAAAAGGAGGAGAAAGAGTAAATATATTTAGACCACAGAATTGAACAGATTGCTGCACTTGGGCAAGAAAATTGCTACATGATCTCAGTTGCTAAGGCTATAAGAGAAACACAGTTATGCGTTTTTTCATTTTCTGACAATGGGAAGCAAACAAATTCATCAGAAGTTAGATTTTTTTTTTCCCCCTTGCAAGTAAATGAAATCATGAATGAATGGCATGGGTTCTTGTATAAAACAAAGATTTATGAAGTGAACAGCATAAAATATATTGAAATGGGCCCTCAGATGGCTCTTGAATTAACCATCCATAACACCCAGGGCATAACTTTAAGAAGTAACAATGAAATTGTTTTTGTAACAGGCTCTGTTGACAAGTACAAAAATGTTTTTCCAGGGTCTAAGCTAACAGAGAGAGAGAACTATGAAGATCTTTATCAGGAATTCTCAAGCTTTAGTGATTTACTTTGGGAGCTGGATAAAAAGGTAGATTCTTAGTCCCCTCACCAGAGCTCTGGATTCAGGAAGTCTCCAGAAAGGCCTGGAAATCTACTGTCTTTAAAGCCTTACTCCAACAGATGTTTGAGATGGAGGTAATCTGTGGATTCGATTTTGAGAAACAGATGGGCTGACCTAGGAGGATTTGGGGCAGGTGCTGAGCCAGGGACTGTTTACCACATGGGACACTGGCTGGAGCATTTCGTTGCCTATGTGTAGGTGCAGCTCCTCGGGAAGGGGAAGGCGGGCCAGGAACCGTGCTAGATGGCTTGTGTACACTGACTCTTACAAAAAGAACCAAGGAGCCACAGGCAGTGTTTCTCTCCACAACATTCCACTAGATGTGTACTTCAAGCATCTGTCACGAGTTGCTCTACTCTTGTCGTTCCAGTTACAGAGTTATGTGAGCGTGGTGGAATGTCCAGAGCCTTAAGAATGTGAAATACATCCTTAAGTGGTTCCAATTTTTCCCTTGCTCACATTATGAAACAGAGTTGAAAGCCTGTGTCCCCATGAAAAGAATTCATGCACTGAAGTCCTTTCTACATCTGAGAAATCTAAGCATGCCAGTGGTCACCAGAAACTGACCCTGTGGGCCTGGGGCGGGCATGTGGGCGACAGGCAGTAAAGTTCAGGCCAAGATCAGAGAGTTCCTTCCGCTCTCCCACTGCTGTTGCCACAGTTTGTGTCCAGTTTTAAAAACAGAAACAAAACAAATATGCAAAACCCCACCTGGCCCTTTGGGTCAAAGAGTGGTTAACTTTTGGGCTTAGTGTTGATGCCCATCGCTCTTCGTAATAGGGGGAGGAGGGAAAATCTATGCCTGCCTCTGAGTCTAGCGAGGGGACAGTCCCAGGTGGTGGGTACAGCGTGAAGCCTGGAAGGTCCCCTTACCAGATTCTCAAGTTGTGAATCTTATTTATCTTTAAAAATGTCATTCTATCATGGCACAGGACATCTATCTTGGGACAAAGTTATAGAATGTAATTTTTAAAAAATCTGTTCTTCTGGATTCTGACCAAAGACTGGATGGTGGTACTCTATGCACAATTCTTCCCCCACATCAATTTGAAAAGTTAAAAATATTAGACATTTGTTCAGTTTTCACAACATGATGGACAATTGGGACAAAAATTTCCTTCATTAAATGGCTGATTAAACAGCTGTTTCAAGTCAACATTCTTGTTTTGGTTATTAGTTGTTTAATATTTGGCCCCGATGATAAAGAAAATGTTGAAATCAACTAAAATATCTTGGTTATGTTTTATTCAGGGGCCTTTTTTCTGCTTGTCTTTTAATCTCCTAAAGAGCAAGCAGCCAAATTATTAGCTCATCTATTCTGGCAGAATAAAATGATTAGTGGTTTAAAAAGCTTGGAACATATAAAACTCCAGAGAAATCATACTATTATCCAGCTTACGGTGCTGTTTATGTACTTTCTATAGGATGTGGGGTTTCATCCTGTGGAAGGATTTCCTTCATTGTGAATCCCTAAGGCCTCTGACTTCCTTCTTCCTTTAGAACTGTTTGTGTTTAAAAAATAATGCCAGAGGGAAAGATAACCATCTTTCTGGTGCTTTGTGGGTGCACATGTATCCTCGTACAGTTCTGTCCCCTCTTCCTTGCAAGTGAAGTGTTTGAGCACATCATCCAAATTGCACAGTGAGCGGTCAGGAGTGTCTCAAATGACACTAACAGAGGCTAAATTACCAGCGAGGAAAGCACAGCTGGAAGCTAGGCATTGCATCATCTGGCCTTCCTATGGTGAATAAAGAAAATTATTTTGTAAAGCATTTGCAGATGGTCTTGTTTCCAGTGACATAATGTATTTGTTTCAGTGGAGGTTTTTAATCTGCAACTTCGAAACTTTCCTTGATATGGAAAACTGCAGGGTAATGCATTGTGCTGAATCTTGGTATTAACCTAATAATCTGGATACACTTAGAGGATGACTTTTCTAGGATGTTTCCCTCTCGTATCACCACACAGGTTTTCCTTTGATGTGAAAAGGGAAGATCGAAGTGGGTGTGGTGGCACGTGCCTGTAATTCCAGCATTCTGGGATGTTGAGGCAGGAGGACCTTGAGTTTGAGCCCAGCAATTTAACAAGACCCTGTATCAAATGGGCCAGGAATGTAGCTCAGTGTGAATGCCCTAGGCTCAATCTCCAGTACCAGAGGGGGAAAGGGGAGGAAGAAAGACCTAAAAAAAAGAAAAAAGTTTTCTTACAGGAGATGAAACTAGTCATACTATGTGGTTTTAAATCTGTATTGAACATTATAGCCCAAGTATTCAAATTAATAGTCTTAGGGATTGTGAAAAATTTCAGGAAAACAAACGTACATACAGGCTTCTAAAATCAAAGCAATTGTTGGCATTTATGTTTAACCACCAGGCTGAAATTTCCTTCAAACATCCGGTTTCATGCAGAGCAACTGAGACAGATAACAAATATATGAATATTTACATGTTTAATCTACACATAGTGGCTGGATATTTTGTGACTATGAATTAATTGTTTAAGCAATAACCCTCAGATTTAGTAAAGAGAAAGAGAGGAGGCTCTCCGTGACCAGTTTAAGTCATGAAGGTATCCCGCCCCTCCTTTATCAGGCAGGAAATTGTCTAAGGATGCCAAGGAATTGGGGAAGCCTCAGAGGAGAAGGCTGTCTGGACTGAAGTTTCTTGTATCTTTTCTATTTGGAATCTTGGGGGAATTTCTCCATGTGTCTCTCGTGCTTTGCTTGACAGAACAAAATAAGTAGGTGTATCACAGAGAATTTGTTCAGATTTTTTAGTTCAACTTTAGTTTCGTAGCTTCCCAGAATTGAAGGCCAACAGTATTCCCTCCATGTGATGATTCGCCATGCCCCATCTCTCTTTAGCTTCATTTCTTACTGGGGTAAGTAAATCTTAGTTACTTTTCTCTTGTCGCTGAAACAAAATACCCAATACCCACAAGTTAAGGGAGTGAAGTTTTATTTAGCTCACAGCTTGTAAAGGTTTCAGTCCATAACTGGCTGGCTCCAAGGCAGGGTGGCACATGGCAGAGGGGCAACAGTTCATGGCAGGGGATGATAGCAAAAGCAACAAATGAGAGAGACAAGACCTTCTGTCCCTTATATCGTATGCAGGCTACCTGCCCTAGGGCAGGTGCAGCACTCACACCCTTAATCCCAGCATTGGACTGTGAATCAATCACAAACTCTGGATTCAGCCACCTTTGAAGAGCCCATACCCCATGACTGCATGAAGCTTGGTGGGGGGCATCTAGACACAAAACGTAATAGTCTTTGTTTTTTTTTTTTTTTTTTTCTTTTTGTGGGTACCGGGGGTCGACCTCAGGACCTTGTGCGCCAGCAGGTGCCCATGCTGCTGAGCGATATCACTGGCCCCTTTTTCCTATGTGGGTTCTGGGAGTTGAACTCAGGACCTTGCGGTTGACAGGCAGGTGCTTACTCTGCTGAGCCATCTCACCGGCCCCGTTTTTTTTTTTTTTTTTTTTATGTGGGTACCGGGAGTCAAACTCAGGACCGCATTCTTGCCAGGCAGGCGCTTATGCTGCTGAGCTATCTCATGGGCCCCAGTAGTCTGATAAAATACAGGTTGCATTGCAGTCAGTGAATCCACCAGAGTTTATTTACTACCTTCTCATAAAATGGCCCGAGCTAACTGCTGTGGGGATCTTATGGAAGGGTTCCAATAAGGAGCAGGGATTTTCCTTCCACGGATGGGGCCTTCTCTCTAGCCAAGCTTACTCTTTGTCCATACACTTGCCGTCTCGTTGCCTCTGAAAAGCTGCTTGTGCCCTTTGCCTGGAACACTTTGCGCACACCACTGTGGCAACGCCCATCGTCAAATACAGCTCACAGTATATGTTGCGTAAAGTCCTTTACAGGTGACAGTCACCCTGCTTTGATTTTTATGTGTCAGCTCTGCAGTTGTGTGTGACATTTCCCACCTTGCGTGTTCCTAATGAACTCTTTCAACTTGGGAACCAAAATGTATCCATTTGGTGCCAAAAAAAAAGCCCATCAAGAAAGTCCACTAAAATGATAAATACAGTACTGTGTTTATTTTCAGTGAAAGGCTTGACCTAAAATCCTGGTCTGCCATATTGTAAATAGAAATGTGAATCTCTTTTAAGAACATCGTGTGCTCTGATTTCCTTTTCCTTTTTTTCCCACATGGGACCATCTTTTTCTTGAGGAGATAATGATAAGAAGCCTCTAAGAATTTGATCATACTTTTAAAATTTGGGGGTTTTTATTGATCCCAGCACACATATCTGATACCTGTATCTTGGATTTGTTCGCCCCTTGACATAATTCTCTTTAGGAGTTTCCTGCCCTCTACCTGGCACATATTTATTTAAAATGTCAATTTTGATTGAGTTTAATAGACTTGTGTAGTGGCATTTTAGACTAATTTGCAACAAGACAAATGTCAGAATTTAAAAGATAGTCTTTTAATCTTAAATCTTGGTTCTAGAATTTACATCCTTATTTTCTTTTTCTATCCATACCTTTTCCCTTTCCTCCTTATCCCCCTTTTTCTCTCCCCGCCTCTGCTCCTCTCCTCTCCTTTTTTTGACTGGATGCCTTGGCCATTTAGTTGATACATTAAAGCCGGTTCATTTTGGTTGATACTAAAGGTAAACGCGCCCTCGTAATTGAGCATGATAATCACTCGTACGAGGCTGTGTGTTAGGCAAAGGCTTTACACGTGTTACTTCGTGTGGCTTTCACACCTCTAGAAAATAGGTTTTATTATTATCATTCCTTTTTCCTTTCATATTTCAGTCTGGATACAGATTCCCTTATCTTCATCATACAGGTCGATCCTGAGTTTGTTCATTTAATAGTTGCAAAAAAAGCAAAACCAGTCCAGCTCCTATTTCTGTCCCGTGCTGGGGGGAACTTCTCAGGCTGGAATGATTTCCGGTAGGCTTCTTGGCTGAAGCAGGGTGGCAGGCTAGGTGTCCCTTGATCACCGCAGCAAGGAGGGCTTCCGGTGGGGACCGAGTTTTCTGCTGTGTTTCTCTCCTGGACCAAGCTGCTATGTTCTTTTCCCTCTTTCACTGCAGTGTGTGTGTATGTGTTTGTATTTACTTCCAGTCCTTTCTTCTGTCTCCATGTTACAACTGGAGGTCTGTCTACAGATTTAGAAGTTTGAGAGCCATGTCCTGGGTTTTATACTAGAGGCGGAAGTTGATTTCCAAACATCTGTTCTGTGGGCAGTGTCAAGATTCATTGTCCTGGAGATTGCTCTGCAGCCTAAGTGTAAGGGCAGCTGAAACCAATCCACCCTGATTCCCCCGCCACTCTATAAGGAGACGATAATAACCTGTGAATCACAGGGCGAGTCAGTGACTAATGTCCTTGACATGGTACTTGACACCTTTATGTAAGTACAATAACTGTCCCACAGGACCATTCCTTACCATACATTTTAGTACCTGAGCAAGACAGAATATGAAAACTTAGCAGCAACAGCATTCATTCTACCAAGGGCAAAACATGGTGCAAGTTTCGGATGGTTTGATTTCATTTGAGGATAAACTTTGAGTGTCTTCAATGCAATGAAGATGTCACTCACAAATATTTCCTGGATTGCAGGGAACTCTAGGTTAAACCTTTGGATAAGTGAAGATGTTTATGCTGGCCCTTGCCATTAATGTCGTGAGGGATCCAGGAAAGCACTGAAGGTCTAGTCCAAGTACACAGCCGCGTGCCACTGAAGACTGCTGGCCAACATAAACAGCTTCTGGATGTTCGTTACAAGTCAGACAACCGCAGACTCCTAAGTCCCAAGGTCATTGACTCAGCCTTGATTAAAATTAAGGTAAAATAAGAAATTGGAAATATTTAGTAATAGGAAACTTTAAATAATAAGAAACTGTTGATATCGTGTTTTGGGAACACAGTAATACTGATCTGGTTTCTTATTAACTTGTTTTGAAAGATAAGAAAGTAAGAACATGTTTGCATATTCACTACCATAAAATTTGGGTTAATTGGCTCTCAAGTCTTTTTCTTATTATTATGTTGGGCTTTCTTTGATTAAAATAGAGCAAAAACTGTTCCTAAAATATTGAAATTTGTTTTAATAAAGCTTATTGACATAATCTTGAGGCTTTGAATGTTTGTTATGAAAGATTATATTGGTAGAATGCTCAAGGGAAAAAGTTGGTGAAGCAGAATGTTATGTTTTCCACTTCACATTGATTTTTACTCATCAATGGTGAAGAGACTTCTGTTGTACCAATATTTATACACTTTTTTTCCACATTGAAAGGATTACAGAGCTGATTATAGACCTGCTAAAACATAGGCAGTGAACAATGGTCATGATACTGAACTCTGGTCAATAAGATGTGAGCAGAAGTAAACTTGAAAATATTCTCAAAGGAAAGGATATGCCCTACTTCTTCCCTTTCTCTTTCTCATAGTCTGGAATGTGGACAGAATGGCAAACTGTCTTGGAAAATGTAGAACAAGGACAGAAAATTAGTGACACAGAGCAAAGACTGAAGGATCCAGGTATCTGACTGCAGGGTGTGTGTGTATGGGGGGTTATTAGGTAGCTGCTTTTAGAAATGGCACACTAACTAAATGTATTCTAGGTCCTTCTCGCCTAGAACAAAAACTGAAAGAGACAAGCCAAGTACCGTAACAAGGTTTATTTGAAAAGTGAAGGGTGAGGGAGAAACTGGCTCTTCAGAGCAAATTTGAGCCAAACAAGAAAGGAAAAGAAAACAGCAGAAATAAAAGTACACCCTGCTCTGGAAGACAAAGGGTGGGCTACTGTGAAAAATTTACATGTTACCAGACTTAACCCTTACAAATAAACCAACTCTTTGCTAACTGATCTGCAGGCCATGACGTCACTGATTAAAGTAATTCAAATAAGAGACTCTCCAGGTCATCTTAAAACAGGACACACACCACAATACTTACCTTTTGTAAAAATGTTAATTTATAAGGTGAACAAATAGTGACTCTAGTAGATTAATTATAGAAAGGCAATATAGAATCTCAATTTTCTGACATAATTGTCAAAGTCAAGATGTATACTTCTAGACCCACAGTTGTCCTGTAGAATTTTCACCATTGATAACAATATTCTGCCTTCAAATCATAATTTTATATAATTTTGAGTGAGTTAACTTTAAATAGTTATGGCTTCAGATCATGGTCATAATGATTTTAGTTTCAACTTTTAAATTCAGATGGCACACCCATAGGCTCATTCTGATAATTTCAACTTTCTGGCGAGCCTTCCAACATAGATGGGTTATAAAATAAGTGCCAAGTACCTTGGCACTTATTTGTAAGGTTGTTAACCATAAGTCAGTTAAATATCAGAGGAGTGGCCATCTACAAAGTATGATGGTTTTAGTTTAGTATAACTGATATTTAACTCTACTTTGGAATGGTTACTAAAAGTAGGGCCGATGATCTTTGTTAGATTCTGACAATAAAGCCACATTATTAAGTAAAGAAGAGCATTACTTTCTGTTCTCTCTGGAGGGAGTAACAGATATCTAGCTTAGCTAAAAGTAGCAATACGATAGTGATTTAAAGCACACATGAAATCAGACCAAGCTTCCCGTCTCAGCCCAACTATCTGACTGTGTGACTGAGGGCAAGTTGCCTAATTATCAGTTTCATGTCAATTATCTATAAAATAAAGATAATAATAATATCTGCCTAACACATTTGTGAGGCTCCCATGAGATAATTTGTGTTAAGCACTTGGTTGCTTCACCAAGATCAAAGTAAACACCCGAACTTCACAGAAAGACAGCTCTAGTTCTAGAACCAAAGAATGAATATGAAAAAGATGACTAAGAAGAAGTATTCCAAAGACAACACTCTTGGTCACCAATGAGACGGCATGCATCTTGCCAATGCTTAGGAATATCACCCTGTAGAGGCAGAGGTAGACTATATAAAAGTTAGAAGATGATCAGATAATTAACATATATCCAAATACTATAGAAATCATGTCCATTTTTCCAGAAAATTGAATCCAAACTAAAGATTGCTTTTTCTTTCTTTTTAAAAAAATTTATACTGGGGGTTGAACCCAGAGTCTTCACACTGAGCTACATCTTAAGCCCTCTTTAATTTTTATTTTGAGATAGAGTCTCATTAAGTTGCCCAGGTGGGACTCAGTTTATGATTCTTGTGCCTTGGTTCCCAGAATTCTGGGAGTATAGGTGTATGCCTCTGTGCTGGGCTCAAACCAGGTATTTCTGTGATATGGGGCAGAAAACTTAAAAGTGATCTCATGAGGTTGACAAAGATAATGGTTGGTCAAATTTACCCTTATTATTTATTTATTATTCTGAAAGCCATAGAGATTAAGAGTCAAAACCAATGGAAAATTGGGTGTCCCATAGTCCGTATCTCTTACAAGCATATAATTAACTTAAAAATCTAAAACATGTTATATGTTCTGTTCAAATTAAACATCTTAGAGAAAACTACTCCTTTTGGCTTGGTGTTGGGGTGGTGATGTAGGGTGAGAAACTTCATATAAG
The DNA here is from genome assembly GCA_028451465.1 of Erethizon dorsatum. Taxonomy (NCBI): domain Eukaryota; kingdom Metazoa; phylum Chordata; class Mammalia; order Rodentia; family Erethizontidae; genus Erethizon; species Erethizon dorsatum. The sequence goes on along the minus strand of CM051835.1, from coordinate 32,031,055 downwards.
AAATTAACAAACTGGCTATTTCTTTTCAACACTTGGGTGCTGAAATGCCTGTTGGGCACTTGCTATTTCTTAGCTTAGGTATAGTAGGGGAAAAAAAACAAAGGTGAGTTAGGAGTAAATGAATTATGATCTTAATAAAAGTGGGTGAATCTAAAGAAAAATTATGTGGCTCAAGCAAAAATTTTACCCATATAATAACCTCTAATAATATCTCTCAGATTACTTTACCCAGCTTCAGCTTGACTTTTTTCTTATCTTAATATTTTGTATATTTTTGCACTAAAGCCAGTGGTATCCCAGAGGAAGTTGTTGTAAAATTATGACTCTCCTCTCAAAAATATAAGCCAAAAAAAGTAATCTGCAGTGCAATATTGGATTTTCTTACTTCTATGACCTAATCTGGCTGCTTTTCAGGAGAAAAATGTTGCCATCACTGGCAACAAAGGAGTATGTTGAGGGCAGAGCAGGGTTTAAATGAATGGTGTGGAAAGGTGAGAACCAGCTGAAGGCGTGTCCCTTGATGTAGTGTGCCATCTTGGATTGTCAGACTAACCTTATTTGGTCTGGAGAACATACAGCACTCTAACCAACTCTTAGATTTGGGAAACTTTTCTGGCATTTTGGACCCATCAGGGTTTGGAGTTGTTAGCATTAGAAATCAACCTTAGATAAATTAAGTAAAAGGATTTGCCATGCAGCTCACAGAATCAATGAGAGATCTGAACAATCAGGTTTGGAAAACAGGACCTACGGGAAGTTCAGCTGTAGTAAATGTGGTCAAGGTTTCGCTGTGTCTTAATGAGATAGGAGATTAGGGAGTGGCAAAAGCTGGCTGGAGAAGTAGGTGTGACCTGTGAACTACAAGATTTTGGACACAAGCACAGAACAGTTCCCAAAGCCCTGCACATGGACTTCTCATGAGAATTTGAGCAGGTTTTTCAATGGGATGACCTACACCTGATGTCAGCCTGAGACATGGGATCCCAGCACCGCCTCTCAGGACCCAGAGGTAGAAGTTCTCACGGGTTTCCTCAAGATTCAGACAGCATAAAAGGACACATCGCTGCCACAAAGGCTTTGGTATCATACCTTTCCATGATAGCCCATGCTGTGTTGCACCGTATACTTTTCTCAGATGCACCATATACTTTTATCTTTGCTTTCTCCCTCTTTTTCTATTTACTCAAACTGAGCTCGCTCTGCAGAGCCAGTTTCTCTCCCATTCATTTTCGCTTTCTTCTTTTTGTTTAACGTGCGGGTACCGGGAGTCGAACTCAGGATCTCGCACTTGCCAGGCAGGCGCTTATGCCGCTGAGCCATCTCACCGGCCCCATTTTCACTTTCTCTCTTTTTTTTTTTTTTTGTGGGTTCCGGGAGTCGAACTCGGGCCCTTGCACTTGCCAGGCGGCAGGCGTGTACCCTGCTGAGCCATCTCACTGGCCCCTTCACTTTCTTGAATAAACTTAGCCACTGCTTTCTGCTCATTTCATTCAATTCTATGTTCAAGGTGAGAAGAACCTGGAATCTGACTCCAGAAGGAGAGGTAAGCAACCTAGAATCTGGTAATGTTTAGTTGGCGAGCCACTTTTTAGAAACAAGCTACCCAGTAACATTAATGTCCGCTTTACCAGGCTCACGGCATTAGTACTTTCACTATGAACGACTTCTCAGCCACCCCTAGATCTTGATGTCACCAACACAGGGTCAAATTTCTGGCGAAAGCATCTCGTGGCCAAACGTATATCCTTTGCCTTGTTAGGGCTCAGGCAAATTATTGGATTCTTTTGATTTCCACTTTAAGATACAGAGATCTATTATCTCCTAGATAAAAGGTGCTCAAATAGAAAAGTAAAAATGCTCATGGTGCTTTACGGACCAGGTACCCTGGAATTGGATTTGCTGGTGCAACAGCCAAGCAGGACTCTTCAAGGAGGTGGAGTGGGGGAGTCGGGCAGTGCGAGGGACCATGAGTCTGGCCAGGAGCACACTGTATCAGTAATTGACACCTTTAAATCTTTCCATAACTTAATACTTACAAAAGGTACGTATAGAGCATGGGGCAGGGTCTGCTGGGAAGACGATGGCTCGACAAGCCTCAGTGTCTTTTCCCGTCAAGCACTAGTAACTCCTGGGGCTAACTGGGAGCTAGGGCTGGGAAGCAGGTGGGGTCCGGAGTGCGTGAGCTGGAGACCCATTGCTGAGCTTTACTTCCTGCTGGCATCCTAAAGGCAGACAAAAGCCAGATGAAGGAAAGCCTGGGGGATATTTTAAACTTGGGGAGGGCTTGGCCCACAGATAGTTCTGAGCCCTTGGAGAACGTTGACATTGGTTAGCTTGACCTTTGGGGGCTCTAGGACCCTGCTGGAGAATGGTGGTCCTCTCCACTTCTGAGGATGAGACAGCGTGAGAGCTCCTCAGAAAATAACGGTACCCTTCCAGATACTGAGCAGGGGTTGGAAACCTTTTCACAGTGCAGTAGACCGGGGGTCAGAGAACAGCGCACCTTTACCATTGTCAGATTGCTACTGCAGAACCAGCCTCAAAGACAGACAGGAAAATAATACCACATCTGCGGACCAGCATCAATGGGGCAAACAAGATAATCACGGCAAACCTTACCAAGTCTGAGGAATTTACTTGAGGAAATATTTTAATCCAAAAATAAGGGGCCGGTGAGATGGCTCAGTGGCATAAGTGCCTGCCTGGCAAGCACGAGGTCCTGAGTTCGACTCCTGGTACCCACATAAAGGAAAAAAAGGGGCCGGTGATGTCGCTCAGTGGCACAAGCGCCTGCTGGCAAGTGCGAGGTCCTGAGCTCGACTCCTGGTACCCACATAAAAAAAAAATCCTAAGACCTCAAGATAAAGGAAGATATTTAGAGGAGAAAACAGTTGTACAATAGGAATCTTGAAATACATAGTCAAATAAAAATGATAATCATATCCATTTTATCACATAGTGTTAAAGTAGATAACACATACTGTGTATAACGTGTTATACTGCGTATAATGTAAGAAGAAACTAATAGAGAAAGTTGCTGATATTAATGAAATAGAAATGTTTAAATGACCCCAAGACTAAACATATCTGAAAATTAGTTCTTTATAAAAGCTGATAGATAAATCCCTTGAGGATTCAATTGAGGAAAAAAGAGGTAGGATAAAACTATATAATATTTAGAGTGAAAAAGGAAACATAACCAGAGAAATGTAAGTGATTGCAAGAATTATAAGATAATACCATATATAATTCGATACCAACAAATTTGAAAACTTAGAAGAAATAAATAATTTTCTAGCAAAATATGTGTGGTGGATTAACTAATGGTCAACTCGTAACACCCAGCTGAACTGAGTCAGCGTGGTGCTGGGTGTGGAGGGCCCACCTGAGGATTGTTGCCAACAGCATAAAAGCAGAACTGGAGAGGAAGAGGTGGTGCGGTTGATCCTCCTGGAGAAGCCTGTCACGTTGGTTTTCCTGATATGAACTCAGTTGTTCTCATCGTTGGAGGGGCTCAGGTCCTTGCTGTCGCTGAGGATGGCTATGGTTCTCTTCAGGGGAGCTCTGGTCCTCACCTTGGGTGTCACTTCCTGGCTCCAGTGCAGATCCCTCCGCCTGCTGGCACAGATTCTTCATCCCGCTGGTGCAGACTTTCTAGCTTCCACCACTGACCTTTGGGCCTTCCTAGGGCAGATCCTTGATACAGACTTGCATAAGACATTGCCATGAGCTCTAGGTCTTCAGCTGGACTCGTGCAGGACATTGCTGTGGGATCCAGGCCCTCAGCTGGATTCTTTGGGTCTCTAGCACATGGGCAGATCTCCTGCACTCTTCTGCATTTGACTTTTTGGGTGAATATTATAAAATAATCCTATAAATTATGTGTCCTATATTAAATCTATGCCCTTGCAAACCCAGATTACAACAATATGATTATCTAAATTAGCTCAAAATTAATTGGAAAACTTGACTAATAACCACAGTCATGGTAAGAACCGTGTTTCCCTGAAAATAAGACCTATTTAGAGACCAAAAATGCCAGCCCCCATCAGCCTATCCTCACCTTACCTGCCATTTCAGAGTAGCCATTGAGCAAGAGCATAGTGAGGGATTGTGTAATCTGCATGACACTGGCCATCACCATGGTAACGACCAGCTGTTAATTACAGCTGAAGTTTGTTTTCTGGTTAGGTCTTATTTTCAGAGAAATGGAGAATCTGCAGGGTAGGGGGCTGTGATTTCTATGTTTGTCAAGAACACCAGCTGATTGCTATCATCAGCAAAGTTAGGAGATGCTGCCATGCGAGATGTAGGTGAGGCAGTTGCACAACCTACTTGTTATTAAGAGGTTTTAGGACCTGATGTTTTTGTGACTGAATTCTATTTAGCCCTTAAGCAGCAATACTTTCAATACTATGTAACTATTCCAGAGCGTAGAAGATGATAGAATAATTCTTATGATGCCAGCATTATGCTAATATGAAAACTTCATACAGTACAAGACAGCAACGACATAACAAACATAACATAACAAAGTTATACACCAAAATGACTATTGAATATGGACGGAACCATCTATTAAAATAGCACTTACAACCCAGAAATGTATCACAACAATAATACACTATCCCCATACAGAAGTTCTTCCATGTTTATAAGAGTGATTTAAAAACAAGACTTGATCAACACTATTTAAGAAATTGAAAAAGAAAAAATGACTATATAATAGATCCCAAAAAGGCATTTGATAATATTGAATAGTCATTACCAGTAAAAGCTACCATATAAGCACAATGAGAACAAAGAGATTATTTAAATATGATAAAGTCTGTTTTCTAATAACTATTTAGAAGACTAATTTCTAAGACTATTTGTTATAGTGGCAATATAATTATAAATTGCACTATATCAACATCTTAAATTAAAATAAGAAACCATACAGGGAAGCCAGCTATCATTATTCTTACTTAACATTATGTTAAGGTACTGTACTAGCAAATGGGATAAGCCAGAAAAAATAAAGTTATTGGTAAACAAGAAAAAACACTTCCCTATCCATTTCAATAATTACTTAAAAATGAAACTGAGAAGAATTCTTCTTACCATACAAACAAAAACACTACAGAATATCTAGAAATGGGTATAACAACAGAGGCACAGAATCTTAGAAAATGGTTACAAAATCTTATTGACCCACATAAAACGACATCGGAACAAGTAGAAAAACATATTTTTGAGTATAAATTCAATCAGCCCAAAACAAATATAGAAATAAAATGCAACTCCATAAGATTTTTTAATTGTATGAAACACCTTAAAGTTCTTTTGGAAGAATAATTCTTGATAATAGTTTAGAAAAATATGAAGAACAGTAACTATTTTTGAGCAGTTTTCATGACTTAACTTTACACAACTTAACTTAGTTAATTTCCATATAACCCCATGAAGTGGATTTTATTTTTCTCTCTACTTCACAGATTAGAAAACTGAAGCTTAGAAATGATGCTTACCCTGGTGATATTATGCAGCTACTGAATGGTAGAGCTGGGATTTGAACCCTGGTAGTTTGACTCTGAAACCAGTATGTTTAATGACTAAGAAATGGTATTGTTTCCAGATAATGGAGCATACCATAATTCTAGAATTCAAATCAGTAGACAATTGACAGAAATAAGCAAACAGATCATTGAAATAGAATATATCACATAAGACAAAAAAGATACATAATTCAGTGGGAAAGGACAATTTATTTAATAAAAGAGGCTAAGACTACTAACTATTTCTCTTGAAGAAAATAAGGTTAAGTCTCTATCTCACATTGCATACAAAAATAAATTGCAGATAAGTTAAAGATGTACACGTAAAAAATTTATAAGAAATAAAATGTTCAAAAAATAGCTGTGGGATTTACCTAATGTAACTTGGGAGATGGGAGAAACCTTTGTAACTGGAGAGACAACAGAGAAGTTCTAAAAGACAGACATATTTCACATTAAAATAGTTTTTAAAGCCTTTTTACAAAGCAAAATATTCTATCAATAAACTCAAAAGGCAAATGAAAAAGTTGGAAAAAATCTTTGCTGTTTAGGTAGTCAATATCTACAACTCAGAAAAAAGGACAGCATATGATCTGGATAAACAGTTCTTTAAAAATTAAGTCAATAGACTATGAGAAGATGCTCAAACAACCTAGCAGAAAATGCAAATTAGATACAAAAAACATCTCATGAACTAATAATAGTTGGTATGACTGATACAGAAACATCCACTGGTGAAAGAGACAGGATAGAGCAAATTCTTAAACACTGGCGGTGTTACATTTTTATGGTTTTTGAAGAAAACAATGTGCTTATGTATTTTAAAACCCAAAATTCATACACCCTTTGACCCAATAATTCCATTATGGAGAACTGAGAAATAAAATTGGCAGTGGGTAAAAATATGAATACAACATGCTTAGTGTAGCATTTCTGTGGTGACAAAAACAAACAAACAAACAAACAAACACTTCGAAACAAAGTGTCTAGAGACAAGGAAATGGATAAATAATTTAAAGTACATTCACATCATGATATATCACACAGTCACTTAAAAGAATAAGAGCAACTGATTTGTAGGGATTGCCACAATGTATTGTCGAAGATAAAAAATAAGATTCATAGATATGGGTTCTAGGACCATATTTTTGTATTTTTTTCAGTTTTTATTTTCTATTAGTACATGTTTGCATTACATAATGATTACACTCCTTGCGGGGAGTTAGTACATGTACATAATACAACCAAATTCTTTTTTCATGTGCTTTCCTTCCAAGGTACCATTGTATTTTGGGTTTCTCATATAAGAGAAGCCATGTGATATTTAAGATTGTTTGTCTAATTTATTTCACTTAACGTATGGTCTCAAAGTTCATGCATTTTCCTAAAAATGACTGAAGTTTATTGTTCTTTATGGCTGAATAGTACTCCATTGTATAAAGGTACCACATTTTTAATCCATTCATCTGTTGATGGACGTATAGGCTTCTTCCAAGATTTAGCTACTATGAATTGTGCTGCTATAAACATGGGTGTGCATGAACAATGTAATATGATATCTTTAAGTCTTTCTTTTTTGTTTTTGTGGGTACCAGGGGTCGACCTCAGGATCTCGCGCACCAGCAGGTGCCCGTGCCGCTGAGCGATATCACCGGCCCTTTTTTCGTATGTGGGTTCCGGGAGTCGAACTCAGGCCCTCACGCTTGCCAGGCAGGCGCTTATGCTGCTGAGCCATCTCACCAGCATAAGTCTTTCATAAAGATACCTAGAAAGGGAGTAAGAGCTGGGTCAAATGGAATTTCTATTTTTAGTTTTAGAGGAATGTCTGTACTGATTTCCACAGTGGTTGTACTAGTTTACATTCTCATCAACAGTGTAGAAAGGTTCCTTTTTCCTCACAGCCTCACCAGCATTTGTTAGTATTGATTTCTGGAAGATAGCCATTCTTTCTGGAGTGAGATGGAATATTTGTGTTGTTGTAATTTGCATTTTTGTAATGGCCAGTGATGTTGAATATTTTAAAAATGTATTTCTTGGCCATTTGTACTTCTTCTGAGAAGGATCTATTCATTTTAGTCGCTAGTTTTTGATTGGGTCTTTTATTTGGAGGGGGTCTAATTTTTTGAGTTCTAGTATTCTAGATATTGGTCCTCTGAGGAGTAGCTGGAAATATTCTTTTCCATTCTGTAGGTTGTCTCTTCACTTTGTTGGTTGTTTCCTTCACTGTGCAGAAGCTTTTTAATTTGATACAATCCTATTTCTTGATTCTTGGTACTCTGTCTTTTGCAACTGAGGTTCTGTCCAAAAAATCCTTGCCTAAACTTTTGTCTTCAGGAGTTTTGCCTGTTTTATCTTCTGGAAGATTAAGCGTTTCTGTTTCAACACTTAGACATTTGGTTCATTTTGATTTTAGTTTAGTACGTGGTGAGATATATGGATATAGACTCAATCTCGTGCATGTGGATAAGCAATTTTCCCAGCACCATTTATCAAAGAGGCTAGCTTTCCTCGAGTGTATGTTTTTGGCCCCCTTTCTCAAAGTTCAAATAGCCCAGTGTGCCTGGGGCTGTTTCTACATTCTCTGTTCTGTTCCACTGATCCTCATGTCTGTTTTTGTGCCAATACCATGCTGTTTTTAATCAGTGTAGCCTTGTAATATAATTTGAAATCCAATATTGTAATGCCTCTTGCTTTCCTTTTTTTTTTCCTAGAATTGCTTTTGCTATTCTGGGTCTCTTTTGGTTCCATATGAACTTTTGGATTGTTTTCTCCAGTTCTATGAAGAATACTGTTGGAATTTTGATTAGGATTATATTAAATCTGTATATCAATTTTGGAAGTATGATCATTTTGACCATATGTGTTTTAGTCTCTTTTCTCTTGTTGCTGTGACAAAATACCCAACCCCCAAAGTTAAGGGAGGAAAGGTTTATTTAGCTCACAGTTTGTAGAGGTTTCAGTCCATAATCAATCATTGGAGTCCTGGCTCCAAGGCAGGGTAGGACATGGCACAGGGGCAACAATTCATGGCAGTAGAAGACAGCAAAGCAACAAGAGAGAGCGAGACAGGCCTCTTTCTGTCCCTTATATTGTATCCAATCTACCAGGATTAGGGCGATGCCAATCCAATCAGTGGACTGATCCAGTAATCACCCACCCTTAGTGCCAGCATCCTTAATCACAGCATTGCACTACGAATCAATCACACACTCAGATTCAGCCACCTCTGAAAAAACCCTGTGACCACATGAGCCTTTGAGAGGACATCTAGACAGAAACCATAACAATATGGGTTCTATTTATACAGGAACAGGGAATATCTTTCCATTTTCTGATGTCCTCTTCAATCTCCTTTTTTCAGAGTACTGTAGTTTTCAATGTAGAGGTTTTTTACTTCCTTGGTTAGGTTAATTCCTAAGTATATAATTTTTCATGCCATTATGAATGGTATTGTTTTTCTAATTTCTTCCTCAGTGAGTTTATTATTGGTGTTCAGGAACACTTGATTTTTGTGTGCTTATTTTGTATCCTGCTGCCTTGCTGAAATTGGCTATGAATTTGAGGACTTCTGGTGGAATTTTTAGGGTCTTCTATGTAGAGGATTATGTAGTCAGCAAATCATGATAATTTGAGTTTTCCTTTCCTATATCCCTTTTATTTCTTTCTCTTACCTGATTACTCTGACTAAAGTTTTGAGCACTGTGCTGAACAGGAGTGGCGATAGTGGACATCCTTGTCTTGTTCCTGATTTTAGAGTGAAAGCTTCCATTTTCTGCATTTAATATGATGTTGGTAGTGAGTTTGTCATAAATGGCCTTTATCAGATTGACATAAGGTCCTTCTATACCTATTTTCTTCAGTGTTTTCATCATGAAATAATGTTGTATTTTGTCCAACGGTTTTTCTGCATCAATGATCATGTGATTTTTGTCTTTTCTGTTGTTGATGTTATGTGTTACATTTACTGATTTGAGTGTATTGAATCATCCTTGCATCCCTGAGATGAAGCCTGCTTATCATGATGTGTGATCTTTTTGAGGATTTGTTGCATTCTGTTTCCCAGTGTCTTGTTGAGAATTTTTGCATATATTTTCATTAAAGAATTTGACCTGTAGTTCTCTCTTTCAGTTGAATCCTTGTCTGGTTTTGGAATCAGGGTAATGGTAGCTTTCAGGAATGACTTTGGGAATACCCCTTCCAGTTCGCTTTCATTAGTGTAAGAAGTGTTGGTGTTAGATCTTATAGAATTTGGCAGTGAATCCATCAAGACCTGGAGGTTTTCTTAGTTGGTAGTTTTTTTTTTTTTTTTTTTTTTACTGCTTTAAAATCATTTCCTGTTATGGGGTTATTCAGGGTTTTTAAATCTTCTTGGATCAGTTTTGGTAATTTTTTGTATCTAGGAATTTATTCACTTATTCTGAATTCTTCTATTTATTAGCAAACAGGTTTGGGAAGTAGTTGCTAATAATCTTCTAGATTTCAGCAGCATCTGTTGTGCTTTCACCTTTTTCATTTCTAATCAAGAAAACATTGGCAAAGTCTCCTTATATATCTGATGATTTATGAGATTGTGAATGCACACACTCAACAAACACAAATGTGCTTGTGTGTGACTATATGTACATGAAAAGTACAGTAGGGCACACAGTGGTTGGGAATGATACATACAAGCATAGAGAGCAGGTCAAGGCAAGCAGAATGGGTGTGGAGGTGGGAGATGGAAGCAGGTTTTTAAAAAGTCTGTTTAAAAAGGGTCTGGGGCCGGTGAGATGGCTCAGTGGCATAAGTGCCTGCCTGGCAAGCATGAGGTCCTGAGTTTGACTCCCAGTACCCACATATGGAAAAAGGGCCGGTGATACCGCTCAGCAGCACGGGCACCTGCTGGCATGCAAGGTCCTGAGTTCTATCCCCGGTACCCACAAAAATAAATAAATAAATAAATAAAATAAAAAGGGTCTGACATGTAAAATAGAATCCTACTTAGGTAAAAGGATATATATTTGTTTGTATATGTATGGATAATCACATTTTAAACAAGTTAAATTAAATTAGACAAATACATAATTTTAAACAATCCCAAATACTATGTAATTTAATCTGGAAACCTTTCCACAAGAATGTCCAACATATATCTTCATGAATACTTATACTGGTATTATGAGCCAGTAACAAGGAAAAAGGCGGAAGCATGCATAGTGGCCTGTCAGTGTTGGTCACCTGAGAGGTGGAAATGGGAATGTGGGGTTGGCAGGGATATAATTAGCTTTGCCTTTATACATCTTTGAACTGTTGCAGTAAAGACGGAAAGCTGCAATGCGGTTCTTTGGAAGTCCTTGGTGTTGGAAGAGGCTTTAACCATGTACATGTGCCATTTTTTCTCTCATATTCAAGGCAGCATGTGAACATAAAATAGTGAAATAACAAAGTGTTAATGAAGAAACAAGTGGCTAGCTTTTAACCATACTCACTAAAATTAAGATAATATATGAGTGCCATTAGGGGAAAGAGCGTATGAATTACAGGGTGAAGAATTTTACATACATATCTCCACGTGCTAAGGAAATAAGTTTTGAAAATATTTTGCACTAAGTGTTTTCTGGTAGATATACTTAACACTTTCCTAATTGTTGGACATACAGATGGCTTTGTAAATAATTATGCTTAAAGTTACTTTTAGTACTATCATTAAAAATGATGTTTAAGAAGGCTATAAGGTATCCAAAACTTTTTCAAGACAAAAGCATAAAGGAAATAAAGAATGATAAGGATAAACACTCCTCGCCCAAAAACCTATGCGTAGAAAGAAGACAGGAAGGAAATAACAGTGCACCAGAATATTTACAATGGCTGTTTTTTGAAAGTGATATTGGGAGTATTCATAAGTAGTTCTTTCTATTATATTCTGTTTTGTCAAACTTTTAGTAATGATTTTATACTATTTTTATAATGAGAAAATAAACCAATAAACATAAAAAGTTCAAGTTTATTTCAAGTTTAAAAGCACTTATAAGCAGTAAAAATTTTTTAGAGTCCTTTTACCATTTCTGGCATTCCATAGATAGATGAAATATTAAGGATGGAAATACATATATCTTTAGCTGTGTTAAAGTTCTCTGTATTCAAAAAGCATAACTATATAAGACACTGCAGCCAGGAAAATGTGCAAGTGGACTGAAATTAGAATTTTGGATCCACTAGCAGGAAAATACCAGCCTGACAACAGGTTAAAAAAAAAAAAAGAATATTTCACTGTTAATATGACAAAAGTAGAAGCATTAATTAAAAGATCATGTTTGGAACAGTTCAACTTACCCCTTCATTTAATTTTATTAATTAATTTCATTCATTCTCATTTATTCATTCATACAAATATTCATTCATTCCAACATCACATATTAGGCCAGGCACGTTAAGCTCTCTGAAGGGCAGTTTCCTCGTGTGTAAAATGGAGACAGTGTGGACACACCATCTACTCCCACCTCACTGGACGGAAACATCTGAAGGTTAGGGATAAGGATGTGATTGTGGGCAACCTAACTGGTGTTTTAGAAACCTGTTGTTATATTCCTATTAGGCTTCTTTATAGGTGCTACTCATTCTTGGCAAAGAATTATTTTAGTGAAGAGGAATGGGTGCCATGATGTGCTAGATGCTAGTTATAATTAACAGTATAAAAAACTGTGTTTTATTCTACAAAGTAGATCCTGTATTTCTTTTTTTTTTTTTTTTTTTTTTTTGGGTACCGGGGGGACGACCTCAGGACCTCGCGCACCAACAGGCACCCGTGCCACTGAGCGATATCACCGGCCCCTTTTTCGTATGTGGGATCCGGGAGTCGAACTCGGGCCTTCGCGCTTGCAAGGCAGGCGCTTAAGCCGCTGAGCCGTCTCACCGGCCCAATCCTGTATTTCTCTACAATTTTAAAATCAATTTTTGTTAAATTCTTAGTTGAAAATGGCCTTTTGCTCTCTGAGTCTGGGTCGTCTGGCCCACGTCTTTCCGATGTCTCCCACTGAGACAGGTGGGACTTCTTGCCCAGATGTAGCTGAAAGGGTTTTTGCTGGTAGGTGAGTCATCCCTCAGCTGGACACGAGGCGATGACACGGGCCCCGTGGATTGTTCCAGAGTCTGTTGCTAAGCTTCATGCTAGCAATTGCTCGGTGTGAGTTTCTCTGTGAGCACCTGGTAACGGTAACCATGGGTCCTAGTGACTGAAGCATCTCGTGGCCACTTAGAACAGCAACAAGGATTTGCAGATAGAAGGGTGCTACAGATCAGATTTTTTAGCTAGAAGAATATTTTGAATTCTGGGGATACCAATGTACTTTATGTGAATCTAAATTCAATTTAGACAAATGCTGAGGCTTTCTGGCATCTGGTAAAGGAAGGCAACTCAAATGCGTGCTCTCATCAGGTGCTAACTCAGTAGCTGGCATAGTGGTTGTGCTGAAGGCTCTGTGAGAAATGAAGGAATGTGAGGTGCCTAGCATGGGCTGCCCTCCGTGACGGTGACTATGGCCCTGTTGTGGTCAGTCTTCATCGTTATTATGGCCTTATGGTAACGACTTGAGGGCTAACCAAGAAAAATTTGCTGACCCCTAGTTGATTGAAAGATGAACTTAGTGCAGGCGAGACTACTATTTTGGTTATAAAGTCTGATTTAGGGAGCACAGGGATTGAAACATATGGAAATAACCTGTGTCTTTCCTCCCAACTTTGTGGTCTGGCAGTTCTTTTTCTGTCCTAGAAATCACAGTGTTTTGGAGCACCTCTTCTTAATGCCTATCCCACTTTTATGCTGGGACACAAATGAGCGCCATATACTCCCACTGACTGTATCCCGAATGGAGTAAAACCCAGCAGATGTTGTGAAGTCCCGAGGGCCACAGCTGTATACAGTTCACCAGAAAGGATAGCTTCAGTCTGGTCCTCTATAAAGCAGAGCCTGGGACACGGACGAGGGTGCAGGAAGTTGATGTGGGAGGTGACCTTATGGAGCAGGAGTGAGGGAGTGGGGAAAGTGAGGCAGCAAAGGAGCAAAGGCTAACACAAATGTGCACTACGGAGGTTTTTCACAATAAGCAGAAGGGGTTCGATTCTTCCAGAACTTCTGAGAAGCTTCCAGAAGGCTCTCAGAAGCATCTATCTGGAAGATTGGTATCAGTTTATCCTCTGTTGAGGACTGCCCGGGGGCTTTGTCGCTCTGAAATTCTGGGCTTAATGCTTGCACATTGTGAGGCAGAATTCAGAGAAGACAAAAACAAACAAACAAGGGGTGAGGAGAACTTTCAGAACAGTGGAGCGAAGGCTTCTGAAAGAAACCAAAATGTCTGCCCAAAACGTGAAGGGCTGTTGAGCTGTAGAGACAATCAAAACTCAAAGGAATATTCTCCCTTTTTGTTATTTGCCTGAAAGCGGGATAGGGATTTTCAAAGGCGAAAAGTCTTTCTGTCTCTGTCCTCCCCATTCCTCCCTAAAGATGGGTGTAAATTCTTCCTCACAATGCTCGCTTCTATGCAATGCTTACTAATCAGCTCAGAGATTTGATACCAGAGGAATCTAATGTGGGAGCAGATTTTCTTCCCATAAACTTTCTTTAACACAGTTTTTCTACCTCTGAAGCCTGGGACAGCTTTTCTTTCTCTCATTATTTATCTAAAATATATTGTTCCTTGTTGAAATAAATTTAAGGGGGTTCCTGAGCTACTGCCTTGAGTGACTTTTCTCTCATATGATGTGCACCTTGCTCATTCGTGAACTTGCTCACTTTTCTCTTGCTTATCTGTCTTCTGTTGCAGGGGAATCTGTCCCAACAATGAATTTACTAGAGTTAGGGAAAGAGTATATTATTTTCTCTCCTTCACCTCCAAAAAACTGCTCCTCCATACAAACAAGAACTGCCAAAATCAACTTTTTCAGAACTCTGTGAATTAATCAAAGGTTTGGAACAGTTCAAGGGATGCTTACTCAAGAAAAATGGCTGGGTCTTGTAAGGAGAGTAGGATCTGTGACATTCCAAACTGCTCTCATTTCCTCCCACTCTCAGCCCAGGAGAGCTTGTAAATCAGCAGTATTCAAAACGTGGAAGCTGTGAAAACAGCAGCCTGGAAGACACTGCAGGGGCAGAGCAGCTTTGGAGCTCCCCAAATCCCAGCCCAGAGAACTGTCCTCTTTCACCTATCTGGCAGCTCACTAAAAGTCTTTATTCTTGGGTCTTATCCTTGTTTGACTTGACTCGGAGCTTGCTCTGTGCAAACAGCTTTACCTACAGGGGATTACTCAACAATAAACAAGAAATTATTTCACATGGTGTTACCCACGGCGTCATCACAAGATGGGGTTACCAAGAGGCTGACCACCAAACAAGAGGAAATCTAGTGAACTAGATGCCTATAGGAAGTTTGGAGAAGTGCTGCCATGTTTCTACACAGCTAGAAGGCGTCTGCAGGCACAGGTCTGTGTTCAGGACAGCCTGGAAAGCCCTAGACTCTTGCCTTCAGCTGACCTCAAGGATCTGCCCAAGCAGGAAGTTGAAGGCAAAAGCAGAGTTGGAAGTGGCCTGCTGGAGTATTGGAAGTGGCCTCAACACACACAGAGAACCCTTAGGCAAAGGCTGGGGGATTCATTGGTTCAAGGTGCAGTTGTTAGCTGTGCGGTTGTTAGCTGACTCTTACGTTAACCAAGCATGGACTACAGTAGCTGAATAGGACAGAGAATACAGACGTCAAAGAATTAGTCCAGGAACGAAAACAACAACTTGAGAGCAACAACAGCAAACACTGGGAAAGGAGCACAACTGATTTCCAGAGTTGACACATCATAATATTTAAAATATCCATCTTTCAAAAAATACAAGACATCAGATTGACAAGAAAGTACGACTCAGACACAGGAGAAAAAGCAATCAATAGATTCTTCTATGCCTGAAGAAGCCTAGATGGTGTTCTTACCGTACAGAGACTACAAACTAGTTATCATAAATATGTATTCAAAGATCTAAAGGAACCGTGTTGAAATAATGCACCAAGTACAAGAATAGCAGTAGTTAGAAATTATATAGGAAAGCCAGGTGCGGTGACACACAATGTAATCGCAGCACTCTGGGAGGCTGAGATAGAGGGACTGCAAATTTAAGCCCACACTGGGCAAACTATGACTCAGACCCTGTCTCAAAAAATAAAAAAAGGGCTGGGGATATAGGTCAGTGTGAAAGCCCTGGGTTCAATTCAAATATATCTCCAAATAGAAGTTCCGAATTTGGGGAGTTGGTATGGACTGAATGTTTATGTCCCCCCAAATTCAAACTTAATCTCTCATGTGATGATCTTGGAGGTGGGGTCTTTGGGAGGTGACTAAGGTATGAAAGCTGTTATGAAGGGGACTAGAATCCATAAACAGAACCCAGAAAGCTCTCTTACGCCTTTCTCCACGAGGACACAGTGAGAAGCCTGCAATCTGCAACCTGGAAGAGGACACACCAGCTTGGCCATGCTGGCCACCAACATGATCTTGCACTTCCAGCCTCCAGAATTGTAAGAAATAAATTTCTGTTGTTCATAAACCAATTGGTTTATAGTATTTTCTTTATTCATTCAGGGAGATCAACATCAGCTTTGACCTGGCAAAGAAAGAAGCAGGGAGTTTGAAATCAAGTCAGTTGAGAATATCCAGTTGTGAATATCCAGAATATCCCAGAGGCCTGTGCAGTACTATCAAGCATTCCACCGTACACATACTTGGAGCCCAAGGAGAAGAGAAAGAGAAGGGGATAGAAATGGAGAGAACATTTGAATAAATGATTAAAAACTTCCCAGATTTGATGAAAAACATGAACCTGTACATCCAAGAAGCTCAACAAAACTCCAAGAAGGATCAACTATAAAAGATTAACACTTAGGCACATGCATCATAGTTGATCATTCCAAAACCAATACCAAAGAGTCTTTGAAAGCAGCAAGAGAAAAGCAACTCATCACATAAAAGGGGTATTCATAACAGCATCATTTATAATAGAGAAGTGGAAACAAATGTCCGTGAATCAATAAATGGGCAAACAAAATGTGGTCCATGCATTTAAAACAATATTTAGTCATAAAAAGTGAAGTCCTCATATATATTACAACATGGCTGAACCTTAGAAACATTACACTAAGTGCAACGATCCAGTAACAAAAGACCGCATATTGTATTGTTCCCTTACTATAAAATTTCCAAAGTAGGTAAACCCCCGGACAGAAAATAGATTAGTGGTTTCCTTGTGTGGGAAGAGGCAGGAAGGGAAACTGACCAATAATGGGTATTGGGTTTCTTTTGGGGAGAGACTAAAATGCTCTGGAATGAGATCGTGATCAATGCTCTACATTGAGAATATACAATACACACTAAATTGCATACTTTAAAAAGGTAAGCCTTATGGAATGTGAATTTTAACTTAATAAAGCTATTATTTTAAAAAACCAAGCAGTTCACTTGGTCGAAGTGGAATGCTGCCAGCTGAAGGTGAACCTGAGTTCCCATGAAACTGTCCACCACGAAATGAGGGGTGAATTCAGGAGATGCGATGTGCGGCACTGATGAAATCCGCTGCGCTAGCCTGGGAGTAGATCAAACGAGCTTCAGGCAGCGTGTGACTTCTGGGGCGTTAGGATGGATCTGCGCTTCATTCTCCAACCCAAGAAAATAAAAGGGCAAAGGAGGGAATGGGAGTGGTACAGTTTAGGGCGATTACCTTGAATCCCCATCATTAATTTTAAAATATAATTGCACATTTTATGTTGTAAATATAATTCTGAGCCTTAATAATTTAAAAATATAATTAATACATTTTTCCCCTTTGTAACACATCTCACAATAAATAGTAAGCTAGTGTGGTGTGGAGAAAGTGTGGTAGAGCCGGTGCTCTAGAGATCAGCTATTTCGGGGGTGGATTTTGGACAGCATGAGATTCCTTATTCGAGATGCAGTATGTGTTTGTACCAATACCCCACAGCGAATATATGTGTTATGTATCCAAAAATATACTAATAAACTACAAAAAAGACTTAGTTTAGCAGCTATTAAAATGCTGACTCTGGATCCCTCCTCCTCTCTAATCTCCCTCCTCACTTCCTTGCTGGAGGCCAACTCAGTAGGAGCCAGGAAGAGCTCAGGTGTTTGCGTTGCCAAACAGAGCCCTGGTGATTCCCAAGCAGGCAGTCTGGGTCTCAGTTGGAGAAATACAGATGCTGCCCAACTCACTAGTTTTCGGTAAGGTAATTAAGGCATAGAGGAGGGGAACTGACTCAAGTTCGCATGATGGAGGTAGAGGCAGAGAGGGAAAATTTAAATAACACTGTGGCTAGTCCTCCTCGTCTATTTGGGTTGGAACAGCTCAGATGTTCCCAGGGAAGCAGTGGACCACGTGTCAGGAGAATTCCACCACTTGTCAACGGCTCAAGCAATCTGGATTTGTGCTGTTTTTGCACATAAAAAACATCTTGTACAGAGTAGCAGAATGTGGGTGATGCCACAGGACCAGTGAATAAAAGTACTCGGAGATTTCAGGGAGTGGTAGCCTAAGGGCTCACGAATTATTCATTTCTTCTTAGACTACAGCTACACAGTGATAAGCATTCAAATATTTTTAAACACGTGGGTCCCTGACTTAAGTGTTCAGTTTCCCGCTGGCATCTGAGTGCATGAAAGCACAGCACCGAGAATCCCAATTCACAGTCAAAATAGTTATAAATACACTTGGCTGCAAGGAGCAGAGGTGATGGAGGGTGTGAGACAGCGCGCTCTGTGCACGCTTTAAGGATGAAAGATTAGCCTGGAAACTGTATTTTAATTTTATACCATTGGGCTGGGATGAGGGACAAAGACAATATTCTAGGCTGAGAAAGGCTCATATGGTGGGGTAAGAAAACGTGGTACATGAAGTGAACTTGGAGAGATGCAGTTTGGTGCGGCCGAGTTAAGGTGTGTGTGTGTGTGTGTGTGTTGTATGCATGTGTGCTGTGTATGTGTGGGTGTGGGCGTTGGGGGTGGATTTTCAGGAATGGGGAGGTGCATGAACACTGAGAAATCAGGTCAGAGTAGCACGCAGGATCCAGATCACTCAGAGCGTCACATGCCGTTTTAAGGAGCTTGGACATCATCACAGTGACACTGACAGTGGGAACCCCTTCCGGATTTCAGCAGAGACAACATGCAGATGGAACTGCAGTGCAGAAGGACCGCTCAGGGTGCAGTGTGGAGAGAGGCTGGGAGGGGATGCAGGAGCAGAGACCACTTAGACCTGATGAGGGCCTGAACAAAGATCGCGGCTTGCGGTTCTTCCCAAGCTTTAGGACAGCCAGTTTCCATTGCTGTCACTGGCAGGTTCTCAGGAGGCGCAATGGTTGGGGTGGGCTTGCCTGCTTCCTGTTTACTCCTAAGAGACGTGTCTACGATCAGATCAGAGAGTCAAGTTTGGATGAGAAGTGTAATGTCACAAGAAAAAATAGTAATGGGTGGAGGGGAAAAGATGAGAAAAAAGGGAGGGAAGAGGAAGAGAAAAAAGAGATACGAATGTCAGTAACTTAGGAGAATCAGCACGAGGTCGTTCTTGGTTTGCAAAAGTATTTCTTAAGAACTGTTTTAAGAAAAACAAGAAGTTTCAAGCTGTATCATATGCTTAGTGAGTAAATTGATTTCAAAATGCATTTTAAAGAGCTCAGTTATTAAAATAAATGAATGATGTCATCTTGATCTCATGCGTATGTGTCACACCAAAGAGGGGAAGGGTGACACAGCCTCAGGAGAGAAGCCCATCAGTGCTCTGCGGGTTGGCAGTGAGCAGGAGTCAGGCCTAATTTCACATCTCGGAGGAGTTTGGATTTTCTGAAAAGGGGATGAAAAGTGTGCACTCTCTGGGCTGGAGGAGGAGGCTGGGGCTAGAGCCAGTATACTGAATCGCTGTTTGGAGCAAGTGGGCAGATACAAAGATTCCCAGTGAAAATGCCAAGGCAAACTCGCAACCGTAGCAACACAGTAGCTCTCCTGAAACATAAAATCTCCGTGTCCATTGCACTTAGTTGACAAAAAAACTTCACTTTTTGCTAATAAGTAAAGCGGTGCATTTGCTCTTAATTTCCCATTTAAGTAGGAACACCTTGTTAAATGATTTGAGTTTCTTGACAGCCCTTTCTGGCACAGAGGCAGTCATTTTAGGAATATAATCTGGACTTGAAGAGGGTATGTCCTCATGATTTTAGGGGGAAACGCTCACCAGCAAGAAAGAAGGAGGAGGCTTTAGAGGTGTCTTGGCACCAACACGAAATCAGAGTGATGGGTGGGAAGAGGGCTGGAGTTGGAGTGGGTAGGGCAGGGGGAGACAGAAGGAGTAACCCTAAAGATGTCCGGGCTCCTTCTAAAGAGCAGGGCTGGGACTGAGGAGGAGGCGGTGAGCTGTGCAATTACTGGGTCATATCCTGTCTTTATTCAAGGCTTTGGTATTTTGTTAATCATGGACTTCCTTGTATTTATTTTGATTCTTAAAAATATCCCTTAATTATGTTTTTTTGTTTTATGTGGGTACTGGCGGTCGAACTCAGGACCTCGTGCACCAGCAGGCACCTGTGCCGCTGAGCGATATCACTGGCTCCTTTTTTCGTATGCGGGTTCTGGGAGTTGAACTCAGGACCTCGCGCTTGCCAGGCAGGTGCTTGTGCCCCTGAGCTATCTCACCGGCCCCCTTAATTATGTTTTTAGTGCCCCTTAAAAATCGATGTAAACCAACCTGATATGTTGCTTCAACCTAGTTCCTGCCCCATTAAGAAGAAACATTAATAAATGAGGAAAAAGTAATAGTGTGCATTAGAAATTCTGTTTTCAGTCTAAGCTCTACTTGACAGGTAAATTACGATCTCTAGGCCTGGTGGTCGCAGAGCTCTTTCCCTGTGGCTTCCCAAGGCCAGGTGTGTGGAAATGGACATTTTACAACCCAAGAGAGACAGCACCTCTTCCTGGTTCTTTCCTCTGGGTACTTTGAAGATTTTCTCTTGATTGCAAACAATTGATTACATTATGCCTTAATGAAATTTTCTTCTTGTCTTGTATGTGTGGGGTTGGTTGAGTATCTTGGATATGTGAGTTTGTAGCATTCATCAAATTTAGAAAAAGTTATTTTTTCAGTTTTTTTTTTTCCATCCCTCATTTTCCATCAGGAACTTCATTTCTCCAATTACATATCTACTGGATCCATGAAGTTTTGAAGGCTTGTTTTTCAAAACTTTTTCTTAAATTTTTCTCTAGGGGGCTCATGATGGATGGTTCTTGTTGCTATGGGTTCAAGGTCACTAATTCTATTTTATTTAGTGTCTCTCTTATCCTACTCAGAGAATTTTAAATTTCAGCTATTGTAGTTTTTGTCCCTAGAAGTTCTATTTGGGTCATTTAAAAAATTTTATTTTATGTCTCTCTTTAACATGCTTAATCTTTCCTCTACCTTCTCGAACATATAGAATACAGTTATAATTACTATGTATTTTAAGGTCCTTATCTACCGATTCTAGCATCTCTGTCATTTCTGGGTTTGTTCCTATTGATTGATGTTTCTTTTTACTGTATTTTGATGCCTCTTGGCATGCTAGTAATTTTTTTTTTTTTTGTGGGTACCGGGGGGTCGACCTCAGGACCTCGTGCACCAACAAGCACCCGTGCCGCTGAGCGATATCACCGGCCCCTTTTTTGTATGTGGGATCCGGGAGTCGAACTCGGGCCCTCACGCTTGCAAGGCAGGCGCTTATGCCGCTGAGCCATCTCACCGGCCCTGCTAGTAATTTTTGATTGGATGTCAGACATTGTAAATTTTACTTTGTTGGGTATCAGTTATTTTTATATTTCCATAAACTTTTATTTATTTGTGTGTTTGTGTGTGTATGTGTGTGTGTGATATGGGTTTTGAATCCAGGGCCTTTACACTCAACCATATCTCCAGATATTTTTTATTTTTGAGACAGGGTCTTGCAAAGTCATTAAATTGCCCAGGCTGGGCTCCAATCTGCAATCCTCCTGCTTCAGCCTCCTCGAATGCTAGTATTACACACATGTGCTGCCATGCCTGGTTCCTATGAATATTTTTAAAGTTGGGTTCAGATGCAGTTATTTGAAAACAGTTTTATTCTTTTGAGCCTTGCTTTTAAGTTTTGTTAATTGAAATCCAAGCAGCCTCTAAGGCTCATTTTTCCTCACTACTGATTTTGTATCCAATGGGCCATGAATCATGAGGTTTTCCACTTCTGCTAATGGGAACAGGAGCTATTTCCAACCCTGCAGGAGAAGCAAGTGCTTTCCCTCCAATCCTACCCTAGGCTTAGGTAGTTTCTCTTCCACAAGCAACCTGGTCAGATCCTGGCTGAATATCCAAGGGAGACCCTAGATGCCCAGAGCTCTGTCTGTGCAGCTGTCTTCTCTGATATTCTGTCCTAAGAACCCTACTGCCTCAGTTTCCTGCACTGCCAGCACCGTGTCTCATCTCCAGGAGACCCCTGTCTGCGCCATGACTTGGAGACGTTTTAGGAAGTCGGCTCAGACAATCATAGAGCTCACCTTGTCCGCTCACCCTGTCTCAGGGATCACTGTCTGGTGCTCCTGCTGTGTAATACCACTGTAGCTTCATGGGTTTTGCCTGTTTATGTTTTAGTTATTTTCAGGATGGAAGATCTACAAGGTCCTTGTTACTCCACTTTGCCTCAAGGGAAAGTCTGTAGCCGTATGGTTTCTGAATGTGGTTGATGAGTAATATATTTGAAGAAGAGAGTAAATTACATCTAGAATGATCAATTAAAACTTTCAGAGTCATTTAAGATGCTCTAATAAAATTTACATCAGTTTTGATTGTCAAAACATAATTTCCATAACTTTATATTCATAATTTTTATGTAAATACTTAGGGAGTGAATGTCGAAGTTTTATTTCTCATTAATGCGTTAACTAGAAGGATGTTAAAGCCAATTAGGAAAATGGGATGAAGGGAAAGCAAATGACCTTTTAAAAAAATATGCTGGAAAAAGACTGCTAAGTTAGATATAAAATTGACTAATGTCCCACAGGGCAACAAAACCATAAATTTTAGGGTTATCTTCTCAGCTGAACAAAATTTTTTTATCCATATTATACAAAAATTCACTTACATCATATCATATTCATTTCCCACAAGTTAACATCTAACCTTTACAGGCTTTAAAATGTCTGGACTTTAATTAATGGTAATAGGAAGTAAAATAAAATTTGCTTTCCCTAAGAGCGTTGGAGGGCCCTTGTACAGGCATATGACAGAGTTTTCCTAAGGCGTCGAATAGACATGTCATCTTTCTTGCCTTATTTCCAAGTATTGAAAAACTTTTCTTAGCATGGGATTTCCCTATAAGTCAATGAGATTTCCATTACTTAGCTGGCCACTTGCTCATGTAATGAAAAGACCGAGCTGTGGTTTCTAACTGTGATTATTTTTATGTTAGAATCCGCTGGGGGAGCTTTTCAAAACTAGCAACATCAGGGCCTCTTACCAGAGCAACTAAGTCCGACTCTTTGAGGGTGAAGGCTGGGCATCATTAACTTCTTAAAAAGGCCCATAGTTATTCTAATGTGCAGTCAGGGTTGGAAAATCACTGGTCTAGACAGGTTGCTCAGATCCCTTTCAATAATAATGCTCTGTGCTTCTCTAGCTCGAAACACAGGCAAATCACTTTCACACTGAAGAAAGCAGACATAAATACAAGCTCTGCTGATGGCCACACATTACCAGTGGCTTGGAAATGATTCAGGGCTGCTCGCATTCATCCCTTGGTGTGGAAGCTGTGGGCAAGGCCGGGGTGGCAAAACTGAATGACGGGTCTTTGTGTTCCAATTATAGTCTGCATGAGTTGGTAGAAAGGAGATAGGAATGTCTGCCGTCAACATCCTTTAGAAAACAGCTACGGCAGAATTCATTTTGTGTCCCTGTCCCTACACTGCTGAGCTCATCCCTGCTTCAGAGCAAGGGCTCTTTCACTCAGTTATTATTGGAGATGGTGTTTCTGATTCCAGGCTGTGCATTAATAAATTAAGGCCATGACCAATAATATGAACAAAGATAGTGCAGCAAGTAAAACCCTCTACAATAATTTCGAGTAATAAAACTATACTTCAAATTCTATTCTTTTATGCCTGTTATCATAGAAAAGCATTTTCATAACTTTCATTAAAAACTAAAAATCATTTTTAAAAGCATGGGGTTTTGGAATTCTTTATCTTACAACCATGTCTGTGAGAAACATGTAGGAAATACAACTGAGCAAGCCGGAAATTAAAAGAAAGATGTTTAACTTGTTAGGAGACATTTAAAACCATAAATTAATATTGATTTTTTTCCAAGTGGATTTTGGTCCTCTTTCTTGACTTTATGACTTTTCTTTGACAAATTACTATCCAAATCTTAAGGGGTAAATCCTCCCAGATTATGCTGGATTATTCTTTTTTTTTTTTTTTTGTAGGTACCGGGGGGTCGACCTCAGGACCTTGCGCGCCAACAGGCACCCGTGCCGCTGAATGATATCACCGGCCCCTTTTTCGTATGTGGGATCCGGGAGTCGAACTTGGGCCCTCGCGCTTGCAAGGCAGGCGCTTACGCCGCTGAGCCATCTCACCGGCCCTGGATTATTCTTTTTGATATTCACTTGATTCCATCCTCCCTAACACTTTTGGTGATAACCATCTTTTTTCCTTTATGCGAAATATACTTTTGAATTGGGTAGGAAAGGTATAAACTTTTACGTCCATTTGACAGATTAGAAAACTAAGATGCAGAGATAGTGAGAGACTTGTTAACCAAGAACAAAAGGAAAAAAATGTGACAAAACAATATGCAAATATTTGACTCCTGATTTCTGGTCCAAGGATTTTTCCCCCCTCTATTTTCCTCTAGGAAATTTTCATCATGCAAATATCCTAACCTTTAACTTTTTCAGTTAACCTCACAATATTTCACATAACCTAAAGAAAAGTGTCTTGAAAGCAGGATTTTCTATTTTAGCCATGCCATTGATGCTATTTAAAATCCTAATTCCTAATGCTCTCCTGGTTTTTTTGTTTGTCTGTTTGTTTGTTTTAAATTCTGCACAGTAACCCTTGTAACTGTATTTAACAATCATGGGGCTTAGGGCAAATGTGGGGTGGAAGTGGGAGGGGTCAGAGCAAGGGCGATCAGTGGGTGGCTGACTCATTAGCAGAGCTGGCGTCCACAGGATGGGTGGATTTGAGATGGACCTGGACGCTTGGTTTGAATTCCAGGTGTGAAATCTATAAGGCGGTTTACAGCATAGTCCTGGAACTCTGGGGAAAAGCTGGGCTGCACACGCACGTTGGTAGTGATCAGCGTGTAGGTGACCGTACAGCTTTGAGGATAGAAGAAATCACTCCGGAGCAAGAAGAAAGGAATGTGAAATGCACCAACATTTCTGGGGGTAGAAGAAGAGGCACCCAGGAGAAGCATAGAAAGAAGAATCAAAGAGGGAAAGAGAAAAGCAAAGAGCGCAGTATCCTGAAAGCAAGGGAAGAGAAGCGTTACCCTTTTTTGCCTCCAACCTGTCTTCTCCCAGGCTTTGTCATTTTAGTAAGTACTCATCCGCCCACCTCCCAGCTGCTCACATAGCAAACTACTGTTTCTGGCCAGGAAATAGGCGCCTCAGCGGTCTCCCAACTTCTGATCTTGTTGTCCTCTCACTACCTGGACCATTTATCCTCCAGTGGTTCGAGTGCTTTGCACACAGAGTGAGTGCACAATCAGATCACACTGTTTCTCTGCTTGAGCTCCCCCAGTGGTTTCCATTGCACTTTGACTAAAATCCAAGTTTGTTACCATGACCTACCCTGTGGCTAAGCTCTCCAGCTCAGTCCTGGACCATTCTCCACTACACCCACTAAACCCAGCCCCTGGGGCTTCTCTCTATTCTTTGAACATACCACGTCCTTTGCTTGCCTTTGCCCTATTGAATACAGTCTGCCCAGACCTATGCAGGGCTGGCACTTTCCTACTGCCAGGCCTCTTTGGAAGTATTACCTCCTCAGCAAGGCCTTCCCTGACTACCCCATCTAAGTAGCTGACACCCAGTGTATTAGTTAGCTAGGGCTGTGTAACAAAACAAAACAAGAACAGAAATTAATTGTCTCACAGTTCTGGAGGCTGGAGATCTGAGAGCAAGTTATTGGCAGGGTTGCCTCCTTCTGATGGCTGTGAAGGAGACTCTGTCCTAGGCTTTGACCTGGCTTCTACATGGCTGGCTTCTCCCTTTGTCTTTCACATTGTTTTCCTTCTACGTGTGTCTCTGTGTCCAAATTTCTCCTTTTTATAAGGACATCAGCATATTGGATTAAAGCCCACCCTAATGATTTCACTTTAACGTGAATACTTCTATAAAGAGGTCTCAGGGGCTAAAATTTCAACATATGGGGAAGAGGGCTCAATTTAACCCATAAAACCAATACACATGGCTACATCTTGTTCATAGCATTTGTCCCTACCTGAAATTATTTTGTTCATATTTGGTTTGTATTTTATCTGGAATCTCCACAGAAAAGGAAACATGCCTCTCTTTATAGTAGAATCTGCCAGTGCCCGTGACCTATCCCTGTTACCATAGATACCAGCAGCTTCTCACTGCAGGCATCTGCAATTTCCTGTCTGAATCTTCCTGTAGCATGCTTGCCCTCACACAAGAGACTGAGTCAGACGGGAGGTGCCAGGAAGGTAACGACTGATGAAAGCTGGTATAGGAAGACCCCCTCAACTCGATGGGGAGAATGCTGATTGCTTTTAACTATTGCTGAGATAGCCCCAGCAGGACTGAACTACATTACCCACAGTGCTCATGAATGTGTCTGTACTGGGCTCCTTCCCCTGACCTGTCCACTTCCTGACTCCCAAAATGGTGTTTCCAGAGGTCACTTCCCAAGTAAATAATTTACATTTAACTCCTGTCCTTAGCTCCACTTCTTGGGAGAACCCACTACAGAAGGCCTTTGTCACTGTTTTCCTGGTGCTTATACAGTCCATAATACAATAGTCATCATAAAAGTTCAGTAAATCTTGATAAATGAGCACACGGCCAATGGTCACTGATGCTGTCAAGTGCTACAGATCCAAGAGATCCCGTGGAAGGGAACTTAACAGAAAGAGCCACTTGGTAATTATGAGGTCATTGGTGGTTGTTGAGAGAGGAATTTTTTAGAGAGGTAGGGACAGAAGTCTCACTTTGGTGTGTAATATGAGTTGAGAAATATAGGTAGTAAAGGATGGGAAGAGTTAACTCTATATGACAGCAGGATGGAATTTTTTAAAATAAGAAATATTTGAGCATATTTGAAGCTGATTTGATGGCAAAGGAAAGAATGACGATAGAACAGAAAACTATGGATCAGACACTTATGTGACAAATTTGTCACTGAGTTAGTGAGTACAGATAGAACAATTGGCCCAAAGAAATAGAAACCTCTTATCGTCCAAGAAAGGAGCTAGGAAGCAAGAATTACTAGACAGAAATATGAACATAAACACACATACACAATAATATTCATTTTTTTCTGATTTCAAAAATACTTGTTAATGTCCATTGAAGAATATTTGGAAAATACATAAAATAACTAATATTTATTGAATACTTAAAACATTCCTGACTCTGATAGTTTATATGTAATAGTTCCTTCCCTCTTCCAACTAATAGAGGTAGAAACTGTTACCATCTTTTTGTTATAAGTGAGAAAGATTAAGTCTATCGTCTGAGGTCACAAGGCTAGTATATGATGGAGCCAGGATGTGAGCCTAGGTTGTCTGGTTCCAAAATCTTTCCACACTATACACAAAGAAAAACCCAAAGAGGAATCATCTATCCAAGAAAGAAGATGGAATGCTTAGATTTGATTCAGAAATCAATAGCAGCTCAGTCTTGATGGGGAAGTAGGTGGCCATGCTGCAAAGGGAGCTGGGATGGGACACTATGCTGGAGCGTGATAATGACAGTTTGAAGATGCTGCTCCTGGGAAAGGAGAATGGGCCTGGCTAGGAATTAGGAGCAGCGCTAGAGTTGGCTTGAGGCTGCAGATTTGGGGAGGATTAGCTGGCACGGCTAAGTGATAGTCTCTAGGGTCATTGGACTATTTGGTAGGAGAACTTGGAGGTTTGCCATGTGAGGTCACAGATGGTTAAGAAAAATGGATATATGTATATATATATATAGAGAGAGAGAGAGAGAGAAAGAGAAATGGCTGCACTTTCATGTGGGATCCTTGAATGTAGATCTTGACTCTTAAGAGTTTTAGAGCAAGGTATTTACTAGGAGGTGAGTCCAGAAAAAAGCTGATAAGAGAGAGGCACATGAGACAGGGAAGGGAATAAGAGGCATGCACTGAGAACTCCCAGAGCTTAATTCTCCTGGGGCGGTCCTGAGCCTCTGTGAAGATACACCTAAGTCATCCCCCTGAGGAGTTCTCTATACACCTGTGTGCACCAATTCTCATCTTCTGTTGGCTAGGATTTGTGCTAGTCAGTTTTCCATTACTGTGACAATATACCTGAGAATAACAACTTAAAGGAGGAAAGATTTATTTTGGCTCATGGTTACACAGGGCTCAGTCCATGGTTACTTGGCTGCATTACTTCTGGGCCTGTGGTGAGGCAGAGCAACCTGGTGAAGAGGCCTGGTAGAGGAGAGCTGCTCATCTCATGGCAGCCAGGAAGCAGCAGAGAGAGGCAGGAGGTAAGAACCCAAGTGAAGGAGGTAGGGACAAAATAAACCCAGAGGCCTCCTTCGTCCAATTGGGCCCCACATCCTAATAAGCCCTGTGAGCTCTGAACTTGCCAGTGGATTAACCCTCTGATGAAGTTAGAGCCTTGTGACCCAATTATTCCCCATTCTGAACACTAGAGCATTTGGGGATGTTACTCATAGGACTGTTTCAGGGGGCATCATGGTCTGAGAGCTGTCACACATGTAGACTCTGGTGGCCAGAAAAAGTCCTCAGGCAAAGAGAATCTGGCTGTTGGAACTCACACCTACCAGTCTTCCCCGAATGTGAGGCCTGTGGGGATAAAGGTGGGGCATCAGCAGCATTTCCAACGGGCTGTTCTGGGGCAGGCATGGAGCTGGATCTGACCGGCAGCCGAACCATGAGGAGACAACAAAGTAGGGAGAACATCTTTAGTGAATATCCTTTGGAAAATCATTTCGATAGATGATACTGGCACATGGTTTAAAATTCAAGAACAAAAGAGCATACAGTGAAGAACAAGTCTCCTTTCTTAACACCCATTTCTGTCTCCGACTGTTGCTAGTTTCTTACGTATCCTTTTCAAAACAGCACAATAGGTATTGTGGGTTGTGTTTGTATATGTTTGTGCATTGCAGAGATAACTATAGTTAATATATATGTGTATATCTATGTGCATATCACTTTCTGCATATGTATGCATTTATAACATGCATATATGTATATATTACCCTTTCGAAAATGTGTGTATTGGGGAACTTTTCATACTGTTGTGTATGGATTTGCCACATTTATTGATTGGGCCAGGGATAGAACCCTGGGATTCATACAAGCTAGGCAAGTGCTGTACCACTGAGCTCCAGTCCCAGCCTTGTTTCAGTTTTTGCTGTAGTTGTTTTGTTTCTGAGACAGGATCTCTAGGTAGCTAGGGCTGGCTCAAACTCAATCCTCCTGCCTCAGCTTCCCGAGTGGGATTACAGACATGTGCTACCACACCCACCAATCCTGCCCCAGTTTTTAAAAATGGCTGCATAGTGTTCAGTTTTATAGATATATCACAATTTATTTACTGAGTCCTTTGTTGATACATCATTCTCTAAATTCTTTCTTCTTTCCTGAACAAAGCGTATGCATGCTACCGAGCACACTAGGTCAAAGGATCTGCACATTGGAAACCGACAGAGGGTGTGGAGTTTCCTCACATCAGTGTGCACCCCCGTAATGAGGCAAAGGAGTGGAAGCAGGGGGAGCAGGAGGGAGAAGAGGAGGGCAGGGCAGCAGGGCAGTGGAGCGTCAGACGGCAAGATGCCAGTGGAGTAGTTCCTGCCCCAAGCAGGTCCAGGGTGTGGGCACCGCAGGAAGTTGCTGGTGTGGGGTGGAGGAGAGGCAAAGGTCAGTGAGCAGAGGGTGGCCAGGAACTGTGAGAAGAATGACTCACCAGGTTGATGAGGCAACCAGTCCTTCCTGGTGGGTTCGTCATCATCTTCACTCGTGAAACACAGTCATGGTAGCTTTCACTTCCCTTTCAAACTAGCAGGAGAAGGACGGGGTGCTTCCTAGTCCACTCGCTACTCTATGGGCAAAAACTGCACACTTGAGTTTCCTTAGGAGGAAGCACATCAATCACCATGACCGCCTCCGGGAACTGGCAATGATGTCTCCATTTCTATGATGGCATCTGTGGCAGTGAGAAAGCAGGGCTGTTTTCCCAGCTCCTCCAGCTTTGATGAATATCAATTAGGCCTGTAGATAATTTGACATCTTCGGTCCCCAGAGCTTTTCTGATTGACACTACCAAACCAACCCTGACCTGGGGCACCCCTTCCTAGAATTAATGTGGAGGCTTGGTTAGGAGTTGCATTCAGCAGCAGGCAGCAGAGACCGGGAAAACACTGGTGAAAACCAGAAATGAGTTCTTTTCTCTCATGTAACGTGGAGTCCAGGGATGCGTATTCCACAAAAGTCACAGCAACTCTACAAAGTCATTCGTGCCTCAAGCTCCTTTCCTCTTTCCGCTCTGCCTCTCTACTGCCAACTTTATCTTCCAGTTTCTAGAATGGCTGCTGGAGCTCTAGCCATTGTGGCTATGTTCCATGCTGGAAGATGGAGGTAAAGATCAGGGCAAACGGGAGCATGCCTGATGAACAGGCGTCTCCACCCCATCTCTTAATGAGCTATCCCAGAAGCTCCACTGAGTAATGGAACCTTGCACCTCATTGGATGGCTTGCCCTCATGTCACCGCCTTTATCTCAGGGAACCCAGAAAATGGATTTTTAGCCGGGCTTATTGCTGCCCCCAACAAAGATTTTGTTAACGAAGAAAAAGAAGTAAATGGATGTTGGCTAGGCAACTAGCAGCCTCTTGCAGATGTCATAGACATTTTACACTTTTAAAATTATATTCTATTTTTTATTGTGATGAAATACATAACTTTACCATTTAACCATTTTTCAGTGTATACTGTCATTAAGTACATTTGTAATGTGTAACCTTCACTACTATTTCCAGAGCCTCCTTACCAAACGGTAACACTGCATTCATTAAATAATGATGCCTCATTCCCTCTCCTTGGACACCAGTGACTTCTGTTTTCCTGTCCGTCCTCATTTAGGTGGAATCATACAATATTTGCCCTTTTATGTCTGGCTAATTTCAGTTAGCATAGTGTTTTCAAAGTTTATTGACATTAAAGCAAATACCCAACTTCATTTCTTTTTATTGCCAAATTACACCCCATTTGATGGCTATACTATATTTCGATTGTTTATCTGTTGCTGAACATTTGGGGCAGTTCCAGCTTTTGGCTGCTGTCCCTCAGCTGCTAGGAATACTTGTGTGAAAGAATCTGCTCGGTCCCCTGCATACACCTGCATTACGTGGTAATTCTACGTCTAACTTCTGCGTAGTTTCCAAATGCACTTTACACTTCCTATTCCGTTTAGTCCTCACAGACGTGGAGGTCATCTCCTCTGGGTCCCAGTGACTTCCCCAGCTGGGGACACTGCCCACTGCACCTAGTAGGGGATTCCAGTGTGACAGATACTGACGGGCATTTGATGGAGCCCTGCTCATTTTAGACGTGAGGAACAAATGTAGGAGGCCAAGTCAGCAAGCTGTCCTGGTCTCTCCGTGCTCAGAGCTCCACCATCTCAACGCCCGGGCCTGCCCTCAGGGAGCTCCCCGAGTGAAGACCTGTGAAGACCACACGAGGAGGTTCCGGGCAGGAGCCACGTCCACCCCCTTGCTCACTCGAAGGCAGCTCGTCGCCGCCTCAGCAGGGAGGGAGCAGATGCACCGGACTGATCCTACAGCACCATGGCGGTTCAGAACGAGCCAGAGCACAGCGGGTGAGGACGAGGTTTCCCAAGCCAGGTCGCTTGACTTCAGATCCAACTCCGCCACGTTTTTGTAGCATGACCTTTACCGAAATTTTTTAACTTCCCTAACCCTCAGCTTCCTCCTCTGGAGGCGAGGGCTTAATAACAGTGCTTTTACTTACTTCACAGGATTGCAGGGGATCACCTGCGTTTACACGTCACTCTGGACGTGTAAGTCTTGACACGCTTATCCCCAATGGTATCGTTCTCCACACCGCAGCAGTTAACAGCAAACAGATTCTTATTCCGGAAATAAAAACTAAAACCCCAAAAAGGGCTGGGATGCAGCTTGGTGATAGGGCAGCTGTCTAATGTGTTCCAGGCCCTGGGTTCAATCTCCAGCTCTGCAAAACAAAAACGAATGAACGAAAAGGAAAAACAAAACAAAACTAGGAATACATGAATGAATGAAGAAGCACCAAGAGATGCAGCCAGATAGGTTGAGAAGTCGCTCAACTTTATCTTTGGCCTAAGATAAAGGCAGGAAATGCTAACCCGTCGGCGTGTTTTTCCTCACCTGCCAGCTGTTGCTCATTCTAGCAAGTTTAGGCCATCATTGTGAGCATTTACTGAGGCAAAGGTCGGGTTTGAGAAATGATTCTCACTAGGTAAACACAACAAGACAAGTAGCAACCTGAAGCAGCCAGTCGGCTCTGGGCTGTAAAACTGAGGAGGACTGTGGACAGCACCCAGAAGGCTTGGAGGCCGAGGGCAGAAGGGAGGAAGAGCTGGACTTCGGCAGCGCACGCTTGCACCAGGTTTGGCCACCCACGAGGGGAGTGGGCAAACCGCACCAGGGCTTGAAGAACTGGACTAATATCCGTACAGCTGATTTTAAAGTGCCAGAAAGGGTTCCGGCAAATGGTGAAATCCAAGCCCTCCCTTATGACCACCCAAACGTAATAGGCAAATGGAAGCTATGCCGCCCGTCGGGTGGTTGTGGTAAAGATGGGTTCAAGCTGGTTCTCCAAGAGCCAGAGCTGAGTGTTTATTTTCCAGTCCCTTGGTGCCATCTATGAGCGGGTGTGTGTTACTGCAAGTACAAGAGCGACGCTTGAGTGGGGATTTGATTTTTTTTTTTTTTTAAAGTAACTCCTTACTTTTGCCTGTGAAAGCAGTTTTTATTTTCATATGTATGCTTTTGGTTTTACTTGAACCAACATTTTTTGTGATTATTAATAATTCTGTCTTGGGAATTATTCTGTCTTGGGAATAAGGGGGACATTTTTTCACTGAGATACAGACCTACACGAGGAAGAACCCAGATACCTGGAATCCATTTGCAAGTGTATTTTTAATTGCCAGAAAATTCTTCCTTTGACATTAAATGACCAAGACGTCGTTAAAAAAAAATCCTGTGAGGCTTGCGTTTTCCTGGAGTTTACAGGAAAAGGAAACTAGAAGTTGGAGCGACTTCTGCTTTCTATCATCCTAATGTTTTATCCTTAACACCAACTGGCCTAGGGAAAGCCACTCACTGGGAAGAAGGGAGGCTGGGAATACCACGAAGGGCAGGATAGGCAGGAGCGTGACAAACGTGGGCACTCGGGGAGGCCTTTTGGAGGGGTTGAGGTGGTTTTGGGTTTTGAGGAACTAAGTTTCTTGGCGGGGCGGTGAGTTGGGGAACTCCAGTTCCCTCTGTGCTCTACGTCTACGGTTGAGAGGGCTTCATGCAAAAGGACACGTGTTTCTCATAAGGCTGCTTCCTACCAGGCTACTTCCTTTGGGTCTCTGTGTCCATGTCGCCTGCCTCTTTCCCTGCTAAGTCCCTCTCCTCCTCTTTGGTCCAGTCATGTTGGTCTCTGAGTTTCTGGAAAGCACCATGCTGACCACCACGAGGGACTTTTATGTCTCCAGATTTGCCCCAAATGCTCCTTATCCTGGTCACTGCTCTCCATTCTTTAATCTCAGCTTAAAGCTCACTTCCCCAAGAAGGCCTTGCCTGATCCCTCAGACCAGGCTAGAACTCACCATGCATCATGTTCACACCTCTCCTCCCCAACTCCCGTCGCACTTGTGGGAGTCTGTGTCCAGCATGGCTTCTCTATATTCCAAGTATAGGGCTCTGTCTGTACCCCATTGTCCTGGAAGGGTCAGGAGGGGAAAGCAGCAGCAAACCTATACACATTCCAAATTGTATTTGGAGGTTCATTTTAGGAGCAAAGCCCAAAGTGGCTAAATGTGCCCAATCATGGACCCATGTTAGGATTGTCAGGAGAAAATACTGTGGGCACTGTTTTCCCAGAATAGCAATGAGGTGGGGCCTGTGTCCTGTTCCCACCCTGGTCCCGTGGATAAAAGTCTGTCTTTCCTCCTGTCCCCAAGTGGGAAGCAGGGTGGTGACTGAGCAGAGGACTCTGCTGGAGCATGACAAGACCCTACCCTCAGGAAGCGGGGCAGGGACTTGTTCTTCTACTAACAGAGACAAGCTATTTCCTGATTTCTGGAGATGATTAGAAAGATTAATTATGTCTGCAGTGCAATCCTTTTTAAATTTTTTTTTATTTTTATTTTTTTACTTTAAAGGCAAGAAATGGAGAAGGTGTTCCAAGACACTAATTGATCTGCAGAATTTGGGGCAAATTGGAGACTTGAGTCCAGGAGAAAGGGCGGATGTTAGGCCTAGAACAGAATCTGTGAAGTAGGGTCTGGAGGACAACCTGGCACTGAGGGGCTGCAGCCTGCTAGGGGTCCCCAGCACAGTAGTGAGCTGTCAGGGGATGCCCAGCTCAGCAGTGTGAAGCTGGCTGTAGAAAACTGTTCCCAGAGTTTCGGAGAACACTTGCCTCCCAGGGCCATGTGAGGGTCCTGTCAGTGTTATTTGAAGTTCCTGAGAGAACTGCTTTCGGTTGCCAGCAGGAAACACCTGGTTTTGCAAAGCTGGGACAAAAATAGGAGCTGACATTTATCTGCAGGCCTGGGCATTTGACTCCAGATTGCCCCAGAAAGATATGAGAATGACTTGGGGGAGGGGAGGTCTTGACGGTTGCATCATGGTAATAGCTGGTTTCCTGGGGAATAAGGGCCAGGAATAAAAGGGCTCACTGACATCCCACATGAGTTTTAGAAAACTCCCCCCAGGGAGAGGTGTGCTACATTCATAGAGTTAGCTGCAGTCTTTAAATCCATTCTGGCTAACACCATAATGCTTATTGTGACAGGAGAAAATCCCAACTGTGGCATTTAAGAATTGGTACTCGGTTTTCCTGGTCACACAACATTTCTAAACCTCGTGGTCAGGTACGATCACAGCAATGACTTTCCTTCTCCAGTACTGATTTTTCGTACCAGTTAGCTTTCCTGTTACTGGGACACAATATCTGACATCCACAATTTAAAGGAGGAGAAGTTTGATTTACCTCATGGTTTCAGGGCATTAAGTCCATGATCACCTTGCTCCAAGACAGAAACATCATGGCAGAAGGGTGTGGCAAGGCAGAGCCAGGGAGCAGGTAGGGAGCAGAGCAAGGGAACAGTGCCAGAGAAGGGGCAAGGGATCAGGTATAATACCCAAGGTCACACTTCCATAACATGCCCAGACCATCCCCTGGTGGCCCCCCAGCCAATCAAGCTCACACGATCCAGTTTAACTGTCATATCCTACCCCTTGTCAACTTGACATCCAAGCCCATCTCCTGAAACCATATACAAGGTCGTAATTCTACCTAACACATTACAACTATCTTGCATACAACTGAAAACACAACAATCCCTTCTGCAAAGTCTCAGCAGTTCCAGCATTTTTCAAGTCCATGTCTCTTCTGAGACTCAAGGCAAACTCTTAGCTGTGAACTTCTGTAAAAATGAAAAACAAGTTACATAATCAAAAACTTGTTACATAAGCAGGCAGTATGGCACAGAGTAAGCATTCCCATTCCAAAAGGGAGGACTTAGGGAAGAGAAAAGAATTGGACCAAAGCAAAACTGAAACCCAGTAGGGCAAATAGCGAAGTCTTAGGGTTCCATATCAAGAATCCAGGGTACATAGTGGTGAGATATAAGTTCCAAAGGGCTTGGGCAACTTCTCCCCTACATCCTTGCTGTTTGTAGCCCACATGGCCTCTTTCTTGTGCTGGCTCTACTTGTGGCCTGCAGATTTCCTCAGCAGACATTCCATATTCCTAGCATCTCTGACTTCCTAGGGTCCCCACTACACCTTTGGCTTCATTCCTGCAGCTTTACGCATTGCCCTCTCGGGCTCCTTTCCTGTCCTCCTATGCCCTCCTTTGAAATCTGGGTGGAAGCCTCCCTAACCTACAATTCTTGCATTCCACATGCTGGTAAAAACAGCATCATGTAGACAATGCCAAGTTCTGCTGTTGCAGGAGCAGTAGCCAGGCCCATTTGCACCATGGCTGCAGTAGCCTCTGAGTGCCTAAATGGCTGAGCACAGTGAAATGAATCCTGGGAACCAATTCTTTAGGAGGCCTTTTTTGAGAAGGGGTGCCAAGGACACTTCTCAAATGAAAGATTGATACTTTTTTGCACCCTTGATCCTGTGATGGGTGGGGTCTTGATTTCTGAGATGCCCTGAGGCATCTTTTTTCTTGTCCTTGTACAAAGTGCTTGACTTCTTTCTTGTGGTAATAATCTCTTCAGCAGCCACATCATCTCCTTTGGCCCCAACTTTATACATGGTTCCTTCTGGGCCCAAATTTAAGTTTTTCAAATATTTCTGCTATGCTTTTTGCCCCCAGTACTCATCATAAAACTAGCTAAAAGCAGTCAGCAGTACCTATGCCACAGCCTGAATGTTGGGCTACTTCCAAATCTCGTCTGCCAGATCAATTAGTCCACCACTCTTAGTCTCAGTCTCACGATATGGGCAAACTGTATACAAAAGTTTTTGCCAGAGCGTAACACACATGACCTCTAGTCCAACTGCCAATGACATCCATGTTCCCACCTGAAATCTCCTCAGGCTGGCTTTTACATTCCTATCAGCACTCTGGTCTGTTGAGCTCTGTGACAAGAATTACTCCTCAAACTCTGCTTATATCATTCTAAGGCTTTTCTAGTCCTCAAACCTTTCCAACGCTTCCCACGAGCCAGTTACAAAAGCTTCTATGCCACATCAGGTGCAGTCACAGCAATGATCTCACTTCTCAGATACCAATTTTCTCTATTAGCCAGCTTTTCTTTTGTTGGACACAATACCCGACACCCATAATTTAAAAGAGGAAGGGTTTAATTTGGCTCACGGTTTCTGGGAGTTCAGTCCGTGACTGGCTGGCTCCAAAGCAGGACCATCATGGTTGGAGGGCCTGTGGAGCAGAGCTGCTTGCTTCACAGTGGCCAGGAAGCAGAGTAGGAGAATAAGTGCCGGAGAGGCAGGGACTGACAAAGGACCAGATACAGTACTCATGCTCCCGTGACCCTCCCAGACCCACCTGGAAGTGTACTCCACTGATCCACTGGGTGGCTCCCAAGCCAATCAAGCTCACACAATCAAACTTAACCATCATGCTTACCAAAGCCCACTTGGGACTCTACGTGGGATACATCCATGCTAACATTTTGTTGAATTAATTTTTAAAAAGTGAATAGTCTGAACCACTTATTTGAATATCTCTAGAGTTATGCTAACAGAAATAGGAGACTTATTCAAAACAGACAGAGAAGGACCCAAGGGATCACAGATTTTCAGTTTGTGGTTTTAAATAGTCACAGTTCATAGGCGCTGATTGCTTGCTGTCTCTGTATACTTCCACATCGAGTACGGTGCAGTGAGTCGCTTTGATCTGTTTTCTTCTATGCTTCACTCAAATGTAGCTATGTGCACCCATTTGCATCTCCTAGCTGACTACTCTGCTCTAGTTGCCTTGTCTGGGGACTGAGCTATTAAAAGTCCTGCCTCCCCACGTGGGTGGACAGCCCTCTAGCGGTGGGTCTGACCAGGAGGAGGTTTCTTGGTTTTCCCTGTAGGGTCTCAGAATCTTTCAGCATTCTTAGTTGTAGGCCACATAAACAGACCCCAGCTGACTTAAACTCACCATCAGAATGACACTGGGTTGTTCACAGAGTCACTAGCTGAGCTGCAGAACCAGGTGTGGAGCTAAAGTAGAAGGGCAGAATGCCCTGCTGTAATGAAGACGCCCTTCCCGCTGCCCTTGCCAGACGATGTCCTCTGCCACCAACAAGTCAGGATGTCTGCTGTGGGTACCTGATGGGAGCAGCACTGCAGCCATGGCTGCCAGGGACAAATGATCAGCCAGCACCTCCAGAGAGGGTCGCAGAGCTTCTGACTGGTGGATCTTGGATTCTGTGCCCCTAAGGGCCTGCAAAAGACGCTGGAAAAGGTATAAAATCTGGCATTTCAGCTTTTATAGTGGAAAGTGTGCTCTACCTCCCATGAAGATTCATAAGAAAGGCAGCTCTGACATAGGCAGGAAGTTCAAATGCAGACAGCGGAAAAGGAATGACAATTGTCTGTAACGTAGACTGAACGGTACCAAGACCCTGCTCCCAGAAAAGGGACGCAAAACTTGCTGCACGCAGATTACTAAAAACTAAACCAAACCAAAACAAAATCGACACTACTAACACTAACAAAAACCAAAACAGAAATTAACACTACTATTACTAACTCTTTGTTAATAGTAGCAAAGAGATGCTTCCTTCTTTATTATCCCTCATTGCTTCCTTTTGAAAATCCTCAATACTGTGACGACTATTTCAAGTGTAATTATTTAAAGTTTGCAGGCTAGGAATTTCAGCTTCATGCAAATGTCTTCTTTAAGGGAATTTGGCTCTGTCACCCGCTCTCCTGAAGCCTGCATTACCAGTATGATCGTATATTGGAGTGGCTTATTTTACATTCATGAGGATTTCTAAGTTCTACAAACATTCAACTTGGAGCGTTTCAGCTCTTAAAATTTCTGTGGGGCTAATTCACCCAACTTCTCCTTGGATTTTATTAAAAAAAATCAGAAATAGAGCCAAAAGGGTCATTTCTACTTAGATTTTTTAAAGGTGACATATTTCACTAGACTTGTACTATGTCACTTTGTCACCCAAGGTTTCTCACTTACTCTAGCACAAAGGTGAAGTTTCAGGGTACAGGACATGAGGCATATTGGTGAGAAAAGGAGGGAAGTGATGGGAAGGGCGAGAAGCCAGGGAACAGGTCTTCCGGGCAGAGTCGCACCGGCGGTCTTACCCTCCGGAGAGCACCCTCTTCCAGTTCCAGATGATGCTGGCCCCATTATTTCAGATAGTAGTTCCAATGCGTCCACACTGTTGCAACAAACAAATCGGGGATCACTGTAATAAGATTTCTACCTCACCACTGACAGCAGCATGTCTTGGTTAAAGAAGCCTAGGAGGTAGACAGATGAAGTAGAAGAAAAACACCTTGTATACTTAACTCGCAGCGTTCATTAATTAGTTAATGAATTAATTCATTTTGTAACTGTTCACTAAGCTCCGCATTCAGTGCTTTGCATTGATTACCTCTAATAATCCAATCCTGTGAAGCCTACTAAATCACCACTACCCTCGTTTGGTGATTTTAGGAGCCAGAGCTAGAATATGAATCCATATCCCTTTAACATGAAGATCTGTGGCTCTGGTCCCTGTCTCTCACAAGTTTTGGTGCTCTGGATTCTGATGCGGCCGGTAGACAGTTTCTGTCCTCATTGGTTTCTGGATACCGGAAAAGAGATGTTATGGTAGAGCCAGATCTATTCTGTAATACTAATATATTCTGGAGCCCAGAGGGCAGCATCCAGCCTGATATCGGGGTGGGAGGGTGGTTCTGGAAGGTTTCTTGGAAGAGGCGAAACTTGAGGTAAGTGATGAAGGAAGACCAAGATATTTGCACAGGAGAAGCAATGTGTACAGGCGTGAAAATGTGAAAATCTGTTGGCATGGCTGGCATGCAGGGTAAGTGCGTGTGTGGAGATGGGGCTGGGGGAGAGACTAACGCAAGGCTGGAAAGACACAGTGGGGTGGTGTGGGCGAAGAAAAGTTTACAGATGGGAGAGGTACTTGGAGATAGATTCAGCAGACTTGGAGACTGACTGGGTGTGGGGAACGAGAGATGCATTAATTCCTTATTTTATTTACGATGTTGAATGAATGCCTGCTTTAAACCAGGTGCTAGCGGTAAGGGATGTGAACACAGGGGAAAAGAGAGACATAATTCCTGCCCACAGTTTGTACCATGTGTACAAAGGGTCAGTGATAACCGCAGGTTTCTAGGGTGATGGTGATGGGAAACTCAGGAGAAGCAGTCGGTGGATGTGGGAAGATGCTTGATCTTTGGAAGTGTTGAGTTTGACATTTCTGCACAAAAATTCATGGGCTGATGTGAGGCCCACACGATTTGTCGATGAAGATTTAGAATGGTGGGTAGAGGAGAGATACTTATGTGTTCATTTGTTGTCTAATCAGTGCACATGGAAGATTTGTCCTCAGGTCTGGGAATGATTTCTTTGGGATCTTTAGTGGCAAATATGCTATTCCTGGCCAATTTCACCTCTTCTACACTGAGGAAAAGGTAGCAATCGTATTGCTGCAATCCCATGGCTCTTCTGAACCTGTTTGCACTGAAGCAACAGTTTCCCAGCCTTTGCAGTTCCCTAACTTGTTTAATGCTGATGACAATGTTCTTCAGGATACTGCAGCGTCCATCAGGCTGCCAGGGAATGTGGGCTTCTCAGACCAGCCTGAGTGCTGTTACCGCACCTCACTGATGACCTCAAATACAGGTCTTCCCCTGAGTAAGGAACGATACTTTGGTATCTAGTTGTGTTCAGAAATTCGCTGTGGGCTGTGGAACGACACATCTTCCAACCATGACTTCTTCTGAACTTTTTCAGGAGTAATCACTGCATTCCTGGAATGCAACCCATTCCATTCGGGATTGCGTCCCCATCTTCCATCCATTGCCAAAAGCAGGAAAGAGAGGTGAGGGCCTCACAGGCAGACAGAGCTAGTGGTCTCCTTCACAGAAACGATGTGTGTCCACGTCAAGCACCACTTAACACTAACCTGGGGGAGCAGGATGTCGCCCCATCAGCTGAAAGCAAGAGACTACATCAACCGGAAGGGCCCGTAGTGGTTGGGGCACTAGCAATGAGGTAGGAGATAAGCAGCACCTCCATGCCTGCTTCCTCATTGCTGTAACTGAGGCCACAAACAGACAAGTCTGGACCCAGGCTTGGGCGTGCACATGGGCAGGCTTAAGAGTTCGTTAGGGTCATGGTGGCCCCGGCCTGAAGGACTCTCTCCTTCAGGTTTCCTAGGGCCAAATCAAGGCGTGGATGGGGCTATGTTCCTTTCTGGGGATGCACCGTTTTCAAGGCATTCAGAGGATTGGTAGAATTTAGTTCCATGCAGTTGTAGGAAGGAAGCTCCTGCTTCTTTGCTGGATGTCTGCGAGGATTTATTTTCAGCTTGGAGGGCCATAAAATTCCTTAGGTCATGGCCCCTTTTCCCATCTTCAAAGCCAGCAACAGTGGGTCAGGTTGTTCCTTATGCTTCAAGTCTCTGACTTTTCCCTCTCCTTCATTTCTGTCCTGCTTCCAGTTAAAGAAAGTTCTCTGCTTTTCAGGACTCATGTGACTAGACTGGCACCACCTGGATAAGCCACACTCATTTGCTTACTTAAATTCACACCTTAACCACACCTGCATATCCTTCGTTATGAAACATGACATTTTTCAGAGTTGCAAGGACTGGAGTGAGGACATCTTCGGGGGCTATTGTTCGGCTGATCTCAAGGACTGCTGGTCGTTCTGGGCCCTGAACTCATTTTGTGTCTGATGTGAGTAAGGTTTACTCCCAAACGGCATGTTGGTGACATCCTGGATGCCCAGGACTGTGCAGACCCATGAAAGAAATATTCAATCAGCAGTCAGGAGCAATCCACCTGCTAGGCCACCCTCTTGGAATGAGCCTGGCTGTGTTGTCTGGGGCCACCAAATGGGCATGAACCCCAGAATGCCTTAGGCCCTGTGGTCCATTCCACCACATAGAGTCGGGGTTTAGGGCAGAGGGTTAGAGAACAACCCCAAAGAGTGAAGCAGTAACTAAGACCAGTGCAGATTCCTCTCTGGGCTCCTGCCTTGATGGGAATGCAGATTCTATGCGTTCTTAGGCACTGAGGGGCACTTAAAGAAGGCTTTGCAAAGTTCAGGGTCCCCCTGACCTTGGAGCCAAGGTTGGGCCCCTGCTTGCCTGAGTCTAAGGACAAAGCAATATCAGCTTCCGGCAGCTAAGCTGGTAAGAGTGTCACTATTTCACGGATCAGGTAATGTCTCTAAGCATGGGAGAAAGCACAAAGGGTTTCGCTTCAGCCA
Source organism: Erethizon dorsatum (assembly GCA_028451465.1). NCBI lineage: Eukaryota > Metazoa > Chordata > Mammalia > Rodentia > Erethizontidae > Erethizon > Erethizon dorsatum. The sequence goes on along the minus strand of CM051835.1, from coordinate 31,989,075 downwards.
GCATTGGTTCAGTTCCTAGATATACCTCATACTGGCTGGGTGACCTTAGCTTGGTCAGTTAATTATGTGGAACCCTCAGCCTTTTCATCTCTACAGTAAAATGAAGGCGACGCTGACCAGGTATCACAGTAAATACTAAACAGCTGGCTCTCTAGGAGAGGAGAAGAGAAGGGTTCACAGCAGTTGTCCATTTCTGTGGCGCGTATACTCCCAATGGCTAATTCCAAACTATCACCATGGTGTTACCGAATGTGGAGTTGGGAAGAAACGCTGACAACCGATTCTCCCGAGCAGGTGCGGGCCGGCTCCAGCATGCACTGAATGAGCTTCTGTTATGCCAGGCACACAGCTCAGCGCTGGAGATGCAGTGATGAATACAGAGGAAACTTTGAAGTCCTCTTCTCTGTATTCTTCTTTCCATCCTCAAATGAACGTATGAGCCTCCCAAATACTTGGCAAATTAAGATGCAGTTCTGGGAAGAGAAGCACGAACTCAGTGACCTCTCGAAGTGTCTCTCAGCATTTTCTTGAACGAGCGGAGGAAGTATGACTTCTGGCTTCCCTGCAAGGCTGCAGTCTTGTTTCCACAGAGCCGGGCAGGGTATGAATAAGGCCAGAAATACTGCTCCTCTCACTGGTTTGGGGTTTAGTGTTGATGAAGCTGCTTCGTTTCCTGGAGGCCCACTCAGCAGCACCAGGAGGGGAAGGTGTTGGCTCATCCCTTTGTTATCACGGGGCCTGGTGACCCTGGTGAGAACAAGAGTCATTTCCCAGCTGTGTGAGGTTGCACCCCGAACCATACCCATACTTTGTGCTCCCAGGGGACGTCGATGATGTTGGGGATACCATTCTGACTGATGCCTAGTATTCTTAATAGGAAAGCCACTGAACCCTTCTCGAAGTGGGAAAACTATTTTTTCGAAGGTTGTAGAAGGAAGCAGTTTGAGAAATGTGTCTGTGTGGAGTATTTGGAAGTGTGTATGCTTGTAAAATTAATGAGTGTGGAGAAGTAGGCTGTAGCTCACCTTCCTGAGTTATTGTGCGTACTGTAATACACTTTATATCATTTCTCAGAAGGCAATCTCTTTTTCAGGTTAAGTTTCCACATACGGTGATATTAAGGGGAGGAAACACAATGCAAGTGCTGTTGTTACTGTAGTCTAAAAAGAGTCACTAAAAATGAAGCTAATATCTGCCTGTTTAATACTGTACCCAGTTGGAACTTAATATAAAAGTTGGGACCTTGATGGAATTTTTTTGTTGTTGTTGAATGACTTTACAAAATTTATTTGGAATGTTTGAGATTATTCTATTCTGTTTCAACCCTCATATGGAAAATTATAATGTGTATTTAATATGACTTCAAGGCTATATAACCCAAGCTTTGGAATAAAGGACAAACTCTCAGAATTTTGAACTGGCTCTACAATATAAATAGAACAAATTAAGATTCAAGAACAACCGAAAAACAACTGCTGTGTATATTTGGAACCCACATGAGTATGGGTGTGGAGTGATTTCATTTCACTAGTACACAGGTACTGATTGTTTTTCTTCTAAGTGTTTACATCCTAGACAACTCTAACTGAGTTCTCGTATGTCAAGGATTTGCATTTTTAGTTGGTTTCCACAGTCACATTTATTATAGGGTAACGTGATTTTGCCATGGGTTCACCATGGCAAATTAAGCAACAAGAATTGTATCAATACTTTTACCCAGTTTCTTTCTTATGAAGTTTATTTATTTATTTGCTTGAAGTCTCAAGACAATCCTGTACTGGTAATGATGGTTATAAAATTACAGTAAAAGGAAACATTTATTGAATGTTTTCTGTATATTATTATTACTATTTCTGGTGTGAACCTGTAAGGATGAAAATATATTCTAGAAACTGGTGTGTATTGCCAAGATATGGAAGCTGCAAAGCATGGACTGAGTTATGGGTTCAGTGAACAGAATAAATTAGTGTAGTTCACTTGAGAACCATTACATAAAGTGTTAACATGGCACTTCAAGAGCATATTGTCATAGTCTTGAATGCAAGGATAAGGTGCTGATATTTAAAAATCATTAATAGGCCCGGTGAGATGGCTCAGCGGCTTAAGCGCCTGCCCGGCAAGTGCGAGAGCCCGAGTTCGACTCCCGGAACCCACACACGAAAAAGGGGCCGGTGATATCGCTCAGTGGCATGGGCACCTGCTGGCGCACGAGGTCTTGAGGTCGACCCCCCGGTACCCAAAAAAAAAAAAAATCATTAATGATTTCCCTTTGCCTGAAAAATTAAAAGTGGGGACAGGGTTGTAGCAATGGTATGGTAAGATCAGAAGTATACTTTTTAATATATGTGAAAATATATGAAGATTGGCATGGAACAAAGACATGATAAAGACACAAGTTAGGAGTAGGATTGCCAGATAAAATACTGGAAGCCCAGGTAAATTTTACTCTTGGATATGTGACCACATTTTCTTTTAAGTATAAATACGTCCCATAGCATATTTAGGAATTATTTGGGTTATATTTATGCTAAAAAAGTACTTGCAGTTTATCTGAAACTCATATTTAATTGAGTGTTCTGTATTTTTTCTTTGTGAAGTTTGGCAATCCCATAAAGGGGGCCACTGGAATAGTCCAAGTAAGAGGTAACAACGGACTGGATAAAATGGCAGAAGAGGAACTTGACAGTAGAGAATTGGTTGCAAAGGAGTCGAGAAGGTAAAAATCTGTGAGAGAAAATGACATGGCTTCATACACAATAATAGGAAGATGAGCTACAATCTAATATGCCAAATTTCTAATTCAAATCTTACAAGGGAAAAAATTGGCTAACTGGACATAGAATAATGGTTTTGTGAATTGATAGCCTTGATTTGTACAGTGAAACAAACATTAAAAAACATTATTGCAAATTTAAATTGAATCTAATTAAGAACTTAATGAAGTTATATGCTTTGAAGGATGATTAATATTTTCATAGATTTATTGAACTGTTTAAATATTTTATTAATAGCATTGGGGATGTAAGTCTGCTTTCTCATAAACCAGGTAAATAAAAGATCATATCCTTTAGTTTCCCAAGGCATTTAAAATTGTATCCCAGAAGCAAACAACAGTGGTGTTTCATTTTGGCTGAGGAAATAGTCCGTGAAAATGAATCTATTATCAAGCTGGGCAAAATAAATTTTGCCTCCTATCAGTCAGTGGAGTTAAAGGATATTTTACAAAATGCTGCATTAAAATCATTATGCAATATTCCCATTTTATTTTAGCACAGTAGGTTTTATCATACTTCCATCTTAAGATGTACCTATTTCTAAACATACATGGGTATGTATTTCAAAATCATAGGATAAGTTAGAAATTGTGAAGATCTCTTAAGACTCTTTCACCTTTTATAAATTCCATTTCAACTTACTCAAATATTTATTACACATCTGTTACGGACCCAGTTTTTACCAATTACTCACAGAAAAGATAGTGCTTCTCCTCATAATTAAAGAAAAAAAAATCCCTTACAGAGAAATCAAGTTGCAATATAAACTTCAGACAAAAAAATGTGTTTCCTCATTTTCCTGCCACATCTCTCCCTGTTTGCCACAGTGCTGCAGTAGCCACTTGTGTTTGCCAGGGTCCATTTGGGAGACAGAAACCAAACAACTTCTGTATTGAAATAGAGAAAATTTCACACTAGGAATTGTCACCCAGGCATGACAGGGTTAACCAGGGTATTACAAGAAGCAAAAAGAGGACTTTAAGGTATTGTGGTGATGACAACTGTAGTTACATCTTTAGGGCTGGAGGAACAGGAAGAAGAAGATGGAATTACCAAAACTTAAAAATTTATAGGCAGAGCCTTGTGTGCCTGGGAAACAGACCTCTGGGTAGGCCTGGTCCCCATTTGGCTACTACTGGTGTCTCTGAGGTAGGGGGCTGTGAAGTTGGTTCTGCAGATCTGGAAAAACTGCAGTGGGATTCATCTGCTGATAACGGATGGAACTGCTCCTCTGGGGGTGAAGGAGTGGGCCTGGGTGACATCCACACACACAAACATGAGGCAGATAGGAAAGGGCCACACCCTCCTCACTCCAGCCTGGCAGGCTCCCTCTAGCATCCTCTACCAGTAAATCCTAGCATGGATCCTGTAGTCAAAAGCAGCAATGTACTGTAGACTCAGCATCAGCATCATAAAGCATAGGGTGGGGGTGTCAACTGGAGCTGAGAGACCATAACTTGGTCATTGGCACACAGTGTTCATCAGCTTCTCTTTCCTGTGATAAAATATTTGACACAAACAATTTAAAAGGAGGAAAGATTTATTTTGGCTCATGGTTTCAGAGGTTTAAGTCCATGGTTGGTTGGTTCAAATGCTAAGGACCTGCGGTGAGGCAGAACATTATGTTGGAAGGGTAGTGGAGGAAACCTTCTCACCTCATGGCAACCAGAAAGCAGGGAGGAAGAGAGCCTGGGATAAAATACATCCTTCCAGGGTGCATCTCCAGTGATCTTCTTTCTCCAGCCTATTCAGCTATGAACTCATTAATGGATTAACGTATTGATGAAGTTAGCACTCTTGTGATCCCGTCACCTTCTTGAAAACCCATCAGCTGGAAAAGAATCCTTCAAGGCAATGAGGCTTTGGGGAGACATTTTGGATCCTCCCAACCAAAACACACCTCTCCTAAATACGTCTCCTGAATCACCTCTTGCCCAGCAAGATCTTTCTAAATCCCTTCAGGTTTCTCACAGCTCTCAGAATAGAGCCAAATCCTTACCAGAACCCACAGGCCCTGCATGGTTCGATACCTGCCCATGTTCCCAGCCTCATGCTGGACCTCTGTCACTCTGTGGCCTGGCTGGCCTCCCTTCCAGTCCTTGTTCTCTTTTCCTTCAGACTTTTGAATATACTACTCTTTGGGCTTGGATGTTCGTTCCCACTTCTTTGCCTGGTTTGGTCCTCCTCATTGCTGAGATCCCTACTCAGGAGTGATTACTTCCTCAGGAGAGCCTCTTCACACTCTGGAATAGATGGCCCACCTCTGTTGGGGCTTGCCATGACTTCCTTGCATGTCTTGTGATTGGAAGAGTCTGACTGACGTGTGTTCCCCAGCTATTACTGTGAGTACCACAAGAGTAGATGTAACATCTGTCGTGTTCGCCGCTGTTTCCTCAGTGCCTGCAAGGTGTGCGGCTTGCCGTAGGGGCTGTTATGTGTGGCAGAATAGACAAACCAAATTATTTTGTGAAGATGAGGGATTTATTTCCACAATTGAGGATGGTATTGTTATAAGTACTGTCAGTTCATTACAAAGAAAAACAGCTGGTGAGGAACACTCTAAAAATACTTTGATGTTTCGGGATCCAGGTGAAAGACAGTAAGTCCAAAATGACAGGAGGCTTTGCAGCCTGTTCTAAGGTCGAGTTTCTCAGTACTGTTTTTGTTTTCTCAGTTGGCTTCAGAGTCAATACAGACCTGCCCCACAGAACATAATAGGCCAGTGTTTCTATGGACAGCACTTATACAGAGGTATGTGTATGTGAATAAGTGTGGTGTGTGTGTGTGTGCACTTAGGTTTTCCATGTCTAAGTTCCAAGGGTGAATTTAGACATGGCTAAATTCCAGCTTATTCATTTTTGTATTTGTTCATTGAAATGTTTCTCAAAGCCTGGTTTGCTCTTGCTTTAACAATACCACAAACAGATGGTGCACCAGCAAGCCAGCGAGCCCACCTCTGTCTACCTGTACGTGAAGTGAAATCGGATCTATACAGCCTGCATTTCCAAGGTTCTAGCAGTGATTTTCTGCATTTCTTTCTTCGTACAGCGCACGGGTCCACGAGAACCAGAGCAGGTGCATGGTACAGCACTATCCAAGTTCATTCTCAGAAAAGAAACATTTCTTCAGAGGAAGCGTGGTTTGCCCACCCTCCGACAACACTTTACATTCTCAGAAGAGCAGCTTGCTTTTGACGTGACATCGTCTCACATCTGCATTTGTGATTAGGGTCTTTGCTCTACAAACAAAAGGCCTACTCCAGTGATTTTCCCAGAATGACAGATTAGTTTGTACCAAAAGTTCCTTTGAGTCTCTGCCTCAAAAGACAGTAAAGTGCTTACAGCCTTGAAATGACGGCTCTAGTCTCTCTCTTTCCCATCAATGCTTCAAAGATGTGAAGACTGAGTTACGGTCAGGACTTACACTTAAGATACCATGAGTAAAACATCCCCCAGCAGTTTCTGCAAGAAAGCGTTTTACGTGCTTGTTTACCATTTAGTCATCTGGCCCTTCGACTCACATTTATGGAGCATTTGCTATGTATGAAGCTTATGCGGGTACTGGAGTTATCGAAACGATAGGGAAAGACAGGCTATGAATAAACAAGCTAATGCCAAGCAGGGATAGGCACCATGATGAAAACAGAGAGTGATTTGCAGAGCTGTGTTAGGAGGTGTAGTCATTCAGGAGTTGACATTTAAGTGGAAATACAAATGATCAGCAGGACCAGTCTTATTAAGATATAGGGGAAGACCATTTAAGACAGAGAGGACAAATCGTGCTCAAGTCCTCAATGGAAATTAATTTGGCCAAATACGGCTGGAATGTAAGCCAGTGGGGGGCCTGGGAAGAATATCCCTACCCTGTGATGATGGCATGGATAGGTGACTTATCTTTCCCACACCGTGCATGTTATGGCTTGTGTCGAGATGTCCCCACAAAGCCTCATGCGGTCATAGGTGGGGCTTTTCATAGCTAGCTGGCTCTAGCGTGTGTAATGCTGGGATTAAGTGTGTGATACTAGGATTAAGGGTGTGGGTTGCTAAATTAGTCCACTGATTGGTCTGGCACAGTTCTGGATGTGGGTAATGGGAAGGCCCACTGTGGGTGTGAGTGCTACCCGCCCTAAGAGCACATAGCCGGCATAGGAAATAAGGGACAGAAAGAGGGCTGCTGCTGCTGCCGCCGCTTCTTTGCTACTTTGTGGCTTCACCACCTTCTGCCCATCATGAACTGTTTCTTCTCTACGATGCCCCTCTGCCATGCCAACCTGCCTTAGAGCCAGCCAACTATGAACTGAAACTTCAACAAACTGTGAGCTCAATAAACCTTTCCTCCTTTAACTTTGGTGTTGGGTATTTTGTTTTAGCAATGAGAGAAAGTAACTAAGACAATGCACCATTTGTCTTTTCTCTGTGCAGGTGCTAATAGCATATTCTGTTATGCACATAGATGATTCCTGCTTAGGTTCAGTAGGAACATCCAATTGCTTTTCTATACTATACACCAACAGTTAAACTTCAGGTACAGATTAATAATAATAATGACAATAAAAATAATATAGTTCCTGGTTTAATTTTAGAAAGCAACTATGGCATTATACAGCCTCCACTAAAAATGTATACATCAGGAAAAGAAAAACTCATACAAACATTTTAATACTAAATTTTTTGAGACATCATGAGATTGATACAAGTTACCTTTGGCCTCTATAATTACAAGAGGTGCTTGAAGTGTTGGCCATGATCTTCCAGATATTTATTAGTATGGTGACCTGCTGAAGTGTGTATACACTTTTTGGAGGACTCTGTACTTTTGGGGAACTGGAAAATCAGATAAATACAGTGTGGCCATGGGGACAATGTTCTGCTAGATAACACCCTCTCTAATTCTGGTAGAGTTGCCCTGTTTATAAATTTTATACAAACCTAAATAACAATGACATATCACTAATAGCTATCAGAATGCCTAAAGATACTGACAATACCAAATGTTGGTGAGGATTCAAAGCAACCAGAATGCTCATAAGTTGCTGTTAGGAAAGAAATATGGTAGAGTCAGTTTGACAGTTTCTTGTGAAACTAAACACATACTCATCATAAGACTCCACAATCCTGCCTCTGCATATTTGCCCCAGAGGAATAAGAACTTAAGCTTACACAAAAGCTGTTCATAAATGTTCACAGCAGATCTACTCAAAATCGCCAGAAATATGAGCAACCTAAATGTCAGTGGCTGAATGGATGAACTATGGTATACCCATCCAGTGGTATTACTTAGCAATAAAAGAAAGGAAACTATTAATACACATAAAAACTTTGAGTCTCAAAAGCATTATGCCAAGGGAAAGTAGCCAGTCTTAAAAGGTTGCATAATTTATGTTGCATTTATTTGACATGCCCTAAAACAAAACACTATGGTAGTGCTAAGGAAAAGGGTGATTGTGGTTAGGGCTTGAGAATGAGTTTGACTAAAAGGAGAGTAGGAGGAAGGTTTTTGCCTGATGGAATTGTTCTCGATTCTGATAGTGATGGCTCTATGAATTTATATATGTGTTAAAATTCATAGAATTGTACATGTATTTTTAAAAATATAAAATTAAAATAAGAACCTAACAACAATCAGGAGATATGTTGTTGTATCTGAAGAAAAAAATATAATTAAATTGATAAAAAACAACAAAAAAATTAAAATCTTGATAGTGGTGATTTCTGTATGTAGTAAATTGTTAGTCTTTCCAGACTGGGAGCAAATCACATCATATTAAATGTGAATTCAGAAAGGACCAGTTGTTCTTTTATCAAGTATTCTAATCCATTAGTGAAACACAATCAGATTCAAATAAGTTAGAAAATATAGCAAAGCTTCCAGCAGTTCAATTGACTGCCATATGCTATGCAATGTGGAAGAGGCTTCAAGGACAATCTCTGAGGGAGATCATGACCAGAAGATATACAGCAGTAGCACAAGATGGCGAGGAACTCAATTAAATATGAATGTAAGAGAAGCACGATGTTGAGAGGAGGGAGAGATCGTATCAGTTTGGGGATTAGAAGACCAACTGAAACTCCAATTTATTTACGTTATGTTTTCTGGTATGCTTTTGGAAGAAAGATAAATAAGAAGAATAAAAGTTAATTTCAGAAATTTTATTCAAAAGAGAGTTATTCATACATTGCCGAGGAAGCTTCATGGAGTAATAATCATCTCTAGGGAGGAATTTTTTTGTGGAGTATCTAGAAGGCCTAAACATGCTTCGGGAAATGGGATAAAGATGAAGGAAGGCTTCCGAGGAGGAGCGACATACAAACTGAGACCTAGAAGATGAGTACACGTCTGTTGGGAGGAGAGGTAGCAAGTAATGAGGAGACAAAAGACGCCCGTGATATTCTACAGTTGGACGAACTGATTCTCACTGCATGTTCTTCCCACCTTCTTGTAGATGAATCACTTGTGATTCTTTTAAAGAGACAGTTTACAACAACCCAGTTCAGTGCTGAGTTTTTAATAAGTTCTTCAGGAAATCATAACACTCATGAAAGTTTGAGAATATGTCTATTACCTCTCAAGGAAAGGGAAGGACAAAGAAATGAACCTGACAGAGAATAAGAAAGAAGGACAGACCTCCCAGCAGGGAGCTCAGATGGAGAAATAATCAGTTATGTAAATTATCATACATCTATGTCATAAACTACAGCAATCAGGTGCTGAAGATGAATATATGTTGACATGGAAATCTATCTGTGATATGCTCTTAAATGCAAAATACTGTGTATGTGATAATTCTGTTTTATATGTATATATGAATTTTCTGTAGCTAATGTACATGGATTTTATAATAAAATAAAAATAAATATAAATGATCTTTTTATATACACTTTTGATTTTGTGAGTCACATTCTTTACAGGTACATAATTTTTTAACAGTGTGTTTTTCTGCCCTCTTTTCCTTTTACACTGATTTCTTTTGATTATAGTCTATCCATACTTTTCCATATCCAAGTCATTAATCTTATTCTACCACCTTTGCGTGAAGAAAAATCAAGTTCACCTAACTCCTTTTCCATCTACAATGTACAGGCATAGAAATATCTGCTTTTGTAAGTGTTGCTCATGACCGTCTTAACTGTTGTCTCCTTTCCCAAACATTACAGGTAATGTCTTCCATTATGGTGCTACTTTCTAGTTCAGACTAAGTGGTACACAAATGAGTAATAATTCCTGGCAACGAAAGTAGGAGTTAGTGAGAATATTTCTCAGTGTATTTCAGGTAGGTCTGTAGGGCGTGACTACTCCCTGTGATTTTATGCCCAATTCTGACGAATCCCTTTTCCAGGACCAAAGAAAACTGGACAGGAACTAAAGTTGCTCGGGTTACTTTCATAAGGAAATGCCTTGAACTTCGCTGTACTGTATTTGCTGATGGAGGGGCTGTAGGGTGAAAGAGGAGTAGCAGGAATTTTGTTAGGCAGCCTTTCTGTCTTTCTTTTGATCACACTTGGCTTCAAGATTCTCTTGCGCTGTGTAGACATAGTTCCACCAACCTTAATAATTTTATAAACTGTGGAAAGAGTAAGCAGGTGCTTGGTGCATCTTGAAGTCTGTCTTAGTCACTTTCTTGTCTCTGAGACAAATTACCCAACACCCACAACTTAAAGGAAAATAGTTTATTTTGGCTCATGGTTTCAGTCCATGGTCAGCTGGCTCCAAGCAGAAACAGGATGGCGGAGGGGCCCAGCAGAGGAAAAGTTGCTCAACCCCTGCTAGCCAGGAAGCAGAAAAAGAAGGGAGGAGTGGGGACAAGAATATACCCTTCCAGGTCATGCCTCCAGTGGCCACCTTTTAATAACAAGTCACCTTCTAATACCGCTACTGTGCCCCCATGAGCCAATCATCTTCCACACATGAGAATTTTGGCAGACATTTTATATTTAAACCATGACAAAGTCCATCAGTGTATTTTGTTGAAGTTACAAACTTACACACTTGCCTGGGGCTGCTCCCAAGTGATGACTGAGTGTTGTGTGGGTCCTAAGGCAATCTCTTGCCGAAAGATCCCTTCAGTAGCTGTCTTTAGCATGGGGCTTTACTGCGCTTTCCTCAGACGGGGTAGCTGTCCGGATGCTTCCACCCAACCTTCCTTCCCTCCCTCTTTCACTCAGCGTTAGACTTGCCTTATAATCTGAGGGCTGCCCCAGCCTTCCCCAGATACCTCCTCATTTTATCTCTCAGACATGTCCCCTAATGGGATTTTGGTATTTGTTTTTCAGAGGAAACAGGTCGTAAGCTGAGAATTTAGGACTCGCTGTCCACCACTCAGTAGGAGAAAAGAACGCAGTCCTGGCTAGTGGATGGAGTACAGATAATCTCTGGCACAATATGGAGCTTTGGTTGCTAAAAATTTCTCCTGTGGTGGCCTGGGAAAATGTCCCAGGGGAGAGGAGTGTTAAGCAAGCTGTGATGATACCAGCCATTGAAGAAAACGGAGCGGGGATCAGGGAATGATGCACACAGATGCAGGGAGAGTTGGTTGGCTCCACCTAAGTTGTACATTGGAAATTGAGAAGTGTTAGAGAACAGTTTATTGCTAAGTGTGAGAGTCTGAAAACTTCTGTGGTAGCTGCCAAAGATGTCCGCCTCCCGTGCGATAGGATAGAGGTAACCAAGAGGCAGACTGACTGAAGACCTAGTTATCAGAATCCTGGAGCTCTGGAGATGTTCACATGCTCAGCCAAAGCAGGTGTGTTATGCAAAGGTCAGGGACCCGGTGGGAAAATGTAAAATGCTGAAACATGGGACGGGGATGCCTGAATGACGCCTGAGAAAGTTGATTCTTCCACTTCCCCCACCCTTTTCTGGCTGCAGACGTGGCTCATCCTCCACAGTAAGGGCTAACAATTCTGTGGTGGTGGAAGATGCTGTCGAAATCTCATCCCTACAACATGGGCTGTGTTTCCTGTCCTGCCTGCCAAACCAATAATGAGGATTAAAACCCAGTGTATTATGACTGAGGTTATGCTGGGCCTGAAAAGAAAAAATTGCAATAGTTAGCCAGCATGTATTGACAGGAGCCGGACAAATACTCCTGGGCTGGATTTTGTGGGTGCTTATTCAAGGGGGGGTGGAATGTAAGATTGGATAAACAAGAGTTCATTGACATAAGGGCACTTTCTTGAGACACGGAATGTATCACCCAAGAAAAGTTGTTAGGGAACTGGGCAGAGTCACTGCTAGATGGCCCTTAGAAGGGTGAGTGAAAGAACGGACAACATTTGTGAAGTGGAAATGCCTGAGTTTCCATGGACAATGGTAGGGGAAAAAATAAGGGCGCTAAAGAAGAGGGTAAGCTGGAATGGGTATATTATGTGAGATCGGAAGATTCAATAGAGGGTGATATTCCGGGAGAGAGACCAGAGGACAGTCAGCAAGGCCATAGGGAGTATGCTGCTGAGAGGGCCGTCAGCATCACAGTAGCTTTCTCCTTTGCAGGTCAGGACTTACAGGAGGAGAGGCAGTCACAGAGCTGCTGTTCATATCCATGAAAATGACGGAGTCCTGGGAAACTAAAGGATTGACTGTAAGAAAAAATAGAGGCAAGAGTGGATGATCAGGAGGTTGAGGACAACTGCTTCAGTAAAAGTCACAATCCTTTGCTCAATTCCTGGACCTGGCTCAGTTTTCAGATCTGGAACCCACTGACTAAGTTGCCAGGTACCCTGAAAGGAGGATTCTCTGTCACCATGGGAGGAGTACACTGTGACAGTTCCCTCAATCCTTCATAAGGGACTTATGACCACTTACTTGGATATGGGAGGGGGGAATGGATTAATGGATATGGAATCTGAGCTGGTATCAATACTTGGAGCCATAACATGTCATCATGGTAACCCTGTTCCCAGTGAAAGCTTATGGGGGCCAGGTAACTAATGGAATCCTAGAAGATGCACCTATTTTCTCAGTCCCCAAATTCACAATTGGAATTGATCTATCTATATCTCTGTATCTCCATCTCCACCTATATGTACATCATCTATCTGTATCGATATCTGTATCTATCTATATTTATATCCATATCTATATCATCTATCATCTTCTCAACAGTAACCTCCATAGAGATTTCCTGGCCTGTGGAATAAGAACTATCAAAGTGGGAAAGCCAAAACGAAAACCTTTGAAACTGTCCATCCCCCTTCCTGCCCCATTCAGATAATAAATCCAAAAATATTATTCTTGGGGTGAGGTGATTGAAATTAGTGCCACTAAGAAAGGTCTAATGGATGCAGGAGTGCTGGTCCTGTTACATCTCCATTTGACGCAGCTGTCTAGCCAGGTTAAATACTGGACTCATTGTCCAGTTCTGGTAGCTCTGTTAACTGTCATAGTCAGTTAGCAGCCCCAAGTGCACCTGCCGTTCCAGATGTGGTATTATTCCCAAAATAGTTCAACGGGCCTCAGGCTCTTGGTATGCAGCGACCGATTTGGTGAATGTGTTCTTTCCATTCCAAACAGAAAAGAGGATCAGAAACTGTGTATTCACATAGGATGGACAACACTGTTCATTTACAATTTTGCCTGAGCTCTACGTTTCTCCCACTCTGTTGCGGTGTAATCAAGGGGGATCAGGCTGCCTGACACCATGGACCCGCACACTTATCACGGTCACGTCCTGATGACTGCGTGGGTTGAGCAAGGTGGTTTTTACTACCCTGGGTTTTGGTGGACCACATGTGCTGTAGTGAGTGGGAAGATTCAGGGCTGGTGAAGTTTTTAGGGGGTTCAGTGGTCACGACCTCCTGGGATATCCCCTCCAAACTAAAACAAAAAGTATTGCATCTCACATCCCCTAACACGCACGCACACACACAGACACACACAGACAGACACACACACACACGCTTCCTCTGGGAAGCGTCTTTAAATTCTGGAGGTGACACACTTTACATCTAAAGATACCTATCCTACCCAGTGTGCCAAGCATCAAGGAAGGCTGCCAGCATTGAGTGCAGTGCAGAGCAGGAAAAAGCACCACAGCAGACCCCGGATGTGGTGTAGCCAGTCCTGCCTCTGGATCAGACATCAAGAAGATCCCATAATGTTGAAGTTACCAGTATTGTACTAGATACAGTGGGGAATGTATGGTAGACTCCTGCAGGGTAGTTATAGTGCAAACCTGTGGGATTCTTCAATAAGATATTGCCATATGCAATAAAGAATTATATACTCTTTGAGAAACTCTCTTGACTTATTACTGGACCATGATAGAGGAAGGACACTTGAACACAGGACTCCAAATGACTATGTGTCTCTAACTGCCAGTATGAAGGAGGTCCTGTTGGATGTATTAAATATAAAGTCATTTGGACCCAGAAGCAGTCTGTTATAAGATGGAAATGTTAAATTTGGGATTAAACACGAAGAAGCAAAGGGCACAAGTAAGTTGCATGAACAGATGGCCCAGACTTCTGTCGCCCGCTGCAGATGTAAGACAGCCTCTCGCCAGCTTGTACCCATAGGCAGTTTGGCATTCCCAATGTACATTTCAGCTGACAAGAAAGAGACAAGGAAAAAACCAGAAGTTTGTTCATGGGTGGCTTGGTACTTGGGTACAAAGTGAAAGTTGATAGCGCTTGTATTAAAGCCTTATTTATGGGATGGTTTTGAAATACAGTGGGAAGAAAATACCTTCTCTATGGGCATAGCTGCGAGTCATGCACCAAGTCATCCACTTGTGTGGAAGGACAAGTGGCTTGAAATAAGAATACAGAATGGAGAGCCGGCCAATGGCCTGGTCATCTGGTCAGGGACTTGGAAAGAAAATGGTTGGAAGAGTAGAGCAAAGGAACACTAGAGTCTTGTGGCTAAACACATGGAATGAACGCAAGGGCAAGGACTTTGTATCACAAGTTAACATCCATCCCAAAGCATCCACCATTGAACTAGCACCAAACAGGCAAGTGAACAAAATAATCTGACCCTTTGACATTTGCCAGACATCGTTATTTGTCAACTGATAAATGGCGCTGTTGTGATATAAATAAAGTAGAAGAGACAGAGGTGACATTTTGGCCCAGGAGTGTGAACTTTCATTTATCAAGGTAGATCTAGTTACCATTATGAGTATCTAAGCCTACAGCAATTCTGGGCATCCTCTATGGCACTATTTATTTAGGAGGCCAACTGGCCATTTGGTTGCAAGTTGACTACATTGAGATATTTTCATCCAGGGTCAGTGGTTCATAATCACAGGGAAAGATACCTATTCTGAGGATAGATTTGCTTTTTCTGTTGGCAAAGCATCCTATCAACACCACTATCCAGAGCATTACAGAATACCTCATCCTCACTCATAGACTTTCACTCTGAATAGCACTTGGCTACTTTGAAGAAGGATTGGAATGGGCTTATGTCCGTGGGATCCATAGGTTGTATCACATTTTCATTACACAAGAGGTCGCCAACCTCAGAGAACGCCACATGGCTTTCAAAAAGTGTGGCTAAAATGAACTTGGAAGAAACACTCTGAAAGCACAGGGTATAATTCTTAAAGATGCGATGCATTTATTATATCAGAGATTTATTTATTTGTTTATTTATTTATTATTATTTTTTTTGTGGGTACCGGGGGGTTGACCTCAGGACCTCGCGCGCCAGCAGGCGCCCGTGCCACTGAGCGATATCACCAGCCCCTTTTTCGTATGTGGGTTCCGGGAGTCGAACTCGGGCCCTCGCGCTTGCCGGGCAGGCGCTTAAGCCACTGAGCCATCTCACTGGCCCCAGAGATTTATTTATTGTGGCGTATCTCTAGTAGGAAGGGAACACGGGTCTAGTAATAACATGGAAGCAGAGTGGGCCAATTTACCATCCTTCCCAATAACCCAAAGGGGATTTGTGCTTCCTGTCTCAGCTACGCTGGTCCCTCCAAGGAGTGTACTTTTTTTTTTTTTTTTGCTAGGAGACACAGCAATGGTACTATTATTAAGCTACATGCTACAGCTGCCCCTAGGATGTCTTGGAGTCTCATGTCAAGATACTGGTAAAGAAGTAGAGTCATGATACAGGTAAAGATAATCCTGATCAAGGAGGATTCAGGCTGCTTCTACACGATGGGGACAGGGAGGAAATTGGTGAAACACATGGGATACCCTTGGGGTTTGCTAGTATTCTTGCTCTACTTAACTGTGAACATGAATACAACATAGAATGATAAAGGGGAAGATTATTGAGGCTCAAGTCCTCAGGAATTAAGGTTTGAGTCTAACCACCAGCTAAGCCACCAAGACTGACAAGGTGATGAGTGAGGGTGAGGGTAAGGAATTTGGAGTGGAGGGTGGAGGACGGAGAGGGGGAGGACCAGTTGTGGTCTTGAGATCAGCTGTAGTGGAATTTTGTTGTTTGTGTCATTCATATCACTCCTGAGATTTTCCTCAGGAAGAGAGGCCCATAGGAATTGTGAAAGAGGGGCTGCTCCCATCTATGTGGAGGATGGACCCGGACGACATAAAGGTGGATGGTGGCTTTGATGAAAATGAGCATCACAGATCTTCTGCTGTAAGGAGGTAAGTAAGGGTCCAGGGGCCCAGGCCTCTGCATTCTGGCATCCATTGCCCTATGTCTTAGTCTGTTCAGGCTGCTGTAACAGAGGACTATGGACTGAGTGGCTTGTGAACAACATCTATTTCTTGCTGTTCTGAAGGGTGAGAAATTCAAGACCAAGGCAAGGGCTGATTTGGTGCCTAGTGAGGGCCCGCTTCCTGGATCACTGGTTGTCATCCTCTCACACAGCGAGGGGGTGAGGGAGGTCTTTGTGGTCTCTAATAAGGGCACTTGTCCCATACATAGGGTGTCATCCCTCATGAAGTAATCCTTCACAAAGGCTCCACATCCAAATGCCATCTCATTGCAGGTTAGGTTGTAGGGGATGAAACCATTCGGTCTGTGGTACCCTGCTCATGCTGAGGTATGGCTTGCCCTGGGCTCCTCCCCGTCAATTACAGCATGGCAGGGATTCCAAAGAAAGTCTGCTCCAGTTGTTCTACCTCAGCTCCAGGGCCCCCAAGAGTCTTGCCAAACCTTTCAGACTGTATAGGAGTCTAGAATGCTTTCACGTAATCTCCTTCCCCACTACTCTTCACTTGACAGTCAAATTTACCTCATGGTCTGATGGCTCTCCCAGCTTTCCCTATATCCCTCCCCATTTTCTTTCAGATATTTCCCCTAACAAAATTCATGCATGTCTGATCCTATTTTGACCCCAAATGTTCTGAGGTTGGGAAACCCTGGCTTGGAGGAATAATAACAGTGATAGCTGGGAATCAATATTGATTCAATCCCTTTATGATTCCTTGGAAATAGAGCTCTTTGGGAATGGTCCAGATGGCAGATATTGTATCAGTGAAAATGATGTTCTGAGAAGTGTTCAGCATAAGATTAATAGTATCTTGTTCCCAAATGTCAAAACTAACTTGCTCTGAGAATGCATGAATTTAATCCTCCCTCCCCCTTCCCTCCCTCTCTTCCTTCCTCCCTTCTTCCTTAACTCCCTCCCTCCTTCTTCCCTTTCCTTTTTCCCCTTCCTCTCTTCCCCTTCCCCCTTTCTCTTTTCTGGCCTCAAAGGCTTTTCATTCTCTTGTCTTGATCTCATAGTAACTGACAATGATTACTCTATAGTTCCATAGTGAAAACGTAATTCTCGTGCAAGCAGTTTATGATGACTTTTAGTTTGAAATTTCTCATGGTTCAGTTTCTTGGAAAGTTTGAACTTAATCAGAAAAGTTATTTTAGAATTATGAACTTAAGGTAGTTTTTGGGTTTTTAGATCTGGAAATATTTTCTTACCACTTGTGCTCGTTCATTGCTCACATATTTGGTTTAATAAATGTATAACTTCATAATATTTCCTTTACTCCATTTCTTACACATATACACATGTTTAGTTTTGCACTTCTCATGAAAGATGAGTTCACTCCAACTTCAAGTTCTAACTGGGTCATATTTGTTCACAATCAAGCCCAGTTTTATCAATTTTTTTTCATAAAAATAAACCTGGGTTTCAAGAGCGTAATGAAACCAGTATGTGGGAGAGTTTAGAATATAGTCTGGTCTCAATTTGTCTGCTCTTTAAAAACCACGGTCTGGTTTCAACCCTACTAAATTTGGATAGTTGAATTTTTTAAAAAGCAAGCCCCAGCAAGCCATAGAATAGAGTAGCACTCTTCCCAGGACAATAAACTCAAAGGAGAGGAAATGTGGCATTTTTCATGTGAGGTTGACCAAGAGAATGAAGTGACAGATATTCCAATATAAACATATCAAATTTTATGTGAGTATTGATCTCTTCAGAGAGTGATCTTGGGTTTCTAAGTAGACCTTTTATGTCACATCTCTGTCTAGATCAGTTTCTTTCATCTGTGTTCCCAAATACCTTAGCGCCTCATCCTCACCTGCAGCCTGCTTTACCTCAGTACTTGTTGAAGTTATAAGGGTTGTAAATTCTTAGTCCTTCATGCATAATGTTTAGTATTAATCACCAAGGTTTAGATCTAATAAATTTTGGACCATTGGATTCTCGGAGGGCTCCTGATCTTGGAGAATAGCCATTGGACTCCTCCCAAGGCTTAGATCTAATAAATTTTGGACCATTGGACTCTCGGAGGGCTCCTGATCTTGGAGAATAGCCATTGGACTCCTCCATATTCAGGTAAGTCCCAGATTTTCCCCAGTCCTTTTCCCTGGATCTCAGAGGACTGAGTTTCTCTTTTGGCCATTTGGGCCGTCTTGCCCTGACCAATCCTTTTTCCTAATGCCACAAGCCTTGCTCTGAACTCCACCTTTCTATACTAGGGCCTGGGCTCATCAGTCTGGGGCAGCAGATCTTCTGAATGAAGAGATATCTGGTTACTACCTGCTGGATTCCTACTTCATGTTCTCTACTCATCTATCTGCATGCAATCTCTCTTCTTGGGGACCTAGGGCTAGTCCTTGGATCATGCCTTATGAATGTTTGGCATAGCCCTCAATCTGCTCTCCCAAGGGCTGATGCTCTGCTGTGCACTCCACAAGAAGTAAGTAATGAGAAAATCTCCCTCCCATTTTTTCTGTCTCTTGTGGCATAGTGTAGATCATGCCTCCTGCTGAATCCCCAGCTCATGTCTTTTTCTAGTGATGCTACCATCACTGAAAACATTCACGGCATTCAAAGGCCTGTAGCATAGTCTTTCCAACGTCTCCAAAGGCACTGCTCATTTGTTGTTTGAATGTGAATTTGACCCTTTTCCTGACAATTTCTTTACTAATTGAAAGATGGTAATCAAACCAGTGTTTTCCATTTTGTATCAAAACCAAGACGTAATCCTAAAATAACAAGACATTACATTTTTTTCTCCCTTAAAAGAAGAAAAAAAAAATCCGAAAGGAATATCCAGTGTGGAAGGGGGTGTGGTCATTTAGGTTTTATGCTCGAGTTCGTAGGCGAATGAAGCAACTGAGTCTTTCATCAGCGAGGGCTTGTTTGGGGCCATCCTGAGCTGTGGGGAGCGGGCCATCCACGTCTTCCTCAGATTCTCCCTGTTGCACGTGGGGCATGTCTCACTGAACGTCACAGGTTACCTTGAATACCTAACAGGGCTCCACGTACTACTGAGAGACCAGCCTCTTCTAGTCTCCTGCCAGAGAAGCTGGCATGGTCTTGAGTCTTGAACTGCAGTCCTATAGCTCAGACAGAAAGTATCTTTAAGTAGGAATATTATTCTAACACAGAGGAGTCAGCTGAAGAATTATTCTATCATTGTTTAAGACTGGTTCCTCAATTTTGTACGCATGGTATGCTGAAGGTCATGTCTAATTTATATTACTGAATATGGAAATTTCTAGCAATGCTCTGTAATCTGATTCAGGTAATATTTTGCCCTGACATCTCAGGGGTTCACCCTAAACTGAATGTAATCTGTTTGCCTAGCCAGATTGGTGACACTGTCTGATTTCTGTAGTTAGAGACCACGGGTACACACCTAGAAAATGCAGTCTGAAGTTGATACGAAGCCAGATAAATTCATGATATGAAGCCAGGCCTGCAAAGGTCAAGTCCTCTTTGTCACAACCAATTAGAGATGGACCTTAAAGTTCTGGTTTGCATATTCCAGGTCTCAGTGGATTTGTTTAGACTACACCAAGTAAAATCTCCTCCTTTTTCTAAAAATTTCTTCTTATGATGTATATGTTTAATAGTTTGGTTATGATAAGTGATAATGTAATGCTGATAAGTGTGATAAGTGTAATGCTTATGTCCACACTCATCAATATGTACATATTAAATATGGTCAATTCTTTGTATATGAATTGTATATCAATAAGTTTAAAGAGTTTTACCCCAGTAATATCTCACTCCTTTATTGGTCTCATAATCCACTTATTTGCAAGTCCAATTAACCATATTCAATAATGCTATTTATCTTTGGAGGAAAAAGCATGTGTTTCTTAATGTATATAGTGCTTTTATAGTATTTTAGGAAAACTAATACAAGAAATATGTTCAGATTATTGCAATGGTGATGGGGTAGCAAAAGTAGAGAAGCTGTTCATAAAGTTTGGTTGATGTTTTAGAGAAATTGTTTGTTTAGTTGATATTTTAGAAATTAGATTAATCATATATACCCATCTTGGTGTTCTCTATCTGAAAGAGAAACTAAATCTGTATCTTACATCCTTTAATTTATTTTTTCCAAAATCAGGAACACCAAAGTACTGATGAGCTTTTATTACTTAGACATTTCAAAGACTTAATAATTTTTATTGTTTGTAATATCTTTTCTATTTTTGTGACCAGAAAAATAATACATATACAGTCATAGAAATGTAAAATACAGATAGGTAAAATAAGAAAGTAAAAATTTTGTGTAAACACCATGCTTCTGTATATAATAATTTAGCACGTATTTTCACTTTAATTTTACAAAGTGGATCATGCTCTCGATATTATTTACTAACTTGTTTTCATTTACATATTGTGAACAGAAAATATACTTTTTTTTAGTGCTGGAGATCAAATCAGTGCCTAGGCAAATGCTCTACCGCTGAGTTTTATCCCCAACCTGATGGTACACTCTTAATTAGAGAGTTTTTAATTGAGCCTCCTTATTTCATAGGTGGTAAAATTAAACTGTAGTAATATTATATAAATAAAATGATTGACACATGAATAGCATTAGAGCCAGGCTTATAAGTAAAATATCTTAAGTTGGGAGTGGCTACTTTATTTGTTTTAGAGGTGCCTGCCTTACTCTTTACACGCTGTAACTAAATCTGTCCCGGTGAATTGGGAGCAGAGAGCAAGACAAGTTCTTATCTTTTGCTCGTGTCTTTTCAGTTTGATTATGTATTTGCTGGGAAAGATCAATTAACTCAGAACTTATTAAAATGTTACATAGAAAAGATCTTGTGGTTGATTTTCAAACTTTAAAGCTTCAAACTGGGGAACAATGCAGGGAGAATGGAATTTGAGGCATTGTGTCTCTGTAATATCGCAAAGTGCTGTAAATCTCTAAAAAATTATCATCTAACCCAGCATCAACAGAAATATGGTTGAATCTAAGTAATAATTTCCTGACTTTTAGGTTTATGACTTAAAAAAAAAACCATTTATGTTGCAGTAATTTACGGACTCTAAAAATGTTCTGTGAGTCTTATCAATCACAATCAATTTTATTTGCTATATTTAGTACTAGAGTGATGTTATCTGTACATTCTTGTATAAACACATCTAGCAGAGTGTCTTTTTGGAGGGTGATGTGATATCAGGAGGTTTTGGAATTTTGTGAGAATTTTATCCACAATCACAACCAGTGTTCTCTTATTGTTGATTAATTCTATTAGTTTACTGGTCAGAATTGATACTTCTTTGAGTATGTATAAATTATTATTCACTTGAATTTGCTGTTTTGTCTTTCTCCCTTTACTCCATTTGTTTCTCATTTCTCACATTTTCTCATTTTCTTCTTTACTCTCATTCTTTTAAAATAAAATTCCTGGAGGTTTGACATTTTTCAGTTTTTCTTTGCTACAGGGAATACTGAAGCCAACGGGTATATTCAGATCGTATAAATGACATTCACTTACATGGGCATTTTATGATGGTAACTGAAAGAAAGCTTGGATACCTGGAGAGAGAGTCAGAGAATTTGGAAATGGTTTATTTTTGCAAAGGAAAACAGAGATTCCAAATGATGAGAAGAAAAAATTGTATTTGCTCAACAATATTACCATAAATTTGGCTATTAGAATTTATCCTATATAATTCAGGATCATAAATTCCAGTAGTAAACATTTAAGTTTTAAATATAGTAACTTCCTTTAGCTCTTTTTTTCTAATGGTATGAGTCAATTCCTAATAAACTTATTTGTTTTTAAGCTCACATTGTCTATGTAATCCAAAGGTTAAAATGCAGGCAACATGGTTGACTGAGCTTCTTGACTTGCTTGTATTTTGAGAGGACAGGAAATAAATGTGTTTTGTATATTCCATTTGTCAGCATTTCTTAACCAATGGAACAGAGCTGGTCAGCACTGCGAAGTTCAAACTTTACACATGGCAAGAATTTTATGTGATCAGATCAAATTTGAATAATGTTAAGAAGCAACAAAAAATTTCAGCAATGGATTTCTAAATAGACAATGTCATTGTAGCAATGTGAGCCTATTAGGGGAGTTCAAAACTGCTCTCAGCAGGTGCCAGCCAAAATCTAAAGACTTTGGGTTTTAGTTACAGTGCATAACTCTTATTGCCTTCAGCTGGCTCTCACGTGACTATGTACGTGCAATCATTTAGTTTCCTAGTCATGGATGAAGCACTGGGCCAGAGAGTTTTCTCTTAGAACATAACTCATGAAACGAGGCCTGCTTAGAAAAGCTGCTAAAGGCAATCAGCTGCTTCCAAATTCTATTCTTCTAAAGTACATTTGTATACTACAATTAATTGAGCTGAAGTTTCCTAACATGGCCTCCTTCCATCTCATTTAGTTACTCCACAACTGAGTAACCTGTTAGAAAATTGTGCCCGTATTTCAGAATTTGATTCTAACTGGTGATTGCTCAGTGTGACGTGTGGTCAGAATTGTGGACGATGAGAAATAACCAGAATCTTCCTCCCTCATCTCAGCCTGTTGAGGACATGTTTGGTAGTTCATTCTTTTTGTACTTGGAAAGGAGTGGAACTAAGCTACAGATTTTGTCCAGAACACATTCAGAGGCGATGAAAACTTATGGCCAATACATTGATATGCTTTTTAAGATTCACCAACTTGGGGCCGGTGAGATGGCTCAGCGGCATAAGCGCCTGCCTTGCAAGCGCGAGGGCCCGAGTTCAACTTCCAGATCCCACATACGAAAAAGGGGCCGGTGATATCGCTCAGCGGCACGGGCGCCTGCTGGTGCGCGAGGTCCTGAGGTCAACCCCCCGGTACCCACAAAAAAAAAAAAAAAAGATTCACCAACTTAAAAAGTCTATTTAGTCTGATTGTCTGTCAACATAACCATCGTTTTGTTTGTTTGTGGTAAAGTGCATGTAACACAGTTTACCATCTAACCATTTTAAATACAATTTGGTACATTTGTACTATCACGAGACCATCACCACAGTCTAGTTCCAGAACATTTTTATCAGTGCAAAAAGAAATCTCATACCCATCAAGTAGTCACTGCCTCCCTTCAGCCCCTGGGAATTAAAACTCTGCTTTCTGTGTCTATGCATTTGTTTATTCTGGGTGTTTCACATACATGGACTCATACAATATGTGCCCTCGTGGCATCCAGATTCTTTCAATCAACATAACACTTTCAAGGCTCATCCATGTTGGAGCATGCATTTCCATTCCTTTTTCTGGCTCAGTAACATTCCAATGTGTAGATAGACCACATTTGTTATAAATACTTATGGAAAGTCTGATTTGTTTATTTGTATTTGTGGGTACCCAAGTCCTAGCAGAAAGTTTGGTGGGGCTGGGCTTTAAGTTGCAAACTGGCAGGAAATTAGAGTCAGAAGACACATTAGTCCAGTAAGTTCTTGGGAAAATGGTGAATGATAGTGAAGGAAAAATGGGAAGAAAATTAAACTAGGGTCTAGGCGCTTGTGTTCTTATCTTGTTTTTGCCATTAACAGCCCACATGTGTCATTTTGGGTGGATTATTTCACCTCCCTGGGCCCTTGATTCCTCACCTGTAAAAGGAGAGAGCTGAAGTCACTAACATCTCTTCTAGCTCCAGGATTCAACACCTGCAACAGGCTCTGCGAATGCGCCATATTCCTCCTCATCAAGATGCCTTTCCCCACAGTCACAGCTACTGTCTCTCACACTGTCGAGGTGCAAAGATGCTCCTTCTCTTTGCTCAAGGTGTGAACATAACAGTTTCCTATGAACTCGAGGTGCGAAAAGGTTCAGAGCCTGAAATCATTCAAATGCAGCAGGGCCTGAAATAATACAGCTCAAAATATGAAAACAGTGATTGTCTGTGTAACCAAGAAACTGAAATAAGTGCTTGAGGCTGAGATTATACCAGCCACAAATATCATGCAAGAAAGGGGACCCATCAAATATTTGACACTTCCAATAACACTCTTGATACATAGGGAGTTCACGGGTGGGTGGTTTATTAGGCATTAAAGAAAATTCTTGGTTATACTTCAAGGTTTTCTCCGGTTTGCCCTCAGGCAAGAAAGCAGTGACCTGGGAAGTTTCCTCTTTTGTAAAATGGAAATGGTATTGGGTTATTTCGTCTTGTTCTAAATGAGAATCAGGAACACTCTGGGTGCACCATATGGGCGAGGTGAACTGGGTGTGTTCCCTGTCTGTTCACTTCTCTTGATGATGAAGGAATAAGACCTACATGTGTGCCTAAGGATTAAGATCTAAATGTCAACTACCTTCTCAGCATCAGTTTCCCAATTTATAAAATAACAGGGTCACTATTTTGAAGCCGTCTATTCTTACCTCTATGTTGCAACAAGGCTGCAGGACTAAGGAAAAAACACCATGCAACTTTAATTTTACTTTTAGGTGGGAGAAACTGGCAGCACTGAGGACTAACCAACGGTATTGATGGCTAAAAGCAGAAATACACTAACAAACCATTACCTATAAATGGAGATAAGATAATTAACAGGGTTTAATCAATGAGAACATAGATTCTTCCTACAAATTGCATTATGACCATAGTTGACCTATAGTTTACTTGCTCAAGAATATTTGTTTTCACCTTCTCATAAGTACAGCAAGCATTAACCTTTAACTGAAGAAGTCCCTGAATTTCATGTTCTCATCTGGACCAGCAAATAAAGCTCTGCTTCCCTCACTATGCTGTCCACTTTATCTCCAGCCAGGGGACAATGTAAATTGAAAAACCAGCAGGAACTAACTCTTATATTCCCACTAAAGGATGTACAAAATACCCACAAGCTCAGAAGCATCAATTTTTACTTGTCTTTATGAGGTAGATTATAGTTGCCTAGGATCTGAAAATTAATCTACCACATTTATTTAAGTAGGTTCTTGCCCAACCCATATTTTCACCCTTTAATGGTAACAAAGCTAACATATCTTTCCAATCGCTTTGCATATCATTTCCTTTCTCTTTAACTCTCTTTCAAAGTGAGATGCTTGACAGATTCTTCTTTGGCAATCACTTACTTTGGTAGATGATCTTCTTTTTCCTTTGAAGTCAATTTTGAAAGGAGTTGTACTGTGATGAGCTAATTAGCACAAAAGCTCAGAGTATATAACCTTAATTAGGCATGATAATAGGCTCAACGTAATGGGATGTCCTGAAACTGCACACTATGCAAATATTAGACTTTTCATTCTTCCCGTTACATCTGAAACCATCAAGCAAAGGATGTTTTGCAGTATGTACCACAGTCGATGCCAGGTGCAAGTCTTTCAACAAAAGGTTGGGTTTTTTTGTGTAGACTAGTTGAAGAAAGGATACTAAGAGGAGTTTTAGAAAGAAAAATTCAAGAATCTGAAAAACTGAATTATGCTCAGGGTGAGGTTTACAAACTGAGAAATTTTATAATTAAGTAAAACAATCCAGCCACCCTACACAACTGTGCCTCATCTGGAATTGTGGAGACACTTTGCTGTAGATGCCACTGTGAATTATGCAAATCTTAAGAAATCTTTCAAATCCAGTAACCACTAAGAGTGCTATAAAACCCATCTGGGGTTACTCAAGCTATTAGGATATAGGAAGACAGAGTGTAAGTGAAATCACAGTGAATCCCCAAGTCCTAATTTTAGACAATTATTTTCATTTCCTTTACCACCTACCACAACCTTTTTTAAAAAAAAATCCATTTCCCCTTCCTAAACTTAAAAAAATATATCCAAGGATGTGGTACTCTCAGACATTTGAATACCTAACCACTGAATGATTTTGAGAGAGCTCACAATACATAACTCTTAGATTATTGCATCAAGAGCATTGAATTTTTGTACTTAGTCAGGTAAAAATAATTAGCCATTTTGTTTTAGATATGCATGAAGACATTGGCAGGGGCAAAAATTCAATAAGTATGTGAGTACTTAATTTTAGTCTAATATATCATCCATTCAGTAGAGATGATAATGAAAAAGGGGTGTATCCAGCTACTCAAGTTTGGAATCTGTAACTTTGTGCTTAATATATAAGCTAACATTACTATATTTTAGGCACACCAATTTATTGGCATGGATTCATTGAGTCATTACAATAATGTTATAAGATAGTTTTCATAATTAGACATATTTTATAGATGAGTAAGATGAAGATCAGAGAAGTTCACAATGTCATCTGGTCATACTCTGGGGGCAGCAGAGTCAGGGCTGAAACACACATCTAACTCCAACCCTGCTCTGGACCACTCTGCTGGGCTCATTTGTGCTTAGCAATCCTCCATTGTTACGTACAAAGGAGACCCTGATTTAGGTGCTGTCTCTGTGGTACGGGTACAAATGTGAAAACAGAATTTGGAGTACAGGAGACAGAATTACGCATGCACGATGGCAATAAACCCAGCCTGCATGATATGTAAGATAACAGAGAAAAAAAAGTATTAGATGAGAGTGAGTAAACAAAGGCTTAAACCCAGTTTTTTGCCTCTTGCTAGGCATGAGATTGGATCAATAAAGTTTTCAATAGGAAACAAGTAGTTGAATAAGAAAGTCAATGAAGGGACTACTTTGAGAGATATTAAGCCAGGTATGGCGGTGCATGCTTATAATTCCAAGACTCAGAGACAGAGGCAGGAAGATTGCTGCGAGTTTGAGGCCAGTGGGGGCTACATAGTGAGTTCAAGTCCAGCCTGAACCACTTTGAGAGACCTCATCTCAAGAAAAGAGAAAATGAGAGAGAGAAATTAGAGTGGTCGTTGTGTGGTGACACATTCAGGTACTGGCAATAATGGAAGGTGATAATCTCCCTCAGGCTAGAAGGACCAGGGTAAGAAAGAGTGTTACCAGATCTCAGAGAGAACTGGCATCATGGAACCAGGGATTGGGGGTGGGGGGGGCATTGTTCGCCTGATGGGAGCTGCACTTGAGAAGTGTAGTTACGACCACACTGAGGCAGGGCCCTGCCTCTGAAGAGAGCAAGAAAAAATACTACCCTGATTCCATTCGTGGACTTTCTGATGTTCTGCTGGTGCCTCTTACGAACTGAACCCTCTGAGAAGCCACGCTACCGGGCACCCACAAAGCACTCTCCACAGAGCCCTGTCTCCCAGCTGGAGCAAGGCCCGTGGGTGAAGGGGATGGAGAATGACCTTAAATGAGTTGCTTGTCCTCTCCAAATTTTGGTCTACTTATTGGTATAGTGCTTACCACAATAATAGTTGACTTTATAATTTTTACTTCCGACGTTTTACTTTGAAAATTCAAACTTACAAAGAATTTTTAAGAATAGTACAATGAACACACGTATATATTCTTTGCCTATATTCACCAATTGTTAACATTTTGTCACTGTTATTTTATTCTTTTTCTCTTTTGCTACCAACATATTTACATATATTTTTGCTGAACCATTTGTGAGTTGCTTGATGACATCCTAATACTTAGACCCTGAATACTTAGGGATCAGCTAAAAACAAGGATATTTTTCTGCAGAATACAATGGCTAGACTTTGGAAACTTAGCACGAAGAGCTATTAGTGAACATACTTCACTGTCAGCTTTTCTCCAAGTGTCTCAATAGCGTGCACAATGGAGGATTGCACACTGAATCATCGTATCTCTTCATTCCTCCTTAATCTAGAATAATTTTCCAAACTTTTCCTTTTATAATCTTTCTTGACATTCATATTTTTATGAGGGAATGTAGTTCCATGTCAGGAGTTTTGCAGAACATGAATTTGTCTGGTTATTTCTTCGTTATTGGATTCAATTAAAGCAATGTTGGCCATAATGCTGGAGAGGCATCGTGTCCTTCTCAGTGCATTGTATCTGGAGGCACATGATTTTAGAATGTTCCCTCATGGGTGAGCTTCATTTGGGTCACTTGGGTGAGGCAATATCTACTAGATTTATCAATTACCTCATCTCCCCTGTAATCTGTTAGGTAACATGCATGAATAAATATCTTTTTTTAGCCAACATTCTTTTGTCAAGTAGTTTTTATAACCATTGAATTTTCTTGGTATGACAGAAATAACTTCATAAAAGCATAATTAGGAAACTTGCTAAGATTTCTTTGAACATTCATTTTACAACTCTCATCTCTTTTTTCATTAAACTGTTTTCATTCATTTATTCTTTTAGCAAACGTTTACAGAATGTTTATTTCATGCCTTGGCTTGTGATAATTTTTTATCGGTATCAGTATCGGAATGGATGCCTAAGCCATGACCTTTAAATATCTCTTTCTATGTTTCAAATTCCTTGTGACAGCTGCTTTGGGGGTCTCTCCATAGAAACCACAAACTCAGCATGTCCAAAGAGAGGTTGGCATTTTCATTTCATGACCTGCTCTTCTTATGTTCTTTATTCCAGTTAATTTCAGGTCTGTCTTCTCAGTGACTTTACAAAAATAAATAAATAAATAAATAAATAAATAAATAAATAAATGCAAAATTTGAAAGGATTCATATACTGAGTGGCCAGCCATCATAATAGGCCTTTTATAAATCCAACATGCGTTATTACCTTGAACCCTTGCCATGGCCTTGAGAAGTAGATGGCATTATCTGAAGGACATCAGGCAGTTCCCACAAGGCGACAACTAGCTAGTATTCATGTCAGGATTCGAATCCAGTTCTCTTTGACTTCAAAGTGTTTCAAGTAGAGATTAATAGCATCGCAGTCTCCAAATCTTGGCTTAATCACCTGCTATGGGGGATTGTATAAGTCACCTTAACTTTCGATGCCTCGTTTGCTTTCTTTTATATAATGGGCAATAGTATGGCCTCTGTCTTGTATGGTTGTTTTGAGACTTGAGTAAAAGGAAGTCTGACAAGCGTTTGAACAGTGCTTCACAGCACCACAGCGCCTCCCAGCCGTGCATCTGGAGTCATCCTAAACGTCTCCCTCCACTCGCTGAGAGTGGATTACTTTCTTAGGGATTTTGTCTTCACGACCTTCACTACCTTCATTTAGATCGAGGTTGATAAACTATGGTCCACTGGTCAAATCCAGTCTCCATCTGTTTATTTTATTTTATTTTTTATGTGGGTACCGGGAGTCGACCTCAGGACCTCGCTCTTGCCAGCAGGCGCCCGTGCCGCTGAGCGATCTCACCGGCCCTTTTTTCGTATGTGGGTTCCGGAAGTCGAATTCAGGACCTCACGCTTGCCAGGCAGATGCTTATGCCGCTGAGCTATCTCACCGGCCCTCCATCTGTTTTTGTGAGTAAAGTTTTATTAGAAAGCAGCTATACCATTTGTTTCAATGTAATCAACAGCTTCTTTCGCTCTCAAATGACAGGTTAAGTAGTGGCAACAAAGACCATGTGGTCTACTATCTGGCCCTTGTAGAAAAAAATTTCCAACTCCCAGTACCTGGGATGTTGGAATAGTCTCAGTCCTGCTTTTCCTGGTGATGTCTTATTCCTTCTGAACCTGTCCTCCTTGCCTTCTTTCTGTGCAGGGAAAAATTTCCCTGAAATGTGAACCCTGTTGTAACAGTTTGCTTTCTGTGCTTCATTGCCCCTCACTGCTAAGGGTGTCAGCCTCCACATGCCTGCCTGTCTTCTTACTGTAATGAGCGCCACGTGACTATTCCAGACTTGGCACCTGCTGATCTTTGGGTCTGAGTACCCACTCCCTGCCCTTGTCCTCAGCAAAGAGCTCAGTTTTCCTTCCTCTGAGAACCCCTTTCTGATGTCCATAAACTAAGTCGGCAGCCTCTGCTCTTCTACGGCTTGTGCAAACCTCTAGTCTTGTATTTATCTCTCTCTGCCATGATCATGGGTTTAGCTGCCTGCCCCAGGCAGTGTGGCCTCCTCCCGAAGGTACAGGTATATGTTTTCACTTTTGAAATCTCTAGTGCCCCTTCTGAGACCTGGCCCTTAGTCAGTGCCCATTCTCTTGTCATTGCTTGTTGGTATTAGAGCTGGGGTGTTAAGGCTTCTATGATGTTCTAGGGGAACAGAGAAAAGAAGCAAGTCATGAGGGGCTTCCTGGGGGAGGAGACAGCTTACTTAAGTCCTAGAGGCTGAGAAAGAAGCAAAAGTGAGATAATGGGGGAAAAGGAAGCTTGGGTAAGATGATAAGATGATGAGGCCTGAAAGATACAAGTTGGGGTAAGGCAAACTAAGGGTGGGGTGTGTGCAGGGTGCTGCAAGATGGGCTGGAAAGGGAAGCATTAGGTCCCTGTTTTGCAGTCTCCTCTGCTGAGGG
Organism: Erethizon dorsatum; assembly: GCA_028451465.1. Classification (NCBI taxonomy): domain Eukaryota; kingdom Metazoa; phylum Chordata; class Mammalia; order Rodentia; family Erethizontidae; genus Erethizon; species Erethizon dorsatum. The sequence goes on along the minus strand of CM051835.1, from coordinate 31,958,448 downwards.
GCGTGGACAGCAGGAAGCCACAGAAGGCTAGAGAAGGCACATGCCATGCTCCATGTTCACCTGCCTGTCCTCTGTCATTGTGCCAGAGGCCCCTTAGGAATCCACTGGGCTTTTGTCTTCCTAATTGCACATGGTTCCGGGCAGGTTACAGGTCCCCGAGGAATGTTGCTTTCATCAATGAAATGTATGGAAACTGCCCAGATTTGAGGGTGGTGGGAGTCCTTGACATTTAGCATTGTGTGCAATGTATTATAAATATTTGATATATTGGTATTCAAAATATTTAATATAATGAACGTAGAATACTTAAATATTCTAAATTCTAAATATTCTATATAATTTAATATTCTAGATAATAGTTCTTATTAGATGAGCATTTGTCCTATCTATACCTTTTAGAAATCAAAGAACTGTGGTCATACTTATTCTTAGTTTTTGGATTTTATACTTAAAAATATTCCTATTGAAAAGAAAATCTATCCTCTTATGGAAGTTTTAATCTCTTGGGTAATTTTGGTTGACTTTTTCTGGATCTTTTCCAGCTCAGTTTTGTTTTTGTTAAGGTTTTCAAAGCACTTGCATTCTTTTCAGTTTTTCCTGACTCTTTTTTGGTTTATTTCTTGTGATTTTTGTATCTTCTGTGAACATGATGCTAAGGGGAGTTAGGTGAAATAATCTCTTGCCTGCGAAGCATCCCGTGGGACCCTTAGAAGACGGTCTTTACACGTGGAGTGTGGCGTTCTTATTGATGACGTCCATGGACAAAGGCTGTCATCAGCTCAAGGGTTCAGAGGGCTGACAGCTCAGCAGTGTCGGGGACGCTGAGAATAATTGGGTGGTAAAATATGTCTGGATGATAGAATAAAACTGGGATGTAGGGAGACTCCTGCACTCAAGGAAATTCTCTAAGTCTCCACCTGGCTGCCCAGATCCTCAAAGTGAACACAAAGCTTCAGTTTCAAATTGAGTACATTTTCCATCCATGGATTGGCTTGTTTTGTTCAGTTTTACTTTGAGTGTTTGAGGTTGTCTTTTCGACGTAACTGCTAAACCCACGGCTTCCTTTCTCGTAAAACCAAAACAAAAAGGCTTTCTACTCAGGTGCCCTCTGTGTGTGCTCATGTGTAGTACATATCTGGGATCAAAGGTATCTATATAAAGTCCTTGAATCTGTGTGGGTTCAAACACATTTCAAAGGCTCAGGATCCTGAAAGGTTTCGCTCCGCTTCCTGAAGACCCGACTTGGCTCCCATAAAGCCATGGCTCACCTTGGGCTCCGGAGGCACGAGCTTTGGCCGCAGCTGCTTCCCAAGACCTGGCCCTGCTCTGCCCTCTTTTCTCTTCTCTTCATTCCTGTCTTCTCTAAAGGTGAGTGGAGACTTGGAACACGAAGGCAGAGGAAGTGTTTCTCCCCCCTTGTTTCATTTCTTTCAGCATTCAAGGGCAGTGATTTCTAGCAAAGCCAGAAGTTCAAGGTAAGTCTCCAGCCCCGTGGCTTGGATGGTTCCGTATTCCAAGACTAGCAGGAGACAGCTGGCAGCAGCCAGCGAGCAGAGGTAGAGCTCAGAGTGGAGTGCTAGGTATTTAGCAGGGGCTGAATGAACATATGCGAGTGTAGGAGAGAGACATGAGCAATTTCAGACATAGCTATAGCATTTTGAAAGAAAACACTGTAAAGTGAAATGATTTAAGCAGGAAAAGACATTGTGCAGTCCTGAATATGCTGGAGCTGATAGAGGTAATCCCAGATTTCCCTCTTTAAAAAATCGACTTAATTAAATTATGGAATTCTTCTCTACACAATTCAAGGCTTTGAGGTGTGCTCACTCATTAATTCTATAAACTAGTTAATTAACTTGTTTAAAATCTCAGCAAGTCAAGGGACGAATGCCTTCTTTATTCCATTCAAGGTTTTAAACTCCTCTTAATGCTATATACTAATTAGCCAATTATTTAAAAAATGACCGGGTGTGGCGGCACATGCCTGTAATCCCAGCACTCGGGAGGCTGAGACAGGAGGATTGCAGGGAGTTCAAGGCCAGCCTAGGTTACATAAGCGAGTTCAAGGCCAGTCTGAAAACAGAGAGAGAGACCTTGTCTCAAAAAAAAAAAAAAAAAAAAAAAATTGAAATTGAAGAAAGAAAGAAAGTAGGAAAGGAAGGAAGACAAGAAAAGAAATAAAGGAAGGAAACCATCAGACTTACATGTGGATTTCAGATGCAGACCCTCTGTTTTCAAATGAAATAAAGCTCTGTGGAGATTGATACCGGGTTTGTTTCATGGTTTAAAAGGATGAGTACTTCCACTGAATCTCAATCTTATCTCTCTTTTGAGTTAAGAAAGCATGTGTTTTGTATGAAGTATGTGCTCAAAAGATATTTAAGTTTTCCTGGAAAAAATATTTACGTATATTTTCTTTTTTTATATACTTTGAATATGAAAATACTAAAACTTTAGAAGTAGTCCAGTTTCTTTCTTAGGACTTTATCTCAACCAGTAGCTGGGATCTTCCCATGGCAGATACCGAAAAATTGAGTGTGACCAGATTTAGTGGTGATAAAAGTGTGGGCTCACCTGGGCCAGAGGACATTAAGCTTGGTCTTCCTTAGAGTTAAAGTTGATACAGTAAAGAAGGTCGCGGGCTCATCTGGGCAAGAAACCACTGCTCACTCCCAGGAGTTTGTGAGATGCAGGCAGAAGAGAGAGCAGCCTGGTTAGCTCACGAACATTTTTAATAGGGCAGAACTTGCTTAAACACAGCCATGGAGTTACTGCAGGGCAGAGGATGTTCGAGGGTGTCTCTGCGATAGGGAGAGATGAAGGCTGAGAAAGACACTATTGTCGCATTAGTCAGAGCTGCTGGAACAACCACGGTGAGGACTCCTGCCATATGTTCTCAGGTGCACAGAGGAAGGGACTATTGTCTCCAGTATGGGATGATTTAGAGGTAGGATGGGTATCTTAGAAACTCAATGATAGATCTGAGACACTGAATGTTAGTTATCACATTTGTTTTTACAATCAGTGCTAGTAAAGGGTCAAAAAGTTTGAGCAGATGAGTGACCTTGTTCAATCTAAGTTTTGGGTGTCCCTTGCAAGACTGACCAGAGAGGGATGATGTTAGTTACAAAAAGATCATCACTTGAGATAAAGCTGCTACTTTTTTGATGATTTAAGGCTCTTTGTATGGAGAGCTGGCCTCGCTTATCTTGTAGAAGCCAGAGGGAAAAGAAAGAACAAAGGAGTGTGAGAGTGTTGGAGTGAAGGAGAGAGGGAGGAAGTTAGAGGCAGTGGGCGTGGCAGGGGAAGCCCACAAGGTTAACAGCAGGGTTGCCTCATCCCAGAGAGGAAACGACCTGGTGCCCTTGGTTCTGTGGCTTCCCCATCTAACAGTATCTGCTGCGCTACAACAATTGTGCCAGGGGAGGGGTGGCCATGGCTCTGCTACTCCTGGGTGATAGAGGTACAGGGCCAGTTAGATAAGGAGGTAGGAGTTTGAGATATGTGCTGAGGTATTAGGCAAACCACTGTACTCAAACTCCAGAATTTCCCCTACTCCTCCTTACAGCACCTGAACTCCACGGTTTTATTACAACCTTAGGATACCAGAGTTCGCGCACTTTGCTATCGTGTGATCTAAAACCCTTTCCTACATGTGGGAAAAATGAGGGGAGGAGCAACTTGACAAAATGACCTATTTCACCATAGAGCCACATCTTTTATTTGTCACATCTGTGTATTTCCTGCCCTGTCTTTAAGAAACGATTTCCCAGTAAGGAAACCTCCCCATGGAGAGCAGCTGGAAGACAGCTGAGAGATGTAGGGGTTTCTGGGATGGGTGGGGAGGGAAGGGAAGTGGTGGGTTTGCTGGAGGGGGGCGTTTAGGGCTGGAAGGTGAGGCTGGAGGATTCATCAGACATAAATATTCCCGGGCCAGAAGTGTTGCCTGGGCCTGGCGCATTTGTGCCCCTGGTCACCGAGTTTCCTCTCGCTTTTCCATGCCAGCGTTGCACGTGGCTCAGCCTACAGTGGTGCTGGCCAGCAGTCGGGGCGTCGCCAGCTTTGAGTGTGAGTATGTGTCTTCGCACAATGCCAGCGAGGTCCGGGTGACGGTGCTGCGGCAGGCGGCCAGCCAGATCACTGAAGTCTGCGCCGCGACCTACGCGGTGGACAGGGAGCTGGTCTTCCCTGAGGACTCGGCCTGCGTGGGCACCTTCAGCGGGAGCACGGTGAACCTCACCATCCAGGGGCTGCGGGCCGTGGACAGCGGGCTCTACATCTGCAAGGTGGAGCTCATGTACCCACCGCCCTACCTCGTGGGCACGGGCAACGGGACCCAGATTTATGTCATTGGTGAGCAAGGCCATCCCCCAAGCTGAAACCTTTCGCATCACTGTCTTTGTATGAAGATAGTTTTGCTCCTTTATTTTCGATGACTGATTTGTAGGACTGTAGAAAGGATCCTTCAGCGTTCTCCATCATGGAGTAGCCTTGATTTATGGGCAGTGACATAAATAGCACTCTGATTATAAAAGGAGTTGGGGAAGGTGTTTACTTCTGCTGCCAGGTCCTTGCTCTGTGACAACCACCATGAAGCTTGCCTTGTGCCTTTAATATGACACTCTAGGGCAGTTGTCTCAAATAGCCAGACTTCTGGACGACCAAGGCGACTTTGGGCCAGGCAGCACGGTCTGAAAGCTCCACCTCGCTTACTCACCAGTGAGGGCAGTGGGCCCGAGTGTTGAAGCCGGTCTATGGGAGGCTCTGTTGTGTTTCCTCTGCAGATCCAGAACCATGCCCAGATTCTGACTTCCTCCTTTGGGTCCTTGCAGCGGTCAGTTCGGGGCTGTTTTTTTACAGCTTCCTCATCACAGCTGTTTCTCTGAGCAAAATGGTGAGTGTGCTGCCAACAGTGCGCCATGTTTGGTGGGGATGTGTTCAGTCGTTCAGATCCACTGACCAAATCTCGGTGTCAGGGTTAATTTTGGGAGACGAAGCAATCCATAAAGAGGAGGAAGGACAGTAGCAAAGGACATTAGAGCCCTAAGCATTGGCCTTTGGGGTTTCAAGATGACTAATGTGGGCGTGAGTGTGTTCGACATTGAATGTTTGTGCGCTGCTGAACAGGCTTTCAGTTTGAGTAATGTTTGAACAACACGAGGCAGCCGTTTGTTCTGCACCTTCGTGACGACTGTATTAAGTTCATCAGCTGAAATACAAGATGAGGCTGGGAAGAATGCTGCTAGGAAGGACCGTCAGGATGGACTTGTATCTCCTCTTAAATGTCCCTCTACTTCACATGAACACCATCTCCGGGGCCACCCTGTGCCTTCCTTGTCTAAGCCGTAGCTGCCCACGGGGTCCCTGTCCCTATTATTAAGTCTCCTTGATGGAGACATCTAGGGCTCTCTTCCAGCCCAGTAATGAAAGTCCCATTTTCATTTACTACGGTTGTTGGTGGTGAAAGAGAAAGAGGTATGGAATCAGGCCTCCTAACAATCCCTGTCAGCGCCCTGCGCCTACCTCGCAAACTACTCTCCCGCCTTCTTTCTTCTCCTTTCCCATCTTCCCTACCCCTTTCCCTCTGCACTCTCTCTCTCCTCCCTCTTTCTCTCTCTCCCTCTCTCTCTTCCTCTCTCCCTCTCTCTCTCCCTCTCTCTTTGCCTCTCTCTCACTCTCTCCCCTTCTCTCTCCCTCGCTCTCTCCCTCCTTCTCCCTCTCTCTCTCCTTCTCTTTCTTGCCCTCCCTCTCCCTCTCTCCCTCTCCCTCTCTCCCTCTCTCTCTCTCTCTTCCTCTCTTTCTCTTCCTCTCTCTCCTCTTTCTGTCTTGGAGACACACACACACACACACACACCCCACAACTGAAAGAGCCTATGCTCAGCTGACAGTGATGTTGTATTGCTGTGTGTTCCCCCAAACTCATTTGCTATCAATGGCTACACACAGTTTCCTGAGGTCATAGACTGGTAGTTAATGCGACAGAAAAATAGTGATAAAAACCATGTGAAGAATGGAACAAACAAGCTCTCAATGAGGATATCTAAAGCTGATTCCCTCTCAAGCTTGTTCCTCCACAGACAAGATCTGGTCAATTATGGCGACATTCTGGGTATTCTGTTTCTCAAAGACTCTTCTATCTTCCAGTCAGGGAAAATGTTTACTATTTTACATTCAAATCACCGAATTATTCATCTAAAATGAACTTCAATAGTAGAATCAAGAAAATCTCCTGGAGTTCATTATTCTGTATGTGGTGAATACGTATTTTCCGTGGGGTAGGGACCCAATATTTGCTGAGTCTAATTACGGCTAGATGTAGCTTTTTTATTCTTTGATAGTAATTACTGTTTCTTTTTATGTTTGGCAGCTAAAGAAGAGAAGCCCTCTTACAACAGGGGTCTATGTGAAAATGCCCCCCACAGAGCCCGAGTGTGAAAAGCAATTCCAGCCTTATTTTATTCCTATCAATTGAGAGACCATTGTGAAGAAGAAAGAACATATTTCGATTTCTAAGAGCTGAGGCAATTCTAACTCTTTTTCCTCTCCAGCTATTTTGTTTGTTTGTGTATTTTGGGGGGAATTCATCTCTCTGTGATATAAAGCTGGATGCAGAACTCAAATTAAGCATACCACAATTTACAGCAGAAGAGCAGGAAAGCAGAACTACAGCGTTTCTGTCACATCAAATCCAATTTTCGTGAAAGCATCCTTTGGGAGGAATAGGAGGAGGCAGCATTCGGAGGCAGGGTCAAGGAAATAAGTCTGGGAATGACACAGTCCCGAGGAAGGGAAAGAAGGGCGCGGGGAGAGGACTACTGTACGCACCGTCTATTTACCTGTGAGATGTTTATAGCTGAAATGATCTTTTATATTTTTAGGCTGTATTATGTTTCATAGCATATGTATAATTATATGAAGATTTAAAAAATATTCACATGGCTATGTTTTAGTCAGTGATTCCAGAGGTTGTATTGTACCAATATGCATTTTTCATAGTATTGTGCACAGGGGTCACATGTTCTTTCGTGCGCTTGCTGAGAATTTGAACATAAACACTATATGGCAGTATCTTCCCACTGTGGCTTCTGGGGAAGGTTCGTGGATGAGCTCAGGACACTAATATGCCAGGGAGAAGGCAGGGCCCCGCCTGACTGGTCTGGAAATGGGATGAGGTTGTAGCCGTACTCAGTTGTACTGAATTGGTGTTGATACGAGCTTTGGGCCCGTATAGAAGCTCTTTTCAGTGATATGAAGGAAGCCGAAGCTGGTGTATCTGCGTTAACTTGACGGAACACTGTTGTCCAGACAGCGACCTCCTTCGGGAGACCGGCAGGGACCACCTTCCAGAAGGTGCAGCCCCACCAGCTGAATCCCTTACACACAAGGTGGATGGAGGACAGCAGCAGGTGCCGGAACGGGGCATACATTTTTCTGAAAATGAACACTGTTGGTGTTTTTTTGAACTCAATATTTTCTATGAAAATGAAAACAAATGTATAATATTTGAAATTAAATAAATGTCTTTGGTAGTTGTTTTCTGGCATTGTCTTTATTGTACTTGAATTTTAGTGTTTGGGTTCGGGTTCGATTGCTGTATTCAGCAGTTAGAGGAGTCTCTAGTATTAGAAATACCGCAAGCAAATTGGAGGAACGCAGGAGGGCAGGTGGTGCTTCACAAGCCAGCTGTGCACCTCCCCATTACTTCCAAGCCCTTCTAGTAGGGAGTTCATCCTCTGACTCTTTGATTTCTTCTATTTGAGATATAGTGTGGGTTAGCATTGGCACAGCAGTTCTTTATGAATCACACGGTGTACTCTTCAACCCATGTCTTTCACCCTGCCTTTCTTTCCCATAGTTTTCTCAGCTTGTCACACACTGATTATAATTGCTTTGGCAACACCAGTGTTGTCAGTGGTGCCCTTTGCAGCCATTTTGTGTTCATGGTAAATGGAGCTTTGTTCTGGGCTTTACAAATGGACTATATTGCATATAGTTTTCTCTATTGCTATCAACTGGCAAGACCTAGGCCTGACCCACTGAGGTCTCTCTGACTCTTGGTTAATCAACATGTGGCTTCAGCCACTTAAGATTTCTTATTCTTGGGCTGGTAAGATAGCTCAGTGGCACAAGTGCCTGCCTGGCAAGCGCAAGGTCCTGAGTTTGACTTCCGGTACCCACATAAAAAAAAAAAAAAAAAAAAAAAAAGATTTCTTATTCTTGACCTCCACGTCATGTCGTTGTCTTGTGCAATGAACCACAGTGTAGTCAGGGACCTATAACTGAATACAATGGTTTCTTTATTAAAAACATGGATTCAAGAGCTTTGTCCCGATGCACTGATTCACAGTCTTTTCTGGTGTGTTCAGAGCTTTGCACTTCTGAGAAATTCTCTATTGTTTCTCATTACCCATCAAATTTTGAGAATTGCTGCTTAGGCAAATTTCTCTATCTCTATCTCTGTTTCAGTCTCTCTGTTTCTCCATTTCTCTCTCTTTTCTCTTCTCTCTCTCTCTCCATTTTTCTCCCTCTTGGTCACTTTTGCCCCTCCCTCCTTTTTTGCCTCCCTCCCTCTCTTCCCTCTCTTTCCTTTTCTCTCCCTCTTTCTTTTTCTTTCTCTCTTTCTTTTTTCTTTCTTATTTTCTTTTTCTTCCTCTTTTTCTTAGCAAATCCTAATAAACAAATGTGACAGTACCATAGTAAACATTTCATAAAGGTTTCTTAAATAAAAATGAATAGATCTTTCAAAGCAGAGCTATGATTATTACTTCAAAAGAGTCCCTACGATGTGGAAGATTATGCCTCTTGCTCTTAGCATTTGGTTGGCAGCCATTTGAAGCATACAATGTAGGAGGCCCATTGAACTGCCCACTGAACACTTCTAACACTCTAAATATCTTTGGAGAGATCCTTTTGTTCCATAGTTGGTGGTAGATCTGAATGACAAAGAGGGCCTTACAAGGGACCTCACAAATACCTTTCAGACTATTAGATAATGGACTATTTTATATAAACTTAATATCTCCTCTACTATTACCTGAAATTCTATCATTTGTTACTTGGGGTAGACATTTCCCTCTTTGGTCTTGGAAAATAAAATACTCCTTAACTCAAAGACGTTTTCCCTACAGCAGAGAACTGAACAAAAAAGACCCTGACTAGTGTTTCATTGAAAGGTAAGAATACGACTGAGGGTGGGCACCAAATGAGAGCTTTTCCTAATCCCCATTTCGTTTATGAGGGCAGGGCCTTTGCCTGTAATACTTAGGTGCATTCCTCCAAATTAGAGGACAAACCCCCTCACAGCATTCCAAACTTCATTACTGTCTCCATCTCTAGGAACAGTGTCCTAGAGAAGCCCAAAGACTCCATGCATCTAAATAAAGCTTGATCCGCCATGCAAGGGAACCTGGGCCATAACCCTTCTCCTTTGAACCACCTTTCCCAAGGATGAATATGGGTGGCAGAGGAGCAGGATAGAGCTACAGGGACTGCAGGTCAACTTCCTTTATGTACCCCATCATGTGCCTCTGCTCATCTCTCTTCTTCCAACATGGTACCCACATTTCTACCACTTCTCGTTTCCCTATTTTTTCACCTCCCAATGTCTTATTCCACCATTCTCACATCCATCAAGACTGATCTCAAGTTTTGTCTCCTCCATCAGACTCGCGGACACTTTAAGCCCACATGGATTTCTCTTCTGTTTCACAGCTATGCTTGGTTTCATCTCGAATAATTTCAAGTGTGCGTGTCTTTTCTGCCTCGTTTGACTGGGAACACCTCCAAGACAGGGATCATCACAATTTTAGGCATACAGTAGGTGCTCAAATAAATGGATTGAAGAGTTAAGAAGCTAGGACATCTGGATCTACGGGAAGGTCGACTGTCTTCCCCATGGCACCTGTGTTTTCTTAGGTCGCTTCAGCCTAATATCCTTCCCATTTGAACAGCAGGACTCTGTGTAGGCCAATTCATCTTAAACTGGGAATGCGAACTCCAGCTGGCTACCTTACCCCACACATTCTATTTCTTTCTCAGAATACTTCCAATCTTGTGGGAGGGGGTGTGTGTGTGGTCTCATTTTTATTCACTCTCTTTCACCCTCTTTTGAACTGTGGGTTGTTGCTAAAACTGAGCATATTTTCATACCCAGGCTGAGTCTTGTTCTATATCCACTGTTGGTACCCATGTAATTTAACTCAGTGGGGACTGAACTTGCAAAATATTGATGTCTCTTGTTAATTGGAGCAAAGCCAATTGAGATGTGTAAGAATTTCTAAATTCAGATTATTTCAGGAGATCCCAAAGGACGGGAAAAAATGGCTTTCTCTGGAAAGTTATTCTTCCTATCACCTTACTTCTTCACGCTTGGTTAGAGTCATGACTTTGTCTCCTTAGAGACCCTGTTTTACTGTACGCATTTTTTTCACATTTCAGGTCAATTTTCCTCTGTTAGGTCCAGAAGTGTGATGCTCCTTATTGACGGAGAGGGAGGAACGCTTCTTCCTTCCCTCATTCATACTTTAGTAGCTACATGCTGTAATAGAAGTTGATTGGTAGGTTTCCCAGATTCAGCCAAAAACTCCCCGAGGGGGAAAAAAACACAAAACAAAACCTCACGTGGTCAGTATTCGGTGCTGACAACGCTGTCAGCAGGAAAGTTTATGCTTCTAAAACAGTAAGAACAAAATGTGTGCTGGAGACTCTTTATTAGAAGTCCCCGGGCAAGGACAGTTTGCGTCCATCGCTCCTGTTCCAATTGCAACCAGATGTCCAGTGTCCACCCCTGGGCACACTGGGATGGATGCTCTGACGCTGAGAGCATAGTGGCGCATGCGCGGGAGGTGGCCATTTACCTTCTGAGCATCTCTTAAGAAGCCAGTCCAACCTGCGTAACCTATGGCAAGGAGTCTGACAATCAGACCCTCCTTGCCAACCTGTGCTGTTACGAATACCCTGTGTCACAGACGTCCTTACATGTATTGTGCACAATCATCATCTGGAGGATTTGGAAAAACTGTAGTGCCTCAGTTCCCAGTGTAAATAGTCCTCACATTTTAGAAGAAAAAAAGGATTAGAGACACGGAAACTTATCCTAGTTCACAGAGCACGGCAGGGTTCGAACCGGCTGAGAAGGCAGATGTCCAGATTTCGCCTAAGACTGTGTCGTGGGTGACACCAAGTAATTTCTGCCCAGCAGTGTCCTTTTCAGTGGCTTCCAGAGCATCATGGCTCTCAATCCAGCCTGCTGTCAGAAAATCATTTTCTTCCCACTTTACCCCAAAGACTCCAGTTAAACTTGGGGTAATGGTCACCGGTGTTGCTGGCCTGATGGTGGCTCTACCCTTTCTACTTTTTCCTTAATCTTTCAGGACGCTGGCAAGCCCTGGTGACCCAACCGGTCCTAGCAATCCTATAGAAGAATGCTGTTAGGGAAAAAACAAACCACTGCCCACTGGTGGTTAGCACAGCCTGAGGACCACAGGGGCGTTTCTAAAATCTGCTGGAAGTCACCACTGCATATCAACCATCAAGATGATCTGGGCTCTTTTTATCACACACAATCAAGTTACTGCAGCAACCCACAGTGTTTCAAAAACACGATGTTTGAACAAAGAGAGAAGGCGGTCTCTGGGAAGAATTGTAGGAAATAGGTTTCAGGAGGCGACTGCAAGTTTTAGAAAACAACAGAAGCCACATCACTTGCACAGCACTCCTCGGAAGGATGTTTGCTTTTCTTCTTCCTTCACCTTGACTGTGTTCTGGTCAATGCTGCATTTATTCCACAGTTAGCTTATTTCCTTCAGCTTGTTGAAAATGAGTTGTACTTTTTTTCTTTGTAGTGAGCTGGCAAGTACCGTCTCTAGTTTCCTGTGAGCATCTTTTTGTCCCTGGCATTTCAAAGTTTTCTTTATCCACAGTTGGATGTTAAAGACAGGAAGCCCGGATGTGTAAGTTAAGGCTAGCATTCTCATGGATTTCTTTCCTATTGAGGAGGCTGCCTTGCCTGAGACAGTTCATGAGATTCTTATTCTTTATGAAGAGGAAAAGGAAACCCACTTATGAAGCCTTTCATGCTTCACAAATGATGTCCCCAAGCTAAAGCAGTGCTCCCAGTGCCCTGCAGTAGAGGTTCTGCCATCATCTCCATTTCAGACCACAAAACTGAGGTTCAGAAAGGTTTTATAATTTGCCCCAAAACACACAGCTAGTAAGTGACATTATTAGGATTAAGATTGATGTGCGATTCCAAAGCCTGTGTTCTTTCCAAATGACCATGTCTGAATTGTGAGGGCTACCTCCAAAAGGGAAGGAGAAAATGGAAAAAGAATGGAGAAAGAAGTGCTAGAGAAGGGCTGGTGATACCGATCAGCGGCACAATCGCTTGCTGGCAAGCACGAGGTCCTGAGGTCGACTCCCGGTATTCACATTAAAAGAAAAAAAAAAAAAAAAGTGCTAGAGAAGTCCAGCACAGGTCAAGGGGGCTATAGACAGATCCTGGATCAAGCAAATATTGTTTTGTATAAATATTTTAAAGGCTTTCTGAAGGTAATGAGATTATCTGCAATGGCTGAGAATTGGAGAGAGAGAGAGAGAAGAAGTGAAGGCATTTAAAGGTGGTTCTCATCCACACCCTTCCCTTTAGCTCTTTCCCGTTCACTGATGCTGAAGCCAGTACCATGTTATTAGTTGGCAGCTATTATAGTTTCTCAGACTGATGCTTGGCCCAGAGGTGGAGGAAGATGGAAAACTGTAATACAACCACTGAGAAACATGTGACATGCAGCATGCTCCCTGCAAGTGGGGATGATTCTCCAATCAAACAGATAATAATAATAGCAACAAATGGAAATCCAGGAGTTCGTTTGTGTGTGTGTCTATGAACCTTGGAAAGGGCTAGTGTGTACAAGGATAATAATCAGCTTGGAGGACAAGGTGAGATTGTTGGGGAAGAAAAGGAGGCAGTCTCCGAGTGAGGGGTCGAGGAGAGCTAGGAAAAGGCAAGAAATCTGTCAGAGAGGAAAAAAAGCACAGGGAATAAAAGCAGAAGACAGATTTGAAGAATCCCCCAGGTGGACAATAAAGTGGACCAGTATTCTCTGAATCAGATGCAGATGAGGCCCAATGCCACAAGCCACAGAGAAGACTGAGAACCGAGGACAATTCCTCTAAGGCTGTGATGGAAGTAGCAATACAGAATTAACTTCTACTAGAGCTTCAAGTGTGGGAACTTCTGTGGGCAGAAAAGAAAAAGACTTTTCCTTCCTGGAATGGACATTAAAGGCAATGGTTTCACCCTGGATCCAGGAAGTTGAGGCAAGGGTGTGCATGTGGTGGGATGGGAACTGAGCAAGGGTGAATGCTGAATGCTGGGGAGCAGCATCAGGGAGCATCACAAAGAAATTACTTAGTACTTAGGAGTGTGCAAAGCTGAATATCATGAGCCTCACTTGTGCCAATTTGTGGGTCTATAGGGTTTGTACCTTAGCCTAACAGGAGAGGACTCAAGGATGGCCTGAGGGCTCCATTCAAGGTGTGCAGGGCTATCTATTGTGAAAGTTGGATTAGATTTGTTTTTGTGGGCTTCTTGTAGCTCTCAGCTCTAGTCCCAACAGAAGTATATGACAGAAAGAGGGATTGACATTAATTTTCTTCCAGTGTTGGAACTGGAACTTTAACTCAGAGCCAGGGAGAAGGCATTGGATTCTGTCATATTGTAGACTGGCTCAGGGCAGTCCTGAGGATCCTTTGCTGGATCCTGATCATCAGATGTGGATAAAAGGATGAATCAGAGTGCTGGGTGGTGCGGGGCTAGGGAAATGGACCTAGCTGAAAGCCTAGCTCCTGCAGGGTGGCCAACATTCCTCTGGACTGCACCTGAGATTTGTGATGCATTCAGCCTCCATCAGGCTGGTGCTACTGTTCACAAAGTTTTAGCTCACAGGGTATAACATCAATTTTCTAATAAAGGTGAATGTTATGGGTGTATAATACCCATGTTTATTCTTTGGAATATTTCTGTTGAAGAATTATTAATTTTCATTTTATGAGTTTTATTATATTAATAAATACTTAACAGAAAGAATAAATTATTGAATTTTTAATATTTATTGAGTGTTTATAACAAAGCATCAAAATTTTTAACATTGACTGGTTTTGGTGTACAAAGTCTAAAAAATAACAACAGAAATAAATTCCTATATGAACTACAATGAAAATACCAATAGGACTCTACAAAAATAATCTTTATTTCACTTATCACACCTAAAGCATTCTTCATTCATGACAACAACACATTCCATACACACATATCACTTACACTGACAGCATATGTGTTTTGCTTTCCTGACCTTTTTTTTTTTTTGTGGGTACCGGGGGGTCGACCTCAGGACCTCGCGTGCCAGCAGGCGCCTGTGCCACTGAGCGATATCACCGGCCCCTTTTTCGTATGTGGGTTCCGGGAGTCGAACATGGGCTCTTGCGCTTGCCGGGAAGGCGCTTAAGCCGCTGAGCCATCTCACCGGCCCCATTTCCTGACCTTTTTTGTAGGACATACTTGGCATCTCGCTGGTCTTGCTGTTCTGTCAGGCAGTTCTTATTATATTATACAATGTGTAGTTAACAGGAAAATAAAATATCAATAAAATAAAATATTAAATTCTTACTATGTATTGTGTGTTTAGGATAAACATCAACATTTCACATTAGCTGTGTACTTGGTTATGAAACCTAAAAGAAAACATCAGCAATAAATTCCTATATGAACTACAATGAAAATATGAATAGAACTCCACAACAAAAAGAAATCTTCAACTGTCACACTCTAGACAGTCTTCACACATGACAACTGCATGTTCCATGCACACATGTCACTTACACTGACGGCACATGTGCTTCCTTTCCTTTCCTGTGTGGCAGGTTGTGCTTGTCACCTCTCTTGTCTTCCTCTTTTGCCAGGAGCTTCTTGCTATACTGTACAATGTGCACTTGGCAGGAAAATGATTTATCAATAAAATAAAGTATCAAAAATGTAATGAGTGCTGAGAATAGACATCAACATTTTCACAGCAGCTGTTTGCTTGCTTACAAAACCTAAGAGATTGTACCATAAACATAATTAAGTATAACATGGGAAAAAAACCTAAAAGAAAACATCAGAAATAAAAACCTATGTGCACTACCATGTAAATACAAATAAAAGTCTACCACAGAAATAATCTTTGCTTCAGCTGACACACCCAAGGCAGTCTTCACACATGAAAACTGCATGTTCCATACACAAGTATGGTTTATACTGATAGCATGTATGTTTTGTCTTCCTGTCCTTTTCTGTAGGGCACAGTTGACATCTTTTTTGGTTTTCCTGTTGTCATAGTAGGTCTTTGTGTTGCTGTACCTGCCTGTTCACCTGTCAGCTCATCAGTGTCTTCCACAATTTTTGTGTAGTTCCCTGGGCAGAAACATTTTGTTTTTCCTCTGCTGGAAATTATCTCTTATGAGTTCCAGTCCCAATCCTCTAAGAAAATTTCTCCATGGTAATTTGCACTTGTTATTTTCTTTGTAAACTATCAAACTATTTATGCTACATATGTCTAGGATTGAGGAAAACACAACCATTGGCCAATGCTTTGTGTTTCAAGTGACATCATAGTTGCTGCATAACTCATCAACAACATCTACTCCAGCTTTGTGTTTGTTGTAGAAAGTTACCATCTCAGACTTCCGTTTTGTCAAGGTTTCCCTATCAGTATTTCCATCATGGTGCAATGTTGACATCAGCAGTACTAGTTTGTTTTTCTTTTTTTTTTTTTTTGTGAGTACCGGGGGGGTCGACCTCAGGACCTCGCGCGCCAGGAGGCGCCTGGGCCGCTGAGCAATATCACCGGCCCCTTTTTCGTATGTGGGTTCCGGGAGTCGAACTCGGGCTCTCACGCTTGCCGGGCAGGCGCTTAAGCCACTGAGCCATCTCACCGGCCCTGTTTTTCTTTGCCATATACGAGTCCAGTGTTATATCTTTTTGAAATCCAGAGATTGTACTATACAATTTTCTATTTTGAAATTGCAACATTTCATTTGGAATTTCTACTTTGTTCCTGCATATAGATCCTATGCTGGTCAACTTGTGCTCTATTAGCAAATGTAACATCAATTGGAAACTGGTAAGCCAGTTGTCTAATGTCACATTCTGATTAGTTAGGGAGATGGAGCAACAAGTCTGTTCTCAATATCATTTGGTTTATTAATGCACAAACAAAGGCCTGGTGGCTGAGTTCCAGGATAAACTTCTAAATTATATATGTATGTATCTTTGCATGTACAAGGGTATACATTTTCATCCTGTATTTTGAAGGCTTTTCTGGCATATACTGCCGTAAGCTACAGTGACCATGAAATGCTACAAGATGTTCATCAATAGTCATGTAGTCAGATTGTGTATAAATTATTTAACAATTACCCACAAACTTCTTAAATAAGAAGCAGATAGGAACCAGATTATCTGTTCTTTTTTTTCCTTGATGGGTGGTTTTGTCATCAAACCTCAGGCGACTTTGAAAGAAACCAAATATCCTCACTGTCATTATTATTCTACAAACCTCAAGGCCGCACCCATTGCTTTTCCATAAGTCTTTTACATTCCTTCGATTACCATGAGGAAGCCCAGATCCTATGCTGGTCAATTTGTGCTCTGTTAGCAAATGTAACATCAACTGGAAACTGGTAAGCCAATTTTCTAATGTCACATTCTGATTAGTTAGGGAGATGGAGTAACAAGCCTGTTCACAACATCATTCAGTTTATTACTATATGAATAAGGACCTGCTGGCTGAGTTCCAGGAAAAATTTCTAAATTGAAAGCATAATAAGTCTTCACATCTACAAGAGCATAAATTTTTTTTTTTTTTTTTTTTTTTTTGTGGGTACCGGGGGGACGACCTCAGGACCTCGCGCGCCAACAGGCACCCGTGCCGCTGAGCGATATCACCGGCCCCTTTTTCGTATGTGGGATCCGGGAGTCGAACTCGGGCCTTCGCGCTTGCAAGGCAGGCGCTTATGCCGCTGAGCCATCTCACCGGCAAGAGCATAAATTTTTATGCCTATTTTGAAAATATTTTTGGCATGTACTGCCTGAAGCTACAACAACCATAAAATGCTGCAAGATGTTCATCAGCAGTCACGTAGTCAGATTGTGTATAAATTTTTTGACAATTACCCACAAACCTCTCAAACAATGAGCAGATAGCAGCTAGATTATTTACTTTCTTGATGGGTGGTTTTGTTATCAAACCTCAGGTAATTCTGAAGGAAATGAAATCTCCTCAGTGTCATTACTATTCTACAAACCTCAAGCCTATACCTATTGCTTTTCCATAAATCTTTTACATTCCTGTGATTACCATGAGGAAGCCCTGCTAAGTACAGCAGACCTATGAATGCTTTCAGTTCAGTTAATGAGGTGTCATAATAAACATTTTTGAGTTTGGCTATCAGTGCATACAGAATATTTTACTTGTATTTCAGCATTTGTGTATTTTGCAACATCTTGTAGCATATTGTCATTATATGCATTATATGGTACAAACAATTTCCAAGATTGAATGTCAGTGCTGGCATTCCATCCAATAGGTTTCACCACTGCCAAGATCCTCACTATATTTCTGGACCTAGTTCTAACATTGGATCATTCCATTTGATTGTATGACATTTTTGTACCATTTTGACTAGTCAAATATGTACTCACATTGCTGTTTTCTTTGTCATCTGAATCAAGGTCTGCATTCCCTGTGTCTGGATCAGTTGATTCCTGCTCCATTTCCCTGTCACAGGAACTTTGGCTCACATGACCAACATCAGAGGCATCATCATCTTCATCATCCATGCATGAGTCACCTGATAATTCACATTTGACCTCCTCTAAAACTTGCAAATCTGGTTTTTCATGTATAATTATACTAAATCGAGCACCTGCTACTACAAAAATCAAAAGAAAACTTTAAAAAAAACACCTAAATGCACAGAAATTTAGCAATGAGCATTTCATGGGCAAAACTCATCTGTTGCTGCTTTGGAGTTTCTGTATACACCTTGACATTCATCTGCCAAGTGGGTGAATGCATAGATGGGTTTTTGTTTTCCCCAGGTGCAGCTACTGTGAGTCAAACCCACATTCTATTATGATAAAATACACCTTTACATAACAGAAGGGTGGTGTGGGTGTATATTACCCCTTTGCTGCTCAGGTAAACATACAAAAAATCGTTAGACTGAGGATTATATGGGCAAAAATCCTGGTTTGACAATTTTACACATGTGCACACACCTTGCCATTCATTACACTAAGTAGATAAACACAAAGATTGCTTCCTGTATCCCCCAGGTGCAGCTACTGAGATGCACAGATGGCTACTATTATGCTAAGATACAAATCTGCAGTAGAAAAGTATGGGGTGGGTTGTAACCCAATGTTATGCCCTGGGAGGTGGATGCCATGCAGGAAAGGATATGATAGGAAATGCCCCAAATCACTTACTCTTCTGATGGCCCAATTGGTTTACACTAGGATTCCCATCAAAATTTGGAAGTACAGAGAATAGGGATTCCATGACAAGGGGGGAGGCTAGGAAGGATGTCAGGGAGAATTAGAATGTTCGGCAAATAAACCATGACCAGAATTGAGTTGAACTTCATAAATTAGGAGGGTTTCATTTCTGGCAACCTTGCCAGAAAATATTGCCATAGACTGGGTTTGGGACCAATCACAGGGCCACTGCTCCCAGACACCCTTTTAAACACATTTTTCTAGCAAACCATGGTAGTAATCGTAGTTGCCACTATAACTTCAGGGATTTTAACCACTTTCTACCTTTCCTAAGACTCAGCTCCAACGTCAATTCTTTGTAAAGCCTTCTCAAATCTCAGACTGCTACCCTCTTTTGCATTCAGTTCTTCATTAATTTAGCTCTTACTGCTCTAAAATATCAGTGTTTATGGCCTTGTCTTTTCTCCAGTTCTGCCCAACCCTTTGATAAGAATATATTATTTGTATTTTTCCCAAATAAATCTCCCAAGATCTCACCATGGTAAGTGGCATAAGTAGACCTGAATTTGGGTTGGTGTGGGCTCTTTTCCTGAAATTCTGTATTCAGGGCTGTACCCTTCAGGATACTGGCACAGGTTTCAGTAGGCGAAGAACAAGGATGCATTATGAGCATAGGCAGACATATCAAAAATTTCTTGGCTGTTCTGGAAGTGGGGCCCCACTTCTCTGCCCTCAGAAATTGCCATCTTCTGTAGTGCATTATAAACACTGGATCAAGTTAGTTCTGATGAATCTGACTTTTGACAACTGTCCTAACACTACTGCCTTTATTCAGTAATTACTGGACTATTTCTGCCTAATTTGGCTGTCCAACCTACAAAATGTTTCAAATCAGATGCCTTTTTTGTCTAGTGAAACTGAGAAAATTATTTTATAATCACGCTCTCGAAAAAAAAAATAGTCAATGGAAATTTTTAATGAAAAAGAACATGATAGAAACTGAATTTTAAAATCATGAATTGGAAAACATGTAGCAATAGCTTTATCCACTGGCCTGTACAGCATTCCGTGAACATCTGTGGAAATTTATAGATATTAAATTAGATGCAGGCCAGATTTTCTTTTTGCATAACATAACAGAAACTTAATTGAAAACCACATAGTAACTTCATAAAGACAGATACGATGTCTATTCCCTTCAAGGTCTTAGTATATGTACAACATAAAGAAAATTACTTGCTTTGGTGTTTGAATGAAAAGACTTTTGTTAATACTTTTATCAAATATGTATAAGATAGTTAAGAAAGTAAATGTAATCATCTGTCCCAGAGTTTCTGTTATTTTCAAGAGTGATTATAATAGGGATAACTGCTTAATGTATAAAGCTAGTTGTACTTGGTCTATATTCTATTGTTTAACTATTTTCCTGTGTATAGATTAATGTCTGTGTTCAGTTCCATAAAAATTACTGGTCATCAGCCTTTCCAGAGAATCTAGAGGATGAGCATAGAAGAGTCGCTGCATTTATGGAAAGAGTATATAATAGGTCCTGGGTGGAAGGCAGAAGGCTGGTAGGGTCCTTACCATTGACCTAGCATGGGGTACACTACACTCTGCATTATGTAGCAATATATGCCATAAGTAAGATATTCAAGAATATTTTTATTATTTCTTTGTGACTCCTCATAGTACAGTTGGTATAGTGCCTGCCCTGGAATAGTTCTATCCTTCCCCCTTGCCTTCCTTTCTTTCACTTTTCCTTCATTCTTCTCTCAGTAGATATTTGTTAATGCAAGCAAGGGCTTCTAATGAGACTCACAGTGTTAAAATAGAGATGCTTGTGAAGGCTGGGCAGATGGATTCACTATATCCATTGGTTAGTCTCCTTTTGCTCCTCCTGATCTATTCTCTATTCTTTCCAGGCTCCACAGCACTCCTAGGAAACTGACCTGAACAGACTGCATTACCTTTCCCGTCCTCTGGCAATCCACCTGTGGATGGCACCAGCAGGATATGGGACTGTGAGAAGACGGGAAGATTGGGATACTTTTTCCATTATACCTGTGTTGACACAGCATCTAGGATAGCAGCTGTGCCCTTCCTTGGCTACAGCTCTGATCGGGTGGCTCCTCCTTTTTTCCTGCTGTCCCTGGGCTCTGGTTACTATATTTTCCCTTCTCTTTCAGCCCTAATGGAAATAAGGAATTTCTGCTGTTGCTGGTCACTGAAGGCCTCAGAAGCCACAAGTTTCCTTAATCCTGTCCATCGATCTGTAAGTATTTCCTTAATTCCAGTTTCTCCTATGGAATCATCTGAGATAAATCACATATGGTGCTGAGATCTTAACTGATACATCATACATCTTTGTACATATTCTTTTGTTCTTCTGAACCTCCATTAGCTTTCAGAACTTGGTGAGACTTCCTGTCTCCAAAGTCTTCCAGATTGCACAGCTCAGCAAACTGTCATTAGAATTCAGAGTGACCTTGATAAGCTGTGGATGTTTTCAGACATAAACAAGATGAATTTCTATTTAGCACAAGTGCAGAGAAGTGTGCTTTGGGAGGAAAAGCAAATTACAGAAATACCAGCTGACAAGGGCCCAACTATGTGTGAGCACATCAGTAAAAGACCCAGTGCTTAATGTTGTTCAAATTAAGCAAGTCTAGGGGTGTGGGGGTGTTGTGTGTGCAGTGTGCGACCTGTAAGAAGATCAAGGCAATTCCCTGGAGATTCTCCTCACTGTGCATACCTGGTACAAGAGTAAACTGTACTCTGGAGTTCTGCATATTTAAGAACAAATTTCAAGCACAGAATTCTACTAAAGGAGTCCCCAAGTGGATGAAAGTGGAGCTGGCTGTGGCCCGTGGCAGAGGAGAGGGATGGCCAGAGAGGAGAGCAGGCAAAACCTGTGTGTCCCCTTGGTAGACGATTTGAGAAGGATGTGTCAATCACAGGAAAGACAAGCTACGGTTGGTCCAAATATTTTGCACATGCTAACTTGAAAGAAGAATATTGAGTCATCTTAGTTAGCAGGTGACCACTCCAATAGGTGTTCTACATTTTGATGTTAAACACTTTCAATTGCTGTTAGTTGATAAAGACCTGAGTTACCATGTTTACAGCAGCACAATTTGTAATAGCTAAATCTTGGAAACAGCTCTGATGGCTGTGATCAGATGAATGGAAAAAGAAAATGTGGTTTTTATGTATAATGGAGTACTACAGTGCCATAATGAAGGAAGAACTTGAGACATTTTTAGGTAAATGGATGCACCTTGAGACTATAATTTTAAGTGAAATAAATTGGAAACACATGCTCGAATATCACTTTGTTTCTCTTGCATGAGCAGCCAGAAGGATAAATAAGGACCAAAATGGATGATAGATATTGGGAAGTAGGAAGAAAATGTTCAAATGGGAAGGGGAACAAGGGAGTGGGAAGGGGGCAGGGAGGGAAAGTAAAAGGAAAAAAAAGAGAATAGAAGTAAAAAATAGAAACAAACTTTTGTAAAGAAGAAGGGGAAGGAAGATAGAAGGGATGGGAGGGAAAGGGGGAAAAAAGAATCAGGATATATTATGCACAGGTACAAATCCTCTATGATGAATGCGATCATTATGTATATCAAAAGTTTACCAATAAAATTAATTTAAAAAAACAGGTCTCAGCCCAAGGCATGGGGTTTTTAAAGAATGTTCTCCTTTTTGGTATCATTGAGCCGAGGGCTATGCCTGCTATATGCCTTGTTCTAGAAATCGAGGCCCTGTATCTTTGGGTCTGAGACTTAATAAATGATTATAAATGTATTATTTTTAAAAAGACCGGAGTGTAGAGCTCATGCTTTTACAGTTGCTATCTTGGTTTCATAACTGATTCACAAAGAGAAATTGGAAAGGTTAACAGGGTGTAGAACGGAGATTCTGGATGACCAGGATGGCTTACCTCGGCCCCAGCTCCCCACTGGTTAGTTGCCAGCTTCACAACGGCCATTTGACTTCTCAGGGTGAGAATTTCCTCACTGTCTCCCATCGAGGAGCACGCGTTCTGCTTTAAA
The DNA here is from genome assembly GCA_028451465.1 of Erethizon dorsatum. Taxonomy (NCBI): domain Eukaryota; kingdom Metazoa; phylum Chordata; class Mammalia; order Rodentia; family Erethizontidae; genus Erethizon; species Erethizon dorsatum. The sequence continues at coordinate 31,935,855 of CM051835.1, read as the reverse complement.
AGTGTTTTCATGCACCCTGCTGAAATGTAACGGTCAAAGAAATTTCTCTGACCACCATAACTGCCCTGAGAAGTATACAATGCCTGGTGGATCATGATTTATAGATGAGAAGCTCCAGGTTTAGAGCTGTTAATTAACTTGGTGAAGAAACAGGGTCATCTGAGGTCCAGACTTTCTTACAGGATATTTTCGTTTGCTCAATCTATTTTAGCTTCATTTTATTATGATACTTTCTCTCTCTGATGTATTTGGTAAGGAATGTTAATACAGTTGCTGTCCTGTATGTTTTGAAATGAGAAAATAACATTGATTCAACACAGGCTATGTTCAAATGTCCTCTTGCTAGAACATTAATTTTTGTTCACAACTAAAAGGCAGGTTATTTGATTTCTAATAGATACCCCTCTCCTCTCCTTCATGCCCAAATCTCAGAGCTTTGCTATCTGTAAGGAACTGAATATCTTAACTCCACAACAAAAAAGACATGCGACCACACACTTGGAACATTCAGAATGGGTTTGGTGAGGTATGCTAATCAAGAGAGGAAAGCAGCACAATTCATTTCTGAATTGGTTGTCAAATTCTTCTTGTAAGTGACACGATTGAAACTGCCATTGGCTTTGCAAACTGCTGAGTCCATATTTCTACATCTGTGAAAGCTCAACAAATGAGACCTTCTCAGCAGAGCAGGAGGGTTTCGCCAGCGAGAAATTTCATGAGGCACTGTGTCCTGTGGCCAGCCATTTCTCAAAAACCCTCTTTCTGTTTCACCTGTTGAATTATAGTGTGATTGATAGGGATCTTCACTCAAACTCAGATTTGCTTTATATGTTATCTCCTTAGCAAATCTGGACAGCATGATACTTTTTAAAAACACGGTCACAGTGTTAGCGTGGAATCATTCAAAAGTACAACACAACAGGGCTCCATAAGTCTTTTAGATAAAGTTCCCTTCTCCTTGGGGCAGCCAGTTTTCCCACATGAAATCATTGTCATAAAGTAATCTAAGAACCCTTCTTTTCATCTCTGTGACATATTTCACAGGAAGTTCTTTACAATTGCTTGCTACATTGCCACTCAAAATCTCAAAGCTCTCTATTCCACAAAATGATGTCTTGAATTGGAATACATATACTAAGAATCATACAAAAGACCTTCATTTTCTTTGAGTGGGAGGATTTATTTAGCCATCTTTGGCTTTATTAGATGAGCAGAAGCAATATTCTACCTTTCTGAAGGGAAAAGGCAGCTCACGGAGGGCTATCGATGTTTGAGGGATGTAGAGTCGAAGCTCATCGACTTAGATTCGATCTTGGGATGGTCATGTAGTCATTTCCAGTTTTCTATAAGGATGTTCTGGGGAGTTTGGTGAATTTAATATTTGTGTAGGGGGCAGAAAGTATTAAAAATAGTGTTTATTTTTTCTTCTGGGTGCTTTCTTTACTTTCAGATATTATGTCTGTCCCTAAAACACACTTTTAACACCAGACAAGCCATAGCTACGTGAATAAACGTATCGTATACCTGGGAGAACCCCATTCAAACTGCTGCAGATGGAGCCAAGTTAAACCATAGGTGTGTAGAACTAGTAGGATGGCATTTTGCCACTTAATGAATTACAAGAAACAGATTAAGTTCTTTTAAAAAGGACACATAGCCTTAACGTGTTCAATTTATCATGAATTTGCAAAAGGACTTTAGATTCACTATTCAGAGAAAATCCACTAACTCATCTGTGCACATACACGCTTTTGATAACCCTATTATATGATCTCAAGGCTTTTCTCATCCAACAACTCACTTATTATTAGAGATACTTCATGCTTTTGCTGGACCAGGGTTGAGAAAATGGGGAATTTAGTTAGTATCTACTATATGAGGTCACAACATTATTCTCTTCCTGTGGGACTCACTAACCATTTTCTTAGCACATAGTGGAATGCGGATGGTTGTGCATTAGAGATGATTAATAATGACAAGCACCCTAAGAAGAGCCTATACCTTGTGTTTGTGCTGTATCTCTCGCAGTACCTAGCAAAGGGCTAACAGAGCGACAACTTCACTACGCTTGATAAGAACATATTGTACAGACACTCTTGGCAACATCTCTCTCCTAACAAACTTGCACCGAATCTGATCATTTACTTCACATAGCCATTCAGTAATGGCTGATTTGGAGCTGAAAGGTTGGAGGAGAAGCAGAGGCATGAGATTTTATGAGGAGGAAGAGAAGGACAGGGATGGGGGCTTGTGAGGTGAGAAATGTTGAAGGGAGTAAACAAGGGACGATCACTTGGTAATTCGTGGCTGCTCAAGAAGAGGTTGGAATTCAGTGAATATTTACAACCCTGAAAATCTATTTAGTCTAAGACCACAGTTATGAGGTGAATTGCTTTGATTTCAGGGTCGGAAACGGTGGTGGTATAGGGCTTACTAAAAATGTACTAGCGAACATTTGTAAGACGTGACTTGGCTGCCTACTGGCTGGAGTCCCTGGAAAGCATAGATGGGGAACCTGTGGGTGCCCGTTAATGAGCAGCCACGTGTGAGTAGGAATGAGCTTGATTCTACGGCTACCTTGGAATTGTGATATCTTCAACCAATTTTATGAGGTTTTATCTTAATAACCACTTTTTTTTTTTTTGTGGGTACCAGGGCGTCGACCTCAGGACCTCGTGCGCCAGCAGGCGCCCGTGCTGCTGAGCGATATCACCGGCCCCTTTTTTGTATGTGGGATCCGGGAGTCGAGCTTGGGCCCTCGCGCTTGCCAGGCAGGCGCTTAAGCCGCTGAGCCATTTCACCGGCTTAACAACCACTTTTAAGTAGGAGTGATAGCCTCCTGGCCATAGAAATTTACTGCTTTGGAAGTCTATCTGGTTTCACATCCTAGCCTAGCATAAAACAGCATAGAGAGAAGAGAGGAGAGCAGCACTGGTCAGTTTTGTTGAGATTTAGTCATGCTTTGAGATTCCCTAGGAAAGCTTCTACCAAGCAAGCAACACTTGAAAAGCTGTCAGCCACCATCACTGGTTATGTGTATACTGGAAGAACCCAAGTTATCTATATCTAGCTGCAAGATGGTCAGAGATAACTTTCTGGAACAGACTGTGGGTCAGCAGTGTTCAGTTCAGTTCAGAGTCAGTGGTGATACCTGTGAGCTTATTGACTGTGTGATGAAGAAGCTATAAAGTGGGTAACGCCCAAAGGCTGCCCTGTCCACGGAAGTTCAGGAGAAATGATGGTTCTTCACACTAAGAGGAGCACAGAGAACATGCCATTAGTCTACTGATTCTACAATAGCCAGGATATATCCATTAAAGGCAGCATTTCTATAAATTTGGCAAGGTGTGTGTGTGTGCACACGTAAGGAAAACCCTGCAGAGTCTTTGGAGATAATAATTATGAACATTTAATGCTTAATGTGCACCAAAACTATTTTAAATCCTTAAAATTGAATTATTTATCTTATCTTCTTAAGATCATTTTGAGGTTGGAACTATTAGCACCTTCATCCGTGAGATGAGAAAATTGAGGTACATGTGGTTAAATACTTTGTCCGTTGTCAACTAGCTAAGAAGAGCTAGGTAGACTGGCTTCATGCTAGACATGATTCTAGAGATGATGGGGTAACAGGTTGGGCAAAAGAAAAGGAGTGGAAGGCTTTTTTCTTTGCAGTTAAAGGTCAGAATGAGGGACCTGTGTCACAGATAGATAGGTTATGACCTACATGACTATGTGGGCATTCAGGGGAAAGGCAATATTTCAGAGATACGACTATTTAATTCTGAGTGATCTAAATAAGTGTGAGAAGGCTATCTAAATCCTGGACAGGCTGAGAGAATTTCTATTCCTGTCTCAGAATTCAGCTTCATGTTCCTAACAATAGAAATTTTGAGCCTGTGATTTTTCCTCTTCTAGTTGCTATCTTTAAAAAGTAGAGACATGAATTTCTTGTTAGTCTTTCAGTGTCTGTAGAGCTCTTGGCATTCTACTAGGCGTAAACAGTAAAAATTGATCTTTCTCTTCAGTTCTCTTGACTTCATGTTTAATGAGTGTGGTAAGCACTAAAACCATCGGTCCATTCAGGCAAATATAGCTAGGACTTGAAACCACAAGGCAGGCATTCCCATCAGGCTTTCAGAACTGATATTGAAATAAGCTCCACTATCACAAATCTGCCATTTGTGATTAAGTATTGAAATCACATCTCACCTCTATATTCTTGCTTTGCATCTCAAACCCTGGTTAAAAAATATTTTTAAGAGAAAGTGACAAAACAGGATTTGTGGGTGGATGGTAAGTTAGTACTTTAAAACAGCAACTGCTAACAATCTGAAATATGAAATTGTGTCACTGTCAGGCAAGGAGAGATGCAGAAACCATCGTTTGAAGTAAATCTCAGGCAGAAGCAGAGCGTGGCTCTGACTGACAGGACCCAAGATGGCTGCCACTCGGAAGGCCTCACACCTTCTCCCACTCCTCCTCAGCCTCCAGTGGGGAGGCGGCTGCTACTCAGCTATTGCTCAGTATAATACCTCCTCCTCTGAATTATTAAAAGGGAGTTTAAGAATATTTTTAGCAGCATGAACTATGATGTGAAAAATAATGAGGACCTAGGGCTGTTGAAAGGCTGTTTCCAATTTCAGTTCACACCCTGACATGCATGGTTGTAGCTCAGCTGCCAAGAACAAACTTCTCACTTTGAAATGCAGCAGCCCAGATTTCACAGTGGTCCTAGGGCTTCAAAACTGTTAATGCCTTTCCTTGTGAAACCACACATAGCAGCAGTCTGCCTTTCAGGGTTAGCTCTCTGGTGAAAAGGATTGGACACTTTCAGGGTAGATCTTTGGAGTAAAGTGAGGAAATGGATCTGGAAAAAAAGCTGTGATTGAGGGCCTATTCTTAGCTCACATATTGTGGATTCAAATAGTTTTTCTGTCTTTCTGCATTCAAAGTAGCGCAATGAAACAAAGGAAGGGAGTTGTTTCAGAGCTTCATCAAGTGCGCTGGTCACCCAACCAGCCAGCCAGCCAGCAGCACTGAAAGTGGCTGCTGTGGGCCATGTATGACATGCATTGCTTCATGTGCCCCAAGGGTACCTGGCTGGCAAGGAATAATATTTAGTGAACAATTATTGAATTCTACCAAATTGTGAAGTGGATTCCAACTGGAGCTTCTCACACGGGGTGATGTCAAAACAACACCCTATGGACATAGAGCAGGTGTGATGCTTGGGGAGGGATTGCGTATTTAAAAATCTTCATTTTAGTAACCAACTTCAGCTTTTCATTTCTGACTGCCAGCTTTATTCTGCTGGGCTAGTGGAAAGAAACTGTAACCTTAGTCCTTTCTGGGGTTTCCCCATTCCTCCCCAGGATTGTCACACTTCTGGATTTTGTGCAATGTAAAGACCCTGGGGTAGGGTGCTGTCAGGGCCTCTGACACCTGTCCATTTCCATATTTCTGTCTTTTCCACACTTCAGGAACGGTGACTCTCAGCCACTCCTACACTCAGCTTAAGGCAGGAGGATATTGGATGAGGGTTTTTTGGTCTCGCTGGTCTACAGACAGTTCCCTCCCTTCTCTAAAGACTTGCTGCTTAAGGACCGAGGTATAGGTCCCCTTTGCACCTAGACTTCTCTCTCTCTCTCTCTCTGTCTCTCCACTAAGGATTCTCTTTGGGGACTGAGAGAACTCTTTCTTTGTTCAGGCTCTTTGAGATCCTCCCTAATCCTGAGGACTCTTGTTAAACACAAGGCAGAAAGACTAATGAGGATAGTTCTATTTTTTCCCTCGATACCTTCTTCCCTTGAGGCAATGAAAAGCAAAGGCAATTTATGAGAACATGGAGGAAGGGTAGAAAGAATTGAAAGAGGGTAATGTAAGGAAGAATAAAAAATAATTGATTGCTTTAAAATATAATCCTTGGGCCAGTGATATCACTCAGTGGCATAAGCGCCTGCCTGGCAAGCACGAGGTCCTGAGTTCGACTCCGCATATAAAATATAATCCTTCATAATGTTTACATTCCTTGTGGGAAGTTGGGACAGGCACATAACACATCTTAATCCCTTTTTTCATCCCCTTTCCCTTTCCTCCTTCACATGTACTAGTAAACTAAAAGAAAGAAAGAAAAAAAAGAAAGAAAGAAAAGTAATAAGAAATTGTCCTTCATCAAACCCTGTGGATTTAAATGTACATATTCATCAAAATTCCAGCAAGGGGAGTGGGCAAAGGAAATGTGGAGGTAAAGCAAATCCATCTCCTATGGGACTGAGAAGGAATAGCTGTGCACACTCAGTGGTGCTTTGCAAAATTTTCAAATGCGTCAAATGTGATAAAAATGATGGGATAGGATGGATGGCCCCATTGTATAGTAGACAATGATCAAATGACTTGTGGGGCATTTGGAGCATAGGGTAATTTTTTGGGGGTGGGGAAAGGTGAGTCAAAGGAGAGAAAATTTCTCTGAAATAATTTGTACTTCTTATAAAGGTACAACCACTGACTCAGAGGACACTGGCTAAAAAAGATTGCTAGTGTAGAGTCCCATCATCTAATTTTTAAAAGGATGACTAAGTTGAAAGTTTTGTCCCACGTTGTCCATTTTAAATATAGAAGTAAAGCCATCTTTGGAGTTCTTGTCCTTGTTATTCTCTGGGATATTCCCATGTAGTGCGATCAGGTTGAACAATTTGGTTAATTTAAGAATAAGAACAAATGAAAAAAGAACATCTTCAATTGCACCTAGTATAGCACTGTATACATGAGTTTGAAACACAAAAATTTTGTCACTCTAACTCTTCATTGGCGGTCTACTTGCAGGGACCAAAGATGCCATCAAGGACTTAGATGGCATGCGTGAATCACCGTTGTGCTCTCAGTCTCGGAAGCCCAGACCAGCTGCAGGGACAGATGGCCCATGGCCCTGAGTCCTACCCTGCTGGCCTGAGAGAGCCAGAAGTGCAGGAGGGAGAAAAAGAGAGAAATCAGAGCCAGTAGCTGTTACAAGTCCAACTGTTGATCCCATTCCAGACATGAGCACAGTGATAGTCTGGCTGCTGAAAGAATAACACATGTTCTAGCCACAGAGATCCACCAAGGATATGACGGTTTGTGTTCACACATGTGTGTTGTCTCATGAACATCCAGAGGAAGGCGAAGCTCAGAGGGATTTTTTTCAGTATGATTTAAAGGAATGTATTTTGTGACTTTGTTATAACTTTGCTACTCAAGGTATGGTTCATGGGCCAGCAGCATTGGTGTCACCCACAGCAGGTTAGAAATACAGAATCTCAGGCCCTACACCGAACCCAGTAACGCTGATTCCACATTTCAACAAGACTCCCAGGTGATTTGCTTGCACTCCAAGACTGAAAAGCATAGCAGAAAACAACATCAGCTCCTAGTACTGGGTCAATAGGATTGGACAGAAAATTTAGCTGTGAGCAGCATTGGTGAAGTCAAGGAGACCAAACTGAGAGAGGCCTGGGTGGTAGACCTAGGCCTGCCCTTTCCCTCTGTGTGAACCCAGGGAAAATCACACTTTCCTTTTAGTACCAAGCACCTCTTCTTTACAATGAGAGGAATGATATCTGACTCGTTCACCTCAGGGTTGGAGTGAGGACTGAATGAAATACTGTATCAGAAAAATGATCTGTAAAGTACAATGCACTTTCTAGACGTGAAGGGATAAAAATCATAGTTATTCAGCTCTGCCTAAAATGGAACCTGGACCCTTTTTGACTTGTGAAATGAGTCATCCAACCACTCTAAGTCAACTAAGAAGAAGATGTACGTGACAGGCAAGAGATGTACGTATACATTCAGAGATGAACACAGAATTCTAACTGTAAAAATGGCTTCATGAAGGCACTATTGAGGAAGCTAGCAGTGGTTCTCAACCTGTTCTTTAAGACAATCCAGGGATCTTTTAAAAATACTACTGCTGGGGTTCCAATGATAACTGACTGAATCAGAATCACCAGGCCTGTGGAACAGATATTATTTTTAAAAAATTTTCCTACATGATTCTAAGGTGTAACCAGGGCTGAGAACCACAGATAGAGTACTAGGCCTGAGCATGTTGCTGTATACAACTGAACAGTTCTTGTCATTGCCAACTGTGGAATAAAATGGGGACAGGGAAATACTTCTGCTTCCCCTACCCCATCAAGAACCCCTCTTAAAGTAATTCATTTTAGAATTTAAACTTGGCTTATATTAAAGAAGATGATGGTCTCGTTTTATACCACCATAAACTCTGAACACCAGAGATTCTTTAGGTTGTCTCTTGTGAGGCAATGAGGTGAGGTAGGGCATTAGAGTTCTGGTTCCTTAGGTTTTGTAAATGGGAGCTATTGAAAAAGGGATTCAGGGAAGTAAGGAATGGGCATTTGGACTAGGGGCAAGCTCGAGCAAAAGCCACTAATTATTGGGTAGGGAAAAGTGGATGACTGAGTCAGGATGGTGTTTGAAGATTCCTCAGGCAACACTCTGATGGGCACAGTGAGCTCTCTGGAGCCAAGTCAGCCTTCTGAGGACTTCCGTCTTTGTCTTGTGTCACCAAGGACACACACTTGGTCTGCGTCTCTCCACTCCAGGGACCACCTCCTTTCTGCCTAGGGCTCCAGCTTAGCTGAGAATATAACTGTCTTCTCTTATTCCATTGGTGAGGACTGTGGTCAGAAAGTCTCCATCTTAGTTCCTTAAGATGGAAACAGCCTGCCAGAAGGAGAAGCCATAGTGTAATGCATATGGTCTACACACTACCTACAATGTTGTGTGTGCCAAGGCACGAGGCATAGGGACGTTGACAGTGTGAGGTGCCAGTCCCCATCTCACATGTACGCAGGGACTTGACTACTTTCTCCTCAACATCCTTAGCTTGTCTCTCCATGTACTCAGCTGACCCCAAGGATCTACTTGGTCCCCTTTGGCCAGTGAGTATGAGCTTGTCTTATTGACACAGGAGCCCATCCTGTCACCATCAACTGAGCCTGGCTGTTCAAACATCAGGTGTCCAAAGTGGCACTGGCGCAGGGCACTGGGCTCAGCCTGACCCAAGCAGCAGCAGCAGCAGCAGCAACACACTTCTTTTCTTGCTCAGGGTTAACTCAACCTCTCCACAGCCTTTTTTCAGGGGAATCTCTCTCGCCTACTATTGGTGGGATCCAGGAAAGAAATTTCCTTTAATGGAACACATTTACTAGAAAGGGAAAAGAAAGCCACAGCTTCATTTTCTCTGTAATTTTTACCTTGTAAAGAGAAAAAGAAAGAAAAGCCTTTCCCGGGCATTTTTACTTCTATTTCTTTTATCTCCCAATTGCAAATCTCTTTACCTCTCGCCACTGTTCTAAAGCAGTTCAGAGAAAGAAGGCACTGTTTCTGTGGCCTTGAGAACCAGACTGTGGGTCTGGTGAAGAGACGACTTCGCAGGTAGAACGGGGGTCACAGGCTCCCTTTTGGAAAGCTTCTAGGAGCATTATTTGGTAGGAAGAGGCTTTTAGGCTAGGAGGGTGTTATCAGATTCGATCTCCAAACAGTGGTAATTAACTGACTTTGCTTAAATTTTTTAAAAACAGGATATTGCTGCTCAGGCATTTAGACTTGTGGTAGCACTGGGTGTCCTCCTCAACTTTAGTGCTGGCACGAGCCATGGAGTCACATTCTCAGACAGTGGCTAAGTCTTCCTCCTGCCTCTGATTGCTCTCTGCAGGCTGAGGGTCTGCAAACTCACTGAATATTCTGCCTGGGCAGTGAAATTGTGAAATATCCTTTGTCGATCACTCAAAAGTTCCAGAGAAAATTTTATTTTAAGTCCACGATTGCAATCCTCACTTTCATGGGGCCTTTCTTGATTTTGTGAACTAATCAGTTCCTTATCTGTCTTTCACTTCTCATTAGAAAGCACTGACATGGCTTCAAATTTGTTGTAATCTCATTACTCTATGTGACTTCTATAGAGTGCCTTCTTATTTTTCTTCCTGTTATTTTCATTTGTGGGCATTTACAGGGTGTTACGTGTCAGTGTTCGCAAACCCCAACCACAGAGCTTCAATCTGTTCATGATGGGGCTCCAAGATCTTTATAATGAAGAGCTCTGTGGTTTGCCAAAATTCCATTCAGTAAGGAAGAGTCCCTTCCTCTACTCTGTTTTTATGGTGGCCTTTTTCTTCCACACGTGAGCATAAGGCTTGGGGACAGTAAAAAGTGGCTCCTTGTTACCAAAACCTGAGGCCTCACGCTTTCTAGAAAAACCACAAAGACATAGTGCTGATCTCAAGAACCTTTCTGCCTGTTCAAATCCTCCTTATGATATAAGAATAAAAGTCTCTAAGTGTTGGGGACCACAAATTCACAATGGCTAATTTTGCGTACTTCCCTAAGGGATAAATGGAGACTTGGGATTACCAGTATCACCCTTTCGAGATTTCCCATTAACTCTCTAGGGATGGGCCATCCTCTCCCACCCACTAAGACTAAACTAAGACCACTAAGATTAAAAAACACTCCAGGGCAAGATCCTTCTTAGCATGAGATCATCTCCGCCCTCATGAGTCATCCCTGCTGAGTCATCAACCTCTGAGTCTTCCGCTAATCCCTCTGGTCATCGTATACACCCAATAAATAGTGGCTGGCCTGGAGCGTCTTTGTCTCTGCCCATCCTCAGGCACTGACCTCCCAGCCCCTCTTCATGCATTACTAAATTTGTCTCTGTTTCTTATTTCATCCTTTCTCAGTACCCCTCATACAGGCAGCTGTGGATCTTGGCCAGGTCCTCAATACTTGGCGCCCAAACAGGGACATTCTAACTAGGCCTGAGAGGGAAGATCCATCCAGGTGGAAAGAAGATGGCTAGAAGGACTCGTGGGATGAATTTGGGGACGTCCAAATAGAAAGTGAAAGGTAAAGCACTTGGCTCCACGGAAAGTTTTCTGTAGCTGGGAAAATGGGGCAGAAGCAATCCAAAGAGCAGCAGAATTATATCCAACTCTTGCATAAGCTGCTTAAACAAGTGGGAACTCAATACTGGCACCTTAACTAAAATGTTGTGTGAAATTATTAAATTCAATCCTCAGTTTCCACAGGCGGGAATCTTAGATTTAGAAGATTGGGATAGGATCTATGAAAGTTTAAAAAGAGCTCATGGCAGGGGTGAAAAAGTGCCATCAAAAACATTCTCCTGTTGGGTATTAATTAGTAAGATCTGTTTTAGAACCCTTAAATCCCGCACCGCTAACGCACCAGTGCTAGAGCAAATCGGGAGGATGATCATAGAAAAGGAAAATCAGATGGAAAGGAGAGCCGAAAATTACAACAGGAAGAAGGGTCGGTGCGTGGGAAGGTAAAATCTCCAGGTGCTCCCCCTATAATCGGGGAGGAGCTAACGGCAGACAAGGCAGAAGGAGCAATTCCAGGGCCTGCGCCTTCAGGCCATATAGGTCAGAGCCGTCTTGCGCCTTGCCTGTCTAGTTATCAGGCGGCAGTGCAAGAAGCAGCCACGCAGGGAGAAATTCTCAGACCTTGCTGCTTTCCAGTGATCTATAGACCTGACCCAGATTATCAGAATCAACTGCAGGCAGAACGTCACATTTTTGACTTTAAGTTGTTAAAGGAATTAAAGGAGTGTAATGAATAATGGAGCTCAAGGGCCATTTACCTCAGGGGTTTTGGATTCTATCGTGGAGACTCATCAGTTTAATGTTCAATTACAAGAGCGAGCTAAGGATCAGCTGACAGAAACAGAGGGGATGACAGGGCCAATATAACTGCAGAAATGTTATTGGGAACGGGACAGTTTGCAGATGTAACCCAACAGTTGCGGTATACCAGTGAGACTTTTGAACAGATAGGACAGATAATGAGAAGAGCTTGGCTTACTGTGCCTGAGGGCGGGGCTCCTGTCCACTCTTTTCTTAATATCTTACAAGGGCCAAGAGAACCTTACACACAGTTTGTGGCCCGAGTACGAGAAGCCATACACAGACAGATTCCTCATGCTCAAGCAGCCGACATACTTGTTAGGATGAAGAATGGGAGAAATTTCAAAAAGAGAAATTTATTTTACACAAAAGCTGGTGGAGGAGTGACCCATGTGCTCCATTAAAATTAGTGGGAAAAACCTTTCAAGACCTGTTAGATACAGGTGCTGATGTTTCTGTAATCTCGTCTCATCAGTGGCCCGCTGCCTGGCCTGCTAAACTAGCTTCTGAATCATTGGTGGGACTTGGGTCACCCCAAGAAGTCTTACAAAGTGAGTCTCCCTTAACATATCATGGGCCTCATGGTCAAACTGGTTTATTTCTTCCCTTTGTAGTCTCTATTCCAGTAAACTTGTGGGGAAGAGATTTATTAAAAGAATGGAAAATGAAATTGACTACTAAATCCCCCTCCACTGCTCAAAAGGTTATGAATAAGATGGGATATATGCAAGGTAAAGGACTGGGAAAAAATAATCAAGGAAACCCCCAGCACTGAGATGTTAAAATTAAGTTAGACTGCACTGGAATCCGGTATCAAAACTCCTTTTTATTGGGGGCCATTGATGCTTCTCCCAAAACAGCTTTACCCTTATAATGGAACACTGAAACTCCTGTTTGGGTAGATCAATGGCCCCTCAAAAAGGAGAAGCTTGTGCATCTGTATGAGTTAATATAGGGACAAATTCACCTGGGTCACTTGGAGCCTTGGAACACCCCTGTGTTTGTTATTCCTAAAAAATCTGGTAAATGGAGATTGTTACAGGATTTGAGAGCAATTAACACTTGTTTGCAGCCGATGGGGGCTTTGCGGCTAGGGCTTCTGTCCTCCATGGCTGTGCCTAGGGAGTGGCCCCTAACTGTCATAGATCTCAAGGATTGCTTCTTTACAATTCCCATACATCCTTCTGATCTTCAGAAGTTTGCTTTTTCTGTACCTAGTGTAAGCTTTAAGGAAACTATGAAAAGATATCAATGGATGTCTCTTCCACAAGGGATTAAAAATAGTCCAGCCTTGTGTCAACATTTTGTAGGACAAGCCCTGCAAAATGCCAAAGAACAATCCCCTGAAGCATATATCATCCATTACATGGCTGCTATTTTATTTTATTTTATTTATTATCATTTTTTTAATGTGGGTACTGGGAGTTGACTTCAGGACTTCACTCTTGCTAGCAAGCGCTTGTGCCACTGAGCGATATCACTGGCTCTTTTTTTCCTTTACGTGGGTTCTGGGAGTTGAACTCAGGACCTTCTGCTTGCCAGGCAGGCGCTTATGCCGCTGAGCTATCTCACCGGCCCATGGATGCTATTTTATTAGCAAATAATTCTAAATCTCAGTTATATGATTTGTTTGCCTTGGTGATAAGGGATTTAAAGGCTTTTGACCTTTGTATAGCTCCTGATAAGGTACAGATTTCCAGCCCTTATTATTATTCAGGAACTTTGTTAACATGATGGGCAGCGAGACCTCAAAAAATCAAAATAAGACAAGATCTGCTGTTGACTTTGAATGATTTCCAAAAGTTGTTAGGAGATATTAATTGTTTCCACCCTAAACCAGGAACAGTCACTTAATAGTTAAAACATCTTTATGAAACCCTGCAGGGTGATCCTCACCTTGAGTGTGGAGGCCTCTCGGAAGCTACAGCTAGTAGTCAGTGCTGCACCAACATCAGGTGTATCGTGTTAACATCCAATATCCTCTTGTTCTGTGTGTACTCGACACTCCACATTCTTCTGCAGAATTGTTAGGTCAATTCTGTGATAATCAATTACTCCCCATAGAATGGTTTTATCTTCCTAATCAACTGGTAAAAACTTTACAGTTGTATACTGAACAAATGGCTATAATTATAATAAATGGAAGAACCATTCCACTCAGCTTTTCGCTGCTGATCCCTCTATAATAGTTTTACCCATAGATTTGACTCAAAATGCTATATTGTTACAACAAGCTATATACTGGCAGGTGGCTTTTGCAGACTTTATTTGACAGGTTGGCAATCATTTTCCTCATGATCCCCTTCTCTGATTCTTTCTTAAACATCCTTGCATTTCACCTAGAATAACTCAGTTAAAGCCCATTTCTAATCCGCCTACTTTTTTCACAGACAGCTCCTCTAAAGGAAAAGTGGCCACATGGAGTCCAGATTTTCAGCATGTCATTTTAACCCCTAATCTTTCAGAGATGACACAACAAACTTCTGCGAATATAATCAGCGATTCCAGTTATGCAGTGTTTCTCACCCAAAGGCTTGAAAGTGCTACCTTGTGGGCCCCTTTAGACCCACCTTTGCTTAACCTATTTTTAAAATTATAGTGTATCATTCACAGCCATACTGCCCCCCTCTCCATCAGACATGTCAGATCTCATTCTAATTTACCTGGACCTTTAGCTTATGGTAATCAACAGGCTGATTCATTAATCACTTCTGTTTCCTCTTTTGATCTGGCTAAAAAATCACATGGGTATCACCACCAAAACAATAAAGCTTTAACAAAAGAATTTCAATTGTCATGTTCACAGGCTAGAAATATCATTCTCTCTTGCCCTAACTGTCAAAAAATCCCTCACCCAATACCCCCTGAAGGTAGCAATGCCAGGGGGCTCAGACGAAATGAAATTTGGCAAATGGATGTTACTCATATCCCCTCTTTTGGGCGCTTGCAATATGTTCACGTTTCTATTGATACTTATTCCCATTTAATGCATGCTACTTGTCATTCTGGAGAAAAATGGGACATATTCAACAACATTGTCTGCTTTCGCCACTGTGATAGTACAAAAACTATAAAAATAGATAACGGTCCTTCTCATACTAGCAAAGCATTATCTTCCTTTTTTCAGCTCTGGCATGTTAAGCACTTTACAATCATTCCATATAATCCACAAGGTCAAGCTATAGTTGAAAGGGCCTATTTAACACTCAAAAATCAATTAAATAAACAAAAATGGGGAATACAGCTTCCTCCACAGGCTTACCTGGGCCATGCCATCTTCACCTAAAATTTTTTAAAATCCACGAACAGAAAACAACTGCACTGTGGCTGAATTGCGTTGGCAGTCTGGGCCTGACTCTAAACTGCCACATGCTCAGGTCTTGTGGAAAGATACATGGACAGGTAAATGAGAAGGTCCCTCACTGTTAATAACCTGGGGATGAGGGTATGCTTGTATTTTAGCAAAAGATGGATCATCAGTGTGGCTACCATCCAAGAATGTGTGACCGTGGAAGATGGAAGTCCCCATGGTGACATTGGTTGACCACCCTGCAGGTCAGACTGCCGTCAGCGACTTTTGCACAGATGAATATCAATAATCAGCCTGTGGCAACTCCAACCCTACAGATGATGGCAGCCAAACCAATTATGAACAAGAGCCTGGAGAAGACAATCTACGAGGCCAGTGCACTGGTAGACCGTCAGGGTCTGGCACAGACTCCTGACACTGTTTGTTGCTATGATGACTATCATGGCATGTGCAGTATGTATACCCCCAGTGTCGGGGTAGAATATCGAGCTTACATCCCCAATCCCCCCTTACTTAGACTAGTTACTTGGATTGATCTCCCACCTGAAATTTATCATGAAACTGACACATCCCATTTACCAATGAATTTGATACCAGGCCCAGCCATCCCTATAGACATGAAAGATAAGGCAATTGTTAATTGTACTTCTGATTTTACTTACCCTCCTCTGTGTGTGGAAGATGTTTCCATACAGTCTAATTACCGTTATGTCACTTCATCTCAGACCTGGTTGGCCCATACCCCTGAAAACTTTATTATATTAACCCTGTGGTCTATGTTCTATATAATTGTTGGAGAAAAATCATTTCATAATTAAATTGTGATTAGGGTTTGTTTGAGGCCTAGTGTCTTGCCAGTCAGGCTGGCCACTATTGTCACCCAAATCTGGCCTGCTTACCCCCTAGACATATTTAAATTATCTTTAACAGTCTGTCTCATTGGAGGGAACAGTTACATGTGGCTGTCAAAACAGCAGTGAGTATCCTGTATAGCTGGAAATTCCAACCAGATAAACCATCAGCCTAGAGCCCATCTGAATAACTGTCTTTGCTTTCACAGGTGTAAAAGGTTTTATTCCTTCTGATTCTTATTACAAGAGATCTCTGTTAGTTGACCTATAAAAATGTTCTGACTAGTCTATTTATAGTTACAAACTTAAAAACTATAAAAGTGTTATTACAATTCAAATTGGCTAAATATATTTGAGTGCACTCTTATTTTATAAACAAATTGTCTTATGTGTATTTGTTTGTGTGGCTGTCCAATTTGTAAGCAGCTGTTTTCTTTGAGCTCAAAAATTGTTTTTCTATTTTTTTGCATTTTTGGATTTTTGACACATTTGTCTGTAAATTAAGTCAGCTTATAGATAAATGTTATCTAAATTAAAGACATGCTTCCACCCAAGTTGCCAGCTGGTCAAAGTGAGGTTAAAATTGGTTTTATAAATGTAATGCATATTGTTGTTTATGCACTATGACTCAAAAATCTCTGATAAAAATTATGTGTAAAGTGTTATGATCTGGTTTTCATAGGTCATCAGAAATTCGTGAAGGTAATTAAATGGGGACCCTTCAGGCTTGGGGGAACTATTGGATGGGACTCAAATTGATGAATAAGGAAGCAGCTGCCTGGAAAGACTTCTCCAGTCCTCGTTCATTAATGGGGAGACCCAATAATCTCCATAGCCTTATGGGAGACACCCCAATAAATGTTGTTCAAAATATATTATTGTGATATGTTTACACTGGTCATTGTCAAAAGGTTAAGTTTTTAAAAAATAAGACAATAAGGTTTTCTGATTAAAAGATGCTCTTGCTACAAAGCTAAATTAAGAAACAAAATAATGACAATTCATTTTTGCTAATCTCATGGTGTATTAAATGTATTCATGCCTTCAGATGTACAGGTCTTCTAAAATGTAAAACTGAGATTGTTTATGGTGATGGACATTTTCTTTCAGATTCAGACATCTGCCTTTCTCTTGTGCTCCAGCTACTAGTGATAGGAGGTTCAGGTCAAGCCAACATGAGGTCACCAGTTAAATGATAATTTGTAACAAAATTTTATGTGATGTGTATGCTATATATGTGCCACTATACTTAGAGATGCTTAGACATTAAGCCATCCAACAATGTCACAAATTCTTCAGTGGCATCCTATTGAAGGATAACAAATTAGGTGAGAGTTTCTTTCTGTCTTTTAATGTCTTCTGATCAGATGGAGATGTTTGACTAAAAAGTATTCTATCCTAGGATGGACATTTAAATGTGTTTCAAAGATAATAGCATGATTGTCATGCTGAAATACTATGTATGGCTTTTGATCTCAATTTTTCTCTGTAAAACTGTATAACTGTTGTCTGCTAACACTACAGGGATTCAACTACAACATCAGTGGTTGGTAAGAAATAACAGCTTTCTGGCTATACTTTATATTTCAAAATGCTTGATATTCAGAAAAAATTATAGTAATTATGCTCACTGTTCCCACTACAATTCTAATGTCACTGATCTTCTCTTCTGGGTGTTCAACAGCTGAGGTTTAAGACCAAATCTAGAAAGGTAACTGGGCAAAAAGGATAGCCAATATTTTGGCCCCAGCCCTCCAAGGTCAACAAGAACCTAGGACATGAGGGAACATTTTGTGCAGCATCCGACAACTCTGGTGAGTCACACAACCTCCTGACCAAGGAGATTACTGGGCCCCAGGGTTTGGGAATACAGCCAACAGTGTGCCAAAGGAGGGTCACCAGAGGGAAAAATCTCCCATGCTTTCATAGAAAACAATTGGTCAAGCAAAGGCCACGACTCATCCTGGTGGCTGACACTGACAGAGGAGGTGAGAGGCTTTGTGCATGGTTTTAAAGTAAATCCTGAAGAGACTCAACTGACCTTGATAAATAGTGAGAAATTAATTTTCATTAACACAGGTCTCACTTTAACTTGGTCTTAAACACCCAGCAGAAAAGTACAACCGGGCCGGTGAGATAGCTCAGTGGCATAAGCGCCTGCCTGGCAAGCACGAGGTCCTGAGTTCGACCCCCGGTACCCACAAAAAAAAAAAAAAAAAAGAAAAAGAAAAGAAAAGTATAACCAACAGATGTATAAAAACAATGCCATAGTAATAAGCTAGATATAAAAAGGGGCACCAATTGTTGACCCCTTCTAGCAATTTCCAGCTACACCTGTAGCTGAGCACCGTTATAGGTCATTAAGAAAAACTACAGTAAAATGTACTTTGATTATATATGATCTAATTTCTCAGAAAGTTTGTTTATTCCTGCCTGGAGACTGCCAGACTCCAAGTAATCATGCAGATGAAACCAATGACAAATGTGTTAGACTCCTTCTACTGGTATCCACCAGATCAACCTTGTAAAGACAGTTTATAACTGCTAAACCACAACATGACGTCTATCTGAAGCCCATTAGATTGGCTCTCTGGAGAAGGTCCCTGACTGTGGTTGCCCCTACACTGACCCTTCACAGCTTGAAGCAGTTAGATGAGAACAACACCCATTCCTCTCTAACCACAGTTAGGGATACTTCTTCAGAGGGAGAAATATTATAGATAGCTGTTATTTAGAAATATTGTAGGTAGTCAGACAGGGCTGGACCTTGGAAAGGTCAGTGCAGAAGACAACTGTGGCTGGTGGTGCAATTACAAAAATAAAAAGGGAGAATATGATTACCTCACATGTACAATTAGATTTTGCTATCTTACCTTAAATTTTTAAAACCTGATTGCAGAAAGTAAATACCCTCCATCAGAACATCATTGGCAAAAGGACAATTCTGACGAGCTTGAGTCCTATAGAAGGACATCCAAACAGGAAAGTGGGATGGCCCAGTGCAGTTAACAACAAGATTGAGAGTATGCTTATGTTAACAGACAGTGGAACACCATTATGCCTGCCCTCCCAGAATGTGTGACCATGGAGAGAGGAACATCCCAGCCCCAGATTGGAGCCTGTTCCTGTCCAGCCCTCCAGTGTGAGCATTCTTGAGGATGACCCTGGAGAAAAGCCTGACATCACAAGTGCTGAGATCCATACAGGCTACAAAACCCATGACATTGGGACAACTAAAGAAGACAATGCAGGAGGCTCACGTCCTGGGGATATGACAGGACCTCCCGCAAATTCCTGAGAATGTTTGTTGCTATGATGGCTATCATATCCTGTATGCTGTTTCAGCTGCTGAAATTACAAAAATGAAAAGGGAGATATGTTGGGGACCACAAATTCACAATGGCTAATTTTGTGCACTTCCCTAAGGGATAAATGGAGGCTTCGGATTATCAGTATCACCCTTCTGAGATTTCCCATTAACTCTCTAGGGATGGGCCATCCTCTCCCACCCACTAAGACTAAACTAAGACCACTAAGATTAAAAAACACTCCAGGGCAGGATCCTTCTTAGCATGAGATCATCTCCGCCCTCATGAGTCATCCCAAGATTATCTGTTGTCTGCTGAGTCATCGACCTCCGAGTCTTCCGCCGACCTTGAGTCTCCCACTAATCCCTCTTATCATCGTGTACACCCAATAAATAGTGGCTGGCCTGGAGTGTCTTTGTCTCTGCCCATCCTCGGCACTGACCTCCCAGTCCCCCTTCATGCATTACTAAATTTGTCTCTGTTTCTTTTTTCATCCTTTCTCAGTACCCCTCGTACAGGCATTTGGGGATCTTGGCCAGGTCCCTGATATCTAAGCACATGTCTTACCTTTTAATCCTTTTTTCCATTTGGTTCTTAAATATCAGCATTTACTTTTCAAACCCTACTATAACGGGGGTTATCATCTTTCACTTAGCAACCTTTTCCCCAACTCAAAAAACAGGTTCAGCACACTCTGGAGCCTCTTCCTCCCCGGTACCTTAATCTTTCCTAGGAGCAGTTGCTAAAGATTGATGGCTTGGAGGCTGAGCGTGAAGTTCTGCTGCTCTTTTGTCCAAACTCAGAAATCCCATGATGAAGATCATGCTGGCTACTTCTGTGTTAACTTGACTAGGCTACATGGGCACCAGATATCTGGTCAAACATTATTCTGGATGAGGCTATGAGAATGTTTTAGGATGAGATTAGCATTTAAATTAGTCACGTGGGCTGGTGAGATGGCTCAGCAGCGTAAGCGCCTGCCTGGCGAGCGCAGGGCCGAGTTTGACTCCTGGAACCCACATACGAAAAAAGGGCCTGTGATATCGCTCAGTGGCACGGGTGCCTGCTGGCGTGCGAGGTCCTGAGGTCGACCCCCGGTACCCACACACACACACAAAAAAATTAGTCACATGATTAAACCAAGTTGCCTTCTCTAATGAGAATGGACCTTATCCAATCAGCTTAAGGCCTAAATACAAGAAGAAGTCTGAATTGCCCCCAAGTAAGTGGGAGTTTCTCCTACTTGATGGCCTTTGAACTGGGAACAGGTTCTTTCCCTGCCTTAAGATTCAAACTGAAACCTCAGCTCTTCCTGCGTCTCAAGTTTGCTGGTTTGCAGAGTGAAATTGCTCCATTATTTCTCCTAATTCTCAGGCCCTTGAACTTAGACTACAGCTATACCATTGGCTCTCCTGGGTCTCCAGTTTGCCAACTCCAGATTTTTTTGTTTTGTACCGGGAATTGAACTCAGGACCTCATGCTTGCCAGGCAGACGCTGTGCCACTGAGCTATATCCCTGGCCTGCCAACTCCAAAACTTGGGACTCATCCACCTCCAAAATTGCATGAGTCAATTCCTAATAATCTCTCTCTCCATCTGGATAATGCTAATGTATATATATACTGCCTAGACATCACAACACCTCTTGCTCTTCAAAGAGAAATCTTGATTTTTAGTGTTCATGATAAGCACTGTTGGGAGAGCATATACCTAATATATGAACACTCAGTCTAGAGTATAGAATTGGATTCAAGGACCAGTTTCTAATCCCATCTTTGCCACCAAGCAGCTACGCAGTTAGGGACTGATTACTTCTCTCTGCACTCCATTTTCTTATCTGTTCTCTATGTGAAAGAATCACAGTAGATTACAGAAAATTTCTCTTTCACTTCTAAAATCCTGTAGTTTTATTTTACTTAGTTTTAATTTTTAAATTGTAGATATTTAAGATATACAACGTGTTCTGATATACACAGAAATTATTTCTATAGTGAAGCACACAAACATGCTTGTTCTCTTACCTATCATCTTACATACTTTGTGTGTGTGTGTGTGTGTGTGTGTGTGTGTGTATGGTAAGAAGACCTGAAATATACTGTCTTGGAAAATTTCTAGTGTATGTTATTGTAATTATTGCTTTCACGTTGTACATCAAACTTGTTCTACTCTAGACTTACACATCCTACACATATGCAACTTTGCTCCCTATTGTTTTAAAACTAAAATAGTTAATACTCATTCAGATCATCTTTGTAAATTGAAATCTGAAGGCAAAATGAAGACGATAAAGAGAAGGACAGGACATTTGGGGGTCTGAGGAAATATCTTGTCACATTATCGTTAAGTATTCTTTTTGCCACCTTCTCCCATCAACCCTGAACTCTTCACTCTCTGAATTGGTTACAATGCCTCGGGCTGTAGGTAACTGAAAATCCTGATTCTGATTTGCTTAAACACTGCTAAACATTAGTTTGGCATGGTGCTGTCCCAGCTACTCAGGAAACTAAGGCTGTAGGATCACTTGAGTTCAGGAGTTGGAGACCAGCCTGGGCAGTATAGTGAGACCCCAAGTCAGTTATCTAACGGTGATAAATTCAGAGGCAGGACAGGTTCCAGGCATGGTGCAGTCACAGATCTGGTTTCACTTCCTGTGACTCTCCTGTGTTAGCTCCTATGCAAGATTGCAACAGTAATTCCTAGGGGTGGGAGGCATGAGGAAACTTCTCCCGAGTCCTCAACAGGTTCTTGGCTAGAATTGGATCATGCACCTTCTTCTAAAGCAGCTACTGACAGGGGAATGGAGCTGCTATGATCAGCTAAGCAATGGATTGGCAAACTACAGCTTATTGGTTAAAAACATCCCTTGGCCTGTTTTTATGACTCATGAACTAAAAAGAGCTTTTGCATATTTAAAGCAATATAAAAAACAAAAACAAAACAAATCCACAAAGAATACATGACAGGGATCCATGTAGCTGCAAATCCTAAAATATTTACTATCTGGCTCTTTATAGTAAAAAAATTGGGGTCTTGTGGCTTAAATGAATCAGGATCTATGTCGGAAGGAGGGACGGGAGCCCCCGTGTTGCGTGGAGGGTGGGCATGGGGGTCTGAACAAAAGCTGAGTTCTATTAGAAGGAAGAGGAAGCGATCGGTGTTGTTTTGGTAAGCAGCCGACTGCTTTGCAGCACCAGCCAGGTCCACCTGTACTCTTCTTGTTCTCTCTTCTTCTCTGAGATAGCTCTACACTGCCAACTGAAGCATTCATTGGCAACACACAATTGCATCAGAGATTGGCAGGTCAAGAACAGGAGCACAGATCCGCCAAGCATGAACTCTGTAGATACAACTTCTCAGAACTGAGGTTTCTGGATGGGAAGTGTTTTCTTCCTGAATATTTTGGGTTTTTTTGCTTACAAATCAATTTCCAGGTGATGATCAACTCTCCTCCGTGGAGAGCTGGACAGAGTATTTTCAGAGCATAGACACAGATACACTTCCTCGAGCACAGACGGACACGTGTGTACGCACACTGAGGGGAAGACAGAGACTCCCTGAGCTGCTCTCTCAGACAACGCTCAGCAGGGATGAGATGAAACTTGTACACACTATGAACACGGCTGCTATACGGAAAAGCTAATTATAGTCCCCAGCCGGCTCAGTTTTAGGTGAGTACAGGTTGTATTGGGATGAACTGAGCTTGCATTTAACTGGTAATATTTCTTATTTGACCTGTGTTCCCTTTTCTGAGAGCCTACTACCCTGAGTGTAATTGGTTGTTATTTACCCACAGGAACAAAGCAGACTCCGTAAACACCCTTCGAGAGCATGGTCTTCGAGCATTGTTTATGGCCTAAAAGAGTTTGTGCTGTGGATCTGCGTTCACAGGCATGAAGAACTGAATACCACTAAGCACTCCTTTCCTTGAAGCCTGTTATTAACTTCGGCACATCATTCCATATACCGCAATGCTATAAATTCTTAAAACTAACTCAGGATGTCATCCTTGTCCCTCTGCATAGCTGGCAGGAGCAGTGCAAGTGAAACATAGCCTGGCTGTGCTCCCAGAAATTCAGAGTTGAAATTTATTTTGCAGCCAGTGGATATATTAGGCAAGGATATGGATTTTCTTTGCCCTCTAATAAGACTTTGTGTGTGTGTGTGTCTTTTTGAGACAGGGTCTCACTATGCAGTTCAGGCTGGCTTTGAGCTCACTTTGTAGCCCAGCCTGGTCTCAAACTTGCAACAGTCCTCCTGCCTCAGCCTTCTGAGTGCTGGGATTACAGCCATGCGCCACCATGCCGGACTCTAATGAGACTTTCAAGGCGAAAGTAAATATTAAGCAGTTTAGCGAGATTAGTTATGAAGCAAAGCATCTTCTAATTATTTATTAGTTCATTCAACAAATAATGTATTTGCTACACCCATCTGTGGCAGGCCCAGTTTCCAGGCATGAAGATTCACAAGGGGAAAATCAGACAAAGATCTCTGCCCTCACATGGTTTCCATTCTAGTAGAATGGAAAAAACTTTGGAGTTGCAGTGTTTATATAATATTCGAAGCTATGAATGGAAAAGAGAACCAAGGAAGTGAATGTAGATATAAAAGAGACGTCTAAGGACTGCAAAACATTCAGGGCAGTACAGTTGATAAGGAAGAGATTAAAAAAGAAAAGTGAGTGAGGACTGAGGAAATCCAGGAGCATGAGGGGCTTTGTAAATAAAGAGCTTCAAAGGAGAGAAAAGGTACAAGTTCATCAGAGGCTGACAGGTCAAGTGCAAGCAGGGCTGAGAATTAGCTACTATAAATTTCATTACTTAGAAGTCCTTGTTGATCCTGATAAAAGTAATTTTGATGGAGGATTGGGAAGACAGGACTTGACTGAAGTATATTTAGGAAAGAGTGAGACAAGAGGAAATAAATTGCAGACTAAAGTCCTGTTAAAGCAGCGTTCTATAAAAGATATTAGTTACGTAGTTCATTTATTTTGCAATACCGAATGTGTGACTACAGTTGAAAAAAAGGGCTGAAGACTGCATTTCTGTCTTTTAAAGTCCTGACTTGTAACTTTCATCTTCTCTCACTTCTTGTTGGCCAGAATCCAGTCACAAGGTTAAAATAGTCTGCAAGAAAGGCCGAGAAACGTAGTCTTTGGCTGTAGAGCTATGTGATCAGTAAAATTTTATGAAGAGACAATTTGCAACTTCTGCCACAGGATTCTTTGAAAACAACTGAGCTGTGACTATAGAGTGAAAAATTTGTACATTTTTTTCTGTAGAGTTAACTTGACCATGGAGTGAAAAATTTGTACATTGTTTTCTGTAGAGTTAACTTGAATATAACTATAGTCAACAAATAATAATCTTTTGTGGGGTTTTATTTAGACTTTAGTTTTTCCTCATTAGGAATTAGCAAAAGGTCATGCTGGTCATTTTTTGTGCTACAAGTCATTTCCTTGTGTCTGGTTTGTACTGTGTATCTACTAATTGTGTAAAATTCTTATTTTCTAAAAGTATATTTGTTTATATTTTATTGTGAAAAAGTGCCTCAGGCCAATTACTTTTTAACAAGGTACAACTTCTCTTGATTTTTCTGTCTCATTTTGAGAGCTTTCTGTTGCTTCTATCATTTCCTATTTCAGTATAACCCAAATACTTACTAACTTAACTCTGTGGGACCAGAATTACCCTGACACCCAAGCCAGACAGATATTACTAGAAAACTACAAATGAAGATCCTTTGTGAATATAGATGCAAAAATCCTAAAACACTTGCAAACTGAATATAGTAGCATACAAGAAAGATTATACATGAGGATAAAATGAGACTTATTCCAGGAATGCAAGTCTGGTTCAGCATACAAAAATCACTCAATGCAATGGACCATATTAATAGGACGAAAGATCATGTCAATGTACAAAAAAAAATTTGACAAAATCCAGTACTATTGCATGATAAAAAACACTCAACAAACAAGGAAAAGAAGGAAACGTCTATAAATGTTATATATGATAAATGCTATGTATGACAAAGGTATTGGTAACCTATCTAATAGTGAAAATACGAAAGCTTTTCTCCTAAAATAGAAGCAAAACAAGAATATCTTTTATTGCCACTTCTAATCAGTGTTCTCAAAGTTTTAGTCAGAATGACTAAGCAAGAAAAGGAAATATGATATGATTACATATGTAGAAAATCCCAGAGGATCCATGAAAAACCTATTAGCATTAATGTATGAGTTTAGCAAGGTTAAAGGATACAAAAACAACATAAAAAGATCAGTTGTTTCCACTAAAATGTTTGTAGTTGTCCTTTTTTGGCAAAAGAAATGACTTTCATTTGGATGAAGATCCAAATGAAGATTTTGCCCACTGTGTCGTATGTTTCCTGTATAGCACCGTGATATATGAGATACAATGAGATTTATTCCAGGAATGCAAGGCTGGTTCAGCATACAAAAATCAATCAATGCAATGCACCATATTAATAGGATAAAAGATCATGTCAATGTACAAAAAAAAGTATCTGGCAAAATCCAGTGCTGTTGCATAATAAAAAAACACTGTGAAAACCCCCTCTACCTGAAATGCCGTCATCTTTTCTGTTTAATTTCATGCTCCCATGGAGTAGCCTAGTGATCTTCTGATATTTGGCCATGGAGGAGGAGTACTTTTCTTTCACAAAGTTTCACTTGTGTGTAGTGAAATGAGAAAAGCTTAGTCTTAACTCAATGTAAGGAACTGTCTTTACTTTGAGAATATAGTCTTTCTATTTCTTTGGTGTCAAAAATGTTCTTTCTATGAATTTGTCACGATAGCTTTTACTAGGATCTTTGTTGTTTTTAAATATATGTTTATTAAATGTGTTACTTGGTAAGATTAAAATTTAACAAAGGTTAATTAATAAAGATGAAGTAATTTAATTTTGAAAATTCACTTGAAGGAATTGAAGTCTGGAAATCACATGTTGAAGCTACATAAACTGTTTATTATGTGTTGAAGGCTGTCTAACTTCCCCTTAGCTGTATCTAAATTCATTTCTCCTCTCCTCTACCTTTGTATCTTCTTTTTACTTTACCTGACAAGCTTCTCTCCTCAATTCTCTTTTGTTATGCTAGAAAAATGTTGCAGTGGAAAGGACTAGTAAGTAATTTAAAGGATTCAAGATCGATTTGTTTACAGTCTTGAGATCATTCCTCAAAAGGAGAGAGGTTGTAACCTGAAGGACATGAACCTTAAATATTTTAATGGTCAAAATAGAAAGAATAGATTTAAAATGGGTAAGAATTTGGTTCAGCAACAAAAAGGAATTCATAAAATGGAGCAAATTAACCTCAGAACTGAGATCCAGCATGGAGTTTCTGTCCCTGTGGAATCCTTGCCAGGTCAACCCACATCTACTCAAGTTTTAGATATCGAAGCCAGGCCTCGTAACTTCTGAACAGTCGTTCTCGCCATCTGATTATGAAATACTTGGATAATCTGCCCCAAACTCCCATAAGGTTTTTACATCAGTGCGTTTGCTCGTGAGCTTTCCAAGTTCTCTAAGTAGTAGCACTGATCCATGGGCTTAAAAAATGTTCTTTGCCAATAAAAATGTGACAAGAAAAGCATAGTTTAAAATACGTCATCTAAAATATTTTATTTTGTATTCCTTCTATGTGTCAAACACTTTAAAAATTATTGTTAATGAACTATTTTTAAGAACAGCTTTAGATTCACAAAAATTGGTTGGAAAGTACAGAGCTCCTATATACTCCGTGTTACCATACATGTTCAGCTCTCCCTGCAATCCACATGCATCTGTTACAGTTGATGAATTTACACTGACATTATTATTTCCCAAAGGCCATAGTTTACATTAGGGAGATTCACTCTTTTCTTTTTTTTGGTACTGGGAATCGAACTCAGGACCTTGCGCTTGTCAGGCAGGCGCTGTGCTGCTGAGCTGTATCCCTAGCCTGGGAGATTCACTCTTGATGGTTGTATATTCTATGAGTTTGGACAAGTGCACTTACCACTGGAACTAGTCCTTTATTTTTTGCAATACTGGGGATTAAACCGAGGGCCTTCTTACTGAGCTGCATCCCCATCCCTTTTTTTTTTTTTTTGTGGGTACCGGGGGTCGACCTCAGGACCTCGTGCGCCAGCAGGCGCCCGTGCCGCTGAGCGATATCACCGGCCCCTTTTTCATATGTGGGTTCCGGGAGTCAAACTCGGGCCCTCGTGCTTGCCGGGCAGGCGCTTATGCCGCTGAGCCATCTCACCGGCCCCCCCCGACCCCTTTTTTAAAAAAAAGATTTGCTTTAAAATTTTGAGACAGGGTCTCCCTAGGTTTTATTTACTTCAGTAATATCATAATTATCTTTTCATAATGATAAAAAGTAGCAAACATTCTTCAGGCAAGTCAGCAGAAGTTCAGGAGAGCTTGCAGTGGTATGTATTTTCACAGCACTGGGTGTAGAAATTTCAGCAAAGTTTCTTTTCTATTGTCTTGAATAGGACTCTGCTTTGCCAAAATAATAATAATAATAATGATAATGATAATGATAATGATAATAATAATAATAATTTTTTACTCTATTTGTAAAAGAAAAGCAATGAAGTCCCACAGAGATTAACCATCTTGCACAGGGTAATACAATTAGCCTTAGACACTTGGTTTCCTCATTCCTGGTCTGCTGTTTTGTTCATAGCATCAAACCATTTTCCTCAGAATATCTGTCCTAAAAAAAAAGTTAACTCTAAAGATTAATGTTCAAGTGAGGTGAGAAATGGTAGCCTATCCCTGGAAAGCTTTTTCAGTTCTGATAAAGGGTATTATCATTTAGGTTGCAGAAGCAAAACTCCTGCACTGCAGGTTTCAACAAACTCATTGTTTGATCATCCATAGGGCATAACATTGGGTTACAACACAGCCCATCTCATACTTTCTAATGTAAATTTGTAATTCAGCATAATAGTAGCTGGCTTTGACCCAATCCAAAAATGGGCATCTGAGATGGATACACACTTCTCAGATGAAGAAATACAAATGGCAAATAAATATATGAAAAAATGTTCAACATCACTAATCATTCGAGAGATGCAAATTAAAACAACACTGAGATTCCATCTCACCCCAGAAAGAATGGCTATTATCAAGAAGTCAACTAATAACAAATGCTGGAGGGGCTGTGGGGAAAAAGGAACCCTTCTCCACTGTTGGTGGGAGTGTCGACTGGTGCAGTCACTGTGGAAATCCGTGTGGAGACTCCTCAAAAAACTAGGATTGGAGGTTCCATTTGACCCAGCTATTCCCCTTCTGGGTATCTTCCCAGAAGAATTAAAAACATCGTACCACAGCCATATATGTGCACCCATGTTTATAGCAACACAATTTGTAATAGCTAGATCATGGAAACAACCCAAATGCCCATTAACCGAGGAATGGATAAAAAAGATGTGGTATTTCTATAAAATGGAGTACTACTCAGCCATAAAGAAAGATAAACTGGAAACTTTTATAGGTAAATGGATGCAACTTGAGAAAATACTCACAAGCGAAATAAACCAGATGCACATTTGTAAACATCGTATTGTCTCCCTAGTATGAAAATGCAATTTCACTGTGACTATTCCATTCCTTAGTCTTCTATTTTTACCTAGCTTTTACATGGCTTAATCTTATACTGAGTAGTATTTTTCTCCAAAAGGTATTTGTACATTCTCTAATGCTTGAGTTTGTTAATACATGAGAGTGTTTACTTGTCTTTAAAAATAAATAAATAAATAAATAAATAAATAAATAAATAAATAAAAAAGAAAAAAAATAGTAGCTGGCTTTGCATCTAGGTAGCTGCACCTGGGGGATACATGAAGCAATCTTTGTGTTTACCCACTTGGTACGGTGCATGGCAAGGTGTGTGCACGTGTGTGAGAGTGTCAAACCAGGGTTTTTACCCATGTAAAGGTCCATGTAACAGTTTTTGTGTATGTTTCCTGGAGAATCAAGGGGAGTAAAATACACCGCCACCATTCTTCCAAAAGTGTTCTTTTGATTTTTATGGTTTTATGGTAGAAGTAGCCCAATTCATACAGTGGCACACGAAAAACCATATTTGCAACTTTGGGAGGAAGTCAAAATTGAATCATTAGGTGACTCATACATGGGTGATGAAGATGATGATGCCTTTGATGTTGGCCATGTGAGCCAAAGTTCCTGTGACAGTGAAATGGAGCAAGAATTGACTGATCCAGACACAGGGAATGCAGACCTACTTGATTCAGATGATGACAAAACAGCAATATGAGTACATATTTGACTAGTCAAAATGGTACAAAATGGGCATGCAACCAAATGGAACAATCCAGTGTTAAAATGAAGCCTGAAAATAGAGTGAGGATCTTGGCAGGGGTGAAACCTATTGGACAGAATGGTAGCCCAGCCATTCAATGTTGCAAATTGTAATAAACAAAATGCTTATAAGATGTTGTGAAATACATAAATGCTGAAATACAAGTAAAATTGTCTGTATGCACCCATAGCCATACTCAAAAATGTATTTATTATGATATCACACTAGCTGAACTGAAAGCATTCATAGGTCTGGCTATACTTAGCAGGGCTTCCTCATGGTAATCAAAGGAATGTAAAAGACTTACAGAAAAGCAATGTGTGTGGGCTTGAGGTTTGTAGAATAATAATGACAGTGAGGATATTTGGTTTCCTTCAAAGTTGCTTGAGGTTTGATGACAAAACCACCCATCAAGAAAAAAAAAAAGAAAAAAAGAACTGATAATCTAGCTGCTATCTGCTCATTGTTTGAGAGGTTTGTGGGTAACTGTCAAACAATTTATACACAACCTGACTACATGACTATTGATGAACATCTTGCAGCATTTCATGGTCACTGTAGTTTACAGCAGTATATGCCAAAAAAGCCTTCAAAATACAGTATAAAAATGTATACACTAGTAGATGCAAAGATATATATATATATATATATATATATATATATATATATATACATAATTTAGAAGTTTATGCCGGAACTCAGCCACCAGGTCTTTGTTTGTGTATTAATGAACCAAATGCTGTTGAGAGCAGACTTGTTGCTCCATCTCCCTAACTAATCAGAATGTGACATTAGACAATCACTTTACCAGTTTCCAATAGATGTTACATTTGCTAACAGAGCACAAGTTGAACAGCATACAATCTATATTCAGGAACAAAGCAGAAATTCCAAATGAAATGTTGCAATTTCTTCGTTTTTTTTTTTTTTTTTTTGTGGGTACCGGGGGGTCGACCTCAGGACCTCGCACGCCAGCAGGCGCCCGTGCCGCTGAGAGATATCACCGGCCCCTTTTTCGTATGTGGGATCCGGGAGTCGAACTTGGGCCCTTGCGCTTGCCGGGCAGGCGCTTAAGCCGCTGAGCCATCTCACCGGCCCAAATGTTGCAATTTCAAAACAGAAAATTGTATATTACAATCTTTGGATTTCAAAAGATATAACACTGGACTCGTATATGGCAAAGAAAAACAAACTAGTACTGCTGATATCAACATTGCACCATGATGGAAATACTGATAGGGAAACCTTGACAAAACGGAAGTCTGAGATGGTAACTTTCTACAACAAAGACAAAGGTGGAGTAGGTGTTGTTGATGAGTTACACAGCAACTATGATGTCACTTGAAACACAAAGCATTAGCCAATGGTTGTGTTTTCCTCAATCCTAGACATATGTAGCATAAATAGTTTGATAGTTTACAAAGAAAATAACAAGTGCAAATTACCATGGAGAAATTTTCTTAGAGGATTGGGACTGGAACTCATAGGAGATAATTTCCAGCAGAGGAAAAACAAAATGTTTCTGCCCAGGGAACTACGCAAAAATTGTGGAAGACATTTGTGAGCTGACAGGTGAACAGGCAGGTACAGCAACACAAAGACCTACTAGAACAACAAGAAAACCAAAAAAGATGTCAACTGTGCCCTACAGAAAAGGACAGGAAGACAAAACATACATGCTATCAGTATAAGCCATACTTGTGTATGGAACATGCAGTTTTCATGTGTGAAGACTGCCTTGGGTGTGTCAGCTGAAGCAAAGATTATTTCTGTGGTAGACTTTTGTTTGTATTTACATGGTAGTTCACATAGATTTTTATTTCTGATGCTGTCTTTTAGGTTTTTTTTCCCCATGTTATACTTAATTATGTTTATGGTACAATCATTTAGGTTTTATAAGCAAGCAAACAGCTGTTGTGAAAATGTTGATGTCTATTCTCAGCACTCATTACATATTTGATATTTTATTTTATTGATAACTTATCATCCTGCTAATTGCACATTGTACAATATAGCAAGAAGCTCCTGGCAAAAGAAGAAGACAAGAAAGGTGACAAGCACAGTCCCCCACACAGGAAAGGAAAGGAAAGGAAAGGAAGTACATGTGCTGTCAGTGTAAGCAAGACATGCATGGAACACACATTTGTTATGTGTGAAGACTGCTTTAGGTGTGATAATTGAAGTAAAGATTTTTTTGTAGAGTTCTATTGGTATTTTCATTGATATAAGAATTTATTTCTGTTGTTAGTCTTTGTACACTAAAAATAATTGATGTTGAAAATTTTGATGCTTTTTTATAAATAATAAATTATAAAAATTCAATACTTTATTTTTAATTTTTTTCCCTTTCAGTACTCATTGTTTAATATAACAAAACTCATAAAGTTAAAATTAATAATTCATCATAGAAATACTTCTAAACAATAAACATGGATATTATACACCCACCACAATGCGCCTTTAACACAAAATTGCTGTGATGCCCTGTCATCTGTGTTCATAGATACCAAGACTACCATGGAGGGTTCAGTCTCCCACTTGGCAGTGTGGCACATGGCTGAAGAAAGACAAGGAGAGATCTACAGTTTCAAGGGCCTCTGGGATGACCAATTAGTCTCAGAGGAACAAAGTGCCAAGAGTCACAGTGGCCATGGCTTTTATTACTTGGTGTCCCACAGAAAGTAGGTAAAGGTCATGACTGAGTGCTCAGGAATAATGGCTTCTGCAGGCATGGCTTGCAAAGGAGGAACAAAGCACTCTTGCACCAAGCATAGAGGCACCTGGTTTAACAGATAACTTGATGTTTGGAAAGCTGGCATCTTTACTGCTGGGAATGTATTTTTCAATTTGAGTCTCATGGCCTCAGCAGAGATGTTATCTCCTGCCTTAGCCCTGGAATTTCACAGGGTCTTGTTTGAACCTCCATTCTAGCCATGGGGGTCAAGTGAGCAATGCTGGCCCTTGTGCTGCCACTTTGCTGCAATGAGGCATGTTGGCATCTTGGCCGGACTCAGTCACATTCTTTTTAGCCAATTAGGGGAACATTTACCTCTATGTGGCCAGCCCTGCACATACAAGTGAACAGGGCAAAGATGAGGGCTAAACAGAAGGGGTGCAAGGGGCTCCATTTTCCAGGGGAACGTGGCTTGGTGGTCCTCCACACATAGACTTATGGAGTGTTGTCTCTACCTCCTCCTCTCCTTCCTATCTCCCCATCCTCATATCCTCTTCCCATCTCCACAGAATTCTTTCTTCAAGTGAACCCTTTCATAAGAGTCCAGTACAAGAAGCAGCTCTAAGTGGAGTTTCTCTCCTTGAGGTAATAGCAGGAGTTGGGATCTAACTCCCTCTTTCCCTCCATTTCCCTACCTCAAGGCCCCAGCATGGGTCAGCACCGGGCTCCTTGGTGAGCAGTTTCAAGACCAATGGTCCAGACTTTGACTTTCATTTTACCTATGAGGAAACCGAGGACACATCTTTATTTTCTTCAGTTATCCCTTGAGTAAATTCTTGAAAGAGCCTGTGGAAGTTAAAAATATAACCTCTTGCAACTCTGAAAACTTCCTAATTTTGACTAATATTTGACTCAGGCTATGTAAGTTGAAAATAATTTTCCTTTGGAACTTTGAAGGCATATCCTCACTAGCACAGGAGTCAGATGCCAGTCTGATTTTATTATTCTTTTTTGTGGGGAACATAATCTTCCCCTCTTGGAGAGTTAGAATTTAATAATGTTTAATTAACTTTTGCCAGAAGCTTCATCTTTAATACCATATTTCCCCCCAAATGACTGGGTCTTATATTAATTTTTGCTCCACATGACAGCTTATTTTCAGGTGACGTATTTTTTCATGTACAACAATCTACACTTATTCATTCGTTCATGTATTAAAACTACATTTATTCAAATACAGCCACATCATCTTCTTCTGGAACATCATCATAATTCAGTATGTCTGCAGTGGATGTATTAATGTGCCTATCTGGATGGTGACGTTCATTGAGGTTAATTTTTGGGGGAGAGCTTATATTATGAGCATTCTGAAAAATCATGCTAGGGTTTACTTTCCAGTTAGGTCTTATTTTCAGGAAAATTGGGCATTTGTAAATATTTGTATAAGTGTGTGTATATGCATGAATGTAATGCATTCCTATCTCACTTAACACTGAAATGCTAATAATCTATTTAGTACTTACTTTTTAAACCTTATTTCACTTCATGTTTCTGCAAGGAAATGATTCATTCCCATAACCACCAACATGGTCAGTTCCTGTCACATCTCTAGAGGTGAGAGCTCCTTGCCCTAGTGATACAAAGTGATGGACTCAACAGATAGATTCCAGACTGTTTTGTACAACAAGCAAAGAATTGCAAGTATACGTCAAGTGGTAAAAGAAAAAACACTACATTTATTGAAGATAACAGGAAGATGTGTTTGTGGCAGGTCTGTGTCAGCAGAAACAAAAAATGTGGCATGAACAGAAAAGTGGTTTCAGAGTGACAGGGAAATAAAAGCATGCACAGTTAAATCAGACTTTTGGATTTAAAAGAAGTGCACCCCAGCCCAAGTGCCTCACATTGGGTCTCTGCATAAGACTGACAGGAATGATTAATGGGGGCATTTAGTCATGTTCAGGGACCCTTACCTGCAGGCCTGTCCCTGGCCCCACTCTGACTGAATTATGTACATGAGATGCAGTCCATTTGTATGAATCTTTAATGAAGTTTGCGTGGGCAAAATGTCAGATCATGAGATCTAACAGGAATGTGCTCTGGCCTGGAGCCATATAGATTTTCTGAACGTTTGTTATTTTATTCCTGCTTCTCCTAGAACAATGGAAGGAAGACAATGGAAGGAAGACTGGCCCTGGGGTGTTACTCAAACTCAGGTGGGTGAAGGGAGAGAGGTGTCCCAGCTCTCAGTGTGCTACCCATACTACTGTGCCCTACTTTTAAAAACCACCTGAAGGTTTTAAACGATTTATGGGCTCAGAGGCATACGAAGGGCAAATGTTATGAAAGGAACATTCCGAAGCTGGTTCTGAAGCTAAATTCTTACTGAGGACAATTTTTCCTGTTCCCCATAAGGTTGTTGACAGTTTACTTTATGTGTAAACTTGATTAGGTCCCAGGGTGCCCAGACGCTTGGCTGAACATTACTGTGGGTGTGGCTGCGGGGTGTTTCTGGATGTGATTGACGTCTGAGTCAGTAGCCAGAATAAAGCAGATTGCTCCCTCAGTGTGAGAGAGCCTCATCCAGCCCACCGAAAACCCGAGTGGAAAAAAAATGCGGGCTCCCTCATGGCTAAGGAGGAATGAATACCACTTGCCTGCTTGGAAGAGCAAACTGGAACCTTTGTTTCTTTCTGTCACTGGAACGCTCATCTTTTCCAGCCTTCAGACTGGAGTGGAGATGGTATCTTCCTGGGCCTTGAGCCTGTATCCTTTGAACAGAAATGACATCACTGGCTAGTACACTGGTGACTAACCTGACATTTACTGCTATTGTTAGACATTCATTTTTTTTCTCATTAACTGCAATTCTACCACTTATGGTCTCACTTAGTTTAACAAGCACTTTTCTTTAAAATACAAAGAAATAGACCCCTGTTTTCTGGTCTAACGTATTAGGAGTGTCAAAGTCACTTCTTCATCCTAACAATAAGTAAAATGGTGAAATACTGAAAAACCAACAACTCTTCTTAGATTCTTCAAAGAACTGTGGTCATAACGTAAACCACTGCCCCAGTGCTGGAGAGACAGACAGACATGTAGACATTCATGGCTTTCTGGGGCATAAACTCCTGAGAAGGAACATCTGAGGGAACCAGAGCTAGAGTTAAAAAAAAAAAAAAGCCCTGATCTGTAACGGGTGAAATCTTGAAGTGTTGAAGCCCTAGCCTCAGTGGTGTTACATCCAGGGGTGGACAGCTCGCCACGCCATGCCGTGCCACACCACATCACTGCTCTGCGGAAAACACAGCTCCCTGCAGCCCTGAACCAGGCACCAGTGAAGAACTAAAAAAGGGCAAAGTTTAGTATAACAATAGACAGTTTATTTGGGAAAAAAAGGTGGAAAAGACAGATGACAGACATCTGCCATGAGGTGGTAGGGGGCTTCAGAGCTGATCTTATCCTGGCTCCTTTCACTGGGGACTTGTTCTTCCCATCCCCTAGGTGGGTGCTTGTCACTGGCTGATCTGTTCCCTTGACTGTCTTTGATCCTAACCCAGGCCTTCTACCCATTTGGTTTCTTCCTGTCTCTTTGTAATGAGTAAGTGCAGGGGAGGGCCTATTAGGAAGGCAGCTTATTTAATGATTAAGTAAAGGGGACATGTGTGCATGTGCGTATCTGGTGCAATATTATACTGATGTTACAGTGAGAACATCCATGTGCATATGCGTGCGTATCTTACATATTAAGAGTCCGTATGTGGCTGTCTCTTATCACCCTTGCATTTTGTCAGGTGGGTGAAGAGAGCTGGCCTTCTTGGTAACTGAGTTGCCTGGTGCACTCTCCGAAGTGTAGCTAGCTTTTCCTTCCTTTGGTTTTCTGATTGCCCACCTGTGCAGTCTACCTGTGAGCACAGAAATTGCTTTTAGTGGTAGAGGCAGAAACTGTTTCTAGTAAGTTTTCTTATTGATCTTAATGAAGCTCAGTGAGGCCTTTATCCTCTCTTTTCTCTACTTACAGTGATACCTGTCCCTATAGTGTAGAATTCCAGCAAGGGTAGAGAAAAGAAACCAGTTTTGAAATATGCCAGAGCATTCTGTCACTCTTAACGAGGAGAAACTATTTTCCCAGAATCTAACTTCCTAGGATTTTATCAGAGTCTAACTTACCAGGGAGATTTATACCATTAAGGACAGAGTCTGCCAAAAAAATGTATACACACTTCAAGAGAAGAAAAATGGTATTATGTTTTCTCAACCATACCTTCATACGGGGGACCCTAGAGGATATTGCAGAAAACCCACTACACTGCCGGCCCTTATATAACAAGTCGAAAATGCACGCGAAACAAACTCAATGACCAAGGTTACCCAAGCAGCAGTTGGCTGTACTAATAAAAGTCTGGAAGCTCATGGCCACCACTTTGAGCACCTCTAGTAATTGTATAGGCCAAAGGTAACTTGTATTAATCTCATGATGTCTCAGTAAATTTATTACTAAAATATTTATACAAGTTTTTCTTTACTGGCAGTCTTGCTCTCTCTCTATATATACATACATATACATATATATGTACATATATACATATGTATACACACATATATACGTATCTACATATATATACACATATATATGCATGTATATGTATATGCACCCAATGGTATAAATCTAATATATATATAATATATTGATATAAGGGAAATAAATATAACTCCCAACCTGTTAGATGTCAGATATGCTGAGTTCATATTCCCCAAAATTGAAGAATGAATTCTAAGGAATAAGGGAGGTTAAGAGCAGGAAATATTTACTGAGGGGAAGAGACACAGCTCCTGAGAGACAGAAGGAGCCCCGAGTGGGTTGCCGAGGACCCCACTTCTCAAGGGAAGTTTTATAGAGCACAGTCACATGGGTGCAATATGGGTTAAGGCTATGATCAACCAATAAGATTACAAGTTTAGCCACTTAGGTAATATTAATCCAGTGGGGAAGCAGGTCACGTAGCAAGTGCACATGGAAAGAATAAGGACCTTTCTAGGAAGAGATGAACCAGGGGGTTTGGGCCACCCAACAGGGTGACTGATGTCTACCAGGTGAGCACAATTTCCAATCCATTGTTCATCCCCTTGGGAGACATGTAGACCTGATCATTTTGTCTTTATCTTGAGGCCTGCCCTCCAACAGATGGGCCTCCAGCCATAGTGGTGATGTATTTTCATCCTCTGTATTGACTCCCCTGAGGGCCTAGCCCTGTCTAACTGCATGTAATATTTTTACCTAGCTTAGCTATCTATAATATTATGATATATAATATATATGTATATATGTATATATATACACATATATACATATATACATATATATATATATATATATAAATAAGAATGATCTACAATAATCTAAAGCTTAACCTTAGGAAACTAGAAAAATAAAAGCAAATTAAATACAAAGTGAGCAAAAGAAAAGAGATAATAAAAATTAGAGCAGAAATCAGTGAAATTGAAAACAGGAAGTTAACAGAGAAAAATCAACAAAACCAAAAATTGATATCTCAAAAAGATCAATAACACTGATGAGCCTGTGACAGGCTAAGAAAAAGGAAAGAAGATGCAAATCGCTAATATGAGAAATGAAAGAGGAGGCATTCATCCAGATTCTATGGACATTGAAAGATTAATAAATTGATATCGTTAAGGAACTGTTTACCCACACATTTGATAACTTAGATGAAATAGACCAATTATTTAAAAGATACAGTCTTCCAAAAGTTGTATAAGAATAAATAGGCAATCTGAATAGACATATCTATTAAAGAAATTGGATTAAAAATTCATAACCTTGGGGCCGGTGAGATGGCTCAGTGGCATAAGTGCCTGCCTGGCAAGCAAGAGGTCCTGAGTTCGACTCCTGGTACCCACATAAGAAAAAAGGGCTGGTGATATCGCTCAGCAGCATGGGCGCCTGCTGGCATGTGAGGTCCTGAGTTTGACCCCTGGCACCCACCAAAAAAAAAAAAAAAAATTCATAACCTTCCTAAGTAGAAAGTGCCATTTGTATAAGTTCACTGATGAATTTTATATAATTTCACTGATAAATTTTACTAAGGAAGAAATTATACCAGTTCTCTACAATCTCTTTCAAAAATAGAAACAGAGTATTTCCCTACACATTCTATGCAATTATACTAAAATCAGAGAAAGACATTACGAAAAGGAAAACAAAACAAAACAAAACAAAACTACAGACCAATATTTCTCTGAATATAGATGCAAAAATTCTCAACAAAATATTACAAATTGAATTCAATAATGTATAAAGATAATTCAGGAAGTATTTATCCTCCAGATACACAAAGCTGGTTCAGCCCTTGAAAGTCAATTATGGTAACGCATTGTATCAGTAGGTTAAAAAAGAAAAGCCATATGACCATATCAATAGAGGTAGAAAAAGCATTAGACAAAAACACAAACCTCATTCATGATATAACTCAGGAAGCCAGAAATGTAAGAGACACTTCCTCAACTTGATAAAGAACATCTATAAGAAAATCTATAGTTAACATCATACTTTATGGTGAGAAACCTGATTATTTCTTACAAAGATCAGAACCAAGGTAAGAATGTCTGTTTTTATCACTACTTTTAACATCATACTGGAAGTAATGAGTAACATAATAAGGTAAGGAGAAAACAAGGAAATAAAGATTTACAGATTGAGAAAGAAGAAATAAAACTCTATTCACAGATAATGTGATTGTCATCTGAAACAATCAACGAGAAATCTTCAACAACTAATTAGCAAGTTTGCACGATACAAGGTTAATATACAAAAAGCCAATTGATTTCCTATATACCAGCAATTAATAAGCAGAATATGAAATTAAAAACACATTACCATATGTATTAGTATGAAATACTTAAGTATAAACCCAAATCATAAGTACTATATATGAAGACTATGAAACACTGATGAAAGATATAAAAGAAGAAATAAATAAATGGAGACATTCTATGTTCATGGATAGAAAGACTCAATGTCATCGAGGTGTCGTTCTTCCCACCTTGTTCTATAGATTCAGCACAATCCCAAGAAAATTGTCTTGTGAATGTTGACAAGTGGATTCAAAAGCTTATATAGGGAGGCAAAAATCCCAAACAGCCAACTCAATTATTTTTGGAGAAAAACAAAGTTGGAGGACTAACACTACCTACTAGACTTGCTATAAAGCTATAATAATCAAGACAATGTGATATTGGTGAAATAACTGACGACGAGATCAATGAAACAGTATAGAGAGCCAAGACATATGTTTAACTGATTTTTGGCAAGAAGCTAACAGAATAGCATGGAAAAATAGTCTTTTTAACAAATAGTGCTAGAACAACTGGACATTCAATCATGTGCCCCCCCAAATCTAGACACAGACCTTAAAATTTATTTTAAGTGAATAATAAACCTAAATGTAAAATGCAAAACTCTAAAAGTCAACATAAGAGAAAATCTAGATAACTGGATATGGTGATGATATTTAGATACAGCAACAAAGACATGATCCATGAAAGAAATAATCAATAAGCCAGATGTCACTAAAATTAAAAGCTTTTGCTGTCTAAAAGACAATGTCAAGAGAATGAGAAGATAAGCCACAGATATATGGTAAATGCATGTCACTGGCAGAAAATACTTGCAAAAAATCTAATAAAGGATATTATAATGTACAAAGAACTTTTAAAATTCAACAGTAAGAAAATGAACAATCCACCCAATATTGGGCAATATGTCATTAAGGAATTGTAAATTAAGTCAACAGTGAGACACCACTCTGTAGCACTATTAGAATGTCCAAAATCCAAAGCACTGACACCACCAAATGGTGGTGAGGATGTGGAGCAACAGGAACTCTCATTTATTTCTGGTGCCAATGAAAAATGGTATAGCTTCTTTTGAAGACAGTTTAACAAGTTCTTACAAAACCAACATTTTCTTACTGTATAACCCAGCAATCACACTCCTTGATATTTATACAAATGAATTGAAGGTTTATGCCCACATAAAAATCTGCACAGGGGTGTTTATAGCAGCCTTATTTATAATTGCTAAAACTTAAAAGCAACCAAGACTTCCTTCAGAACGTAAGTGGATAAACAAACTGTGGTACACCCAGAAAGTGGAATATATGGTAAATGCATGTCAATATACATTTTTCCAAATCCATAGAACACATAAAGTAAGTAAACTCATGTAAACTGTAGGTTTCAGGTGATAATGATGGGTAAATGTCAATTCATTGACTATAACAAATGTATCACTGTGAGGCAGGATGTCAGTCCTGGAGGAGGTTGTGCACATGTAAGGAGTGCACAACCTTACACACATGTAGAGTTGTGTGGTAATTGGTTTTACTTTCTGTGAACCTAAAACTGCTCAAAAATAATGTTTATTAATAATAACCGCAAGGAAATATTTGGGATGATAAGGGAATTTTGATGACCATCCACATCTTAGTAAGAATTTGATTTTCCTCTATGAAGAGGCAAAGTGAACCATGAATATGGATAGAGAAAAGAGGAAGATGGTGATTTTACGACTTAGGGAAATGTAATAGTACTGAAACTCGGGGTGGGGGAAGAAACTAGTGCAGTTGTTGGTAGATGGTAAGGGGTAGTGGTAAAATGATGCCAATAACTTTTGCCAATTTAAAAATGGTATTCAAGCTGAAGGTTAATGTTATGTGTCAATTTGAGTGGGCTAAGGGCTACCCAGAGCACAGGTAAAACATTTCTTGGTGTGTCAGTGTCTCCAGAAGAGAGCAGCATTTGAATCAGCAGGGTGCTGAAGAAGGTGCTTCCTCACCAGTGTGGACCGCATCATCCAATTAACTGAGAGCACAGAGGCGGAGGAAGGGAGAATCTGCCCTTCTGGCCTGCATGGGGACATCATCTCCTGCCATCAGACATCTGCTTCTTGATCTTCGGACTTGGACAGGGACTCACACTGTTGGCTCCTCTGATTCTCAGACCACTGAGTTTGGGATGGAGCTACAACCCCAGCTTCCTGCTTGCAGATGAAGACTGTGGGATTTCTTAGTGTCTATAATTACGTGAGCCAATCTTTACTCACCTACCAGGGTGGGGTCTTTCATCAGATGAAGGCAATGGTGTATTAGTGC
The DNA here is from genome assembly GCA_028451465.1 of Erethizon dorsatum. Taxonomy (NCBI): domain Eukaryota; kingdom Metazoa; phylum Chordata; class Mammalia; order Rodentia; family Erethizontidae; genus Erethizon; species Erethizon dorsatum. The sequence goes on along the minus strand of CM051835.1, from coordinate 31,894,501 downwards.
ATCTTATGTTTATTTCTTCTTTTATAACACAATCATCTTCATGTGTAATTTGTGTCCTCTTGTAGGCTTAAACTCTTAATTCTTTTTTTTTTATCTCATTGCAAATTCTCAGAATTTCTGGATAATGTGGAATAACAATTGTTGTATTCCTAGCTTTGTTCCTGACATTAATTTGTACACACCTAGAGTTTTTTTTAAGAGTTTTAATCTTAAATATAATATTTATTTTGATTTCTGTTATCATCCAATATTAGAAAAATGCATCCATAATAATAAAGTGAACTAAGAGGTTTACTAGAAACAGATATGGAATTTTATTAAATATCTATTAATTTATTAGTTTTTATCATAATTCTTATAAATATTTCATAACTTTTTTTTCCTTTTTCTTTATTTTATTTTATTTTATTTTATTTTTTTATAACTTTTTATATGTACTTATAAACATGCATACTTTCATTGCATAAATGTGAGCTGAAACAAATTTTTACCTTTATACATACCTTTCCCCATAACCTGGATTAATAATGTGAGATGTATCATTTAAAATTTTCTCCATAATAATGTAATTCTTTATATATGTACATTTTTGTACATTTTGCTTTACTCATCCAACAGTACTTTATGAAATCACAAATGTTACATTTGTGTCCTGACCCTGTTATTTATAAATTGTGTGTCCCTGGGTAGGTTAAGTAACCTTTCTGGCATAAATTTTCCCACCTGAACAGGAGGACAATTGCTGCTTTCTCCCAGGACTATCATGAGAACAGAATGACATCATATACATATAAAGCTGTAAACATGAAACTTGGCAAATAGTAGCTACTAAGCAAGTGTTACCTGATCTTATGCCCAGTACGAGGAAAGCAAATTCCTTCCTTTCCCTTTTGGCAGTTGTAGACTTTGGCCCAAGGATTTGTAACTCAGCCAATGCCTGAGCACCTACTGAGGGGAGCTTAGGGTACCCTGGATCATGTTTGGTTCAGGGCAACATTTCTGGAGCCCCATGACCTGATAGGAATCTGTGTTCTGTCACTTTGTGGCTATGTTACCTTGGAAGATTTGTTTAACCTGTCTGTGTTTCAGTGGCCACATCTTTAAAGAGGGAATAACAGCAGTACCTACCTATTACACTTGTTTGGGTATAAATGAGATGATGTATGTGAGTCCCTTGGAACAGTGCCCGATACACAGAAAACACCAATAGGTACAAGGAGGAGAAGTGCAGGGGCTTTGAGGTTCTTTGGCCGAGTTCTGCCATTTGCTGTCTATTGGACTTTGATTAAGACTCATTCTTAGGCGCCTTCTAGGTCCCTGTGTTGATCTGAGAAATGGGGAATTCCCACTTCTAAGCAGTGACCAAAACCAGGCGACTCAGGAATGGAGGTGGTGTTGGGCAGTAAGTGGTCAGTGCGGCCGGCTTCCCTTGCTTGCGTTACACCTGTGGACAGAAGGCTTTGGCTCCCCTCAGACGCTGATCCTCCTTTACGAGTTATCTTGTAACATGGTCCTGCCAATGGATTTTCAGAATACAGGTCTGCATGAATGGGGGCATTCCTGGTTTAAAGTGTCCATTCTCTTCGGGTGGTCCTGACAAATCCCAGAGGGCCCTGGGGCATTCTTCATTCTCAGCTGTCTACTCCACCTTGTCACCTTGTTTGTTTCTTAACTATGTGTGTGGCTACATATTTTGTTTAATCATCTCCCTCTCTAGGCACGGATCTAGTGCTGGTCAGGCACGCTGGGCAGGATGACTGTGAAGTGTGTCGGCCGCTGGAGGACTTGCTGTGCGACTGAGATGAGGCAATGCACTCACTCTCCGCTGGCTTTCTGGCTCTTTCCTGGGTTTTGCAATGCTCCAAAGACATCTCAGTTTCCTCCTCCAGTCTTGGCGTGAAACCTCTGTCACTTCCTCCAAAGCAAAGCAAAGACAAAATATGCAGTTTTTGAGGCACCCATCTCTTTCAATGCAAACACAAAATTCTCTTAAGAAAGTAGCCAAGGGACTGGGATCATATCAGGCAATTTGTCCATCTCTTTTTGCTGACATTCTTGCTTCTGTTGGCAAAAAAAAAGGAAGTCACTACGATTGCTCTCTGGGCCTGTGACAAAAGCTGTTAAAAAAGAATATAAAAATTTCTTGTTCCTCATATTGCCTGCATGCCTGCGAAGTCAGTTTATCTGCCCCCCGCAAAAGGAAGGAAAAAGGCCTTTGCACAACCCTGGGCTTTGGCTCTTAAGCATGATTCAGCAGTGCCCTCTAGTGGTTCTTCTTGGGAACTGTAGAGAGCTCTGAGATGGGAAGAAATCCTGGGACTGCAGAGCAGAAAACCTTTACAAATAATTTCAAAAACGCATAAAAATATGAGCTACTTTGCTCCCACTTCATCTACGTTTAATTACATAGAACTAATTTCGATTTTTCTCATTGCCTTAGTCTTGATTCAGTTTTTGAGGCAACCCCGGTGAAGAAATAAACAACCGCATTTCCGTGCCTGGATAGCAGGAGTCCTTGGAATATTCCGCTTGGGTTGCACTTCTGTTTTTCTCCATTTACGTGGGACAACTCCCACCCTTTTATTTAACCACTTACCAGTCCAATTATTTAAATACAGGATGACCAAAAATTGCAGATTTTTCGTTAATTTTTATAAGATAATATAACAGGAAATATAAAAATGACAATTTTATCAAATTTATTCAATACAAGAATTGACTGGTTGGAATGACCTCTGCCCGAGTGACACTCAGGATGGTCAGTAGGTAAAGAAATGTGCTGCCGGGGGATGCTTGGGGTGAACTGCGCTGGAGCCAGCACTGATGAGCAGGATTCTGTACTGAACCACACGCTGCTCCATTTAGATATCATTTCCTATGCTACAGAGGCCAAGAATTTGTACTATTTGCGAAAGGGATCAGCCCCAGCTAAGTACAAATAGGTCAAACGCTCCTTTTCTCCGCCAGCTGTCCTGGAAAGCTGAGTTACCTCATATTCCTTACATGGATGACCAGGCTTCCTGTAGTTAGAACCTAGCCAATTTTGTACTTTGTACCAAATTTCCCTCCTTTGATGCCTGAAAAGGCACATCAGGGTCGTTATCATCAATTTGCATAGAAAATTTGGTATGCTGGACTGATGCTGCTGAATAGAATCCCTACATCAGAGCACTGATTTTTTTCAAAATTAGTGAACGTTGACGATATGCACTTAGGTAGTTGAGCCACTGGAGAATTTTGCATGTAATGGAAAATAGGGAGTCAAATACGTGGATTGCTGCTTCTGCCATAAGGCATAACCGATTCCCCGGTGAGAAAGCAAGAGACAAATCTAAACTGGGAGACATTGTGCAAAATACAAATCAATACTCCTCGAAAGTTTCAAGGATGGTTATAGATTGGTAGAGACCAAAGGGATGTGAGAACTGAAGACCGTTTGGAATCTTATGTTGGATTCTGGGGAGAAAAACACAACAGTGGAAAAACTGGTGAAATTTGAGTATAGTTTGTAGTTTAGTTATTCATATCATATCAATGTTAATTTTATAGTCTTGATTATTGTATTATGGTTGTGCAAAATGTTAACTTGAGGGGAAACTCAGGGGAGAGTAATTTGGAATCTTTTCTGTAAGTCTTAAAAGCCATTCAAAATAATGTAAAAATTAAAAAGAAACAAGTAAATGCAATTTGGATCATATATTGTACTTAATAGTGCCAAGGTATTATTTCAACATATAATCAGCATAAAGATTAATGAGCGATTTAAAAATTTTCATGCTGTCTTCAGAAATCTGGTGTGTATTTTCCACTGGGCATTGTGGTTTAGAGTAGCCATGTTCCAGGGCCCAGTGACTGCACGAGTCCTGGGGCTGCCATATTGGACAGCGTGGGGCAGGTATCCTCCAGGGGCCCAGTGACTTCTTGGCAGTACTCCTCTGGGGTCTGGTTCTCTGCCAGCTCTGGTGTTGGCCCTTGCCTCATAAACCCTTAGTGTCCTCAAGGGTGACTGTTTTCTTGGAGGAGGGCTTGGGTTAGCTAAATTCTGGTTACACTGGTGGTCAGTCTAAGGAAAGAGAGTGTTAACGTGTAGAGTATGACCCTTTCTCAGAATGAACTGTTCACAGTCCTAGTGCTGTCTAAAATGTGGAATACACCACAGTTTTAAGGGATATAAGCAAAAATAACTTCAGATGATTCTGAGACACGGTATTAAAGAATGTTACTCTTAAGGTGGGAATATTTTTTCCCATTTTGATTCTCTTTCATTGGATTATATTAAGGAGTAAGAGGAATTTAATGCCCTTATATCTTTAAAGCCTCCATAACACTAAGTAACACCCCGCTGCCCCCCGCCCCCAGTATCTGGCTAGAATGTAATGCACCGTTTGTTTCTATTTCCTTTCTTTTGAGACAGGTCTCACTATGTAGCCCAGGCTGGCCTTAAACTCACGGTGATCCTTCTGCCTCAGCCTCCCGAGGGCTTGGATTACAGGCGTGTACCACCATGCCTGGCTGATTTTTTTAATATCACCTTTTATTCATGGCAAATATTACTGACTTTTCATTTAATTACTGACATGAAATTTTATGTTTTAAGGAAAAATATGAATATAATGCCAAAATGCAAATACGAAAATAACCATAGCCTAGTGGCGTGGAAAAATAGCAAAAACAGAGAAATAAACACCAAAAAACAAATATCCTTCAGGGAGTACAAGAATGGTTGAAATATGGAGAGATCAGGTCTCCGTCTCAGACGTGCCTCCTTTTAGAGGGCCTAAGAAAAAAGCACGGGAGGAGGCTGAGGTGGTCTTGGTGGACCACCCGACTGCCTCAGTCTTTCCTTAGAAGGGCTGCTTTCTCCTCACAGACCTCTCTCCTCTGACTGCAGATCTCTCTCTCCTCTGTATACTCCTGTCATTTCTCTATTCCTTCTTTCATCTCTCACTTTTTCTTTTTTTTTTTTTTTTTTTTTTGCAGTATTGGGGATTGAACTCAGGGTCTTCACACTAAGCTACATCCTGAGGCCTTTTTACTTTTTTAAAAATTTTGAGACAGGGTCTTGTTAAGTGGCTAAGCTGTCCCAGCTGAGCTTGCGCTTGAGACCTTCCTGCCTGGCCTTCCAGAGCACTGGGATTCAGGCCTGAGCCACCACAGCGGCTCACCTCCATGTCTGGACCAAGTTCTAACTACCTTGAGCCACCAAGCGCTGCCAGCTTCCGAAGCAGGGTGATTGGCCCCCTGACCAAGCTGAGGGCTGTGCCTGACACCTGGGCTTTCGGCTTACGTCTCCAATAGGAGCTGTTACATACACTCAGGACTTTCCTTGGACATTCTGAATCCCGTTGAGATTATGTCATCAATTTCTGGGTTCAAATTCTTCTGGGCAATCGGAGGGTACAATTTCTATAAAGGGAAAATTTCTCATGACATTTTTATACTCTGCTCCTTTGGACCAGAAAGGTGCATCCTGTTTTATGTATTTTATGCACTGAGACAGCAAAGTGAAACTAAAAATCTGGTTTGAGTAATTTATGTCCTTGAATGATTGCTAGTATTGCCCTAAATTCTGGGGGTATTTAGGCAAAACTCTGCCAACACAAAGCTAAATAAATATACCCAACACAGACAGCAATTTGGAATCTATTTGGGGAAAAGTAATCACTAGTTTCTTCTCTCCTGCCATCATTCTGGATGGAATTTTATGGAAGGGAAGATGTTAAGGGAGATTTTCCTCCTATGAGGTAATGTAAGAAAACTTTTCAACTTCGGACCTAAAAATAATGACAAGTTCTGCAGTTAGCTTTATTCACACTTTTTCTTCTTTCTCACATTCCACATTAGCTGTCTTCTTTCTATATTCAGCTTTTGGAGCACATCTAATATGAAATAGCTTTAAGTTTTTACTAAATCTTACGGGTACAGCAAGAAAAAGATTTAAAAAAATTTTTTTTAAGTAAACAACCTCCATTTTCAAAGCAAAACCACCAAGAAAACTTATGCCACAAAACCTCACCACCACCAGCCAGCCACGGAGGTCACCAGCCACAGGGGCCACCGGCCATGGAGGCCACCAGCCACAGAAGCCACCAGCCACAGGGGCCACCAGGCCACAGGGGCACCAGCCACAGAGGCCACCAGCCACAGGGGCCACCCCAGCCACGCAGGCTGCCCTTTGATTCACTCAGGCCCCCCGGGTCAGTTCATTGGCTGTGTGAATGGCTCAGTGTAGGAGGCAAGGCTGAGAGATGTGGATAGATAAGGGGCTTGAAGCTGAGTGCCACTTCTCTGCCACCTAATGACAGTGGCAGCTACACTTATTGAGCAAATAAAATATATTTGATACTAGTGATGTTACTTGTCCTCGCCTATTCAGTTCCCTCAACAGACTAATGGAGCAGGCTTCTCATCACCTTCGCTCGCCCAGGGACTGAAGCCAGTCGGAAGGGAAAGCTGGGTGCCCCCCGCAGGTGGGGCTCTGGGCGGCTCCTCACCTCCACAGGCAGCGCCTCTCGAATGCAGCGCATTGCAGCAACAGTTTGCAGACCAGCGAGCATCCGTGAAAGGAATCCAGTTTTCTGTTCTGAAACCAAGCTGTATTTCACTGGAAAGATTCCTGGGCACGAGTGTACTAAAAATCACGTTGGAGACTACCTCAAAGCTTCTAATTTTATGTCGCCGAAGGAAAACTCACTCGTATAAATAAACTATGATTAAGAAAATGGCACCTCAGTAAACCAAGTAAAAATGAAAAACCCTGGAACTTGAAACTAAAACGAGATGGTGTGAAAGAAACGGCTCCACCAGTGTGGCTTTGGTTACCTCTGATGTTCCGCTTCTGAGGCTGAGATCTCCAGAACTAGCAATTTGGTTTTGACTTTCTTGGAGTTTGTATTTTAATCATCCCCAAAGCTACTTGGTGCTTTTGCATTCATACTAAGCCACTGGGTTCGTATGAACAAATTTCAGAAGAACATTCTATTACTTTTTAATAATGTCAGTGGAAACATGGTGGCCAGGCAGTATTTATTACTACGGGGAGAAAAATTAAATGGCATTTCCTGTGGCTCTTTCTTTGCTTCGCTCTCCGTTGCTGTTAGACTTTCCTTATTTACTTAGGGTAGCGACCAGCAGCAATGAAAATGATGAATGCTGAGCGAGGGAATCATGCAGATTAAGTTGCGTGTGGTTCAAAGACAGCCAGGAGTCTCCAAACTCTAACCTTTGGGGGATGACTTAAAATCCAGAGAACTTATCTTACCTCATTTCATTGTTTTATTTCTCACTCTGTTCACATCAGCTGGATTTATCGGGGAGTTTTCGTATCTCTTTATCTAGTTATCCTTGTGTAGCGCGGTTATGCGAGATGACACGTTGAGGTCTGAATACAGTCACTGTTAAAAAAAGATAACGCACACAAGGAGAACGCCTGAGAGACAACTGAAGGAGCTTATCCCTCCAAGAAGTTGAAGTATTTCTCCTCCCTCCCTTCCTTCCTTCCTTCTTTCCTTCCTCCTTTCCTTCTCATTCCTTCCTTTTCATTCCTCGCTCCCTCCCTTTCTTCCTTTCTTCACTTTCCTTCTTCCTTCCTTCTCCTTCCTTCCTTCCTCCCTTCCCTCTTTCCTTCCTTCTCCTTCCTTCCTTTCTTCCTTTTCTTCCTTCCTCCTTCCCTCTCTCCCTTCCTTTTTCTTCCTTCTCTCCTTCCCTTCTTTCCTTCCTTCTTTCTCTTTCCTTCCTTCCTTTTCCTCCCTCCCTTCCTTCTCCTTCCTTTCCTCCTTCTCTTTCCTTCTCCTTCCTTCTTTCCTTTTCCTCTCTCCCTTCCTTCCTTCTTTTCCTTCCTTCCTTCCTTCTTTCCCTCCTTCCTTCCTTCTTCTTCCTTCCTTCTTTTTCTTCCCTTCCTTCTTTGTGAGATGACATCTTGCTGTATTGGTCAGACTGACCTCAAACTGGGATCAAATGATACTACTGCCTCAGCTTCCTGAAAAGGTGAGACTATAGGCACACACAGCCACACCTGGCTGGAACACACTTCTCTATTTTGAATTTTCTTCAAGCTTTTTCATGGTTTTAGGGTTTTCTTCGTTACATTTATTTCTGAATCATACATTTATTCTGCCGTATGATTTGAGGTTGGTCTCTAATGCTTCTTTTTCCAAATGGTTGGTTAATTATTATTATTTTTTTGTGGGTACCGGGGGTCCACCTCAGCACCTCATGCACCAGCAGGCGCCTGTGCCGCTGAGCGATATCATCGGCCCTTTTATCGTATGTGGGTTCTGGGAGTCGAACTCGGGCCCTCACGCTTGCCAGGCAGGCGCTTACGCCGCTGAGCCATCTCACCGGCCCTGGTTAATTATTTTTAACTTTTCATTTATTGAAAAACATATTTCTCCCATGGACTTGAAATTCTCCAAACCTATCATTTTACCAAATTCCAAATGTTACTTGGATTTGGGTCTAGATTTTGTATTTATTTTAATTGGTTCTTACAACTGTTCACTGTCCTGTCCGTCAGTTGTCGCAGTCATTCTCAACTTGATCCTTTCAAAGAACTCCGAGCATTTGCTTGGATTCCCAAACACGAAATCCAATTGGTATTTTGGTTGGAAAATATTACCTTTATGAATTAATTTGGAGAGAATTAATCTTACGGTGTCATCGGGTTTTCTCATTCAGAGCATTCTGTCTCTCCTTTCACTTGGATCCTCCGTTATGTCCTTTAGTAAGTTTCATATCTTTCCTGATCTGGATTGTATGTATTTATTAGTTTCTCCCTTAGTTATCGAAACACTTTCTCTAAAATATATAAAGTTATTGTCTTATATTTATTTTGTTCTGCTTCTTTACTAAACTTGCTTTTTTAAAATTAAAAAAAATTTATTAGTACATGCTTGCAGGACAGGGTGATTACATTCATCGTGGGGAGTTGTACACGTACACAACACATCTTAATTCCCTTTATATCCCCTTCCCCTCCTCTCCCTCCCTCTTCCATCTCTTGGTCCCCTTTCTGTCTGCAAAAGATCTATATTTCTATTTCCTACTATTTATCTTTTATTTTACTCTTTAAATTGCTTCTATTTGGGGTTTCTCATATAAGAGACACCATGTGATATTTAAGCTTGTGTGTCTGATTTATCTCACATAGTAGGGTCTTAAGTTATCCCCATTTTCCCACAAATGGCTTAAATTTATCCTTCTTTATGGCTGAGTGGTATTCCATTGTATAGATATACCATATTTTCTGTATCCATTCACCTGTTGATGGACACACAAGCTCTTATGATTTGTGTTTGTAGAAACATTGGTACACATATATTACTGTAATATGATGTCTTTAACTCTTTTAGGAAGATACCTAGAAGGGAAATAGCTGGGTCAAATGAAAATTCTAGTTTTAGTTTTTTGAGGAATCTCTATACTGATTTTCATAGTGATTATACTAGTTTACATTCCCACCAACGATGTAGAAGGGCTCCTAAACCCTCACCAGCATTTGTTATTTAATTTCTTTTCTTTATAAATTTTTTAGAAATTAAAAAAAAATTAAAAAAAATTTTTTTAAATTTCTTGAAGATAGCCAATCTTTCTGAAGTGAGATGAAATCTCAGTGTTGTTTAATTTCCATTTCTGTAATGGCCAGGGATGTTGAACATTTCCTTGTGTATTTGTCGGCTGTTTGTACTTCTGAGATGTGTCTATTCATTTCAGTCGCCCGTTTTTAATTGGTTCTTTTATTTTGGAGGATGTGATTTTTTTTTTTTTTTGTGGGTACCGGGGGGTCGACCTCAGGACCTCGCGCGCCAGCAGGCGCCCGTGCCGCTGAGCGATATCACCGGCCCCTTTTTCGTATGTGGGTTCCGGGAGTCGAACTCGGGCCCTCGCGCTTGCCGGGCAGGCGCTTAAGCTGCTGAGCCATCTCATCGGCCCTGGAGGATGTGATTTTTTTAAAGTCCTTTATATATTCCAGATATCAGCCCTGGGTCTGAGCAGTAGCTGTCAAATTCCCCCATCTGTAGATTGTCTCTTCACTCTGTTGCTTGTTTTCTTTATTGTGGAGAAACTTTTAAGTTTGCTATACTCTCATTTGTCGATTTGTGATGTTATTTCTGGGGCAGTTGGGCTTCTGTTCAGAAGTCCTTGCCTATATGTGTGTCTTCAAGAGTTCTACATGTTTTACCTTCCAGCAGGTTAAGCATTTCTGTTTCGATATCTAGGTTTTGATCCATTTTGATTTTACTTGAGTAGGCGATGAGAGGGCAGCTTCAGTCTTCTGCATGTGGGTAGCCGTTTTCCCAAGCACCGTTTGTTAAGGAGCCCGTCTTTCGGTGCATGTTTTTGGCCCCTTCGTCAAAGATCAGTGGGCTGGGCCGGTGAGATGGCTCAGCGGCGTAAGCGCCTGCCTGGCAAGTGCGAGGGCCCAAGTTCGACTCCCGGAACCCACATACGAAAAAGGGGCCGGTGATATCGCTCAGCGGCACGGGCGCCTGCTGGCGTGCGAGGTCCTGAGGTCAACCCCCCGGTACCCACAAAAAAGAAAAAAGATCAGAGGGCTGAATGTGCCTCTGGATGTTTCTGCATCCTCCGTTCCATTTCGTTGCTCTGCATGTCTGTTTTTGTGCCAGTTGGATGCAGTTTTTATCACCGTGGTTTTGTAGTATAACTTGAAATCCAAGATTGTGATGCTTCCTGCTTTGCTGTTATTGACCAGCATCAATATTGCTATTCTGGGCCTCTTCTGGTTCTGTATGAATTTTAGATTTTTTTTTCTAGTTCTAGTTTTCTTTTATTGGCTTTTCTTAGTTGGTAGGTTTTTCTTTAATTACTTCCTCGATTTTATTACCTTTTTCTATTATTCAGAGATTTTATACCTTCTTGATTCAGATTTGGTAATTTAAAACTGATTAGGATTCCATTAAATCTATATATTAGTTTTGGTAATATGGCCATTTTGACGATATTAGCTCTGCTTATCCACGAACAGAGGGTATTTTTCCATTTTCTGATGCCCTACTTCCTCAATTTAATTACCTATTTTTTTGATTACTCAGGGATTTTATATCTTCTTGGTTCAGTTTTGGTAATTCATACATAACTAGGAATCTATGTATTTCTTCTGGATTCTCCAATTTATTGGAGTACAGGTTTTTGAAGTAGTTACTAATAATCTGCTGGATTTCAGTGGTATCTGGTGTGATTTTGCTTTTTTTAAAAAATTGCATTGATATTTTATTTCCTTCTTTTGGCAAGATTGGCTAAGGGTTTGTCTATTTTGTTTATTCTTTCAAAGAACCAGCTTTTCAATTCATTGATACTTTGTATTTTTTAAGTCTCATTTTCATTGATTTCTGTTCTGATTTTTATATTTCCTTCCTTGTACTAGCTTTAGATTTGGGTTGTTCTTTTTCTTCTAGAACTTTGACGTGCATGGTTAAGTTATTTATTTGGGCTTTCTCTGTTTATCTGATGTGGACTTTCACAGCTATCAACTTCCCTCTTAGGACTGCTTTCACTGTGTCCTATTACTTCTGGTAGGTTGTACTGGCGCTATCATTTGATTCTAGGAACTGTTTAATTTCTTCTGTATGGTTATTTGAGAGTATTTTGTCCAGTCTGCATTTGTTTGCATAATTCCTGTGGTCTCTTTTGCCATTGACTTCTAGTTTCTTTGCACTATGATCTGATAATACGCCTGAGACATTTTAGATTCTTTTGTATTCATTTAAGCATGCTCATGGGCAAATATGTGGTCTATTTTGGAGAAAGTTTCATGTGCTGCTGAGAAGAATGTGTATTCTGTTGTTGCCAGGTGGAACATTTTGTAAATATCTATTAAGTCCATTTCTTTGAAGGTATGGCTCAACTCTGGTATTTCTTTTGTCTAGTTGATCTGTTTATTTGTGATAGTGGGGTGCTGAGTTTCCTCCAGCATATTGATGTTTATTTGATTTTTATGTCCATTAGTGTTTGTTTTATAAAGTTGGGTGTGCCAGTACTTAGTTCATATATATTTTCAATTGTTATCTCTTCCTGTTGAGTTGTTCCCTTACCCGATATATAGTGATCTTCTTTGCCTCTTCCAATCAGTTTTGACCTTAAATCCACTTTGTCTGAAAGTTGGATAACTACTCCCACTTGTTTTTGGGTTCCCATTGCATGGACTATTGTTTTCCATCCTTTGATTTTTAGTGTATAAATTCCCATTTGTATCAATTTTTTTTTACATACACCATACCACTGAGTTTTGCTTTTTGATCCCATCTGCCAATCTGTGTCTTTTGATTGGAGAGCTGAGACCATTCACATTGAGAGTGATTACTGAAAAGTATCAACTTATTCCTGTCATTGCAATATTTTTCTTTTGCAGATTCATTTTTTTCCATCTTTTGTTTAATAGCTCACCCTACCTGATGTATTTATTCTACTACAATTTTTGGCATTTTTGTCTTTTTCTAGGATGTCCTCGAGAATTTTTTGGAGTGCTGCTTTGGTGATCACGAATTTCTTTAGATACTCTTTGTCATGGAAAGACTTGTTTCTTCATCAATTTTGAAAAATAGTTTTGCAGGATATATCAGTCTGGGTTGGAAGTTGTTTTCTTTTAAGGCTTGAAAGATTTCTCTCCAACTCTTCTGGAGGTTTGTGTTGAGAAGTCTGCTGTGATTAAAATGGGTTTACCTTTCATGTGACTTGCTGCTTTTCTCTAACAGCTGTTAAGATTCTTTCCTTGTGTTAGGCTTCTGGGATTTGACTATGAGGTGTCATGAAGTTCTTTTCTGATTGTGGCTGTTTGCGGTTCTGTAGGCCTTGCTTATCTGATTGTTAAATTCTTTCCCCACACTTGGAAAGTTTTCTGCTATGATTTTTGTAAGCAGATTTTTTATGCGATTCCTGCTCTCTTCTAATGTTTCAATAATTCCAGTTAATCTTAGATTAGTCTTTTTTGCATCATCTAACAGCTGTTGAATCCATTTTCCATGATCTCTTGTTGCTTTTCAAGTATCTCTGAGTATATGATCACCTGCTTTGGCCTTATCTTCTAGTTCTGACACTCCTCATATTTTTCACTCTGCTGCTCATAATTGCAATAGAATTGTTTTATCTTCTGGATTTCTGCTTAGTATTCATTTCATAGTCTCTGATTCTTTACTAAACTTGTTTTTCATATTTTGTATCATTTTGTTTAGCTCAAATAGCTTTTTATCAGTGTCTTCTTGAAGCTCACTGATCAGTTCATGTCTTAGTTACTCTTCTTATTGCTTAGACAAAATACCTGACACTCAAAGTTAAAGGAGTGTCACAGTTTAGCTCACAGTTTGTAGAGGTTTCAGTTGATAGTTGGCTGGCTGCAAGGCAGGATGGCATGGCAGAAGGGCATTGCAGAGGAGAAACAGTTCATGGTGGGCAGAAGGCAGCAAAGCAGTGAAATAGCAAAGAAGCATTAGCAGCAGTAGCCTGCCTCTCCCTTTTATCCCTCTAGTCTACCCACTCTTTGGGTGGTAACACCCACACCCAGGGTGGGCCTTCCCATTTTCCACACTAGAACTATGGCAAACCAATCAGTGTATTAATTTAGTAACCACACCCCCTTAAATCCCAGCATCACACACCTTAGATCCAGCCACCTTTGAAAAGCCCCATCTATGACCACATGAAGCTTGGGGTGGGTCTAGACACAAGCCATAAGAAAGAGTAAAAGAAAATTACTAGTGATAGCATTAGATAACAGTAACAGAAAAGAACAAGCAAGGAAAAGGAAAAAAAATTCAAAAGAAATGAAAAAAAAAAAAAAAAACACCAAAAAACCCAAAGCTCCCAAAACCAACAAAGAAAAGGAGAAATGAGTATAAAAAATTCCTCCCTGTATTTGAATGAGTGGTTTCTCTCCAGAGCCTGCAGTATTGGAATCCACCAGATATGGGGAAGGATAGTGAGTCACTAAAAAGTCCTGTTCTGTTTCCTCATTCACTTTTCTGTGTGAATGTTCAGTTCTGTCCTGCCTTTCCTCTAGGCCTGGTCAGTCAATGGTGTCTGCTCTATGGCTATACTCACTCCAGCTTCTCCCAGTTTTTGGGTTCCTGTGTACACCCCATGTCACTATTTTCCCTGCCTCTCTCACAGCCTGTGGGTTTGTGAAGTGCCTTCCTTGCTCCGGGGTCCTCTCTGTTCATGTACCCCAGGCTGTGGCAATTGTCCAAGCTGAGGAGTATCCCTCACCATGCTGTCAGGTGGGGAAAGCAAACAGAGCACTGGGCCCCATGCTGGATGTAGACAGTGAGACAATGCAGGAGGGGACATCAAACAGTCTGCTGGACTTAATGCCAGCACTTTCAAACATAGCTCCTCAGAAAGCCACATGCTACTGACCTGCCTTCTCATCACAGAGGGTGGGACCAATGCGTGCTTTCTGACCTGAGTGAGACACTGTTTACACTTCTCTGCACCTTCTCTGCATCTGTCTCTTCTGGCCATCTCTCAAACACTCACTGTGATAGGGTGACCATGGAAACCATGAGATGTAGTTGTTATGTGGCTTTTGCTTCCTGGAGTGGGTTTTAGGTTAGTCTTCAACAGTTAACCCTTCCCCCAAATTGATCCTGATAAATCACTCTCAAATATGGCAGGTGCTGCAATGAATTTCTTCTCCAACTCTAGGCTGCCATTGGGAAGGAACTGCTTACAGAGAAAGACCAGATTTTTTACAGTTTAATATAACCAAGGGCTTCTCTTGGGGCCTGTTCAGCCAGTCCACTGTTTCTCCTTGGGGCTGTTGACCCTCTCTGGGCTCAGTTTGTGTCCATGGAGACAGGACCCCCTCCCTGGAGCCTGGGTTAGTGGTTCAACTGCTTCCTTCTTTTCCCTGCATTGCCTTCAATTTCCTTGCATTGCTTTCAATTTCCTCCAGTTTCTCCAGTTTCCTTGTGATTTCCAGTTTTCCTGTTAGCTTTTTCTTAATTCTCAGAACTGTTTTCCTTTTCTCTTTGCTAGGTTATTGTTTTCCAGGTGATGTGAGTGCATACTAGCTGCCAGATTTTACACCCTCATCTCCCTTCTCCCTTACTAAACTCTCTTAATCATAATACATTTTCAGCTTATTCTCTTGGTAATCACATCAGAGCAAATATCTGATAATGTTTTCTCTTCTTTTTAAAATAAATAGAATTATTTCTTCTAAATATCTTTGTGAATATTGAAAAACAGGATAGGTGTTTTCTTCCTTCTAATCTTAAGGGAGCCCTTTAGTGTTTTATAATTAAATATGATATAATTTATAATTTAGTGTTTTATAATTAAATATGATAGTGTCTATCGAGGTAGCAAACTTTCATCGGGCTAAGAAGCATGCTTCTAGTTCTCATGTAGTAACAGATTTTTCTTTTCTTTTCAAAAGTCATGCAAAGATGTTGAAATTATTGAAGACTTTCTTCAGTATCTACTGAGAAGACATATTTTTGTCTTTTTAAGTTCACCATATGTAGATTTCTTACTATTAAAGAATCTTAGTAATTCAGAAGTAAATTCTATTTGTTGATTAGTCCCTTAATAAGCCACTTTCACTTAGTATTTAATTAAGGTTTCAGAAAATCTATATTAATATATGAGATTGGTCTATGGATCTTTTTTTAAAATTACCTTTGTTAGATTTTGTATTAACATTATATCCTCTTCACAAAATAAATTCAAACACTCATATTTTGCCTCTAGTACTCCAGACTAGTTTAAATAGCCTGGAAATTTTCTACATTTTGAAAGTCATAGAGAAGTCATTTGTAGAATAAATTCAGTCATATGAGCTTATTAGTTCTACTTCCATTTTCTGCCAAGTTTGTTGGTTTCTTCAGTTTTTAAATTTCTTTGTCAAACTTTCTGTGTCCCAGAAAATTTGCCATTTTAACCACATTTTTAAAAGTTGCATGGCATTGGTCATTGTATTTTCTTTAAAATTAATGACAATTTCATCAGTATTTAAATTATTTTCTTTTACATTGTGACTGTATGTCCTCCTTTTCCTCATGCTAAAAGTCTTGCTCAAATTAATAACTTTTAACATAAAAATAGCATTTCAAGTTTTTAAAAATATTGTTTTCTGTTTCCTAATTCAGTATTTTTCTGTTTTAAAAATATATTGATTCTATACTTCTGATTTAGAAAGCCTTATTTATTCTTTTTTGTATCTCTTAATTTAAATGATTAGTTCATCAGTATCATTTTATTCTTATTCAATTTTGAAAAATATTTTCTGCCAATCTGCTAGGCCAACACTACACTAGCTTTTGACATTACATCGAGTGAAAGACATTTACTTTGCTAGCACAGATTACAGCGGAGGAGACAGCCTCCAGAGGTGGTCATGGCAGCTTTTTTGGTCACAATAAAACCATGTAAATCTAAGGGCTTTTATCAGAATGCTGAGCCCAGATCTGCTTTGCTAACTCCTCCAAAGACTTTTTTTTTTTTTTTTGTGGGTACCGGGGGGTCGACCTCAGAACCTCGCACGCCAGCAGGCGCCTGTGCCACTGAGCGATATCACCGGCCCCTTTTTTGTATGTGGGTTCCGGGAGTCGAACTCGGGCCCTTGCGCTTGCCGGGCAGGCGCTTAAGCCGCTGAGCCATCTCACCGACCCCCAAAGACTTTTTAATATCTGGTAACAAATTTCTTTCTGGCTAAACAAGGGAGAATTGATCCTGTTATCTGCAGCTGAGCCCTATCTAATACATTGATTTTAACAAACATTAAATTTTCAGGTTCACTACTTCTGGTAATGTATTCTGGTCCATTAAATCATCTATATTTTGCCAGTATAAAATGATCTAATTATTGTAACTTTCTAAT
This sequence comes from Erethizon dorsatum, assembly GCA_028451465.1. Taxonomy (NCBI): domain Eukaryota; kingdom Metazoa; phylum Chordata; class Mammalia; order Rodentia; family Erethizontidae; genus Erethizon; species Erethizon dorsatum. The sequence goes on along the minus strand of CM051835.1, from coordinate 31,877,667 downwards.
ATGGTTTAACACATGGCAGGCTTAGTAATCATATGCACTCTTTTTTATTAAAAATGTAATTTCAGCATGAATTTATACCACGCTGACAATGTCTTCATAGTTTTTATTTTATCTTCTCCCACATTCCTTGGGGATTTTGCGTCAGTTCCATCTAAAGAAACAGCTCAGCCTCTGACCTGGGGCTCCAAGTCTGGCTCACAGTATCTTCATGATAAACCTAGTACAGCCGTCATGAGATAATTCTAAGGATTTAAGGTGGGTATGTGGGTAATAAAGTGTAAACTAATATTTATGGCTTTATAACTGCACCTGTCGAAACTTTGTTTCTGCTTTTATTCCAAACAACTTATGAAAAGCGAATACTGACAAGGCGTGGACACTTCAGTGCATCTACTGTCAGGGGGATGATTCGTGGTTGATGGAAGTGAGGCTGCATCAGAGATTATTTATAACTGCATTCTTTAGGCACAGGGAAATGTAAACTTTAGAGACTGAGCTAGAATCAAGATTCCAGGTAAACTCCTACAAGTCCAGGACCTTTGTTTCTCTTGTTCTTTCTGGGCACTTGCAAGACCAACTGATCTAACAGCAAGTATATCAGAGTTCTGGTTCTAAATATGGCTTAACTAATTTGGGCAAAGCATTTAATTTCTCAGAGACAGGCTGTCCTGTACAAGTCTTTGGTTTTTAACATATAGGGTGTGCAGGTGTCATGAATGCTGTACTATGCCAGAACACATGATTTTCTGCCTTTCGTCTTGTCTGTTCTCTGGCTTAGTCTCCATAGCATCTGGTCTCTTTGTCATTCCATCTTCTCAACCAAACTTTTCAGCCATGTTTGATTTTTCCTGACAAAGCGCAAGCCCCAAAGAGCTACTCATTTACCCATCTCAGCTACACTTCCCTGTGATTTTCTGCCAAATCTTACTAACCTCTGAGATTCTTGCGCCTTTTTTCAGGTGGTTCATCACTTAAGAATCAAACTCTTTACGTGTTAATTTCTTATAGCTACAAAATTCTACTCAAGACAGGAAAATAGTCTTTTAAGAAATAAAAGCAGACACTGATAAAAAAAATATGAGATTAGTTTTTTATTACATCTGGATATTTTTATAGCATCTATCTTTGCATCTGTTAAAGCTTCATTTGACTTTTTATAATAAAATTGCTTCTCAAAGCTATGACTAATTAGGCTGTAGGGTGCTCCTGGGATTCCAAAGTAGTAAGGTGGAGTTCTGGGCACTCAATACTGTATGGAATCAAAATCCTAATAGGATTCAGCAAGTGGGATGGCTGGGCATGAAGAACTGTTGAAAATTTGATAATTATTACTGGGTGCACTTGCAGAAAAGTTAGATGACAATGGATATTAAAAACAAACAAGGATCTTTCCTGGTTGTAATATAAAGCTCATTATTAAGCTATTTCAACACTTTTGCCCTTTGTGCTTTAGATATTCTTCTGATGCATAAGATAGTTTTAGGAAACTGTAAGGAAGAAAAATATCATAAACCTGCACAATGTTTATCCCTGTTATTAGAGTGATATGTGGTCACAGAAGAAAGTTTCAACAGTACAGAAAAACACGAAGGAAAAATAATCATTTGTAATACTAGTAAATTAATTAGCAAATTAAGATTCTCGTGCCTATTCTTTAGTTTTTTTCTATATATAGTTTCTATTTTTCATAAATTTGATGTAAGATTTTAAATATTAAGCTTGCATATGAGGGGTGATCCAAAATATGGTGAATGTTTAGATTTTAAAATTTGATTACAGTAAAACACACATTGCAATTAATCCCCCTCTAATCCCTCCCACTCTGAATGCATTTATTCCATCATTATTACCACTTTCTGAAGCAGTACTGGAAGTCCTCTTTTGTGTGTGTGTTTTATGAGATGTAATAAAAAATACAGTGAATGCTGCTGCCAAATGCCATCCAGTGGAAAGGCAGGCACATAAAAACATGTGTATCCTCAGCTACCTTGTTCATCATATCTGGCATGATGCAACTTCTGGCTTTTCCTCAAAGTCAAAATGACCATGACAGGTACATTTTTTGAATGGATTCAGAACATCAAGGCAGCCATGATAGCACAACTAAAGAGATGCATGAAAAAGGACTTCCAGAATGGCTTCAGAAAATGTAAAGAGATGCATGCACCCATGGGTTTGTCCCCGACTAACTCCACCACTGTGGATTCCATGCCTTGACTCAGCTACCACCAACTTGGAGCTGGCTCTGTACTGTTTCCCCTCTGCATGGGACAGCAGAAGTTCCAGCCAAACAATAGACTTGATCTTGGACAAGGCAAAAGTCTGGAATAGGGGGTTCAACATGGCTAACTAGAGGAAGAGTTACATCACAGAAGCTGAGGAAAGTTCCACTGAGAGGAAAGGCTCTGGAAGATCCAATATGGCTGAGTAGAGGAGGAGTCACATCAGAGACTCAGAGAACATCAACTACAAACACAGAGAGGAGGAGAAACTATCATAAATGGAAAGAGACATAAAAGATGGAATAACAAAACACGGTGAGCTATGTCTGAATCCTGATTTGAGGATTCTAACCCAAAGAACACTATTTGGAAACAACTGTAGAACATTCTACAAAAGAGAACCACGTAGGGACCGAGAGAATCAGTGGCAGTTGGAACCTGTGAGGAAAATGTGGGATATTGCTTCCAGAGTGGCCTTCCACAGTAAACAGTTGGTAAATGACCTTGGTTCAGTGCCACAACTGTGGAAAGAGAGCTGGCAGGAACACTGGCAGAAAGGGCTCGGGGTTTATACCTAGGTCCCAGAGCAGCCCTTTGGCTCCAAGCCATGTTCCATATTGTCAAGTTCCCAGAGTGGATGAGGAAAGACAGCCACGAAAGAGAGCCAGTGCTTTGAGAGCAGGCTAGAGGGAGTTCTGCTTAGGGGCTGCAGTTGGTGAACGGTTATGGAACACCAAACAAAACAAAACAAAACAAACAAACAAAAACAGAAAAAGGAAGCTCACCAAGGCATATCCTTATTAAATTACTAGTTATCCAGCAAAAACCCAGAATTTTAAAAGCAGTCAGAGAAAAACAAAAGATGATATATAAAGATAAACCAAGTAGAATCACAACAGACTTCTCAACACAAACCTTAAAAGCCAGAAGAGCTTGGAGTGAAGTATTTCAAAACTTAAGAGCAAATAACTTCCAGCCTAGATTAACTTACCCAGCAAAGCTATCCCTATCCTTCAAAATGGAAATAAGGTATTTCCATGAAAAAGACCAGATAAAAAGATATATTGCATGCTGGTTTAGCACTTGAGAAAATACTTAAGAATATTCTCAACAGAAATAACAAAACAAACACAGCTAAAAACACAGAGTAAGGTCAATGAGTAAACAGTGACAAAAAAAAGTCAGGAAAAGGAAAAGGATTCAACAGCAGGTAAAGAAGGCAATGATAGTAAATAATCAACATATCTCAGAAATATCTCTCGATGTTAATGGCCTCAATTCTCCAATTAAAAGACACAGATAGGCAGTCTGGATCAAAAAAACAAAAACAAAACACAACCCAGCAGCTTGTTGCATTTAAGAAACTCTTCTAGTCCAAAAAGATACTCATAGACTGAAAATTAAAGGGTAGGGCTGGTGAGATAGCTCAGCAGCATAAGTGCCTGCCTGGGAAGCGTGAGGTCCTGAGTTCGACTCCCGGTACCCCCATACGAAAAAAGGGCCGGTGATATCGCTCAGCGGCACAGGCGCCTGCTGGCGAGCGAGGTCCTGAGGTCAACCCTTGGTACCCGCAAAAAAAAAAAAAAAAAGGTAGATAACAATATTTCATGCACCAGGACCCTGACAACAGACAGGCTAACAATGCTAATATCAGACACAGTAAACTTCAAGCAAAAACTGATTAGAAGAGACAAGATCACTACATACTAGTTAAGGGAACAATCCAACAAGAAGAGATAAAATTGATAAACATAGGCACCAAATACTGGAACATCTGTCTTCATAAAACAATAATTGCTGAAATTAAAGATCAATGAACAATAACACAATCATAGTGTGGGATTTTAACACCCCACTTTCACAAAGAGCTAGATCAACTAAACAAAAAATCACTGAAGAAATATCAGAACTGAACCACACCCTTGAACATATGGACTTAATAAATATCTACAGAGTATTCCACCCCTTTATAACAGAGTATGCATTCTTTTCAGCAGCACATGGTACTTTTTCCAAAATAGATCACATATAAGTCCATAAAGCTACTTAAATAAATATAACAGAATTGAAATTACCTTGTGTGTACTACCAGATCACTGTGCAATGAAAACAGAAATCAATGACAGAAGAAATTTTGGAAGAGGCAAAAGATTCTGGAAAATTAACAACAACCAATGGGTTACAGAAGAAATCAAAGAAGAAATTAAAAATTTCTGGAAGTTAATGATAATGACTGTACAACTCACAGACACCTCTGGGACACTATGAAAGTAGCTATAAAAGGAAAATTCATTGCAGTCAGTGCTCACATTATGAAAACAGAGCGAGCCCAAATAAATAACCTTATGAGAAAACTAAGATACTCGAGAAACAACAAACCAGTTCCAAACTGAAATTAAGGCGGGAAGTTATAAAGATGAGAGTGGAAATCAGTCAAATTGAGGAAAAGAAAATAAACAAATTGAAGGTCCTTTGAAAGAAAAAGTAGATAAGCACTTAGTCAGACTCACCAAGAGAAAGAGAGAAAAGACTCACATCAATGCAATTAGAAATGAAAAAGGTGAAATCACAACAGACACTGTCAAAATCCAGAATATAGTAACTACTTCAAAAAAATTATATTTCAACAAATTAGCAAATTTTTAGGAATAGACAGATTCCTAGATGCATACAAATTACCAAAACTAACCCAAGAAGAAATAAATATGATAACAACCCAGTAACAAGCAATGAAATTGACACAGAAATAAAGAATCTACCAACTGAAAAAAACAAAAAAACACAAAAGAACCCAGGACCTCATGAACTCACTGTTAAATTTTATAAAACCTTCAAGGATGTTGTATCACTGGTACTCCTCAAGCTCTTCAAAGAAATTGAAAGTGATGGAGTGCTCCCAAATTCATTTATGGAAGTCAGTATCATCCTGATCCCAACTAAAAAGGAAAACTATACTCCAATGATGGTGATCCATTTAGAGACCTAGTGCCAAACTGCAACCCAAATCCCACTTATTTATCACAAAGTGCCAACACTGTATTTAAAGCTAATGCTGAAGTTTTAGTTTAGAAAAAACTAACTCTACGTTTAACATCTTTTGTCTTAAAAGAAAAACACAGTGACATGTGTGCCATAGATTCACCACCACTGCTATAGGCCAATCTCCTTAATGAACATAGATGCCAAAATCTTCAACAAGATATTAGCAAATAGAATGAAGCGTATCATCAAAATGATCATACATCATATCAAGTAGATTTCATCCCAGAGATGCAAGGATGGTTCAACATACGCAAGTCAATAAATGTAATGCATCACGTAAACAGAAGCGAGGTCAAAAACCATATGATCATATCAATTGATGCAGAAAAGGCTTTTGACAAAATCTGACACCACTTCATGACAAAAACCCTGAAGAAAACAGGTAGAAGGACCGTACTTGAATCTGATAAAAGCCATTAATGACAAACCAGCTGTCAGAATCATGCTAAATGGTGAAAACTAAAAGCATTCCCCCTAAAATCAGGAACAAGACAAGGATGCCCACTGTCACCAGTTCTAATCAATATAGTAGTTGAAACATTAGCCAGAGCAATCAGGCAAGAGAAAGAAATAAAAAGGATACATATAGGAAAGGAAGAACACAAATTATCATTATTTGCAGATGAAACATTATATATAAGACCCAAAGAACTCCTTCAAAATCTCTTAGAATTAATAACGAACTTCCGCAATGTGGCAGAATACAAGATCAACGCACAAAAATCATTAGCATTTGTGTACACCAACAACGAATGGGATGAGAAGGAAATTGGAAAATAATACCACATTGAAAAAGGTTTGTGCTAATATTGTCCGGACAACTGAATGCTGATATCTTGTACTCTGAGTAACTAATTTAAGGATAACAATATGCAGTGTATTAACCATTGTTACCCTCCTATTATGTTGTTTTGAAATTTTGTTCTATTTTTTTCTCTTTAAAATAAAAATTAAAAAAAGAAGAAAATAATACCATTCACAGTAGCCTCAAAAAATGAAACAGCTAGAAATTAACCTGACTAAGGAGGTGAAAGACATATACAAAGAAAACTACAGTACTCTGATAAAGGATATTGAAGAGGACATCAGAAAATGGAAAGATGTCCCCTGCTCCTGGATAAACAGAGCCAATATTGTCAAAATGGCCATACTCCCAAAACTGTTATACGGATTCAGTGCAGTCCCAATCAAAAAAACCAACAGCATACTTTATAGATCTAGTGAAAATAATTGTAAAATTCATGTAGAACCAGAAGAGATTCAGAATAGCAAAAGCAATTCTGGGCAACAAGAGCAAAGCAACCTTGCAACACCTGACTAAGCTGTGCTACAAAACAATAGTGATAAACAGGGCAAGGTACTATAATAAAAGCAAGTATGTGGATCAGTGGAACAGAACTGAGGATACAGAAACTTCCCCAGACACATTCAGCTATTTGATCTTTGACAAGGGGCCAACAGCATATGTTGGAGGAAAGATAGCTTATTCAACAGGTGGTGCTGGGAAAACTGGTTATCTGTTTCAGAAGATTGAAATTAGACCCTTGTCTCTCACTGTATGCTAAATTTAAATCAAAATGGATCAAATATCTAAACATTAAAACAGAAATATTAAACCTCCTGGAAGATAAAATAAGTAAAACACTTGAAGACATAGCTGTAGGAAAGGGTTTTCTAAACAGAACTTCAGTTGCACAAGAAATAGCAGCAAGAATCAATAAACAAGATTATATCAGACTAAAATTACAATAATTAGTAGAGTGAAGAGAAAACCTACAGAATGGGAAAAATTTTTTTGCTAGCTACTCCTCAGACAGAGGGCTAATATCTAGAATACATAAAGAACTCAAAAAAATTAAACCATCTAAAATTAAAGATCCAGTCAAGAAATGGACAGACACTTCACAGAGGGAGAAATACAAATAGTCAACAAACATATGAATAAATATTCAACATCTCTGATTATTACAGAAATGCAAATTAAAACAATGCTAAGATTCCATCTGATTCCAGAAAGAATGGTAATCATTAAAAAGTCAAACAATAACAAATATTGGCATGGCTGTGGTGAGAAAGGAACCTTCCTGCATTGTTGGTGGAATGCAAACTACTGCAACCGTTATGGGAATCAGTATGGAGATTTCTCAAAGAAACAAAATTAGAAATTCCATATGACCTAATTATCCCCTGCTAGATGTCACCCCCAAATAGACCCTTACTATCTCATACTGCATCATACTACAGTGATACAATCATACCAATGTTTATAGCAGCACAGTTCGTAATAGCTAAATCCTGGAAGCAGCATGTATACCCATCAACAGACGACTGGATAATGAAGATGTACTATCTACATATAACAGAATACTACTCAGCTATAAATACTGATAAATTTGACACATTTGTAGGACAATGGATGCACCTGGAAAATAGAATGCTGAGTGAAATAAGCCAGACACACAAGCTTAAATACAGTACGGTATCTCTCATTTGAGTGAGGCAAAGTACTAGGAAAGGAAATGGTAAAGGATGGATAGAAGGGGACAAGGGGATGGATCTCTCGCAACAGGGAAGTGGTCCAGGGAACAAGGGCAGGGGTGAGGAGGAGGGGAAGAAGAAATAAGTAGAATAAAGATATGCCACGTATAGAAACCTAATAACCTCAATTAATGTAAATATTATATGCCATAACATGAGTTAAGATTAATAATATCAATGTGAATGAAAACTAGGATAGGGGAATTGGAGTAGGAAGGGGAGGGGGAGGAAAGGGGGAGGGGATTAAGAAAAGAAACAGGCTGTGGCATGTATATGTAACCACACACCAAGATGGTTGTAAACTGCAAGTCCTGCAAACATGTACTAATAAAAAATTTAAATAAAAAAAATAAAAAAAGAAAGTAGCAAGGGCCGGTGAGATGGCTCAGAGGCTTAAGCGCCTGCCTGGCAAGCGTGAGGGCCCGAGTTTGACTCCCGGAACCCACATACGAAAAAGGGGCCGGTGATATCGCTCAGTGGCACGGGCGCCTGCTGGCGAGGTCCTGAGGTCGACCCCCCCGGTACCCCCCCCAAAAAAAAAGAAAGTAGCAAGACTAATGGAAAAAATTGTGTTTGAAGTGAGGATGAGTATTTTGAGGGGAATCAACAGCAGTATGTCTTTTACTGCAATAAAATTTAAAAATTTTATACACATCCTATTTTTTATTATAGCTGGTAAATGTCACGTGTATATCTTGCTTTCTCCACTTGCGGTATCATAAATACTTTCTTGTGAGCTCGTGAAATTCTTGGCTTGTTTCTCTGGCAGTTACACTTCGACAGCATTGAATGTTGAACATGGTTTTCTTTTCCTTTTTTCTCGGCTTGAAAGATGAATGGCTATTTTTCTTCTTAAAGAGAGAACGCAAATTTCCAGTTTATACCAGTAGGTGTCACCCATTCACACAAAGCACAGCCCAGGACTTCATGAAACTTGACTTGCCTCTGGTTTTCCCCAAATTCCAACAATGCATTCTAGCCTGAGTCAGGCAAGGCCATTTAGGCTTTAAGCAAAATGTGGAGAAGTTTCTATTGCATTGGAGGTACTTGCAAAGAAAAAAATGTGAACAGTGCTTGAAGTGGAATGAATTTTTTTGGTTTGAAGTTATTTTATATCCTGAAAAATCCATCAGTTATTTGGGAGAAGTTATTAGAATTTTATTGAAAAGCCACCCAAAGAAGGCCAGTGATGCTGCTACGGTTTTATGGAAGGGAGCATCTCAATCTTGTTCCTGGAAAATAGAATGTTGAGTGAAATAAATCAGACGCACAAGCTTAAGTACCATATAGTGTCTCTCATTGGAATGAGGCAAAGCACAAAGAGCAAAATAAGGGTAGGTGATGGATCTCTTGCAACTGGTAAGGTGTCCTGGAGACTGAGGGGGAGCGGAAGGGGAGTAAGGAGATTTAAGGTATGCCATGTACAGGCACCAACTACCCACAATGAATGCAAACATTATGTGTCATAAACATGAGCTAAGAATAATAACAACAGAAAGAGTGAAAATGGGGAAAGGGAATCTAGAGGTGGAGGAAGGGAGAAGGGTGGGAAGGAGAAGGGGATTAAAAAAAGAAACAAGCTGTGTTATGTACATGGACCTACTCCCCAAGATGAATGTAAAGGTCATGTATTGCAAACATGTACTAATAAGAGAAAATAAAAGAAAATTAGAAATGCATCAAGCCGTATACATATATATGCATCATCTTTATGTACATCATCTCTTGGTCCCCTGAGGTTACGGAGGAGTGAACTTCTGTTCAGAGAGGTTAGGCATCTTTCTCAGGCTGCACAGCTGGTGAGCGACAGACTCAAGCCTAGAACAAGGGTGTGTGTGTGTGTGTGTTTGTGTATACAGGTATATATAGGTGTATACAGTGGTACCTCAGCTTACAAACTTAATTTGTTTTATGATTTGGGGGAAGATGGCTGTGTTTGTGTTTGTGATGGCCATGGTTATGTTTGTCACCCAATGTGGAGTTTGCAAACAGAAGGAAAGTTTTGCAGAACGCTTTTGCTGCGAAGGGAATTGTTTGCAGATAGAAGCATTTGTGAACTGAGGTACTACTGTACGTATATTCAAATTTTCAACGTTATCTTCTAAAGAAGAGTTTAAAAGTGGATAGCCAATGAGTCAAACTGGATTTTGAGGTATGTTTAGTTTGCCATTTGTAACATTGGTTCACACTGTATTTATTTATTTTTCATTATATATTTTATTAGGACATATTAATTTTTTTTTTTTGTGGGTACTGGGAACTGAACTCAGGACCTTGTGCTTGCCAGACAAGTGCTTATGCCGCTGAGCTATATCACTGGCCTGGTACATATTAATTTTATAAAATTAACACACTACTTGGTTTTTGTGGGATTTCATACATGCATACAACATATTTTGATCATATCCATGCCCCCTTACCCTCTCTTTCACCTCCCTCCCCCTCCCCCCATTCTCTTTCTCTTGCCTGGTCTCCATTTTCATGTGGCCGCCTCCTCTTCTTCCTCCTTATTCTTTTTGAATTCCACATATTAGGAAACACATGAGATATTTGTCTTTCTGAGTCTGGCTTATTTACTTAACGGTACTATCATTTTCCTGCAAATGACATGATTTTATTCTTCTTTATGGCTGAATACTCCATTGTGTACGTATATCACATCTTTATCCATTAAGCCATTGATTGGCACAGAGACTGATTTCATCCCTTGGCTGTTGCGACCTGTGTATAACAAGGATACGCAGGTATCTCAGAAGTATGCTGACTTTAATTCCTTTGGGTATGGCTGGCTCATATGGTAGTTCTATTTTTAGGTTTTTCTTGAGGACGTTCCATACTGATTTCACAGTGGCTGTACTAATTCGCATTCCCAACAGCAGTGCACTAGTGATGCCCCATCCTTACCAGCATTTACTGTTTTTTGTATTCTTGGTGATGACCATTCTTACTGGGGTGGGGTAGAATCTTAATGTAGTCTTGCATTTGCATTTGCTAAAGACATTGAACATTTTCCTATATAATTATTGGGCATTTGTATTTCTTCTTTCAAGAAGTGTCTGTTCAATTCATTTGCCCATTTTTGATTGGATTATTTGTTCTTCTGCAGTTGAGCTTTTTGAGTTCTTCATATATTCTGGATATTAATTCAGAAGAGTAGCCGGCAAAGTTTTTCTCCCATTGGTATCACAATCTATTTATATTTTTTAATAAATTGCAAAATGTAAAAATTGGGATATTTCCCACAAAGACTAGACTTTCATTTGCATTTGGAGGCAGTCAGAAGGTGCGGCTGCATTGCATCTATCTTCCCTCCGGGCTTGTGTGCCAGCCTTTTTGCCTGTTGGGGTCTGACGTGCCTCACTGTTGTGCATCTGGCCCACAGACATTTATTCTGTCTGCCAGCCCCTGTGTGCATGTCAATTTGTGGGTCTTTTGAACTGCAGTCTTTTGAGAATGATTACTTACTTATTTCAACTCTGCCATTAGGATTCTAGACACTTTTGGAATAGCAGAATCAGCTTAGGAGACATATAATAAAAGTGGTGTCAATATTTTAGTCCACCTAATTTTTCAGGTAACAAATGGATGAATCTGCTCGGGTACTTAGGAGAAGTAAATAGGATGAGGAAAACACAGAACTGAAACTTAAGTTCTGGGGAACATCCGTGCTGATAGTCAGGAAGAGAGGGATTAGGACTATGAAGAGATGGGCCTGAGAGATGGAGAAGAAAAGAGGAGACTGACAATTCTGACCATACCCAGGGACCACACAAGAACTTCACGGAAGTGTTTGAATTAGGAAGATAAAGATTTTTTTTTTCCTGAGAGTTAGACTTTCAATTTGCTACAGAGTAGGTCAGAGCAGAGATATGCAAAGTCACCTAGAATGAGCAGAGGAGATCTTAGGTCCGGTAACTCAATCAGGAAGGGGTGGTGCTGTTACAAGGGTGATAGCAGAACCTCTGAATATGACATAAGGAAGATATTATAACTCCTAACCTGTTAGATGTCTGATACGCCGAGTGTGTGTTCTATAAAATTTGAAGAATGAATTCTAGGTACAACGGAGGTTAAGAGTAGGAAATATTTATTGAGAGCTAGAACGCTCCTGTCAGAGGAACAGGTAGGGTCCTGAATGGGTAGCCCGGGGACCCCGCTTTACAGGGAAATTTTATTTTATTTTATTTTATTATTTTTTTTAAGAGAAGAAAAAACAAAACAAAACAAATCAAATCAAAAAAGAACAAAATTTCAAAACAACATAATAGGAGGGTAACAATGGTTAATACATTACGTATTGTTATCTTCAAGTTAGTTTTTCAGGGTACAAGATATCAGCATTCAATTGTGCAAACATTACTGGCACAAACCTTACTCTTCAATGAACTAAGTAAAATTAGTAGTGTATTTATCTTAACCATCTTATATACAAATTCAATTTTTTTCTTTTCCCTTCTTTCTTTTCCCCATTCCCCCATCCCAGACTCTCTTTCCTTTTGACCAGCTTCTTTTTGATTCAGCATAGCTATTGCACATTTTGGATCTTATTTACTCTTTCAATTTCTCATATTAGGGAGACAATACGATGCTTACACATGTGCGTCCGGTTTATTTCACTTATGAGTATTTTCTCGAGTTGCATGCATTTACCTATAAAAGTCTCCAGTTTGTCCTTCTTTATGGCTGAATAGTACTCCATTGTATAAAAATACCACATTTTTTTTATCCATTCCTCAGTTGATGGGCATTTGGGTTGTTTCCAAGATCTGGCTATTACAAATTGTGCTGCTATAAACATGGGTGCACATATATCGCTGTGGTACGATGTTTTTAATTCTTCTGGGAAGATATCCAGAAAGGAAATATCTGGGTCAAATGGAACCTCCAACCCTAGTTTTTTGAGGAATCTCCACAATGATTTCCACAGTGGCTGTACCAGTCGACACTCCCACCAAAAGTGGAGAAGCGTTCATTTTTCCCCACAGCCCTTCCAGCATTTGTTGTTAGTTGACTTCTTGATAATAGCCCTTCTTTCTGGGGTGAGATGGTATATCAGTGTTGTTTTAATTTACATCTCTCGAATGATTAGTGATGTTGCACATTTTTTTGTATATTTATTTGCCATTTTTATTTCTTGATCTGAGAAATGTGTATTCATCTCAGATGCCCATTTTTGGAGTGGGTCTTTAAATTTGGGAGGTCTGATTTTTTTGAGTACTTTATATGTTCTCAATAGTAATCCTTTGTCTGAGAAACATCTGACAAACATTTTTTCCCACAATGTGGGTTGTCTCTTCACTCCATTGGTGGTTTCTCTTGCTGTGCAAAAGCTTTTTAATAAGATGAGATCCCAGTTATTGATTCTTAGGGATAGTTCCCGTGCGGTTGAGTTTTTATTCATAAAGTCTTTGCCTACACCAATGTCTCCAAGGGTTTTACCTATCCTACTTTCCAGCAGATTTAATGTTTCTGCTTTAATATTTAGATCTCTGATCCATTTTGAATTTAGTTTAGTGCATGGTGAAAGATATGGATCTAGTTTTAATCTTCGGCATGTGTAGAGCCAGTTTTTCCAGCACCATTTATTAAAGAGGCTATCTTTCTTCCAGCGAATGTGTTTGGCACCTTTGTCAAAGATAAGGTGGCTTAGTATGTCTGGGGTTGTTTCAGCATCTTCTAATCTGTTCCATTGATCTTCAGGTCTGTTTTTTTGCCAGTACCACACTGTTTTTATCACAGTAGCTTTATAGTATAATTTCAAGTCGGGGATAGTGATGCCCCCTGCCTTGCCTTTGTTGCCCAGAATTGCCTTTGCTATTCTAGGTCTCTTCTGATTCCAAATGAATTTTAGGATTGTTTTCTCTAATTCTGTGAGATATGCTGTTGGAATTTTGATTGGAATTGCATTAAATCTGTATAACAATTTTGGAAGTATGGCCATTTTCACTATATTGGTTCTTCCTATCCAGGAGCAAGGGATATCTTTCCATTTTCTGATATCCTCTTCAATCTCCTTTTTCAGAGTACTGTAGTTTTCAGTATAGAGGTCTTTTACATCCTTCGTGAGGTTGATTCCTAGGTATTTCATTTTTTTGGATGTTATTGTGAAAGGTATTGTTTCCCTAATTTCTCTTTCAGTAAGTTTGTTATTTGTGTACAGGAAGGCTATTGACTTTTGAGTATTGACTTTGTATCCAGCTACACTACTGAATTTGCTTATTAAATCTAGCAGTTTTTTAGTGGAGTTTTTGGGGTCTTCTGTGTAGAGTATCATGTCATCTGCAAATAATGATAATTTAACTTCTTCCTTTCCAATCATTATTCCTTTTATTTCTTTCTCTTGTCTAATCGCTCTGGCTAAAGTTTCCAGAACTATGTTGAATAAGAGTGGGGACAGTGGACATCCTTGTCTTGTTCCTGATTTTAGAGGGAAGTCTTTCCGTTTTTGTCCATTTAGTATAATATTGGCTGTTGGTTTGTCATAGATAGCTTTTGTCAGATTGCGATAAAGACCATCTATTCCAATTTTCTATAGGGTTTTTATCATGAAAAGGTGCTGGATTTTGTCAAAAGCTTTTTCTGCATCTATTGAGATGATCATGTGACTTTTGTCTTTGGTTTTGTTAATATGCTGTATTACATTTATTGATTTATGTATGTTGAACCATCCCTGAATCCCTGGGATGAATCCAACTTGGTCATGGTGTATAATCTTCTTGAGGACTTACTGGATTCTGCTTACCAGTATCTTATTGAGGATTTTTGCATGTATGTTCCTTAGGGAGATTGGCCTGTAGTTCTCTTTCTTAGTTGGGTCCTTCTCTAGTATTAGGGTAATGCTTGCTTCCTGGAATGAATTTGGGAGTATCGCTTCCCTTTCAACTTCATTAAAAAGTTTGAGAAGTAGTGGTGTTATGTCTTTTCTAAGGCCGGTGAGATGGCTCAGCAGTGTAAGCGCCTGCCTTGCAAGCGTGAGGGCCCGAGTTTGACTCCCGGAACCCACATGCGAAAAAGGGGCCGGTGATATCGCTCAGTGGCACGGGTGCCTGTTGGTGCGCGAGGTTGTGAGGTCGACCCCCCAGTACCCACACACAAAAAAAATATCTTCTCTAAATTTCTTGTAGAATTCGGCAGTGAATCCATCAGGGCCTGGGCTTTCCTTTGTTGGGAGGTTTTTAATTACATCTTTGATTTCATTGGTTGGTATTGGTTTATTTAGGATTTTTAAATCTGTATTCAGCTTTGGTAATTCATACATATCTAGGAATCTGTCCATTTCTTCTGCATTTTCCATCTTAGTAGAATATAAATTTTCAAAATAGGTATAAATGATCTTCTGGATTTCTGCAGGGTCTGTTGTGATATCACCCTTTTCATTTTCAATTGCATGGATTTGAGTCTTTTCTTTTCTTTTTTTAATAAGGTTGGATAAGGGTTTGTCAATCTTATTTATTCTTTCAAAGAACCAACTCTTTGCTTCATTGATTCTTTGTATTGTGTTTTTAGCCTCCAATATGTTAATTTCTGCTCTGATCTTTATAATTTCCTCCCTTGTATGAGCTTTTGGTTTAGCCTGCTCTTCTTTTTCTAGAAGTTCGAGGTTCACCATTAAGTTGTTTATTTGCACTTGCTCTATTTTCCTGACATAGGTATTTAATGCTATAAATTTCCCTCTTAGGACTGCTTTCATTGTATCCCATAAGTTCCGGTATGTTGTACTGTCATTATCATTCAGTTGTAGAAAGTGTCTAATTTGTTCTTTAATTTCATCTGTGACCCATTGGTTGTTCAGGAGGGTGCTGTTTAATTTCCATGTGTTTAGGGAGTTTTTGTGATTTCTTTTGCCATTGATTTCCAATTTCATTGCACTATGGTCTGATAATATGCACAGGATAATTTCAATTCCTTTGCATTTACTTAAGCATGTTTTATGAGCTAGTATGTGGTCTATTTTGGAGAACATCCTATGTGCAGCTGAGTAGAATGTGTATTCTGATGTTGTGGGGTGGAAGACTCTGTAGACATCTGCTAAGTCCATTTGTTCAAAAGTTTGGTTCAGTTCTAATATTTCATTATTGATTTTTTGTCTAGTTCATCTGTCTTTTTGTGACAGTGGAGTATTGAGCTCCCCCAATATAATTGTATTAGTGCTTATTTGAATTTTCATGTCCTTTAATACTTGTTTTATATAGTTGGGTGCACTGGTATTTGATGCATGTATATTTATGATCATTATCTCTTCCTCTTGGATTGTTCCCTTTACAAGGATGTAATGACCGTCTTTATCTCTCTGAATCATTCTTGCCCTGAAATTCACTTTGTCTGCAAAAAGAATAGCTACCCCTTCTTTTTTCTGGGTTCCTGTTGCATGGAGTATTGTTTTCCCTCCTTTGACTTTCAGTCTACGAATTTCTTTTTGAATTAAATCTGTTTCTTGTATACAGCATATTGTTGGATCTTGCTTCTTGACCCATTTTGCCAGTCTGTGCCTTTTGATTGGTGAATTGAGACCATTAACATTGATGGTTAAAACTGATATGTATTGACTTATACTTGTCATGTTATTTTCCTGTTGTTGGTTCCCCTTCTTTTTTTTTCCCCCTCTCCCTCTGTTTAATTATCTGCCCTGCCTGGTGGATCCCTTCTGTTGGGGTTCCTTGAGCTGTAGTCCTTGTTATCTCTTTCTAGAATGTCCTTCAGAACATTTTGGAGTGCTGGTTTGGTGGTCATAAATTTCCTCAGATGTTCTTTTTCATGAAAGTATTTTATTTCTCCATCAATTTTGGAAGATAGTTTTGCAGGGTACATCAATCTGAGCTGCAAGTTATTTTCCTTTAGAGCTTGAAATATGTCATTCCAAGCTCTTCTTGACTTGAGGGTTTGTGCTGAAAAGGCAGCTGTGATTCTGATGGGCTTTCCTTTATAGATGATTTGTCTCTTGTCCCTAAGAGCATTTAAGATTCTGCTCTTCTGTTGAATTTCTGGGATCTTGACTATGATATGTCTGGCTGAAGATTTTTTTTTTGAGCGTGGCTAGTTGAAGTTCTATAAGCCTCATTTATATGAAGATCAAATTCTTTTTCTCTACCAGGGAAATTCTCTGTGATAATGTCTGTGAACAGAGTCCTTATATCATTTATGTTATCTCCTGCTTTTTCATTTATTCCAATTATTCTTAAGTTATTTTTCTTTGAGTCACCTAGCAGCTGCTGGATTGATTTTTTATGGTCCCTTGCTATTTTTAAGAATTCTTTCTTTTCATGATCACTAATTGCAAGCCTGTCTTCTATATCTGAGATCCTGTCCTCACATTGGCTTAATCTGCTACAAATACTTTCAATGGATTTTTTTGTTCTCCTGGATGTCTGCTTGAATCTGCCTTATGGATTCCATTGCTTCCTATGCTGAGCATTTATGGTTTCTATAATTTTCTTAAGCTCATCTATTTTTTTTTTGTCTGTATCGGCTATAGTGTCCTTAAGCATGGTCTTCATTGTGGACATTATCTCTGCAGTTATCTGTGAAATTATTTCTGATTTAATTTTTTCCAGAGCCTCATTCAGTTGCTTTGTTGTTACCACTTCAGATAGGCCTGGTGGGTGGCTTTCGGATTGTCCCACCTCATTGCCCCCTAGGTTCACCTTTGGTGAACTGGATGTGTGGGGTTGCATCTTGTTTAAGTGTCGTCTCGTTTTTTTTCTTTCTTTAGTTTAATTCCTGGGGTGATGTTTGTAAATTATCTATGGTAGGTTACTTTATTGCTAGTGTTTAAGATCCTTAGGAGATGACTACTTCTCTGCAGTATCTTCCAAGTGAAGCTTGTTTTTGGGTTTTGAGCTTTCTGCCAGATCCTACCTCTTCAATTTGTTGGGTATGAGAAGTTGCTACCTGTTTGGCCCAGTCCTTGGTTCTTTGGTACTGTGCTACTGTATTTTCTGTGACCCTTAGTCAATCTCAGTCATGGAATATCAGGAAGGAAAGCTGTTTAGAACAATTATTTCACTTTTGGCTATAATGGTACCTAAAGCATCAAACACAGCCTAGAAAATGACAGACTGAGCTAATCAGTTATTTGCCACTTTTAACCATATAAAGTAGAGTTGCGGTTATATAACAAAATCTAAAACACACCAGAAAAATTATATGCAGTAGACAAGTCCTTAATATGTCAATTTTGCCCTCAAGAGTTTAAATTTAAAATGAGTTAAGGAGGAAATAGAGTATTGGGAGAAGAGGAAGGAACTAGATGTAAGGTTGGAGGACCAAGAGGGATCCTACTAACATTGGGAAACTGGTGCAGAGGACTGGTGGGAAAAAGAGAAGGAAGGGATAAAAGGAAGAACAGATCACAACCACAATCACAAAGAGGTTAGAGGCTCTGTTTGCACTCATATAAATACCAGATAGAATAATGAAGAAAAGAGCAAACAGACAAACAGAAACAAAAACGAAGACAAAAACAACAAAACAAACCAATAAAACAAAAATAAAAGCCCACACAAAAAAAAATCCAAAACAAAACAAGAAAAAACCCCTTCACCAGAACAAGAAACAAATGAGAGAAAAAAAAAATTATAAGAAGAATCATTTCCAGGTGTTGACTCTGCTGTAGGCAGGCACCGTGTGGTGACAGAGTCCTGTTCCGTGCAGGTCCGTCCCTGCAAGCCAGGAGCAGCCCTTTGGCGGGGCAGTGAGCAGTGGCCTGTACTCTTAGGCGGAGACCAGGCTCGTTCGCCTGCCGCAGTCAGTGCACTTTCCGCGGGCCTGAGAGTCACGGTGCCCCGCTGAGTCCCGAGCTCTGTATTTTGGCGCCACGCTGAGTTCCGTCGCCCCCCCCCCACAATGGCGCCCGGCCAGTCGCTCTCTGGCGTGGGACAGCTGGGCCTCAGAGGCACTCACTGGCAGCCAGCGCAGTCCTCCGCCGCTCCCCTGCACCTCCGCTGTCTCATGATCCTCTGCGGGGGCTCCCTGGGGCACCGGCTGTCACCGTGTGTCTGCAGATTTGAGCTTCTGTCGCGACGCGGTTCCTGGGACAGGGAGAAGGCACCGTGGTCTCCTCCTTCTTTGTCGTTGAAAGTACCCTTCACTGGCTCTCTGAGTCCCGAATTGCCTCCTCAGAACTTTCCTGGGTTCAGGGGAGGCACCTTCCTCCCTCCTGCACTCTCCCGGTCACTGTATTCCCGTGGTCCAACGCCAACTTTTAGAGAGTTTCGCTGCTTGCTTCTTACAAATCCACCATCTTTTCTTCCTCCGCTACAAGGACATTTTATAGAGCAAAACCCATTTGGGTACAACATGGGTTACAGATATGATTAAACAATAAGAATAAAAGTATACTTGCTTAGGTAATGGTGATCCAATGGGGAAACAAGTCATGTAACAAAGGTGCAGGGAAAGAATGAAGACTTTTTTTAGGAAATGATGGGTCTGGAGGTCTTGGTCACCCACTGGGGTGCTGATGTCTATCTAGGCTTCATTAGGCCTGGTGTTTGTCCTTCGAGGAAGTACACAGGCCTGGTGATCTCGTCTTTATCTTCAGGCCTGGTCTCTAACAGATGTGTCTCTGGCTGTAGTTGAGATGTGTTTCACCTTTGTCCGGGCTCTCTCAAGGACCTAGCCCTGTCTGACTGCCTATAATATTTCCGCCTAGCTTAGCTGTCTATAATAGTACCATTTCAAGACCAAATAAGTATAACATCAATCACATAGTTTCAAAGGATTCGGAGAGGTCAACGATGGTAAGCGGAGAGAGTATTCATCGGAGCTGGCAGTGTGGGGCTCAAGGCTGAGCTTAGGAAAAGCTAAGGAATGTCGTTTCAAGGAAGGACAAGGGACAGAAACAGCTTACAATGGGTTGAGGGACAAATAGGAAAAAAATAAAGAGCATAAACTAAAAAAGGGTTTCTTTTTGCCAAGAAAGAAGAGAGGGAAGTAGAGACCAGAGCCTGAAGTTCGCGCGCGCGTGTGTACGTGTGTGTACATGTTAAGGACTGAAAAGATTCTGGCAGGTTTATAAACAGAGGACAAGGAGCTGCAGCACAGTGATCCAGGGCCAGAGGAGAGGGACCAGTGAGAGGTTGGAGGGAATGGGTCCAGAGAGGATCCTAATGGATGTTTGAGCAATGGCACCATCACTGGAATGAAGGCCGAAGAGACTTAGTTGAGCTTTGTTAAAAACGTCAATCATTTTATTTTGGGTCACATCTCACACTGCCATCTTTTTCACTTTATGTAGAAAAGTATAATTGTTTTTCTGGGCTTTATGGCTTACTTAATAACTTTAAGGGAGAAAATATTTGGCTGTTAAAATTGAATGTTCTTTTGTTTCATGATTAAGGATGGGCAAATGATCAGATGGTAGCTGAATCAAGATGAGAAATTATTATGTTCATTGAATTAATTTCGATGTGAAATATGAACACACTCTGATAATATTCTGCACTCGTTTTATGATTTGAAAAGCAAAGTCGTCATTGGAGAGCATTCCTGAGGTAGTATCCTTCCTTCAGCAGTCAGAGATTCTTCAAACACTCATTCAGTGGACAGTTATGGGGTATTCACTATGTCCCAGGCACTGTGGTAGGCATGCAGAAAAGGCTGCAAAGAAGACCTTGCAACCCTTGTTATGATACTGCTCAGCGTGCAGTAGAGCCTGCAAGAAAGTGTGAAAGGAACACAAAAGTTGTCAGAAGGAAAATAGAGTTATCTGTACCAATTCTACCCAGAAAAGTCAATAAAATTGATAAAGGAAGGATTCTTTTTGAGCCAGGGTCTCACTGTATAGTTCAGGTTGTCTTTGAACTCACTAGGTAGCCCAGGCTGGACTTGAACTCATGGCGAACCTCCTGTCTCAACTTCCCAAGTGCTGGGATTATAGGAGTGCACAAATAAGTCCAGCAAGGAAGGATTCTTACGTGTTTGCTTTATAGTAACTATCACAAAAGACTTTGGCAGAACCACGAGCTTGCACAGAGGCCATCACAACTTTGTACACAACTATTTCTGCTAGCCTATCTGCCCAACAACTGTCTGCTCGACCTCAGATGGGTGCCACTCTTGCTATTTGTCATTGTGGCCAAGGATTATGGTTTCAAAGCATCTGAGGTGATCTTGCTCATTTTTGTCCTTAAAAACATCCTTATGCCAACAACTTCTTCGAATATGTTCAGAGTTTACTACGACAATGTTTTGCAATGGTAATAAATATCCTTATTCCTTGGAGAGTCTCTGTCTGATCTTTTCCTATTCATGTGGACAAGAGAAAACAGTACATTACAGTCACATGATGAGTCCTAGGACAGAGGACACTGAGGGGTATCGGGAAGATCAGTCATCAAATGTATTGAGTCATAGGAGGGGTTAGTGGTGGATAAAATGGATTGGCCAAGTCTTCTTCAATGAACTGATGGGTGCGTAAACAGAGGCCTGAACAGCAGTGGGATTTCTGCAGCAGACCGGAGGCCAAGGGGGTGAGGGGCAAAAGTAGGAACAAGTAGAGGGCTTCTGGCAACAGGACAAAGAGGTCGCTTGGGGAGTTTGGAGAATTCCACATCATTCAGTATGACTGGAGAATTTGGTGCAGGAGGAAGACAGAATAAATGCGGCAAGAGAAGAGGTCGAATTAGATCAGGAGCTGCCGTTTGCAAAGGGTCTTGTAAGGAGTTTGATCCTAATCGAAGACACATGGGAAGTCAGTTGGTGCACAGCAGGGGAGTACAGGCGACTTAGATTTATATTTACCAAGATTACTCAAGTTGTAATGTGCAGGCAAATGGAAACAGGAAGACCAGGAGAGAGGCTGGAGGCTGATCAAAGGTGGTGACTTTCACAAGAGAGAAGGATAAATTCTTGGGAGAGAGCTAGGAAGTAGAATAATTAAGGCCTATTGTGAATAACTGGGAAAAGAGAGAGGGCTGGGTGGTGCTGCTCCAGGTAGGCAAGGTAGGAGTAGAAACCTTTTTTTTTTTTTTTTTTTTTGGTACTGGGGATTGAACCCAGGGCCTTCACAATGAGCTACAACCCCAGCCCTTTTTCTTTTGCAAATTCTGAGACAGGGTCTCGCTCAGCCTCTACATTGCCCAGGCTGGGCTTCATTTGTGATTCTTCTGCCTGGGCCTCTCAGAGTGGTGGGACTGCAGGCTGGCACAAGCACTTCTGACTAAAACCATTTTGATCAGTAAGGACACTACTCCTCCTGCATGTACCAGTTTCAGAATGGCAAAGCACATGTAGGAGAAGAACTGGCACTTTTGGAGGGGCTTTCAAGCCCCCACGTTTGGGCTCAGTGGCCCTGCTGTGTGAGTTCCTGCACTCATGCAAATAGATCTTAAGCTTGCAATAGATCTCAAGCAAGGCACAAGGAAGGGGTTCACTGTGGGCCTGGAGAACAGCAAACATACACACTGCCTTAGAAACTCTGGTGCCCCACGAGGCAAGAAATAATAAACACTCTACCTTTCATGTAACAAACTTTCCATTCCCCACCCTCAGCCCAGGCAGCTGCACACACAAATCAAAACTTTCTTAAGTCATGGAATGAGAAATGAAAAAAAAAAAAAAAAAAAAAAAAGATAAAGTAAAATAAAAGCAAACAAAAAGCACTTCCTGCAAAGCGAATGGAAATTTTGGCCCAGTTTATTTTCCAGCCATAAGAAAAGCAATTCTAAAAATTTAAAACCACAAGTAATTGTATTCTTAACCGAGATTTTTGAGAAGGCCAAGTCCGGGAAGGGTCACATTAAGGGGACTTTGACATAAAATACCATTTACATAAAAGTGAGTCCTCTTCTGCACTCGTCACCGAATTGCTTACAAACCAAGAAGCATGATGATTGGTGGGAACGTTGTACCTAAATTTTATTAAGAAATCTTTTTTTAAAATTCAGATAATTTGGAACTTCCTTTGGGACCTAAGTACCCTTCCTCCACGAAACTATGGGATCAAAAAAAGTGATGTTAGGAGTAATTTCTGGTCAGATAAAGGAGGGCCTAAGTGTAGTATGGCCATGGTATGGGTTTACCTGCTCCACTCCATCCCTTATCAGTTATGTGACACTGGGCTGATTACTTCAGTTCTCTGTCACTTTCCTCATCCGTGACATGGAAATAATAATGAGATGGCCCTGGTCAAGCTGTTGTGGGAACTGAACGAAACACGGTGCGCATGCTCGGTGAATGTTCGTGGCGTGCATGCATGCTCCCGTATCTTCCCCTGTGAAACTGCAGTAAGCTCCAGAATTCGGGACAGGGTGGGTCACATGAAGCGAAAGCGCCCATACTTAGCTCCAGAGCTGGGTGTCAAATGGGTTAGAAAGTTTCAGTTCACTGAACTAAATTCCCGTCCGCATCCCGTCTGTTTGCTGGAAAAGGACTGAAGCACAATGTGGGAGAGGAAAGGAAAGGAAAAAGGAGGAAAGGAAAGGGAGGACATCAGGAGCCAGTTCCCAGGAGTCCTGGCGGTCCAGTCTATGCTCAGGCGAGCTCAGCCCTCCATGAGCTTCTTCCAGCCCAACGCTGAGACTCAGGTGCCTTGGAAAACACACTCGGGGTAGCCTTGGGAATCACAAGAAAAGCCTCCGCCTGCCTTCAAAAGCTCCAGAATCCCTAATTAGGACCCTGTAGCCTTGACCCTGGACCTGCTTCTGAGCCTGGACATCGTGGATTCACTCCTGGGTTCCTCAGCCCTTTGATGGCAGCTCCCCCCGGAAGTCGTCTCTGCAGGCTGAGTCAGTCTCTCCAGACCCCAGCCTGGACCCAGCACCCTGGAAACCAGCCTGACCTCTGGGCGCAGGACTGGCAGCCTTCGCTTGAACGGCTCCAGTGGGTCAAGAGTGGAGGCTCTGGAGCCGCAATATCCAAATCCAAGCACTGACACTGACTCGGGCCAGGTCAGGTATTTTAATATAGACACAGAGTATAAATGAACAAATATATGTACAAATAATAATCATTGACATACATATAAAACATAATATAAATATTAACTATATTAAATATTAACAGTATCCAGAGGATATTTTATTTAAATTATGCACTTGTATTATTTTGCATTTAATTTTATATATGTTTTTGCATTAAGATGTATTTCATGGAAAATATGTAAGTTCATATAAATATAGCTATATCGTTGTTATTTCCCACTTATCTCCCTGCAGGGATAGAGGGAAAATAACAGGCTTTTCAACTTTCTAGCTTTCATCTGAGCCTACAGGTGCAGCACCCTCATTTCTACAGACTGCTGTAAGAGGAACAGCAGGGTTTAAGTTCGTTTAAACCTGATCACAAATCATTGGGAAAATTTCAATCTACAAAGACTGCTATAGAAATATTATTTCTCAGATTCTTGTGATGTTCCTCTTTCAGATATCTTTGCACCAATTTCTGCAATAATTTCATTTAGTTCTTGTTATATTTCAAGGGCTTTCTCATCTCTGCAGCAAATAGCCTAAGACAGAAATGTGTTAAAATTTTCTGTCTTACTCATTGTATGGGCATTAGTAGATTTTGGTATCAGCAATAACTATAGATCTTGGAAGATGCTTCTGAATGGAGAGGCTCTGAAAACAAGAGGCTTTGCCTTTTGAATTCATTTTGTTGGAAATAGAGTAAGGGTAAAGTTTTCCCCCATCTTCGCAATCATCAATAATCCATGGATTAAATATTTTACTCCCATAATCAATAATATTTTCCCCATCTGACCATTGAGATCAATGAAGAGACTCCTCCTTGGCTTGATGGCAAGCGTGACACCCACTTCCACAAAACCCACATCCTTTTGAGCAAATAAGAAACAAGTGTGAGCATGAACTCTGTCAGTTTTGAACACTGAAGGAGAAGACTGCTGTGGCTTCTGGCAAACATGAAGTTGGGTCTGTGCTATCTCTTTGTCTTCTGCTTCCAAGTTGAAGTTCTAGCAGGTGAGTGGCCTATTGAATATTTCTTACTAAGTGATGCCTCAAGTGAGCATTAAGAAAAATTGAAAGTAGAAAAACTAGGCACCAAATTGAAAGTGGTTTTGTCTACTGAGAAACACTTTTAGAACAGCCTAAGCACATGGCTAAAGACGGAATGTCATCTGTTTGGATGGCACTGAGTTTGCGTTGCTGCCATTGATACTGTGCTTTAAAATGAAAAAGTGTGTTTCAAGAGACCACTGAATTTTTAAATGACCTGCTTGGAGCTACCTGTCAGTAGATAAAGTAGAAGAATTGCTTACTGTTCTGGAAGAAAGATAAAAGACAAAATGACTGTCAACAGAATGAAAATTAAATAGCCCTGGCACCTGGGCTAGGAATTCTTCTAGGTTTAGAAAATAAAAAGAAAGGGCTTCAAAAAGAAGGATTTTGATTTTAATCTTATCTACATAGTCCATTGTCTGAAATTCATAGGTTGCCATAGATTTTTTATTGACTATCAGGCTCTCCAGGAAGAGTGGATGATTAAAAAAATCTTTGATTATTTTCTCTTGGATGGTCTATATCAGATTCTGTATGAACAATTTAAATAATGCTATCTGCAATATGTTGATATACACACTCCTACTGCTTTTTACTCCACACATTTTGTGTTACTTTTCACTCTAACTCTGGGTCCTGTTCTTGAAGTTGGAAAAAGAAAAGTGAAATTATATTAAACGGGGGTGCTCTACTGACAGAAAATGTGAGGGCAGAGCTTTTAGTAGGTATGATCTCATCTAGAAATACATTTTCAGTGGTTCAAAGAAACAGACATTACTTTTCTCTCCAAAAAAATTTCAAAACCAAAACTGGATTGATCCAGTGTTTGCTCTTGTGCTGTCCCAAAAGCTCTTAAGAGGAAGGAGGAATTAGGGTCTACTTGTAACAAAGCCCAAGAGCAGTTTTGGGCTAATTGCTTGTTTATGCCTTTTCTACAACCTCATGAACACCTTTCCCAGCATAAATGGCATATGAATAGCCCTGGAATTGAAATTAATTCATTCACTCACCCACCAGTTCATTCATCCATTTATCACACAGGATCGAGCACCTGCCACTGTGCCAGCTGCCAGGTGTACAATGATGGCTCAACAAGGTCGCTCCTTGTTCTCTTGAAATAAACTGAATACTAGGGATAGAAATTAATGAAGCAGTCTTATGAATTAAGGATAATTACAGGCAAAACTCAGCTCTAGAGAGAATGTAACAAGGAACATGACTAGATTGGGTGGGTGTGGGGGTGGGGCTGGGGAGCAAGGTTCGCTGAAGTGTTTTCTGAAGAAGTGTCCTGGAATTGAGATTTGAAGGACAAGTAGGAATCAATGCAAGAATAGTGTGAAGGTGGGGAAGAGCATTCTATGGCTTGGATAAAGCAAGTACCTGTGCCAGGAGGGAGGAGGGTGAGGTCAGAGAGCTGGAAGCAGGGAGATGTATCTGAGCTCAGAAAGGCAAGAGGGTGGGGATGGTGTGACATGAGGCTGGAAACGAAAACAAAGGCCTGACTCTTCAGACCACAGGGTCATGTAGTTCTTCACTGTACATTATTTTATTTGAAGTTGTAAATTTACAGAGTAGTTAGGCAATCACTTTATGTACCATAACATTTCAAAACCAAATAAAATTATTTTTTAT
Organism: Erethizon dorsatum; assembly: GCA_028451465.1. Classification (NCBI taxonomy): domain Eukaryota; kingdom Metazoa; phylum Chordata; class Mammalia; order Rodentia; family Erethizontidae; genus Erethizon; species Erethizon dorsatum. The sequence goes on along the minus strand of CM051835.1, from coordinate 31,851,278 downwards.
TATTTAAAAAAAAGATTTTGGATTTTCTTCCAAGAACATCTGCACAAGTCATTACGACATGTCAAACTCATTTGTGCCACTCTCATGGTGGGAATAGCCCTGGCACTTGGGCTGGAAACTCTGCTATTGTGCTCTAAGAGATATGAATTAGCATTGCTGTTATTTCCATGGAAGGATAGATGCAGTCTGAGGTGGGATCATTACAATTTACCAGACTAAGCTGACAAATAAATTGTACTTCTGGAATAATACTCATTTTAGATTCCAAATGAAAAAACCCAGCATTCACTCTCATCAAACAGAAAACCATGCTATGTGGCATGCCATTTTCCAATCTGACAGGTGGCGAAACTGAGGCATACGTGGCTAAACGGTGATCATAAGTACACTAATGATTGTCACGTTCAAAATCCCACCATGACACATGCCTCCAAAAACTACCATTTTAAAAGCAAAAACCAAGAGCCAAATTCGAGTAAAGTTTCAATCCTTTCAATTCTGTAGACTTTCTTCCTACCCAAAGGAGAATGTAGCCTCGCCTTCACTCCATGCTTGAAGAAAGAAGGTCAGACCAGGAAAGGCTAAGTGGTTTGTTACAAAATAATTAATGTCAGGACCAAGATCAGAGCCCCCATATGTCTGACTCCAACTTTTACATTCTTTCCACACTTTGTTGAAGTAGCAGAGATACAGCACAAATCTCAAGGGAGAGAAATTTTGATCAATTTTGTTATTCAGTAAGTGAACCAAGAAGGTTGTAAATCTTGGAGAGTCCCAATCTTTTTTTGATGGGTCTCAATGTAAAATTTCACCAGGTCTTGTTCTTTTATTGATTCTGGAGCAGTAGGAGGTTCTTCCTTCTAGAAGGATCTGAAAAAAAAGTGTGAACTTCTAACTGCATTTAGAACACCCTTTTTCTAGGATTTATGGGTAGTGGGGACCACGCAGACGACCTGTTGAATTCTGGTTTAGAAAGACCACTCTGAGCATGGTGTCGGGGATGCAGCCTGGTAGGAATGACTTATGGCAGGTGCTGCCTAATAGAACCATTTGTCTCATGAGGTGTTGTGTCAGGAAGCTGAAGGGCACCCTGGTGCAGTGTACAATCTGAGGCTGTACACTGTAACCCCCGAGTTCCACCATTGCATCTGATCCTCCCCGCAAGAACTCAGAGAGAAGCTTATGGAGGAGATGCACTGACTTTTCAGCCCCTCCCAGTCTTATTTACTACTTGTTTTCCTTTGTTGTGAAATCTGTTTCTCCTTTATTTTTGTTGGTACAATGAAGTTTGTTCAAACTCCCCTCTTTGCCTTTGGTGTATTTGGAAGGTGGGCTACGAATCTTAATTTACTAAGTGATTACCATGTGCAGGGGATCTTAGCTGAATGTCTATTTATGCCTTGCCTGATGTGCCTAACCATCATTCCCTGCGCTGACATCAGAACTTGAAGATGTCCTTCCCTTGCCACTTTCACGCTGTCCCCAGTAGGGCAGCCCTACCTCATACGTGGGTTTTGTTTAATTTAAAAGTTACAGCTGCAGACCATTGCTAGGTTTCCTCTCACATTTCTATTTCAAGAATCATTTCTTCACATCTACATCCGGTCACACCTGTTAGTGACAGCATCACTCTGGAATGCGTGGCTGTTCTGTAGCCTCTGTTCTGAACCAGCAGCCATTCTCTCCTCCAGGTCTCCTCCAACTCCCTGAGTCCCAACCTAGATAAAGATGTCTCTCTTTTGCCCTGATGGGCGCCTGCCATCTTTTCTGGGACTTGGATTCTTGGGCTGGAGCCTTTTCTCTCAGTGATCTGTGGGTTTCTACTCCCTGTCTGCTGGCTTCTGGGGTTTTGAGTGAAGAGCTCTAGGCTAGTGTAAACCCCCTTCTTTTATAAGTAGCTTCACAACAACAACAACAACAACAACAACAACTCTTGAATTTTGCAGTCTTTAAAGCTATTCATTTAAATACTGGGATCCATGGATTCCACTGGCTGTTTGTCTCCTTGAAAGCTCTGAAAGGGTCACCATCACTGCTTTAGAGCCTATCCTTTAGTTTCTGTAAAGTCTAGGAGTTGAACGAGATCACTGGACTAGGAAACTCATTAAGTTTGTGGAATCTGGTTCCAGATTTATCTACATTCAAATTAGGGCTCCACCACATGTTGACTCTATTACCCAGGGCCAGTTATTCAGGAATCAGTTTCCTCAGCTGTAAATTAGGATAAAATAGGCTTCTTTGAGGTGCAAATGATATATTTCACATAATAACATTTAGCACAGTACCTTATACATTAAAAGATCTCACTACTTACAAGTTGCTGCTGTTATTATGTAGAAGCCTGAAAACTACTAGGGTTTCAAGAATTGACTGGGCATCATTCAGTCTGAATCTTTGCCTTTACTTTGCTTTCTCCTCTCCTTAGTCCATTCCAAGGACATTTGCCAATATCAGGCTTAGCCTTCCTATTCTTCTATTCATTTACTTAGAAATATTACAGAGCTTCTACTGTGTTTCAAGTCCCGGGATTATTTAGGCAACCCGAGGTAGCCCTTATCCTTGTAGAGCTCATGGTTAAATGAGGAAGAAAGACAAAAATGTTTATGTTCTAAGACGATATGCATTATAAATCTATTGCTTTAAACAAAGCATTACTGAAGGCACAGAGATAGAAGTCTTTGGGGAATCTCAGAAATATTTCATGAGAGGTATTGACCTTTAAAATGGTTTTCAAAGAATGAATAAGGGTTTCTAGTCAGATAGAGGGGAAATAGGCTATTCTAGTTTATAGCGACAGAAGTATGACATGAAAGGAATGGCTGAAAAAGTCAGTGTGGTTTGAACAGATGGTCTATGGGATTGTGAGCGCACCTTGTGTCAGGCTAACAAGACTGGAGACTAATGGATACTTGGAGCTGGGGAGTAAAATGCTCTTAGAAATACAATTTTGGGAGCATTATGGAGGAAGGACAGGGAGGGGAGTGACTGGTGTCAGGAAGGCCAGCCAAGAAGACGCTGCCACAGATAAGGGAAGATGCAGTAAAGGTCTGGGCTGGTAACAGGAGTGGAGAAAGATCAAATTCAAGAAGTGTCCATGAGCTACAGTCAACCAGACTTGGTGACCAGTTAGTTGAGGAGAGTTAGAGGGAGAAATGAGGAAGACCCCAAGGGTCCTAGGGCCTGACTTGTGACTCCCTAAAAACACAGGACTTGGCTTTGGTGAGTGAATATTGAGTTCTGTTTGAAAATGTAGCCCTGGATAGAGAAGCTAAAAGGAATTGGAAACAAGGGACTGGAGGGCTTGGCTGGAGAAAGTGAGTTCCTGTGGCTGAAATGAGAGCTGGAGCCATCGACGTAAATGAGTTAACACAGCGAAAGCCCTGTGACTGTGGAACGGGAAGCGGTGTAGGTATTCAGCCGTGCACATGAAACTTTCTCTCCCTTCCTCTCTGTGGCACAGGGCTGGGTACATTTAATCTCACATTATTTCCCTACTGTGATCATTTCAAATCAATGGCAGTGAAATACCTGAGTCATTTATCTGCAAATTAATTATTTTGTGAATATTGCCAAAGAGTTTGTAACACCTTTGGGATTTTTCCATGTTCTTGAAGAAAATATCTAGGAGAAAACTGATTTTTCTTCTATACACACTTAGAGGATCTAGGGTTGTTTTGTGTACCCTACAGAGTTCTAGGGAGTAAACAGAATTCACACTCTGTGTGTGTGTGTGTGTGTGTGCGTGCATGCATCCTCTTTGGGCTTTTTGGCTTTGTCTTCACTTTTCACTTTTTGGCTTTCTTTTTACATTAAATATTAGGAATTTAAATTGGTTTGAGTTTATCTTGCCTATTCTTCCTGCCTTCCTGAGCTCAATAACTTCTCTATAGAACAGATGCCTTTGAACCGTAATGTAAGAAATGATGCACACATAAAAATCTACTAACCAAGATTCTAAAAGTTTTAGTTAGTAAACGCATAAGAAATGACATTGTTTTTGTGAAAGGTGACAATAGAAGCACATTTTTAACAATGCAGAATTTCTTAGTAAAGGATCAGCTGTAACTAAGACTTAATATAAGCATTGTAATTTTTAGAACTTTGTCCTTTGTCACATTCTTGTGCTCTGCTGAGGTAAGCTTATCATTGTTTGATGACAGAAAATGTTTAATAAGCACAATCAATAACTGCAAACTCAGGAGATCTTATCTTTTTATCACTGAGACCTTCGTCAAAGTTTGTGGTTAATCTGAGTTAAAAAGAATAAAATCACACTGCTAATCTGTTTTAGACCTCTGTATTGTGAGGGTTCTCTAAGTGTTTTTTATTAAGGATTTTCAACCACGGCTAATACACATGCTAACAGAGTCCTAACAGGATTGGTCCTAGCCAGACCACCTTATACTGGAGAAAAGAATGAGTTTAGGTATTAAAAGAATCAACTTGCAAATAGACTCTTCTATATCATGGCACAATTCTTAGGTGAATGAGCTTTCTTCCAAGATTTTCTTAACAACCTCATGAAAGGAGATACAAATGCTCTTATCTTTGAAAAATTTGAAAACCTAAAATCTCACCTAGTATAAAAATTCTGATTTTACTCTTGAAAACATTAGTTTATTAATATCAACAGTGGTGTTGTAAAAAGTACAGTTAGTAGCAGTTAACAGGTTTGAGCCTTTACTGGGAAGAATATACTCTTTTAGACACAGCACCTATTGTGATTTGGAAAATATATACCTGTTCTCTAGAGTGATTACAATCTAGGTGTGCCACAAAAAGTAAAGAGATATTAAGGCCAAACAAAACTTCTACTTGATATTTAGATTTTCAGACATATTACCAAGATATAAAATAATATATTCCTTTTTGTGTTTTTAACAGTGTTTGTATTAAGTGTTAAAAGCTATAGCATAATGTTTATTTTACAAATTGCTGACATGCTGTGTTTATAAACATCTGGGTGTGTTAAAATGCTCATTGGCCCAGAGCTCCCCATCCTGGCCATTTGTGTTGGGCAGATATAACTACTGTGCACTTTGGGGGATCTAAAGAATCAACCAGGTTTAAATCTGTCCTCCCTTCTATAGATATGAAAGAGATAAGAGAATCATCAGCTAGCCAAACAAGCCTCTATTTATGAACCTGGTGGGTATTTCCAGGTAGAGAACCTTTTTCTTTAAAGCTCAATTTTCATTTGAACCTGACATCTCATTTGGGAGATGTCTTTTGTACATGACTGTGTATCTTCATGTTTCCAGGAGCAAAAGCCCCATGGTGTAGCAAACCCGGAAACCGTGTCCTAGCTATGAGTTATGTAATCCTGCAAGATACTCAATTTTCCAGTCCCAGTTTACATGAATGTAAAATGAAAGCTTTGATTTGATCATTTCTAAGAACCTTTTTGGTTCTCATATGATGTATTCAATACTTAATCTCTCCAGATTTAAGCCACTGAAATCTACATTTGCCTTGGTTCATCCATCCATCCATCCAACAAATATATTCTGCAACTTACTATTTGCCAGGTGCTTTTGCAGATTGTTGGGATAGATGGATGAATGACCAACAAGCGCTCTGATTTTATGCTTATGTTATAGTGGGGTAGCCAGATAGTAAAGCAGTAAACAAACAAGTAAACCAGATAAATTCAGGCAGTGATAAATATTTGATCTCTCAGGTAATATGATAGAAAATGACTTGGATGTGTAATTTGGGTTAGATGACAGTGGTTGCTGAAGATGTGTCATTATTCTTGAATAATGAGAAAGATGCTTCACATAAAGATCTGAGAAAACTTTTCAGGCAGAGAAACAAGTCCAAAGCCATAGGAACCAGCTTCATGTGCTAGAGGAGTAAAAAGAAGGGCAGTGTGATTGACGGATGTAAAACAGCATCCAGGAAGTAGGGTGGGTCCCTAGGTGATGAGGAAGCGGGGTAAGGAGTGAGGTTTTATTCCAAGCCATGTGGGAGGACCCCAGAGGTTTTATAAGCAGGACAATGACACCATCTTCTCCTGTATGGTCAATCATCCTTGTTTATCTATGGAGAATGAACCATAAATGGAAAGAGTGAAAGCAGAAAGTTAGGAATCTTTTGCAGTCCTGTAGAGGGATTATGGTGATTTGGGCCAGTTGCAGCTGAGATGAAGTGAACAGATTCTGTTGGAAATAAAACACAGATACAGAAAATTGGGCCTTCTTCTTGCTGACAAATTTTAGCAGTGGTTGTACAAGAGTTGATTGTCAGTGACCACTGTCTAGCTTTGTGCGGTTGCTGCTTCCTTTGGCTGCTGCTAGTGGCACTTTGTGGATTGAACCGGAAGTCTTTCATGGACCCAGGAAGTTACATGAACTCATCTGATTTCTGAGTTCCCAGGTCTAACTGTGTATGATGCTGGGAAGCAATGGAATCGTGTTGCAGGACAAAGAGTGTGAAGGTGACGGTGTTTTAGGATACCTGAAATATGGACCATATATATGATAATTTATTGAAGATGATCATATCAAAGATAGTGGGAGAGGGGATGCTTTGGAGATGGATTTTATATTAAGAGGTGGTATGTGAAGAAAATGTAAATGTGAAAGAAAGGAAGAAAGAGCTATACTCAAAAAATTTGTAGCTACTCGTATAGCAGAGGAATTAAGTGAATAGAGTTGATATCCAGTAAACCAAAACAGACACTGGACATAAACAGTTGTTCTATCATATTAGTACTCCAGGTTGAATATTAGACTTAGAGGTAAGAACATCCAAAGGGGGCAGAAAAAAGATTCTAGCTGCCTCTGCTGTCATAAGATGCTAATGTATTCAGATTTTCCTTAAATTGTCTATCCATTAAGAGCTAGTCATTGTTACAAAGGATGTTCTTTTAATATCGTATTTCAAAATGTTACTGAAGGCTGAGAATTTTTGATTTGGTATCTGAGCATATCTGTTCTATAGATGCAGAAGTACTTTTGAAATAATTGATTAATTACCCAGATTTAAAACATTCGAACTGTAGACTTAGAGTTGCCAAATGGTTTTCAGATGGAAAACTTAAACACTGGGTATGTGAAAAAGTGAGTCAGCATTCTTATCACTATATTTAATAATAAAAGGGTGACCCAGGCATTTTTTAGGCTAAAAATGATAAAATGAATTATTAAGAGTATCCAATAAAAATAACAGGTTTGAACTCCCTGTTAATTTCAATGACACACCCCTTAGCATTGTCGCTCAAGAAAAACTGAAATTTTCCTAGCCAGATTCTTATGTAGGAAAGAAATAGCCACATTGGTTTTAATTTTCTCTAAATCCTTGGAATAGTTTAAGAGTAGAAAAGAGAGGATTATTGGGAACCTGTCTTACCCTCTGGGGAGCTTAGTAGTTTTAGCTGTCTTGTTTGTGATATCATCGGAATAGGTTCTGATCCTTAATCCATAGAAAGCCATAGTGGAAAGATGTTTTTAAGATGTTTTTGTTTCACTTCCTCATTTCCAGATGAGGAGGCTGAAGTCCAGAGCATATCCTAGTCGCTGAGCCTTTCTAGTGGCAGGGCCAGAATTTGCTTTGGGTTTCCTGGAGAGCCGCTGCTCTTACTTCCATCACTACCCCTCATCTTGTGTTGGGTCATGGGTCACAGAGTGGGCACACAAGGGGAAAAAGTGCTGACAAAATAATCTTCAAAAATAGAAGGTGATGCACCTATGTTTTAGTGTATACACAGCGGCCCCAGACACTTTGTCCCAGAAGCTCTCTGTGGTTTACTGCTGCCATTCTAGTGTCTGGGAAATTCTCTCTCGACATCTCTAAAGGAACTGAGAACCAGTCCACCGATCTTATCTTCAGCAGCAGTAGAGGCAAAAGCATCAAAACAACAGTTATGCAGCGTAATTCATTTTTAGACAAATAAGTCCCTGAGCAAAATGCCCTTCAATTTGCTCTAGGGTAGACTGCACCTCTTTCCATGCTGTTCACTCTTTCCTTTCTGCCCTTTGCTTGGACTCAATCCTCAGGTCGGCAGGCCTGAGTGTGGGACTCTGAATGGATGGAAGACGCTATAGCAAACAGGGAGAGCAAATGAGTAGGTTTCTACCCCATGGGTGTGGCTTTAGGATTGCACAGGGCTGTCAGCTCTTGCCAGGGAATTGGGCAGCTGGTTGGCGCTACCCCCAGACTGAGCCAACACCTGGCCTCCTGGCTGGGAGCTCCTGCGGCCCAGGCTTGGTGGTGGAACCGTGTGCTGCATCAGCATTGTCCTAGATGACCCAGGCATCTGGCGCAGTGAGGATTGTGGACCTTAGAACCTGGACTCTCGATGGGTGCAGTTGGTGCCAGCAGAGATGTGGCAGATGGGTCCTCCTGCATGATGCTAGTCTCAGTGCATATTTTTTTTTTTTACCATTTTAGTTTTTTCCTCAAATTAAAGTACTACTTTCTTAAAGCACTACTTTAAGAAAGCTATGTGGCAAGACATATAGTTATAATAATGTTTAACTGTTTTGACCAAAGGTAATATTTACATAAAAGCAAAAATCTGAAAATAACCCCAATATTCAATATTAGCGGATTTGGATTTCTTTTAATAAATTAGGACAGATTAGCAAAATAATATCTTATAGAAAATAAGCACATATCTGGAAGATAAAGAGCAAAACACACAAAAAGTACTCCTATTTCACTGGAAGAGAGGGTACTGTTTTCTTAAGAATTCTTTATACTAGTTTAATCTTCTTACGAGAAAAGACTGAAATTTCAGAACTTAAGTAAAAAACCATTATGCTAATAATCTCCCCCAATTTCAGCATGAAATTTTGTCACATTTAAAAAATAACAACCAAAAAAGAGAGCAATTTGAAGTGACTGCACCCAGGCTAAAGTCATTTCAGTTTCTTCCTCCTGTGACCCCAGTGTGGCTCACAAAACCTACCCTGATTCCTATGAGCTTAAAGTTTATTTAAAAAGTGAAAAAGCCAGCAAAAATCTGAGGCCTTAACTTTGTCACCAGGCTTTGATCCGATTGTCAAGGAATGAGGTTTGGAAAAGACCCATTACTAGCATTTGAACATAATTGATTTGTTCTCTTCCTCTCCAGCAGGGACCTGTAATGCAAATACCTACTTACATGTGATCATTCAATTTTAGTTTCAGCTATTTTGTTCTTCTAAAAGTTTTTCCCCCTAACGTTTTCCTCCAAATCTTGTCTTGTTCAACTGAGGACTACTGATGCTTCAATTTCAATTTTAGAAGTGGGTGCTTTTGAGGGGGGCATTTTCTGATCTGCTAATCAAAACTATAACCCATCCCAACCTGCCGCATGTATCTGAATAGCACTCCATTCTTGCACAATTAATAATGTATCCCTTCACATTTGTTTGTTTACTATTTATCTCATTGTGAAAGCTGTAAAAGGGCAGGGACCACATCTGTTTGATTCCTACTACCTAAATGTGTTATTTAATACTTAATACTTTACATGCTATCTCTTCATATATGACAAGTATATTTCTGGTTGGATTTTTTTCTAGGACACAATTTTACCTTTTGTAATTTTTTTAATCATTTACTTGGGTGTAAAATTCTTTAATTTTGGTGCAATAGAGGTGACTTTGTGAAGAGATCACTTTTAAAAAATTTTTTATTTTAAAGAGAAAAAATAGAACAAAATTTCAAAACAACATAATAGGAGGGTGACAGTGGTTAATACATTGCATATTGTTATCTTTAAATTAGTTACTCAGAGATACAAGATATCAGCATTCAATTGTCCAAACAATATTATCACAAACCTTTCTTTTCAATGAACTGAGAGAAATTAGTAGTGTATCTATCTTAACTATCTTATATTTTTTTTTTCTGCTTTTCCCTTTCTTCTTTTCTTCATTCCCACATCTCAGTTTCTCTTTCCTTTTGAACAGTTTCTTCCCGTTTTACAATATCTATTGTACATTTTGGATCTTATTTACTCTTTCAGCTTCTCACACTAGGGAGACAATATGATGTTTACACATGCGCATCTGGTTTATTTCATTTATGAGTATAGTCTCGAGTTGCATCCATTTACCTATAAAAGTCTCCAGTTTATCCTTCTTTATGGCTGAGTAGTACTCCATTGTATAAAAATACTACATCTTTTTTATCCATCACTCAGTCGATGGGCATTTGGGTTGTTTCCAAGATCTAGTTATTACAAATTGTGCTGCTATAAACATGGGTGCACATATATCGCTGTGGTACGATGTTTTTAATTCTTCTGGGAAGATACCCAGAAGGGGAATAGCTGGGTCAAATGGGACCTCCAATCCTAGTTTTTTGAGGAATCTCCACACTGATTTCCACAGTGGTTGAAGTGATCACTTTAAAGTTTAAATGTAATTATTAGGACAGCATTTTCATAAAATGCTACTTTTGCTTTGTTTTCTTTCTTTCCACCCAGGAGAAATCAATGATACTGCCAAGTATGAAATGTTCAGCTTTCATCGCGGAGGTGTACAGGTTTTATGCAAATACCCGGAGACCGTTCAGCAGTTTAAAATGCAGTTACTCAAGGGGAAGCGCGTACTCTGTGATCTCAGTCAAACAAAGGAGAGTGGAAACAAGGTGTTCGTTCAGAATCAGGTCCTCTGTCAGCTTCAGTTATCCAACAACAGCGTCTCTTTCTTCCTGAATAACTTGGACAGTTCTCATGGCAGCTATTACTCCTGCAACGTATCAATTTTTGATCCTCCTCCTTTTCGACAGATTCTTACAGGAGAATATTTGCATATTTATGGTAAGACATGGCTTTTTCTTTGGGGCTTAAGAGACATATGCATTTTGACAATTTTCTCACTAATGAAAACAAAGAGGTTTCTTTTGCATTGGAGTTCGTTTAGGTGTAGTCCATGGCAAATTATTTTTAGGGAAATATACAGGGGAAGGCTTATCATTAATAATAATTAGTATTTATTGGCAATATACAATTTCATCACATGGGCTATAACAATTAGGTCATGTTTGTCTTCAACACATATGCCATTAAAATCAGGAAAAGGTGGAGACAAATACCCCAATTCATGACTTAATGACTATTACTGCTATTCAGTTAAGGCGTAAAGTAGAATGAAGTGAGATGATTGAAAATCAGTTTTGTAACATTGCTTTTCCTACTTACTTTTTATGTGTGTGTAAAAGTACAGACGAAAATCCCTTTCTATTAACTGCATTTATAAACATAATATTTGCATAGTTGTTTACGTTTTAGCTTCTGGATCCTTGCTGTAATACTGAAGTGATGTTAGTTACTACTTACTGAATTTCATGATTGTAATGAAGAAAAACTTGATTTAACTAAACATCTCTTAAATTTTATTAAAAAATCTGGTGGTTCAGCACTGACAGAGATTTGATTCTCAAAGATTTTCATTAATGTTCTTTTTTTCCAATACAGAATCACAGCTTTGCTGCCAACTGAAATTCTGGTTACCCATAGGATGTGCGGCTTTTGTTACAGTGTACAGTTGTGGATTCATATTAATTTTGTGGATTAAAAAAAAGGTGAGCAATTTCTGCTTTTTCTTGCATCTGCTTTCCTGAGTGGAAATAACTTTCCAGAGTAATTTGATCAACAGTTAGACAATTTGTTTTTCCCCAAGATATGCTTACTGATTAAACTAATAACTTGGACCAGAGCTTATTCATTTATTTTACGGCCCACTTCATTCCAAAAAGGACTCAATGGCTCAGATATAGGTTATTATTACTATTACTCAAAAAGGATAGGAAATTGGCGCCAAGGAAGGCAAGAGTCTAGGAAGGAGGTTAAAACAAAATAGACGCTTCTGATTTTTAAAGAATTATTAAATGCGGCTGTGCTGCAGATTTGAATCTAAGAGTCAGGGCAGCAATGAACTAATTGTTATAAGTTTCACTTAACTGGTAAATTAAGACAATAATGAGAGTCTTACAAGGTGCCAGTAGCAACTGAGAAGGTTGGTAACTTTACATGGAAAGTTATCTGACTCCTTGCTTGTAAAGAAAACTGCTGAAAAGCTATTCAGAAAGGCAGAACAACAACAACAACGAAAATCTCTCCATGTTGTCGGACTTCCTTTTTAATCTTTCACATTGCAGGTTCCAATCAAAGAACTTAACACTACTCTGCATGCCATGTGCGTGTGCTAGTACCCAAGTAGTGGCGGTGCCAGGTGTTGTATGCATCTCTGCCAAGCTAGAATTTGAAAAGGACATAGAGAAGGAAGAGAATGATAAAGGGCCCATGGTCTTAGTCTTTTGGGGAAGGAAAATAAAGGTAAAAGTGAAGAAGGAAGCTCAGCGGAGAAATCTTTTCATTTCAAGCCCTTTTCATGGTGTTCTCCTACTTGGCCTACAGCTGAGAACCTAGGTCTAGGGTTTCTCTATCGTCACTTACCACTTCAACAGAGAATAGAAAACAGTAACAAAACAGGTGTGTGTGGGGGGGAGAGCAGGTGACAAATCATGTTTGTGACTCTTTCTTCCAGAAGTATGGATCCAGCGTGCATGACCCGAATAGTGAATATATGTTCATGGCTGCAGTAAATACAGCTAAAAAACCTCGACTTAAAGGTACAGCTTCCCTTGGGGGTTTGGGTAGGGAGGAGAATTCCTTCATGATAAGCCTGGAATTTTAAGTTTTAATTTCAGAGAAAGGAAAATGTCCTGAAGGCTTCCTTTTAGTATTTTCTGTGAAAATCTGGATTTTCCCTTTAACTGAATTTATGCCCTTTGTAGTATATTGAAAGCAAACAATATGTTTGTAAATCACTATTGAAACTAAATAAACAGAAAGTTAATAAGCCATAATTTTATCAACACAAGTTTCCGACTGGTACGTCAAAAACTGGGATGATTCTAAATCTTCCTTTTTGGAAGATTCATTAAGAGTGGGAATTTACTGAGTTTCGGTTAAGTGCAGGTGTTGAGTGTGGCACTATGGGGAGTGGATGGGAAGTTTGGGCTGAGGTTAGGGAAAGAGATCTGGGCTGATGCTACCAGGGGGAAGGAGCGAATGCTGAAGATATTTAGTTATTTCAGTGTAAAGTGTGTGCAGTTCAAGAAACTTGGATGGCTTCGGCGATGTTAGGTGGAACTTTTGACCTATTTTTTGAGAATTAGAGTTTCATGCTGTCAAGTTTGAAGAGCAGCCACTGGAAAATTTTTATGTCTTATGCCTTTGAAGGTAGAATGATGTTGGGCACATAAAGAAGCAGAAGCAACTGCATTTCTAAACCACCCAGTCGTTCTGGACAGTATCAAAGGGACACAAGCAGCCTGTGTTGTCAGGAAATTACAGCATAGAAAAGGAGCTAAAATTGCACCTTCGGCCCATCTCTTCCTATTTTTAGATGACAGACGTTGATGTCCAGTGTTGGTTTGATTCTCCAGACCATTAATACTGTAGCTTTGACACTTGCAAAGAGCTTTGTTTCATTATTTTGCTATTGAAGAAATGTATTTCATCTCAATCACTGTGTTCACAATAATGTGTTTTCTTAGTTTGGGCCCCCTAAAGCAGAATGTGACATAAGAACTTGGGTACAAGTAGCTCATTTGGGATATAATTCCAGAAAGTAGCGAGGACATAGGGAGGGAGTGAGGTAGGCAAGGAAAGAAGGCAGGTGGATGGCTGGGGACATGTTCCCAATGTCTCAGCTCTAGGTCACAGAAGCCTGGCCTCGCTGGGCTTCTGCAAAGCATGGAGCAGGACTGACTTTCCAGCACCGCTGGTTTGGGGCTTCCTGAGGGGACATTAATGCTTCCTAATGTCTGTGCTGTAACGGGGCTGGGTTCAGAGTGAGGAGTCAGGAAAATGTTCATTCTAGATGCTAAGAGTGGGTTGAGTAAAAACTTCATGGAAAATGAAGAATTGGTGCTAGGTTTTGAAGAATAAAGATGAGTTTAGTTGGTGAGTGTGTGTCTCTGTGTGTGGGTGTGTGTGTATAAGACAGAAAGAGGAAAGCTTGTTGAAGGGAATTGGCATGTGGAGAGCTTTTAAAGACTTCATAAAAAATTTCTGTTACAGATGTGACCTCGTAATCTGGACCTCTGGCATCCAGGTGTGTACCACGTTGGCCAGTTCCCCAACACAAGAAATGCAAAATTCCCTTATTTCCTGGGCCATAGACACCCTGATTTGATTTGACTACGTGTATCTCCTGCCTGTGTTTTGTTCAATCTGGATTAATAACTGTATCAGTCAATAAGGATTTTAACAGACTGCCTCTGTATTGCCAAGTTCTCTTAAAATGAACATCCTCTTGCAGCTAACCTTATAAAAAAAGGTCTTGCGCATGTGTGCTCAACAAACAGACCTCACTGGGATGGAATTCCCGCACCTGCTCCTTGCAATGCACCAGCCAGTAAAACAAATACATCTACAAAAAAAATTAAAAGATGCCAAGGGTATTCATCTGCAAAGCAAACAGGCAGCCAAGGGCCAGCATTTGTCCTCATTTTATGAACAGACTACCTCTTCGTTCTGTAGGAATGGGATTCCTTTGTAGTTCAGACAGTAGAGGGAGATGCTCCACAACTGTAGTTATTTTATTTTGGAGATGTTGCTGCATACTATGCTGTATGGGTATAGTAGTAGCCACAAAATATTCTCCTCTGATTTCTGAACCTCAGTTGACCCCTCCACCAAAAGTTTAAATGCCTTCTCTTGCCTTTAATTTTTTTGAAAAATACTTCTACCTGCCTACTTGACAGCCAGTAGCCACTCTGAATAAGGAGTTACATCTACATTTTTCTCCTTTGCTGCTCATTGAAATTGTGTTATAGAGAGCCCCTATAATTTGTCTATAATTTGACTATATTTTCTCTACAAGAAAATTTTTGCTCCAGAAAGACATCTTCTTTCCCTAAATTTATTTAAAATTGTTTATTCTGTTGATATTAGTGATAAGAAACATTGCTCAGAAAGAAAAACAACTTCATTTTATTATCCTGTTTTCTACCACTATCTATGTTTTCATGGTGCTATTAATCATAAGCCTGGCTGTTTCTGTAGGTAACATTAAAATTGCAAAGGAACAAGCCCGTGTTTAATTGGTAAGCCTTCTCCTGGGGTGGAGTGAATCATCCATTTGGTCCAGAAGCTGCAGTTACTGGAGGCACCTGCTGGACTGCACCCATGCTGCCTCTGGGCTTGACGGGTCCATATGGCCTCAGGATCCTAGAGAAGCCCTTCACACTGTGAGCCTGGGACAAGTGACTGCTTTGTCCTCAGAGGCTGCGGTCACCTGGGAATCAATGTGACTCTAAGTACATTTGTACTTCTAGGAGCTGTGAAGAAGTACATGTAGGTCAGAGCACAGTTCCCCTTCCTAGAAGCCATTCAGCCTAGAAACTGGCCCTGGCCCTTTACGAAAGTCTTCTTTAGGGTATAATTTTTCCAAGAAGTCTTAAATACATGTAATGTGTTATTATTCTTAGCTGGAATATTTTCTCCACTTTGTCTGCATGCCCAAAGCTTCTGAAACAGCCAATGTGTATGCAGTCAAAATTGTAACTCTGTGTAAAATGAGGTTACTTTAGTACTTTTAAATTTGTAGTCGCCTACTTAGTTTACTTTAAGACTGAGACTGGTTGTGTCATTATATGTACTTATGTTAAGCATGTGTAATGCTGGATGTGTACAGTATAGTACTGAACTTATTTGAATCAAGTATGATGTTCTCTGTTTTCAGCAGACTCGGGCAATCTGGGTGGTTTTGCAGAAGTGTCCCCTTGAGTTGGTTGTACCTTTCTATGTGGTAGTGAGGATAGGCAGGCCTGGTTGCCCTAAACTGTATCTTGAGGCATCCTCATCATCTTCAACAGTGAACACTGCAAAACAAAATATTAAAGGACAAAATTTCTGTGAAATAAAAACTAGTTTTAAGAAGAGCCATTTATCAGATGGATTTTAGCAGTAGTAGGAATTTAAAAAATAAACGTTTGATATATGCAGCAACTGAAAATACCTCAGTGTTTTCTTGGGGCAGGAGAATGATTGTTTTAGCTAGCACTTGCAAATTTGACTTTGCTTTTGAATGATCTTGTATATCACATGGGACAGTTGCTCTTTTCATCTTGGATTCTACTTTTTATTTATTGAAACAATCACAAACTTAGCTAGAGCGCAGCAAGACTGTTCATTACCTGCACCATAGTTTTTCTATCCTACAAGAGAATACTCTCCTGAATAAATCAACATTGACACATTGAAATTAACATTGATATATCACTACTGCTTAATCATTAGGCTGCATTCAAGATTTGGTCATTGTCTTCATAATGTGAATATTAATATTGAGATGTTGCCACCGTCCAATATTCAGACTGGCTTCAAGACTTGCTCCTTGTCTCCACATGTGTTTTTTAGCCAAGGAGCCTGCTCTGGACCTCCCTGTTCGCTTAACTGGTCCTTCAGTCTCTGGTCTTAATGTCCTTAGGTCTGGAGGGTTCCTCATTCTAGAATTCATGGACTTGGCTCTTTTGAAGATTAGAAGCAGTTATTTTGCAGAATGTCCCTTGTTTGGGTCAGTCTGATGTTCCTTCATGATTAAAATTGGGTTATTCATCTTTAGCAAAATCACACAGAAATACAATTATTTAGATTTGTTACCATCCTGTTAATTTTCATTTTAATCACTGGCATCTGTCAAGCTTCTCCACTGTATAGCAATTCTTCCCCCCTTTACAGGTAATAAATATTTTGTGGGAAAATACTGTGAAGCATTGCAAATCTTCTGTTCCTCATCAAAATTTCAACTTACTCATTTGTTCATTTATATGGCGTCATGTTTTCCTGCTTCATTCAGTGGGTAAAGATGTGTTACCACCTTTATTCTGTCTTGATGCTGAAATTGTGCATCCTCATCCTGCAGGAGTCCAGTCAAAACTGGGTCTCCTGTCCTTCCGCCATGCCCCTCCCTTTCCCTCAGGACCGCCTTGCAGAATGAGAGAGTCCAGCCTCAGCTTCGGCTTTCCCCGTCCCAGTGCTGGACTCAGATGCTCCTCCAGGAGCCCTAGTTCCCTGCGGTGGAAAATGGCTTTAGAAGCCCAGACGCAGGCATTAGTTATGCTTCCTGCTATAGAGATTTTCCTGTTCCTAAGACAGGTCAGTGGCCAAGATGGGGCTGTGTAAACTACACACACAGATAGATAAATAAAAAGGTTTGAACATAAATATACATGTAAATGTACGTGTGTGCCACAGATACATATGCACACATACACAGATCTGTATACCTGTCTAGGAATTTTAATTTTGATTCGGGGCCTCACTGAGTTACCCAGGCTGGGCTTAAACCTGCTATCTTCCTGCCTTAGCCTTGCAGGAGCTGGGATTTTAGGAGTGTGTTGCTACGTCCATCTTGGCTTGACACTCTATCTATAGCCGTTCCTCCCCTGACTCTCTTCCCCACTTCTCTGTTGATGTTTTCTTCACCTGACGTGCAAACTCCTTACCCCGGAACCTTTGTCTCACAGTTTCGGAGGGACTTTCATGGGAGCACTCCCTTTGCCCCAGGGGGCTTTGGGAAATAACTGTTGCTGGGCCCTGGTGCTTCCTTCTTCCCTGTTTATTCCTTGACTCCTCCCACACTTTTGGGAACACTCATTTCATCAGCCCTCTTCACTTAAACGTTTAAACTCCACGTATTCCTAGGCTGTGTCACACCAGAATGCGGCCGGCTCTTCCGCCCCACCCTCCTTTACCCGCTGCCCGGGGCCAGGAGTCTTCCAGGTCTGACCGCCTTCCTAGGAGAATCTGGAGTTCTGATGAGTAAAATCATGTACCTCCTTAGATCTTTTTCTTTGTCAAGCTCACATAGTTTGCAATAGGGAATGCTTTCTCCTTGAGTGACCCAAGTCCTCATCCCACTTCAACCAACTCCACTCTTTCCTTTTTCACTGGGTGGAGAAGGTTTCCCTGGGTGCCTGGAAGACAGGCTGTGCCAGACTAGTTGTTAATCAGCTTTCTTTCTGTGAGAAGAGGAGCTGGGGAATTTGAAATTTTCCAGAAGGATGAATGCATCAGCATCAGCATCATTTTCCTCCTCTAGGGTCTGTGTTCTCAGTAAGATGAGGAAGACGGTGAATTCACTGTCTCTTTCACTAAAAGGCAGCTGTGCCCGGAGGTCTCGCACTCCATACCATGTTTTATTTCTCGCTACCTTGTTGATTAATACCTATGAATTCAATATATGACTCTTGGGCAGGTGAGATGGCTCAGCGGCGTAAGCGCCTGCCTGGCAAGCGCGAGTGCCCGAGTTCGACTCCCGGAACCCACATACAAAAAAAGGGCCGGTGATATTGCTCAGCGGCACGGGCACCTGCTGGCGAGCAAGGTCCTGAGGTAGACCCCCGGTACCCACAAAAAAAAAAAAAGTATGACTCTTAACTGTTTGCCACCTTGCCATATGTTCCCTCCAAGGCAGTGAGACAGTGTCTGATCAGATCTATAAATGACCCCTCACGCCAGTCCTTGTAGACTTTTCCCTTTCTTAGGCTTTCAAAATCTATCCATGCTTCTGTCCTTGGAAGGATGTGGTCTGCCATGACCCAGAGCCACCCTGTCTCCCTCTGGAGCCTTAGCATAAAGCTTCCTAGAAATTTTTTTCTTTGTCAAGAAGCTAGAGGCTGGTCAGCCAGGTTCACTGGGAAAACTGGTTTCTGAGGGTAGAGTTCGGCAAAACCTTCAACTAAACTATAGATAGCTGACCTTTTTTCTCCTTAAGAAAAGCAAGCTTTTTATTTTGAGTCATTTGTGGGAAAATGGTTGCACCTTGAGACCATAATGTTAAGTGAAATAAATCAGACAGCAAGCTTAAATATTGTAAGGTTTTTCTTATAGGAGAAACCCAAAGTATAAATAATTTAAAGAGAAAAATAAAAGATGGCTAATAGAACACAGGGAGATAGACCTTTTGCAAGTGGGAAGGGAACCAAGAGATGGAGGGAAGGGGCAGGGGAGGGCTAGGGAAAGGAAAAGTAATTATGATATGATGTGCTGTGTACATGCATCGACTCCCTACAATGAATGTAATCATTATGTACAGGGGACATATACTAATAAAAAAAAAACAAAAACAAGAGATCTATTTGTGGAAGCAAGGTGAAGAACCAATTTCTAGTTCATATGACGAAGTTTTCCTCTTCAGGTTTAATAAATAGCATGACATCTAAGTGTGGTTCTTTGAAAAGAGCACTGAATTTTAAATGTAACTTCTTTTTTTTTTTGTGGGTACCGGGGGTCGACCTCAGGACCTCGCACTTGCCAGGCAGGCGCTTATGCCGCTGAGCCATCTCACAGGCCCTTAAATGTAACTTCTTAATGTGGGTTCTGCGCTGTTCTTTTGGCTTCAGGCTGATAGTCCAAAGCAATGCACCTTATGTCTAATCAGTCTTTCCCATCATTGTTCCAATAATGTAGAGCCATAGTGAAAATGCTTTCTTGGGTTTAAATACTAACATGTAGTTCCAAGGGTCACATCAATTCCTGAAAAAAAATCTCAGGTATAAAATCCAGGTACCTCAAAGTCCACTTAGAGTTACATCAAATAATAGTTCATTGGAAATAAATTTCAATTGAAAAGTGTATCTTTTCCCAATCTTTTGAGAACACACCAAAATAAGAATGAGTTACATTCTGAAAATATAGACTGTATTATGAAGAAAAGAAACCCTTTTCTCGTTATCATTATTTCTTACATACTTGTAAGTGGCTCTTACACTTAAACAAAGAGCACCTTTCTTTGTTTTCTTCTAACACCTTCCCTAAGCTGTCCGTGTGCCTCATTCATCTCCTCCCACATTTTCCTGCTTGAAACAGTTAATACTTTAGCACATTATCTGTCTTTCTCATTCACAAAGCTCTGGGCTCATTTCCCATGGGTGCTGTAACAAGTGATCACAGACTTAGTCATCCTTGTGGCTTACAACAGCATGCGTTTATTCTCTTACAGTTCTGGAGGCCGGAAGTCCTAAATCAATTTCACTGAGCTAAAGATAAGGTGTTGGCAGGGCTGGTCCTTCTTGGGGCTGTAGGGGAAAACCCATTTTCTTGCCTTTCCATCTTCTGGTGGATGCTGGCATCCCTTAGTCTGGGGCCACATCATGCCAATCTCTGTTCCATAGCTGCATTGCTTTCTCTTCTCCTGTAATCAGCTCCCTCTCTGCCTTTCTCTGGTAAAAGCATTTATAATTAAATTTAGGGTCTGCTGTCTAATTCAAGACAATCTCCTGATCTCAAGATTGTGAACTAATCATGTCTGCAAAGTTCCAGGAAGTAGGACCTGGACATCCGTTGAGGGCTATTTTTTGACCTATCATAGTCCCCTCCCCATTAGGCTTCCTCTTAATGTCTTCTGCTCTCCTCACATACTCACTCTCCCAGGGCATTTGCTGTCCCATCAGAACACCGGGGAAGTATCGCTCTTGTCACCCTATCTCTGATAAGTCTCTTGTTCTGATTTCCTGAGAAAGCTCCAGGTGTTCCTTTGTTTTTAACCTCCACAGTGGCCATGTTCCAAGCCCTCCAGTCTAGAGCTCAGGGCTCTAGACTTTAGCCCACTGGGTAGCTGAAGCTCATTGATCTTTGTTGTGCAAGCCTGGGTGGAGGGAAGACAGGGAGTGTGGGATTCAGTCCTATGGGTAATGGTGATTCGACTCCTTCAATTCTTGGTGCCTTTTCATTACATCTTCTAAGAGAAGCTGCAGACCCAGTGGATTCTAGTTCAAGGAAACAAATCCCTGAAGAACAGACTATACTCGAGAATTGGAAGAGTCTACATTTATGGTAAGAAAAGACTCAGTTGCTTCACTTAGCCAAGAGTCTGCCCTGCCCTTAGCGTTGCTGGGTCCCCATCAACTCTGAAATAAAGGTTTTATTTTCTTGCTTCCTCACACAGGGACTGTCAAAATCCTAAAAGAAGTCGACATTAGCTTTTAATGCCTGTTCGCTTTATTAATGTGGGAAGTGGGCTAGACTTAATTAAATTATCTTGGGTCAGAGTTTCTCCTCTAATGGAAATCAGAATGGGGATCTTCTATTTCCCTCTACCCCATGGTATAAATTAAATGCTATGGTGTCTGAATTTATTTCTTTGCAAAAGTCAAGAAAAATAGATATTTCTGGGAAGCACTCTTCTTTTAACAGAAAGAAACCCAAGTGAATGTACATGAGAAATATGGGAGCCATTGACCGTTTTCCAGTTGAAGCTTGGATCTAAAATTTCCCAAAGAAAGGTTTGAGATTAAATCCTATTGTTAAATGAGGATAAAGGAGTGATTTAAAATAATCAGACTGCCTCCATGCTTTTCTTTTCCCTGCCTACCTCTACTCTCTCACACTAAAGGAGCAATTATATTGAATTCTGGATTTCAAACAAATGTTCTAGAAGTCTAATCATCTGGGTTTTTAACTCTGTAGAATAATCCGTTATACAGAAATGAAAGCAATGTCTGAGGCATTGAATCTGATGACAAGGAAAAATATTTGCAAAGCTCAGCAAAACAAAGAATCAACCACAGATTTTCTGAGGATCCCAGCCCAACTTTATAGATGGCCCAAAGGAGTGAAATAATTTCCCTGTGGTTATATTTCCGGTAAGAATGAGGAGCCGACCAGAAACTATTTCTTGTCTCTTTCTCCATTCGCTTTATCCTACCCAATCTGACATCACATACCCTAAACATGCATCCGTCACTCTTATCTTCTGTTCTCCTCTGGCTGCAGGGGGAGACGGTGAAGAGGATAAAGAGGATGCAGGGCAAGGTTCTGGATGGGCAGCATGTGCCAGAGAGCCAACAGTGGAGAGCAGCTTCTCGCTCTTCAGCTTTTCAGCGAGACCTTCTCCCAGCTCTAAGCCTCCAACTCTCCACTCTTCCTTGACCCAAGACACTGCTGTGACCTGCTGCCTCTACCGAGTTTCTTTGTTTTGCAACACATGAGAAGCTCTTCCAATAACTGTCTTTAGTGGAAAAGTCTGTGGGAATGAGAACTGGGACTCAGGCCTGTCCTTTTTTTACTCTCCACTAAATCCTTTGGGACTCTTTCTGGCACCCAGACTGCATTCTTTTACTTTCTACTAAATCCTTTGTGTTTATTTGCAGTACTACTGATCACTATATTTGCTAAAACTTGAGAATTATATACAATTATCATCATAACTCAAGCAAGCAAGAAATAGCTTGTCATCACTAACCCTTACCCTACGGTTTCTTCTGGTAACCATTCTGAGGAAAAGAAGCAGTCTCGCTCAGTCACTAAGTATTCAGAGCCATGTGTCACTCTTATCAGAATATATTTTTTCCTCTACCACCACAACTTAAGCAGGTTTGACCTGCTTACTTGGCCAGTGACAGTAAGTAATATGGCCCATCTTCGGGCTCTGGGCTGTTGCTGCTCTGGATTGGCTCCTGGTCTGGGAATAGGAGGTTTTCTCACGTGTGATCACTTCAGTTTTGCTGTTTCCTCATAGCTTTTGCTCATGTCTGTTTGCTTATACCTCACCTGTTGCTGAAATATTCTGGTTCTTCTGGGAAACTGAAATCCACTGATGAGGATGAAAGTCAGACATTGGGGACAGACGGCAAGGGAGCTGGAACTGGTCAGTGCAGTTTGGGGCATGCCAGCCTCGAGGTAAGAAAGATACAACACAGAAACGGGCATGAATCCAGGGCACTCATCAGTCTATGTGGGCAACAGGCGGATATGACAAATGTTCAGATAAGAAGGAAAGGTATGTGTCATCTAGTCTATTCTAGCCTTTTAGTCAATGTTAGAGTCACTTCTATAGCAATCACAAAATAGTTATTCAGCTTTTGCTTGAGCACAGTTAGTGAGAGCACACTCAATCTCACATGGTGACCCATTCCACTTTATGAAAACTCCAAATATTGATAAACTCTTCCTTAGGTTGAATAGAAGTTTATTTGCTTATCATACCAATCTTCCATTCTAATTCTTACATAGAGTAACACAAAATAAATCTTCTTCCTACATCTATTCTTTCTTACTGCTCCCTTCCATTTAGTTATTCAGTCAAAGCATAAATTATTAAGTCTACTGTGTGCAAAGAACTCTACTAGGTGCCACAGGAAACTCAAAAGTACTAACCCTGATTACTGCTTTTAAGGACATATAACTTAGTAGAGATAAAATAGGCAAGGTAGAACATAGTAAGTTCCCAAGCCAGGTGAAAGTTAAATGTTAAATAGTTGACAGGTTGGGAGAAACAAGAGAGGTAGGGATCTTAATTAATAAGGCTTAAGAAATTAACAGACCTTTGGCAGAAGGAAATAGGATGGTATCAGCATATATGTATATAGAGGAGATATTCCAGGTGTAGGAGGCTAGGAAGAAATAATTATCCCAATTGCTTCATATTTTACATGTCAGAATATATCTCTATTACATATATAGGTCTTTAACCTACATGTTACTTTTCCTTCACAAAATGATGAATGACATCCACTGGGCCATTTCTCCTCCTCTTCCCTTTCCTCCTCTTTTCTTCTTCCTCTTCCTAGTCTTTCTCCTTCTCCTCCTCTTTCTCTTTCTCTTCTCATTCTCTTTCTTCTACCTCCCTTTCTGGATGTAGTGGGGATTGAACCCTGGGCCTTCGCATTGAGGTACATCCCCAGCTCTTTTTATTTTTTATTTTGAGACAGGGTCTCACCAGGGCAATACAAATTAAAGCCACAACATAGCACTACCCACTTGCTTCTAGAGCTAAAATGAAGGCGTGACTACATATAGAACAACTGGGATTTTCATACATTGCTAATGGGAATGCAAAAGGGTATTGCTATTATGAAAAATAGTTTAGTAATTTCTTCTAAAGTTAAAAATTTTTTTACCATGACCTATCATTTTGACTCAGAAGACTGTTTCCAAGAGAAATGAAAAAATGCCTGTGCAAAAATTTGTATGTAAATATTTATCACAGCATTATTGGTAATAAATAAAAACCGAAAATAACCAAGATGTTAATCAATTGGTGAATGGATAAATTAATTATGAAAAATATACACAATGGAATAATACTTAGCAATATTAAGGAACAAACCACCAATATATGAAATAACATGAATGTATCTCAGAAACATCTGGTTTATTGAAAGAAACCAGGCACGTAAGATACTATATTATGTAATTACATTTCTATGAAGTTCTAGAAAAGGCGGAAGTGTAGTGACAGGAAGCAAATCAGTGATTTCCTGGAGCTGGATGTAGAGGATAGATTATGAAAACTTTTCTGATGCTATGGAAATATTTTATATTTTAATTTCAGTGGTGATTGCATTATTGCATGCATTTGCCAAAACTCATCAAATTGACACTGAAAACTGGTGAATGTATTGTATATAACTTATAGGTCAGTGAACTTGTTAAAAAATAAATGGCTGCTCTTATTATACAAAGATTATTTCATCACACTGTTTTGTTGTGAAATAATTCACTGAAATTATTGCAAACTCAAAGGCTAAGAAGGCTATTAAAAATGTCTCCTCCTATGACACTGCCTCAAGAAACAGGATTTCCTCAAGAAATTCAGAACTGAAGCGCTTTGAAAAACTTGCCTTGATCTTCCTTTTTGAAATGGCACCAGTGGGTGAATGAAGACAATGGGGAAAGGTGGTCTGTGTAAGCTGGAGTAGGCATTTCCTTCTGGAAGGGCTTTCATCTTGGAAGACGATGACATGGAAGATTGAAATATCTATAAGAGAACCAAAGATATAGACCCAGGTCTAACTGTTCCTAAATAGGGTATTAGGCATGGGAAGCATTTCAATGAACTCTGTCTATTACAATTTAACAGAGGAAGAGAGGCAACCTTTCAGAGACTAGATCAGCATGATTGTTGGAAATTGCTAGGTGGTAGGGAACTTTGAGAAATGCTGTTTCATAGTTTTGGGTTGAAAGTCCATGGTAAGAACTATCAGAAAATCATCTCTTAAAGATGGCATAAAAATGGTTAGAAAGAATTTGGGCATATATAGTGTGATCAAAATATATGATGGATGTTTAAATAAAAAATTAATTCCAATAAAAGCCATTAATCTACCTCACAATATCCCCTCCCAACTTTGAACACACTTGTCCCATCATTCTCACTACTTTCTTAAGCAGTTGTCGAAGTCCTCTTTCATGTCTTTACAAGGAGTGATAAAACATACTGTACATGCTGCTGCCAAGTGCCATGCCAGTCAGACTCCTAGAAACATGATAGTGTATCCTCATCTACCTTACTTGTACTAACCAGATCTGGCACCATGGGATTCTGGCTCTTTCCCTAAGTCAAAATAACCATGAAAGGTAAATGTTCTCAATTGATTCAGGATATCAAGGCAGCCATTAAAGCTCAACTAAAGATACTCTTTACTATAATAAGTTTAAAGAAATCTAAACATTTATCATATTTGTCAATCATGCCCTATATTTAAGAGTTGAGGGCCCAAGATGTCAGGATAAAATATTGAAATAACTAGCGGATGAATTTTGAGGCAGCACAATTTGTATGAGTATGAGCAGGCATCACACATGAGGATTGTAAAATTAGGATTCTAAGGAAGGTGCTGGCAAGGTGAGGGCTGTTAAAAGAGAACCGGGGGGGACACTTACAGATTTAGTTGTGACCTTGGTTAGGTTTTGGTTTGGTGACATCTTCAGGGGATGGAGTTATTTAGGTCAGGTTGGCCAAGGTGGACCAGAGTGCAGCAGCCAGGTTTTCACAGTCCAACGATTCAACTGATTCTGTTTTCCTGTTTTAGAGTCTGGCATCATTCAAAACATGCATGCAAAGATGTCTATGCGCAAAAGCGAAGAGAAGGTAAAAGGAAACAAGATGCTCAGGTCCAAAAAAATCAGGGTAACCTTACTTACAATGCACAAGGAAAGTACCCACTTAAACATCAGGTTTAATTGTTAGAATCCCAGATCAGCCTTTCCGATAGAAGTAACAGAGCAGGAAAACAAGAACAACAACAACGAACCCTTAGATTTACAGTGATACTGATATAGGAGATAGCGCATGGCAAAACCGGCTGGTGAAATGAGTGGGACCAGTCAATCACAGACAGCCGGGACCCCATATAAAGAACTTCTCCCGAGCTCGCACGAGATGTGGATGGTGTAAAAGAGATGAGACACCATGGTGGGCTTTCTATTAGGACTTCCTATGATAGCTCACTGCATTTCTCAGATGCTGTGTGTACTTTTATTTTTGCTTTTAGCTCCTTTTCCTCTCGTTCTGCCCAAGTTCATTCTGCAGAGCTGGTTTCTCCCCTACCCCTTTACCCCTCACATTCCAAATAAACTTTTGGCACTGTTTTTGGTTTGTCTCATCCAATTCTTCGAGGCAAGAAGGACCTGGAATACTTTTGATTGGCAAGCCATTTCTAAAGAAACCACCCAATAAAAATACCTCAGTTGTTGAATGGCTCCAAGCTCGAACTTTTCACTACTCCAACCGCAAAGTTTGAAAAATATCTGCTTGGTGTTCATAACTTTGCTGGATAGTCAAACCAAAAATATTACTTAAAAAAACTGGTACAAGCTGAGAGTGAGTTGTGCATCATGTCTCACCATGGACACAAAGGGGGAATGCTTCAGTCTAAGCACTGCCCTCACCTAGACAACACACAGTGCTTACGTTAGTGCATTAAAATGTTCATCATTGTATTTTCTTTTTGTGCTTTATTTGCATAAAATATCATAGCCATGGCTGCAAAGAAAGTGATACTGGCAGTAAAGCTAAGAGGAAAACTGTGAGAACCACAATAGGGGTGGAGAAAGAAATTGTGAGATTTGTTAATGTCTTGGGCAAATGAATTTATAAGTGTTAATTCTGGGGCCTCAGAACTGATTATTTGATTTTCCATCATTTCTTATGGGAAAAATATGTTCAGTTCTTGAACTTTTCAGTGTTTGAACATGAATTTGGAATGAATTGAGTTTGATAACTGTGGTATCACTGTATATCCTATTATTGCAGGAAACTATGGAGCAGAATGGAATGCTACTCAAAGCCTGGGACATCCAAATACTGAGGGAAGGCAGTAAGTTCTTTGAGGATACGAGCAGAAGAATCAAGTCTCATTTGATTGGTAGGAGGAAAATATTCTGAGAGCCCTATAGGAGCTTCAGGTCAATAGTCTGCTGAAGATGAGACTGCAGCAGGAAAAAAGTGCCAGGAGTGGGGTAATATATTCCCTAGGAAACCGGTGTCATAGGCCCATGCAATTCTAGTTCACGAGGAGGGGGAACAACCACTGTGTTGCAAGACTGAAGATGCTTGTTCAGAAGAAGGTGTAGACATTTTGGTCTTAGTAGGTACAGCATTCAGTATGGCACAAGAGCACCAGAAGTAGAAGATTTAAAAGGAAAATGGAAATAAGACCTGGTGACTGGTACTGTAAACACTGTAAATTTCTGAACGTTCTATAAAGACCCTAAAGTCTTCAGTTCCTCTCTCTGGGAAAAGGGATAGTATGCACTTGGATTTCCCACAGATATGATGCTATCTTTCACTAATTCCTCTCAACTGGATTTAAATTCATGGCCATCAACTCAGCTGACTGGCATGTGGGCCACACTAACATTGCAACCTTTCCCTCTCTGATTACCCTTCTTCCCGCAAATTCACTGCTATGGTCCTATGTAACATTAACATGGAACCAGACTTAGATACTGTGCTCACTTCATAGCTTTGTCTGCGATGACCTAAGAGCTAGGATTTGTCTTGATTTCAAAGTTTCTGAGTATAGTGCTACTGCAGTGATAACTTTCTTGTGTCATTGAATTCTTTTATTGTGGGGAAACAAAAGAAATTATGCTCATTTCAGTGGCAAAAATCCCAGGCAGCCCCAGTTGAAGGAACCCAGACTTTACCAGGTATCTGAACCAAAGGCCTTTAGCCGAGCCTATGTAGAATGATAACTTGAGTTAATTCTTTTGCATGTTAAATTATTTGGACTTGAATCTGGAGGAGAATTTAATCTTTGGTTTTCAGTTTCTCCTGGGAGTCTCACAATGTGAGGAAGTTCATATGCAAATTTTGGGTGTCTTTATGTTGTTGGAAATTTATTAGTGGAATATATTAGTGTCACCATTGAATCACATTGCATAACCTCCTGTAAGCTAAATTGGGCAGTATAGTTGGGCATAATTTGAGATGGGAAATAGAAGATGGATCAAAGTCTCAGGCTAGCATATAGTGCAGATTTGGAGTTAATCTAATTAGCATACTGCCTGGAAACAATTTCATGTGTTCTACCAGTAATCACAGGAAGAAACCAAGAGTAGTGGGTAGGTTAAGGAAGCAGTCCTTGAAGGTGAGAAAAAGGCTGTCTTGCAGAGGATAATCACACTGGTGTCTGATAAGTTTCACAGCTAATCCCAAAGTATAAGAGAAAGAGTAATGGGGGACAGTGGGAGATAACCCCTAAAACCTCTGCTAAGCCTTTTTTATATGTGAAAGTTATTAACTAACTCTTTAACTTCCTTGCTTTTTGCCCACCTTTTCTCTTACTCCACTCATACTAACTAGTAGGAGGTATTCCTTGGTTCATGTTTATCCATTTTTATGGAGCTGATCTATTACAAAGTCCTGCGCATTAGGATGTTAATGTCTATTATTTTCTCTATCATTGTGAGATAGGGATGCTGAATGGTGCTTTACTTTGCAGATCCAAGGGGAAACCTTTGGATGGGCTTTCTTAATGATTAAATGGGGTAGAAACGGGTGGCAGAATCATTGTAATCTTTTTTGTTGGACACATACTCCTGTTCCTGCTCCTTAGCTTTTATAGTAATGAACATTTTGATCCTCATTTTTATGTCTCCCATTGAGAGTCTATTTCACAATAGTTGCAGTTGTTGCTGTTATTTATGTTTTTTTAAATTCTCAAGCTAGAGGAATCAGATAGGGAAGAGTAGGGTTTGTCAGAGATCAGTAACCTGAGTGTGCACAAAAGTGGTAGAAAATGAGCCAGGAAATGCAATGGGCTGGAAAATGGCAATAGCTTTAGATTGATTTATTTCTCTCCCAAATGGGAGGAGCATTGGAAGCAGTTTAGCAATGGGAACACATTTCCAGACATGAGTTTTGCAAGGAATAATCTCGCAGCAGTACAGGAGACTGAAGATAGGTGAGAAGAGATAATCAAGATGGGGTAGTGCAGTTAGAAACAGGGAAATTGAGGGAGCTTCATTCAGCTATAACACAACACCACCCTAATGATTTTCCATGTTTAATTTAAGGGTAGGAAGTTTGCCCAAGGCCACAGATCATTGACACCAGTGACAGACAGAATGGGAGACACCTGGATTAGCGGTATCTGACCCTTTAAATAATAGCAGCCAGAGTTATTGAGGACTCCTCTTCTCCTTTTTCCCTTTGTCCTTTTGCTTGTTCCTGCTGCTACCATCCAGTGACCTTCAATAAACACAGCTACTTACTACATACTATGAGGTGTGTGCTTAGCAATTCTTTCCTCATCATACGCAAGAACCTGGACTATTTTTGGCCCATGTGACTGTATTGGGGGGGTTATAACCAAGAAAACAGAGGTAGGAAAGAATGATAATATTATAGAGGTGAAATCAATAAAAGTTGGTAGATGATTCTATATTGAGGATAAAGAAAGTAGTTAAAATAACGAGGTTATTCAGCCTCAAAAGTTTAAAATAAGAGCTGGAAAACTTTTTCTCTAAAGGGTCATGGGCTTCGTGAGCCATATGCTCTCCGTGGCAACTGTTGAACTCTGCCATCCATCGCAGCCTGCGTCAGGCTCGGTCCCAGTGGCGCCTTATTTACTAAAATACCTGGCTCTCGGGTTGCGGTTTGCTGATCACTGGCTTAGAAGTTTATGGCACCAGGTTTGGCTGTTAAACTCTTACCTTGGGGTTCCAAATTCACCCTCTTGTCTCCCCTGAGGTGCTGGAGATGGAACTCTGGAAATCACATTTCTAAACCACATTTCTATTTTGGCAGCTGCTCCCTGCGGGCTTCGGAGCAGCGAGAAGGGACATGCTTATTCTTGTTTCACTTGCTGTTCCTGTTGGGGTTATCACAACAATACCCTTTGGCCATGGCAGCTGCAGTTGGTTTTCACTTCCTCTCTGTTCTCACTTTCCTAGAACCCAGTGGTAACCGAGCAGCCTCCAAGACAGCAGCGTCGTCCTGGGAGGTGTTGCTGTTGCATCACTGGGCTTCTTCCCCGAGCTCCTGGGGATCAGTACTAGCTTAACAGTTCCCTCTCCCTCTCGCTGACCCAAGATCCTAGATCCTAATGACCCCTACCCCTTCCCTGTGTTCCACCAGCCCTACGAGTGGTAGCTGCTGCCTGCAATCACTATTTTTGTGTCGCTACTGTGCCCTTTTGCTTTTTCAACCCCCCCATGCCTATCTACCTTACTCCTTTCATTAAAGTCTATTGAAACAACTGGTGTAGTTTTCATTTCCCTGACCTAAAGCCAGATCAACATAGAACTATAGGGAGCCCTCCCAGTCTTCGTCACAGTCCAAGCAGTTTATATTTGCAATTCCATGGAAAAGGAATTCTAGCAAGTTAATCCCACTCTACCACTTCCAGTGCAACCCACTGCAAGAATAAAGCATATTTGACACTAAAGACACTAAAGCATATTTGTAGTTGTGGGGAGCCCAGAGGGTCTTAAGTCCAGCTAGGGTGATGGATAACCAGAACAAAGGCCTCAACCCAGGGCCAAACACGGCTTTTATTAATTCTTGATGAGGGGAGTGGCTCGGGGATGAGTGACTGTGAGAGTGGCAGGAAGTCCATGAGTACCGTGAGCTGGGCTAGGTAGGTGGCCTGAAATCACCTCTGCAATATGCAGAGGGAAGGATATGCAGAAGGAGTAATCTGCATAACACAATTTAAGACAGTATCTAATGTTTTGGGGTTGGTGCTTCAGCTCTGATGTGTAATCTTTGATGCCCTGGGAAGTCATAGCCTCTTTCTCGAGGCTCGATCTTAGCCGACAGCGTGGAGCAGGGCTTTCCATCCTGCCAGGCTCACCCATGTGTTTTGGGAGCTACAGGGGTGCGGCAACACTGACCTGTCACCTTGCTTCAAAGACTACACATCAGCACCTCGGCTAGAACAATTTGCATTGCTTAAAGCCAGTTGAGGGGATAAGGAAAAGTCCTAGCCAGCTCTGCACATATCAGTACATGGAAATAGGGCCGGGTTCAGCTAAAATGGAGATAACTGCTCTTCTTTCAAGGAGAGTCATCCAGGTGGTCCTCCACATAGAACTATATTCTATATAGCACAGAGATACTCATAGGGATAGAGATAGGAAATACAAAACGTTTAGTCTTGAAGTCTTGTTATATTGAGTCTACTTGTGGAAATTATGGGTTCAAAGTCCTGAAAAATTGATCCCTCAGAGATGTCTAGCTGGCAGCTGGATATTGAAAGAAGTCAGTGACGAATTATTCATACAGAGGTGCTATTTATTTGAGTAGAGCACAGTAACTACATACAGATAGATGGGGAAAATGGAAATGAGAAACACCTTCATTTTGAGAGAGATGATTAAGAAAAAGGAAAGTCAACATGATGAAGAAAGAATTGTCTCAGACAGAAGGGAAACCTGCAGGACACAAGAAGCCAACAAAAGAGTGAATTTTAGGAAGAAGATGGCCAATATTCGGCAAATTCAACAAACATCGAAAGAGACTCAACAGAAGGCAGTTTCAACAGAAGAGCGAAGTTAGAACTGGGAGCATCGGCATCAGAAGTGGGACCAGTGAGACCTCTTATCTTTTAAATGAAAGCATTTAATGATAAAAGAAATCAATTTATTTTCCTAACTTGAAGATTTTAGATAGAGATGATGTTATCACTGGCAAAGGGTAATGGATTGTGCATTGAATAAGGTAAAAACACTTGTGAGAGGTGAATGGAAGAGGCCTGAGGGTGGATGGGGTTGAGATTACAACTGATACTCGGGAAGGGCACTTTCTCTGAGATGCAGATAAGTTTAGGTCTGAAGAGAAGAGAAGTTAAACTTGTGAGTACTGGAAGCATCTTAGTTCCTTATTCCTATGTTAAACATGAGACCAACTAGCGTTTCCTCTTTCTCTCCTAAATAATGCAGAGACTGAGTGATAGTAACAGCTACTTTCTCAGGAAAGGCATGTTCACAGATGATGAGGCTTGGACCACCCTGCCCAGATCCCCTTTCCAAGGAAAGGCTTCTGCAATGGCTGTTGGGAATGCTGTCGGAGAAAGCCTTTATCTGCCATTCCCTCCAGTATAGCTCAGCTGCCGAAGATTCCTTGCTCGAGTCACTTCCTTCTAGGAGCAGTTCATGAAATCCTGACGTGGAACATTTCTGAGGGCTCATTGTAAACCTAGAGCTTCCTATGGAGGTTGATTGAGACCACGGAGCCTGCATCACAGCCTGGCTTCTCCCCCTGGCCAGTCTGGCTCGCTCCCTGTCACTCTGCGGGTGTGTTCTCAAGGGCACGCCGAATAGCCCTCCCGAACCCTAAGCTGCCCCAGAGCCTCCTTCACGGAGAATCTAACCTGCAGTGCTAACTCAACAGCTTACTTATAGCAGCTGCTCATCAAGAGAGGCACTAAGGCCCTTGCCTCGAAGTACCCAACCGTTAACCTTACTCGGTCACAGACTCTTCCCAATCACAACCAGCTTCCAGCTTTGTCAGATATGCCTTAAAACCACCCAGCTGAAAACTCTAAAATTGTATAGGTCACCTGCCTCAGTGTTTTCTTTTGAGGCTGTTTTCCTTTACTTCAATAAATTTAATAAACTTAAGTTTGCTTGAGTGACAGGCTTTTATGGTGGTCTTCTTCTAAAGAGAGGATAGTGGAAAGTTTTCATCAAATAGTATTTTTTCTCCCAGAGTTTTAGAAAATCTGGTAACCACAGGTAAAAAGAAAAGGTTTGAGGGGGGTACACATACACACACACACATTCAGTACTCAATATAATAAGTAACCAACTCTATAAACCATGATTTCTGTCTTGCAAGGAGGGATGGTCACCTTGAGGTGGGGACCAGGTGGCAATTCTGTGGACTTGGGCTCAGTGGCATGGTATAAGACAGTCAGAGTAGGTAATGCTTATCTTCATCGTGTAACTAAGGTACCCAGAAGTTCTTATTCCTCTGATGGAGTGACCTAGGCTCTGGAAGTGGAGTCCTGAAACTTGCTTTGACTCAGATGCCATTTGTTTCCTTGGTTCCAAGATGGCCCGTGGTCCTGTGCAACTTCCGGTCTAGTTACTGAGGATTTTCATTTCCCCTCCACGATTTTTTGCTGCTCAGAGTCAGCAAGAGAAGCTAGAGCCACAGAACACTTTTGTCTCCTCACCATATAAAATATACTGGTATGAGTTTGGGAATGCATAGGCAAATACGGTAATTTTCCTTCCACATAAGCCTAGGGTTTTCACCAGAACGGTTCTATGTCAGATGAACTTCAATGTGCCCAAATATGATATGCCCTTGAGATGAAATTGATCAGTTCTCCTGCCTTCTACTCCATTCTGAAAGTATTCAAAGAGGAGTGTTTCCTGATATTTACAGTAGTTTTCACTAAAACATTTTTCCTACTCGTTTAAACCCATTTTGTCTTGCCATTAATGGAAATAGCTCACACTATTACTGAATACCTGCTAGGACAGGTTCATCGACCCTCTCATAATTCCACATTCCATTCCTGAAAACAGAGAAAGCCTTCACCTTTTCTTCTTTAGGCCAAATGGAACTAATCCTTTTCTTCCTATGATTTCCCAGAGATCATTTCGACTTCTCTCTTTTGAGTGCATTATTGGTAAAGGCAGAGGTGGGGCATTCATAAGTCACACTCGGCCCACAAAAGATTCTTAACTCAAATTAGCAGCCTCCACATTCTTCAACTTCTGAAGTCTAGGCTTATTTGAAGTCATCTGGGTTTTCCCCTCCTTTTATTATTATCTTCATCATCAAGAGCAGATGCTGTTGTCTAGCGGCCCAGAGGATCATGAAGTCAAGCACACTGCCAGACTCACGGCTCTCCATTTGTTCTGCAAAATGCACCTTGAAGTGCTGCTGGTTAGGGCCATTTAGGAGCCATTTTTACTGAGAGGCCTATAATCCGGACAGGCCACCACCCCCGTGAAGAACAAAGCAGAAGCTCTGGCTAGGCCATTTTCCCATGGTGTAATTTGCTTTTCTGAAGAAGTATGTGCAGTTCTACAGTACTTGGTGTGGCTGTAGATCAACTTAACATATGAATCTTTAAGGAAAAGACAAACCTGAATTTTAAAATGACACATTCTTTAAAAAGAAAGACGAGGACACCTTTTATCATTACATGCTTGAAATAAAGTTTACAATGTGGTTATACAATTTTCCACTACTAATTTGCCTAAAATTAGTACATTTCCATTCTCATAATGACCATGAGCTTTTTGGCTTTTGTACCTCCCGGGTCTTCATCCTCCCGCAGTTTTGCTCGCTTTGAATTTCACATTACCCCTCCGTGTCGCAGCTTCTCTACAGTCTGTACCGGGGAGAGGTGACAGGGTAGGTAGCCTGTAGGCGAAGCTGGGTTGAAGCCTGCGACTGTTTCAGGCTCAGTCAGCGCGTTCACCCCAGTTCTTCCCAATCCCATTTAGGCCAAACCTTCGCACATGACTGTCCTTTCTTCTCAAAGGGTATTACTTTTGTCTGGGAGTCATCTTTACATAGTCACTTCACTGCCAGACAAACACACTTGCGCTCTTCAGTTTTCCTTGCAGGGGAGAGAAGATTTCTTTTCCCACTCATTGGTATGTGCATGGCAGTGACCTCCATATCAAAAGACAGATTAGCAAGAGAGAACTGACAAGTCCATTTCTGATAAAGTTTACATGACGTGGGAGCCTTCAGAAGGGAAGGTTCAAAGAATGGGGAAACAGGCCTTCTTACCCTTAGGTTTCATGAAGAGTAGACGGTAGTGAGGAAGTGGGGCTGGGCAGAGGCGCTGACCAAAAGGTGATAAACTGGGGACATTAGCCAGGCCTGTTGGTCAGGTTCTTCCTGGTGTCCTTGTGTCTGCAGAGCAGAAGAGGCTTTCTTCTCTCAGTGAGGCACTTAGGACCTGCTTTGGAAAAGTTCAGACAGAGGCCTTCCCGCTTCTGCTGTTTCCTCAAGAGCCAGTATGCCATATTCTGGGGATACTGTGACCTGAGCCCCATCATCTCATTTAAAAAATAGTTTCTAAATTCTCTTCTATCTCTACAAATTTCCTGCTCTACCATTTTAAAATCTTCAGCTTACTCCCAAGGATTTGAATTTCAGCCCTTAAAAGGCTTACTGGATAATAATTTAGGGTGCATCAGAGTCTGTTGTTTTAGCTCAGCTTTTTATTTTGTTTAAGTGGGTGAGAGGAGAATCCTCTGTACATGCGAGTACCATCAAGCAGTCATGTTTGCAAAAAAAAAAAAAAAAGAATTTGTGTCTTTTCAATTTTTAGTGTGGTTCTGTACTTCAAAAAGCCTCATGGTCAACCATTTCACAACATCCTTTTCTAATTTCTGGGAAAGTTCTAAACCTTCCAAAAGACACTGGGGAAATCACTCAGATCACAAGATATTTTCTACTTCCATTTTCTACTTTTTGATACCTCATTTAATAAGGAGGTAGTCTGTCTAGATTTTACTTCTGTTTGGGTGTTCCTGTTTTCCCATTTTTAGTATTTTTGTTTTATGGTTTTTATATTTTCCCCTTGACGGTTAGTTAAATGTTTAGAGAAGACCGCCCTATGAAAATAGGTAGCAAGTGATGACTTTACCAATTACAACAAGCCATTTTCATTTGTGGCAATCCTACACAAATGATATATTGAGTTAGTAATCACCTAAGAATACTAACTGTATGTGTGATACAAGATTTTTAAAATGTTATTTCAAGGAAAAAAGCTTCAAAAATGTCAAAGATGGCAGCCAAAATGTTTCCTGGACTTAAATACTAGCAATTATGAATGAATAATTTAAAAATCAAAAACATTTGGGTGAAATTTCTCATCCAACACAGTAGAGATTTTAAAAAGAACATTTATTTCAATGAAATTATTCTCTTTTGTCACCACCTATCAGTCCTTTAAGAACTTATAGGTACTTTGAGTTAAGTTATATTGCTACGGCA
Source organism: Erethizon dorsatum (assembly GCA_028451465.1). Taxonomy (NCBI): domain Eukaryota; kingdom Metazoa; phylum Chordata; class Mammalia; order Rodentia; family Erethizontidae; genus Erethizon; species Erethizon dorsatum. Next base: position 31,815,117 of record CM051835.1, on the reverse strand, counting down.
AACAGAAACACTGAAATGACTCAGTGAAAATGAATTTGGAGGGAGATTTATTTACTTCGACGAACACTGATCGGGATCACTCCCAGAATATCAGGGCCTGATCTCTGGTGGTCTAGGGCTTATATGGGACAAGCAAGCAGGAAGTACAGAGGCAGAATGGCTTGTCAATTGGGGGTTGGTTTATACAATGTGCATCATGTGAACAATGTGTATGCTGCTGAAGAAGCATTTTTAACTTAAAATCACTCTTCTCTTACCCTACTTTTCTATTATTTACCAATTTGAATATATTTTACTTTTCTGTATTATGTATGTCTGTGATGTTAAATGCTCTTATTTTTGTCATAGTGTGTGTTATAAATAAATACAATTAATAGAAATATATATCTAAGGAAGATGATTTTTGAAGGGGCATCGAAGGATGAGTAGGAGTCTAAGTAGCAAGAAAGGAAAAAAGTCAAAATACATGCATGTGCAAAAGCATAGGGAGATGAAAAACCTTGGGATATTCAGATAATGGTGGACTTTTTGTTGGGAGTGAAGGCATAGAGTATCTGAAAATGAATGAGAGGAACTTCTGGAAGGGAAATAACTTGTGGTCACACTAAGGAGATTGAACATTATCCTATAGTCAATGAAAAAACTTTGGTGGTTAACTCTTTGATGGCAGAGTGGAACAATGAAGTGTTTGGGGAGATAAGATAATTAGGAGACAACTCCAGTGAAGGCCTGGACTGAGGTGACAGTGGCACTGGTATAAATGTAGTGACCCCTTGAACAATGTGGAGGAGACAGTGCCTGGACTTCAATAATGTTGGGGTACAGGCAGGGAGGTGGTGGGATGGTGGATCGTGTCCCTGTTCCTCCAGACAATGGATGCCAGGGCCTTGGAAGGCACTTCGACTCTTCCAGGGCACAGGCCCAGCACGTGGGAAGTGGCTCACCTTCTGCAGCATGAGCAGATCGCATCCCCTGCCTGCTGCTGGTGACTGATGTGGGGGTCACCAGGCAGTGCAGGACTGAAGTCACCCCTGCCTTCCTGACAGTGAGAGCGGCTGGAGAGGTGAGCATGGGCATCCGGGCTCCCCTTCTGGGCTGGCAGCAACTAGAAGCATGAAATTTGGAAGCACTTGCTGCCTTTGGCCTTCAGTTTCTCCTTTGAAGTTTGTTTCAGGTGAGGTGTATTCTAGATGACATTTAAGTCTTTTTCGGATCTGTCATTTGTTGAATAAATACTCACCTTCCTTCCCCAAATGTTTCCCCTTCTGACTGGATGATAACTTCCCAGAAGGCCTGTGTGGCTGCACCCATCTTTGGAGCCCAGGGACCTGGTGCGGACTGGGGTGGAGAGTGCCAGCCGTTGAGCAAATGCAGGCTGAGTGACCCTCCTCTGTCAGCAGTGACGGTCTACCCCATCTTTTCCTCCTCTTGGGGCTGAAATGGACTCTTCTGTGCCTTTTTCCCCTTGCATTGCACCCCACTCCATGTTGCCCTTGCCTGTGAAGTCAGGACACAAATCTCTACACTTCACATTAAATTAAGACCATTGCAACAATATTTTCTCTTTCTGGTGTAGCCTCTGCCTCCTAAGCCCTCCCTATAATAAATTCTACCACAGTAGGCTCCCACAGCATTGTGCGTAGGACCTCAGATCCCTGCACTGTATACTTCCACTCAGTGCTTGCCACAGTCTGGCTCCAGCCTACACTGACATGAATCCTCCGTGTTGCCTGTCACTCACGGTCTTCCAGACACTTGCACTTTCCCATCTCTGTATGTCACTCCTTGCTCTTTCTTTACCTGAAATGCTCACTGTTCCTCACTACACATCAAAATGCAATTCGCTTGTCAGGGCTCAGGTCCATCAACCTCCCCCAAGGTCCTTCTAGCCCATACCAGTCTGCCCTTCACTCACCTGCCCTTCAATCACGTCTCGTATTAGGGTGTTTCTCACTCTGATGTCTTAGTCACGTGCGTATACCTCATCACTCTAAGTCTCTCATAAGTTCCTTGTGAGCGGGGACTCTGTCTCATGTATCTCTGCACTGTCCACTGTCCAATAGTGATGACAACATAGCAGCCACTCACATTGTTTGATCATTTAAATGTGCTGGACCCCATGACAAGTCCTTTATATTATCTCCCTTAATACAAATGGTCCCCAATCTTTAATTGTTCAACTTGTTTTCTATTTCATGGTGGTGTGAAAGCAGGAACCATACTTCACAGTTTGAATTTTCGTGTTTTCCCAGGCTAGCGATAGGCAGCGTGGTGCTGCTGTGAGGTGGGAAGGGCAGTGAGGTCCCTGTCAGTCATAGGCTCCCAATGGGGAATGGAGCTCTGTGGTGCACTGCGTTGCTAGGCTACACTGTCTTATGGGTTAGGTGTATTCAGGTGTGTTTAACTTATAATATTTTCAACTTGTGAGGGGTTTATTGGGATGTAATCCTGCCAGAAGTTGAAAAGCATATGCATTCAAAACCAGCCTATGTAATGGATACTATTACTGTCACCCTTCTCATACAGGGAAACCAGGCTTAGAGAGGTTAAAGAATTTTCATTAGGTCATCCACAAAGTCACAGAATCTAGTTCAGCTTTTACATGTCCTAAGCGATCCCAAAGTTGAATAATTATCATGAGATGTATTTTTTTTCTCCTCTTGGTAACTGAAGCAAAGGTGTTGAGAAGATAGTTAGTTTTGAGGTTTGCTTAGAACAGCCTTGAGATTTAGGGGGTGCCAGCGGCAGAACAGTAGGCCTGACAGTGAGCTCTAAAGAACTGTAAGGTGAGGAAAATATTTCCAACACAGTTATATCCATTTCTGGGAAAGTAGTGAAATATAAAAATGTCCTGGGGCACTACCCTATGAAGAGGGAGGAGGAAGTTAGGAACAGGCATTATTGCAAGATGGAGATTATATATTTGTTTAACTTAGGATAATTGGACAGCAAGGAAAGTTTTCAGTGAGATTCTGGGGAGTAAGCATGTTAGTTAAAGTTGAAACAATATTTTGTAATGGGAAATCTGTGACTATAGTAATAGGATTCAATTACAAGGAGTGGGTGGTACGCGGTAGCATAAGGTGATTAGGGCCTAAGAGAGAGTTGAGGCTATGTCCTGAGTTCACGCTTGCCCTTGGGAAACATAGAGTGGGAATAATGCATTTTTATTTTCTATTCCAAATACTGCCTAGAGCTTCTCAGGGTGGGAGAACCCTGACAGAGATGGAGATAACTATGGACTCAGGACTGAAATGGAGCCTGAGCTGGACTAAAGGAAACCCTGTGCTCTGGGAAGGCACAGTGCCCTCGTCTATGCTGGCAGAGTGACAACTGACCCCAGGCCATAACTCACTGTGGGGCACAGTCCTGGGGAGCTAAGTGTTCACCAGCGTCCTTGCTCTGGAAGTGGAGGAAGCCATTGAGCACTATGGGCTCTAGTCAACTGGCCGGAGGGACCTCTCTATGTCCACAACCAATGAGCTGTGACCTGGAGAGGATGGCGGTGACACTTCATAAACCCTCAGGCTGTGCACTTGTGCAGTGTTTGGCACAAATGTTACTTCATTTAATGTTCACACCCCGTGAGGAAGCAGGTTGGGGAGGTTAAGTAACTTATGCAAAGCAAGCGAGGAAGTGGCTGCTTGAAAACGTTCACCGCTAGATCTTTTGGTTCTGACGTACGTCCATGTTACTTTCTGTTCGAGGTAAAGGCTTGTCTCCAGGCTCTAACCCCGGTTCTGCTGCTAACTGGCCATGGGTCCTTGGTAGCCCTCTTCAAAGATGTTGACCGCGTTTGTTTCCCGTGCTGTAAGTCTCTCTCTGTTCGCATAATCTAACAAAGGTGGACAAATCCAAATACTAGGTGGAAAACTGATATCGGATCTTAATAGGATAAGTCAACCTAAAGTTTTCTACCTAAAATTTTAAAGGTAAGAAAATGGACACAAAAGTAGTTAAAGAGGGAATTTACAGGAAGCCTAGAGGCCCAAGGATGAGAAGGACTGCATTCCCGAAGCAGTGAAACAGGCGAGCAGCAAGGGGTTGAACATGCAGGGAGCCGCAGATCTTCAAGGAGTTAACTTCTAACGAGCCTGCTTTCTTAGATGAACTGGGCGGGCTGGCGATACCCGGGTCCTTTTGCCTTTGATTTATAAATGTGTGGTTTGTTCCCCAGCCAACTGGCCTGAGACTTCAAAAGAAGATAACGTAAGAGGCATAATGCTGTATGTCTCCTAAAAGAAATTACAATATTGGTTATCTTATCATTGGGATTGTGCGAAAATCATTATTTACAAGAAGTGTTAGAGACTACACTGGGACAGGATAGTCAAAGGCCATATTTGAATTCGTTTCACCCAAAGTTAAGGTAATTAAAGAGGAATGAAGTGCTGAAATGTGCTCCTGCATGGATGAACCTTGAACACCCTGAAACTAGTGTGATCTGTTTAAAAGGGTCAGCACCCACTGGCACGTTATGAAGCGCTCCGTCGGCGGCAGCTGTGCCAGCGCTGCTGAAGGGGAGAGCATATATAAAGGGCCTCCCTCACAGTGCCTAGCTCTAACACAACGAAATGTTAGCATCCTTTCCATTCCTGAAAACTGTGTTGTTTTCCTTCTGATTAGAGAAATATAACAGGTTGGAAACCATTTATATCAGCAAGGCAGGCAATTCAAAGCTCAGCCCCCTCACATTCGCTCACCCGGCAGAAATGGAGGCATTATTAAAACAAGTCAGGGACTCAGTTCCAGTGTGTAACTTTTCTCTTTCTGTGAAGTCACTGAGAACACATTTTACCATCTTGGGCAACCTGGGCTCAGGGATTTTTATCCAGAATCGAGACAAATGGAAGTTCTGGTCCTAGTTATACAGTTACAGAACTCATTTGTTTGCTTCCTTTGCAAATTTATGTTGTTTTCCTTTAGAAGATTTTCTGCTATAGACCACACAGTTTCTGACTTAGTCAGTTCCAGTGTCTTAATCATTCAGAAACTCTCAATTCAACCAGAAAATGTTAATCATGTGCATGGCCTCCTCCTTTCTCCTCAGTGGAATCCAAAACCTTTTGTTGTTTTTATTGTAGATCATTTATCCTGCTACTTAACAGAAGAAATCTACAGAGACTTGATTTGGGAAATATGACACTGAAGACTTGCTTTTTCAGTGTAGATGTCAGAACTTTCTTACACTTACATTTCTAACCCAATTTTTCTCATTTGTGAGAGAGTAGCTTTCATACATTTTTACACAGGAGTTCAGAAAAGTCAGATAAAATCATGTGACACATTTGAATGTCCAGAGGATAGAATATAAAATAGACACATAGTGTGGACAGTGTGGGGCTGCTTGCCATAGCAACACTTACTGGTTATTTGTTACTGCAGCCAGAATTCCAATTTCAGTAGCCATGGTTGTTTGAGGCCTCGAAGGTCATTTGGAAGAAGCAGACTGCTGTGGCTTGCAGAATATTTGGAGATGTTATTGATCTCTGGCTATTTGTCAGACTATAGGCAAAGGGTTCTGGACAACTCCATCCCAGCTGTACATAAACTGAACGAACAGAGACAAATCCTTCTTCATACCGGATCACAGCAAGCTTTATGCTTCATGGGGCCGTAGCCCTGTGAAATTCGTTCTTTTGAACCTGTGATTTCTTGCCATCTTCTGTCATTCTCTTCCCACATGTCTAGCTTTGCTAGATTGAAGATATCAGAGAGGAAAACAAGACACCTCTGTTTTTCCCCTACCTAAATCCTTCCCTTATCTACTCCCTACTGACAAGGTTGTGATTTTCAGTACATAAAGATGTCTATCTCCAGAATTCATTAGCCAAAGAAAAGAAACCACAGAAAAGTTGCTGTGTAAATAAAGTCACAGAGCCATTTCACTTTCGGCTAAGTATTCTGCACAAAGGAGCAGCAGGGAGGGAATTATTCTGAACATCTCCCATGTTTAAAGCTGGTTACTTAGCATGGTTCACTTTACTTGAGACAATTTGAATTTCCCCAGCACAACTGAGTCTTTCTCTTTTGTTCGGTTCTTCCTCTCTCTTTTTATATTTCCAATGATAATAAACTTATTTAAAATCTTAGCTTGGGCTTTAAATTGGTCCATTAACCCTTACTTACTCCTCCTGACTCTGGTCTTTAATTTCACCTTCAGAACGAGACCGTGTTCAAATTCCTAGAATATGATTTTCATTGTTATTGCTCTTGCTGTTCACACTAATAATACAACCCTGCCTCTCTTCTGTTTAGTAGCCTATGATGAATTCTCGATATCCAAACACTTTACCTGGCATTCAAAGTTCATCATAGTATGGTTTCAACTATCTTTCTAGACTTTTTTCTCATTACTTCCTTAATTTTTAAAAAGCCTTCTCTCTAGCAAAATTGATGGAGTCACCATACCTCCCCTTCTTCCTCCCAGCGCTGACCCCAAGTGGATTCTGGTTCTGTCATGCTGCTGCCATTTGGAACCCTCAGAAACAAATGCCTTACTCAATGGGAGCTGTGGTGGCAACTTCAGGTCATTAAAAATTCAATTATACCCCTTCACTCATCCATCCATCCATTTATCCATCTGTCCACCCATCTACCCACCCATTTAGTGTCAGGCATTTCATAAACATCTTTTGAACAACTATTTTAAGTATCTATGTTAAATTAAGTGCACATCATGACAAACCAGTCATAGGTGCTTGACCTGAAGTTACTTTTAATCTTGCAGAGAAAAAGAGGCATGTGGACCAATGTGCATAGCTAAGAGTCACATAGGTAAAGAATGAATCTTACAGAGAAGGGGCAATTGGTGAGAAAAAGTTTTCTAGGTGACATAATTCTTGAACTGACTCTTAGAGAATGAGCTCCTTCTGAGGTTTGCAGGAGGGTAGGCTAGCTAGACTGGCTGTGAAGACCAACAGGAGCTGTCAGCGACGAAGCTGTTAGAGTAGCAACTAGATCTCACTGGGCCTTCCTTATGCACTAGGGAGTTGGGATTTTATCTTGGGAGCAAAGGAGAACCATTGTAGAATATTATGTTTCTGGCTGCGGCACCTGTGTGACTCCTATTGTTATTCATAAAGAGAAAAATTTGAGTGGGTAGCACATTTGGGAGGAAAAGCAGCTCTGTTTTGTGTCTGTTCAGTTTGGAGGGATGGTGGAATTTCAGAAGGTGTCTGTAGGTGGTCAGGAGCTCCAAAGAAAGATGTGGGTCAGAGACTGAAATCTGAGAGTAAACAGCCTGTAAGTCATTGAGGAAGTGATTCAATTTCCCATGAAGAATGGTAGGATGGGAGGAGAAGATGACAATAGCCAGGAATACCAACAAAAAGGCTGGGAAAGATGGTCAGAGTGGTGAGAGGGAATTGGGAGGAGCCAATATAACAGAAACCAAAGGGGGACAAAGCTTGAGGAAGGGAGTCATCAAGCATTCTAAATGCCACCATGGAATGGTCTAGTCATACGAGTCTTCAGCTTGGATGTTAGTGATCTTGCCAAAAGCCAGTGGAATGGAAATTTGAGAGAGCTGCCGAGAGAGTGCAGGTTGGAAGATTAGCAATGCAAGACACTGGGTTGTTCTTCCTCTTATATGGTGGAAGTGACTGGGAAGATGTGGGAACATAAGGCATGGACACACTTGGTCTCGTGGAAAAGGTAAGAAAGAGCGAATCAGAACAAAGGCTGTGTTTGGGGACCACTGAGAGGAGTGTTGTGCAGTGTGGTTTAGGGCGTGCTTGATCTTCCCCCCAGGAAAAGGAGTCAGCCATAAGGGAGCCACAGCCTCAGGAGCTGGAGTGGGGCTCTGGAGCTGCATGGAGGTCTTGCCCTCCAAACTCAACAGACACAAATGGTGGAGATAAGAGTGACCCAAGATACTGTTTGCAAAGGGAGACTTGCACTGGATTTTCTCTGAAGCCTCCTTCATTCCTAAAATGTTATGATTCTGTGATTAATTTGCTAAATAAATTAATAGTGCAAACAGTGTTTCAAGGGGAATGTTTCAATTACTTATGAGAACAAACTTTTTAAGTACCCTTAAGCATCATAAAAACATCCACTTCCATAGAAATAATTGATACACCAATTATAAATCTTTCTTTGCTGTTTGTTCAAGCAGATTTCCTAGGAACGGCTCTTGGCCACATTCTATTTAACTAGTTCAAGTTCTTGTTTGTATTTCAAAGCCTCAAATTGCATTTCTTTAAACAACGTGTTTCAGCTTGGCCAATCCCCCAGTAGGGCTGAATTATTAAAATTTTATATGATGTGCAAGATGGGTTCTTGATGAATTGGTTCCTCTCTAGAGAAACGCCCATTGTCTTCTTAATTTAGGACACAGCTGTTAGAATTGCAGACTTCATCAAAAATGGCCACATATAACCCAGACACCACTCAGAAACATTTCCTCTTGATTGGCATGGCCTTTGAGGACAAACCACATTCTAAAATGTTTGTGTAACAGGAAAGTGTGGTGTCAAGATGATCAAAACAAGATACAAAATAATATATTTTCACAAAATTTGCATGTATTATTAAAAATATCAGAGAGTACACCTTCAAAATGAGCATACAATATTTAAGGGAGACAGTCCCAAGGAAAACACAGGCAGACTAAATGCACATGAAATCATAGACCCAACCTCAATATCAGTGAATTTTATTCTCTTCTTTAAGTTTGAGAATAACTGCAGTGTTCCTTACCACTGTGTAAGCAGATAAAACCTCTGTTATTCTTATTAACTGGTTATTTGATACTTGGATGAAATATGTGAGTTAGCCACTCTGAGTTAGAGTTTCCTTAGCTATAAAATGAAGCCCATCAGGGAGAGTCCTGGTAGAAGTCAGATGGTACATGCAACCAGGGTTTCTAGAGGAGTGTTTAATCAGAAGTTAGTTTTACAGAAATGTAAACAGGATTCCAGAATAGCAATAAGTGATGGCACAATTTCCAAGGGTAACAGAAGCAAGGACCCTGTGAACAAGTACTATATAGGTGTTACTGACATGCTCTGTGACCTTAATGTAGCCAATCTGTGATAACCTGTGGGGAAAAGAGCTGGAGACCTCCCCTGCCTCCTCCCCTCCACATCTCCTGTTTTTGCCTCCAGCTGGCCAAACCCAGCTGGTAGCTAGTGATGAAAGGAACCAACTGAGGCTCTCCCTGGGGACCCACATCCCAGGGGAAAGAGCAGGACAGGGAAGAGAAGAGAGTGGATCTAGAGCGTTATAAGGAAGACATACACCATGTTGAGTCATGAAGGTACCAACATCACAGGGTTGATGGGAAGATTAGGGAAAAATGGAGAAGTGGTTAGCACTGAACTTTGCTTGCAGTAATCACTTGTCTTAATAAGTATTAGCAGCTATCACTGATAGTATGATTGATCTTTCCTTGCAGGTAAGAACCAGTTGTGCTGGAGCAAATGCCTTGGGAGTCCAAGCTGGATGGGAGAAGTGTGTGGAAGGCTGGCCTTTGTGTGATGAGCAGAAAAGTGACTCAAGAATGAGGTTGTGGCCAGTGAGGTGGCTCAGCTGCATAAGCGCCTGCCTGGCAAGCGCGAGGGCCCGAGTTCGACTCCCGGAACCCACATACGAAAAAAGGGGCCGGTGACATCACTCAGCGGCACGGGCGCCTGCTGACATATGAGGTCCTGAGGTCGAACCCCGGTACCCACAAAGAAAAAAAAAAAAGAATGCGGTTGTGCGTTAGTTCCTATTCCTGTTGTAACAGATTATCATGAACCCCATGATTTAAAACAACCTGCATATATTCTCCGAGAGATCTGGAGGTTGAAAATCAAAAGCCAGTTTCACTGGGCTAAAAGTCAGGGTTCCTTCTGCAGACCTCTGGGGAGGATCCATTTCCTCAGCTTTGCCAGCTTCTGGGGGTGGTCAGCATTCTTCACGTTCAGGGTGTATCATTCTAGTTCCTGCTCCTGTCATCACAAGGCCTTCTTTCTGACTTGGACCCTCCTGCTTCTCTCTTAGAGATTCATGATTATATTTAAGGACTTCTTGGAGAATCCAAGATTAATCTCCCTACATGGAGACCCTTATTTTAACCGCGTGGACAGATCAGGGAGAGGGGGATCATTTAGCTTAGCACAGGAAGATCTAGGATTTCTGGAACTAAGTAGAAGTCACTTTCTATGTGGCTTCTGCAAACTCTTACAACAGCCAATATTGTCTCAGATTTGGTCTCCTTTGGAATGAATGCCTAGGACAAAGGGTCGTATGCAGGTAGTTTATTTGGGAAGTGGGTCCCTGAGAGCATGAATGTTGGACCGAGGAAAGAAGGAAGGAGGAAAGGCCAATTCAAGGGCACATTACTGGCTTGATCGTCACTGTAGACAGCTAAGGCTCCATCTGGCCAGGATCATCTGAAGAAGCACAAGCCATATTCCAGAATAGTTTGCCCAAGATAGTAGGGCTGGTGGGGAAAACAACCACTGACCAAGAGTTGCCCTAGGGGATGCTAAATCTCTGCTGTTCTAAGCTGCACATTCATGAGTCCAGGCAGGTTCCTTTAGGTGTCCTGTGATGCACCACGGAAGTCCTAGGGCCAAGAGCTAGAGATAATGTGAGCATCTATGTTAAACTCACTGGTTGCAGCCACATGGCTAAAGAGTGGTACAGAAGAATGTGAGATGGGCACAGAGGCTGTCTAATTCCTTCTAGTACAAATAAAAGATCAAAAGTACTTGCAACAGCCTGAAATGCAAGGTTCTTTTTGAACACCCACACATGGTTTGCTTCTGTAGTCTGGTGGAGAAGTCCAACATTAACTTTAGATGAAAGATAACACAGAAATAATTATATATTCTCTAGTGATCTGATGTTTTACACCTAGTCTGGGAATCGGGGAAGCTTTATTTGAGAAATTACAACTAAGCTGAGATTTGACTCACAATTGGAAGTGAGGTAAGCAAAGAGATGGAATCTCACTGTAGGCAGAAGGAAGGATCCATGAGAAGTGTCTGAACTAGAAAAGAGCATAGCGTGCTCAAGGGGCTGAGAGAATTGGTGGTGGCTGGACGGGGAGGCAGCATGGAACAAGATGAAATTGACTAAGTGGGAGGTGGTGAAGCAGAGAGAGGTTATGAAGGATCTCAGAAGCCAATAAAGATTTTAAACTGTGTCTTTGGAAGCCACTGAAGTCTATTTTTAATAAACAGGAGGCTGATAAGATTACATGTGCGTGTTTAAAAGGCTGCTTGCTTGATGGACAGGTGGGAGCAGGAATGCATGCTGGGAGTTGGTGAGTCAACGTGAAAAGTAATGATTGACACACTGAGGTTGGGGGTGAGCCGATCATTTGTGGATGCAAATGTACCCCAGAGTGGAAGTAAGCACTGCTCAAGAGATATTTATCATTTCTGAAAAGGGCAAGAAATCTCATTTCAGATATGGACAACAGGTGAGTCAGCAGAGACGAACTGGTCAAGGTGCAGATCTTGGTGCAAAATATACAGGAACCTTTTAACAGTTCGAACTTCACGGAAGAGAGATGGGCAGACTTGGGCTATAAGCTCCCTGGGAGTATTCCAGCAGAGGCCATCTGGCTAGCTAGGTATGATGGAAAGTATTTCCGCTTTAGATTCTGAGATCTTTTTCAAAAATATTTCTGAAATATATCCTTGGCAGGGAAACCCTCAGCACAAAGCAGGAGCTCTAAGAGATATTCTGCTCAATGAGACAACCAACATCTTAGTAGACTTTAGTTTCCTAAAGGTAAGTTGAAAAACAGAGAGTGGGAAAGAAAGAAAGAGAGGAAGAGAAGAAGAAGAGGAGAATGAGGAGGTAGAGAGGGAAAAGGAAGAAAGAGAGAGAGAAGGAGAGATCAAGATCACTGGGAACAAATAGAGTTGAAGGTAAGTGTGGATTAGCATTTTTCTAGTGTAGGGTTTCTCCTTTCTATGAATATCTGGGTTAGGATAACTGCTGCTGGTGGGTGGGGAGGCCTGCCGTTTCTGTTATGGGATGTTTGACAGCACTCCTGGTCTTTCTACATAGAAGCCGTAGCACCCCATCTTCGCCCCTATTCATTCTTTCCCCTAACACTTGGATAACAAAAATGTCCCCTCACTGTTATGAACCATTTCTCTAGATATTTTATATTTTTGATGCCATCATAAGAAATATAAACCAAGGAGCTAAATTTCTTTTGTTTAACCTCATTTTACAGATAACCAACATATCAGTTCAATTATTGGCATTAATCTTTGAAGATTCTTATTTTACTTTCCGATAGTTTTGATTCATAGTATTTTAGTTCAAACAAGAGTTATGTTTTATTACAACTGTCTACTACTGAGCCATAATGGTTCGTGTGTGGAAACTAAGTCAAGCTGAAAAACAAGTTGAGTCAGTCGGTCATCAGAACTGTGTGTGAATAAACTTTTATGCAAATGAATCTCCATTTTACCACTGAGAGAGAAACATTGAAAAGATCAAAAGCCTAGCACAGATAAAACGCAAACTTTCATGTTTTTCTCCATTTTCCAAAGATCACAAAAAGTTTAAGAGAGTTTTCCATGATGCAGAGAAGCACGTTTTACTTGCAAATCACCTAATTACCCAATATCCTTCTTTCAAAAATGATCTAGCTATTGTCACTGACGGGATCCAATGGCATCCTCCTGACTCCTATCATAGAAAAAGAATTTCAGGACACTTCACTGGGAGGCATGGGAAGGTTTATTAGGCAAACTTAGACAGCAAGGGAGGATAGGAAAAGAACTCCAGCTAGGGTGACTGGGTGGGCTCACTCATTCTGATAAAGGAGTTCAGAATGGCTGGTTCACAAAACCACAAGGCCAATTTTTAGGAATATTAGTTGAAACGGGCCAGGGTCCCCGGGTTCATCATTGTCTTTGTTCTGGTTTCCCCTGCTCTGGAGGAAATGTTATGGCTCCAAGGGCGGTTCAGGTCTCATGATCATCCTTGCTCAGGTGTGGGTCTGCACTGGTCCTGTTAGGAGGTGATTGCTCCCGCTTTGGGGGAACTGATCTCACCATGGAGTGGCCTGAAAGGCTTTGCTTTTCCTGCAGCCTGAGGTCATTGTAGGTTTGAAGACATTCAGGCATGGGTCTGGGGTCTGGAACTCGATGTTGTGAAAGGTGCTAAATGAGAGTCCCTGAAAATTAGTTATTTCCTATTTCGAGATCCTGTCTTAAAGGAACACGACATAGACTGGGTGCACATAGGGCTAACAAACCTTGTCATACAGACACGTCTTGAGCGATTAGCTTGTCTACATGCAGAGCTCTGCGGGGATCTGTCCCCAAATTTTATGGTAATAAAGGAGACAAAAATATAGACTTTCCTTGTCTCCTCTCTATCTATCTTTATTTCTCAGCTGTAACTGGAAATTTCTCTCATTGTGATGTGGTATGTCTATCTTCATTTCATTTTCAACACCTTAGTGGAAAGCATAAGTTTTTTTCTTAACATGCAAATCTGATCATGCTTTAAGGCTTATTATTGGCTTCCCATTGCTCTCAGGCCAAGGGCTACCGCTTTTACCAAAGCCCCTGCCAGTCTCCTTCGTCACTTCTTAAACCACGGGTCCCTGAGCTGTGTGCTTCGTCCACACCAGTTTTCTCACAACTCTTTCGATCTTCCATGTTTCCTCCCATCGAAAGGCTTTGCACATGTTTTGTCCTTTGCCTGGGAAGCTCTTCTACAGTTTCTTCAGTCTGGTTAGTTTATCCTCATCCTGCAGATCTTGGCTCAAGCAACATTTCTCTAGAAAACTTCTCAAAAAAAAAAAAAATAGAAAACTTCTCTAACCAACTTCCATCAAACATACGAACAAGCAGACACCTTGTCAAATAATCTCACAGCATCACATACCTTGTCTTCATCACCCTAACTGCATTTGTAACTTTCCATTTATATAGGTGCTTATTTGATTTATATCCACCTCCTCCACTTAGCTGTCCTCTCCAGGCATCAAGAATTATATCCTTTTGTCTTACCAGTGTATTCCCAGCAACCAACATGGTCGGTTCTCAAAGAATATTTACTAAAAGAATAAAATAAGGGGCCGGTGAGATGGTTCAGCGGCGTATGCACCTACCTGGCAAGTGCGAGGGCCCGAGTTCGACTCCTGGAACCCACATACGAAAACAGGGCCGGTGATATCACTCAGCAGCACGGGCGCCTCCTGGCGCGCGAGGTCCTGAGGTCGGCCCCCGGTACCCACACACACACACACACAAAAAGAATAAAGTAAGCAATCAATTAGTCAATCTGATGTCACAGGCAACCTTGCACAGGTGGTCCCCTACCTATAATTTTTTGATTTTACAGTGGTGCAAAAGTGATATTCAATCAGTAGAAATCATATGTTAAATTTTAAATTTTGATTTTTCCTGGGCTCAATGACATGCAGTAGATATTCTCTCATGAGGCTGGGCATTGGTAGGGAGCCAGAGCTCCCACTCCGCGACTCCGTCACCAGGGTAAACGACCAGTTCTCTACAGTGGATTGTGTGGCTGAGCTGTGATGTCATAGATTAGTTGTATTAAATGCATTTTCAGCTTTATTGGGGTTTATTGGGATGTGACCCAATCACAGATTGAAGAACATGTAGTACAAAAGAATTCAGAAACTGTGGCCCTCTGACCTGCTTCTGTAAATGAAGTTTACTGGGTCGAAGGCAACCTACATGTTTACTATTTCCTGTGGCTGATGATCCTTTATAAAGGTGGCATTGCATAGTTGGGACCCAGACTATGTTGCCTATGAAGCCTAAAGTACACACTGCTCTGCCCCTTACAAAAAAAAGCTTGCCTGCTTTTCATGAAAATCATTTACTTCTTATTTGGCTCTTTGGCTAATTGCCATACAACCTAATCTCAGGAAAATATGAAATGAAATAATATGAATATGGATTTTCATTGCTGAAGTATTTTAGGGTGGTAATCACTCAGTGAGCACTTGCTAAGTGTCACCTGCTGGGCTGAAGACGTCACCAACATCATCTTATGAAACCCTGACAGGGCCTCATTCTATTTGAAAAAAAAAAAAAAGTATTCGACTTACCATGATTTCCCAGAATCATGAAACTGACACAGAAATGTAGGCCAGTGTCAGCTTTCATTTTGTTTGATTTAGTCATTAACTGGATGGTGGGGAGACTGAGACATGGCAACAATTTATGTTTGAAATGTTTCTGGTGCCGCATTCCTTTGGATGGTCCAAATGGTGTGGGTCAGTGGGCTAATATGGACAGCTAGCATAGTGGCAGAATCCCTGGAGAGCAGTAATAACTCACTGTGGTCCTCATTTTGTTTTAGGTGGGTTTGGGCATAGCTCCGTATGGCAGGGGCCTTAAAGACAAAAAGGTAAAATGGACTAGGAAGAGCTGAATAGAGAACTCAGCTGGAGAAGCAGTAGAGAGGGCATTGAAAGGATCCGCCTGTGGGTCCTAAAAGTCTAAAGAGCCTAAAGAGGTCGGATTTGACAGTGAAGAAATGACAGGCAAGGGAACTGGAAAGTCGAGGTGGAGGATAAAAATCCCAGAATGGAAAACTTGAAAATGAAGTCAGAAGGTAGAGTCCATATGATATGGATTGAAAAACCCTAGACAAGGAATCTGGGCAGCCACATATTGGGATCAAGACAAAGGGTCTAAGAGAACGAATAGCTATGGGGTGCAGAGAAGGGAATGCAGCTTGCGGGAACATGGCATCCGAAGGCCCATTGCCCAAGGCCAGAACCAGATTCTCAGAATGTAAGTACCTAGCTATGAAGAAGATAGAGGCAATTTTATCTTCCAACTCTCTAGCACAAGGAGGCAAGACAATTCTTGACAGCATAAGAAAACTGAGATTCCAGTTCAGTGTTTCTCTGGGCCAAATGGTTTTTGTCTTACCCTCCACAACTGATCCTTTCTCCCTCCCATCCACCTTCCTGACCCATGCCTCCGCTGCCCTAGTTTGGTTTATTGATACCTTTCCCAACTCTTCCTTCTTCATAACAACCCTCAGTGACTTGTCATTGCAGAGCATAATATGTTTTGCCCATGTTTCTTAATCATGGTCAAAGTCTATTTTCCTCTGTTCCTAAAAGCTTTATCTAATATTACCACCTGAAAAAATACCCACTCATCTGACAGAGTCTAGTCCACATGTTGCATTTTCTCAGAAGCATTTTCAGATTTCCTCCCCTTTTAAGGAGAATTAATTATCTTCTCTCTATGCCTATGGTACCTCCTATATAGAAATTTCATAAAGGTTTTACAGCTCTCCATTCCTCCTAAGATAAAGATAAAACTGGAGTGGCTTATAAATTCCTGCATAGGCCCCATCCCACCTTGCCAGTCCTGTACCCAAGTTCTTCCCATCATTCCCTGACCTTGACAGAGCTGCCTAGAAAGTTCTTTCTCCTCTCTTCGTCTGGTTAATCCCTAGAGTTCTTGCAGGACTCAGCCAGTCCTTCTCTGGGTTCTATGACTAGATCGAATCCTCTGTTGTGGGCTCTCATAGCTCCCTGGGGACTCATCTCATAGCCTGGAACAGAGGTGATTCTGCAGTTGTTTGTGTGATTATTTGTCTAGCTGCCTTCCCCACATATTGTATTTGCCAGGAGTTAAGGAAATGTTTCTGTTGCTGCTGGCTTATATTTCCAGGTGTTCAGCTCAGAGTAGGTACTGAGCACACAGTGGTCAAACAACTAAATCAATATTATATTTGTTCATTTTTGGAGTTTTTCTCTCGTTCCAGCTGGGAAGCTCCTGGGAGGCAAGGCTGTAACTTAATCCTTTAGCCTGACAGTAGGTGTTTCAACACATGCAATATGGTAGGTGCTTGGTTAATGAGTTAATGCATTTTGAATGACATTTTATTCCATTTCAGTGTCATAGACTGTCAAAGAGCTTCTTCGATTACAAAGGTGGCAAGATAAGAACGTATCTGTGAAAAGAATGTGTCCTCATAGAAGTTGTATATTACACATTTTTTTCTGGTCATTTCCATAGCCTCTGTATGCTCTTCTTCTGTGCCTGACACATCAGTTATCCGTGTGGCATCCTCAGCGAGTGACTTTTCATTTTGTCTTAACCTTCAGAATTCAGTCTTTCTCTGCTGATAATTTTATCACGATCACATTTGTGCACCTCCTACTCCTCCTCCCCAAGGCTTCTGCTGCTGCACCACAGGGACCATTATTTGCTCTCTTAATTCTGCCAGCTTCACTCCTCTCACATCCTCCCACATAGGTCTTCTCTCACATCCTCCCATATAGATTCCCTTCAATAAATAGAATGACACTATGAAGACAGTACCAAAAAAAAAAAAAAAAAGGTTATGTTCCTTCACTTGAAGCAAAAAGAGTTTTGAAAGCAGACGTAGGAGGAGCAGTTTCTTTTTAAAGAGGGAGATGGGCAACTTGTGCTGTTATTTTTGTTTTAATGCAACAGAGGAAAATAACAGATGCAATTTGATGTGCCTCTGCAGCAATGGCTTATTCTCTGACCTCAGGGTCCTCAGGAGAGAACGAGCCTAGAGCAGCCTTTGAACTGCTGCCAGGCCCTCCAGGGCCCCCTGAAGCTGCTGCAGGAGGTGACAGGTGGCTCCCTGAACCTTCCAGGCTCCGCCTGGGCTTCAGTGAGAGCAGCTTAGATGGGGTATGTTTGACTGCTGCCACTCTTCACTGCTTAGTTCAGTGTCTACAACACAGACCCAGACGTTTGTTGAATGAATGACATCAGCTTACAGATGAGAATTCCTTCTAAGACTATTTGGCAAGGAAAACTTCTTCATTGATAAGAAAAAGTGTGAAAACCACTGGATTAAATGCTGTATAAAGCCTCTTGTGTTCTAAAAACAATTCTATGAAGTTTAGAAGGCCAATGATAGAAGAAAATAAGCACTATAATAGCCTTTAGGCAAAAAATGCCCTAGATCATCATGCAAGATACTTTTTCTTCATTTCAAAATCATAATTAATAAAATATGCTTTAAAAATCTTGAAGAAAAACAACTGAGTGCTTAGACCACGACCGCAGTGCATAACCCACTTTGGCCTCCAGTTCCTCCAGCTTTAAGCCTGCCCTCCCCAGGGGGTTTCAGGGACCCCAGTAAAGCAGGTCTCAAGACTGGTGTCACTCATCATTAGTCCTGAACCACTCTCTTCCTCCTCCCCCCTTCCTTTTCCTCTTCGTCCTCTGCCTCCTCTTCCTTTTCTCCATCCCCTTCTTCTCCTTCTCATTCCTCCCTTTCTTCAGCGCATTGGTGTACACTGTGACCTCTAAGCCTCCGGTTCTCAGGTAAGGCAGTGTTGGTCTCAGGCTGTGGAAGAAGGTAGCGTGGAGTCAGTGCCCCTCTCCCCCGTATCTCCACTGCGCTTATTATTCCAGCAGCAGGGTCACCCTCCTTCGGAAGTCTGTCCTACCTCATGCCATGAGGTGCTGGGTGCGATGAGCACAGCTCCTGTTCTTTCACCCTGTCCCCACCATGGGAGGATAAATGACTCAGACCTACCAGTTTATTGTGACGCATCCCCCTGGAAACAGGGACAAGCTCATGAACTGGGCATAAGACCAGTCAGGGGTGATTAGAGACCTTTCGTGGGATGATACTGGAGTCTGGGAGAAAGACGCTTATCCTACTAGATGTCTACACCTGGCCGCTTGGGCTCAGGTCCCTTTTCCACCACACTGTGGGAGGCCACAAGACAATGACAGCAACTCTCAGAGTGAAGCAGAGCTGAGAGGCAGAGAGCTGCGGACCCCATACTACTCCAGGCCCTGCTGTGGCCTACTGTATCCGTGGTACTAAGCTAGTTCTCCTTTGTGTTTAATCCCGTTTACATTAGATTTTTGTCACTTGCAAGCAAAAGGAATTGGCCAACGGAGAAACTAATATCTAGAAGCAGAGCATTGCTGGTTACAGGCCCTGCAATGTTGAATTATATGAGTGGAAGTAAAACATATATATATGAGTGGTAGCTACTTGTGGAGTCTTTACCCTGAAAGAAATGGATGAGTTAGCAAGTTGGTGAGTTAAAAGCAGAGAAGGAATAGCATATATATTTTGATAACCATGGTCAAATAATTATGTATTTGTGGAATTGCAGATGTCGAAGTATCTGTCCCATTCTCAATTCAGTATATAGAGAGGAGATTATATTAGAACCAGAGAAAGGCCAGAGAACATGGGAGTGCCTCCCAAACACTTCCTGCGTGTGCCACTCTGCTGAATAATGGTAATAATTATCCCTATACAAAGGCCCCATCCAATGGCAGCAGCCTGCTGACCAGGGACAGATTAGCTCTGCTGCACCACCTCGATTTATTGTCTTGTACAGGCCTGAAGCAGTGACCACGACTGAAGCATAAAATGGAGCCTAGGAGCACGGGCAGAGGACCAAGGCTCGTTGCTAAGAGACATAAACTTGAAAGTCAGGATTCGGATTTACAAATTGTGACTGGCCGAGATTTCTGGCATTGGTTCCAAGCTAATGGAGTTTTCCCAGAACTGATCCATTAAAAATTTACTAGCATTGTAAGGAATTATACTCTTTCAGAAACCCAGCATCTAGAAAGGAGTTTATGCTGACTCAACCCCGAAGGCAACTCCCAGGCCAGGCCTGGGAACTAGGCCTCAGGTATTAGGCTGCAAAAGAGACCCTGTACGCCCCTACAATCATCTTAAAGGGAGTTTCAGTGTTCGCTGGCCTAGCGAGAGCCTCCATGTAGCAAGACTAGAGATGAGATTGGTCTTAAATCATTAAGATTCTGTCTGGTAAGATATGGTATATGGCATTCGTATTCATTTCTCATCTCTGGTTACCAGGTGACAGTTTCCATGGTTGTTATTCTGTGGTCCTCTACTATTGTATACTGGCTGTATGCAGGGTGGTTAGCTTTGTCAGCCCTAGGTGTGAGAAAACTGTGTCTGGACCAAGTCAGGGCAATGCACATGGTCCACGCATGTCAAGCTGTATATGATTTCAAGTTGCCTCTTTTTAGGAGGAAGCTGATCAAATCCTCAGTTAGGTGGAGACATCTTCAAAATTATACTTATTGGATAAATGTGCATCCTGAGAAATCAAAGGGTGGAGTTCAGCGCGTCTCTGTCAGCCCAAGAGGTCTCGTCTCCCCTCTTTTTCTAAGCAATAACTTCCACCATTTTCTTCATGAAATTGTCCCTTCTCATTCCATAGAGTTCTAGTGGGGGTATTGGTTACAATATTCTCTGGCCCAGCAATGGACAGTCATTGCAGCCCTCCTTCTAGAAACAGTGGTTGGTCTGAGGATTGGGTTAATCAGCATCCTTTCCTGAAATATTATACGGGGTCATAGAGACATAAAGTTGCCTTTTCCACTGGGGTTTTAGTACCAGAATATTGTAGGACTAGAGTTACCGTGGCCACTGAATTGAGAGGAATATCTACAAAAAGAAAATGGATTTACTTAGAAAAAGAATCAGAAGCAAGTTAGAGGGCGAAAAAGACAAATACTATACCAAGGGACAGACAGATTAAAACTTAAAGGCTGGGCCGGTGAGATAGCTCAGCGGCATAAGCACCTGCCTGGTACCCACATTAAAAACAAACAAACAAACAAACAAAAACTTAAAGGTTGCACTTAAGCCCTAGTCATTTTTGGAGGAAAAAAAAAAAAAAAAAAAAAAAAAAAGCTCTACTCCCAACATGCTAGTAACAGAAACCAGCAAATTCCTCATTTTTTAAAGCTAGTTCTAGTTGTATTTCTGTTGCTTGCACCCGAGAGGATTCTGACTAACAGAAGTGGCCACCAGGCATATGAAGTCAGGAATCCTTTTTGGAAAGCTTGAAGTTTTATGAAGAGCCTTAATAGTACTTGTCATGCTGGGAGCACCTGTGTTACCAGTCATTGTCACACCTCGGACATCAGGTCAGACGGCTGCCACCCCTGAGAAATGCACGCATTCAAGTGACTTGAGCTGATCAGTGCCAACTCCAGAAAGGACTCTTTAGAGACCTCCATAATGAGCCAGTGTGATCTGCCGAGGACCTCAATTTAGACTGTCAGCTGATCACATGTATGGCCAGGATCTTACCGGCTCCTTCTGAAACTCACGGTGGGCTTTGGCAGGGAGGACAAGAAGTTCTTACTAACTCATCTACTTCAGTCCACTAACAGAATAAAAAGCTGTGAATGTCTGAGAGTAGCCAGCAACTTCATGTCTGAAACTGTACCAGGGAAACCCAGGCCTAATCATAAGAGATAGAAATGGGCAAATTGGCAAGGCCTGGCTCTGCTTTCCTTCTCTGCTTATCACAGCTTACTGCGTGGTATCTTCTAAGTCTCAGATCTTCCGTCAGAGACACAAGATGGGTAAATGCCATGGGATCCTGGTGTTTTGTTAATCAAGACAAGTGATAAACCCGCTTCAGCTCTGGACGGAGATGTTGGCCGGAATCTGAGGCTGTGATAGGACTCAGGAGCTACAGGACCATAAGTTTTCTCTGTGAGCGGGCGCCTTGGGCTTCCCTAAGTTCTCCTCCTTAGGAGATCTGTCCTACAGCTCTTTCGGGGCGATCTGCTGCTGTACCGCTGCGGAGTGGCAAGGTGTGGTGGGGGGGCAGTGCTCTGCAATCTTCAAACTGAATCTAAGTGTTCTAAGTGGGCCTCTATTTTGAAATGGTGATCTTCACAAGCATTTCTCTGGAGATACACCTCGTATTTCCCCACTTCTTACTCTTTTCTAATCAATTACCTTGACCTTCTGACCTGTTGACTATGTTTTTTTCCTCCCTTAGGTGCAGCACCATGATGGTTAATCTTGGTCAACTTGATTGAGTTGAGGGACACCTAGAAAATTGATAAAGCTCAGTTCTGGGCGTGTCTGTGAGGGTGTTTCCAGAGACGGCTGGGATATGGGTCAGTGAGCTGCGGAGGGAAGACCCACCCTGCAGTCGTACCATCCTGTAGGCTGGGGGCCTGGATAGAACGGAAGTGGAGGAAGGGGAAGCATGCGTGTGAGCACAGGCTCAACTGTTACTGAGTGGGTGCATTTTTTGCTGCTGCCATTTCGCATGGACATCAGAGCCCACGTTCTTTAGCCTTTGAAAAGAACTTGCACCAGCAACTCCCCAGGGAGCATCCAGGCCTCAACCCTGGACTGGGGCTGCAACATTGGTCCCTCTTGTTCTGAGGCTCCCAACTTCTTGGAATGACTGCAGGGGGCTATTGTGGGACTAGTGAGCCACTGATAGTGTAAGCCAATCTAACAAATCCCTCATAATGATATGTACTTCCATTGGTTTGGTTTCCCCGGAGAACCCTGACTAATGTAGGCAGGAAGATGTTAGGGGTCTAGGGTGGGAGTAATGCCTCCCTGGAGCTGAAGTAAGAATCCGGCGAGGTCATTTACTTTAGAGAGGAGGTCTTTGTTATGGAGAAGGCGCTGATGTAGTCTACCATATGACTCTTTCCTTCCCCAGAGCCTCGAGCATCATCCTCAGATATTCACCATGAGGACCTGGTGGGGGCCCTAAGAGTGTGACCCCCAGGGATTTATCATTTTTATGTTACCTCACACTCAGCCTCCAGTAAATCAAAATAACCATTTTAAGTGTTCTTACCAGTTCATGGCTCCCGAAGCTTCTATTCCAGGAAAGCAGATCTTGACTGTGTCTCCCTGAGTGCTTCATCTCTCCAGATTTTAGGGTGTCAGTGTGTACTGCAACCTTGGTCCCCTGGCAGGTGCAAGAAAAGTCAATGATTTTCGATTTGTCTAGTTTTCTCTCATCATAGAAATGGTAATGATGATTTTCAAGTTCTTTATACATACGTGAGGCTGGAAGTCACAAGTGAATTTTTGGTTGCTGTTTCCTTCTTGATTCTCCGACGCTTAGTCCTCTCCTTCATACCGCTAAAAGGAAAGGCATGTGATTAGGGCCTTCATGCCTTCACTAACAACTTCCTGCGTCCCTGGGAGCCACGGACTTGTTCAAGGAAGTCAAATACTGCTTCTCAGCTCAACACTCTGTTTTCGCTGACCATAAACCAGGGGCTATCAGTCCTTTAGATTCCTTTCAACACTTGTCAAGCTCTATCGCTTATTAATGAGTCAAAACATCTTTTACTGCAGCTCCAATTCTGTCTCATAGTAATTTACCCACAAATCATTCCTTTCAGCCCACTTTTACCACAGTCTTCAATTGATACATTTCTGTCACTTTGTTATTGTATAGTTTTGGGTTTATAAAGGAATAGCATTGTATAGATCACAGTGAGGCCAAATAAGTTGAATATTTTAACTTTATGATTACTCAGCAAGATATATGTGACCTGAGGGCATTTGGAAGAAGTTTGATGCCTGAGATGTCTTGAAATGATTTGCAGTGCCAATCACACTCAAGGGGATATAGATTCAGCCCTGAGACCATGCAGGTACCCCCAGTCATGACACATTCAAATATCTTATAGGATGTGAAGTTTTGGAGGAAGAGGGAATTTATTGCTGACATATTGATATAAAGAGGTGACATCGAATTGCAACTTTTTGTAGGTGAAATGTGTGCAGTCTTTGTTGTCTTGTCATTTAACTACAGTGGTTGAAGTGAAAGTCTTTCAGTGCATTTGATTTGGGTATAATCCTATCAGTAGGTAAAATGCCCATGTGTTCTGTCACAGGACATACACAGTTTTGCAAATCTTGAAGTCATGTGAGCTTCTGGCTACTACATTTTTTAACTTCTCTGAATGTTGGCAAAATGTGGAAAGAAGTTGAGAAGAAAACTTATTCTATATTTTAAGCTCCAACTGTCAGATCTCCTCTTTTAACATAAAGAGCATTTTCCAAGAATTTTTTAGGTGCTGTATATGTTTGTCCATGTAAGATAAAGTTTGAAATGCCAAACTATCTGAGAAGTTTCACATTATTGTGGCTGTACTTCATGCTAGCACATTTCTCATAGAGGAGAAAAATATTCAAAGTACCACTCAAGCCTCTTTATTTGCCACAAGGTAAAAAGCTGGGTTATCCTCATGGTGACAGTAATCTGAACTAACACACAGCTTACAAAGTGAATGTTCTGGCTTGCTATGTGGGGAGTAGTTATTTACTAAGGTAGGATAGGAGAGTTATCAGCTATCTTCCTTCAATCCCAAACTAGAACATGAATCCAACTAGAACTTGTTTGTTTCCCACTAAAGCCCCTGGACACTAGAGCTGGCATTATAGGTGTGTTTTATCAATAAATCATGTTTTCTTGGTAATGCTTCATAGTTGTACCAATACCTAACCACTGAATCTTTAGCCTACCTAGTTAGTGACTTGCCTTTCTATGAGACCACCGAATATGACTTGGGTTCAAGAATTAATAATAATGACCTGGATTGAGTTTAAGAGATTCTTTTTCAAGAGTTTTGTTTTAAAAATCCGAACATGGAAAAGGTGCAAGTGGTTGGCTGTGATGTTCCATTCTGCCTGTGTCGATCAGGGAAATATGTCTGTGGTTGGTTATTCTGACTGTGTGGATAAACTGAGATGCCTGCCAGGCCAGAGAAGCCTAGAATCTGCTTTTACACACACAGCCATGCTTTCACCCAGAAACCCTTCATCCACCACAGGAAGCACTGATTTTTCTACTCTGGACTAATGTAGATTCTAAGCTTTGAAATTCTTTTTGTGACAGGGCTGGTAGCTGTGCCTGTGTTAGAAACTGGAGATTTCCCATGTATGTCCACCTGTAAGCTCTCTCTGGGCTGTCCCAGGGCTGGCCAGTTATAACCATATACAACAGACCAGCAGTGGCCCCATAGAGGAGCTCCATTTGGATCCCTCTTCATATTTAGTACTTGAGAACGTATCTCACTTCCAGCTGCTGCCAACTGTGGCAAAGCCCTCAGAGAGTCCACCTTATGAAGGACATTTCCTCAATGGCCTTAGCCTTTATTTATTTATTTATTTTTATTTTTTATTTTTTTACTTGATAGCAAGACTTACTATAAAACCACAATAATCAAGACAGTGTGGTAGGATTGAAAGAATGAGCAAATAGTTCAGTGGAACAGGATAAACAGCACATAAATAAATCCACACAAGTATATCAACTGCTCTTGAGCAAAGACAATGCAATGGAGAAAGAACAGTCTTTTCAACAAATGATGCTGGAACAGCTGGAATGGCCTTAGCTTTTAAATCTCTTCATGAATGTCTTAGCACTTCTCTGGCAAATGTGGAGCTCACCTCCATGCAGAAGTAAGTGGACTTTCCTCATGAGGCATGGGAGACATTTTATCACTCGTTCAAATTCCTCTCGGTTCCAACCAGTGCCGTGGAGGCTTGGATCTTCTTTAGACACTTGCTGCAGGACTCTTGCCTCAGTTTAGGGCTGTGTACCTCATTTCAGTTCTTTTCAGGGATTTCTCACCGTTTTTTGCCTTGAGGCTTCTCAGATGTCATCACAGATAGTCCAAGGACAAGCTGAACATTCCTGTATGTTTAACCCAGAAATGCAGAGTTCTTGGGGTCACTCGTGACCACTGTTCCCTCCCTGGTATGTCCCCATTTTTGTGGATCTTCAGAAGTTCTTGGTGAGATCCAACATGATTGCCCATGGTCATCCCAATTGCATGTCCCCATGATGACTTTGTCCCCTTGCCTTCTCCATCCCACCTGCCTCGTGCTCCTGCTCCCTGATGTCACACTCGGAAGTAAGCCACCAGTGGGCACGCTTTTGTCTCAGGCTGTCCTTTAGGGGAACCCAAGATAAGACACGTGGAGACAAGGATCCAAAGGAGTCTCACGCTAAGATGTCAGCTTTGCCATCTCCATATCATCTATTTTCTGGGAATAAGGGTCTCCTTTCAATCTAGTTGTGTTGTCTGCCCTAGAATCTTTGAGAAAATCTGAAGGAAAAGACATAGGAGAGTTGGTTGTGAGGAAATAACCTTGACAGAAATTAACTAAGAGGTGTGATGATGGGATCAGAATCCCAAGGAAAAACAGAGACATTCAAATCATGAAAATTTAAAAATGGCTAATAGACAAAGGGACTTATGTCCCAGGTGTGGGTGGGGCACAGGGAAACCATAAGAATATAGCAGGAACTCAGGGCTAGCAGGTGACAATACATTTGGGCTAGGGTTGCCAAATAAATTATAGGATGCTCTGTTAAATTTGAGATTCAGGTAAATATGCTGGGTGTGGTGGTGCATGCCTGTAATATTGGAATTTGGGAGGCTGAGGCAGAAGAATCTTAGCAAGTTTGAGGCTGACCTGGGCTACACAGTGAGTTGAAGGCCAGCCTGAAGTACATAGTGAGACCATGTCTCAGAGAAAGAGAGAGAGAGAGAAAGACAGAGCGAGAGAGAGAGAGGAAGAAGAAGAGGAAGAAGAGGAAGAAGAGGAGGAGGAGGAGGAGAGAAATTCAGGTAAATAATAATAATCTCTTAGTATGACTTAAATATTGCATGGGGCATACTTACATGCAAAAAGTCATTGTTTATCTGAAGTTCAAATTTCATTGGCCATCTTGTATTGGTATTTGCTAAATTTAGCATCCTTATCTTAGACTCCAAGGAAAAGGAAAAGATTAAAGAATCTGTCAGGGGAGTTGCTTAGCCGTTGTGAGACAGTAGGAAGCTTCTCTTTAGAGACGCATTCAGTTCAAGGCAAACTCACAGTCGGAACCTGGAGTGTAAATACAGAATTGGGATCTCAACGTTTTCTTCTCCAATCTCCTCCCAGGAATCACCAGGGCTGAACCTAGCCAGAAGCCAGAGGGCAGCGACGTCTGAAGATGCGGGCTGTCTTCTCAGGTCAGCCTCCCGGGGAGTGGAGTGGGGAGGGTGAGATGGGGTTTAAGGGGCAAATGGAGATGTCTAGCACCATGGCCACTCCTCCTTCTGCCCCAGTATGCATTCTATAAGGATTATTCAGGGTGCAAGCGAACTTACTGGAAGTGGCATCCCTGGGCTGGGAACTAGCACATCTTGTCATGATTCTTCCTTTCTCTCAACATTCTTTCTCGCTGGTCTCTTTGGTCCCATGTTTTTGTTAATTCTATGCCTTTCATTGTGAAAAGTCTTGAGTCTTTAGGAGTAGAGGGAGTAGGTGGGTATAAATGAAATAAAAAACAGGTGTTTTATTCTTTGTTGGAGCTATTCTGAAGCAAATGAGACTTGCCCAGTGTCATAATTCTGCAGATTTTTGTCCTTCTTAATTCTTTTCCTTTATCACTTTATTACCTGTGGGTTTTGCTTGTGGATCACACATCATAGAGGCCCTTATGCTGGTCGATGAGATGTTAAAAAGGCCCATATTTGAAGGGATCTCTATAAGCTATAGCTTCCTTGGCATGGAGCCTTTGGTGGGTGAGTTGGTATCATGTCTTAGAATGAAAGCTGCAATAGCAATTTTCAAACCAGGAGACTTTGTTTCATTCCCCCATTAAGTTTCAGACTATTTTCTCTGTTACTGTCATTAGCAGTGGCATTTGGCTTTTTTTTGCAGGGCTGTTTACAAGAAGAAGCAAGGCATTAGTCATACCACGAACAGGGGATGGCTGCGCAGTGCTGAGAGCCAGATGCCAGCCCCTCTGACTAGCAAAATGACTCACTTTCTCTCAGAGGTCATGATTCAAATGCGTGCTCCAGAGCATTCAAGTCAAGAACGTGCTGAGGAACTTCCTAGGTTACTTTCCAATGGAGGAACCTGACTTCTATATTCACGCGATGTGAGGAATCTATAAGGGCAGTAGGCTGTGTCTGCTATGTGCTAACTACGTTCAGGTTCCTCCTCGAAGGGCTTTGCACACATCATTTTATTTAACACCTAAAATGACTCTCTCAGTTCCATAGTATTTTCCTCATTTTATAGATGGAGAAACCAAGGTGTTGAGAATAAACTTACCAAGGGTCCCTAGCCCGGATGCTAAATAACATAGCTCTTTATTTCTTTTTCACATCGAAGAAGCTCAGCAGGGGGCGGGATAGGGTAGCTCTACAGGGACTTCAGGGACTCCAGTCCTGTGTTTCTACACACCATCTTAGCCCATCGCTTCTATTCTCATGGTTACCTCAAGGTTCAAAATAGCTGCTGGGTCTCTAGCCATGACATCTACACTGCAGTTGAGAAGAGGACAAAGGCAGAGGGACAAAAACCATCCACTTTACTCATATCTCATCCATCACAATTTAGTCTTAGGCCACAACCTAGTCACTTAGCCATGGGGGTGGGGGGGTAAGCAATAGTCTTTTATTTATTTATTTATTTATTTTTTGTGGGTACCGGGGGTCGACCTCAGGACCTCGCGCGCCAGCAGGCGCCTGTGCCGCTGAGCGATATCACCAGCCCCTTTTTCGTATGTGGGTTCCGGGAGTTGAACTTGGGCCCTCGCGCTTGCCAGGCAGGCGCTTACGCCGCTGAGCCATCTCACCGGCCCTAGTCTTTTATTCTTGATGGTACTATGCCCAGATAAAAAGTTGGGGTATTCTATAAAGGAGAAACAGGAGAATGGATATAGGGGTATGAAACCAGCATTCTTGGCTACAGAGGTGAGCTGGGTTTGAACCTGGACTGTCTGAGTCTACAGGAGCCCTCACTCTTTTATGACGGTATAACACCCACTCTTGGCACTATGCTTGCTTGCTTATTTATTTATTTGGTGCTGGGCATTGAACCCAAGGCCTCCTTCATGCCAAGCAAGCTCCTTACCCTCAAGCTGCGCCTCACCCCAGCCAAAGTGTCTATCATGGCATTTCCCCCAGCAAGTTGTCTTTTTTGTTTTCAGTATCTAACATACTGGTCATTGACATCAAGAGAGTAAGGACTTGGGTAAAGGCTAACTTTTGGCAGAATAAGAACTCTAATGAACAGTCAGGGAGGGCAAGGGGAAGGACTAGGATAAAGAGAAGGTGCAGGCCTAGGAATTGGTTCAACTACAAGCCTGGAAGGATCTGCCTGGCTCTTTCTTTGCAGAAAAAAGCCCTAAAATCTCAGGTACCCTGGACCTCAAAGAAGCCAACCATATACAGTGCTATCATTTTTCTGTCTTCATTTATATTAATCGTTTCCTTAAATAAACTAATGCTCAAAAGAAAATATAAAATGCAGAAATTTCACAAAACTCATGCTGGTAATGGTAATGAAAATTCTATCAGCAAAAGCACGTTTGATTAATCATATACATGCATGATTTTTCTCTTATACCATCTGTTTAGAAGATGAAAAATGTATTCTGCTGGTAGTGTGGCATAAAGTATATTTATGGAAAGATTTTATTTATAGTCTGCCAGTGGATTCTGAGCCTGCCATGACATAGCTTTCAGAACTAGGTAGGCTGAAATGTTCAAATATTAATGCCAACAACATTCTTATCATTAAAACATGAAAGTTAAAATGTTTTTATACTCAGTTCATATTTTGGAGTCTGTGGCTGCAGCATGAACAGTCTATTTGGAACTCAGCTTAAAATGTATTAGAACAGAATTTGATGTCCTTGGTTAATCTCCGTGATGGATAGTATCTAGCCGATTCTGTTTAGCCAGTTTTATTTTCTGGCTATCCAGCATTAAGAAAAACAAGGCTTTTCTCAGAGAACATTTCCACAGGATGGAATACATGTTATCACTGATTTTTAGTGTTGAAGAGGTCACATTACAGGAATTCCAAAGCAACAAGCAAAATTCTACAGGGTGGAACCGAGATCTTGGGTCTTTGGTATCCACACTTTGGAAGCAGAGAGATGATTAAACAACAACACTAGCTCCTTTTAAAAAAGAAATCAGTCCCTAACCCATTGTCAACATCCTTATCCATGCACATATTAGTAAGGTAAAATTGCCATTGCCCTTGATTGTATTTTAAGCCTCAAGGATGCCTGTGTGAGCTAACGTGCCACCTGAGGCAAAAGAAAAACCCAGTGGTTTTTATGGGTGGTTTTGTGGGTTTTATGAGAAGCAGATGAGGCTGTTAGACTCTGGAAATATTCTGGAAAGTGGTTGTCCTGCTCTTCTTGGCTGTCTCAAGAATCACCCATACATAGCAGAAATACCCCCAAGTATCCTTTGTATGGTCTGCCGATCTGAAATATCGTTATGTAGCCCATAGGATGAGTCAGATCTGTAGTAAATAAAAACATATTGAGAGGTAAGAGGTCAGGCCTAGAAAAATAGAACATTTCATGTTTTCAATAAAATTGGATCTTTTCTAATCTCAAGAAATAAATCTAGTGGGCAAAGATACATGCACAACTAACAACATGAGAAGAATAAGCTTCACATTGCATCCAAACCCAACCAGTCAAAATCTCTGGGAGATTTAAGGCTGCTGGGAAAAAATTGCTGTACTTAAAAGGGAAAATAATATCTTATTCATGGGAAGTCTCTTCTTTAAGAACCCTACATTGCACCAATAAAATAATTCACAGAATGGCTACCATGTGCGATTCTCCGGGTGTCAGAAGGGATGGTGGGACAGGACATTTGCATTCGCAGAAAGAGGTGTTCCTTCAGGCCCTGCGAGGAGGGAACCAGATGTTAAATACAGTGCGACACGGATGCAGAGCACGCACTGGAAATTTCAAAGACTTCCCAGAGCCTTCTCAGAACACAGTCCCTGAGCCTATGTTGAGACAGGTGGACTGAAATGGTGGTAACTGTGGGAAACATTCCGATCCCCATGTCTGCCCTCGCCTGAACTGAAAGGGACGAGCGATCTGCCTGTGCAGGCGTCACAGGTCCCTTCCTGGACAGCAACCACCCTGCACTGATACTGTGCAACTGAGGGCAGCTCAGGCAGGAGCTCAGTCCTTTGTTTCACCTCCTGACACATTTTTAAGAACCAAAGAGGGAAGAAGGACATCGCTAACACTAGTGCCGAATATTGCATACCATCATGTCACAGGCCCAGGGCTGAGCACATCACACTTGTCACCTCAGTGAGTCCACGCAACTACTTTGCAAGGGGTACCTTAGGGGAATTTTACTACTTGTCCTACATAAAATAATTCTCTAAACCCATATTCCTGGAATCAGAATTAGGCAGAAAATTGGACTGAGTTCAAAGAAGTGTAAGACGAATGATTAGGAGCTTGGCAGAAGAGAATAACAAGGAAAGAACGAAGTTACCGAATGTGCACGGTTAGATGAAGGCAGAGTCTGAAGGAAAGCGTGAGGGTTAGATAGACGGAGACCTTCGAGATTTGTGATCCTTGGGCACGGCCAGCAGGGATTGGATAGAAAACACATCAGGGCAACAGTGTGGATTTAATCATCAAAAATGACTCTTAACTGTGAGCGGTGTGAAATCCAGAGGCACTGCTTTATCAAAATGGGCTTACTCTGGAAAACACATTGTAAATAAAAGTAAGAGCCAAGCAGGCCAGACTTGTAAATATTACAATATGTGCGTTAGTGCCGAAATGAAAAAGTACAAAGCTTGTTGGCCACATCCCAGGTAGCACCGGATTGTCCTCTGAATTGCATTGGATTTGTTTAAAGCACGGACCCCTTCCCCTTTCCTCCACCGCTTCTTTCCTCCTCCAGAGGGCGCCAACACGCCATCCCTGGGACGCGTGGGTCCCACACTGCTGAAAACCTCTCCACAGGAAAGAACCTGGTTACAGACCAATAAACCAATAACGAGGCTTCCTATTTTAGTTTCAAATATCTCTAAAAAGCAAATTGTATTTTGTTAAACCCAGACTGATCATTAAACAAACAAAAAATCTGGTGTATTTGGGAGAGGAAAACTGGGAGACGGTGCTCATGGTCTCGAAATGGGAAAGACTAAGTTCAGCTGAATTCCAACAATTATCCATGATTGTGCATTCACACGCACGGGGTATGTTTCTGAAGTCTTAGTGGGAGATTGAAAAGAGACTTTATTTTGTATGTGGGCCTGGTATACAAAGCAGAAAACACACATTAGTGACAAATAGTCTTTGTTAAAATCCCGGCAGCAGACGTGTCAGCAGAGTGCCAAAGAAAGCTTAGCATTCCTCTTCTGAACACAAAGAATTTTGTTTTGGGCAAGGAATATTATATACAAAAGGAAATTTCAGCGCAGGAGTTTCAACATCTGCTTTCATGTGGAACGAGGTGCTTCGTTTCCCCTAATCTTTATTATTAAATTTTTGTCTGGGTGGTAAAATCCATAAAAACCATGAGTATCACATTTCCTGTGTTTATTTCGAGTAGGAAGCAACATTCTCTAGAGTTTTTATTTTTTTGTTTGTTTTTCAGGTTGTGAACTAATGATCATATGGTAGAAGTCATATTTATAATGGCTGTTTATATAGAGTTTATTGCTTTGATCAAATAAAATTTATACTAATTTAAATGTAACATTGACTGATATATATAATTGTTATTTTGTTCCAAAGTTATTAGGCATAAAAAGTAAGCAGTTTGCATAATTAATGGTTTCATCCAACAAAGCCAGATTTGGGAGTTTTATTCCTCATTCTACTTTGACTCTGGTTATAAATATAAAGTCATAACAATGACATTTTTCTGTAAAATCACTATATTCTCTGTAATCTCTTCCTTTCTTTTGTCTCTTTCCTCTCTGTCCTTCCTTTTTCCTTATCGTAGTAACAGCAGTAGTCATCCATGTCAGCATCACCCCCTTCCCCACACACTGTCACACTCTGACACTCATATGTATTAGAAGAACAAGGCTTCGGACCCAGCTCCCAGTGCTGGGAGAACCTTGAGCTCACATCCTCTATCCTCTTGTGCCCTGGGACAAGGTTCACAGGGATTTTCTTGGTCCACCTGTACTTAGTTCCTGGCATGATAACCTGAATTAATTTCCTGGTGTGTTCATAACAAATTACCACAAAGATGGTGGCTTAAAACAACAGAAATTTATTCTCTCACACTTCTGGAGGCCAGAAGTCTGAAACCAAGGTGTCAGCAGGCCCATATTTTTACAAAGGCTCTGAGGAGGATGCTTTCTTGCCTCTCGCTAGTGGCTGCTGCTAGCCTCAGTCCCTTGGCTCCCATCTCTCCCATCTCCCTTCCATGGCTACAGGGCATTTTCTTCTGCATCTGTGTGTCCAAACTTCCCTCTTCTACAAGAAACTGGTCATACTGGACTTAGTGCCCAGCCTAATCTAGAATGTCTTCATGCTAACTTGAGGACATCAGCAAAGACTCTTTCCAAAGCAGGTCACAGTCAATGGTTCTGGATAGACAGG
The DNA here is from genome assembly GCA_028451465.1 of Erethizon dorsatum. NCBI lineage: Eukaryota > Metazoa > Chordata > Mammalia > Rodentia > Erethizontidae > Erethizon > Erethizon dorsatum. Next base: position 31,781,963 of record CM051835.1, on the reverse strand, counting down.
ATCCCCCTCTTCTGGTTCCTACTTCTCTTGACTGGTTTACTTGCTGCCATGTTTTCATACCTGACACTGAGCTGGGCACAGTTGAATGAATATTTGTTAAAAGAATTATGCTCCAAAAGCATATTTTGAAGGAGGCTTGAAGCTACAATAACTCCAAGATCTGAGATTATGGATTTCCATGAAAAGGGAAGTATAGAAAGAGGGGACCTAGGTCAATGGCAAAGCCACAGCAGATTAAAGAAGGCATTTGGGAACCTCAGACCAGAGAGCTGCAAGGAAAACAATTGAGTTCAAGGCATCAGTGCTGCTAGAACAGCTTTGTAGACCTGGAGTTGTACACAGAGAAGATGCGAAGGCTGGCACAGGAGGTAGAGTGAGAAAGAGCTTTGAGGCCATTCACCCTGTTTGGATCCACTTCCTATTACTTGACATTTTCCCATCAAGAAAAATCTACACTGCTTAACTTGTAGCTGCTTTTAATGGGGAGGAAAACATTTTAAAGCCCAGAAATGACTAGGACAATTACATGTGGTAGAGTTTGGTAGCAGGGCACATACTAGTGGTAGTGCCTTTGCTCTTTTTTCCTGAGAGAAAAGTGTAGAGTGGGTTCTGCAGGAGAAATGGCACACCGGACCTTGGGGGAAGAAAGGGAAAATTAAAGAAAGGAAGCTACAGGTGTCAAGGCTTTGCTGGGTCTGGCCTTCTTATCTCTGTCTTTACACGGACATGTATAAAAGTGTTTCATATTTAGAGCAGCAAGGCTGACCTACATCTTAGCAGGTGTTTCCTGTGGAAAGGGCTACACTGGTTATTATTACCAGAATGCTATGCCCAGGGTGGTAAAATTTGTGGCTGACTCTTAGATGTCACAAAATAACTGTCATATTGATTTAAGGGCCATGGAAGGGCTTGGAGGCCACATTCACCATAGTTGTTGCAGAAGACCCTTAAGTGATGTACGTCAGGTGATGAAAAGAAAATCCTACTAAGTCATTTTTTAAGGTCAGAGCAGAAATTTTACCAAAACAGATGTTCTGGACAGGACTTGACGTAATCCTAGAGCTCACTGAAGCTAACTTGCTTAGACTCGGGATGTTAGATCAGAGTGAACCTGAGAGTCACCCCCTCTCCTACCAAAAAGAAATGGAGGTCACCAGAGAGGAAGTGACTTGTCCTAAAGCAATGCAGATAATTCAGGGCAAAGCCCAGACTCAGGTCCAAGTCTCCAGAGCCAAATATTTCTGAGCGCTCCGCGGTGTGGCAAGACTCCCACAACCACTTTAACTATTCCCCACTGTTCTTCAGAATTCCATAGTTATGGAGGCCTCCAGTCTTCTCTAGTCAAGGCAACATATAAACCAAAAATAAAATAAAATAAGAAAATCTGTTTATTCATTTATTAGATATTTATTGTGCTTCGATGCCATGCCAGTTGCTGCGCACAGCAGTGAGCTCTCATTTGAGCACCTGATCCAAAGATGCACAGTGCTCAACTGAAGACCACAATCTCAAGTTTTGGTCAGGATTCTTGCTTTTTGCATTTTTTTTTTTTTTTGTATACAGGTTCTGTGGTTCTCAAGTTAAATATTTCATATTTCATAGTGGACAAGGCAAAGGCAGAGTAGTGAGTATTGGTGTGTTGCTGATACTCATTGTGAAGCTGAGGTTGGTATGAGACCAATGGGAATAAAATAATCATGTTAATCTTTGATCACTTGGTGATATGGGCATGGAGGAGCCACTCTCTGCAAACCCCCCATCCCCACCTTTATATACTTTCAGGGAAAGGTACATGTTTGAACTAAAAGCTAAATACTACAAACCCTCCACTTTCTATTCCTGCTTGGTCAGTTCTGAATTGTAAGTGTGTTTGGTGGAGAACCAAGGACGTTGTCCAAACGCTGTTGCAGTCTTAACATGGTGGAGTTGAATTTTATGGGCTGTCTTGTAACTTCAGCTTCCTTTGCCAGGAGTACTTTTGTTGTATAGCAAGATATCACCCCAGTCACTTTCACGCTGTCTGTTCTACCACCCCATCGCTATCATGAAGTCCCATGGGGTCTTCTTTGCACTAGACCACAACTTCTCTGATTCTCTAATCTGCTGATATAACTCTACATTCAGAGCATTGTGATCACATTAGAGAGAATATAGTGCTCTTCCCACGTCAAGGTTCGTTCTTATTCTGATCTCTGCCATATCAGGCACAAGTGATGTTTTCCTAAAACATCAGTGTCATCGTGACATGTTCTCTGCAGATGTGTCCTCAGTGACACTAAAAATTGGATTGCCTCAATGACTAAGAATTTACTCATCAAACTGGCTTGAAATTTGAATCATATCTTTCATTTTCAAGAATCTATAATTTTCTATTCTTGCTTTTTGGATTAACCAGAATCTACACATTGAAGACTTTTCTTCTCTGATTTCATTCTCTCATAATCTGCTGAACACACTCTTTCTTCCTATTCTATTGTCTATCATCTAATTAACCTATCAGATGGCCACTGCACCATGCACCATTTTTATTAATGGATTTTTACTTTTGATTAAGTGACTTTTCCCCCAGTGCCCACCTCTTGCCCTCCAGACATTGTTTTATCTCTTCTAATCCTACCTGTATTTTTAGAATTCATTGCAAGGATCAGCTTCTTCAGGATGGCATTTATAGTCACTTAAGTTAATTATTTCATCCCTTATGAGCTACCTGTATTACTTTCTGAGAATCATAAAATATAGGACCTAATGATGTTCAGTATAAAACTTCATTATACATTATTTTATGTCATTTTTCAGTTATTTTCATGAACGTTTCATTCATACAATAGAAATCCTAATAGCTCCCTTGAATGACTGCCACATTAAAAGTAAAGTGTGTAGAACTGTGTGTGGCAGGTAGTTGCCCTTTGACGAGTTTCCATCTCCTTCCTTTTCCCCTTGTAGGGAAGAAGAAGGTTATCTGATAATATTGTGTTCTACACAGCAGGTATTAGATGCAAGCACACAGTAGTTCTTAACCAGTACTTACTCATCTAGAGACTCACACCCTTGACTCTGACACCAAATATGTATATTTGTGTACTCTTGGTTCATAATATTATTAATTTCTTAAATCAATATTCCAAAAGTATGATACGTAGTAATCAATTGCTGCAAACGTTCCTCTTAGCTTCTCAATGGTGCTCACAGATAAATATTAGTCTGAAATACATACAGGCTAAAATTCTTTCTTCAAGGCATAACACTGGCATTTCCCATTATGCCCTTTGCTTTGAGACAAGTCAGTCTTGCAAAGCTAGACAGACTGCTGAAATGTGCACATTTTCTATTTTCATGCATCCTTTGCTTTTCTGTTGGCAGAAGAAGAAACCAGAGTTCCAGAAATTAGGAAGCTGGGCGGATGCGAGTCCAACTTTCCAATTCTCAAAGCCCTTGTCTGGACAGCTGCCCTTCTGAGGGAATAGTCAGATTTTACTCTTGCTTTCAAGAGCAGCCTTGTTCTTCTCAGATGTTCTTTCACGAACTTTTTAACTCACTAAAATTAAAACATTTGCTTCTGACTTCCGGAACATTGTTTATAGTTCTCAACTGCTGGCCAGAGTGCACAATTACTCTGGAATAAAAAGCACTCTAAATCACGTTTATCTCAGTTCCAGCTACTATCCAGGAAAGCTTGTTGGAGTTTTCTGTGTAGTGATAAGATTGATGTTGTACACAATTATGCTCGGCTATGTCTTCCCCGAAAACAACCCCCAGTTTGGCAGCAGTCATTCCTAAAGCAATATCCCTTTGCTAGACAGTATCGTACCATAAAACAGATGTTTACAAAGTATTCTAATCATCTAAATCTAAGACAACACCTTATTTATTTCAAATGGTCAGTAGTGTTCCAAATGCCACTGCAAATTAGATTAGAGATCCAGTTGGTATGCAAACATCCCACTAATTTACCTAGTCTCTGGTTCTTTTATTTGATATTCAGGAATTTAAATAATTTAATGTTGTTTAGCTCTCAGTTCAAACTTTGCTTTCTGGATATTTACTTGGAACTTCTCAGTATTTATTTAAGGATATTAGAAGTGTTTGGGGAGGATTTTTTACTGCCCCAGAGGCTGGTAGAACTATGTTGCAGGATTCATGAAGATAATAATGTGCCTGCAAATTTACCACGTTCTTGCCTGCTTGTTGAAGAAGTGATTCTGTAAAATTACTTGTCATGAACCCATGCAGGGAACTTAGCTCTGTTAAAAGACTTCTACCGGCGACACCAGGCTGTTCATACCTGAACTAAACTCACAAGACAACTAAATTCTTTCAGTGTCCCAGTATTCCATTTAAAAATCGCATTTATTCATTTATTTATTTATTTTCCTCCATGGCTTAGAATTTTAGAATAAAACCAATCTGGACATTTTCCACCTTCTAGCTGTTAGCCTTCTGACGAGTTAATCTGTCTGAGTCTCTTGTGTCCTATCTGCAAAATGGGGATAGGAAATGTCTTGCCTGACAGATGATTGTGGGGATTAAGGATATGTGACTGCACTGAACAAGTTTTTAGATTTTTCTGCTCTCAAGAAACTACTTATTTCTAGTAGCAGACTCTGTTTATTTAAAGATATGATAATTTATTTAAAGCTAAGATAATCTACAGTGGAAAAGCATTGCTTCCTTTCTCTTCTTTGAAGTCCCTGAAACTTGCTCTGTCATCTTTCTTTCCCAGTCATCCTTATACTCAAGGACCTGAATCTCTTCAGTCAATGAAGTGTCAACTACTGGTACCAAAAACAATCCTTAACAAATAGATGGAAGTTTTACTCAAACGATTCTCTCAAGGCTTTAATGTAAAGAAGTGTCTGAATCTCGGTAGTCTTATGGGCATTAATTAGATTGCAGATCCTTCCCACTTGTAATAATTTGAGAGCCTACTATGTATCAGGGATTCTTCCAATTGTTGGAAACACTGCCATGAAGAAAAACAGACTTAAATTCTGGACAGTCTTTTCTCTAACTTTTATGAATTAACGGCTATCAAGGTTAAATTAACCCCATTCAAAGTGACCAATAGAGAAATAGCAACAAATTAAGAAAGCCAGGAAGTCCAGGCATGACTGAAGCAGACAGATTTGCCCTGTGGAGCCCCACATTCCCTGCAGCCTAACACATAGCTCTCCTACAGTCTGATGGGGTAAGGACTGCACTTACAGTTAAAAATGCTCAAAATATAGCTGCTGGTGATGGGCGATTTGCTTTATTAGTTCATTTTTATGTATGAGAAAAGCTGTAGTAAAAAAATTCGGTATTCATCTTTTTTCAATTTGGGTTTAAGAGATTTTTGGCATTAAAGCTTCTTCAGTTTCAAATGTTCCAACTCTGGCTATATTCATGTGATGCCAAACCAACTAGTTGAAAAATTACAAGAATGGGAAATTAGCCAACTCTTTTGTTACAAACTGCCAACCAACCAGGTTGCATGATTTTTTTTTTTTCTTCAGTGAATTATTCCATCATTCCACTGAATGGACTGACAATGGCTTGTGAGAGCCAAACAAAGCATAAAATCTGTTTGTTATAATTCAAAGTAGTGATTTATTGTTGTCTGGTAGAATATGCTCATTGTAGAAATACAGATAATACAGAAGATACAAGAAAACAAAAACCACCCAAAATCTCACCATACACAAATATTAATAAATAACTTTCAGGATTTTCATGCATGTTGACATAGTTTTACATGACTGTAATAATACTCTAAATATGATTTTCACTTGAGTTTTTTTACTTATTGTCATATTGTAAACATTTTACTAAATATTCTTTTTTTATTTTTTTTTTCTTTTGTGGGTACCGGGGGTCGAACTCAGGACATCGCGCGCCAGCAGGCGCCTGTGCCGCTGAGCGATATCACCAGCCCTTTTTTCATATGTGGGTTCCGGGAGTCGAACTCGGGCCCTTGTGCTTGCCAGGCAAGCGCTTATGCTGCTGAGCCATCTCACCGGCCCTAAATATTCTTAAAAAATCATAACTTTCTTTTGCCTGTTATTGCTATGTACAGATGTACTATTATTTATTTCACCTCCCCTGTAGGTGGGCACTTGGAGTATTTCCAATTATTGGCTATTATAAAAAATTCTGCAATAAACCTTTTTAAAATATAAATCTTTGTGTAAACTTTTGATTATTATATTAAAAATAGAATATTTTAAAATTCTCAGTGGATAGTGCAAAAACTTTCCAGCAGCCATGTTGTGGCGAAAATTACAGTACATGTATATTCCCATGTCTAAGGTTGTTTATGAGAATTACCCTCACATTTGCTTGCTAATTTTTAATACTTGTTAGTTTATGTCTAGCAACCACGAGGTTATGAGTTCAATTCCCAGTACCAAAAAAATAAAATAAAATAAAACTTGTCAGTTTATTAGGTCAGAAAAATGATATCTCATTGCTTTATTTATATTTCTTAAATTACTGATGAGAATGGACATTTTTCATTTTTTTGGCTATGGATATTTTTGTGATCATTCTTTTTTGTATTTTTTATTTTAATGTAGTACAAGTAGATATTAATAAAGAAAATATTTTATTTTATTTTATTTTATTTATTTATTTATTTTTTGTGGGTACTGGGGGGTCGACCTCAGGACCTCGTGCGCCAGCAGGCACCCGTGCCGCTGAGCGATATCACCGGCCCCTTTTTCGTATGTGGGTTCCGGGAGTCGAACTTGGGCCCTCGCGCTTGCCGGGCAGGCGCTTAAGCCGCTGAGCCATCTCACCGGCCCAAGAAAATATTTTAAAAGCATGCTTCTATGAAAAAATAAAACAAAACTTCATAACAAAATAATTAGAGAATAACAATAGTTAACACACTGTGTATCATAATCTTAAATGAATGGCCAATATGTTAATTAGAGTACAAGTCAGGCAAAAAAGATTCTCCATTTCCAGAAAATCAAAGAAAGTACTTTCATAAATGTTTTTCTCTTCTTTCGATGGACATTAAAAATGAAGATTTAGCTTATTTGCTCTTCTAGCAATTATTTTTGGATTTACTAATATAGCCCTTTTTAAGAAAACATAATAAATGAAGCAGAAAAGTTTAAAAATTTAGATTTTCTGCCTGTGCCAAGTGGGGAGGGGTTGGAGGCCCGCGGCACCCATAGCGGAGGGCCAGCTCTGGCTTGTCTTTCAGGGCTGTTTCCTGCCACCTTCCCAGAAAAGGCTGTGTGAAAGCGTTGGGCCTTGAAAATACTCATTGGTGGCTTCCTTGAAGTCATTAGCAGGAGTCCCATCTCCTGAAAGTGTTTGTTCTGAAATTATATAAGGCAAAATTAACAATTATGCTTAATTAGTTTCACTCATGTGTTCATTAAAATCAAGTGTTGTCAGCCCATTTGATATTATGGAGTCACAGCCTTGATAAGGTCATTTCCTTTGATTCTGCTTAAATTTCCTTTCCTTGGTGCCAAAATATAAGATCATATGCTCATCTATAAAAGGTAGAATCCTGTGATATTTCTAAAAGAGTGAACTATATTGTCTTGATAAAGCTTTGCTTGAGATCTTATTTAATTTTTAAGATAATGTTCCCTTTCTACTTTGATATGAATTTTATTCAACAAAAAGTATCAAAATCAGCACACAGCCTGTGTGTATGGGACCAGGCCCCGTAGAAAACGATGCCAAGTAGTCCTAATGTGGAAAAACGAAAAGTCATATCCTGTTAACAAAAGGAAAATTCCATTTTTCGTACACAGTGCTGCTCTTACTCCTGGCCCAGTGAGAAATAAGCCCTTCCGTTTCTTCCATATTTATTATATTAGTGTTGGCAGCTTAGGGCTTCCATCTTCATGGTAAAGGCACGGATCTTTGCCATGCTCACCTCGCACAATCTTGGTGTTGGCAGAGGCACGTTAGTATCGTTTTCTGCCTTCTGTCCTACAGTCCCCGCCCCCTCTTAAACAGATTGGTCTTGCTTCCAACTCAGACGCAAATGGGCAGGACCTGCCTTTGTGGACAGTAGGCACAAGTTAGTGGGCACTGCCAGATAAGTAGAAAAATAAGAAGGAGAGAGAAAAGGTAAGGAAAGGGCACTCATTTTTAACTAGCTCTGTTTTTTAGTGAGGTATCTTCTATTATCACCACTTACCCTGAACTACTGTATATGTGATATCTTTTTTTATGCTTTATGAGTAATTTATTTCAGTAGAGCAAGACTCCTTGTGACAAAGGAACATTAAAAATTACTCTTCCACTTGAAAAGCATCTCTCTACTTCCTATCTATCTATCTATCTATCATCTATTATCTATTAAGAGAGATTGTCATATAGGAGAAGCCATATGATATTTAAGCTTGTGTGTCTGACTTATTTCACTTAATATTATGGTCTCAAGTTTACATATGAATGCCTCAAGTTTATCTTTCTTTATGGCAGAGTAGTACTCCATTGTGTATAAATACCACATTTTCTATCCGTTGATAGGCATATGAGCTTTTCCCAAGATTTAGCTATTACAAATTGTGCTGCTATAAATATGGGTGTGCATGTGTCCCTTTTTACAAATGAATGAGGGAACAAGAGATGGATAGAGGAGGGAGGAAGGGAGGGGAAGGAAAGGGGATAAAAAAAGGACTGAAGAGGAAAAATGATGAAAATAGAATTTTTTCAAATGAGATCAAGAGTTGGAAGGAACAGGGAGGGAGGAAAAGGGTAGAGGATAATAAAAAGAGAAAAAAATAATTAAGATGTATTCTTATGTACTACAAATATATATTAATAAAAAAAAAACAGAAAAAAGGAATTACTCCTCCAGGAAGTAAAGAAATTTTGCCACCACCATATTTTACCAACATTTTATAAAAATTAACAAACATATTAACATGAAAAGAATTTTACCTACTACCTAGTTTTACTATTTACATTTACTCTATCTCATATCTATCTTAATTCTCTCTTCATTGTTAATCCCTCATATTTTTGGATGCATTTCAAAATAAATCGCTGATATCATATCCTCTTCACAACTTTATCCTGTGTTTAATTAAATGGAATTTAATATTTGCAGTTTTATTTAATATGAAATATAGATAGACAATAAAATACACAGGTCTTAAGTGTACATTTGTGGAGAGTTTGAAATGCATGTGTCTGTGCAACCCCAACTCTCAAGTTATCACCCTCTGAGAGAGTTCCTCATGCCCCTTCCCAGTCATCCTGCCTGGTCCCTGTCATAAAATGACATATGATGTGAGTCTCCCTTGAGTAGGGCTTCTTCAACTGAGCAAAACATTTTTGAGATTCATTCAGCATACAGTAGTTTGTCCCTTTTTATTGTTATGTAGTAGTAACTGTGTGCCACAGTTTATTTATCTGTTTTCCTATTGATGGATATCTGGGCTCTTCCCAGTGTTGTCTGTTGATAAATTTGCTCTGGATATTTTCATAACGTATTTTGTATACACATGTTCTCGTTTCCTTTGGGTAAATACCTAGAGCTGGCCTTGTTTGGTCACAGGAAAGATGCAAATTTAATTTTGTAAGAAATTGTCAGCTCATTTTCCAAAGTGGTTATACAATTTTACAGCCTCACATCAACAGATGAAAGTTCTAGTTGCTCAACAGCTTCACCAACACTTGGTGTTATCTTTCTTCTTAATTTTGGCTGTTCTCTTGGATACTCCTATATTTAAGTCTTTTTAGGTCTAATATCGATGTGATTGATGTTCACAGTTTCTAGCTGTACTCTATCTCCTTGGAGAAAGAGGGGTCCTCTTTCTTTGCTTTTGGGTAACTTCATCTCTATCTTGCTTCTTGGTACTAAGGTGGTACCAAGCGAAGCATGCTAACTATTGACTCCCATCATGTAGTGTGTGTACACACCGTGCAATCCACTCTTCCATTTATAGTTTTTATCATTTATCTTCTTCAACAGTATTCAAAGTAAGCACACTGTCCTCTCCTAAAAATGAAGACAATGAAGCTCAAAGTGTTAAAAAAAATGTTGCCTATTGTCCCATTGCTACCAAGAGGGTCATATAACACGAATAGAAAGGATTACAAAGAACAACTAAAAGAATTATGTAATTGAATAATAAAAAGTTATATCTTCCACCACCTGGTAAAGGCATTCATAATTTCAGTGATCCTCAAAAGGGCAAGTAGTGGAAGAAAGTTTTTTCTTTTTTCCTTAGCATTACCTGCAGCATTCACACAACACCAAGTTAATTCATTATCGGACCTCAGCATAACCTCCTAATGGGTAAATCAGCTTTATATACTTGATTATCTTTCACTTTCTTTTGTTTGCCTCACAGATGGAGCACTTTACAGCATCTATGAAAGATTTCCATCTGGATTAGATCACTCGCATGGAAGTCAAAAAGAGACATCCAAGCTCCTGGGCTTCCACTGGGATCATCAAGATAGGAGGACTTATCCAAAAACAACATGAGTTTGATTTCATAAATTGGACAACAGGGAGAGCTAGTGCAATGAATAATAATCACTTATGCACTTTTTCTTTGGTAGCTCCAGACTGGCTCTTCCGAAGGTATTATTAGACCCTGTAAGATGGTTGTGGTAACAGCCAATGAGCTGTCGGCTGGATATTCCTTTAAAGTATTTTGTACCTTCATCTGCTCGTATTCCATATTCATCTTGATGTCATTCTTCCCTAAGTGATTATTGATGATACATTGCATTTTAATGACACTTCTCCTGACTCTCATTCATTTTATTTTTACAGTGTCTCTTCAGTGGGGAATACAAAGGAAGTTTAGACGCAGAAAGTTCATTCATTTATTCTTTCACTTATTCAACATTTGAAGATCCCTATTATGTCAGGCAGTAACAGAGCTGGAAAAGACAGCTTATGGTTGTGGACAGAAACAAGCATATGACTAATACCCCTCAGATGGGAAACTCGCTACAGGAGATTTAAGCGAAGAGTGTGAGAGAAGCAGAGAAGAATGGGTGGCAAAGGGTGCTTTGCGTGCTGTTGCTAGCAAGGTCTAAATATCACCAACGGGTGGGCTGATTCTTTGATGGACGCTTCTTTTATTAACAAAAATAGAATTTACTCTTTTACAATTTAAGAAACACAATGATGTGCTAAAAAATATTTAAAGGAGGCCTTAAAAAGAGGGGCCGTCTTTCTTTGCTTTTGGGTAACTTCATCTTTATCTTGTTCTTTGGTACTAAGGTAATAATAATGGACAAACAGCAAAGGATGGTAACTATCATCTCCCATCATGTAGAGCGTGTTACACACCATGCAATGTGCTAATCCATTTATAGGTCTTGTTGTTTATTTTCTTTAACAATATTTGAAGCAAGCACGGTGTCCTCTACTAAAAATGAAGACACTGAAACTCAAAATGTTGAAAAAAAAAATGCTGCCCATGGTTGCATTGCTGCCAAACGGCTCACATAACACGCATAGAAGGGATTACAAAGAACAACTAAAAGAATTATGTAATTGAAATAATAAATAAGAAGTTATACCTTCCACTAACTGGTAAAGACATAATTTCAGTGAACTTTAAAAAGGCAAGCAGGGCCGGTGAGATGGCTCAGCGGCATAAGCGCCTGCCTTGCAAGCGCGAGGGCCCGAGTTTGACTCCCGGAACCCACATATGAAAAAGGGGCCGGTGATATCGCTCAGCCACATGGGCGCCTGCTGGCACTCGAGGTCCTGAGGTCAACTCCCGGTACCCACAAAAAAAAAAAAAAAAAAAAAAATATATATATATATATATATATATATATATATAAATAAAAAGGCAAGCAGAGGATATTATTTGCACTTGGAATTTTAACTTTTTCAAAGGAGATTCATGTTACTGTGCCTTTGAATAAACCTGACATTTTTCTTTTCTCCTTTTCTTATATTTTTTCTTTTTCCAGCAAGGCCCAGCCCCCATGATGTCAAGATCCATGGGAAAGCTTGGAAGGGAAATGGTTGCCAATTCCTGTTCACCCCAACAGCTAAAGTACAAAAAAGTGTGAAAGTCATGGTAGGCCAATACATACACAGACCACTGATCCTGGGATTTGTCCAATCCGGATCCACATATCCCTTCTCAGTTCCAAGATTCTTCACTTTCCAAATGTCCCCATCAGACTTAACTTTTTGTTATCTTTCCAGGACAGGTCTGAAGGACAAAATACAGAAGGAGAAGATGAAGAGCCAGTTCTTATACCTGTACGAGATTTTATATTAATCATTTCAGAGACAATTTAATGCTACTCATTTTCATAATCTTTCACTAGAATGGCTTGGTATTTTCCTGTAAAAGTTAGTAGCAGTCAAATTTCTATTGCTTGACGTATGGGATCTAAGAAAGGAAGAAAGACCAACACATACGCTTAAGAAGGGAAAACAGAGTACGGATTCAGTGTAGGAAAATCTCATGACAGTTTTAGATGAGAGTTGGACATAGTATTTTATCCATTGGGCTAAACTAAACCAAATGAGAACAAGCTGTTACAGAGCTTTTAACAAAAATGTTCAATTTTTGTTACCCTTCACCTCTTCTCCTACAAGATGAATGCATTATAAATAGCTCCTCTTTCCTTAAAGGAGGTACCCGTTTTATTTTCTGATCCAATATTCCATTCATCTTCAGTTCCTATGTGTCTCAGAGCTTTGAGAAATGTTTTGCTGCCCAGAAAAATCCATTCCCTCAACTTGCCATTAGCTTTCCATCCCATTCATTTAGGTTTCGGTTGCTTGAGTTATGGGAAGCTCTTGTAGTCTTTTAACTATCGCATCAGACAAACTCCAATTCCAGTAATAAACTATGTGCTGGCTTCACTCTTTATATCCATGGAAAATCATTAAAAATGGTGTTTGGAACATTCTGCTGGCATTTCAAACTCCATTTCTGGTATATTTCAACAAAAATCTATTTGAGGGTTCTTTTTCTTTTCTTATACCTCTTTTTTCCTCTCTCCCCTTAAAAAATGCTGGAGAATTTGTAAGTTAAATTAATGTTTAATGTGATTTCCTGTAACAGAAGATACGGGGTCCAATAGTGACTATTCTTTTATGGAAAAACAGCTCATTGCCCCTGGATGTGAAGTTACACCCTTGAATTATGAGTCTGGATCACCGCTGAGTAGATCTCTTTGGAGCCAGAAATCAGAGTGGTGGTATGAGAAAGGAGTTGGCAGCTGCAGGAGAGGGTTTCCTGAGAATGAATTCCAGAGCCACATTATGAACAGGAGGGATACAGTGGGGGCAAGGAAGGGCAGCTGAGGTATGGAGAGAGCTGAGAAGCCAAGAAAGAGTCAGCCTGTTCTGGGCCTGACTTCAGACTGTCATGCAGCAACTTAATTTCCAAAATTCTTGATTAAGTGGCAAATGCCAAGGTTATAATGCTCTTCAGAAGACGATGCAAACCATTACTTTAGGGACATCAGGAGGTAAATAAGCAAATAAGGGATGTGTGGGATGGGTTAAAAGTGACCCCTATACATTTGTAGGTCTGTGCTTCTGTGCCTTTCCCAACTCATTGCTAAGCTCCTAGGCCTGGAAACTGTTTATCCCAGTTTAAGTCAGTCTGGGTTGCTGTGGTGAATTATTGCAGTTTACATTGTTTCTTGAGCCAGTCTAATTACAAATACAGGCGTATTTAGTGAAGTTACTGTGGTTAGCGCTTCTAAACTTTGAGGGACTTTGGGTTGAAGTGAGGACACTATTTGATGAAAGGGTCAAATTAATGGTCTAGATCTCTTTTGAAATAATCTTAAACTCAGTTTTACTGCTCAAGGCAAGATATAATCATTTGAAACACCTGTTGTGTCCTTGTTACCCAAACAGTAGTAGGCAATAATTTACAGGGCACAAGGAAGTATGTTCATGGCCAAGAGGCAAGCATAAGAGGGCTACAGAGAACCCTTGGGATAGAACTGAATCTTAAACCCATATTATTTTACTTATACCCTTTTCTAGAGATTGTTTTACAAAAACAAAAGTGCTAAAAAGAAGTATAAAAAGATAGCTGTAGAATAAACAAAGACCTTAGCTTTAAGGGAAAGAGAAAGTTAGGTTTCTGAAACACTGAAGGCACGAAAATTGGGAAAATAGTGGATTCCTGCACAGCTGACCCAAGAACTGATCAGCATTGCACACATGGCACGTCCCATCCAGTCACCTCAGCAAGGTTTCCCACCCTTGGTGCCATTGCCACTCCATGCCGGATCCTTCTTCACTGCGTAGTTCTGATGTCTGCAAAATCCCTAACGTCTACCTGCCGGTTGCCAGTCGCACCTCAACCAAAAATTCCCCCAGACATTGCAGAGGCACCTGTGCTTAAGTGATGCTGTACCACAGCAATCACAAAGGGCAGTCGAGGTACTAAATAATTAGGCCTCCATTTAACGGTATCTTAAAAATATAATGACAGAAAAAATGGTGTTATGGAAAGGCACAAGCTTTATGTTCAGGCAAATGTGAATTCTAAGCTAAGATTATTTTATCCAAGTCACAGAACTTGTCCAGTGAAATGCTCTGGAGGTTGTGGAATGTGATATATTTGAAAAGGTGAGAGAGGAGAATTCAAAAAGTGTTGATTGTAAAGAAATGGATACTTCATTAAAAAAAGACTTCAATTTTTGTGTTTCCCAAAGGATGTGTATGCATGTGTGTATGTGTGTGTGTGCGTGTGTGTGTGATTTACCTGAGTGTCTACAATACATACCATTTGTAGAATAAATCATTTAAGTCTCTTAGTTTGCTTGTAATATGAATTGATTACCTACAAGGTACAATATTAGGCACTGGAGATCCAAAGGGATTTGGGTCTTACTTTTCTAATAAGTTTCCTGATGTGGCATCAGTGTTACTGAGCAGAAAACTGTGGGGGTAAATCTCAGGACTGCATAAACTGGGTAAATCACCTCATGGGTTTGGGGAAAGGCAACCTTCATGGCTGTGAGCTTTTTGACAAAGGCCCTGGTCATTCTTTACTAGGACCATTTCTCAGGGTTCTGATTGCAGCAAGCTGCCTTCAGAAATGAGGCAGTGTCTCCCCTGCAGATGCCGAGCAGCTTGCTTACTGCTTGATATAAAATAGCAGGTTCCCAAGTCCAGGGTTTTTCACCTGGAAAGCTCCTCATCATGTGCATGGCATTCACCTGAGCCCTTCGATGACTTCCCTGTAGGACGTGGGGGCACAAAAAGTGGGACTGATGCTCATGCTGGTTGTTGTGCTATGATTTTAGAAGTCCTTTGTTTCTGACCTAAGAGTCTCCTGTCTTCTAACACTCAAATGAAAGCAAGCTAATTTGCTATTCTTGTTTTTTTATAGAGAGTGAAATCAATTCCCAGATCTTGTCAATGGGGTCCAGGAAACATGGGCTTTCAAACATGAGCAAGAAAAGGAGGTTTTCAGGGTGAATATGCAGATAGACTTCAGGGTTTTAACTGTGCTGGGTCCTACAGAGCAAGTAGTATATCCCACTTGAATCAGGAGATCATGGCTCTAGGAGTGATTTTTTTCAGATCAAAATGAAAAGAAAAAGTTCCTTGATGTGCTTGAACATACAGAAGATTTACATTTCTGATGGAGAATTTGAGGTTGAAGCATTGATACATCAAAAATTCTCCATTATCCAAAGTGACTCGACCTTAGAGCAAAGATTCATTAAAAACACAACCTTCCCATCTAAGCTTCTGTTTTTGAATGGCTTACAGATAGTGATTGTGAGCTGAAGAGAGAAATGGAGGTTTGGAAATAAAGAAGTTAGGCTTTGGAACAATACCTAAAAAAGAACTCTGGCTGGATGTGAAAATGGCAGCAAGTAGATCAAAATTCTAATGAACTTTTGAGGGAATTACATTGTCAAAAGTACCATAAATTTAACCTCAAAGCCCCGCAATTGTTTGGTAAATCTTGAAGCATCTGCCAGACATCTGCAGTGGAGTTCCTATATGTGGTAGATAACCTTCTACTTTCTTACGCACTGAGATTTGGAAAGTTTTTTGTTATAGTAGTTAGTAAACTTTCAAAACACAGAGGGAGAAAGTGTGGAGGACCACCTGGATGACTCTCCTTGAAAGAAGAGCAATTATCTCCATTTTGGCTAAACCTGGCCCTATTTCCGTGTATTGATATGTACAGAGCTGGCTGAATTTTGTCTTTATTCCCTCAATTGGCTTTAAGCAATGCAAATGGGTCTAACTGAGGTGCTGATGTGTAGTCTTTGAAGCGATGCGACAGGTCAGTGATGCCTCACCTGTAGCTCCCAAGTAGTATGTGTGAGCAAGGCTGAGAGATGCCACATTGTCGGCTGGGAATGAGCCTCAAGAAAGGAGGCTATGACTTCTCAGGGCTTAAAAATTACACACTAGAATTGAAACACCGACCCCAACACACTAGATACTCCCCCAATCTGTGATATGCAGATTACTCTTTCTGCCTCTCTCTCTCTGAATATTGCAGAGGTGCTTTCAGGCCTCCTACCCAGCCCAGCTCACAGCACTCATGAACTTCCCGCCACTCTCATAGTCACTCATCCCTGAGCCACTCCCCTCTTCACAAATTAATAAAACCCAGGTTTGGCCCTGGGTCAAGGCCTTTGTTCTGGTTAGCCATTGTTCTAGCTGGACTTAGGACCCCCTTGGTTCCCCACAACTACAGATATGCCTTAATGACTTTATTCTCACCATGGGTTGTACTGGAAGTGGTAGATTGGAGTTAACTCATTAGAATTCCAATAACTTTTGCATGGGATTACAAATATAAACTTCCCGGACTGTGATGAGGACCAGGAAGGGCTTTCTGTAAGAAAGTACAGCATCATTAATACCAGGGAAAACAAAAGTTTTATAGGACAAGAATTGTAATCTTAGTATACTATATAATTTAGTTATGAATACTTGTGTAATTTTTAAAAGTAAACACTAATTTTTGCTAAATTTAGCAAAAATTTATGCTAAAGTCTTTTGATAGGATGAGGGAAAGGAGAAGAGAGAGGGAGAGGAAGAAAGGAAGAGGAAGAGGAGCAGAAGAAGGAGGAGAAGGAGAAAAAAGAGAAACAGGAGGAGGAGGAGGGAAGAAAATGAAAAGGATATTCTTCAATTTTTTGCAGGAAGAGAACATATGCAATTTAAATAGTTATCTCCTAATTTGGAAATTAATAGACATATCTAAAATGCAGAAAAGCATGTTATTTAGAAATACGGAGATAAATTTCATAGAGCACACCTTTAAAGTAGGAAGAGAAAGTCAATAATAGATTCAGAGGGTATGCTTTTCTTTATAAGCTTTGGATAACTATTTGTTCAAACTATGTGTCATATAACTTAAACAAAAGTCAAAATAAAGAAAAAAGTAAAATCTGACTAACAACAATAAAGTAAAAGTCACTGAAGTTGGAGAAGAGCTGTGGGCTCTGGTCCCCCAAAAGCAAGAAGAGGGCGTATTTTGTGAAGAAAGGAATGGTTAAGAGCATGCCACACTGTTGAGATGTTAAGACAAAGACTAACAAGTATCCATTGGATTTGGTGACAATCATTGGTGACCGCAGTGAAATAGTTTAGAAGAAGTGGGAGAAAGAAAAAGGCAAATAATAGTAACAGTAATAATACTAATACTTCTACTAATAATAAAGATGAGTGTCTTAAAACTGCTTTGGAAAGGGTTAAGCTTTATTTATATAACATGATTTAGATCTTTAATTTTCCAAGATCTATGAGCCATTTTTGCATATGAACCTTACACTGATGTGTAAAAAAGAGAAAAGAAAATAAATGAGTTTACTTACCATTTACTTGAATCCCCTTCCCGTACCTCTGGCACATAGGCTACAAGGGGCTAACTCTGGATTTGAATGGTTATAAGATTTCTGGGATAAATCTTCACTGGGTGTTTCCTTCTAGTGATTATTCTTTCATTCTCTATTTAAATGAAGGCAAGATGGAGCCACTTAGAATGCATCACCCTTAACAAGTAAAATATGATTAGATACCAAAACACATCATCCATCTTCACAGTAATTAGTCCTTATGTGTATTAGCACTGATTGCTTTTCATAGTAAAAAAGATTTTCTAATCACTTCTAAATTTTACACACACATCAGGAGAACAGAAGCTCAGGGGAATCCCTGCTTAACATGTAAAGAAAGCAAATTAAAAATTCAAAGGTAAGAAGAGGTTTTGCATATTTTCAGAAGAGGGGGAAAATACATCACAAAACCCTCTTATCATTATAAAATATGATACATTTCTATCTGTTTCTTACTCAAAATTAAGGGATACACTTTTCTCTCCATTGAAAATATGGTTACCTTCCATTCTTAAGAATGGAAGAAGTACAAGGAATTTTCAAAATGAAAGGTGAATGTGTTTTTCAATTAGTCAGGATGTAAAAGTAATCTTTGGTTTAAATATCAAGTAGAATATCGAGAGAAGAAAGCCTTATGGAAATGAATTTGCAGGAGTAAGACAAGTTATTTTGGAAATATAACTGGCTTCTGAATGTCTGTCTGTCTCTACAGGTGACCTATTTCCTTAAGATAAATCTTCCTGGTAAATTGTCTGTTTTGTAGGTACCTGAAAATTACTTTTTCTCATTTACCTCTGGGTAAAGTGCTACATTAAGTACTCCCCTGGGAAAAGGTCCCCATAAATTCTAGTGCAGTCTGCTTAAGCTCTCACAGTGTACAAGGAGCAGTAAAAGGTACTTTACACACTTCCTTCCCCTGAATCGTTCCAAAAACCAAATGAGACAGGCTCATTTTCACCAGGCTCATTTTCCAAAGAGTTTACATTGCTTTAGTAAGGTCAAAGTATTTGTAAGTGGTAGAATCAGGATTCAAATAGGTCTGGCAGCTGTAAAATCAGGGCTCCTAAACCCAGGGTCCTCTCTGTGACCCAGGTGAGCCTCCTTCCCACTCCCAGGGGTTCGGTACGGTGGGTCTGTCATCCCTGTCTAGAAATACGGTGGCCACCACCACTGCGCTTTGTCTGGTTTCCTCTTCTCCAATGCTCATCCCTTCTTTCGTGAAACGTTTAATATCCGAATGTATTCTCCCTTCAGCTGTTGCCTCATTGGAGGTTGCAAGTTGTTCTGTAAATGTGGTCTGAGAGAGGGAGAGAGAGAGAGGAAGGGATGGAGGGGATGGAGGGAAGGATGGAGGGAGGGAGGGGGAGGGAGGGAGAGAGAGAGGATCTACAGATGAAGATGGAGATTCAGATCCACACACTCTCGCAAGTAAGAATTTGCAGACTCCAGCTCTTGCTCACTTACTACCATCTCTCTGACACTCGTACTGTAGCTTAGAAGTCCCTTTATGTCCCTGAGCAGATGAGAGAAACCTCTGCTTCTCCTTGAGCTCTCTGGTTGGGACCCTCCCTGTCCCTGCCCACTGTCTCTCCTGTTGCTCATCCCCTCTTCTTCCATACTGTAACTCCACACACAGTGCCCTCAGCGTGTGGCATATCTGCCTTCTTGCTCAGCGCCATGGGGAGGAGAAGCAGAGGAGTGCCCTCCGAGGCACATAACGATAATTTCTGTGTCATCATATTCTTTAATTTCAGTGGTATGGGGCTCCACCTTGAACACTGGTTAGTTTTGCTGGGGCTCGGATTATCAACTCAATATTAACAGATCTCTTTTCCCTCTGCCTGGATTCAATTCTAGTACTCTTTAACCCACCTACTGTGTCCTTATTCATTTTTGATGGAGCTATCTTGAATTAATGTGCTGTAATTCAATTGCCTTTGATAGTTCCACTACCCTAAGATTTGCCCTTGCCACTAAATCAACTTTGCTAACCATACAAGTTTAACTGATATTAACATTAGTAGTTAAAGTTTACAGAGCTTCTGTTCTAAGCATTTTACATCTACTTCCTTATTTAAAATCCATACAACCCTACTGGCAGGTGCTATTGTTACTGCAATTATTTTATATTTTTCTAATTGTTTTCTAATTGTCTCATATTAATTTATTTAATTATTCAACAGATATTTATTGAATACCTAGTGTTCTGGGCGTTGAAGAGATAAAAGAGAACAAACCAGGTGAAATTCCTGTTCTTATGGACATTATCATTTGGTAAGGTGATACAGACAGTTAATGAACAAGCATATGCTATGGGATGCCCAGAAATTCAAGGAGAGGAGATGAAGAGTACTAGAGGAAGGATAATGCTTTATACAGGAGATATGAAGTATCCTTTCCAATGAGATGACATCCGAGCAGTCTTGAAGGAAGTGAGAGAAGCAGGCATACACATATCTAAAGTTTAAGCAGATGGAACGGCTTCTCCAGCTTTCTCTAGGAATTGTAAGGAAGTCATTGTGGCAGTAGGTGAGTGTAGAAGCTGAGGTTAAAAGGGAACAGGGGATTATCTGGGAGGGTCTTGTAGGTTATGTTAAGGATTTTGGGTTTTACTCTGAGTTAGAAAGTCATTGGAGCTGTTTGAGAGGATGGATAGTATGACATGACTCGGGATTAGAAGAATATTCTAGATGTTCTGAGGAGAAAAGACTGTTTGGGGTCAAAAGGGGGAGATTGCAGTGGAGATTATTGTAATAGTCCAGGTGAACAATGATGGCCACTAAGAAGGAAGGCATAGAGAGATTGGGGGTATATCTCTAAAAATGCTCCAATAGGAGTTTGCTGACATACTGTATTTGAGATATGAGAGAAAGAGAAGAGTCATGAGGAATTCCCAGATGTTTTTGGTAGAAGAAAATTTCTTTCTGTTGAGTAGTGGAAAACTGTCAAATGTGAATGGATGGGTGGAAACAAATTGTTTGGTTTGGGGCATGATAATTCTGACATGTAAGAGGAATTGTTGAGTGGGCGGCTGGATGTATCAATCTGGAATGGAGACACAGAGAGCTTAAGTAACTGCTCAAGGTCACACAGCTAATAATGGGAGGGTGAGATTTGAACCTAGGAGTCTGGTTCCTGCGGTCTTGCTCTTAACTATCAACCACATCCTGAATCAGAATCCTACGCTTCCCTTTATGTGGTTTCTGTGTTGATAGCTACACTTCCTACAGGTCAGTCCTGTTTTAAACTTTCTTATAGCCCACTTGGTCTCAGTTTTCTCCCTTCCCATTGCTGGTTACTGTTGAGGGGGGTTTACTTTCTAAAAGTGAATATGATGATTTAGTAATGGCTATATACTGAAAGGAAAATTGTACAGAAAAATGAAAATACTCCTCTTCTCTGACTCTTGGCACCATTTAGTACATTGGCACTGAGTGGAATAAAGAAGCAAAGGATTCTCTTAGGAAACTGCTGATACTGAGATGTTCCTCTTGAATTATCTTAAAAATCTGTGCATTTTAATTTCTTTAGGCTTGTCTTATTGAGGATGAATTAAGTGGAACAAAAGATAATAGTATTCATAAGGAATATTAAGAACAGTGCATCTTGTTTTGGGATACCCAAGTGCTTGCTTTCATTCCACATATCCATTGTAATAAATAAAAATGCTGTAAGTACTTCTGTTACTAGTGTGTAACTTAATATAGAAGATATTTAATAAATGAGTGACTGTTTCTAATGCTTTCCTGTAAGAGTGATTGAAACTCAATTTCTCTGGAGCTCTTTCACCATGGAATAGAATATCAGAGCTGGTAGGAACTGCAGACTTTTTCCAGCCCAATACTCTTGGAGCATGGATGAGAACCTTAGGACAGGTGGTGGCCGGGCCGGGAAGCGAGTCCAGTCTCCCTAAGCCACAGTCCTGCCATGTTCAGTCAAATGGACTGTCTTCTGCTTAGAAGTTGGCGTAATTCTTACAGTGTCTTGTCACTACCCCTGCTCCCAAAGTCCTCCAGTCCTCACAAGCTATGGCCCATTTCTCTGTGGTTCTGAATGGGCAAGTCACACCGAGAAGCGATAGATCTGAGTCACTTTGCACATTTTCTCTAACCTGAGCATGTGGATCTCCCCCTCTGGTGTCTGTATGTGTGGGTTTTCAGACAGCCTTCTCTCCCAATCCATCCAGTTCATTATGTCATAAGTATTCAGAGGCTCCACTTCGTTTCAGTCCATCAAGAGTTCATGTTCTATAAGAGAGTTTGATATCGACTTCTTCCCTGTTACATTTAATGTGAAAAAGTGCCAGTGGAAATAAAAGAGCTCATACATCTAAATGATTTAGATTAAGTAAAATAAAATTTTCCACTCTTTTGAATTAGGCCATTAAAACTATAGCTTACTCTAAGTACGATATTAATGAGCAATATCGCAAGGAGAGTATTAATTTTGCATTTCCTGACATAAAAATTTAAAACATGCAATTTTAGCTTTGCTTTAGGTAATATTTTGTATTCCCTTGACTTTTATTTGGAGATCCCAGAAATTAGGGTAAAAAAATGGAATAAGTTCAAAATTGAATGCACTGAGCTGTCACGTAGGTGTATACGCTACCTTCTCATCTAGGTGTTATACTGCAGACTTAAACCAGATCTTGGATACATGGCATTTCACATTATCAAAACATTCGTGGTGAAGGTTTATGTGAAACAGATCTTTTGGATCTGTTGGTTTAATGCAGTCAACATTGCTCTGTTTAATAAAGGATGGTTTAATAAAGATAGACGTGCGGTTAATGATTGTGACCCCTCGTGGTTAGGTACATAGCTCATTTGGAGTTTGATGTGATGGGGAGGGCCAATGTTGGTACAGTATGACAACCATACACCTGAAGTTCTGATCCTGAGTCATGTATAAGTCTCAAGATCAAGGATCTGTAGAATTGTGCAGAATCTCTGAGACTGTGGGAAGTCTGGATTCCTTACCAGTACAGGCCACTTTAAGAAGTTTCTCGATTTTCTTTTGGCTTTAGACACCACCAATCACATCAAATCAGAGGTGTAGGATTACGCACCAGAGGCCTTTTCAGCCACCAGAGCACTCCAGCCCAGCAATTGCTACCTTGAAACAATGACTATGTCCTTTAATCAGGCAATGCAATTAACCACACACAAATTACAAAGTCAATGTACCTAAAGAAATTTATCTGCAAAAAAATTCAAAACCTCCCTGATGAATTTGCAATCAAGGAAAAGCCTCTTTCCCCTTCACTTTTATTTTTAATTTGAAAGTTGGATACTGGACAGAATAAGGCAAACATTTTCAACACTGAGTTCTGTTTAAGAGATTCTAAAGTATCAGCCAACATTTTGTTTGAGTGAGTTGTGAGTGAGAGAGGAACACAGAGGGTGAGATTGGTAGTTTAATTGCATCATGTTCCCTAAGAAGAAATGGAAAATATTGCATTTGATTAAAAATGGAGAGTGTCTTATTTCCATTGTTATCTAGTCAAGCAATGAAAGATTACTTGTCATCGCCTGCAGCACTGTCAGTCACAAAGAAGTAAAGTTAACCCTCGTGTTCCTGATCTTTGCAGCACTCAGCTTCTTGAAAAAAGGGAGAAAAGTAAAGAGGAACCTGCATGGTAGAGCATTTAGACTTGCTTATTTTTCCAGGTAGTCTGTGCATTCTTTATTTATTCCACGCACAATGACGGTTTGTTCATTGTTCTTTACTATGCACAAACTGTTTTGGATTTAAAGATGCCTAAGAATTCTCCCATTCTCCACCTCCTTCACATAAAGGAAATTCTAATGTCTGTCTTGTGGGGTTTTCTTGCTAGGCTTAAGTGCTTTTAAATTACAATTAGATCCAAAATTCTTTTTTTTTTTTTACAAATGAAGATTTTGTAGCCCAGGGGGCAAAATTATGCGTTTGATTACATAGTTAGTTATTAGAAGACTGGGGGTTAACTATCAGGGCACCTAACACCATGGCCTCTACTTTAGTTCTACTATGAACCAGAGTATACAGGAAAATTGGTCAGGGCACAACTCCCAGGAGCTTGTATTTATAGGCATCTGTACATTGAGATAAAAACATTTCTATTATATCTTCCTTGTCCTGAGCATTCTCAGGCCCTCAGCAACAAAATCCTTACGAGAACTTTTGGATTTATCTTATAGTCAGATAAAGAACATAAATATAAGAATTTTTATGGGTCAGACCCAGATTAATCAAGTCCAGCATTCTCTCTCTCTCTGTGGAACATACCACAAATCACCGTAGTTCCTCTTAATCCATTTATGGATCTCTTATTCATGGATTTTTAAAAAATGGCTTTACTCTTTCTATAGAAACTATAACTCTCTTTTGTAATATCTAAATGTGTCCCCTGGAAATGCAGTCCGTGTCTCTTAGTACCCTGAGATTTAATGAACACATCAGTGTTCAACTTACCCACTTTCATATTTACAGACAGAAGATCCTAATATTTAAATCGTTCTTCATGTAGTGTCCTTCTACTGCTGAAGCAATATCACTGTCCTATTCCTGAGCTATTTCTAGCTCTGTTTTTCAAACAATCAGGGAAAAAGCAAAAGCAAATGAAATAATGGCTTTCCCAAGTTGTGCTGGAAGTCACTGGCAAAGTAAAAAATAAAACCTAATTTCCAATCCTAGTCACAGTGTTCTACAAAAAGTGCTCTTTTAGGTTTATTTGATAATTTGCTACCAGAGTAACCCAAGTCAAAAACCCAAATCTCAATAACCTCTGTGTTCCAGGGGAGAGCAACAATTTCTGAAATGCATGGAAATCCATTTGGGGACAGGATGAGCAGCAGGGAAATATTTCTGCTGGCGTTGAGCAGCAGGGTAACATTTGATGACTGGCAAATTCAAAGCAGAAGTGAAGACACCACATAACAATTTTTTCTATTACTCAGGATGGTATCTTAGTTAAAAAGTAACTGAGGGCTCTTGATCTTATGTGCGGAAATATATTTTTCATTTCCTCGATGTAGGCTGGATTTCCCTAATATCTTGGTGTGGGCTCCTTGGGTGAGGATGTTGAATTTTCTACAAAGAAAAAGCTGGGTGGAGATGAGAAAGAACAATACTGTTTCTGGCTGGGACATTTGAAAAATTAATACATGTTCACACATATTTATTGAGCACCTATTATGTACTGGTTACCAAGTTAGGCTTTGGAGAAATGAAGTTAAAAAAAAAAGATTTTGTTTATGTTTGATAGATTCTTTCAGTTAATAGGTAGTAATCAAAAGCACAACACAAATGGGTTTGACCCACAACTCAATTTATTGGCTCTTAACTTTAAAGTTCAGGGCATTGCTTGACTAGAGTCCAAATGGTGTCACCAGGCCCCAATCTCTTTTTTATTCCCATTAGCTCTGCTCTCTAATATGTTGATTCTGTTTTAAAGGAAAGATTCTTGGGTGCATGGTGGCTGTCACTGATACAGCATATTCCATGGGCAAGATGCAGAATATCATGCTACCTCAATGGCTACCATTCTTGGGCAGGCGATGCTTTGATTGACTTATTTCTGCACCTATCCAGCCAACATGGGCTTCTCAGGAGGAAGCTGGTTTTCAAAAGAAAGTTGGGATACCATTGCCATAGGATAAATGGATTTGAACACAGATTTCTATTCTTTTTTTTTTTTTTTGTGGGTACCGGGGGTCGACCTCAGGACCTCGCGCGCCAGCAGGCGCCCGTGCCGCTAAGCGATATCACCGGCCCCTTTTTCGTATGTGGGTTCCGGGAGTCGAACTCGGGCCCTCGCACTTGCCGGGCAGGTGCTTAAGCTGCTGAGCCATCTCACCGGCCCCCCAGATTTCTATTCTTGAGGACCATATATTCTATCTAGCAGATGCTGGTTAACTGCCCTCCTACTAGGAAACTAAAGAGGAAAAAGCAAGAAGCCTTACTGGAATTAACAGCAATTTAGATATTCATCAGTAGATTTCCATTTGCTGATCAGATACTCTCCAAAGTAGATATGCAACAAAGATCACAATGATATTGTACTTTTCTTAGCCATCCACCAAAATCAGCATTGTGTCCGCTGATTATAAGTCACTGTGTGATCCTTATGTGTACAAATAACTTTTTCCTGCCATCCCCACCCACTTCACTTCTCATTTCCTTAAAACATTCGTATTTTATGCTTTCTGCCACCCTTCTGCCTCTTCCTTCCCTCTAGGTTTAGTCACACTGCACACCTATATTTTGCAGAGCAGAATTTTCAATAAATTGTTAGAGTGCATTGTTTGTTCTTCTGTTTTAATTCTTGAGAACATTTTGGGAGACAGGCTGTACAAAAGATCTGATGTGCCTCAGAGCTGTAATATATTATCAGGTTTGAAATGCTAATAAGAGGAAGAATAATAGTTAAAAAGACATGGCGAGTTTAAGTATTTTTTTTAAAAAGCAAATTTTGAAGAGATGTGAAAGGTGTTGCCAAAAATGGTTACTATTTAATAACACTGGTTCAGCCCTTTACGGAAAAGAAAGAAGTATTTAAGGTTCAGCTAGAGAGGCTAGAGTCCATGTTATTTCCTATAATCAAAACCCCATAGGACTGTTAAAGTAGCCTGGTAGAAAAAAGGCACGACCTGAAATAAAATAGCAAGCGCCAATGTGAGAAATGCATACTTCGCACACCTCAATGAGACATTCATAAGGTTGAAAGAGACTGGAAACATTATTAAACATGCTAGGGTATCGATTGGAACTCGTTTCCAGGTTAACATAAACTCTAAAGAGTTTAAAACCACATTACTACTGTTGAGTGCTTTATGGGTCTTGGCAGCAAGTTTCAATGTGTGGCTCATTAGAAGGAATGGAATGTTGGGATTTACTGGATAATTCTGGACAGACATCTCTCAGGGGGAAGGTCTGTGCTTTGCCCAGAAAGACAGTACTTTCATAAGAATAAAAATATTAACTTGTTCCAGCACCTTCCACCATGACAATAATATTACCTTGATTTAAGTTATGTCTTTTTCTTTCTAGGAGCTCAAACAGGGTTTTATGTGGAGCATTATTTCTGTTTATCATCACAAATTCCCTTGGAGAAAAGTGTGGGGTAGGTATTACGATTCCTATTTTAAAGTTGGGGAACTGGCAGCTCAGAGAATGACAAATAACTGCCGCTGCTGTAATATACAGGTGATAGCTTACTGAAAATCCAAATGTCCATCATCAATCTAAAGAAGGTGAAGTAGCCCCCAAAAGCCAGCTGATAGTTTGTTAGAGACTGTCCTCTACATTATAAGACGCTCAGAACCATCTCTTGATTTGGAGGCTATGAAGCAGAAATCTGCTATTATTTTCACAGCTGGACATGAGGAGTCCGTGTCCAGTTTCCTGAGAACTGATTTAGTCTGATTCTAAGGTTGGTTCCTCTTTCTTGTTAATGGGACAACAAGCCACAGATTGGGTACTTACTCCAAATCTCGAACTCCATCTTCCTAAGTTTTTGTATTGTTTTAAACAAAGGGGGGGGGGGAACCTTGAGAAGCCACTGGAGAGGGAGCTGAGAATTACCTCTTACCGCTAACATCCTTTTCGCTCTGCTCTAAGGGAGACTTGTTCCCCTGTTATGTGTTGTTCCCACTGAAAATTTACCAGCCCAAGATGAGGATCAAGTTGAAACGATTGCAGCCAAACTCTATTGACAGCCTTAGCAGAATCACCCATGGATACGATCCGATGGCTGGCAGTCACACAGCAGCCGCTCACTATTAGGTCTTAAGTCACAATAAGCAGAGTCCATTAATCCATGGCCCTTAATCTTGAGTGCTTTTTAGAATCACCTGTAGAGTTTAAACATCTGTATCAAGATCCTCATTCTCTGGTCATTGCCATTTAACAGGTCTAGAATAGGACCCAGGACGTAGGATTTAACAGTTTAAAAAATGCTCCCCGGAGTTAAGAGCCACTGGTCTAGATCCTGATGTATGCTGTGTCGTGCCAGTCCCTCATGCTCTGTAAGTACAAGGGGCGTAATGAAGGACAGAGCACCTGGCTCCACGTAGGGCATGAATTCTCTTACCGAGTCTCCCAAAACCATATAGTATAGGGTTACTATAATTATTCTTGTCTTACAGATGAGGAAACTGAGGCACATAGAGAAGGCACAAGTTGCCTAAAGTCACACTTCTAGAAGTGACCAACAGTGCCTGGCTTGAGACCTGAGGCACCTGGATCACTGTATGCCAAAATATTTGTAGCCATGTAAGTTCTGTGTCTCTAAATGAAAACTTTTGGTGCCTCAAATACTCGGATTTCAGTGTTTGTAGACTCCAGGCAGGAATAGCAAGAAGATACTAATGTGGCACCAAGATATGTAGGGAAAAGTTTTATAATCCATCATCATGGAAGCCAGCTAAAGATGCTTCCAGCCTGCTTCCAAAGAGGACAGATAGAATGAGACTCACGGACATCCCAATCTCCCTTCTCCATTGCAGTAATTCACAATCCGCTCCTCGTTTTAGGTCCCTCCCACCACCATAACTCACGGGATGCAAGTTAGGGACATTCATAGGCTCAGCTTCAATCTCCAGGCTTCCTATTGTGTTACTTTTCTGAGGTTTAATGTTCCTGTGGCATGTAGCACCTAGCCAGGTCCCAGGAAAGATTCGGGGTGGACTCCAGCTTCCACTAGCTCCCAGACACCAAGGATGTCCTTATGGTCCTACATGTTAGATATGGAACGTAAGATGACAGTGTGCTAAGTCATTGTCTAATGAAGAATAACAGAGGGGAAGAAATCTTAGCCCAAGAGCTTTGGATTTACCTTCCTGCCACACTGTTCTCTGGACAATGTCAGATGCCTGCACGTTGGAGAGTTCCTGGGGGAAAAGCCCTAGAACCACCCCTATAGCGTACCCCTACCTTCATTTGTACTTGACACTAAGTCGGAATGGACATTAAAGCTACACTTACAGGGACAAAAGGAGGCCTGACACTAAAAGAAAGAAGGAGTAAGGGGCCTACTACTTTTTTTGGTATAAGGAAAGAAAGGAGTGTCTTGGGGACTGGGGCAGTTCAATAAGGATGATTGTATTTAGATAAGACTATTTATAGTATTTGTTTATTGATTGATTGAATGATAGACCGAACACTACTTCTCCAGAAATACTTTTGGCCAATACTCCCTCCACCACCTGGGGCCTTGTCTTCCCATCCCCTACCCCCAAACCCTAAATCTAGGATCTTAGCATAGCCTCATTTTCTATATCAGAAAGGTAGCTTTGGTCTAAGTAATGCTAAGTTGGTGGGGCCCAGGACACAGGTAATCAGAAATGGAAAGTCCTTGACGCCAAATGCAGGGTAAGCAAGTGTCCTGGTTTGCCCGAGACTGTCATTTTGGTACTGAAAATTCTCTTCTTGGGCAACAGGTCACTCCCAGGCAAACTGAAAGGAGCTGTCGTCATTCCATGAGGTCGATCTCTCTAGTTTCACTACAAAACTTCAGAGAAGGAAGATTTGCTGCCATTTATTCATGAATACTTGTATGGCTCCCCTCCACCCCAGCTCTCGTACAAATGCTCACTGAAACTTCTTTGGTCTCACAGGGATCCCAGGGGTCGGGCCTCTCCAGCACATCCATGAGTTAGGTGAGGAGAGAGTGGACTCCCAGAGCTACTTTGAGTGAGGGCTAATTTTCAGGATAACCCACCCTCCAGCCTCCTGAGACACTGATATGGCTGTCAGGTTCTCGGGACACATTTGTGTTACCCAAGTGTGTGAAAGCCCATTAGCTCCTGGAGTTCTCTGAGGAGTGGTGGGAAC
Source organism: Erethizon dorsatum (assembly GCA_028451465.1). Taxonomy (NCBI): domain Eukaryota; kingdom Metazoa; phylum Chordata; class Mammalia; order Rodentia; family Erethizontidae; genus Erethizon; species Erethizon dorsatum. The sequence continues at coordinate 31,752,356 of CM051835.1, read as the reverse complement.
CCTCAGCTGCATTAGACTGCAGGAGACTGAGTTGGTGTCTTCTCTCTTCCTAACATAATGTGGAAATTGGTGTTACTATTTAATGACAAGGCCTTTCCCCAGGAAGAATGAAGACTCAGAATTCCTACTTTTCTCCTCAGCATCCTGTTTCCTTTTTCCTTCTAAAATGTGCAATTCCACCAAGATAATCTTTTTGTATCACTTGAGACAAAGAGCATAGTCACCTTTTGGAGTCGAAATGTAAACTGTTGAAATCCAAAATTTTCTGCTCAGAGAAAAAAATAGGGATTGCACAAGAACTTAGAATCTCATTTTAATGAAAATTTGTGTTAAAAAAATCAATATCATTGCAGGTAATTATTGAACATATTTCTTTTTCATGTAAATTCTTTTATTCATGGCTAATTTCCTTTTTCTTGTTTTTAGGGTAAAGCGTAACCCGGATTTAATACTCTCTCTTTCTTCTTGTGGGAACGGAGTAAGGCAACACTTGTAAGAAGGAACATACGATGTCTACGACTTGATTCTCAGTGCCTCAGTGACTCTTTTTAAGTGTAGCTGGATGTTAAGGACAGATGGAAGAGTGCCAGACATCCAGGGCAGTGTATGTGATGCAGAGGTGCCACCTGGTTGAGCATTCATTTGAGTAATAATCATTGAGTACACATCATACTTTGCACATTGGGTACAACATGCCACGCAGGATTACAGAGTTTAGACTAATGTGCGTTCCTTTATGCTCATGCCATGCATGTATGGAATTAATGCAGCATCTTGGCTTAAGAGGAAAGCTAAACTTTTTATTGTTGTTAAATGTTTTTATGTTTAGAATCTTATACTTTGCCATTGAGACAATTTAAAAATTAAGCCATACCAAAATTAAGAAATAATAAAAATAAAAATTAGGTTCCTTAACACTTTTCCCTGCTGTGAAAATGGGCTTGGTCTAAGATGCTGGGGTGAAGGGTCCAGCAGACTCGGGCGTGAAGATGATGCTGGATGATACCTGACTCGGATTCAACTCAAGCTAGGCAATTAGTCCCACATTATTTGAGTACTCAACTTACTCCTACATTTGAAAGTTGTAAAATACAAAATGAGTTTTTTTACTTCCTAATTATGAGTAATAAAAATTTAAGGGAATATGAAGTTTAACTTGTCTGTTAATTGAGGGGAAAGAGCCATGCTAAATCAGTCAAGAGCAGAATGGTCACCAAAGAAACACAGAAGAAACTGCCTGTGAGGATCCCATTTGCTATTTTAATTAGCATCTGTCAATTAGAATGACAGGGGGAAGCAACCTGATTAATGAAATCATCATCTCAAATTGAAAGGGAAGGTCAAAAAGAACATGGTGCCTCATTTGACATCATTTGGAGGGTCTTATATACCTAAATTTCTGGAATCCTCTTTTAGACCTCATGAGACCAGACTGTTAATCTGACCACTCAATTAACTCTGGGTATAATTAACTGCCTACCCAGCCCTCCTCAGAACCAAAGCTCTCTGTCAGCAAGATTAGTGCATCTGGATCATGGGAAGGGGGGTGACTTGGTTTTTTTCTCTCACATACTGGCTGAGGGGACCGGAGAAGGGCATTTCCAGTCACTCCCTGCCCTGTGTCTGTAGAACATGGCTGCTCCTCTATGATTTGTCCAGAGCATGCAGGGGACCTGGGAGAATATTAGCTGGTGTTTGAACAAATTTCACAGTGCAAAAGGCCAATTACAGCAGCTAGTTTAGCAACTAAACTTGTCTGAGTCATAAAAGGAAAGCTTCTAAGCCTAAGTGATATCCAGTCACTGAGAAACAGCCTCTAACCCCTCCTGTGAAGTTAGTAAGCAGGGCATCTGTCTGCGGCCTAGCAAAACAGGCAGAGATGCCAATCAGTGCTCAGCAGGGTGCCATGGAAGGGTCGCTGGCAAGCTACCGCTTCCAAGGTCTTCCTCACTCCAAGATCAGCAAACAGTAAAATCTTCATTTGCTGGCAAAATTTAAATTCCATCCATCAAAAGTTGTGCTGTTGAAGTAATGCTCTGGCTGGAGGAATTGATGATCTCACTGACAGTATTTGAGGACAGCAGCCTCACCCATCTCATCACATAAACCTTTTTTTTTTTTTATATGCTAACATAGGATGAAGAGAAGCGCCAGCTGTAAACACCATGAAAAGAGGAAATATTTGCAAATACCCAAATGAATGATGAACCTTTTAAGGACAGAGGTAAACATGTTTGAAAAATGTTAACAGAACCATAAACATAAAATTCTCTTGGTTATTTACAGCCACAGTCAGTGCTGATTTAGAAATCATTTAGGTTAAACTGCAAACATCTCGAAGCAAAAATGGTTTGGTAGTCATCTTGGTGAAAACAATCACGAAGATACTGTGTGACTAAGAAGCCTCTTCACTGAAGTAATTTTGTTTCTAAGTAAAGAAAGAAAAGGGGGAGAAAGAGAGAAAATGGCATGAGAGCCAAAGAGCAGGAAGTGAGCAATCGAATGGTGGAAAAGCTTTATTTAGAGACAGGGAGATGAGAAGATAGAGTTCACTCCAGCAGTAACTGATAGGAGAAACAGCCTGGTTGCAAACTGAATTGGATGAAAACTGAATCAAATTCAATGGTTAGGTTCAATGTTGACTTTATGGGGAAATTTGATTTGGTTCTCATCTAATTCGGTTTGCAACCAGAATCATGGAAAGCATTGTTTGTGACGCGAAGTACCACTGTATATGCTAAGTACTCCATAACTGTTCGCATGTATTATTATTTTAATTTGGATGAAACTTTGCATTTCCTGAAAACTAAAGACAAAACAAAACAAAAATTCAACAATGCATGCAGTGATACTTGCACAACTCTTTGAATACACAAAAATAAAAATTGAATGGGTGAATGGATGATGTGTGAATTATACTCAGTAATGATGTTATGGGGGAAGAAAAAGCAGTGAGAAAGAGATTTTCCTGTTTCTAATAAGTTTTCTTCCTCATCTAATATGAATGTGGTGAAATGGTAGAGTTCTATTTCTTTACAGAACAAATGTAATTTTCCCAATTCTGATCTTCAGTGTTTCCTTCAGCTGTGAGCGATACCAGAGATTAAATTATTTTGAATCACCCATATTTTAATTTGTAGAAATAAAGAGATAAATAATGGAATTGTGGAGATAAAGCGTTGGGGAGAGCGTGTGAGAGCTTGCTGCCTGTGACATGGGGGACTTCGCAAGGAAAGGAAGACTCTGAGAGACAGGTAAATTTGTGTTTTCGTGATTGGGTTTGATGAAGAAGTTGTAGAGAAGTAAGATTGGGTGCAGGGGACACAGGATTAGGGGACAGGTGGGACTCTGTGAGTCCTGTTTGTTCGGACTCTGTGCTGTATCCTCATGTCTCCATCCTTGTTAGCCACCATCCCTTGCATTTTGGAACAGAATCAAAGGCAGAAGGCAGGAGAATGGAAGAGCTTTGGGAAGGCCTCAAGAGGTGGGGCTGGGATATGCTACCTCAAAATATAGCACCTTGGCATTGAGAAAACAGCAGAAGCAAGATGGTCACTTTTAGCTTTCTTTTGCTCACCCCTGCCTACCTTCGAAGCAGGTCACAGTGCACTCGTTCAACAGGTGTCCTCCTGCTACCTCAAGGAGAGGAATATCTTTATCTCTGAGGACACAAGGATACAGAGCAGAGCCCGAACAAACAGACCTTGATGAGTCCCCCCGTGCCCCTAACCCTGTTTATTCTCACTGGATAATACCCCATGCCCAATCTTACTTCTCTACGACTATCCATCTCTTCATCAAACCCAAGCATAAAAGTATATATTTACCTGTTTCTTAGAGCCTTTATTTCCTTATGAAGCCCTCCATGTACCATAAAACTTATATTATATAAATGTGTGTGCTTCTTTCTTGTTAATCTGCCTTGTGTTATAAGTTTCTCAGCCATAACCCTAGCAATGGGAAGAAAAGATGTTTCTTTGCCCCTGCAGTATGATCTGATTGAGGTCACTGGTTAGGGATGCTGGATCCTGGCTAACTAGAAGTGAGGTACCTTATCTGATTTGCTTTAGGGAGCATGCTTGGCTTTCTCTGGTTCATCTTGAGTTGGAAGAGGAGAGAAAAACTAGAGAAACTGGCAGTCATTAGCCAGTAGTGATGGTTCAGGGTCAATAGCTGTAAAGATTAAAGGTCAGCTTCCTGGACCGATATCTGCAGAAGCTGTGGCTCAGAAATCTCTTGGCGTGTATGGTCTGGCGACACGCCAGTTGGTCAATATAGTTAATCTCTAAGACAGACCATATATTTGGTGAGTGATTCCCATCCAAAGAGAATGGAATATCTTACATGAAATTTTCAACTATAACAGCTTTCTATAGTTCCCAAGAATGACAAGGGAGATAACACATTGATAGAGCAGGAGAATAGGGTTGAAATGAGAGAAATGCTATTTTTTTAATTTTAAAGAGAAAAAAAGTAAAAATAACAATAAAACAGAGTTTCAAAACAAGCTAGTAGGACAGTAACAATAATTGGTACATTGCATATTGTTGTCTTCATAGTAGTTATTCAGAGTACAATATATAAGCATGAAATATTGTCCAAACGATATTAGCACAGGCCTTTCTTTTTCAACTAAGAGAAACTAGCTGAAAAATAAACATAAAAATAAAAATAAACAATCATCCAATATTCAGTTGAAGTTTTTAAAATGAGTACGAACACACTATTGCAAAGTAAAATCCCAGTCTCTCTGCCAGCCTGCATGGTACAAACTTTTCCCATTTGACTTCAGATTGCCCCAGGTGACCGCAGTTCCATCTTCCTTCTTCCCTCTTCGACCATATGGCTGATGCCCACAGAAACTTTCAGAAGCTCGAGCCAGGAAATGGAGTTAATGGTCTTTGAGGCCGTGGCTGTGAAATTTACTTACAAGGAGTAGGATTTGCTGGTACCTGCTCAAAGGAGCCCCTATAGAGAGGCAATGATGGAAAAATACTATAGGAGCTCAGCCTCGGTAAACTGTGAAATTCAATTTAAAACCCATGAGTCAGTTTCTCAGCAGGATGTCCATAGAGAAAAAAATTCCAGTGAACAGAAAATAAAAAGAATATTAAGGAATGACTCCTGATTCTGTTTTTTAAGAGAAAACTGGGAATATCCTGTAATTAAAGTTCAGCACAAAACAAGGAGAGACATTTGAGCAAAGTTGTAAGTTGGAGAGCCTCTATAAAAGTAACGAACATGATCAATGTGGAGACACTGTCAGTTGTTTTCCAAATCTCACTGCCTGCAAAGATGAAGATCCTCTACCAGAGTAGACTCCTCTGGGAGCCGTGTGTGGAAAAGCCTCTATGGGGCATCCATCCCCTGGGAATCACGTCAGATTTCACCCAAACACTAACTCTGTTAGTATAAGGAATATGGGTGAGCCTGGGATTCTCCTTCATATTTAAGGATTTCTGAAAGTAGTCACAATGGAGAGAAATGCTATAAATACAAGGAATGTGGGAAAGTCTTCTGTTGCTCAGCTATCAGACACATGTCAGAGGTCACACTAGACAAATTCAATATACATGTAAGCAAAGAATGTGGAGAAGTCTTTAGCTTTCTTTGCATGTGGCAGGCAGACTCTGCCAAAGCCTTCACTTCCTGGAATTGACAACTTTGGATATTTCACTCCTTTGAGTTTGGGCTGGACTAGCAACCGTGCTTCTAACCAAGAGAACATGGCAAAGATGATGGGCTACTAATTCTGTGATTTGGCTACACAATAGTGTGCTTGCTGTCTTGCTAGCAGACTCCTTTGCTAGCTTTGGCAAAGCAAAATTATATGTTGAAGAGGCCCATTTGGCAATGAATGGAGGGCTGCCTTAGGCAGCAACCACCAAGGTGCTAAGTACAACTAAGTTCCTCAGTCCAACATTGTTCCAGGAACTGAGTCCTTCCAACAACTACATGAGTTCATAGGGGGAATCCTTCTTGCATTGAGCACATAAGACCCAAGCCCTGCTTTCTCTGGAATGCAGCCTGAGACAGAGCTTGCGTCCCAGGATCCAGCAAGCCACCCCTAGAATCCCGATCCGCCAAAACTGAGAGATAATAAATATGTGTCTTTTGAAGCCAAGAAACTTGTGGTCACTTGTTACGTGGCAACAGATACCTAATATTCCTGGTCCCTCACCCAGGATTTAAGGACACTATATTTATTGTAAGAAATCTTATACATATAAAAATTGAGCTTTTAAAATTTATTCTACATATAAGAACATGCACTGTAGACGAACCATCAAAATCTAAGGAATATGGCCAAGGTACTGTTAACCTTACACACTTTAAGACATATGAGAACTCATACTACAGAAGACACATGTGGAAATATCTTCACGAATCATTTACATCTTATTGTATGTGTGAGAAATCACACTGTAGATAAGGTGCGTGGATATAAGGAGTTTGAGCCCATTCACAAGTTTTTGTTTTTTTTTAATGTTAGGTAACATGTGAATCTTAGAGTATGGGAAAACCCTGTGAATATGAAAAATGTAGGAAAATCTAATTTGTCCTTTATCTGCAGGACACGTATGAGTATACCACTGTGGCAAATCCTTAATGATCAGCATTTCACTCAATGCACCCGGGGAATACCAGAAGAGATCTTATCAAGAAAATCTTTTTAAATATCCCTTTCCTTCATCTATAACTCATCCTTAAAAAATGGCTCTGTAGCTCATTAATTTCCACATTTTGTATTCTGATAGTTTAAAGTGAGAAATATTCCTTTAAGAACCTTTTCAGCTACAGCATATAAATTTTGATATGTAGTGTTTTGATTATGTTTCAGTTATATAGAGTTTATTTTATTTCTCTTAAACCCACAGGGGACTTAAAGTATACTTTAAAAATTATCTCTAATTTTTTCAGATTATGAAAGAAATATACATTTATTACAGAGAATTCAATCTTTTACATTGAAGTATAAATTTACATTTACTTATTATTGGCCAAAGTTAACATTTTGAGCTATTTATTTTCAGCCTTCTTTCTGTGCAAAAAGAAAGATTGTAAAGGAGAAAAAAAGGTAAGTATAAGGAGAGTTCATTCAGAGGGAAGTCCTTTCTGAATAAAATAAACTATTCCTTGTAGACGACGGTAGTAAATGGTAATAGAGGGCAGAGATTGAATATGTACAATGAGATGGAGGCTACACTTCTAGAATACTAAATGTATCAAGGGCTTTTAGACATGTTTCACCTTGTGAAAGCAGTTGTGAATTTTTTCCACTTATTTTAAGACCTAGGGTGGGAATGTTGCTGAATTAGGATAAACTTACCCCTGCCCAGCCCTTCAGAAGCCATTTTTCCACTGAGGAAAGAGAACTCCTAAGCCCCAAAATGGTAAATATCTCTTGTGCTCCCTTCCTAGCCAGTTTGGGGACCCATTTTAGATGCACAATCCTCTTCATGCTTTATAATTTAAAAAAGATTATTTGCTTTTCCAATTATAATAATGACAGAAAATAGCCAGTCTGTGGGCAGTTGCTATAGTAACCAGGAGCATCTTAACTTCTAAGAGGGAGATGGACACTTGACTCTGAATTTTTGCTTCATTTTTGGAAGTCAAGATGCAGTTAGTCATATGCTTTGCAGATTCCACTTCTGACTGCGAACCATAAACTTTGCATGTGTTTGAGTGTGTGTAATTTGTGCATGCATACATATGCATAAATATTAATACACATCCATAAAAGACACCAATCATCGCTCATTTTTGAACTAAATTACTTTCCGACAGTGACATGTGAAATTAATTGAATTGTAAACAATATCCAAGAGATAGATTTAACACATGGCTTCTCTTTATTATGAATTTTTTTGAACTGGTTCTTTCCCTTAAAGGACTAAAGGATGCTTGATAGCTCTGCATTACGCAAATGCATTTCTTCCAGAGAAAGAGAAGTGACTGTCACTGGTGAGACGACTGATTGCCCATGTTTGCAGGATCCTGGACCACCTGAGCAGGAGTGTGGGAGACGAGGCTGGGTAGAAAGAAGGCAAGCATTTTTAATCAGGAAAAAAAAAATAAACATCAGGTGGCAACCTGAAATATGAGATAAATTTGATAGCCAAGGATGTCCAGCCGAAACTTGCAGATGGACAGGTTGGTTTCAGCAAAGTAATCCAGTTCTTGGAAAGTGCACTTTGAAATAGACAGCTTTACAATGTCGAATGATTGAGAGACTTTGAAATTCCAAGCAAAGTCATAAAAATATTCCTGCTTTAAAAAAATATATATTCCTGCTCAAATCTATCATGGCATTTTAAGGAGTGCTGACTCTATAAATTCTGACTTTTATCAACAGCACTTCAATAATGTTCAGAAAATAAACTTCACGGGAAAACCTCGGGTGTTCAATTAGTGTTAAACGTTTTAGGGCAGAAACTGAGATAATGAAATTATGAGGACAACGGCAGCTTAACATTTTGTGGCTCACGAGAGATTTATGCATTCCAATATAACCTCGAGCTACGCATATGGCATAATAAAAAGAATGGATTCCTGATGGGAGCATGGGGTAGAGAATTGGGCTGTACTTGTCTTAATACTAGTTCTTTGTCTTAACAGAAAGGCTACAAAATCCCTGCCCCTAACTTATTCTCACTACAAATTCGAGCTTTACTCCCCCAACCCCCACCATTATTACTCAAATCATGTTTGAATGGCATATAGCTTCTTTTGAAACAATCATTTCCTCTTTAGTGTAAATTGCATTAGACTCCCAGGAGTCCGGTGGGAACTGCCGCTCTGAAAGAAGTCAAGGAGAGATGCCTGGCCTCTGTACTAAATAAGAAGAATGAGAGTCGCTCTCACACCAGCTTTCCAGCATTTCTGCAGGAGGGCAAAACTGACTCCGTGGTGGTAATTGTCTCCCTGCCAGGGGCATCTGGCTGTCCTCTCAAGGCCTGGCGTGAACACAGTGTTTTTGGGGGTGGGAGGGGTCCATCTTGGAGTACCCCTGTGGCTCTTTCAGAATTTCTCTCAAGGCTCATTAGGTTGGAGGACTGTCGGAAAATTGGAAAGGCCTCTTGTACTCTTTCACTCTGCCTACCAAGGCGTCCCCCAGCAGTGTGCCAAAATTAAAGGACTGAACGCGGAGGCTGCCAGTGGGCTTGCTCTTAGTGGGTGACAAACAATGGAGCAGATTTCAAAAAGATAATTTGGAAATGTTGAGCAGCTTTACTTGTGCTGACTAAGGTTACTCTTGCAAGATTGGTGTTGTTATGATAATGTATTGCTGTTGCTTTGTAAAATTACTATGGAATTATACAATTCTAGGGGAGAAATGACCTCTTTTATTCCAGTGACCTTGTTGAGGTTCCTGTTTCTCTTCCGAGTAACTGTTACTAGGCGGTAAAGTGCGTATTCACACACTGCTACGTGTAAACCATCTTCCCAGTACAAGCTCATGGTGGGTAGGAGAGTTAAACTTCTCAGAGACACATTCTCTGAAATTCTACACAGAGTGGAATCATCTTCAACATCTTTGATCCTCAGTGTCCTGTATGAATGGATGTAAGGGCTACTTTAAATGACTGTTGTAAGAATTAAATAGTTATATGAAGTACTTAGCACAGTGTCTAGCACATAGGAAAAATCTACAAAACAGCACCTTATTCTGTGAAACTGATTTGAGAGATTAACACTGTCTTTAGAACTAGGAGCTGGCCCCTGCCTTTAGTGATATACAGTCCATAGCACCCTTCCCTCTTGAGGGGGAGTATCGGTGGGACACCTCCCTTACCCCTCCTGTTTTTCTTTTCTTGTTTTTTTAATTCTCGCTAATGATACACCCGGGATCCTACTTCCGTGTCAGACCATTGGTAATGGTGGGAAGAGGCATATAATTACAGACCTGGAAAGACCGTGAAGGGACCATTCTGCTTCTAGAATTCTGCTTCTGGAATTACTGACTTAAGTCAGTAATAGCAGCTACCATTTATGGAATCCTTGCTAGGTGTTTGAAAACCTATTTGCAACTCATGTAAGCTTTTTAACAATAGCTGAGATAAGTTTCATTTTATCCCCATTTGATGGGTTAAAAAATTTAGGCATAGAGAGACTGCAAGGCAGTTCATGGAAAATTCAGGACTCAAGCAAGCTCCCAGCTAAAGCAACCCCATGGTATCAATCACAATAGAATCCCGCCTTGTATGTAGCAACCTAGGTAGCTGTCTGTGCCCTTCACAGTATCTTTATGGATGAGCAGTCGTCAGTATTTAGTAGTCCGTGCACTGGATCAAGGAAGATTCCTTGTACTTGCTTGTGATTTTCACCCCTCTGTGTTGCATTCGTTTTGCATGGGAGTCTATGGAGACTGGAATAGAGAAAACTGTATTTCTGATCATAGCAACTATTTTCAATAACATGAAGTTTAAGCAACCTGTAAGCTTTCTTTTCTACCAGTAAAATTATCCCCAATACTTCAGTGTTATATGGGAGGGGACATGCAGGAAAATCGGCAGTGGGATTGTCCAATAAAAGGAGGCCCACAAGGGTAATTTTGACTCAGTCCAGCAGGGGGAGCTCTGGAGTCCATGTGGATCACAACGCATCCTGCGGAACAAGCAAGCTGGTGTTTATGCCTTCAAACCCGTCAGTCACTGGTTAGGGCCACCCCAAAGGGACGTAAATTTCCAGGCGCCTCAAGCTGTCCGTGCGCATAGAGCAGGCTCCTTCTCCCTAAGGGCAGCCCTCAGACAAAGAGATGCAGCGCTGGCTATTGGGGGCTGGTGTGGTGAAAAATGGAGAGTTCTGAGGGGTGGCAGGGCAGGGGCCTGGAAAGCAGTTGCCTTGCTGACTAATGTGGGGAGGGCAGAAGGATTTCTCCTGCGATGCTCATTTCGAGATCTGTTAGTTCCCGTATCTCTCAGGGCCTCATTTACTACATCTCCCGTCAAGCAAGGAGAGAGTCCTCCCTCTATCTGAGAAGTCACACAGTAGTGTTAAAAGCCCATTGATTTTGTGGCACATTCACAATGTAGCACCCACTAGCTATGCAATGAAGGCAAGTTGCCTGACACCCTGAAACCCCCATCTCCCCACCTAGCGACTAGGGATACAGCACACACCACCGAGGTTTTAAGGGCTGGGGGGCTAAGGCCTTAAGCTGCCGGCAAGTGCCTGGCATGCCACAAACGCACGGACTAAGTGTCGCAGTGAATTACTTCTCTAACCTGCTCTTCCCCAACTGACACAGAGGAAAGCGGATAAAATGCTTCCTTTAAATAATTTCTGACGCTGTCCAATTAGGGAGGCCCATCCCTAGCGGGCAGCTTCTGAGTGTCTGTATCAGAAACCCATCATTACCCTACATAGAAACAATAAGTCATTTCTGGCCATATCGATGTAACTTAATTTTTTTTTTTCTTGAATTGTGTCAAAACTGATCATTGATCTCAGGGTGAAAACCATTTCTGAAAGGTCACCTGTATTCCTCAGCGCTGTGGGACGCTTCTATTTGCGGGTGGACCGATTCTATAGCTCAGGGCGAGGACACGTAAAGATTCCATCATCAGCTAAGTGGCTGTTCACTGCGCGTGCCAGGGCCTCCAATAGCGGAGGTCTGCGTGCATCAAACCAGGAGCTGAATTTGCTTTTACTTGATAGAGCACGGCTGTCAAGGCTGCTCACGAAGTGTTTTCTAATTTGAAAATAACAGCATGACCCTGTAAATGGTAGTAACCTTATCAGTTAGCATCATATAGAGGAAACACAAATGAAACTGTTACTTTTCATGCACTTGACATGGTTAAATGCAGGAAGGGAAAGTTTCCACTGGCTGTGAGATTTCAGCAGCTGTTACCCACCAGGTAAATGGAGGATCTGTGGCCCAATTCAATAGCATCTAAAAGGGCATCCTGTAGCCCTACTTCCTTTTTCTGGAATAGATAAGAGGAACTTGAAAGCAGCACCTTTGTTAGGTCAAATTCAAGTTAGAATATGTGAAATTCTATTTTTGCTTTTTGTACATAAATAAACTCATAATCCTGCACTGTATTAGTATATACACCACACACACGCACACACACAGATAAGCACACACACACAGACACACACGCACTGCCCTCCCTTCCTCACTGCACATTTATTTTGCCACATCCATTTTTCCCGCAGGTCTTCCTTGGCATTTACCATATAAGTGCACGTTTGTATATAAACAAGCCCTGAAAAGCGATTCCTTCTATCATTTCCTCTAAGTAATCAGGGTAGCTCCATGCTCTCATCTCACAAGTTGCCAAAAATTGTGTTCACTTATGGCTTGCTGTGGGATCTCGAATTTCTCTGTGTGTGTGCGTGTTCCTCTAACTGATGCTAATGAAAATTATGCATGCATGTTATGGGGAGAAAGCCCTGTGGACACTCTCTCCCCATACACATTTAAAGGCTGGATAGAAAACCAAAATATCACTTTACTGTTTATTTTTATCACACGGGTTTTTATTAACCAGCTCTTGCATGATGATGTCCAGGCGTCTCACTGGCATGATTATGCTGATGGAGAACATGTGTCGCTAATCTCCGATCCTCTGATCCCAAGGCCGGGCTTGGGAAAGCTGCTGTGTGGGCAAGGATTGTAAGCCTTCTGCAGCTATGGTGGATGTGGAATTGTAAAAATCAATTGCAGGTGATTTGGCCCATCCTGGAATTGCTCTATAACTGACGCAAAATTACAAAGGTAATTTTTGGCTGCAAAATGACAAAGGTCTCTCTATATGTCCTCAAAAAGCCTCTTGCGTTCACACAGTGCTAAGAGGAATTCTTTCCAAAAAGAAACTGTACAATATCCTCATTAACCTTCTCCTCTAATTGTGCTTTTTAAACATTCTCTTTTTACCCCCCTCCATCCCTTTGGAAAAGTTGAAGTAATTCTTAAACAAGCAGCAGTTTCGTAGCAGAAAATTTTATCTTCAGCATAGTCTCAAGGGTATAGATTATTAGATCATTTAACCAATTAAGGAAAATCGATAACTTCTTGATTCACCTCTAAGGTCCCTAAACACTCACATCCTATAATTCCACAATTATTCAAGCTCCTAAATACACTTGCCATATTGCTTTTTGAAGAAGACTCTTAAACAGCTATGCATAATATGGAAAGCGATCCCTTTATGGTCAGGTGGGAGTTATTTGTACTTCCGCCTCAATGTATGATTAAATATGATTAGAGATATTGTGTTGTAATAAGGTAACCTTGGAAAGACCCCTAGGGGAAACCGTGGCTGATGGATTCATTAGTTTAAGCTTGGGAAATGAACGCAGCTGCTGAGCAGAATCCAAGGAGTAGAAATGAGAAGAGCGATCCCTCGGGCAGGTGCAGGCCTCTGTGGCAAAGTCCTTGATTGTAACCAAGCCTGGGGAGTGGGGAGGTTGTGGTGTGTAGTAGCTTTGGTAGGAAAGCTAAGAAAATAGCAGAGTCATGTACTGTATCCATAAAAGGACCTATGCAAAGGACTGAAGCAATTAGCTATTTAAGAACAAGCTCAAACTGGGCACGATGGTGTATGCCTATAATCCCCACATGCTGGGAGGCTGATGCAGGAGGACCACAAGTTCAAGGCTAGCCTGGGCAACTTAATGACTTAGTGAAACCCTGCCTCAAAATAAATTAAGAAATTAAAAGGGCTGGGGATGTAGCTCAGTGCAAAGGCCCTGGGTTCAATCTCCAGTACTGAAAAGAAAAAAATACTGAATTGGGTGTACACTAATTGTACAGCAAACACTTGTGCTGTGCTTACTCTGTGTGAGGTACGTTGCCCTGGTGCTGTACATCAGCCGGTTTAGTTTTTAAAGTAACTCTGAGAGGTAGATAGTATTAGCTTTCATAACTTTGTTCCAGGTGAGAAAACTGAGGCTTGGAAAAGATGAAAAGACCAGGGTCCAAGGTCCAGGGTCACACAGCTGTAGTAACAGCTTGCCGGGATGGATTCAAATTCAAGTAGGCTGATCTCAGGACCTCTCTTTGTACTACTCTGACATAGGACTTCACTGATTCGAAGTACCAAAATGGCAGCACTAACGTGACCATATTAGAAGCTCAAGAAATAAATTCTACATGGGAGCGTAAGCACAAGGAAGCAGGGACCGCGTGATCTGTGTGCCTTGGAATCACGTTTCTCATAGCTGTACCGACAGAAGAGCAGCTGCCCCGCGCTGAGAGGGAAAGCCAGCGTGTGTGTTCCCGGCTTGCCCCGCACAGCGCCTGGCGCTAGGACGCTCCCACTCCCACGGCTCTTACATACGCAGGACTCTGGGAAGCAGAGGTTAAAGTCCCTATGCCTAGGGAGCGGCACGCTAGAGCGCAGCAGATCTCTGGAGGTGTGGAACCAACAGCCAGAGTAAAGTAAGAGACCGTGTGGAGTTTGCACGTGGGTCCCAGAAAGGAGGTCGCCCTCTTTTCTCCCCTTGCTAAGGGATCAAGGCAAGGCTAGGAAGGCAGTTACAGATTCAGACTACGGGTTGGTGTCAAGCTCGAAATCCTTTGCACGCTCTCCTTCGTTCAGGGTGCACTCACTTGCTTAGCGATTCCCTCTTGCTCCGTGGCTTTAATGCTGCCTCTGTCCTGTTGTCTACAAGATTTATATCACTAGCCTTGTGCTTTCCCTTTCCTGTATGATGTCAACTTCCATAAAATATGTAATAAATGCCCAGCATCCAAAACTTCACTCTTGATTTCAACTTCCCCACCCCACACCCCTTCCTTCCTAGGTCCTCCAAGTTTCAATAAATAGCACCAACATCCGGCTAATCACAGGTTCCATAAAGCCAGGCAGTATCATGAATTCCTCTTTTCCTGCACCTCTCCACTCTTCATTCAGTCTGCGAGTCCGTCCTGTGAGTTATCTTCAAAATGCTACAAATCAGTTGTTCCCAAACTTGCCTACACATTGGAACCACCCAGAGAACATCAAAAATTGATGCCTGTGTCCTATTTTCACCAATTCTGATGCAGTTGGTCTGAGACGAGGCCTAGGTTTCAGCAGTTTGAAGATTTGCGCTCCAGGTGATGGCAATCTACAGACAGCGTTGGGCACCTCTGCGTGGATCTTGAGATGTGTACGCCGCAATTTTCATTGCTGACGTTTGGGTGATCGCAGTGGTTCCCCACAGACCCTAAGATCTTTTTGCTCGGCCTGTCCAGCATCCCTTTTCCACACAGTTGCTAGAGTAATCTAGTTAGGGTGTACACCACAGCAAGCCCCCTCCCTGTGTAAAACACCCCTGTGGCTTTTTCCGCAGTGGAGTAAAGCGCAAACCCTTTACTGAACCTTCAGCGTTCTGTGGATATCATTTCTTTGCTCCTCCCTGACTTCATCTCTTTAACCCTCTCTCATTCACACGGTGCTGCAGCCGCACAGCCTCTTCCTGGATTCCCTGATGTGCCGCGCTGATTCCCATCTCAGAGCTTTCATGTTTGCCCTTCCTTCTGCTTAAATCTCTTCACTGCTGCCTTGCTTGTCATTCAGGTATTGGCCTGAATATCACTTCCTCAGAGAAGCCTTAAATAAAATAGGTCCACCCCCATCGCTCACTCACATCTTCCTCCTTTTCTTCCTCCCATTGAGTTAGTGTATTTGTTTACACACCGTGCGTGCGCGTGTACATTTCTCGCCCTGCTTGATCAAGATTGATAAAAGTGTAACCCTTATTTGTTTAGTTCGCTCCGGCCTTACCAGTATTTAGCGCAACTCTTGCCCTTAGTAAATGGTTTTATTAAGTAGATCTTAGCTATCTGACTATCGGATGACTGAATGTATTATTCAGAAAGATAGGTTTGTCCAGCAGCCTGAAATGCATGGTTTTCAATTCAGTCAGTGGTCCTATGACTTGGGGCTTGTGCCTACATTACATGAGCAGGTCAAGACCTAAAGCTGAAATCTGGGCGCTGTATTTTCTTTGTGTTTAGGAAATGTCTTCAACTCCTTTGTGGGCTCGTGTGGGAAGGGGGTAGGCAGCGCGGTAATAAAATAGGAGGGTGTAATGGTCAGAATAGTCTGGCTCATGCTGAGGTAACAAACGGAACCAAAATCTCCAGTAGCTTTAACACGACAGAAACATTTTTTCTTATTCATGAAACATCTGCCATGGGTCCGGGGAATTCTCCAGGGATCTTCTCCTCCATTCGACGGCTCTGCGCTCCAGACTGCCTTGCTCTTAAGACAGCTCCACATCAACACAGAGAAGATGGACAGCTGCTTGCCATTCCTTAAGTATGTTCACGTTCACTAGCCAAAACGCGTCGCAGGGTGTTCCCAAGGAGAGGAGAATGATAAAGGGAGCGAGTAGGAAATTCTACCACAGCCATCAAGAAAAGAAAGCCAAAGAAAGAAACACTGAGGAAACGTTTTTTAGGGCATGAGCCTGGTGAAAGCCTACCGTCTCCACTTCTGGTCAATATTAGAAATGTAGGAATGAAACTGTATTTCTAAAACCAGATATACGTAACAAGCAAGGAGCTGCGGTAGAAATCAAGTTCATTAGTAGTCATCTCACAATTCCTTAGTGTTTTTCAGTCTTGTGTCTTAAAGCACTGAGAGCTTCAGTGCTCTGTCCTTCAGAGAGAGAGTTCTCAGGGCGGCCTTTGTGATGGAAGACATTAGAGGTTTCCTGCTTTATAATTCCATTTTGTGTCCACTGGATTACAGCACCAAACTCTCCTCATAAAGTATATTGCGTATGACAGGAAAGCCAAATGGACTCTTGTCAGATTTCTCAAAAAACTTCCAAACCTCATGACCTCAAAATCGAATTATTGGAAGGTTTGTGATCAGGGTCTCCCTCGACCCATCAGCAGGTAATTTAGGGTGCAGCTGAGCGGTCCCTAACCGGTGCCGCACAGAGGGGTTGTCGTATCTATGTGTGAATACTGCACTTACTCTCATCTTGTTCCAGGTGCACTTCGACTCAATAACTTTGATCTTTCAACTCACTCAAATCATTTTTTAGGCTACTTTCTTCCTTGGTTCCTAGGTTCTGCTTAAATATTGAAAGAAATAAAAGACTCTTGGCTGTAAAAGCTAACCTAGAAGCCAAAGTTGTACAGAATTGTGACCAGAATCATGGAATGAATTCTCCTACCAGAACTGTGGCAAGAATGAAGTTTGTGAACTGAAGTACTACTGTACTTTAATCTAAATAGATGGCTTTGGAGACATAAATCTCACGAAGAAGCCCACGTTTTCTTACCTTTTCATGACTCAGTTCAAAATTTCTCTGTTCTCTTAGGATTACATAAGGACAATATCAGAAAAAAAAATTCACTTGCTGGTTTACTTTAAATTTACTTTAGTGGTATTGACAAGTCAAAATGAAGAAAATAATCACAGTGATGATTTCAAGGTTATAAAATACTGTTTGGGTAACGTTAGCATTTGTGGTCACAGAAATGCCATTTAGTGAATGAATTCAGGCATTCGCTCAGTGTTCCCTTGAAAAAGAAAACAGTTCTTAGTGTGTAATCTTCACCCCAGGAACATAGCCCTCATCCAGCCAGATACGATCCCCCAAGCCACCTAATGTTTATTTTGTAAGTCACAAAAGCTAGGCTGAGCTATGGGGTTGAGGATATTCTGTCATAGTTCAGTATTACCTGGACAGCCCATAGACACATCCAACAGGGCATCTCTCCTCATGCACATCCTACGAACCCCTATTTCCTACTGCAGTGAGCTGTGTCTTGTTCACCCAGTATCCCTTGCGTCTAACATATTCTTTCATACATGCTTATGGGGTGCATAAATGAACATAGATTTTGATGACATAAAAGCCCCTCCATTTTTCTAGTTATTAACTCTGGGCCTATGGACAGTATTATTATTGGCCTGTGCAGACTGGTAGATCAAGAAATTTAAGTTACTTTTCTGGCTTTATTCTTAGAAAACAATGAAGTATTTTTGCATGCAATTGTTTGGGTGGATCTGTAAGTGCATAGTATGTATGCTTTTTTTAATCTCACAGCTCTCTACTTGAGAATATTTTTTCTATAAAATAGTGAAAGTTCTCAAACTGGTGTTTGTGTGGTCTCAAACAGTAAGTATAAGCATTTTTCTACTGAATAGTACTTTAAAATGTGTTTACAAATAGATACATTTGTAAATATGCATAAATGTACAGTTTTTAAAGTCTAGTTTTTTGTATGTGTTTACTTCTTTTAACTTTATTTCGGAATATTATAAAGATACTCTAAAAGGTATATGTGTGCATTATGTACTTAATTCAATAAAAAATGAATAGTTGAGAAATTAAGAGCAATAAAAACAAAAAAGGCAGTTAGGGGTTATAAGATTACACTACCATAGAGTTGGATACACAAAAATGCAAGTCATGAAGTCCTACTTACTTGCTCTGAGCTCTGTCATGGGCAATGTACAAACCAGAATACAATGTTCTTATTCTTTAGATAAAGCTAGGTGCTCACGAATTATCCAACTTTTCCTGATACTGAAGCCTGAAAGGAATTTGTCATATAGGTCTTCATAGAGAAGTCACTGCATGACGAGGCTGATAAAACCTTGAACAATGTCCTTATAGAAAATACAGTGAGCTTTAGGAATGCCCTGACAATGTCCCTCAAAACAGGCTGAAGACATTGAACTCAATGTAAAAGCAATTCAACACAGGACCAATTGGATGAGGTTTTAGGGACATAGGTCCCTGCCATCTAGCTTAATCCCAAGATAGAGTTTTAGGGGGTCAGGAGCTCTAGTAGACATCACGATGCCCCCATAAATTGTCCCTTCAACTAAGATTTGGGCAACTATTGCCTGACACCGAGTTCAAGATGATGTTATTGATATGGGAAATGCCCTTAGGAGCCATGGATGCCTGAGGTCTCAGGAAATGTTGTAAAGATACAAACCAGTCAGACTCAGAGGTGCTAGAAAACTTACTGGTTTTGTCGGATGTCCTCCAGCATCAAATTCAACACGTGGCTCAAATACAGCTGTAACTGCTTATGTAGAAAAGAATTAAACCTATAAAAGAAAATTCAATATAATATCCAGGGAAATCTTTTAAACATTTTTTTGGTGGTGTTGTTTAGTTACACATACAGATACTGAAAATTAAAGGGCATCAATTTTAAAAAGCAGATATAACAAACTTAAATTTGCTTTTCGGTAAATGATAACTTCTTTAAAACTAATTCCAGGATCAAAATTGCTTAATTAAAATCCAAATTCACAGTCAGTAGTCTTGTGATCGAAGCTCAAGGATTCACGATCAATTAAATGATTTAATCTCAGAAGCAATGACGCAGAAGGAAATTGTGTTTTATTATTTTCAGGAAATATGTAGCATTTAGAATGTATTTGCAGCACAGCTTACATGCTTAACTAGTAGAGGAGAGAATCCCATAACATGTACCAGTGGGGCTTGGACTGCTATTGTGCGTGCTTGGACACAAAGAGAGCCAGCTGGTGGGGTCCATGACAACAGGGAGGCCTTGTGTCATTCACATCGGCCATGCTGGATCTATAGAAAGCTCTTCCATCGTATTTAGGGTTTTAAAGATCTGTCAGATGGCGCCACAGCAGGCTAATCCGATGGCATGTTCTGAAGGCATTAATTTTTTCCCCTGCTAAATAGTGGAAAAAAGTGAATTTTAGTAATTAATAGGCACTTACCCTTCTTTCGTCATATTGTCAGCTTCAGTTGGTTTCTCTCTTGCCATTAACATGTCTAATGCATATGTCAAGCGCAAGCCTGACACGCTAGTGGCAAACAGAATATTATGTGAAGGCGGCAATGTGTTAAAACAATTGAGCGAGCAAGCACTAAAGTTTGCTGCTCGGGCCATATGTTGCAGTGTTTAATTTCCCGTAGTGGAGAAACATGGTTGTCAGAGAAAAAGATGATGAATACATTTACTTTGGGCAACTTATTACAATGAAGAATGACTTTCCAGAGGAAGGGAACAGGAGAATTAGGCTTGCATGCCGAGCATATGGGAGGCATTCAGACACAGGCAAGGGGAGCAGGACTGCATGCTTTCAAATGAAAGATATTTAATCAATGCATGTGGCTGGTGTTGACATATGGAAGTGAGAAATGGGTTTTGATTTGGAAGACAGGAAGAAGGTTAACGGTAGTACAGGTGGTTACAGAATGATTGATGCTTTGAGTAACTAACAGAGAAAGAAAAAGTGTAACTCTTTTGGTTGGGCAACAGACTCCAGAGAACGATGTAATTTAGAAAAATACAGGACATGAAATGATCCAGGGCAGGTCACCCAGCTACAAGAAGAGATGACAAGCAGAACAAGCCGGGGAGCCAGTGGGATGATCAGATAATGGTGACAGGGATGTGCCAGGGAGCTAGAGGACCAGGGTCCTACCAGGGGGCAAATCAGAAAGGGCTGAGGCTGGGGTGAACAGGGTTACTACCCAGGGGATCATGATGGCTAGCAATCTTCCCAGCCTAGAGTTGGTACAACTGTGATTTGCTCCCCTACAGGAGACTGGGAACATCCAGAATGCCACTAAAAGTTGGAGAACAATGTCATCTGTTGATATCAAGGTCCTACCAGGGTACACGAAACGCAAACTAAATGTTTGTATGTTTTCTGCCCCTAACAATGATTACTAAACAGGTTTGGGTAATCATTTTCTTTCCTTGGCTCCCAAAACACATAGGTTGGAGCTCTTAAATTACCTTTATCCCCTGGTATTTAATCCCACTCTTCCAGGGGTGAAAGGTTAGCTCATGAACTCAGTAAAGCAACATATGATTTAGTATTCAATTCCTGCCTTCTCCACTTGTTTTTGGTAACTTGGTTAGGGAGATGGTTGTGGGCAGACAATGTTTCAGTAGAAGTGATTTTGATCACTAATGTTTATTACCAAGAATATGTGATAACCAGATCCTACTCAAAATACCACGAATACCTACACTCAGTATATACTGTGTTATAAAAAGACATTGTGCTAAATTGGTGCCTCATAATGGTTCATTTAAAGTGTGATTACAGTAATGGGTTTAACAGTGAAAGGTAATGCATTGTTCTTTTTTAAACTGAAAGCACTTGCTAGACAGTTGAAGTGACGATTTAGCTAATGAAATCTTTCCTTTTTTTAGACTTAAACTTCTCATGGGTCAAAGAAATTAGAAGTCTCCCTTCAGATGTTTCAAATAGGGGGTGTTAAAATAAATGTACTTTTAATAATAATCCTTAATGGGTTTGGGGAGGTGTGAGAAGGTGAAGAGAGACGGTGAGGGACTATTACATGTGGAAAGTGGGAATTCTGAAACACAAGTATTTGCCTACAACTCAGAGAATGCCCATCTGATTTCACATTTGCCTTTTTTTTTGATCTTTAGTCCTTACATTTTTGTGAAGATTAGGTTTTAGCCAAGGAGAGCCTATGAGTTGCAGATGGTATTGATTAAATTCTGAGCATGAATCTAAATTGATCTAACATAAATTACCCTTGAAACTGAAGAGGAAGAATGAGTGATTAAGGGAAAGGCTAAAAATGAGGATAATTAAATCTAACTACCAATTCTTTTGTAGACAGGTCCTTATAACGACGAATAAATAGTGCCTCAGTTTCCTCCATCAGAAAACAGAGAAAATACATTCCTTTCTCATCAGGTACTGTGAGGCTGAATTACTGCTTGATATCTACTTGGAAATCTTCACACAAAAGGTGCTATGGGATGTGAAATGAAATGTTAACATCCAATATCACATAGGTCTCGCTCTCTATTCCTTTTCAAGTGTCTGCCACTTTTATTTTCAACAAGTATACCTTTTGCCCTGCCACTTTGGGTGC
The DNA here is from genome assembly GCA_028451465.1 of Erethizon dorsatum. Taxonomy (NCBI): domain Eukaryota; kingdom Metazoa; phylum Chordata; class Mammalia; order Rodentia; family Erethizontidae; genus Erethizon; species Erethizon dorsatum. Next base: position 31,730,528 of record CM051835.1, on the reverse strand, counting down.
TATGACTAATTCTCTAATGTCTAAAAATTGCACTTGCAGACAAAGTGACAATGGACAAGGAGCTGCCATTACACCCCTTAAAAATAATTTATATCTTATTTTTAACTGAACATAGACTGTACTCTTGGGACTTTGATGAAGGATCCAGCAAGCAGCAGGCTAAAACAATATCTATTTAAGTCATCAGAACCTGTGAGTTTAAGATAGGAACAAGAGCTTCAAAAAGGGCGTGAGTGATCACTATTCTTTTTTTTCTTTTTTTTGTGGGTACCGGGGGGTCGACCTCAGGATCTCGCGCACCAGGAGGTGCCCGTGCCACTGAGCGATATCACTGGCCCCTTTTTCGTATGTGGGTTCCGGGAGTCGAACTCGGGCTCTTGCGCTTGCCAGGCAGGCGCTTAAGCCGCTGAGCCATCTCACCAGCCCTGATCACTATTCTTATTGTTAAGGTACATGTACTCTATGCACATCCAATTTGAGTACGGAAAAATAAAATCAGTTCAATCCTTGTAGGGCCTGAGTACAGTGTACTCAGCAGGGACTGTGGTGAGCTGTCAAATTGCTGGAGAGAAATAAATGATCAGTATGCCAGCTCTGATTTTTTTTTTTTTTTGGTGTTTTTCAAAAAAATCTGGAAATATGGATCTTTATGTGAATTCTTCCAAAACTTATATGTTGCTGACAATTTAAAAATGATATTGACTACCAAACAATAACAACAACAACAGAAAAGCATATGTGCAAGCTGCACATGAACTCTAGGTCATGTTTGCTACTTTTGATTTGAAAAACATCTCGTGCCACAGTGACGTCCTTTTCAGATAAATGCTCAGAATTCGTGGATTTTCTCACTCTCTGGGGCAGATCTCTTTCTCATTGACTGGGCGGAAGCCCTCCCCACATGAAGAACCACCCTTAATTCACCTCATTAACAATGTTTGCTGCAGGCCAACTACGCCAGGCACTGTCAGGATACAGAATGTGAGCGACACAGGCCCCTCCTCACACTGCTCACAAATCGGGAGGAAAGATCTGCAAAACTCACGAATGCCCACAACAGAAGGGGGAGTGAAACAAGTGCCAAAACGGAAGCATAGACCAAGTGTGCGGGGCTCGGAGGAAGGAGTGAAGACGTACAGCTGTGGGCTTCAGGGAAGCTGACCTCAGAGACGGAGATGAGCCACGTGCATGGCTTTCAACAGATGGCGCCACCGGAGGACAGGATGTCTTGCAACGGTTTGTGCAAGGGCACGGGTGTGGGAAGGGTTGGGGCACGTTCAAGGAAGCAGCAGGAGCCAAGTCTTCCCAGAGGGTTATTTGAGTGTGAGGCATTTGTGGAGATGAAGACCGAGCAGAGCAGTGGGCTCCATACTGTGGGGACCCTGGATGTTACAGTGGAGGAGATGCACACAGAAGTGTAAGTATCGAAGGGTACGTGAAAGAGCGTGAACTGGGCAGCCATATAGCTTGTCAGCTCCAATTTACCGGAGCCCGTCTACCCAATGGTGAAGATTTTTGGTTCACGGTGTGTAACCATGGTCAGGTTAATATGGGTGCTGCTAATCTGGGCGCAGATGGGCTGTGCAGCAGGGGTGCGTTCTCACTAGAATCAGCCTTTCTGTCCTAAGTCTGGCATCCGTGATGTCCAGAACTTGTACTCAGTTCACAGGATGATATTTTCTCCCATATTCCTGATGTGCACCAGGGACTGAAAGGCATTTTTCCTTGAACCCTGAAGCATTTGCCTGGAGCTCCAACCAAACCTTCTTGATACTTACTTTCTTTTATGATAGAGTGTAGAAGGAATGCATTCTGTTCAGCTTATTTCAGCAACAGTTAGAAACCATCTCCAATCTATTTGGGCTGCCCCTCACAGAGCAAGAAATCTTTACTATGATTGGAGAACCCAAGGCTCAGAGATTCTCAGGACTTTGACCTTCTTACTCTTGGATACTGCCATTTGAATAGCAGGCTACTTTTGGGGGTACTATTTTCCTTGCTTTTAAATATTGTACCCCTCCTGCCAGCTTTTAAATTTCAAAGTAATTTAAATAATATTAGGTGGAGCATAACACATTTTTTGTCACAAAGGCTGATAACCATGGGAGTGTCAAATCCTCATTTATTCCTTAGACTATTTCTATTGATGAATTATTAATTGTAACTTTATAAGTTTTATTATATATATTTTTTTTGTGGGTACTGGGGGGTCGACCTCAGGACCTCGCATGCCAGCAGGCACCCATGCCACTGAGCGATATCACCAGCCCCTTTTTCGTATATGGGTTCTGGGAGTCGAACTCAGGCCCTCGCGCTTGCCGGGCAGGCGCTTAAGCCGCTGAGCCATCTCACCGGCCCAAGTTTTATTATATTAAATAATGAATGCTTAACAGGAAAAAAATCACAAAAATAAAGAATTGCATTTTTAATATTTATTCAATGCTTATAAAATAGCATCAAAATTTTCAACATAGACTGGTTTTTGGTGTACAAAGTCTAAAAAAGCATAACAAAAAAATTCCTATATGAACTACAATGAAAATACAATAGCATTCTACAAAAAACCCCACTTTACTTCAAATATCACACCTGAATAATAAAAAAATAACTTGTTAATAAAATAAAATAACATAAAATAAAATATCAAATATGTAATGAGTGCTTAGAATGGACATTAACGTTTTCACATCAACTATGTACTTGCTAACAAAACACAAAGGATAGCATTAGAAATAAATTCCTATATGAACTACAATGAAAATACCAATTGTGCTCTACAAAAAAGTCTTTACTTCAATTATCACACCTGAATAATAAGAAAATAAAATGTCAATAAAATAAAATATCAAATGTCTAATGAGTGCTTAGAATAGACATGAACATTTTCATATAAGCTGTTTACTTGCTTACAAAACCTAAGAGATAACATTAGAAATGCAAACCTATGTGAACTACAATGAAAATGCCAGTAGAACTCTACAACAAAAATAATCTTTGCTTCAATTGTCACACCCAAGCAGTTCTTCACACTGAAAATTGCACGTTCCATACACAGGTATCATTTACACTGATAGCATGTATGTTTTGTTTTCCTGTCCTTTCTTGTAGGGCATAGTCGACATCTTTTTGGCTTTCCTGTTGTCATAGTAGGTCTTTGGGATGCTGTGGCTGCCTATTTACCTGTCAGTTCACCAGTGTGGCCACAATTTTTTGCATAGCTCCCTGGGCAGAAACATTTTGTTTTTCTTCTGCTGTAAATGATCTCTTATGAGTTCCAGTCCCAATCCTCTGAGAAAATTTCTCCGTGGTATTTTGCACTTGTTACTTTCTTTGTAAACTATCAAACTATTTATGCCACACATATTTAAGATCAAGTAAACCACAACCATTGCCCAACGATTTGTGTTTTGAGTAACATCATAGTTGCTACATGTTGTAGTCAGGGTTTACAAGGGAATAGATTTAATACAGGATACATAATTTATAGGATTATTTTAGAGTATTTGCCCAAAAAGTCAAATGCAAGAAGAGCACAAGAGATCTGTCCATGCACTAGAGACCCAAAGAATCTAGCTGAGGGCCTGAATGCCATGGTAATGTCCTGCAAGAGTCCATCTGAAAACCTAGAGCCCATGGCAATGTCCTCCACAAGTCCAGCTGGAGACCTAGAGCCCAAGACTGTCTCATGCAAGTCTGTATCAAGGATCTGCCCTAGGAAGGCCCAAAGGTCAGTGGTGGAAGCTAGAAAGTCTGCACCAGCAGGATGAAGGATCTGTGTCAGCAGGCTAAGGGATCTGTACTGGAGCCAGGAAGTGACTCTCAAGGTAAGGACCAGAGCTCCCCTGAAGAGAACCACAGCCATCCTCAGTGACAGCAAGAACCCCAGCTCCTCTGACAACAAGAACAGCTGAGTTCATATCAGGAAAACCAGCATGACAAGCTTCTCCAGGAGAATCAACAGCAGTTCTCCCCTCTAGTTCTCCTTGTATGTTGTTGGCAACAATTCTCAGGTGGGCCTTCCATGCCCAGAAACATGATGATTCAGTTCAGCTGAGTGTTACAAGTTCACCATTAGTTAATCCACTATACTGCATAACTCATCAACAACCGCTCCTCCACCTTTGGTTTCCTTGTAGAAAGTTTCCATGTCAGGCTTCCATTCTGTCAAGATTTCCCTATCAATATTTCCATCATGGTGCAATGTTGACACCAGCAGTACCAATTTGTTTTTGCCATATATGAGGCCAATATAAATCTTTCTAATCCAAAGATTGTACTACATGATTCTTTATTTTGAAATTGCGACATTTCATTTGGAATGAAATGCTTTGTTCCTGTTACAGTTCTGCTTTGTTCCTGTGCCAGTCAACTTGTGCTCTGTTAGCAAATGTAACAACAGTTGGAAACCAATGTCAAATGTCATGTTCTGATTAGTTTAGGAGATGGGTGCAACAAGTCTGTTCACATCATTTGGTTTATTACTCTACAAATAGGGCTGAGTTCCAGAATAGATTTCTAAATTGAAAGCATAAGTATTCATCTACAAGGTCATAATTTTTATGCCATATTTTGACCCATCACTTTCCCATAAGTCTTTTACATTCCTGCAATTACCATGAGAAATCCCTGCTAAGTACAATAGACCTATGAATGCTTTCATTTCGGCTAGTGAGGTATCATAATAAATACATTTTTGATTATGGCTATTGGTGCACACAGAATGTTTTTCTTGTATTTCGCTCTTTGTGTATTTCACAGCATCTTGTAGCATTTTGTCTGTTACAATCTTCAACATTGAATGGCAGTGCTGGCATTCTGTCTAATACACTTCACCCTCACAAGACTCTCACTATATTTTTGGACCTAGTTCTAACACTGGATCATTCCATTTGGTTGCATAATAATTGTGCAACATTTCAACTAGACAAATATGTACTCACATTGCTGTTTTCTTCATCATCTGAATCAAGGAGGCCTGCATTCCCTGTGTCTGTATCAGTTGATTCTTGCTCCATTTCAGTGTCACAGGAACTTTGGCTCACATGGCCAACATCAAAGTCATTATCATCATTGTCATCATCATCATCACCCACCCACACCACTCTTTTGTTATGAAAACATGTATTTTACCATAATGGATCATCTTCATCATCCATCTGTAAGTAATCTGATGATTCACTTTTGATCTCCAAAATTTGAAAATCAGGTTTTTCACCTGCCATTGTACTGAATTAGGCTACTTCTACCAGAAAAATCAAAAGAAAACTTCCTTTTTTTTTTTTTTTTAACAAATCCTAGAGCAGTGTGGGTGTATTATAACCTTGTGAGGCTCAGGTAAACATATGCAAAACCTGTTAGAGCATCACATGGGTGTAAGTCCTGGTTTGACACTTTTACACACATGCACACACCTTGCCTTTCATCGTATCAAGTGAGTAAACACAAAGGTTGCTTCTTGTATCCCCCAGACACAGTTACTGAGAGGCATAGCTGGCTATTATTATGCTAAAGTAAAAATTTACAGTATTAAAGTAAGGCATGTGTTTCTGGAACCCAGTGTTATATTCCATAGTTAAATTAAAAAGACAATACCCTGCTTGCTCAACAGCCACAGACAGCACAACTCTATGCACAACTCATTTCAATCATTGCAGAAAGTTCTATCGGACAGCCCTGAAAGCCCTGCTTTATTAACTAACTGGGCCCAGTCCTGAAATAGGCTGATGTGTTTATACTCACACATTCATGCACAAACACCCATTAAGCTGGTGCAGCTTTCTTTACCTTCAACTCCCACCTGCCTGAAAACGGGTAAGAGAACAGAGGAAGAAGGGAGTGCTAGTCACGGTACTGGTGTAAACACCAAGGGATAGATACTTGACTTGAAAAATTCATCATAATGGAATGCAAACTAATAAAACTCAGGGGAAAACCCAAAGGCAAGGAGAATAGTGATAAACTGTATAATTCTGCAGCATTAATGAAAAGGCATCAATATAAATCACAGGAAATTATTACAACCTTGCATAAGTATAAGCCAGGGTCATATTTGGAATAGAGTTTCAAATTATATTGGATTATACACAATAAAATATATTGTGAAGTTCTACAAAGAGGTGCCAGTGAGAGAAACCAAACATGCTTTCAGCCTGTACATAACTTGTTTGCTCGTAAAAATCAAGGATATTGAATTTTGAACTCTATACCAATGGAGATTTAACATGCACACTGAGGATGCCATCATAATGAAACAAAACTTGCTAATACAGGCCCTAGAGTGCTTTCAGGAGTATTGGAGACCACAGATTCCAAACAGGAAAGACATTGAATTAGGACATAGATTTCGTGAAGCAAATATCTAGTTGGCCCTATACTTCATCTATGCCCAGAGTTTAGAAAAACACATATTATACAGAAAATTGAAAATAAGTGCTTGTTGAAGGAATATAGGAAAGCAAAAAGTGAGTCAGTTAAGGCTCTGGGCACCTACATGTGAATATGGAATCTTAACCTTCTTGCTAAGGTAGACTTGTTTTCCTCTGTAGAGTTAAGCAGGGAGCTTGTTATTTTTCTTGTATTTAAAAATACATTTGAAATGATTATATATTTACATGGTTCTAAAGATATATGTCAGCATAAACAGTGTGAAATTTTATTAATCGGTACCCTTCATACTTAGTTCCCACTCTTTCCTCTTAATGGTAAACACTGTGTTTAGTTTCTTGTAAATTCTTCCTGTTTCTTTATGCATCTTAATTTTCCATTTTTATATGAAAGGTAGCTTATTTTACACATGGTTCTGCATTTTTCTTTTTTTCATTTCAATAAGATCACTTCAGAATTTCCCTATATTGCTATAGAGCTAGCTCACTCTTTTATATTTTAACTTTTGTAGTATTTTGTTGTACAAATATATCATAATTTGTTTAACCTGTGTATTTTAGCAAAAATTTACTGGATTTAGCAGTTTAGGTGATTTCAATATTTTGTTCTTGCAAACAATACTGTGATGAATATCTTTGACATATGTCCTTTCATTTATTTGCAAGTGCGTTTGTAACATAAATTTCTGAAAGTGAAATTGCTAAGGCGAAAGATATGTGCATTTGTAATTTTGATGGATTTTGCTAAACTGCTCTCCATATGGGGTTACGCTAACATATACTCCCACAAGCAGTGTACAAGAGGTCCTGTTTCCTACAGCCTTTCCAATGGAGTATATTATAAGAGTTTTGGATTTTTGCCAACCTGATAGGAGAAAAATGGTATCTCAATATAGTTCTGATTTTATTATGAGTAAAGTTGAGCATTTTTACAAATGTTTAAGAGATTTTTATATTTCATTTTGTGTGGATAATGTATTTGAATCTTTTACCTATTTTTTCTACTAGCTTGTTGAGTTCTTATTTCTCTTTTTTTCCTTTATGTGGGTACTGGGAGTTGAATTCAGGACCTCGTGCATGCCAGGCAGGCGCTTATACCACTGAGCTATCTCACTGGCCCCTTATTTCTCTTCTTATAAGAGGTTTTTATCGAGAAGCTAAGTCTCATGTTTATGCATGCAAATATTCCTAATTTGTGAGTTTTTCTATTTTTTAACTTTGTGTGTGTGTGTGATATGTACAAGTTTTTATTTTTATGTACCCATTTTTAATGTTCGCTTTCATGGATCCTAAATTTTGAATCAATTTTTAAAAATCTTTCCATTCCAAAGATTAAAATTGTACCAGATTTTTCTAGCACTTTTATGGCTTTATTTCTGACATCTAAATTTTTTATCTGCTAAGAATTGATCAAACATGTGGGGCGGGAGGAAAAGATCCAATTTTATTTTTTCCAGATGTCTACCCTTTTGTCCTAAGACCATTTATCAAGTAGTCCATCTTTTCTCCACTGGTTTGAAGTGCCACTTTTAACATGTACCAAATTCAGAAATGTTGACTGTTGAGGAGAGATTGATGAACATTTTATGTGAACATTTTATTTGCCTGTTATGAAACATGTTGGGGCTGCTATAAGGGGCCAGGAAGATCTTCTGGGTCTCCTAACTTTGCCACGGATCTTCAATAACCCTCTTATGGCTCCAAAAACCATGAGCAAGAAAGGCAGAGTTCCTTTATATAAACTGAGGAGGGCTTAAGGTCTCAGGAATCATTTCTTCTTTGGGATGTACATTCTGAAATTACAGAGGCAGGAATTCCAGATGAATAGGGCTGTGGTTTGAACATGTCTCCCAGATTTCATGTGTTGTAAATTTAATTCCCACTGTGGCAGTACTGAGAGAGGCAGAGCCCATGTGATTAGGTCATGGGGGTTCTGCCCTCGTGAATGGATTAATACCAATATTGTGGGAGTAGGTTCCTTTTATTAGGTTCCCTCTCCCTCTCCTTCTCCCTCTCCTCTCCCTTTCCCTTTCTGCCTTTACTCATGGAACGCTACAGCAAGAAGCCCCTGACCAGATGCAGTCCCTTGATCTTGGACTTCCTAGCACACAGACCATAAACCAAACAAATTTATGCTTTTTATATATTATCCAGTCTTAGGCATTGTGTCCCAATAGAAGCAGTTTTCTTTGATGTGTAACCTCAAGTAAACTACTTCACTAAAGTATCATTTTTATTCACAAAAGTAAGGAGCTGAAGTAGGTACACTCCAACGACCCCTTAAACACAAACTTTCTGTGAGTGCTAAGCAGGAACAGTCTGACGAGAGCATTTCATCCTAGCGTCAAGAGGGCTGGGTCACATTCCATACTCGGTCACTGTCTCCAGTGTGTAAATGTTGCCCTCCAATGAGGTCAGTGCCAGGGCTCTGCGTGTAAATCTGAGGCCCAGTTCTGACCACTTGTGAATGACTAGAGAATGGCTCATAGACATAGAAAGATTTATGACGTAGCAAGAGATTTGCAAGAGAGCTGGCATGTATGCGACCTCTCATTATAATTTCTAAGCCTGTAATGATCCATCTATCTGCAAACTTTTGAACCTGTCCTATTGCCCTCCTAGGGCTTATACACTTTGATATTTTCAAATGTAGTCTGAGTTCTCCTAATGTAAAAGTAAAGACTCTTGCTCATCGCAAGGGCAAATTTCAGGATGACATGATCAAAGATGGTGGAAGGGCTGAATGTTGGGAGTAGTTATTTACATCATCCAGGATTAAGAGCCCCTTGGGTACCATATCCAAAACTCTGCTTGTGACATTCAAAAAACTCCAGCCAACTAGCAGCAGGAGGTGTTGGATGGGCTGGCAAACATTCATTTTTTTAATGTAGATCCTAAAAGCATCACAGATTTAAATCATAGATCAGCATAACATATCTAAAAATGGCTGGGAGGCAAACACATTTGAGTTTAAACAATATGCATTAAAAATACCAATAACCATCTCCCTGTATTAATCACATCAAATAATTTTGTTTTTCCACAATATGCAGATGCCTCTCACTAAGCAAAGCAGCACATTTCTATTTCAAGGCTATTAGCAGTGGAGCAGCTGTATGCTACTAGAGAATTTTTAGAAATCATAATGAAATTAAACAGCAGATAGGAAAAGAAAAGAAATTGCCTTCTTTTGAGCTATGCTGGTTGATGCATTATTGTATTAAATATATATTTCAAGTACATGATAGATTTCTATAGAGTGTTATAAAATCAGTAAACTGGACAGAAACTTGAGTTTTTAAAAAAATCTCCATTAAGAAAGGACAGTATTTTTCTCTGAAGGCTCAAGACAACATTTTATTCGCATAGTATGACTCTCCATTAAATGCGCAAAAGATGTTCTGTAGGTAAACCAGCAACTGATGCTTATGTGTATGCTATGCCTATTCTAATGGCATTTGTTGAATAACCAATTCTGGAAATTAAGCATTTACATTTTACCCATTACTTCTAGTAAGGGAGGTGGTGCATTTTTGTTTTAGTTTTTTTATTTTGATTTTCAAGAGAGAATTTAAAAAACTGATATATAGATAGGTAGGTAGATAGGCAGATATATAAACTGATAGACATACATTGGTGATATTGAATTTGTTTCCAAATAACTGCAGTAAACAGAGTATCAAAGAGAGTGTCTTAGTTACTTTTCTTGTTGCTGAGACAAAATACCTGACACCCAAAGTTAAAGGAGGAAAGGTTTATTTAGCTCACAATTTGTAGTGGTTTCAGTCCATAATTGGCTGGCTCGAAGGCAGGGCAGCACACGGCAGAGTGGCAACAATTCCCTGTATTAATCAAATCAAATGATTTTGTGGAGGAAGACATCAAAAGCAACAAGAGAGAGGGAGACAAGACTCTTTCTGTTTTTTATATTGTATGCAGGCTACCGGCCCTAGTGTGGGTGTAGCACTCACACCCTTAATCCTAGCCAGAACTATGCCAAAGCAATCAGTTACTAATTACACACGTTTAATCCCAGCATCACACGCTCTAGATTCAGCCACATCTGGAAAAGCCCTAAGACCACTTGAGGCTTTGGGGGACATCTAGACACAAACCATAAGAGAAAGTCGCATGGGCTTTTTGGCTTCCTAGTACATGTAAAAGTTATATTTATATGATATTATAGTCCATTAAGTGGGAAACATCATTCTGTCTAAAAATGTTCCATTTCTCAATTAAAAATACTTATTGCTAAAACTGCTGTGAGCCTTCAGCGAGCTGTAATCTTTTCGTTGGTGGATGGCTGCTGAAGGTCGAGATGGCTGGGGCAGTTTTTTACAGTAAGACAACAATGAAGTTTGCCATACCGATTAACTCTTCTTTCATGAAAATCTTCTCTGTAGCGTGTGGATGTTGTCTGATAGCACTTTACCCACAGTAGAACTTTTTTCTAAATTGCAAGCAATCCTCTCAAACCCAGCCACTACTTCATCAGCTAAATCTGTAAAATTCAAAATTCTTAGTTGTCATTTCCACCATGTTAACAGTGTCTTCACCGCGACACCTTCTTAAATAATCAGACTTGAATGTAAAAATCATTTCTTGATTCATGGGCTGCAGAATGGATGCCATGCTAAGCAGACATGAAACTAGCATTAATGTCTCCACAAGTGTCCCTCAGAGCTCTTGGGTGAGAGTCTCCATCAGGCGCATGTCAAGGAACAGTAGTATTCTTTCTTTCCTGAACAGTAGATCTCAATAATGAGCTTAAAATATTTAGTAAACTATGTTATAAACAGATGTTCTGTCATCCAAGTTTGTCCCATTTATAGAGCACAGGCAGAGTAGTATCATTCTTAAGGACTCTGGGATTTTCAGAAGACTAAAAGAGCATTGGCATCAACTTAAATTTATCGGCTGAATTAGTCTCAAATGATAGAGCCAGCCTATCCTTCGAAGTTTTGAAGCCAACCACTGACTACTCCTCGGTAGCTATGATAGTCCTGGAAGGCATTTTCTTCAGTAGAAGGCTGCCTCCCCTCATTGAAACTCTGTTCATTGGTGTAGATACGTTCATCAGTTATCTCAAGTGGGTCTTCTAGGTAACCGGCTTCTCATCAGCACTTTGCTGCCTCACCTTGTACTTTTGTTATAGATATGGAGAATGAGATGGCTTCTTTCCTTAAACCCACTGAACCAACGGCTGCTAGTTTCCAGCTTTTCTTCTGTAGCTTCCTCACTTCTCTCTGCCTTCATAGAAAGGAAGAGATCCAGTGCCTTGCTCTGGTTTAGGCTTTGGCTTAAGGGAACGTCGTGGCTGGTTTGATCTTCTCTCAAGACCACTGATCGTTCCTCCACGTCAGCAGCAAGGCTTTCTTACCACTCATGTGCTCACTGATGTTTCCATTCCAGAACTTACCTTTCGCCTTCGCAACTTGGATAACTGGCACAAGAGACAAAGCTTTCTGTCTGTCTCAGCTTTTGACATCTCTTTCTCACTAAGCTTAATAATTTCCAGGCTTTTGAGTTACCATTACAGACGTGAGACTTTCATTTGAATAGTTAGGGGCCGTTTTAGCATTATTAATTGGCCTGATTTCAATATTGCTGTGTGTCAGAGGACAAGGGGGACTGGAGAGGCAGAAAGACACAGGAATGGCAAGTGTATGGATCACTTAGGATCGAAGATAATGTTTATCAATTAAATTTGCTTTCTTAATGGGTGTGGCTTTTAGAGCCCCAACACAGTTAGAATAGTAGAATCAAAGATTGCTAATCACAGATTCTCCATAATAGATATGATAATAATTCAAAAGTTTGAAATATTTTGAGAAGTACTGTCACTGGTCAGGGTCTGAGGAGGTCCCCAAAGTAGAGATGGGAACTTTGACTTAACCCTCCCATGGGATAGGTTGCAAGTTCTCTGACTTCCATTGCACTTCTGTCTTTGACTTCCAGACAAAGAATTTTCAGGACACATCAGTATGAAGTGTGATGGGATTTATTAGCCATATTTTTTAGTACACACTCTGAGAAATAGAGTTCTCAGAAGAGAGGTACATTGTTTTTGGAACTGGGAACCGTTATGTTTGTTTCTCTTGAGGGAGTAAAGCCTATGGAATTTCTGAGTCTGTAGGAAGTTCTACCTTGGTTTGGGCTTTCAGAAAAAGAAAAAGGATGTCCTCAAGCCCTGCAAGGGATAATGGCCTATTTTACAAAGTAAGAGTATAAGCCCAATGTTTTAAAAAAAGGAGATCTAAGCATTCTTTGAATTCTGTCATTGTGTTCATTTACCTTAAAATCAAGTTTTTGCCCCTTTATCAACTAAGCTAATTTGTGGATTTACAGTATCATTAAAGAATTTGCAGTGTGATGAATTTAGAATGAAAGAATCCTAAATTAACCTAAAGAATATGGATATAGACACCCACGAGTAACTTTGATTGTGTTCTGGAAGTTGCACTCCTCTAAAAAGTAGAGTTTTTATTAAAATGTTATGATTTTTCTTGTCCAATTTCTACCTATATTTCTTTTATCTTACCTCAGTTGTACTGTGGTTTATAACTTCTCTCAATTCTGTTGATATGTTCATGATTGGTGGGCCCCTTTCTCATTATGTAGTGATCTTTGTTTCTTGATACAGTTTTAAAACTTTTTGTTTAATTAACAACTAAAATTGTATATATTCATCATATAGAACATAATATTTTGAAATTTGTATACACTATGGAATGGCTAAATTAAACTAGTTAATACATATTCCCTACATATTTATCAGTTGTTTGGTGAAAACACTTAAAATCTACTCTCTCAATGCCTTTCTAGAGTACAATACATTGTTACTAACTCTAGCCGCCATGTTGTACAATAGATCCCTTGAACTTATTCCTAACGGAATTTTTGTGTTTTTTAATCATCTTCTGAACATTTCTCCCTGTCCCTGGTAACCACCACTTCACTTTCTGATCTTACATATTTAACCTTTGTAGATTACACATACAAGGAGATCATGTACTATTTGACTTTCTTGTGACAGTTTTGCACTTAGAAGTCTCTTTTATCTAATATAAGGATAGCTACTCTTGGTCTTTTTAATTACCGTTTGCAGAAGAATCTTTTTCCTTCATTTTCAGCCTAAATGTGTCCCTAATGCTACATTAGGTCTATTGTAGGCAGCATATAGGAAGATCTTTTTAAAATCCTTTCAGGCCATTCTATGCCTTTTGATTGGAAAATTTAATCCATTTACATTTAAATTATTTATTCATAGGTAAGAACTTACTTTTGTCATTTTATTAATTAGTTTTTCCTTTGTTTCTTTCTCACTTGTTCCTTCTTTGTTCCTTTCTTCCTTGGCGATCAGTCATCAGACATTTAGTGGTGGTATGCTTTGATTCCTTGTTACATAAAACGTATTACAGTTATCCTATTTTCATATTGCCTATAAAAACTATATGTTTACTTTTCCTTTCTCACAATTTAGGTTATTGAGATTACAGTTTGTATTTTTATATTGTTTATCCATTAACAAATCATTGCAGTTGTGGTTAGTTTAGTAAATTTTTTTTTAACTTTAACACTGGAGTTGGCAGTGATTTATGTAACCACTCTTATTTTAGAGAACTCTGGATTTGACTATATATTTACTTTCAACAGTGAGTTTTATACACTTACATGTTTTTATGTTCTAGTTACTGTGCTTTTATTTCAGTTTGAATAATTCTCTTAAGTATTTCTTGTATGGCAGGACTAGTGTTGATGATCTCCCTCAACTTTTGTTTGGAGCAGTATTTATCTTGCCTTTATTTCTGAAGGATAGCTTTACTGGATATAACATTCTGAGTTGGTGGCATTTTTCTTTCAATATTTTCAATATATTTCCCTCTGTCCTGGCCTGCAATGTTCCTGCTGGGAAATCTACTGATAATTTTATCAGGGATCCCTTGTATGTAACAAATTGCTTTTTTCTTGCTCCTATCAGAAGTATTTCTCTTTGACTTTTGATAATTCAATTATAATGTGTATTAGATAAACTCTTTTTGGTTCAACCTGTTTTGGAAATCTGGGGCCTAACGAATCTGGATATTCATTAGTTATCAGCTATTATTTCTTTAAGAAGAATTTCTGTCCTTTTCTCTTTCCCTTTGCCTTCTGAGAATCACAGAATGTGTGTACTACTTCATTTGATGGAGTCCCATAAGTTCTGTAGGCTTTCTTCACTCTTTTTATGCCATTCCTTTTTGTTTTTCTGATTGGATAATTGCCAATGACCTTTCTTAAATTTCGCTATTTTTCCTTCTCCTTGGTCAGGTCAGTTATTGAAGTTTTCTGTTAAGTTTTTTAGTCCTGTAATATTCTTCAACTCTGAATTTCTCTTTTTAATGGTGTCCGGTTTTCTATCTGTGTTTTCTTGTAAGTCAGTGAAATCCTTTGTGAAGCATTCTTTCTCAGTCCACTCAAAGATCTCCACTTCTTTAAGATCGATTATTGGAGTTTATTAGTTTCCTTTAATTCTGTCATGTTTCTCTGATTCTTTGTCATCCTGTATCCTTACATTGGTGTGGCTACATGTGAGGAGGCAGGTGCTCCTCCTACCCCTTATAGATGCTTTGGTGAAGAAAGAACTTCACCAGTCAGCTGGAGTTCTGAACAGGCCAACTGGCAGTGTTTGTGGCAGGTGAGGCTTACTGCTAGGGTCTCCGGTTAGGCGAAGCTGCATCCCATGCTCTGAGATTGGGTGGGCTACTGTCTGGGTTACACAGGTGAGTCTGGCCTGTGGGTCCCATGTTCAGGTGGGATTGCTGGCTCAGGTGAGGTCTCAGGCTATAATCCTTGGACAGGTGCTAATGTTGGCTGGATTCTACATTCAGTTGGGGGTGAGGGCTTGGCTCTATGATGGGTAAAGCCTCAGGCTGGGCTCTGAGATTGGAATGGGTTGCAGTTGGTCAAGGTCCTTGGCTATCCCCCACATGTAGGTAGGGGTTGCTGCCTTGGCTCCTTGCTCAATCAGAGCTACAGACTGACCTCCTCGACCAACAGGGTTGCTGGCTTGGTTCCTTGGTGGGGCAGGGCTTCTGGCTGTGCTCTATTGCTAAGTCATACTTCTGGCTGGGGACCCCAGAGGGCAGAACTGCTGACCATGCTCCCTAGCCCTATGGGGCTAATGGATTTGTTCTGCAGGTACGTGGAGCTGCTGGTTGGGGCCTTTGATCAGGCAAGGTTACAAGCCAAGATGTATTGCCACCACCAAGGTCCATGTGCTGGTTACTGTGAGACCCCCTCATTCCCTTTCTCTGTTCCCAGGTGACCCCAGGTAGTAATTCTCTCGGTGTTGCCTATAAGGCAGAATAGAAGTAAGGCCCCAGAAGATGCCTGAGAATGCTTCTGCTGGATGTCTGCCTGGGGCTCTCTCTCTCACACTTGAGAAACCACAGGGTCAAGGGGATCCTGTCGGTGTGGCACTGTGCTGGCCTGGAGGAAGAGTAAAGAATGATACAGTCAAAGTGAAGCCACTTATCTTACCCTTCCAATGTGGCTTTTTCTTGGTTTTTATGCTCCAGAAGTGTGATTTAGCCTCATCCCTAAGTTCTTGGATTTACACAAAAGCATTCCTGTCTGTGGATCGTTGCTAGTCAGTATTTCTGTGAGGAAGATCAGAGCTAGATATCTTATTCCTCTGATAATCTATTCTGGTATCTTGTTCCTAATAATTCTTAATTAGGGGTACATGAGACATATAAAACCCAAATGAAAATAACAACAGGTGTAGATTATTTTGCCTTTAGAAAACAATATTTTGATGGGAAAAATAACTCCTTATTTATCATATGCTGATATACCATTATTCGCATATGATAAATAAGGAGTTATTTTTAGTTCCAAAAAAATAAGGCAGTAAGTTATATATTCAGATATCATAAATGGAGTAAAACAGACCAAGTGCAGAGAAATGAATGAAAATAAGGCATTTATATTGATGCCTCTGAGGGCATATTGCTTTATTGGAAAAATATTTTAAACTGTCATTTATATTATGTACCACCTTTTTTTTTTTTGTTCTTACACAGCACAACTCATCTGACTTCATGTCATAAAATAATGTGTTCTTGTTGGGATGCCTGTGAAAGTTGGACTATCGGCAGAGGTTTCATTTTAGAGAAATGTTGGTCTTCAGTCTCATGTGCCTGAACTTCTTAACATGAAGCACCAAATTTATCCCTCTTTTGATTGTATAACACATTTTGAATATTCACTAAAAATGACTCGCTGAAATTGGACACATTTACTTTACACAAAGTAAAAGTAATTCACATGGCATAGAGCTGTGTGACAAAGCCCATTACTGGTGACGTCCTTTGCTTTTGCAAAGCTTTGGTCAGTAAAGCCAACCCACATAGTAGACATGAACCAAAGAAGCTGGCTAACAGCATCCTTTGAAGGCAGGGGTAGAAAAGACTGCGCCTATATTTTCCATGTCAGATTTTCCTTATTCCGAGGTGCTCCACCGAAAAAGCCAAATGCATAGGCAATACATTGAGAGACCACGTATCATTTCTTTAGTTAGAAGATGTTGGTGTTGAGAACAGGACCAGTAGGAAATAACGTAAAACTGCTATTTCAAACTCGGCCTTCTGTGGAAATCAAAATAGGACTGTTCATTTCAATGGATTATGCTCTTGAAAAGTCTAATTTTTCCAGAAATGATTTTTTAAAAATTTTAAATAAAAAGCTTTGGTTCCTGTCTTCTTTTCCTGCCTAACTCTAGAAAATTGCTAAGGGAGCAGAGCTAGAGAGAGCTCGTTATCTCCAGCACACTCAGGGAGCCCTTAGAAAGGCAAAACACAATTTGTTCTCCAGGAAAGCATCTCTAACACATGGTCTATAAGGGAACTCTGATTGTGTGCCTTCGATTCTTTTTGACGACCAGAAATATTCTCTCTTCCTTTTTTCCTGCAGAGTCAACAGAAAATATTAAACAGTCTGTCTGCAGTATCTAATTAACAAACTGACTGCAGAAGATCACTCACAACATAAAATATTAAATCATCCTAAAAACTAATATTCTCCACACCTCATAAATTAAAATAAGTGAGAGATTGAAATGAAATAAAACCCTGATGCATATCATTCTGGGCCTCTGCCCCCTAAAGAAGCTCTACTCCTTGAAGCATTTAACCATTTCAAAGAAAAAAATATATGCATGAATGCATGCACGTCCATATGCACATGAGCATGCACACACATATATCAAGCAATTTGTAAATGCGCCCCTAGTTTATACTTAATCATAGCAACTCTAACTTGAGACCTCAGTCTGTGTGCTTCTCTTGATCTCCTGCTTCACAAATCATTTTAAGCTCAGATATGGAGCTCATCAGTTATGTGTCTTTCCTTATAATTGCAATGCGGTCTTGGAGCTCAGTTCTGTTCCCATTGGCTCGATGGTCATCATTTATCTGCTTTGTATATTTAGAGCATTATTTAACAGAAGCAGCAATCTGTTTGAAGGACTGTTTGATATTAACACAGAGAATGATTAATCAAAGAGTGCTTGGTCCTAAAGCATCAAGAGAGCTTAGGTCATTAGCAGGGCAAAACTTGGAAGCAAGCTTTGACTAAGAAAATGAGATGGGCCAATACTTTCAGGATTTAAAAAATAAATAAGGGGCTTATGGTTGCTCATTTCCAGAGCTTTTACTTTAAAGGACTGCTGCATTAAGAGATCTGAAGAGATATTACATAATTTCTAAGGCTAGAAATCATTTCCTTTACAGTAAAATGTGAAACTATTTGCATCCAGGTAACAGCTGGACTCCTAATATCTAACAATAATTATCTCTAGTGCATGAATATTTAGCTTATTTCATATTTTAAATGAGGAATATCAACAGATGCAGAACTAGGGTTTGGATAGGAGACAGAGCTTGGCTAATTAAAACTGTTACCCTAGTGAGACTTCTCTGGCACTCCAAGGTAAGGCCTCCTCTCTGCCAAAGAGACAGAGGTTTAATGTAATTAGTTAGACATCATTCCAAATGAATTCCATTTTCTATATTGTGTTGGCAGTCATAGCCACCAAGCATTTACCACCATGTATTAGGGAAGGTGGGACAGAACACCCCAATAACAGTAAGAGAGGCAATTATCTTAAATTCAGTTTCCCCCAGAGAGCATCCTGAATCAAGGTATACTAATTTTTACTGTTGCTGTGACAAATTTAGTGGCTTCAAAAAACTCAAGTTTATTATTTTACAGTTTGATAGATCAGAAGTCCTACAAGAGTCTCCCTGGGCTAACATGAATCAGCATGCATACTTTTGTGGGGGCCTTAGGGAGACTCTATCCTTGCTTTTCCTTGCTTCTAGAAGCTGCCTACATTTCTTAACTCATGATGCTCTTCCTCCATCTTCAAAGCTAGTAAGGTCAAATCAAGGCTTTCTCACAGTGCCATCTCTCTGATTATCTCTTCTAATTCCCTCCTCCACTTTATGGACACTTGTGATTATACTGGCCCTGCCCAATAATCCAGGAAAATCTCCCTGTTTGAGGGCCAACTAAACAGCAATATTAATTAATTTGCCTTTGCCATGTGGCCTACTCATAGATTCCAAAGATTAGGATATAGACCAATTTCTTCCTTTCCTCCTCCTCCTCCTCCTTCTCCTTCCTCTTTTCCTTCTCCTCCTTCTCCTCCTCCTCTTTCTCTTCCTTTTCCCTTTCCCCTCCTCCTCCTCCTCCCCCCCCTTGGCACTATCCTGTAAAGTACACAAGGATTTAAGTGCATTTTATTTGGGAGGTGATCCCAGGGACCACCATGAGGGAGTGCAAAGTAAGGCAGGAAAGGGAGAAAAGCAAATGAAGGATGTGTTTATGAGCAAATGAGCAACTTGCTATTGTAGAGCTCAATCTATTGGAGACCACTGAGAGAGAATGTGGGACACACTTCAGAATTATACTGAGTGATGAGAAACCTGAGGTATTTACCACCTACTTCCATTGTTTATTGCTTGAGAATTACTCAAGGGGTATTAAATCTCTCACCACAAGTACCTCTCTCCGTGGGGTTAGAAAAGATAGCTGCAGATAGAGCTAATTTACTTTGTTCTCAAAGTACTCCATCCCTGATGATAGCATCCAAATATCAAAACTCATGAGGTACTCCGGCATTACTTGTGACATATGGCTATCCTTAAACCAGTCAATGTGGTCAGAGGGGTGCAACACTATGATTGGTTTGTGCTGAAACATGACCCATCAAGCACATGGAGGACAGCCCCACTAAAGTCACACAAAGGGTGGGGGAAAGGCAGTTCTCCAATGAAACAAGGGGCACTGTGCAGAAAAAGCAATCAATGATTTCTGAAAGAATGAAAATAATCTATAAAGGACTCAGAGAGGCCAATATCAAAGAATCACCTGCAGAGCTCACAGGTGCAGAAAGCCCCTCCCACATGCAAGGATCCCAGCTTCTACCCCAGTCTGAAAACACAGGGAACATGGCAGCCAGCAAGGAAGAAAGCAAAAGGACCTGACATACACACAGTCACAACTCCAGGGCTGGGAGTCCCAGGAATCAGAAAGCCAGGTTGTGGATCTTCCTGTTTCCAGCTTGGATTCTAGGCACTCACAGAGAGTCTACCCCAGAAGGTGGTGGTAAAGAGGAAAAGGCTTGAGCAAGGTCAAGAAACATTAACCAGGAGCATCATGGTAAATTATTTTAGAAAAGGCACTTTATGGGGGTACGTAAAGCCCACATTTAATTTTTAGGTGTATCTCTATTGATGAATTATTAATTTTAATTTTATTATATTAAGCAATGTACACTTAAAGGGAAATAAAATATCAATAGAATAAAAGATTAAATTTTTAATATGTAATGAGTGTGTAGAATAAACATCAACATTTTCAACATCAACTGTTTACCTGCTTACAAAATCTAAAAAATAATGGCAGAAATAAATTCCTATGTGAAGTACAGTGAAAATACAAACAAAACTCTACCACAGAAATAATCTTTGCTTCAATTATCACACTTAAGGCAGTCTTCACACATAATAACTGCATGTACCATACACAAGTCTCGCTCACACTGACAGCACATGTGCTTAGCTTTCCTTTCTTGTTTGGCAGGCCACAATTGTCACCTATCTTGTCTTCCTGTTTTGTCAGAAGCTTCCTATTATATTACTGAATGTGCACTTGCCAGGAAAATGAAATATCAGTAAAATAAAATATCAAATATGTAATGAGTGTTTAGAATAAATATCAACATTTTCTACATCAACTATGTGTTTACTTACTAAACCTAAAAAATAACAACAGAAATAAATTCCTATATGAACTACAATGAGAATACAAATAAAACTCTACTGCAAAAATAATCTTTACTTCGATTATCTCACCTAAGGCAGTTTTCACACATGAGAACAGCATGTTCCATATACAAGTATCACTTACACTGATAGCACGTGTGTTTTGTTTTCCTGTCTTCTTTGGTAATGACATCTTGCTGGTCTTCCTGTTTCCTTAGGAGGTTCTTGTGATGTTTCACCTGTCTGTTCACCGGTCTGCTCCAGAATTCTTTTGTGGAGTTCTTTGGGCAGATTTATATTGTTCTTCCTCTGTTGTAATTGATCATTTATCAATTCCATTCCCCATCCTCTAAGAAAATTGTTCTGTGATTTGTGCTTGTTACTCTTTTTGTAAACTATGAAACTATTTATTCCTGACATGTTTAGGATGCAGTAAAACAAAACCATTGGCCAATGCTTTGTATTTCAAGTGACATCATAGTTGCTGCATAACTTGTTAACAACATCTACTCTGCCTTTCATTTTATTGTAAAATGTGACTATTTCTGGCTTCATTTGTGTCGAGGATTCACTTTGATATGGTTTGTGTCTAGATGTCCCCCCAAAGCCTCATGCAACCTTAGGCTTTTTCAGAGGTGGGTGAATCTAGAGTTTGTGACAGATTCAAGGTCCAATGTTGGGATTAAGGGTGTGAGTGCTATATCTGCCCTAGACCAGGTAGCTTGCATACAATATAAGGGACAGAAAGTGTCTCTCTCTTTCTTTCTCTTTCTCTCTCTGTCTTTCTCTTTCTCATTGCTTTTGCTTTCTTCCACAGCCATGAACTGCTGCCTTTCTGCCATGCCACCCTGCCTTGGAACCAGCCAATTATGGACTGAAACCTCTACAAAAGTGAGCTAAATAAACCTTTCCTCCTTTAACTTTGGGTGTTGGGTATTTTGTCTCAGCAATGAGACAAAAATAACTAAGACACTATCAATCCTTTTTTGTTTGGTTTTTTGAGACAGGGTCTTGCTACATAGGCCAGGCTAGCCTTGAACTCACTATGTAGCACCAGCTGACCTTGCACTCACAGGATCCTCTTGTCTCAGCCCCCTCGAGTACTGAGATTACAGGTGTGCGGCACCATGCTGAGCTTCACTGTCAATCTTATCATCATGGTTTAACATCACAGTATCAGTATTTGTTTTTCTTCACCATATGGGAGGCCAATGTTATGTCTTTCTGAAATCCAAAGATTGTACTATACAGTTCTGGACTGTGAACTTGCAACATTTTTTCAGTAATCTCAGCTTCGTTCTTGTGAACAGTTCCTGTGCTGGTCAACAGTTTTTTTTTGTTTTTTGTTTTGTTTTGTTTTTAGCAAATGCAACATCAATGGGTAACTTGCAAACCAATTTTTTGTTTGTTTGTTTGTTTGTTTTTAAAACAATGGTACAAAATTTCAAAAGAAGATTGTAGGAGAGTAACAATGGTTAGTACATTGTGTATTGTTATCTTCATAGTAGTTGCTCATACTACAAGATATAGGTACGAAAACTTGATCAAACAGTATAGGCACAAACCTTTCTTTTCAGTGAATTAATAGCAGTTAGTAGTATAACTATCTATCTTTTTTTTTTTGTGGGTACCATGGGGTCGACCTCAGGACCTCGCGTGCCAGCAGGTGCCCGTGCCGCTGAGTGATATCACCGGCCCCTTTTTCGTATGTGGGTTCTGGGAGTCGAACTCGAGCCCTCGTGCTTGCCAGGCAGGCGCTTACACCACTGAGCCATCTCACCGGCCCTAGTATAACTATCTTAAGTGAACCAGTTGTTGAATGTAACATTTGAGTTACTTTTTGAAACAGGTGCAAGAAGTCAGTTCACAGGCTGGTGAGATGGCTCAGCAGCATAAGCGCCTGCCTGGTAAGCATGAGGTCCTGAGTTCGACTCCCACATATGAAAAATGGGCCGATGATATCACTCAGTGGCACGGGCACCTGCTGCCGCGCGAGGTCCTGAGGTCCATCCCCGGTACCCACAAAAAAAAAAAAAAAAAAGTCAGTTCACAACATCATATGGTTTATTACTGCATGAATAAAGACCTGGTAGTTGAGTTCCAGGATAAATTCCTAAATTCAAGGTGTAAAATGTCTTTGCATCTACTACAACATATATTTTTATACTATATTTGAAAGGTTTATTTGGCATACATTGCTGAAACCTTCAACAACCATGAAATGATGCAAGTTGTTTGTCAATTATCATGTATTCAGGCGGTGTATAAATTGCTTGACAGTTAGAAACAAAGCTTTCAAGAAATGGGCACATAACAGCCAAATTGCTGGATGTTTTTCTTTTTTCTTTCTTGGTGGGTCTTTTTGTCATCAAAACATAGGCAATTTGGAAAGAAACCAAATCTCTAGAGTGTCGTTATTATTCTAAAAATCTCAATGCTGTATCTGTCTCTTCTCCATAAATCCTTTAGATTCTGACAATTAGAATGATAAAGTCCTGCAATGAAGGCTTTTAGTTCGGATAGTGAGGTGTCATGATAAATATATTTTTAAGTTTTACTATTGATGTATATAGAATGTTTTACTTGTATTTCATTATTAGTATTTCAAAACATCTTGTAGCATATCGTCCATTACAAACAATTTCCAACATTCAATTGCAGTGTTGGCATTTTGTCCAATAGGTTTCACGCCTCGTAAAAACATAACATTTTTCTGACCTCGTTCTAACATTGGATTGTTCAAGTGCACATGACCAATTTGTAGCATTTTGACTAGTCAAATATTTATTTACATTACTCTTTTCTTCCTCATTAGAATCAAGATCTTTGTTCTCTACTTCTCTATCTGTCATATCTTGCTAACTTCTTTTCCTTACATGATCCGAGTCATCATCAGTAGCTGAATCACCTGATAACTCACTTTCAACCTCCTCCCAATTATAAAAGTGGGTTTTCATGGGACATTGTACTGAATTGGGCTTGAAAATATTATAAATACACAAAAAATGTAATATAGTGCATAACATGGGTAAAATTCATCCATTTACACTTTGACACATGTGTACACACCTTGTCCTTTGTCATATCAAGTGAGTGAACACAAAGAATGCTTCCTGTAATCCCCCAGTGCAGCTACAGAGATGCACAGTTGGCTACTATTATGCTAAAGTACATATCTCCACTAGAAAAATATGATTGGGGTGTATTTTACCCACCATGATGCCCCTTAAGATGCATGCAAAAGCAAAACATTAACAAGTAAGAGATACATTAGAACACAAATAGATAAAATGGAAATAAACAAGAGAATAAATGGTGTAAATTTAGAGTAAGATGGGTTAGGAGCAGTTTTAAAAGATTAAAACCTAAAATTAGTACACTGAAGTGAAATGTTTACATCAGTTAGGGATGTCAGGTATTTTGATAAGTGGGCACTTACTTGCTAAACCTTGTAAACCTATCTATCTATCTATCTATCTATCTATCTATCTATCTTATCAATCTATCTATCATCTGCCTATCTCTAACAATCTAATCTGGAGCTAAGATTAGAGTACATCTTTGAATGGTCAAGTATCTAAAAGAAATTTAAATCTGACTCCTAAGTGCTTTGAAAAATGTATTTTATTTGGGAAATTATTCTGAAGAAGTTACAAAGGGGGAATTTGAGGATACAGCATACCGAATAGATTCCCAACAGTCTCTATTCACCCCTATCCCTAGAGTCTCTCACATTCTTTTGACCTCTCTGTCTCATCCAACACACCCATGCCACCCTCATCCCCACCTTCCAGCCTCTACTGGCCTGCTGCCTTGGTCTTTCCCTTCTTCTGCTTTGCACATTTTTTTCTTTTCCTCCTTAGGTAATTTCTTGCCCTTAATACATTCCGTTGAGCTAGGAGCCAAGCAGCAACATAAAACATCCTCTTAGGTAGGCAGAGAGGAGAGGCTCTGAATACTTACGCTTTAATTCTCATGGCTCTGCCTCTCATGCATCATCTTGTTTAATCCCAACAATAGATTTAGGAGGTAGGTTTGATTACTATTACTTGATAGATTGGACAACTGAGGTTTAACTTAAAATCGGATTCCAAGGCTACGCTCTTAAATACTGCACTATGCTATATATTAGTGGCTTTTGACTTTTGCATGGCCTAAAACTCATGTGGGGATATTTGTTAAATGTGAAGGTTCCAAGGTTCTACCCCCCAGAGACTTCAATTTAATTGTTTGTCAGTGGGGCTTAGGAACCTGCATGTTTAACGAGTACTCAGATGACTCTCATGCAGGTGATTCTAATGCAGGTCAGACCCAGAGCACACTTTGAAAAGCACTGCTAATAAATCCTCCACCGAGGAGGATCATTTGGAAGATTGAGCCTTCATGCGCACACACAGGTTTACATTTGTAAAATACAGCACATAACTTCCCACTGTATGGATTTTATGTGCTTGGGTTTTATAAAACCATTTGTGGTCTCTATTGGTTTTGCATATAATGAACTGATAAATATAATAATCCTTTTTAAACCTTTCACTATATGAGAAAGAAATTTAGTCTTTTTGCTATGATTTGGAAGTGGTACAAAGACATATCCCATGGTGTTCCAAGTTTAGAAACTTATAAAAAGCAATTTGTGGTCTCAAACAATGGCTTTAATGAAGAAGATTTCTTGTATAGTGAAAACTTTCTTGTGGGGGAAAAATACCTGGCTAAATTACAAACTTCAGAGGTTAATAGCGCTAAAGAATTTTGTTTCTAAGTTGACATTCATGTGTAGAAAACGTTCATCTGTTTAAAGTAGTGGAAGGACACCTGCCCTCAAAATCATAGCATGGTGGTTTCCGTGGGTTCTCGGAACTGACACAAAGTGCCTGGAAGACCCCTGGCATATTGCAGGTGAAGACTGATAGCATGATGAGGGTCATTAAAGGACAACTTACTCCACAAATTTGTCTTCATTCACCTTTTTTGTGGGCTTTGGGTGGGATACAAGCAGGACTGCTCACAGGGCCACCTTTCCTCACACCTGTGAGCAGAACTGGCACGAGCTCAGGTCCTTCTAGATTTTTCTACAACACATAATGACCCCTCCCTGCCCCAAGTAGTGGCAGTAATGGAGTGTAAACTGGGGAGATTTTGGAGGCAGATATGAAGGATTGAATCCTGGCTCTAGTATTTGCCAGCTGGGGGAAATTGAACAGAATTCAGTTCCTCCCCTACAAATGAAGATAATAATTCATGGGATTTCTGTGAAAACCTGAATGCAGATATATCCTGGATAGTGACCTTTTATTCAACAGTGGACAGTCTATGTGAAGACGGTCCCATATGTTTATGATGGAGCTGAAAAATTCCTATTGCTGGTTGCAGTCATAGCATCATAGCTCTCAACACCTTTCTCGTGCGTTCATGGTAATGCGGGTGCAAACAAACCTACTACACAACTAGTGGTATGAAAATATAGCATATATAATTAGGTACAGTACATAATGCTTGGTAAGGATGATACACAACTATGTTACTAGTTTACCTGTTTACTAAATATGATTTTTAGGTTATTTTAGAATATACTAATTATAAATAATTTCCTGTAAGACAGTATATCATGTTATCCTGGCAGAACCCTCATGCACCTCATGGTTACTGTACCTCTTGATTACATAAAGAGGCTAAATTGAATGATTGATTTAGGCCACCTCGGTTGGTGTGAATACATGCTATGGCGTTCGCACAGTGACAAAAATTGCCAAAGATGCATTTCTCAGAACATAGTCATGTTGTTAAGTAACACGTGACTATGTGTAAAATCCTTAACAAGGTGTCAAAAATATAGAAAATGGCTTCAGAAATGTTAGCTATAGTAAGGTTAACTTACAATGTAAATTAAGATGTACCCTGCCCATTAAACACCACGAAAATGGTCACTTTTCACTCAACACGTGTGAAGTCCCCAGCCAGGCCAAATCCTGGAGCCCAACAATGAGTTTGTCAGACATGGCCCTGTTCTGTGGGACATAAATCCTAGGGAGGGAAATAGGTATTAATCAAATACTGAACACATTTTTATTATAGTTTCCCCAATTGATAAGGAAACACAAGCTCAAAGAAGTTAGGGAACTTGGCAAAAATTCAAGGGCTGTATGCTACAAATCAGAGAATGTACTACAGTCCTGTTGTACTCCCAAGTCTGGATTCCATCCACCATTATGAGGCTTTATCTTCTGACAGAGCTTTTTAAATGTATTTCCCATGTTTACCACCAGCACAGGGTCCGATTGCGTTCTTCATACTATGTGTGTAAACCAATTCTAACAGGCTGGAAGCTTGGATGCATTAGGATTTATTTAATATTTGGGAAATGTAGAAATGAAGACACCTTTGATTCAGGGGATGTTTTTGTTTGTTTGCTCAAACCTTAAATAAAAACCAAAAATCAGAAACTGGAGAGGACCAAAGGTCTTGAAATATCCATCAGATTTTTTAGTTGCATCCAAGGAAACAATAAATAAAGCGTTGTACATAGACTTTTATCTTTTAGAGTACTCATGTACCAAAAGGGTGTCATATTGTGCAAACATACATGAATATCACTCAATAGAACAGGTAGAAATAAGTTTTGGTATATATCATGTCTTGTGGCTAAAACTGGTGGGGGAAACCCCTCTATATTATTGCCATCACAGTGAAAGAAAGTGTTCTATTTATTGTTCAATAAGTTTTAGGTTAAGACTTATAGTTGTTTCTATGAAGATTTACAACCTTCTGGGGTATTCAGTCTTTCTAAGGAGGGTGAGGATTTCTTTTCTCTGCTCCTCATCACCCTCTAGTGCTAATGTAGACACCCAAAGTAAAGCAGCAAAAAGGAAGTGAGATGAGAAAGGAGTAAAGAAGAGTAGAATCTGGGAGAATGAATTAACTAGACCAAAATTGGTTGAAAACGCATCCATTCATGGTCTTCCAAAGCTATTCATTTTGTTTCATCTTGCTAAAGAAAAAAAAATTAGCAAAGAGGATCAGAATGTAAGAGATACCTCTAAGATTATTTTTTTTAATACTGTAGCAAACTAGTTCTCATCGGAAAAGTTGGTGAAGACCAGCTGGATCAATTAGGGGGTGCATTAATTCCTTCAAGCTTGGATGGAGTTAATGAACTTCATTTCCAAAGGCTCACCTAAAGCTTGATATGCCCCCACTAAACTCTCTATGCTGCGTACACAACAGACAATATTCAGTTCTTTAAAATAAATAATTTTAAATTTTACATAGGGCTTTTCTCCTTGAATGATAGATTTATTTGGATTGCTATTTGCTGCTGCTGCTGATCCTCTGAAATCTCCCCAGTGCCTATCCAGTTTCCAGAATGAGTCACAATCAAAAGGAGACACCATGAAAAGGCTGTTATTTTGCACAGATCTTGTATATTTTTGGTTCCTTTATATAAAGAAATCGCACTTGACATCTAAATAGGCAATCATAGGTTTTATCTGAAATTTTATTTCCCCAGATGGTATCCCAGTAGTTTTCCTTGGCTTTCTTCTTATTAGAGAAATAGTTAACCTGGGCCCATGGATTGGCTCGAAGTTGTCCTGTGAACGACTGTAATTGTGTGCGCCTATGTACGTTTTGTGTTTTTCGAAGAGGGTGCACTAATTTCATCATATTTGGGAATAAAATAAGGTTAAGGAATGAGAGTTTCACAATCTCTAATTCTTCTTTGCTCTCTTGGGTAAGGAATGTGGGTTTGGCAGTCTCTGCCTTTTATGTGTTACCTCCAAGCCTTGATCCCGAACCACTTCCTGTCTCAGCCTCATCTTTTGGTTCTTACAGGTTAGGACAGCATTTTTTTTTTTTTTTTCCTTTTGCTAGGTTTCTGGTCACCAGTGCTGAAAAGTCTTTGGAGTCTTGCAAACTTTAGAAAGCTACAAAATAAAACAAATATTTGGGTTTTTTTTCTCACTTCTGATTAAGATGCCTATGTCATTCATGTACATATATGTATGTATATAAGTATATATATGTATAATACATATCTATCTACCTATCATCTATTTATAACGTTTAAAACTGCAGGGCTGGGTTTAATCTATCTATATTTGTGCAAAACTCAGGTTGAAGTCATATGCTTTCCTCAAAGCATTTCTTTTCTTTATTAAAAAATAAGATGGCAGTGAGGTCCTCCTATTTTTCCTTAAGGCCTCCAGAGGCCTGGCTATTGCCCTTGATCCCCAGAAAGCCCTAATCCCCACTCAAGGATGGAGCGAGGTGGGTGGGGCTGAGCCCCCGAGATTTTCCTTGCTCTTCCTCCAGGTGGCGCTACAGGCCCACACATCTTCCCTACTCCCAGCCCCCTCCCTGTCCATTCATAAAGTGGAGGGTGATTTGTGATCGGCCTCACTGTGATTGTGGAGGGAAACAGCCATCTTTGCTTGTCTCTGTACTAGATTTGTTTTTCTAATTTCTTTTTACTTGAAGGTTTACCAGCTGCTTTATTGCCAGAGCGAGGCTTCCTCGCAGTCTCTTTTTCTTTCTCCTCTCCCCCTCTGCTCCCCTCCTTTTTGTTCCTAGAGACAATCAGTGTCTCTGGTCCCAGCTGCCACTGCTGATTTTTCATTACAGTTTAATTTAAAACTGGGATTGGAATGGAAATGTCTTTTTGCCATTTGGGGTTTGCGAGGCCTGTGGTTTTATTGCCAAAGGCACAAATGTTAGTTACTACTGTTTTTCCAGAGCTTTTGGGGAGGGGCAGAGGTGGGGTGGGAGGGAAGGAAGAGGGGACCCTGGTAGGGAGAACAGGAGGGGGAACAGGAGGGGGAACAGGAGGGGAGACCCTTCTCTGAAGGTAACAGTATCCTGTTACTGTGTCGTCTGATGTTTTCAGGAACATGAATTGGATCAGGAGGAGAAAGTATTGTAGTGCTTCCCTCACTGGGTCTTTATGCAGGTTAAACATTTGTCAGGCCTGAGAGAGAGGAGACTGGGGAAGGAACGAAGGAACGGTCACAGTTTGGGAGTGGCACAGCTGTAGAGAAAGTGGCTTTCTTTTTAAGAGATAGTAACATCTCCAGCTATTCACTTGAGGGCAGCTTTCACACCCAAGGAGGGCCTGGATTGTCTACCACCATAGTGGGGATAAACTGTTTATACATTTTCACGTAAAAGGAGACATCAATCATCTTCTGTTTTCTCTTCTTTTTTTTTTTATTCTTGGCCTCCAGTGCAAGCTAGGGTTTATTTATGACCCTTCTTCTTGTTGGGGTACACAGCCCAGCTACACAATTAACATTTCCTAAAATCCCTTAAAAGGTACTTAGTGACACCATGTTGATCAGATTGCAACCAAACAACCCCCGAAATTGATGACATGGTGTTTTTACCTACTTGAGTGTAGAATGAAGAGAGGACATTCTTAGTTGAAAGTAATCTTGCAGGAGGAGGTGGAAAGAAGCTGAAGGGTTTTTGTGCCTTAATTTAATACTTAGCACTGACACTGGAAGCAGTTGTTTCCCAGTCGTGGGGAATCTACAGGAGCCAGAATGTCTTATCTGTCATGCTGAAAACAATTACTGTCTCCTCCCAGCAAGAACTCCGTGCTTCCTGGATACGCCAGTTTCGGGTGTCAGACTGAAGGCTCCGTTATCACCGCAGATCATGCTGACTTCTCTCAGGACAGCGTTTCTGCCTCCCTCAGACTGGCCTCAGGCGGCTGTGTGACGGGAGAACCTGTCTGGGGTAGACGCATCTGTTACCGAGCAGCTCAAAGACTTGTGGGGTCTTCCGGCCTCTGCTGCCAGCGCGCACTTTCTGTGTGCTTTAGTTAATCAGGACATTTTATCCCAAAGCATTCACCCAGATTCCCTCTTCTAAAATGGCCCTGATCCACTCCTCCCTCATTTGCCTGGTGTTTTCCATTTCCCTGTTGGAGGGGGAGGGAAGTGGCAAGGAAGCTCCGCAGAGATTCTGCAGATAAACTTCCAAGACGGTGGTGGCTGTCTTTCCAACTCACAAGGACATTCTAGTGGTTGGAATTTCCTCGCAGAAGCCACTCCACTAGCAAAAGTGGAGTTATTGCTCATGTCTGGAGTTCAGAGTTCATGGCACTCAAAAGGGGAAAGAAAACAATAACAGTGGAAACCATTTTAACCCCACAAGCTGCCCTGCCTTCACTCTGACAACAACCAATCAGGACAACAACAAATGTGTTCTCCCTCCTGAGCCTGATGTGTTAACTTTGACATATCCACTGCAGCCACTGTGCCAGGAACCGTGCGTGTTGCTAAACTCTCCACAGTGACACTGAAATATGTGCAGAGGAAATGCCTTCCCCTGCTCCTCAGTGAAGTGAGAAGCTTTAAAGGGCTGACTGACATTTGAAGAAAAGAGATATTTTTGCATGCGTGCAATTTTCCTGGGTGAAGAAAATTCCAGAGCGCTCACCTTTGGTTGAGCAGCTCTCCTCCACTAGATAAGTTTAATAGCAAGCGGGAAGCTCACAGGGCTTGTCTGCGGACTGTGAAAAAACAGGTGACATCTTCCAGTGCTTTCTCTGAGACACCACATGTTGCGGTCAGCTCCTCAAAAAGCAAATATTGTAGCCGGTTTCTTTTTCCATGTTTATTGAGGTGAATGCGAGGAGAACTATGGATTGAGGATTAGTCGTCCTGTTTGACAGGAAAATGAGTGTGTGATCTAGTTCGTGCTACAGCAATCTTTTAAAAAATCTTTTGGAAAATCTCATATACCTACATTAGTGGCCACATATGGGATCCATTAACTCCTCGTTTCTGCTTGTTCTTAGCAAATTTTTGTCTGGTGACAACATATGAACTTTGGGGTGTTTTTGTTTTGCTTTACACCACAGAGAATCTTGTTGACTGACTTTAGTTTTGAGAAAATATTTAGCAAGAAGCAAGCTGTGGCTGGGGTGAAACGGCTAACTGCAAGTAAAACTTGTTGGAACATTTGGTTCCTGAGGAAGCAGGGGGACATTTTTCTTCTTCAAATTTCAGGAGAATTCCAGACTTGCCAATGTTCTCGGAAGACTTTTCCCTCCCTGGTGGAATTGAATACAAATTCTGTACTTTCTTCTTCTTCATCTACGTTTCGTGGTGTAAAGTTGGGAGAGAAGAATAGCTTTAGTTTCTAAAATTTACCTTTCCAAATATAGGACAAAAGAGCAATGCAGTCTTTCATATGACATGCCAATGTCTTCAGATTAAAAGGTGTTAAATAAGTACATTTGTGACTAAAATTACTCATGTATGACAAAAAAAAAAAAACAGATTTGGAGGATGCTAACTCAAAGAAGACAGGCTGAGAAATGCAGAAAGAAATTAGCTTTTCTTTCTGCATTTTAAGTAATTAATAAACTAAACACAAAAGCCAGTGCTTTCACCCAGAGCCAGCGTCAGGGGACCTTAGAGATTGCCTTTGAAGTGGGCGCCCAGGAGGGAGGACCCCACTGTGCAGGCTACTTTATAGTGGTAATATACTGTCTGGAAGAAACAGATGCCACAAAATTGTGTGGATTGTGACTCTGAGCATCTGAAGCCCTAAAACTTCGGGGGGCCAAGGAAGGTCTCAGCCTTTTGATTTTTTTTTCTTAAAAAAAAAAAGACCTAAAGTATTAAATTGAAACAGGCACTTCATTTCTTTCCTTCATTTCTCCCTTCACCTCAGGAGACTTACGTTAAATTCCGCTTAGATCACAGCTAGACGTGGGTTTGATGGTCTCAAGCCACCTTTTAACTGTACGTTCATCCCATAAATAGAAGATGAATAAAGATGTCAAACTCCATCCATATGATATTCTGGCACAAATGGGGTCTCCATGAAGGAGGAGCTCGGAGGAAAGTGGATGACAATGGATTCTCCAGAGCGGAGACCTGGACGTCCTGCAGGGGATTTGTGCTCATCAGCATGAACAGTGGGAGTGAGGCGCCAGCAGCCAGCAGAGTTTCAGCTGTCGTGTGTTTGCAGAAGGACGGCAGTTGGGCTGGTACAGTGCAGGGCAGGCCGCTCTTCTAAGGCCATCGTTGTCAAACTGTGCTAGAATGGCTTTTTACCAAAGTAAGAGTTATGCTTAACGAAAGATGTCCCAAGGCCAGATTCAGCTCTTTATGTCCTGAAAAAAAAAAATACGCGTATACTAATTTGGGGATTATACTATCAAGATTTATTCATTTATCTTTGTCCTAACTAGGCAAAGTACCAAATCTAACAACTTGAAAGCAAGAAATACACTGCCAGCTATTGATATTTCCTTCCCTGGAATACTTGTGGTTATTTTTAGTTTGTTAATGTAAAATGCCAGTGAGATGAAAAGTGAAGTGATCCATTTCTAGAAGAAAAACCAGTCGAATCTTCATTAATAATTCCTGTAGAATGCTCTGTGGGCCTTTATCTGACAGCCTGACAAGCTAAACTAAACAACAGAGGCTGTAGGAATGTAAAAGACATAATCTTAACGCCAAACCTTCTGAAGATTTGGCTGTCATTTCACATTAAAGGCAAGAGGTAGAAACCTCCACTGAAAGACGAAGCTTGAAGCATGATTATAGTTGTAAAATTTAGTGGGGAAGAAAAAGCTGGTATCAGAGTTAGTACATCTTGGTACTGAAGAGTACTGAACAACTAAGCTTTCTATCTGCGACCAGCCTGGGGTTTTTGAAAGGGAAAGAGATGATGCAGGATCTAGTCTTTGCTTGTGTTTCTGTAGTTACTTATACTTCCCAGTGCCTTTTCACACCACGGTGTCTCAGTAGATTTCATGGTAACATCATGAGGTAGGGTAAACATGACTGAGCTATTTTACAAACAAGGAAACTACAGACGTTTCTCATTTAACGACCTACCTGTTTAATGACTGTTCAGACTTATGACTGAGGCACGCTTTTCGGATTTATAACCCCTCACTCAGACTTGTGACCTCTCTTTTTTTATACAGTTCTGTACATCTTGTTTATAGAGCCTCAATGTCTTTTTTTGGCGCAGTACACCTTGTTTATATAGTAATTTTTGCAGATTGTACTGTACTGTGTAGTACTGTGATTTTGTTCTGTTATACATTATAGTATTTCATGTAAGAATTATGCAAATAAAAGCAAAGTTATCAAGTTGGAGATTCCTTTGACCATTTCTTTGTTCTGAAAGCAACCAATTCATTTAACAACCCAGTCATGGGAACAGGATTTGGTCATTAAACAAGGAATATATCTGTACCATTCAGAAATACTGAGGGATTTATACAAAACTAACAAACTGGTAAATATCTGAGTTGAGACCAGATCCAAGTTTTTTGGCTTTGGATCTGTACTCTCAATATATGCTTAAGTAATAATAGGAGCAGAGGAAAGCAGCAAAACACAGAGAGTCTAATGTCCAATGAAGACTAAGGACATGCAAGGCCAAGATTTGCAAGAAAGTATTGGAGTTTGCAAGAGCAGAACAAAGCCCAAGAGTAAGTAGCTATGGGAACATATCTACGTTGCTTCTCCTTGAAGTTAAGGATCTTGTCCATAAATTTAGCAAAAAAAAAAGAAAAGAAAAAAAAAGTGGTCTGTTATTGTGGTATAGTTGATTTTGTCAATATGACATTATAATCAATAGAAATATACTAATGCCGATCTACTTATAAACTACTTTATATGAGCCTGTACTCTAAGCCTTTTAGGTTTTAATATTTCCATTTCCTTGATAAGGAATTTATGACTTTATCTGACAGAGTTCTTAACTGGGAACAATTCCGCAAGGACAGTGGGAAGGATTGCAGAGCTAACTTTCGAAATAGCCCATGTAACATCTCCACCTATAGATGGGGGTGTCCAGAGTGTGTGTGTGTGTGCGTTCACGTGTGTGTGGCCAGGGAGCCGTCTCTCTCTCCTCATTCTTGCTCACTTTATCAATACTTCCTGAGCACACTCTGTCATGTGTCCCTTTGGTTAATAACCCTCCTGCGCTCTCGGAGCAAAGGTTGGCCTGCAGCTTTCTCCCCTTCCTGACGCCTGTCAGGAGAGGAAATCACAGCTTTCAGAGGGAACTGACACGGGGGGAACTGGATAGCACCAAAGGGTCAAAGGTAAGAATGCACGGAGCAGTGAGAAATCCCAGATAGGATCCAGCCGTTGGTAGGCAGGAAAGGCTCCTTTATGTGCGTCTTCTGTTTGCTGTCTTTGGTTCCTGCAGGAAAGAAAACCACAGCAGATTTTACGGTGACCATGGTGCTCACACAGCTTCCAAACTGCTAGAGAACAATTGAGGGATTTGGGGGAGGCGAACCCCTAGACTGCGGGTTTGCTATTCTCCTATGTACAGCTAAGCCAGGAAATTATACTGAAATTATGTGGTACTGGTTAAATATTATGGACTCAGGTATAGTTTATTATCAGGTTCTATTGATCTAATAGCTTAAATCACATTGTGTGTGGTAATAGGGTGTGAGATGAAAACCTTCCTGAGAAGGGCACTTTATGAAACCCTCCTATAAATTTGCTGGACGAATTCTAGTCAGGGTATCTCATTTGAGACTGGACCGCTGGCGCGCTACTAAGGACCGGCGTGAGGTGCACGCCTCTCCTCCTCCTGCATCTCTCCTGGATGTGTCTGCTCTGCTGTGAAGGTTTGGACTTTGATGAGAACATCCCTTTCCCATAAAAGTCACTGTGTCCTGATGTCAACCTCCTCATAGTGCACGTTGCTCAGGGTTCATTCAGGTCTCCTGAGTTATGAAAGGATGTCCAGGTCCAGGCAGCAAAATGACAGAGCAGGAAGTCACAAGGTTGAAGGTTGCGGCATGGACTGCTTTGCTAGTGATGTTTCTAATTCCCATTACCTTTCATTAAGAATTACGTGTGTGAAGCATGAGGAGGACGCACACCTGTTAACGGAGACTTTCTCTCCTATTGGCAGTGAGTACTGCCATTTACCAATGAACCTGTGTGCTCCCAAAGCATGGAATTGTGAAAAGTGTAGACTTCTAAACTTATGAGGGGCATTAGAGATCACTTAGCCCGCTCTCTCACTTTAAAGAAGGGGAAAAGGGTCCTGTGAGGCTAATCACTTATTCCAGGAAGGTCATCTAGTTAGTGACAGAGACAGGGTTACACCTATAGTTTCTTATTCCAACCCCGCTATGCTACACTGACAAATTAACAAGTATTACATAGCTCCGAACACCCCGGGAGCTATAATGTCAAGTCTGGACTGCCTTGAGTATGTATGGAAGCTGAGACATATTCAGTGGCCAAAGGCTATGGACAGACTATTTTTTAAAATGCAAATTGCTATCTACTAAATAAAACGAGTATAAGTTTAAGAAACATAGTTCAGCTGGAGCTAATAGGCAATAGTGCTAATTAGTCCAAGGGCATAGGTCCAATTTCCACAAGGGCCAATTAGCTTCACACAATGGAAGAAAAGACTGTTTCCTGGACTTGGTCTGTACCTGAACTCCACCTCCCCATCCCTGGGGAAGCCAGGTGGAAAGGAGAGGCACAAAAACAATTCAAGGCAGTTCTTCGTGGGTCACCTTACTGCACTCAGGGCAGGCTTAGTGCAAAAGTTTGAAGGTTAAGAGGTGGGGTTTCCACGGAGCACATTTGCACACTCATTCTCTTTGCTTCATTGCAAAATGGTAGCAATGGGGATTTTCACTCCAGTTTTACAAATTAGGCGCTAACGCTCAGAGAGGCAAAATCAACTGAAATTATGATATTGGTTAAATAGCATAGATTTAGGTATAATCTATTATCAGGTTCTATTGATCTAATAACCTAAATGGCAAATCACACTCTGTGTGTAGTAACAATGGTGTGTGATAGAAATACTTCGAGAGAAGGTGTTTTTAATCCAAGATCACATAATGACAGAACATCAGTTTAAAACCCAGATTTAGAACTCCTGTACTTTCCACTAAACTAGAAGACACAGCTTTGCACAAGCACGGAGCAAATGCTGCTTTACAGACACAAAGAGGAAAATCAAGGCATTCCGAGGTGTATCGATGTGCCAGGACAGGCTGTTGTCCAGCTAGAGAGCAGCTTCTTGTCATGCTTGGACCAAAGCATGACCAAAAAAAATAAAAATTTGTCCACAATTCAACTAGGGTTTTCTTTGGCAAAATACAAATAGGTGCACATGAGAGGCCTCGTACAGTCCTGCCTGAAAAGGCCTCAGCCCTGTTTTACAAGTCAAAATCTGAGACACATTGACAAGACAAATGGAAGGAAAGATTGGCCACAGCAGAGGAAAGAAACTTGAGTACTCTAACATGAAGGCGCATCATGTAACACTTCTGTGTCTTGATGGCGCTTGCTGGTCAGTGATCATCTTATTTCAGATACAGATATAGAGTGGAATCCAGCAACTAAGCAGTCACCTTAACCTCCAAAAGAAATAAAGCCAAGGCACTTCTCAACGTTCCCTGAAATAAAGTAGATTCTAAACATCACAACAGAGATCTCTCTCATTTTAACTATGCTGCCTCTTGGACAACTGGAACAAATTAACCATCGTTCAATAAGAGCTTTACCCATTGCTGTCCAACTCAGCCAGCGCTTAGATTGAATTCTAGAATTCCTGGCTATGATGCATAGAGCTTGGGCAGTGTCTCTTTTACATCTTACCCACTGTATTTTATTAAGTGCTTATGATTTCTCTGACACTTACATTCATGAATGAACAGAAAGCAGCCAAGACAATCAAGAATAGCTTCTCAATGTCCCCAGTGAGACGATTTCACCCGTTCTTTTTCCTGGTGTCAAACACATCCATTCTGGTGGGAGCTGAGCTCTACGACAGGCTAGTAGGTTTTTCCCACAGGCACACACCTGCGGCTAATTTGTCTGGTTGTTCAGTAGAAACTCGACAAGGCTGGGGGTTACAACTGCAAACCCGTTTGAAGAGCCTCAGGTCTAGCCCTGCATCCTAGCCTTCCAGTCTCTTTTCCACATCTCTATTTGTAGTAAGTGTACTCTCTCCCAAAGCAGCTGATTCCAATTTTGGCTATTTCCAATTGTGATAAGTCATTCCTTAAAATAAGGAGATATCTGCTTTTCATATAACTTTGAATCATTGGTTCTGGTTTTGCCCTCCAGAGACCAAAAAGCATAAATTCAATCTCTGTCTCACCCTAGAGCCTCTTATGTATTAACATCTAGCTATCTTTAACTGACGGACTTATTTGTAAATGTATTCCACTTGCATTTTTTAGTGTGTGTCACAGTCAACATTGAATATACCTGTAGCCTCTCCCAAGAAGTCTTCCATTAATTTGTTTTCATGTCTCTTCTTCAATCTAAAATCCCTCAGTTTTCTCCACTCGTCATAAAACATAGAAGCCTCTACCATCTTGTTCTTTTCCTCCAAACGTTACAATGAAAACATTATTACTAATGATAGTCAGAAGCCGGCAACTGGTCTTGATTCACACGGCGAACCTGGGGCAGATGTGGTGCGTGACCAAAGGCTGACTCCCAGACCCAGTGTGATTGTGTTCCTTTTAGGGGACAGCACATGGACTTGAAGACAGTTCTGGGAATCTACTTGTCA
This sequence comes from Erethizon dorsatum, assembly GCA_028451465.1. Taxonomy (NCBI): domain Eukaryota; kingdom Metazoa; phylum Chordata; class Mammalia; order Rodentia; family Erethizontidae; genus Erethizon; species Erethizon dorsatum. The sequence goes on along the minus strand of CM051835.1, from coordinate 31,692,286 downwards.
GTAGTAGCGAGGATCACCTCCTCCCTCATAGGACAGCAAATAGCTCTTAGTAGTAAACTTTTCTTTTGGACATTCCACTACAGCACATAAAACACAGTAAAGTACATCGTTAGCTCACTGAAATGTCTTTTCCATCATAAATGCTTGGAAAAGATTTTTAAAATCATTTGCTTTTGAAAAAAATTTATCTGAGAGTGACATTTAATTTATGATTGGCAATGATTTCTTGGCAAGCATCGTGCATACTCAAGAATTCTTATAAAATGAGAAAATCTAACCTACAAATTGTTTTCAAATGCAATGAAATTTTATGAAGACGGAATATAACATATAATGATGTTGACATCATGTTACATTTTATAAGCATTTAATTAAACATTTATTAATTTCGATTTATCTGTTTTATATTTTGGAAATGGTAAATCATATGAGGCCTTAAAACATTTTTATAGGCTTTTAAAAAGAACCCAGACTGTGAGTGCTGTGTTGTTAGTGACTTCTTTGCCTGTGACAGAAGAGCCAGGATAGCCACAGTGTGGCTTAAAATGGTGATGGACACTTTTGAAGGCCACCTTATTGACTTTTCTTTTTCCAGCCCAATATGGCTTCCGGTTGCCCTGTCTGCCCTTTTCCTACATACTGGAAACCAGATAAAAATGTTGGATAAAACGTCTGTGCCTTTCGGCTTCCCTTGTTTACCTCTGATTTCTTTTTCTTGGGCAGCAGCTCAACCATGCGGAGGCGTTCCTTCTTTGATGTGAGTAGAAGAGCTGACTGTATAATTTTGGAGAGGACTATCACCAAGATCTAAATAGACTGCTCCTTAGGATGAAAAATCACACCAGTGCGTCTGGTGTCGTGAGTAGCCACCGAGGAGCTGGATAACACCCCTGAAAGTGAAAGGGACTTTCACTTGGATCTTGCCCAACAGGAAACAGGAGAAAGGAAGGAGCCAGATAGACTCACATCCTCTCTCCCTTCTTGCAGTCCTTCCAGAGGAGTCCTGTTTGCCAAATGAATATGCCTGCTTGTGCTTCTTAGTAACTTGTGAGATGCAGCATGGAAATGCATCACATCGTTTAGTTGGCACCTTTCTTTACCTTTATCTGAACGTCAAAGGCTACTAATCTACGTCTTTCTTCTCTTGCTATGTACTGTTAGAATTCTGAGCCCAGTTGCCAAATCTTTTCTTTATCCCAGTTAAATCTGATCATTTTAGTAAGCTCATTATTCCCCTTTCCTGTTGAAAACATTTAGAATTCTGAAATAGTCACTTTCCATATTCCTCACATCTTTGCGTCCGCCATAAATTTGATGAGACTTCTAATTTTCTCTTTGTTCACTGATGTTAGTTCATACAGGCCATGGTGAATGAGACAACCTAGTGCATCTGGAGAAAACTTCTAAGCCTTAATTTTTATCGTTTAGGCATGTTTATTTGCTTTCTTAGTAATCCAATTGTTCTTTGTCTTCAGACTAGGTATCTCAGTTCTATTCCGCGATCATACATTCAGTGAGTGCCTAGTTCAGACAAACCACGGTGTGTTAAATATCTGTTCTTGGGAAACAAGATAAGAAAGATGTATAGGAATTTTTATTTGTGAGGATTCTTTTCTTTAAAGTAATATAAGCTGATGGTAGAGATGTTATACAAGAAACTTGTCTCTTGGGTTCCCCTCAAATCACACAGACCTGAGAAGGGGGCTACCTCTGTCCTCCCCTTTGGGAAGCTGACGCTGATCAAAGAGAAAGAGATGCAGTTTAGGAATAAACTACATAAACTAGTGGAAAAAAAGCACTTTCTCCCACTGAAAATTAAGTTTACAAAGAAGGTGTGAATTTAGAAACTAAAATAGCCTCCTTCCTAAGCACCTACCAGAGTTGATGAAATTTCTTTGCCAATTCACAAAGTCCTAGCATGGTTGCAAATTACTCTGTCACAATAATTGTTTCCTGTTAACTTTTAAGGCAAGAGTGAGAGATTTATTGAATGGCAAGAAGAGCAGCTGGCATTTCTGGTGTAGTATATGGAATTTCAGTAAATGTCAAGCACACATTTCTAAGAAAAAAAGGAAAAAAGTCAACAGGAAAAGAATCCCCCCCCCCAAACAGCAAAACCATTGGAAGCTAATACTACCTAGGTACGCTCAGAAGTCATCAAAGTTTTGTTAAAGTCATTGTTCCCTTTAAAACTGTACTTTCATTGTGGTACAAGACTGATATCACTTCAAAGAAATTGGTGTAAACTGCCATAAGGAGTAGAAACGGGACAAAGTACAAATCTCTAAAACAAACTAAGACTAAAAGCCATATATTCAACTACCGGGATAATTTAAGAGGTACCTTGGTGAGAAACACAGAGGGAAACACAAGCCCAAACATAATGGGATACACAAGTTAAAGATGGTGTGGAAAAGCCGGACCATCAATAACATGGGAATTCCAAAGACAGCCGTCAGTTACAGTTTACCAGGAGACCAACTAAACAGGATGGGAGCAGCTTCACTGTGCTTTGTAATCCAAAGGGCTGTGACATGCCAGACATGCCTCCTTTTTCCTTTGTCTGTTCCACTAAAAGTGGTTTTGGTCACGAGGAATATTGCTAACTGTGATCCTTGTTATAATCAGGGTGGAGTAACTACATAAGTACACACATTTAACACACACACGTGCACGCACACACATGCACAAAGGGTGATATTTCATTAATAATCTGTTAGACATTGAAAGCCCACGCTCCCCCAGTGACGTCTTTACCGTGGCAGCACTGAGTTGGAGAGAGAAGCCTCAGCTGGACTTGGGGACATGAGAGGGTCCTACAACAGGGCTCAGCAGCTGCCCAGTGGCTTCCTGGCAATGGCTTGGTGGGTGGCAGTTCAACAGCATAGTCTACCGTGGGGAACTGGAGGAGAGGAAGATAGAAAAAATTATACTGTTTGCAGCCCAAATAAATCCCAAAGTATTTACGACTTAATCTTAGTGCAGTATCACTGAAAGAAACACAATCTAGTTAACTGAAAGTAATTTAAAAAGCAATTTTAATCTTTACTTGTTCTCTCAAAGAACATTAAGGGGCACCAGTTCATAATCTACAGCCATCCATGGAAAAATTCCCTTCTCTTTTTCAATTATTTTATACACACAATGCCTCACACCCAGGGTTTCTCTAGCATCTCTTTCCCAAAACTCATCACTCAGTGCTCCAGCCCCGCTAAGTCCCAGAATTAACACCTGCATAGCCCCTGCTTTCCTTAGGTGACACACCTGTCTGTGACCTTGGGAGGA